>JASXTE010000008.1:2145211-3431461 GCA_030280995.1 Hemileia vastatrix | reverse complement strand
AAAATTGATTTCCTATCTTTCTCATTTCCTAGTCAATTTCTCCTAAGTACTTGAATCACTCTTCAGAATAGCTATTCTTCTGCCTGACTATAAACTATAAATTCATTTGTGCTGTGCTGTAAAAGATATATTCAATTAAAATAATTAACTATCTTCTCTCTCCCCTGATTCCTTATTTCTAATCAGAGCTTATTATCCTATAAAAATTATCAATGATGAGGTTTCAGCACAAAAGAAGGCAAAAAACAGGTCAATCAGCAACTTTGCATCTTACAAAAAAAATTAACTACAGAAAATCATGTGATAAAACTGGAAAAAAGATTATATTCTACCCACAACTTTCATATGAAGCTAAGGGAGAAGCAGTGGACAACAGGGAGTAATGGAACGGCTAAAGAGAATAGAGAGAAAAATATTTGGATATCATTGAAAAAAAACGTACCTAAACACAGGTAAATCAGCAACTGTGAGCCTTGCAACAACAAGTAACTACAACAAAGCATGTTCTAAAAATATAAGGAGCACATTTATGAGTTTCTGTGATTAGATTTAAAAGAATAAGTAGAGAATAAACATAAAATAAATGGAAAGAGTATGGAGAAAAAATCAATTCTCCCCACACAGTGAAAAAAACTGTTTGATGCAGCCAAGGGGGAAGCAGTGGATAGGGTGGAGCAATGGAAGGGATAAAGATAATAGAGAGAAAAATATTTGGATAGGTAAAATGAAAGCAACAAGAAGAGGCTTAATTATATGTCAAAATATACCATTCAGAACAATAGAAAATAAAATTACATCAACAAAAGCTACTAAACAAAAATACAGAGAAATAGAAAGGTTCACAATCAAATACAGAGTTCAAATGCAAGGAAAGGCTAAAAATAAAAATTCAAAAATACCATCTTTCCCCACAAATTCTTTGTCTCATGACTGAAGTAAAATTAGAAAAACAGTAACTACAGTTTTTAAAGTGATACCACCACTGAGAAAAAAACTCAAGCAAAAACTATCTTTTGAAAAAAGTGCTTAAAAGAAGGCAAAAGAAGCTCAAAAATTGGTTGGGATATCAAGCAGTGCTAATCCACTGGGTTTTAGAGCAAGATCAGATAAATAAAAATTAATTTCTGATGTGGATAGTCCAATTAAATAAGCTTACTCATAATTAGATACATTTTTCTCTAATAGATATCTTCTTTAGAGTCCATACTTCAGAAAATGTCTGCCCATTTTAGAGCTAAAATAAAATTGGGATCATCTGAGACCCCAAATTATTTAAACTCTGATTTAAGTCTAAGGCCTGCTGAATTAAAGATTTTTCAAAATCTTATTTGCCATACACTTATTCCCTCATGGCTAATTTACACTCCACACCATGTAGGGGAGACTGGAAAAAGTCTCAAGGAAGTAGAATGGCTGTTATTAAACAAAATTTATTATAGGGTTGCTTTTTTCACAGTTTGGAATAAATAGAGCTTTGAAAGTCAAGAGAAGAAATCGATAAATTTTCTTTCACTTTTGGTATCAATAATCAACCTTTTTACTTCCTTTGAATTCAATGAAGATAAAATTATATCTCTTCATAATTATTTGAAGGATTATATGAAATGTGTTAAACAATTTTGACAAAAAGTTGATATCAAGCCTAATGTTAACTTATCCCAAAATTTTCCTAAAGTTCTGTAAAAATTTGGACCAGAACCATAATCAGTAGCTTAGGCTCATGAGCATACCAATTGAAGGTGATTATCTATTTCACACAATAAGAAAAAAAGTATGTTTTCTAAATTTCTTTATATAACCCATTTTACTTTACATTTTTTTTTGGACTTTAGATGAAATTTTAAAAAATTTTATGAAAATTTTTATCTGGAAAGGGAAGCTTTAATCTTTTCTTGAGTGGAATGACAATTTATTTGTAAAAAAAATGAATGATTTTTTAAATATAGAAAAAAAAAAGACTTCATAATTAATTTTTAATTTATTCTGTGAATAACATGATGTATGGCTGAGATATTTAAACAAGATTGATGGAAAAAGTCACTTTTAAATATCTTCAAAAAAGATAAATACAGTGGTGCTTTAAAATTTCTTCAATCTAAAATTAATCATCTCCAATACTAAAAACTTGGTGGTAAGGCTTCTCACCATAATCAAAACATCAAGGTAATGGGAATAATAAGATTATATTATAAAATTGAAATAAGAACAGAGTTTTTTTTGTAAATGGGGAATTCACTAAATTCCCCAGATATAATCATTATTATAGTTCGATTGTGTGATGCTGTTGAAACTCAAACTGAAAATCCTTTTTTTAAATCAGGATTGAAAGTATTTTGGTGCTACAATAGATGGTCTAAAAATGTTATTATTACTCATAAAGATATTATTGGACATGCTTCAAGAGCTCTCAATCTAAGTTGCTTTGGTGGTGTTTTATCTGATACTGTCTGTATAATGTCATTAAGTAGTATAGCTGGTGCCTATTAATCACCTTTGTAATATCCATTATGAATTCAATATATGCCTTTTAGACACCAAAGTATGATCTATTGCCTGTTGGAAATTATGCAAAAAGCACTATATAAAGAATTCAAATTGGTCCTAATGATTCAGCTATGAGCTATGTGTCATGATGAAAAATTGTCCCACCAAATTTCCAACACAGGTTTGACTCAGGTTAGACCACAGGTACTAAACAACCACTTGACTGCAAGTTGTCTAACTTTTGACTTGGTGATTGGGATTAAAATTTCTCAGTTCTGAATGAGACTCTTGGCCTGGATTGGGATTAGGTGGTGGGTTAGGATTAGGCGGTACAGATTGAGATGCATCTGGAGGTGGATCAGCAGCGGGTGGTGGTGGAGTATTTCAAGTATTAGTATGTTGAGGCAGAAAACAATCAGAATCGGTTGGGTCAACAGACATCCCTTCAAAATTATCATCCATAATGAACTGTAATAAAATAAAATAAAATAAAAATAATCTGTTGTTAAAATTTATACCTATCAAAGCCAAAGTAAAAAAAGATACTATGTATATAGTCTTGTTAACGTGTATGTTCTCTTGTCGAAAAATAAAGTGAATAATATATAGCTATCAGCTAAAGTTGGAAAGTCAAACTATTTATAGTAGATGAATGAGCAAGAAGATCATTCATTAAGTAAAAATTTTATCATATTTCTCATTATCATGATTTTCTTTCTTTCATTCTTACATTTAAGATAAAAATGACTCATTGAAAGCATGGGTTCTCTCGCAATAAAAGCAACCAAAGTAATTTTTCACTGATTTATGATAAGGTAAGTTGGATGCATTGCATTTTTTAATCGAGCATTGAATTATTTCTTTCACCATTCACAAACATCACCAATCCTACAAATTTCCCCAATCCCAAATTAACACAAAGATGTTAGTCAACAGAAAATAAATTTGATTAATTTTTTCACTCACTAATGTCTGAAGTCCAATGGAAGTGACAACCTCGTCTTTTATTCCAAACATTCCTTTTTTGTGCTTGACAGTAGCTGCATGTCCAATTATTGCATCTTTCTTAATCACAATTTGAGTTGCTTTGGCTACTCTTACTAACCGACAATGCACTTGTGGGAAAAGCTCATAGGGATCCTTTGATGTTTCTTCTGGACGGAGCTCTTTGAAAGGACTTACTATTAAATATATTTGATCATTCTCTTCCTTTGACCTGAAAAGATCATCAATTTGCCCAAACTGGCTATCTTTTCCATAGTTGAATTCAATTGTTGAATTAGCAATGTGTCAATGGTAACTAGTAAACCTCTTTCCATGTATCAATATGCTTGCTACATTTTCAACTACCCAATCCCCACTTTTCTACGATGGTTTCAAAGCCCGTCTTGAAGTTTCCTTTCCCATTTGTGCCCTTACCCATTTAGTAAATAATGACATACTTAGATGGATCCATTTGTTTTGTATATCGAGATCAATATGGATTTTTTTAGTCTCACATTGATCATTATCTTCAGCTTCACCAAGATCTAATACACTAGACTTCTGATACCAATGTTTGAGCATTGTTAACGGTATCTCTCCTGTGGTAAATATTAATAAATTAGCACAGCTGAGTTTTTGAATCATTGCTTACAAACATTAAATATGTGGATGGTGATTGTTTGGAATTTCAGATAATATATGATTCACCCGCTCTCCAGACCAAGTAGCTGTACCTGATGGTGGACCAAGACGCTTTATCATTTCAGGATAATGTTGAGTGATATGCAGATTTGTCTTTGCATTAATATTCTTCCAACCCTCTTCCAGGCACTCACTATACTCTAACAGAAATTGATCTAGATCTTTAAGCTCATTAGTCTGTAAATTTTTTAATGTCAAAAAATTGGTGATCGAGAATAATGTTACAAGTGACTTGAGAAGATAATATTCTCTTGGTTTTTCAGCTGAGGAAGCTGAAGATTCAGATTCTTTAAATTTTTCAAACCAAAGGGGTATAAGTGACAAAGGGAAGTAGAGAGTATACAGCATGTGCCATTCTGCTGCCTTGAGCGATCCTGCCTTTTTAGATCCTACTGATTTTGGAACTTGTGTTAGCCAGGAAGGTCTTCTTACTTGATCAATCATCTTCCATACAATCTGTTGCTCTTCTGCCGTGATTTGTGGATTACTACTACCTTCATTTTCTTTCTCATTACCTTTCCTTTTATTTTCTTCATCTCTAGCTGTCTCATTTGATGAGTGAGATCCTTCACTACGTGATATGCTAATGCTCCTTTGCCTTAAGTTATACAATGAATTCCTACTGTCACTGCTGTGAGACTGTATTGAGGCCAAATCGCTATATGGAGGAATAAATTTGGAGCTGGATGACCTACTCTGGCTTCTTGATGGATTTGTTCCCAATCCTTCATTATCTAGTCCATGATGACTTGATGACTGTCTTGAACTCGTACGTCTTTGCCGCTTGTGCTGTCTCGTGTGTCCTGTATCATCATCATCATTATTCGTGGTGCTTAAGCTACTTCTACGTTTTTTCGAATGTTTGTGCAGTGAAGTATCAGAAAAGAAATCATCATCTTCTTCTCTTACATGCCAATTTTTATCCTTTTCCAGCTTTCTTTCTAGATCTTCTGCTGCATTTTGGATTTGAAAATAGCTTAGACTGTGATCTTTTAGGGTGCCAAGCATATGTGAGTGCATAACATCAATTGAGCAATATTCAGTTGGACGCCAATATTCAAGGTTATTCAGCTAACTCCATTGTACCCCATGATTCTGAACAATTGATACACATTCCCAATGTGACTTAGAATTTTTCCACTTTGTTGCCCAGCACATATGATCCTCATGATTCCGTAATGAAAAATTTCCCACATTCTTTTCACTAATTTCATCTTTAGAGATATTACAGAAAGAACAGAACATTTTTTCAGAGTGACTTGAAAAGCCAGCCAATTTTTGTATTGCAGGAATGTCACCTATCAAAGAGAACAATGCAACTCTTAATTTCCAGCCTCGCGGATAAAGATGCGTCTTTTCAATCAATATACCATCCCATAGAGTTTGTAGATCATTAACAAGTGGTTTTAGAAGGTTATTAAGCTGTTCACTTGTGTGTTCTGTTGGTCCAGGTATAATAGCATACAAAAAAAGATTTTCCATTTTGTATCTATCTTCTTGAGGTAGGTTCATAGACACCATCATAATATTTCCTACAGACTTCTGATGATCTCCAATCCTATTGCCACCAGGCCTAAACCAGTCCACATATAAATTAAACATTAAGTTGCCTGAAGTTATCGTATATTCATCATCATTGCTATCCAGAGCTGGAGTGGTAATGGGAAAGTTTTTCCAAATTGAACCATCACAAACATCCTTCATCAAATCACACTCCATATGTTCTGCCACAGGGGTTTTCTTCTCAATCAGAAGCTCAAATTTTAACAGTTTGATCTTTTCCTTAAGCCAGTCAATAAAAGAATGGTGATGAAGTGTTTTAAAAGATAAGTATTTTACATGTTCTTGATGTTCCTCCATCAAATACAGCCTTTCATCACATTTAACTGAAATTTGTCCTGCTCCAAAAATTTTTAAATAGAGCTTTGATGATGAAAGAAACGGTTGATTACAACATAGTATAGATGGTTGAGATTCAGAGTTATACTCATAAAGAGCAAAGCATTTAGGACAGCATGTTTTAGTGAAAAATGATTGATTGAGCTTTAATCGACTAAAAACTGTATCTATCGAGTGTGGGATCAGGCTGACAATTCTATCAGAATCCAGTATTCCACTATCACCTAGAAGTTTGAGCTTCTTAATTTCTTCATCCAAAAATTGAGTTCAACCTTCTTTGCTCAAATGATGAATCAGAGAAAGCTTTGCTTTCTGCCACATAATTATTTGGCTATACCGTTCCCCAAGATTTGAGTTTCTAGAGACTGTTGAAGATACTTCTGCCCCTATGTAATAAATCATTGAAACATCATAAAGACTTTTATTCTCACATTGAACTACAGATATACAGCTTACTGTTTCTGTGGAGCGGGAACTTCCTATGTTAAGTGGATTGTTGGAAGAAATAACCATCTGGGCCTTCCTATTTCTTTCCTCTTGATTTTTTGCGTAAGAATTAGAGCTTTTGAAAGCCATACCAACTTCAAAGGACCCAGAAGAAGTTTGATACTTTCTATTGACACATCCAAGCTCTTGACATTGACATACATGAAAAAATGGAGGCATTGTAATTGTGATAGATGTAGGAATAAGTTAGCTGTTGGAAGTTACCGATTGAAGGTACTCCTTTTTTTGAAAGGCACTAGCTAATATAAGCTACATTTTTTATCAAAATAATATGATGGAATATGTGTTGAAATTATTTAATTTTAAATGTTTAATTTTTAATCAGATAAATTATATATTAATTAAAAGTTATGCAGTCTACTTTATTTGTATTCTGTATACTCTCTGCATTTGTACAACAATGCATGCATGTTTATCAGAATATTTTCTATCATAGAAAAAATTCTATTGTAAGCACAAGCATCTTTATTATTTTTCTATCAAATGCCTTCTGGGTTATATCTAACTACCCTATAATTATTTGATTTTGATAAAAATTCTTAGTTATGTACTATAAGAAAAGTAATCCATATTTTTAACATAATTATTTAAAAAATTACCCCAAAAATCAAAGTTAAACCCAAAAATAAGGTTAATATTTTGTAAAAAACAATCACAAACATATTTCTTTCACTTTGAAAATTGGTCTGTACTAGGTAGAATTTTCCATAAAGAAAAAATCAAAAATACTCAAATAATAGATGCTACAAAAGTGTAAACCTTAAAGAATTACAAAAAAGCTGAAACCTTGTATAAATTTTCATATATAAATGTGACGAAGTGACACTCTAGTCTATTTATTCAGGTTGAACAAAAATTACTCAATGGAATATGTATTACTATCATATTGGACCAAAAATAATTTTTTGGTAATCAAAAAATGAACATAGCCTCACATTTATCAAATTATTTTTGTGGAAGAATTTTTTGAAAAGAAAAAAAAATCCGTTTCTCAAATGAGTCTGCTTTTATCACATAATCATTCTCTTCATTTTATACCATTCCTTTTGAGTTCAAATTGCATATAAAAATATAATTTATGCATATTATAATGCCATAAAGTTGAAATATTTCTTATTCTTAATTTTTGTGATATTTCTCCTTAAATCAACTTTGATCATAAAGTTTTGGAGCTCAACAATTTATCCTTCCTCTTTGTTTAATTTAATTGAACACTTTCTTAATCTAATTCTTTATGAACCCTAGTAGCTCTTACTTTCCTCATGGAAACCTGCCCACAAACACACTAACACTTAATAGAATTTTTAATGAGACTTTGCCTCCATTCAATTCTCACTTTTGTAGATCTATACACAATTTTGTCGTTCACTTTTGGATATGTCACCAGAATCAAATGGATTGAAACAAAACCCTACTGAAGAGCAATTAGACAGATTTTCATCATTCAACATGAATTCTTGAAACATTGCCTTTGAACTACCTCATCCAGAATCAAATTCAGCGGTTTCAGAAAAGTTTTCACCAATTTTCCATGAATCTTTTATTGAGCACCTTTGCATGTGCAGTTTCCCAGGATCAACTTTCTCTTGGAACCTAGATTGGTTTGACAAATGGAACCAGGTCTTGGCAAATATTCTCATTAAAAACTGGGACAATGCCTTAAAAACAAAAAATTTGATTGCATATCCAATTGACTCAACTCAAATTAGCTTCTCAAATCAAATGGGAGTTCTTCACCGTTGGTTTTTAGGTCATGCTGATAAATTAAGACTTGGGAAGGATTCTCATAGCTCTCAAGAAATAGTCAAAGTGAGAAAGCATAAATATAGAATAAAAAAAAAGTATGAAAATCCCCTTTTTTTCAACCGTTTTTATTTATGACCTTTATTTCAAATAACAAAGATTCTTAGAATTCAGTTAACCGAACTAAACTTCTTAAACAACTTCCACATTGCAAAACTTATCACAACCTTTTCACAAACATCAAGTGTTGTTCAGACACCAAAATTGATAATGATGGATCGTTAAGACGTATCTTAATGCAATGGAGGTCTGAAGATTTTTCTAAAGTTGCACAATATCTTGACCAACAACACTTTGATATTCGAGATACTTCAACCTACTCTGGAAGTGTGCTAAAGGACTTAGCCTTGTACAAAAGAATCAGTTTGGTTTCAACATTATCCCCTAACGTTAATCCTTCTCATGTCCCCCGGGGTTTGCCAAATGACTGTTATTCTCCCTTATATCTTGCATCTCTAAATCCTCAAAAACTCAGACTTTTAAATCCTCAAAATCCCATAAATTTACCTGCTCTGCTTGAAATTCTTTCTTCCTCTAATGTGAGTGATTGACAAACTCCATTAATAATAGGTTTGCAGACTCATACTCCTCATTTCCACTGTTTGGGACACTTAGCCTTGAAAACCAAAACATAATTTTAATGATTACTATTATCATTAAAATTTATAGAAATGAAATTTGGCTTACATTTTTGGCTCCATTTTTTTCCTTTGAATCTTATACATGCTGAATTCTATACTTCCTTGTACAAAATAATTCAAAACATTTACTTCATTTTGCTGCCCCATTCTATACAGCCAATCAACAGCCTGCTGCTCAACTGCTGGATTCCAATTCGGCTCCTATTTCAACATTGAACATATAAAAATTTTAATATTTTTGTTCTTAATATGAAATAAAAGACATTGAGCTCACCATTATATATACATTTTGAGCACACCTGAGATCTATACCCACTCCTGCATTTTGAATCTTTCCAACCAAAACTTGGCAATTTTTATTAAAATGGAATTCATGCATATTTTTTTCTCGCTTTGTCCTGCTGAGCTCACCCGTAAGCTGGGTATACCTAATATTGTGGTCATCTAAAGCCATTTGTATTCTATTTTGAAATATTAGAAAATTGTTTTTAATAAGCCAACACAATTTTGTAAAACAATTCATTATAGAATCACTTACATCTGCAAAAATTCTGCAAAGTTGGAGAATATAACAGCTTTTGGAAAATTTATACCCCTTTCACCAGACAAAAAGTTTTTTAAGTGGCCTATAAGATGACAAATCTTAGCGGAATGCTGCCAGGTGAAACCAAAAGTTGGAGTTTCATCCAGATTTTTGTAGATTGGATGGTTGCAGAATTTTCTTAAAATCATCAGCTCTCTTAGAAACTCAGATGAGTCCCAAGGGATGTCAGTGCTTCTGAAGGGCCCATATTGCTCATTGAATCCTTCTTGAAGCACATCAAGTTTAGACCTCCATGGATCTGCTAATTGAACCGATATCCCCCTTTGAATTTTTTTTGGAAGATACAAAATTGCATCCTTTGTTCTACGTAGGCTTATGACTTTCATTAAGTGATTGATTGATTTAATAGAATTAGCCTTTCCTTTTTGCAAACCTGGAAAAAGGAAATTCTTCCATAACCAGTCTTCTTGCCACTTTTTGATTCTAAGAAAAAATATGAGACTTTGAAGGTCAGTGGGCCTGTTCTGAAGTGGAGTTCCAGTCAAGCATAGTCGGTGTTGGGATTTCAAGTCAAATATTGTTTGAGCCCTCTGCGAGTAAGGATTTTTAATGTAACTAAAAGAATATTTATAAAAATTGATTATAAAAATTAAGTTTAAAGTTTTAGATATACAAATGGGCACTAACTGAGCTTCATCTAAAACAACTCTATACCAAAAGAGCTTTTGAGTCACTGGTATCTTTTTTTGGCTTTAATTTTTTGACATCGTTGGGCTAGCTGTTTCATAGGTCATTAAAACAATAGCAGTGTCCTTTAGCTTATTGACGTTAGTATTTTGACAATCCTTCCCATAAAGAACCTTGAAAGGAAGCGCATTATCTTCAAAGTGCACACTTATTTCATTGATCCAATTCGATAGTGTTGCCAGGGGGCATATAATCAGTGTGGCTGAACTCTGATTAATACCTTCTTGATTTTCCGATACCTGGAATTGTCTTGCTTCACTTTGAGTTGCACTTATAAGAGAAAGAGTTGAAAGCGTCTTTCCCAAACCCATATCATCAGCAATTATTGACCCGTTTCCTTCAGGGGTTAATTGATTGTTAGGAAATTGATCTTTATAGTCATCAAATCCAGTTCTAAGCCAATGGTTGTCCTGGTGCCTCCACATGATATCCAACTTTTCCTTTAACATTCGTTCATTTTCAATCATAAAATTTATTGCTTGAAGTTGATGTGTTTTGAGAACTGTTTTGATTCCTTGGATAAGTTGATCAGCTTTCCAATCTTGAGTACTCTGAGATATTTGGAAAGAGCCTTCAAAAATTACATGCAGGATATTAAAAAAGATAGTGGAGTCGTAGTTCTAGATCAGACATAAATCGATTTGAGCAGAAGAAAATGCTTCTTTAGCAAGACTGATTATTGTACTTGAAGAAAAGAGGCATCCCCAAAGTTGATACTGATTACCAAAAACTGGAACCAAGTAAGCATGAAAATAGAAAGGCTTCATAGGATTCAAGGCACTTCTTTGGTTTAAATGGTGAGATCCAGAGCCAATGTCACCCAATAGTGGTCCAATGTGCTGACTCTGAACTTGAGAAAGATTACCGACAAGGGTTGGTTTTCTTTCTTTGAATAGTCCAAAAATATGAACATTCAAATGGCCTCACTGTAAAATTGTGGGGGTTGGTGAGTTTTGAAATCTTGAAATTACATTCATATAAATTTGATCAATAGTTATTGAGAACTGTCCAAAACATCTGAGACTTGACATATTAAGTAATAATAGTATCTGAAGATAGTGGTTGTTAAAAGATGAATTGAAGCAAAAAATGAATAATCAGTTTTGAATAAAACGACAAAATAACTTTTTAGAATATGCTATGCTAAGCTCATAATTCTTTCACATGTATTATTATTATCTTTTTAATAAATATTGGAAGTAAATCAATGATAACTGAAATGAATAATATGGCTTAAAAATAAATCTTGAGCCTATAGAGTAAATTTTGGTTTGTGGAGGAAGAAAAATTTTCTCAATAAAAATGTGCTTTATTGTTACATTATAATCACAAAATAGAATAATTTCACTCTTATTACACTTATTTATGTTTCTGTCTAATAGTAAAATGCTTTAGATGTCAGTTCAAAATCCAAATTGAAACTACTACCTAGAACGATGTCTTAATACTAACATACTTTTTGTAAGTCTTTGGACAGACACTTATGGTGATCTCAATAATATTAAAATTGATTTGAATTGTATGTTTTATCAAATATCTATGTAGTATAGTGTAATAATTGAGATACTACATTTTAACCTTCTGTTACCAACTTGGCAAGAAAATATATGTAGATTATCTTAGAACGAATATCAAATTTTGCTTTCCACAAGATGGGAAAGTGAATATTATGATATGTTAAGTGATATGTTCAAGCTTTGCTCAATCTGTGCTCGGCTCAAAATCAAAGTAATCACCAAGCTCCAACAAACCTGTGATTGATTTCTGTTGAACCTAGGTCTAACTGATTACCAAATCTTTGTCCAATTAATTTAAATCTGGTTTCACAATGAGCTCCCAACAGCCTTCCAACAGCTTTCCAACCACTTCCCAACATTTTTAAATGAGGGGTATTGCTAGCAATACCCCCCCCCCCCCAATTTTCTGTGGTGATATCCTATGGCATTTGCTCATGGTTCAAATGAACTAGGATTGGTCAAAGACCATGAGATGAAAATCTATCTAAGCTGTGATTTGGATAATATTCCTGACAGCCAAAAAAAGATACCTTACCCAGCATCTCCTGCAAAAAGGAAAGATATTGAAGACAATATAAAAATGTTGTTGGAAATGGGTATTGTTGAAAAAGTGGACACAACACCTAAGTATTGTGTCATTTCACCAGTATTGATCTCTTATGAAAATAATAAGGCAAGATTATGCGGTGATTATAGAGCTATGAATACATACACAATAGATGATATTTACCCTCTACCAAGTATAGCTTCTATCCATGCTAATTTACAAGGAGCAAAATATATTTCCTATCCGGATGGAAACAAGGGTTACCACCAGATTCCTGTGGAAAGAAATTCTCAAAATTACTTATTAATAACCACACATATGGGTATATATAAGTATGTGAGAATGCCATTTGGCCCAAAGAATGCACCTTCAGTCTTCCAAAAATTGATGGATAGTGTTTTTCATCACGAAATGGTTGAAGGATGGCTATTGGTCTATATTGATGACATCATAGTGTTTTCAAAAACATATGATGAACATTTAAATCACCTGAAAAGAGTCTTTCAAAGAATGGATGAAATTAATATGACAATTGCATTAAAGAAAAGTAAATTTGGATTTCAATCCTTGAAAGTACTTGGACATGTTGTATCTAGATTACAAATTTGTTTTGCTTAGAATAAGGTGGCAGCAATTAAAAACATTGGTATACCTAAAAATGTAAAAGAAATTCAAAGTTTTTTGGGTATGTGTGGATATTATAGACAATATATTAAAAATTACCAATCCATTGCAGCTCCTTTAACAACATTAATTAGGAAAAATGAGGCTTTCATTTGGAATAATGAAAGACAACACGTCTTTTATAAATTAAAGGAATTTTTAATGTCAGCTCCAATATTGGGACTGCCAGATTTCACCCTACCTTTTATCTTGTCCACTGATGCAAGCTTCATAGGTTTAGGTGCTGCTTTACAGCAGAAACAGATAATAAATGGAATATTATCTGAAGTAGTTATATGTTATATATCCAGAACCTTAAGAAAAACAGAATTAAGGTATGGTGCCACACAGCTAGAATGTTTAGCCATGGTGTGGGCTTTGAAGAAAATTCATTACTATCTGGAGGACCAGAAGTTTAAACTTATAACAGATTGCAGTTCAGTAAAATCATTACTAAACATGAAAACACCTAATAGTCACATGTTTAGATGACAACTAGCTGTACAAGAGTACAGAGGAAGAATGACAATCACTCACAGAGCAGGAACATTCCATTCTAATGTGGATTTATTATCCAGAAGTCATTTGCCAAATGATGCTGAAAACCCAGCTTATGTACCTGAAAATGAAGTTATAAATATATTTGGGATTTATATAGTGGATATAGAAGAAGAGTTTATGCAAACTATATTGGAAAATTATTCATCTGATAAAGATTTGTCTAAACTATCTACCATTCTTAATGATCCATCAAATGCCTCCATGAGTGCATAAATTAAAACCTTGCCTCCAAAGTATAAAAATGCATTGGAAAAAGGTAAACTATCAATTGAAGATGGATATATATATTACAGGAAAAAGCTAAGTAATGTAATAGTAATACCACCTTCTATGAAAAAGTTAATGTTGAGTACTTGTCATGATGACATCTTAGCTGGTCATTTTGACTTTAACAAAACATTAAGCAGAGTTAAAAATACAGCCTGGTGGATAAACATGAAAGAGGATGTACAAAAATACATTGAAACATGTGACTCTTGTCAGAAATCTAAAAGATTAACTGGGAAGAGAGCTGGGTTGTTACAAAAAATAGAGCAGCCAAAAGCTCCATGGGAAATAATAAACATGGATTTTGTAACTGGCTTGCCATTAGCAGGAAAAGAAAGTTTCAATTCTTGCTGATTAATAGTGGATAGATTAAAAAAAATGTGTAAATTTATCCCTACCCATAAAGAGGTATCTACAAAAGACTTGGCATTACTATGGTAGACTCAGATGATGAATACTGCTGGGTTCCCCAAAACCATAATCTCTGACAGAGACCCTAAATTTACTTCAGAGTTCTGGACATCGTTGATGGAAGTATCAGGTTGTCAATTGAAATTGTCTACAGCACACCATCCACAAACTGATGGGCTGGCTGAGAGAATTATACAAACTCTAGAAGACATGATCAGAAGATATTGTGCCTTTGTATTAGAATACAAAGACAATGAGAAATTTACACATGACTGGGTAACATTAATTCCTGGCCTTGAATTTGCTTATAACAGCACAACTCATTCTGTAACAGAGAAGAAACCATTTGAACTCAGGCTGGGATACGTACCAAATACCCCAGTAAATCATTTAAATAAATTACCAAGGTTGGATATACACCCTGGTACTAAATCCTTTATTCATATGCAACAAATGTGTAGAAAGTATGCAGAAGAATGCATCCAAAAAGCATTTGAATATTAAAAGAAAAGGTGGGACAAATCTCATAAAGAATTTGAATTCAAAAAGGGAGATGAAGTCCTAATATCAACACTACATTTTAATTTACAAGGTAATGTTAATTTAAAGGATCCCTTTGTAGGAACTTTTTTAGTAAGAAAAATGGTTGGTAATAATGCAGTGGAAGTCATATTATATGCTCCATATGATATGAAACATCCAGTTTTCCCTATCTCATTATTGAAACCTTACCATGCAAATGATCCTGAATTATTTCCAAAAAGAAGGGGAAGGCCTAAAAAGCAACCTGAAGAAATTGTGGAAAAAGCAGAGATTGAAAAAATACTCAAGAAAAGAATCCTTACTAAAGAAAAAGGAACTGAGTATTTACTAAGATTTAAAGGGAAATCAAATGAATTTGATAAATGGATACCTGAAAAAGACATTTCTAATTTATCCACCCTTCTTAAAAAATTTAAACAGAAATAAACTTCTGTTCAACCAGCTGAGGGGTTAAAAACCAGTACTCATAATATTTTATTATGTTTTATTTATTTAAAGTATAATCTTTAATGCTACAGAATAAATCTGAATACCTGAAAAATTAAACAAATAAATAAATAAATAATGTATAACTTATCATTTTTTTTATTGTTTTTTTTTGGGTGGGCGAGTGTCAGCCTGTATATCCCCAGGACTGAGTAAAAAGTACTTATAAGTTATTTTAAACACATGAACTATACATGGGAACAATAAATGAGAGTACACAAACAGTATAAATAAGTAAAATTATGATAATACACAAAAAATGCCATTATAACACCTTATCTACACGCATATATCCACCTTTAATAGGTCTTATGTACTTAATATTAAGTTGGAATATGTTAGGGTAATCTTAAGAACCTTAGGTATAAGGCTACATAATTTTTAAGTACACTTAAAGCTGTTATATTCATTGTTTTACGCAAAAAACAAGAAATGCGCTTTATTTCACTTAAAAGTTGACTATATGCGCTATAAAATTGAGAATATCAAAATTGCGCTTTGACAGATCAATTGGGCTCATTTAGAACTATTGATTTGGCTATTTAAATGCATAAAAATAACACTTTTCAAATTTGGTGTTTTTTATGCCAGAAATGGCTTCTGTGTACTGGCAAGATACTGCCTGCTTTTTTCCCTTGTGAATAGCTTCATTTTTAGCAAAGTTAGCTTTTTCACACTATAATTACCCCACATTCTATGCCCACTGTGGGGAAACACACTAAAATAGGCGACCTGCGCTTATTTAGTGTCCTAGCTTAATTAATAGTGCATGACCTTGTTTATATGCACTAATTTCATTAATAACCTCACTCTTGGCGTCTTATTTCATCACCACGCTTAAATTCGCCTAATTTTAGTCAAGGATTTACCCATGCAAGAGCCTGCCAAGGACTGCATGTAGTTACCCCACATCTCACACTCTTTTTTATGTTTTTGGGTGGTTTCTAAGTCAATTTTGGTTATTTTTAGATGGGAATTTCACATAGTATAGTGTCAGGATTAGCCCCTCCATTTCTACAGTAAATCCCCCTTATTATTAAGCTATTATTAAACTTAAAAAGTCTCCTTTAGTCTTTTATATTATTGTTTTATATGCATATACTCTCTTTTTGTCTTTTTCTTTAATTTTTATGGATTTCCCTTATTATCACAGGATTTTGACAGTTGTTATTTGTCTAATTATGTCATGGGTCACTAGGGATGTTGATGGGCAGGTCTATTAGTTGTTTTGAGGTGTCATTAACTGTGTATTGGATGGTACATCAAGGAATTTATTGGGAAACTCAGTGTGTATAAAAGGAGGAGGCTTTTGGGTCTTGTTTCTACATTCTTTATCATTACAATTTAACCAATATAACCAAATAAATTACAATACATATCAATTAGTACTTTTATAAGACTTTTGAATAGTATCTGAATTATTAGAATCTATTTTTCTACCAACTAAAAAGATTGTAAGCCACATATAAGAATAGTGAGAATTATATTACTGAAACCTTTATTCTGAATTATATTTTACTTTTTGTTGGATTTATACTACAGTATTCATATAGGACCATTTAAATCTTCTAGACAAAGACTTTTCAAGCTAGTTCACGTCCATTTAGTTGATCTTAGCCTGACAGTTTTTCAGTACTCATAATGACATGAGATTCCAGTAAGATTGATACCATAGCTAGCTGAGTTGGCTGGACGACAGTTTGATATTCGGTTCTTTAGTTGCTGTACTTGTCTTCTGTTAAGTCAGGGTGCCTATTTGTGAGTGTGATGTTATTTTCCATCCTAAAAAAAGCTAAAGACGAGCCATCTGGGCCAAGCAGGAGAGGTTTTTGATCAGCTTATGAATCAATCAGTTTTTCAAGGATCTGAAAGCTAAAATTGAGATTGAACTGCTAAACTTGCGTTAACATCAAGGGAAAGAAGACCTGGCAAAATTAAAAACTAGGCCTCAACTTGCCGTATCTTTATATCCGTCCGGTGTACAAATGTGGAATAAGACTTTGCCTACACCGCCGACAAGAACTGAGTCTTCAATCCCGTGTAGGAACTCAACAAGTCCTTGAAAATCCCCAATCGTCGCGTTCTGTCACGCAGTGTAACCTCCTTAGAAACGGAGTCGGGAGCGCAAGTTTTGTCGACCACCAAGAAACATTACCCAACGATCAACGCAAATCCACCGAAGCTCTATCAAAATAAAGCTTAGAGTCTAGAATGAAAAATGGCTGCAATTTTTATTGGTGTTTTTCTATTCCTTGCCGCACC
The DNA here is from genome assembly GCA_030280995.1 of Hemileia vastatrix. Lineage (NCBI taxonomy): Eukaryota > Fungi > Basidiomycota > Pucciniomycetes > Pucciniales > Zaghouaniaceae > Hemileia > Hemileia vastatrix. The sequence goes on along the minus strand of JASXTE010000008.1, from coordinate 3,413,893 downwards.
TCTTGTTGACATATTTCGAAACCAAACCATTAGCGGGAAAATATCTGTACTTTTGCTAGAAAAAAAATAAAAAATAAAACCAAAAAAAGAACGCATTTTGGATTCTTCAAGAAAGGATGAAGAATAAACTCTTTCTCTTATTTTTCTTTTCTATATCATTCTTTCAATTGATCAATCCCCAAGCACCTCCGCCCCAGGTCAATTTTGATGCATTTATGAGGCAGAAAAAGGACCCGGACACAGTTCACAAGTATAAACTCATTCAGAAAAATTTTTTCAGGCCGACTGACAGAAAAGCTTTTATCGCCTTCTATCGGGAATATTTTCCTCAAGAAGCAGTTATGAATCAATACAATGAGCAACAAAAGGCGTTGAAAACCCAAAAAAGTATTGAACAAAACGGTATGTTTTATCTTAATTTCTGCTGATCATGCTTGCTTTCTAATTCGGATATCATTGTTCATGAAATTTTCCTGTCTACTTTATACTTATTTTTTTAGCCAACACTTGTTCTCGTGAAACAATCAGTCCAGAAGTTTGGGATAAGTCGGGCACTAGCGCATGGCTCGCAAATTATACTGGTGGAAAAACCCTTGATTTAGAAGTAATTCATGTTTTATATCCATAAAGTCAAGCAAGACTAATGGTTGAGTATAAGTTGATACAATTGTATCTTGCGATTTTACTATTTCCTTTTCTTTTTAAAAATAGTCTTTTGCTCGAAATGTCGGTTTCAACAATTTCCGGTGTGGAGTATCTTTAGATTGTGATGCTGGCCAGGTAGTTTTCTTTTTTCTTTTCTCAGAATTCGCACATATAACTGTATCACAAGAATAAAAACGTTCCTTATCCTTCCTTTTTTCTTTCTTTATTTATTTTAGCCTTGTGGAAGATTCGAGTTAAATGCTTGGCGAGTCTTATTTGCGACGCAGCAGTGGAACTACGTACAAACTTCTGTTTATACAGCGGTAGAATTCGCAGCCACAACTTCAATCGGTAAATAATACATATATAATTTCCCATGATTTCTGTTTCCTAATTTTTATTTTTATCATTATGATTAGCTATAGCAGCCGGTATAGTCGTAGACTTGTAATTTCTATTTTTTTGAATTTCAGTTAAATTTTAAATTAGATTCTTAACATCACTATGATCATCAATAAAAAATATAGAATCGAAAGAAAAGATCCTTCGAAAATGTTCAAAACTTCCGATATCTTAAGTCTTGTCGTTGGAGTTTTGAGTTTTGTGACAGCAGCGGTAAGGATATTTTTCTTCTTTTGTAAAAAATAATCACTTGAGTATAAATTTATTGCGATTTTTATTTATTTATTTTTTGGATGGATTTGAAAATGAATCAATTCTGTGACTTTTGATCTATGACAGGTATTTTTTTGGGTTCCGGGACTCGGTGCTACACTTGCGTTGAGTGCTATAACGGCAGCAATTTCGTTGGCTCAGGCTACCACTGCTATTCAAGCAACCGACTTAGCTATCCGCAACCAGCGAAACGATGCTTTTTCAATTGTGAGGAGACATTTTCCTTTTCCTTCTTTGCACAATTATAGCACTGGCGACTAAGAATAACATTATATATATATATATATTTAGTGGACTCAATACGCAAAGATGATCAGCGATTGGCAGCGAGCAAAACAGAAAGAAATAGCTGATATAGCTGAAAAAATGTATAATTCACCTGTCAGTACTGATCAAGGTATTTATCAGTTAATGCACAACGGAGCGCTTTACACCAATATTCTTGGAAAAACAACCGACGATGTGAAATCAGAAGCTGTTAAAATTTTCACCGCTCTTCTTATAAACAAAATCGCAAAGCAATTGGTAAGTGTTTTTATAAAGAAAAACAATCATGGTACTATAGTATTCACTTGCAATTAAAAACTCAAAATATCAACCGCTTTCAATATTGATGCATTAAAATTTGCATGTCATTTTTTTGCTTTTTTACTATAGGACTGGTTCGTAGCTGTTGGAACCAGTGTAAGATTTTTCATTCATTTTAAATTCAGATATTTAAATTAATCCATGTTAATGACAACAGGCTTGTGACGGAAATGGTTTAAATGGTGTTGATGATTCCAATGAAAACTTGCTAGTGTACTGCGACAGCAACAAAACGTAAGAAAAAATATATAGTCAATTTTTTCTTCTTACTAATATACTTACATAATTCTGAGAAACGTTTATAATTTTTTATTTATTGTCTTATGCTTGGTTTTCTCTTTCGACTAGAAAATTTCATATCGTCCAATACGATGGCGGAAAAACGAGGAATGAACTTTACAATGGGCCAGCGGTGGTCAAAAAATACAATCTTTCAGTAGAGTACATCGTCCAACAATCATGGCAATGCCAACTTAAATATGGGTTTCGAAAACAACTTTATGCTGAGTGCGTGTTTGATCCTTTTTAAATAACAGTCAAATTCGTCAACTGATTTTTTATTTTACTTTTTGCGTGGGCTCATAACAATTTACAAAATAATAAATAATCCAATTTAATTCTAATTCTTGATAGTAAATTTCCACCTGACGTAAACGCTGAATGTGTTATGACTCTTCCTTGTTGTGATACGCGTTTGCCAGAAAGTGAGTACTATATGCCGGGGTTTTTTTTTCCTGCAAGCAAGCCAATAATTCTGACTTACACCCCTCTCCGCACCCCTCCTAAAAATACAGTCCACAAAAAGACAAAGAAAAACATATTCGGAAAAGGAAAACGTGTTGCTGATGCGTGTCTTGACGAAGGGAATTTACCTATAGGACCTAATAATAAGTAATGTGGCTCAGAATATATATATATATATTGATTATACTGTCAAATAGCTTGATATTTCACAATATATCATCAAAGAATGACTACACCAACTGCTTCCCCTTCCCCCCTCCCTCGGTCTCCCATTATCGTCTCAAAATAAGATATCATCTACAGCTCTAATTCGTGCCAAGAAGAGATAAATTCCATTCGTGAATCGGGAAATTTCATGTGAATATAAAGAAACTGATGCAAACAGAATGAACTAGAAAGGACTTTGTAGAGTATTGTAGAGATTCTTTCTCAAGAACAAGGGTATGGGATACAATAATTGAAAAAGGGGAGTCAATTCTACTGGCTAAATTGACTCAATCAATAAACAAGAGATATATGTATATAATAAGGCTATTGAAAACTTAGCTTGAAAGATACTTATTTTATATCCATGAGAATAAATATATTTATAATTGCCATTTGAAGGATCCAAGTGCAGAAATTTAATTTAGGTGCTTATCAGTGGTACAATGAACATATATGTACATACAGTGGGCTGAAAATTACGTTTTAACAATACATTTTTGATTAGCATACAAAGTGGATTTTTTAACTTTTTGAAGCATGTGAGCTCCAAATAAAATGGTGAAATTTCATTTCAAATTTTTTAAGCTGAGCATAATTGAACAAACTCAGTCAGTTAAGTTTGGACAAGGACAAATGAAAAAAGAGTAAAAAGGCTAGGATAGAGGAAATAGGGACGGAAAGTGGACTGATCGACGATAGAGCAGAAATAAATAGAAGCAAAATAGAGAAAGATTCATGATAAGGGCAAAAGTAAGACTAGTGATAAAAGTAGGAAGAATGTTAAGGTGGATGTGAAAAGGGTAGTGTGTAGCAGACACCTTTTATACTTTAAATTAGTAGGTTTAGATAGGAGAATCGGTACAGAGCTTTAGTAGACAATGTAAATGTAATGGAATGAATAGATATTATGGTGATATATAGTGAAGGGAAAAAGAAGTAGATAAATAACAGAACTTATAGGTGTAAAGAAACATAGGAAACTAGGAATATATAGAAAATAAATTTTGAACATTTGACAAAATAATCCATTAAATTTTCTGAACCTTTAATATATATTTAGATATTTGTCTATCAGTATAAACTTGATACTGTTAGTAAATTGTTATCTATCACCTTTCCCAAGTGAGAGATGAATAGAAAGTTGGAAAGGCTTCAAGACAAATATTAAAATATGAGTTGAAGTGTAAGAAATAAATAAGAGGGGGTCTCAAACCTTACTAAATATGCCACATAAACACATCACAAAAAAGGCACCAAACCTGCCATCAAAAAAATGACATACACCTGCCCTGGAAAGGTGTATTTCAACAGCGTATTTGTCCCCAAACATGTTTTTGTTTGGGTCAAAAAACTCATCAAAACACTTCCCTTCTTCATCATGATTAGTCAGGACTGGGTACAGAGATGCCAAGCAAGGTACAAAAATGGCAACACCTAGATTTTTTTTACCTAACTCTTCAGGGCATCTTCATATTAGTGAGGTATATGACTTTCCAGAATTTAATTAATCCCATAATCATACACTTAACCTTAATCTTTATCACTTTTCACTTTTCTTGCAATAAATTTCCTCAGTTTCATTTGTTTTGGTTCAGCTCCTGAAAGGCAGGATACCTTTTAGGGAAAAGTAGAATTCCAAGTAAGCAATAGCGGGAATTGGCTCAAGGAATCACTCTAGTCACCTGCAGCAGAAAACAGTTAACTATGAATTTCAAGTAAAGAATGATCAAGATAAAATAATGTATTAGTAGAAAAGTATGGGTACCTTTTAGGGAAAAGTAGAATTCCAAGTAAGAAATAGCGGGAATTGGCTCAAGGAATCACTCTAGTCACCTAAAGGTAAATTAATCTAATGTTAAAAGTAGTAAGGAAAAAAATAAGTGACGAAAGGAAGAAAACATTACCTGCAGCAGAAAACAGTTAACTGAGGAATAATGGACTAAGAAATGGTCCTTTTATACCTAGTTACTGGACTGTTTACAGCTGCAGGTAAGTATGGAAACAAATGTAACTTGTATGACGGAAAAAATGTAAATACAGATGTAGTATGAATAAAGGAGGTGTAGATACGCGAGAAACGCAATGAGATCTAGGAGACTAAGTAATATGAGAGAATCAAATACGTGACATAATGTGATAGAGTGATGATGAGATGCTGATTAATATTACTGAGTCATGTACGTGACATTTTGACTATACTATCATGATAAGGTGATAGATTACATGCTGATAATCGAGTCTTTTATTCCAATACCCTCCTGTCTTGGGAAACTGCAGGCAGTAGCCCACAAGACCTTAAAAAAGATGAGAGTGCCTTTCCAGGAGTTGCCTTTGTGAGACAATCAGCTAGAATGGAAGTAGTAGGAGTGTATGGTATATTGATTTTTCCAGCTAGGACTTGTTCGTGAATCCAGTGGTACTGTACTTCGATATGCTTGGTTCATGCTTGAAATACGGGGTTTTGTGACAGTGAAATAGCTCCTTGATTGTCGCCAAATATAGTGATAGGGAGAGAGATAGGATAATTTAGTGATTCAAGAAGGGAGATAAGCCAGATTGCCTCTTGTCTGGCTGAAGTACATGATTGGTATTCCACCTCGGATGATGATAGTGCAACCGTGTGTTGTTTCTTTGCTTGCCAGGAAATAGCTCCACCATTGAGAAAGAAAATATACCCTGTTGTAGATTGCCTAGTGCTGGGACATCCTGCCCAATCTGTGTCAGCATAACCAACAGGAAGTGACCAAGAATGATGTCTTAGTGGTTGCTGAATTGTTGGGTTTTTTGAGAATCTTAACGCTAAATGGACTGTACCTGCCAAATACCGAATAATATGTTTGTAGGCTATCCAGTGAGCGATCCCAGGGTTTTCTAGATATTGGGATAGTTGACTGACAGCAAATGCCAGGTCTGGTTGAGAACATTGGACCAGATAGTTGAGATACCCAACAGCACTTTGGTAATTGATTTTTAAGTTATTGAAATGTTCAATTTCAATTGGAGTGGCTGGAAGCAACTGGCAATGTGGTAATAGAGTTGTGACAACAGTTTTGCAGGACAACATATGGTATTTGGTCAAGAGGTTGGATATATAAGTTGGCTGTGACAGTTGAACAGAATTTGATGATGGATCGTTATCAATCTTTATTCCCAGGAAATATTTAAGAGGCCCCAAGAATTCCATGTTGAATCTAGTCTTTATTTTACGTTTGAAATCAGATAAGTCATTCCCAAACACTGCTAAGTCGTCTACATGTAGGTAAACAAAGAGAGGTTTTTCCTTGTCTATAAAGGTGAATAGGAGGGATCTGCTGGAGATGGAGATAGATTGATAGATTGAAAAAATTTGTTAATTTCTTTTGACCAACAGCAAGGAGATTGTTTAAGACCATAGATGAAGCGTTTGAGTTTAAGGACGGGATTGTTGAGTTTTTCTGTAACCTTCACATCAGGAGGGATTTTCATGTAAACATCTTCTTCGAGGGAACCATGAAGGAATGCTCCCTTTATATCCATGTGTTCCATCTCATATTGATGTTGAGCCGCAAGTGCCAGAAGGATCCTGAAGGTGGTAAGGCGGCCGGTGGGGGCAAAGGTTTTGAAGTAATCAATTCATTCTTTTTGATGGAACCCCTGAGCGCATAGTCGGGCTTTAAACTTTGAGATGCCTCCTAATTTGTCTTCTTTTACGGTGAATACCCATTTGTTACCAATAGCCTTTACATCATTGGTTTTATCTACAATATCCCAGACTTGGTGTTTTGCCATGTTGTTTAGTTCAGTGGTGATAGCTTCTGACCAAGCATCTGAATTTTCTCTAAACACTGCTTGTTGGTAAGTAGGTAGTACAGGTACTTCGGATGCTAATGTGAAAGAAGTGATATGGAGAAGTTGATTAGGTGGTCCTCTTTGTCGTGGATGATTAATGATGTTATTGGGATTTATATCAGAATTGATTTCTTTTGGTGGAGGTTGATCAAATGGGACACAGGTAAACCGTTCAGCTACTGGTATAGTTTTTGGACCAATTAAGTCTTGTACTTCTTCATCTTCATGGTCATTGGATTCAGAAGAATCTGATACAGAGGTTGAGGAGTCTGGTTCAGGTGAGGCAGGAAAATGTAGGTTGGAATTTTCTTCTGATTCACTCGGGGGAATTTGTGAGTCTGTAGGATTAGTGTCCATACTGTCAGCCTGTATATCCCCAGGACTGAGTAAAAAGTGCTTATAAGTTATGTTAAACACATGAACTATACATGGGAAAAATAAATGAGAGTACACAAACAGTATACATAAGTAAAATTATGATAATGCCATTATAACACCTTATATACACGCATATATCCACCTTTTATAAGTCTTATGTACTTAATATTAAGTAGAAATATTTTAGGGTAATCTTTAGAACCTTAAGTATAAGGCTACATAATTTTTAAGTACACTTAAAGCTGTTATATTCATTGTTTTACGCAAAAAACAAGAAATGCGCTTTATTTCACTTAAAAGTTGACTATATGCGCTATAAAATTGAGAATATCAAAATTGAGCTTTGAAAGATCAATTGGGCTCATTTAGAACTATTGATTTGGCTATTTTAATGCATAAAAATAACAGTTTTCAAATTTGGTGTTTCTTATGCCAGAAATGGCTTCTGTGTACTGGCTACATACTGCCTGCTTTTTTCCTGTGTGAATAGCTTCATTTTTAGCAAAGTTAGCTTTTTCACACTATAATTACCCCACATTCTATGCCCACTGTGGGGAAACACACTAAAATAGGCGACCTGCGCTTATTTAGTGTCCTAGCTTAATTAATAATGCACTGACCTTGTTTATATGCACTAATTTCATTAATAACCTCACTCTTGGCACCTTATTTCATCACCATGCTTAAATTCGCCTAATTTTAGTCAAGGATTTACCCGTGCAAGAGCCTGCCAAGGACTGCATGTAGTTACCCCACATCTCACGCTCTTTTTTAAGTTTTTGGGTGGTTTCTCAGTCAATTTTGGTTATTTTTGGATGGGAATTTCACGTTGTATAATTTCAGGATTAGCCCCTCCATTTCTACTGTAGATCCCCCTTATTATTAAGCTATAATTAACCTTAAAAAGTATCCTTTAACCTTTTTAAAATATTGTTTTCCACGCATATACTCTCTTTTTGTCTTTTCTTTAATTTTGATGGATCTCCCTTATTATTAATAGGATTTTAGTGGTTGTTGCTTGTCTAATTATGTTATTGGTCACCAGGGGCGTTGATGGAGAGGTCTATTACTTGTTTGAAGGCGTCATTAACATTGTATTGGATGGTACATCAAGGTTTTTATTGGGGAACTTATTGTGTATAAAAGGAGGATGTTTTGGGTCTTGTTTTCTGCATTCTTTATCATTTACAATTTACCAATATAATCAAATAAATTACAATACATATCAATTAGTACTTCTATAAGACTTATGAATAGTATCTGAATTATAAAATATATTTTTCTACCAACTACAAAGATTGTAAGCCATATATAAAAATAGTGAGAATTATATTACTGAGACCTTTAATTTTGATTATATTTTACTACTTATTGGATTTTGATTACAGTATTCATATAGGACCATTAAAATCTTCTAGATAACTGACCATTCAAGCTAGTTCACGTCTCTGTACTAGACCTTAGCCTGACACATACACTCTTCTCTTAGCGTTGGAAAAGGAGCAAGATTCTCAGTTAACTGAACCTGTCTTAGCTTTAGGTAAGGGAAGCTTTCCTCATTCAATAAGACATCATGAGAGTAAGAGATGGAGTGATTGGTTGGGTCGAGTAGTCTATAGGAACTCAGTTTTTCATCATACCCAACTAATATTAAATGTTGAGCTGAAGAATTAAATTTTCCTTTTCTTAGTTTCTTTGGAATTAATGAGTAAGCGCTACAACCAAAAGTCCGAAGTTGGGTACGTTTAGGTGGGGAACTGAATAATTTTTCATAAGGTGAAATCATTTGTTGACTTTTGGTTGGAGTCCTGTTGTAAAGGTAAACAGCTGTAGTGACTGCTTCGGCCCAAAGTTCTGGAGGAAGGTTGGCCTGAAATAAGAGAGCTTTGGCTTTTTCTGTTGTGGTCTGGTTAGCTCTTTCGGCAACTGGGTTTTGCTTTGGAGTATACCGTGCAGTGATATGCATTTGTATCCCCTCTTTATATAAGTAATCTTTAAACTCTTTATTACAGAATTCTCCACCACCATCATTAACTAGGTTACAAATTTTAGTGTTAAGTGCTAGTTCAATGGTTTTCTTAAAGTGTAGAAAGGTAGAAAAAGTATCATTTTTCTTTTTTATAATATAGATAAAGCAATAGGAGGTATAAAAATCTGTTAATTGAAAATAGTATAGACAATCTCCTAAGGAATGTGGGAATATTTTTCCGCTCAAATCAGAATGAATGTATTCCAGAGGTCGTGTTGCTTTGGTTAAAGTTCCAGGAAAAGGAAGGGCATGATGTTTGGCGTCGACACAGCTCTCGCAAAAGGGATCAAGTGAGTCTGAGGGTATAATATAGTGATGTGCTCTTAAATGATCCATGACAGCTTTTCCAGGGTGACCTAGTCTGTTATGCCAAATGGCAGAACTGTTAGCAACTGAAAGAAGAGAAACATTAGTAGAAGGAGACTTACCAGTGAATACATTTTTGAGTACAAATAGATCGTCCACAAAATCTCCTACTAATCTGAAACCAGAGTTAGAGTTGAGGAGGAATGAATTCCCAGTGATGGAGAGCTCCATACTACTATGTTTCTTTCTTAAAGCACCTAGACTGATAAGATTAATTTTTAGTGAAGGAAAAAAGAGACAGTTGTCGAGTATTATTTGTTGGTTATCTGAGGCTAGAATGACAGAGCCGCTTCCTTTGGATGGAGCTGTGGAGTCATCACCAAATGCAATTGTTGATTGAACGTTATTAAGAGAGCAGAAATGTTCCATGGAGTTGAACATATGCTTAGTTGCTCCACTGTCTAAAATATAGGTGTCCTCGGTGGGGTTTGTGAATGTAGATAGGCATCTGAGGATAGATGGTTGAACCTGGGAAAGATCAATTGCAATATTGGCTTTGGCAGTTTCTGCTTTCTTTGTACGTAAATGTGGATGGAGTTGAAAACAATCTTTTTTTTCATGTTTAGTTTTGGGGTTGTGTTTTCCTCCAGTGCAGATTTCGTAAGGTTTTCTTTCTGAGGTTTTGAAAGCCTTGGGTTGTTCTGTTTGGTTGATGGTATTTTCGAGGATATAATTATCAAGAGCTTGGATAAGATTTTCAATGGTTATTGATTCGTTCCTCGCTTGAGCATTATAAAGTAGTGATTCCTGAAGAGAGTTAAATTCGTTTGGCAGTCGATATAGAAAGTATGATGCAATAAGTGTTCCTTGAGTTCGATTTTTACAGCACCTAATTCCAATTCAATAGTTTTAATTAATTCGATGTACTTTGGAATATCTCCAGGGTAAGTGACTAGAGCAAACTTCTGGAAGACACGCATTTGATTAGTTTCGCTGGATGATTTATAATGGTTGGCTAGTTTTTTCCAGAGTTTATGAGGTTCGTTTTTATTGTCAGCGGTAACAAAAACTTGTAGATGATAAAAGTTCATGAATTGAGTGATATATCCTGAAGCCTTTTGTTTACGGAGTCGGAATGGTTTGAATTCAGAGTCAGATTCCACAGGAGGAGAAACATTGTCTATCACAATGTTGTACAGATTTTGTTGCATGAACAAACTTTCCATGCAAAAAGACCAAAATTGATAGTTGTCCTTTTTGAGGATGGGAATGCCCTAGGTATTGACGTCAGATGTTTGCATGATGAGATGAAGGTAGTGAATTATTATCATTTTTACTATAGTGTAGATAACAACCGGTCTCATAATCTGTAAGGCAGGATACCTTTTAGGGAAAAGTAGAATTCCAAGTAAGCAATAGCGGGAATTGGCTCAAGGAATCACTCTAGTCACCTGCAGCAGAAAACAGTTAACTATGAATTTCAAGTAAAGAATGATCAAGATAAAATAATGTATTAGTAGAAAATTATGGGTACCTTTTAGGGAAAAGTAGAATTCCAAGTAAGCAATAGCGGGAATTGGCTCAAGGAATCACTCTAGTCACCTAAAGGTAAATTAATCTAATGTTAACAGTAGTAAGGAAAAAAATAAGTGACGAAAGGAAGAAAACATTACCTGCAACAGAAAACAGTTAACTGAGGAATAATGGACTAAGAAATGGTCCTTTTATACCTAGTTACTGGACTGTTTACAGCTTCAGGTAAGTATGGAAACAAATGTAACTCGTATGACAGAAAAAATGTAAATACAGATGTAGTATGAATAAAGGAGGTGTAGATACGCGAGAAACGCAATGAGATCTAGGAGACTAAGTAATATGAGAGAATCAAATACGTGACATAATGTGATAGAGTGATGATGAGATGCTGATTAATATGACTGAGTCATGTACGTGACATTTTGATTATACTATCATGATAAGGTGATAGATTACATGCTGACAATTGAGTCTTTTATTCCAATAGCTCCCAGCCTTAAAATTGCATAACTTTCTATGATTCTGTCTCACTAAGATATCTCATATTCTCTTCATCTCTCACTTGCATCACTCATTGTTGGTTCTGATACTTTTCACTCCTCAGCTATCAAAGTAAGTCACTTTCTTATTTTTTTTATTTAATTACTTATTGAAATGTCTTCTTTCTTGTCTCTTTTTTTTTTTTCTTTTTTTTATCTTTTTTACTTTAATTTCTGATTGTACTGTTCTTTTTTACTTTTTTATTCTTCTTTTATTGAATTTTTGGTGTTTTTTTTTGGTCATTTAAAGATTTTTTCTCTTTTTCTGGCCTTTTTTTTTTTTGCTAAATCTCTTCATAATCATTTGGAATAAGCTTCCAAGAATTTACAACTTTTTTCTAGGTATTTGTGGACTATTTTTGGGATTTTTTTTCCTGAAATGATTTTCAAATGTATTTCAAGCATTTCTCAGTGATTTTTAGATGTTTTTTTTAGCTATTTTGGGTCCTTCTTCACTAAAATAATTTGAAATAATTTGGAAATAATTAACAAACACTTCAAGTGATTTTTGGGAATTTTTGGCACTTTTCTGGAGACCTTGGGGCAGTTTTTTTGCAATATTTTTTTACTTTTCTGGGAACTTTCAGGAAGTTTTTTTGGAGACTTTTGGAAATTTCTTTTTGGAACTTTTTGGCACATTTCTGGGAACTTTTAAGGACTATTTTGGTGACTTTTTGACACTTTTATTAAAACATTTTTTCATATTTTTGGCAACTATTGGGTAATTTTTAAAGATATTTGGAAACTTTTTCTTGGAAATTTTCAGGAAATTCTTGGAATCTTTGACAAAATTTTTTTAAAGACTTTTGGACCCTTTTTTCCAAATTTATGCAAATTTTCTGTGAATGTTTGGTATTTTTTTGGGAAATTTTGTTATATTTCTTTCAGGTCATTTAAGGAAAGATTTTTAGGCATGTTTTATCAAATGTGTATTATTTTTTTCATTTATATTGATTTTATTTGAATTTTTTAGATAAAAATGACTGAAAATATAGAGTTGGGAAACTGGATTCATAAGGTGAGAAAAGAAGGTAATGTAAAAAATAGAATGTTAGGTAGCCAACAAAAGTATGTGGTTGAATATGGGTTATCAAGTTTTATTTCATAACTTAACTTTTAAAATTCATATATTAAATTAGTGAGCCATCAGGCCATGTGTCATATAATGGTAATCATTAGGGCTTTTTTTTCCTCTTGAGGTGCATGTATAAACTTTTGTTTTATTTCATTGACTTTGGTCACAGAAAATTTATATTCACATTTTTACTTGAAATGTCATTATTGATAGGTTTTTTAATTATCTTATATTACTTTTTTATATGTTAATTTATTAAATGAACTTAAAATTTGGAAATCTAGTTTTATTGCCAATTTTTTTTATCAAAATCTTTTTTTTTATTTTAAAAAAAATTGGTTATTCTTACCCCTTCTATGGAAAATAGCATGGGAGGGTGTTTCAAGAAAAAAATTTTGACATAGAAACAATTTGGTGATCTGCCTCCAGAATTTTGATGAAGATAGTATGTGAGAACAAATGAAATAAAGTGATAAATAAAAGATAAAAGATGAATTCATCAACTTAATTTATAAAAAGATTGAAAGGATGATTCTGGGAGCAGGATCTAGATTATTAGATATCAATAGTTTAATTAGACAAAAAAATGTTGAAGAATTCAAAAACCTAAGAATTCCAATTTAAATTGATTATTATTTCTAAATTTTTCACTATCCTTATTTTTTAATTCTGAACTTATCTCTTTATAAATCTAAGCAATCTCTCTCAATTTCCAAAAAATTTCTTCATTTGATTGTGAATGGAGACATTTTTTTTTCCTTAAAATGTTTTCAGTGCTCCATAGTTTTTTATTGAGACTGAAACTTCATGATTTTAATCTGAGCTCTTTCTTATTCTGAAAAAAATATAAATTTTAAGAATAAAAGAAATAATTTATAAAAAATTCTTTTTAAATACAAAAAAAATCTTGTTCATGTTTGTTAATAGTATCCCCATAAGCAGAAAAAAACAGCCTTTGACATAGATTGAGTTGTCCAAAATCTAGAATAAGCCCTTTGCTTAAGTTATTTTCTAGAATGGCTTAATTTTTAATCTTATAGTCTTTAATAATCAGTTATAATCTTATATATTTCTATATTTAATGATCCCTGGTCAAGGTAAATACATGGGGAGTAAATAAGCAATAAAGTAGTAAAAATGATAAAAATTTATTTTACACATAATTTCACGTGTTCATCAAGCTCAATGTCAGAATACATAATTGGTTCTTAAAACTCACGAGAGTCAATAAGAGGATATAAATGAAATTACAGACAGGAATAAAAAGTAATAGACACTACACAATATAGGTGGTGGACTTGCTAGAAAGTCTTCAATCTGAACTGAGATAGAACTGATAGAACTCAGACTAAACTCAAACTGAACCCATACTGAAATCTACTTGAACACCCACCTAGAACTGTTATGCTTAGTGGTGTCCATCCCTGATTGTATGGTTACTTTATCAATAGCTCATGGACTTGCTAGCAAGTCCGCCCCCCATATTGTGTGGTGAGACTTTCTGTGGTTTGAAAGAAAACAAATTTGATTTGGAAAAGAACAAGGAGAGATGAAATGTGACATGGAGCGCAATGTTTATATGCTTTAGAATGTAAAGTAGGTGATGTGAAGCTGATTGAGAGGATGTATGTATTATTGGGCTGAGTTCTAGTTGAACAATTGTACGAAAGTAGGAAATATTTGACCCCATTTTTGAGACCACAATCATCAAATCAGCCATGCTTCATGGCATGTTTGTGTAAAATTTTTAAATGAAACACACCAGATGATTTTTTTAGGTTTTGAGATGCACTAATTTAATCAATCAGTTTTCAATAAATAGAAAAAATATTAGATTGGATAAGGAAATTAGAAAAACACTAACAACTATGTAAAGTCTCATGTTATCACTACTTAAAATCACTAACTGATTAAATTATAAATTAATATGCAGTATAACTGTATAATGGTGTTGAGCACATGTAGAAGACACAATAACCTAGTAGCATAGTCAAAATTGTTCTTCAATATCATCCTTATTACACCACAATAGAATCAATGACGTTTTTGTGCTTTTTACCACCCAATAACTTGGACTTTCAGTAAATAAATCTAAAATTTATTGGGTTGAGACATTTCAATCAACTTTTATTTGTGGAAAAGACTTCTGACCAGTTTTAGGAAAAAAAAAGTTGTTTGAAATGTCTAAAGCCAGTAAATGATAGATTTTTTCAGCCTGGATATACCCAGGACTGAGTATAAAATAATACAAAATATACTAGCAAAATGCATTATGCATGTGCGTAATAATTAAGTGTATATAATATGTATAAATAAGTGAAATAATTCATATACTACAATATGTGCCATTAGAATAGCTTGGATACATACATATACACACCTTTTATAGGTCTTATGTACTTAATATTAAATGGAAGTAAGTTAGTGAAATCTTAGTTACCTTATAAATAAGATTAAATAATATTTAAGTGGTCTTAAAATTGTTTTTTACATTATTATGTTGAAATAATTGATAAATGTGCTTTAAATCACTTAAAAGCTAGATATATGTGGTATAAATTTAATTATAATAAAACTTAACCTTGACAAATAAATTTGCTTTTTTTTGCCCTATTGATTTGGATACTTGAATTTCTTAAAATAAGACTTCTAAAAATTGATAATTTTTTATGCTAGAATTGGTTTATGTGTACTGGCCTTATGCTGCCTGCATTTATCCCACGTGCATATCTTCATTAACTAAAAATTTAGTGATTTCCTACTTATTAATCACTTGGGTGCATGCAATATATGTGTAATCACTCTAAAATAGGCAAGGGGCACTTATTTAGTCTCTTACACCACGGGAAATCTAGGGGTGAATTGCTAGCAATCCCCTCTCTTGAAATTTAGAGTGTCCCTTAAATATGCCAGGTTTATGAATACTTTATAAACATAAGTAAATTAGAGTTAGATTTAAATTTATTCTCAGATTGATTATAGACAGAATATCAACTGATTCCAAATTATGCACAAGTTGATCCTCCAGAACTTGATTTTGGTCCTCTGATGAGCACAAATTGAGCACAAATTGATCTAACCTAAGCTTATGCATATATAATAATTCAGGATACTTGCTCTATTAAATTTGATAATAAAATAAAAGATTGATGAATTTATATAAAAAAATTATTATGTAAGATATTAAATTATAAATTTAGGCATCATAGGAGGGCACGTAATAGAACTTAATTATACTATGTGACACCTTAATACTGTATCACGCAGTTTGAAACATTTAAAACAAAATGAGTCATAATGGGCATTGAAATTGCTTCGACAGACACTTTCAAAATTAATACTGACCATAATACACAAGTATGAAACTTGGCATCTATCCAATAAAAGATTTTCCTTCTGATAAATGGATTTTTCTTAGTTACTACCTGCTAAAAAGTCTCCTTCTGAGGTCTTTCTGACCTTCAGGGGGGTAATTTGGCCACATCACACTACTTCTATTTCCATGATTGACCAAAACATCATCATCATTCCCATCTAAAGAGTTGATCTCATCTGACTGTGGCTGATCAAAGGGGTCCACCACAATTTTAGCCAAAATTTTGGTGAACAATTTTTTGATGGATAGTGACTAACTGGTGCTTTCCAAAATTGTCCACCTCAATTTAGGATAAACTTCAGGAGGATAAATTTATTATGAATACCAAATTAACTGAAGAATACTTTTGCCCTAGCTACTCTGCATCATAAAAGTGTCCAACTGAGGTTTAGCCATAATTCAGGTAGACACTTTTGGAAAGGCACAGTCTGATGGGTTTAATTTCTATATATGGCAATAAGTATCAGTTTTTTATCAACACGGAACTAGAATTAATTTAATTTGGCCAAAGTGTCCACCTGAAGTTTGGCCAAAATACAGGTGGAAACTTTTATAAGGATTTCTTGATGAAATGAAGAAGACTTGCAATTACTTTCCATCATAAAATTTTCAAACCTAAGTTTATCAAAAATTGTGGTGACAATTTTTCAAGATCCAGTAATATGGGATCAACTCTCTATATGGCAATGAGAATCAATTTTTAGTCAATTATGGCATTAGAATTAATTTTATATGGAAAAACTTTCCACCTGATTTTTGGCCAAAATTAAGTTGGAAATGTTTATGAGGAATACTAGATTAACTAAAGAAGACTTGCACCCTACTACTTTCCATCATAAAAGTGTCCACTAGAAGAATTCTCAAACTTGTGGTTGACACCTTTGGCCTGGTCCAGCCATATGGGATCAATTCTGCATATGGAAATGAGGATTTAATTTGGTCAATCATGGTACTAGAAGTAATTTGATATAGACAAAGTGTCCAACTAAATATTGGAAAAAAATCAGTTGAAAACTTCATTTAGTTTTTCAAAAAATAAAATTAAGTACAATTTTATTCCTGATGATGCCCATTTTATCCAACACCTCTTCTGAGCCTTGAAAGTAGGCATTTAGCTTGAATTTTGAATTTCATATAAAATCCCTATTATTCCACCTATTTCTTTTCATCCCTTTTTTTTCTTTTAGATATCAATTAATTTTATGTAAAACAAATCATTTTCATAATTTTTTACCTGTATTTAATAAAATAATTAAAGGTTTAACATCACCCTGTAAGAATTTGGCACATGTTTTTTTGCTATACTAATAAAAATAATAATATACTGGTGAAAAAAAATTGATCAAATGATAAAATATTAATAAAACAGAAAGATCAAATACCAGTGGATATGTTTTAAAAAATACCAGTTGCACTGAAGAAGAGCTGCACCCTAGATACTCATCATCAAAAAAGTGTCCAGCACAAGTTCGGCCGAGCTTGTGCTGGACACTTTTGGTCAGTTGCAGTCATATGAGATCAATTCTTGCTATGGCAATGAAAAAAAAATTTTGGATAAAAAACTTCACTAGAAGTAGTTTTAAATAGCCAAATTTTCTACCTAGATTTCATCCAAACCACAGGTGCAGAATTTTTTATCTTTGAAAAAAAGTCAATTTAGTACAATTTATCCCTGTTGGCTCTCATTCACTTCAACACCTCTACTGGCCTTTGATAGTAGGAATATTACTTAGATTTCTTTTTTCATATTTGATCCCTTTAACTTAATTTTTTATTCCTAATATTGCTTTTGGATATCAATTAATATTTTTAAAATAAACTATTTTCATATTTTTATACATTTATTTAATAATATTATAAATGGCATAACTTCACCTGGTATGCATTTGGCACATGAGTTTTTTCTATACTTATAAAATTAATAATATAATGGCGACCAAAAATTAATCAAGTGATATTAATGAGTGAGGAACAAATATAAAATACCAGTAGACATGTTTGTAAGAAATACTAGATGAACTGAAGAAAAATTCTACCCTAGCTACTCTCCATTATAAAAGTGTCCAGCACAAGTTCGGGCGAACTTGTGCTGGACACTTATGGTCAGGTGCAGTCAGATGGGAGCAATTCTCTCTATGGAAATGAAGATAAATTTTTGATATAAAATTACACTAGAAGTAGTTTGATATGGCAAAATTTTCATGCTGAAGTTTTGGTAAAGCTCAAGTGGATTTTTTTTTTATTTTTACAAAAAAGAAAATTTAGTTCAAGTTTAGCCCTGATTGTTCTAATTTAATTCAACATCTCTTTTTTCTGTTTATGGCAGGAATTTAACTTGGATTTTAATTTTCATCTTTGATTTCTTTCATTTTACTTTATTCCTCTCATATTGCTTTTGGATAGAAGTTTTTTTTTTGTAAAGTAAATCATTTTCATATTTTTTTACCTTTATTTAATAATATTATAAAAGGTGTAAAATCACCCAGTATTCATTTGGCACACAATTTTTTCTATACTGATAATATTAATAATATAATGGTGACAAAAAATTAATCAATTGATAAATATGAGTGAGGCACAAAGATTTAATAACAGTGGAAATGTTTAAAAGAAATTTCAGATGATTAAAAATGACTTGCACCCTGGCTACTCTTCATGATAAAAGTGTCCAGCACAAGTTTGGCCAAACTTGTGCCAGACACTTTTGGTTGCATGCCGTCAGATGCAATCAATTCTTTTTATGGAAATGAGACTGAATTATCACTCCATCATTGTACTGAAAGTAGTTTTATATAGACAAATTGTCCCCTGGAAGTTTGTCCAAACCTAAGGTAGACAATTTTCTCCTTTGGTAAAAAGTAAATTTGATCCATGTTAATCTATGATGGTGCCCATTTTTTCTGAAGCCTCTACTGGCTCATGATAGCAGCAATTATACTTAATATCTTTATTTCATGTTTAATCTCTTTAATTTTAATCTTACCCTTTTATTTATCCTTTAGCTTTTAAATATCAATTTTTTTTTGGTAAAACTGATAACTTTCACATTTTTTTATATTTATTATATTATATTATTAAAGTTGTAAAATCATCCAGTGTACATTCATTACACATTTTTTTGCTATACTAAAAACATTTATAATATAATGGTGACTAAAAAATAATCAAATAATAAATATGGATGACACAGAAAGATCAAATACCCATAGACATTTTTAAAATGAATATAAGATTAACTGAAGAAGACTTGCACCCTAGTTACTCTCCATCATACAAGTGTCCAGCACAATTTCAGCTGAGCTTGTACTGGACACTTTTGGTTGCATGCAGTCAGATGAGATAAATTTACTCAATGAAAGTTAAAATGAATTTTTGCTCAATCATTGCACAAGAAGTAGCTTTATACTGCTATACTATCCTCCTGATTTTTTGGAAAAAATCAGGTGGACACTTTTATTAATTTTAAAAAAAATAAAAGATATTCCAAATCTAGAACTGGTGTTGCAAATTTGGTTTGAAAACTCAAATTATCTTTGATGGCAGAAATTTTATTTGAATGTTTAATTTCATATTTAATCACTTTTATTTTACTTTTTTATTCCTGTTTTTGCTTTCAAATATCAATTTATTTATTGTAAAACTAATAATTTCCATATTTTTTTTACTTCTATTTAATAAGATTATGAAAGATGTAGCATCTCCCAGTATGCATTTGGCTTACAAATTTTTTCAATACTAATAACATTAATATTATAATGGTGAAAAATAATGAATCAAATGATAAATATGAATGACACAGAAAGATCATATACAAGTGGATTTATTTATAAGGAATACCTGATGAACTGAAGAAGACCTGCACCCTAGATACTCACCATCATAAAAGTGTCCAGCATAAGTTCGGCTGAACTTGTGCTGGACACTTTTGGTTGCATGCAGTCAGATGGGATAAATTTACTCTATGGAAATGAAAATGACATTTTGCTCAATCATTGCACAATAAGTAGTTTGATATTGCCAAAATGTCCTCCTGATGATTTTTCAAAACTCATCAGGACACTTTCTTTGGTTTAACAAAAAAGAAAATATAGTGCAAGTTTAGCCCTGGTGGTGCACATTTGATCTAACACCTCTACTTTTTATTGATAGTGGGAGTTTTCCTTATATTTTTTTTTCTTATTTTATCCCTTTTATTTTACTTTTTTATTTCTCATATTGCTTTGGATATCAATTTTTAATTTTTAAAATAAATAATTTTCATACTCTTATACCTTTATTTAATAATATATGATTAAAGGTGGAACACCACCTGGTATGCATTTTTCACACAAGTTATTACTATAGTAATAACATTAACAATATAATGATGACAAAAAATTAATCAAATGGTAAATTTAAATGACACAGAAAGATCAAATTCCAGTGGAAATGTTTATAAGAAATCCCTTTTGAGTTTAAGAAGATTTGCTGTATGCCTACTCTCAATTATAAAAGTGTCCAGCACAAGTTCGGCCAACCTTGTGCTGGACACTTTTGGTTGCATGAAGTAATATGAGATAAATTCTCTCTATGGCAATAAAAATGATATTTCACTCAATTATTGAAGTAAAGAATGTTTAATATTGTAAAATTGTCCCCTGGAAGTCTGTCCAAACCTCAGTTCAAAATTTGTTAGCTATACATAAAAGTAAGTTTAGACCAAGTCTTGACCTAGGGGTCCCCAACTGTCCCAACACCACTTCTGGCTCTTGATAGTAAAAATTTTACTTGTATTTTTTATTTCGTATTTGATCCCATTTATTTTCATTTTACTTTTCTATTACTCTTTTTAATTTTAAATATCAATTTATTTTTTTAAAAACTAAACATATTCATATTTTTTTAACTTTATATAATAATATTATTAAAGTTGTAACATCACCAATTTTGCATTTGGCATGCAGGTTTTTGCTATACTAGAAACATTAATAATATATATGGTGACAAAAAATTAATTATAAGATAAATATGAATGATAAAAAAAAGTTAAAAACCCAAAAGAAATGTGAAAAACAAAAAACTGATGTACTGAGAAACATTTACACCCTAGCTACTCTCCATCATAAAAGTGTCCAGCACAAGTTCTGCCGAACTTGTGCTGGACACTTTTGTTCAGGTGCAGTCAGATGGGATCAATTCTCTCTGTGGAAATAAAATTTAAAAAAATGCTAAATAATTACATTAGAAGTAGTTTGGTATGGCTGAATTATCCACCTTGAGTTTTTCCAAACCACAGGTGAAAAATTTTTTATCTTTAAAAAAAAATTAAATTTTATCAAATTTAGCCCTGATGGCACCCATTTGCTTCAACACCTCTACTGGCTCTTGAAGGCAGGAATTTTTCTTGAATTTTTCTTTTTCATATTTGATCTCCTTTACTTTACTTTTTTATCACTCATGTTACATTTGGATATTAATTTATAATTTTGGAAAAGTAATCATTTTCATATTTTTTTAACATTTTTTAATAATATTATAAAAGGTGTAATATAACATGGCATGCATTTGGCGCTCAAGTTTTTTCTATACTAATAAAATTAATAAAATTCTAATGACAAAAAATTAATCAGATAATAAAATATGAATAACACAGAAAGATCAAATACCATTTGGCATGTTTTAAAAAAATAACAGTTGCACTGAAGAAGACCTGCACCCTAGCTACTCTCCATCATAAAAGTGTCCAGCACAAGTTCGGCCAATTTTGTGCTGGACACTTTTGGTCAGGTGCAGTCAGATGGGATCAATTCTCTCTATGGAAATGAAAAAAATTATTTGATAAGAAACTTCACTGGATGTAGTTTGATATAGCTGAATTATCCACCTAGAGTTCATCCAAACCACAGGTACACAATTTTTTATCTTTAAAAAACAATCAATTAAGTACAATTTATCCCTGACGGCCCTCATTTGCTTCAACATCTCTACTGGCCTTTGATATTAGCAATAATACTTGGAGTTTGTTTTTCATATTTGATTGCTTTAAATTAATTTTTTATTCCTCATATTGCTCTTGGATATCAATTAATAAATTTTAAAATAAATTATTTTAATATTTTTATACATTTTTTTAATAATATTATAAAAGGTGTAACATCACTCAGTATGCATTTAGCACACAATTTTTTGCTATACTTATATAATTAATAATATAATTAAGACAAAAAATTAATCAAACAATATGTATGAGTGAGACACAAAGATAAAATACCAGTAGACATGTTTGTAAGAAATACCAGATGAACTGAAGAAAAATTCTACCCCAGCCGCTCTCCATCATAGAAGTGTCCAGCACAAGTTCGGCCAAACTTGTGCTGGACACTTTTGGTCATGTGCAGTCAGATGGGATCAATTCACTGTATGGCAACAAAAAATTTTTTTATCAAATTTCACTAGAAGTAGTTTGGTTTAGCTGAATCATCCACCTGCTGTTCTTCCCAATATCAGGTGTATAATTTTTTATCTTTAAAAAAAAGGTCACTAATTACAATTAAGCCCTGATGGCTCCCATTTGCTTTAACACCTCTACTGGCTCTTGATAGCAGGAATTTTACCAGTATTTTTTTCATATTTTTACTCTTTGACTTTTATTTTACTCTTTTATTCCTCTTTTTACTTTTAAATTTCTATTTAATTTTTGTAAAAATAATCCTTTCCATATTTATTTTTGTCTATTTTAAAAAATTATTGAAGGTATAACTTCACATGGTATGCATTTGGCACACAAGTTTTTGCTATACTAATAACATTAATAATATAATGGTGATAAAATATTAATCAGATGATAAATATGAAGGATACAGACTTATAAAATACCAGTAGACATTTTTATGAGAAATACAAGATGAAGGAACTGAAGAAAATTTCCACCCAAGCTACTCTCCATCATAAAAGTGTCCAGCACAAGTTTGGCCAAACTTGTGCTGGACACTTTTAGTCACGTGCAGTCAGATGGGATCAATTCTCTATATGGCAACAAAAATAAACTTCACTACAAGTAGTTTTGTTTAGCTGAATCATCCACCTGTTGTTCTTCCCAACCTCAGGTGTATAATTTTTTAACTTTAAAAAAAAGGTCACTTATTACAATTTAGCCCTGATGGCTCCCGTTTTTTTCAACACTTCTACTGGCTCTTGAGAGCAAGAATTTTACTAGTATTTTGTTTTCATAATTGATCTCTTTGAGATTAATTTTACCTTTTTATCCCTCATATTGCTTTTGTATATCAATTTATTTTTTGTAAAACAAATCATTTTCATATTTTTTTACCTTTATTTAATAATATTATAAAAGGTGTAACATCACCCGGTATGCGTTGGGCACACAAGTTTTTGCTATACTTGTAATATTAATAATATAATGGTGACAATAAATTAATCAAATGATATATATGAGTGAGGCAAAAAGATCAAGTACCAATGGACATGTTTATAAGAAATACCAGATTAACTGAAGAAAAATTCCTCCCTAGCTACTCTCCATCATAAATGTGTCCAGCACAAGTTCGGCCGAACTTGTGCTGGACACTTTTTGTCACATGCAGTCTGGTGTGATCAATTCACTCTCAATCATTGAACTAGAAGTTGTTTGATATGGCTAAATGGTTATGCTGAAGTTTTTTTAAACCTCAGATTGGCACTTTTTTGTTTTTCAAAAAAGCAATTATAGTCCAAGTTTAGCCTCACTGGTGGACATTTTCCCCAACATGTCTACTTGCTTTTGATGGCAGTAATTTTATTTTAATTTTTTATTTCATATTTTATTCCTTTTATTTTACCTTTTTATCCCTCATATTGCTTTTGTATATCAATTTATTTTTTGTAAAACAAATCATTTTCATATTTTTTTACCTTAATTTAATAATATTATAAAAGGTGTAACATCACCCGGTATGCATTTGGCACACGAGTTTTTGCTATACTTATAATATTAAAACATAATGGTGACAAAAAATCAATCAAATGATAAATATGAGTGAGGCACAAAGATCAAATACCAGTGGACATGTTTATAAGAAATACCAGATGAACTGAAGATAAATTCCACCCTAGCTAACCTGCATCATAAAAGTGTCCAGCACAAGTTCGGCCAAACTTGTGCTGGACACTTTTGGTCACATGCAGTCTGATGTGATCAATTCTCTCTATTGCAATGAAGATGAATTTTTCTTCTATAATTGCACTAGAAGTTGTTTGATATGGCAAAATTGTCATCCTGAAGTTTTGGTAAAGCTCCAGTGGATTTTTTTTTATTTTTACAAAAAAAGAAATTATAGTCCAAGTTTAGTGCCACTGGTGGGCGTTCACCCCATCATGTCTACTTGCTCTTGATGGGAGGAATTTCACTTTAATTTTTTATTTCATATTTGATCCCTTTAATTTTACCTTTTTATCCCTCATATTGCTTTTGGATATCATTTTATTTTTTGTAAAACAAATCATTTTCATATTTTTTTACCTTTATTTGATAATATTATAAAAGGTGTAACATCACCCGGTATGCATTTGGCACACAAGTTTTTGCTATACTTATAATATTAATAACATAATGGTGACAAAAATCAATCAAATGATAAATATGAGTGAGGCACAAAGGTCAAATACCAATTAATCAATAGTTCTTTTTAATATTATAAATTTTTTGATTAAATAAAATGGTAATAATGAATTATATTTTTCATCCACAATTCCACTCTAATGATTCCCACTGCACAAAAAGGGTTCACTTGGTCCTTTCTTTACTGCTTGTGCATATATTTTATTGCCCACAGTACTACAATTTTTTGTAGTGATTATCCCACATCTGATTCAGGAATATTTTTAAACAATATAAGTTTTTTTTACAAAAGACCTTATCATATCCAATATCCCACAAAAAATACAACCTGTTTTTGTATTAAATCCTGTTAATTATTAAGAAATTGTTAAAATAATTAGATTACACCCTGGCACAGCTAGATCCATACCAACTGACCTAAAGTCTTTTCAATATTGAAAACAATTAAATAAAATTATGATATCATACTAAATTATGGGCACCAACCATAATTCAGCACTTCTCATTTGCTCTGCTACAAAATGAGTGCATGTAGCATTTTTTTAACGTTGGACTGTTTTTCTTCCTTCCCTCACACCTTTAGTCCAGAATGAAAATATAGTATGAGTTTTGGTCAAAATGGTTTGCCAGTGTTATCTGTATGCAATATGAATTCATATTGCATATTTCTATTTATGCATAAAATATACTCGTTGTGGTAGCCTAAAGTTTAGTACGGCACCTAAGTACGTAAATGGAGTTATTACGGCGTGCAAGATTGGCGTTATTATTTTTTTTATATAAAAGGGTTTTATTTAATTTATTTGAGTTTTAAATATGAAGAAATTGGTCACAAGCAAATGCCTTCACGAAAACAATTTATTTTACGGAGAAAACTTATTTTTTACGGTCTGAAAAATTTATAAGTATTAAGTCGAGTCACTCAAGAACCTTGGGAAATTTTCCCAGAATTTTTACTATTTTTCTTAAATTTTTAAATGAATTTTAAAGTTTTATAGAAATATTTACATTTTCAAAAATTACTTAACTTTGATGAATTTTCACAGGGTAATTAGATCTGCGCAGACTACGAAAATTAGTTTGGTATGTAAAGGGGAAGTAGCTCTATTATGTGTAATTTTTCTAGATTTTTATTATAGTTTTAAGGTTCTAAATTGAGTCCGGAAGTCCGGAGGGACTCCGTACGGACTCCGCTTTGACTCCGTACGGACTCCGTACGGACTCCGGATTGACTCTGGAAGAGCTCTGGAGGGGAAAACTTAGGCACGTGACTAGGAATACTTAAGCGCTTCTCAAACTCGAAATTGAGAGGGGGGACACATCATACAGCTTAATCATTAACCACCACGGTCTCATTTTTTATTACTCAACAAATTAAATAAATTTGTAATACCCTTATAACTTTATATTTAATATATAACATTTTAGAAATACTACTCAACAATTAAAATAAAACTTCATACAGGGTATCTTTAGAAAGGTCTTCATCGCTGGGACTTGATTATTGCTGTCTCATAAAAATTCAAAATATTATAAAAACATAAAAGTCAATCTTTTCAGATCTTTCACTGGTACACCTTAATTGTTGTTATCAGTATTTCTTTATCAACAGCCACTTTCTTTTAATCTCAATAAGCGTTAATTATTTTAGAGTTTCATTATTTTCATCAATTAGATCTAAGTAGATTGGTTAGCTTAGTGATTTAGAATTCCCATTTTGATATTTTTTTTTTGTTGGAAGGACGGGGTTTTCGGCTAAATCCACATATCTCCTCCGGATTATGCTTACAGCAAGGCGACTGTAAGAGTTTACCTTACCATAGTTGGCGCCCAACGTGGGGTTCGATTTCTCTAGCTTTCTTTAAAGACTTACTTGGATCAAGAACGTTCTTAGCCTGCAAGAGGCTTATTTTCTGGAACTCTAATTGGATTTTTGTTATTGGCCTGCAAGAGGCTTGTTATTTTATCGATTGTTAACACTTTTCGTTACTTATTGGGATGTCTTCTTCTGCTGTTGCTTCTGGATCTTCTAACCCTCTTACTCCCTCAGTTAGAATTGTTTCTTGGGATGGCCCAAAGTTTGATGGGGAGGAGGTTAAATGGTTCATTAGCAGGTATGAAGCTGCTGCTGCTGTTGATGGTGCTTCCCATGTGGATATGGTGAAGCAAGTTAGATTTTTTATTGCCGATAGGGAGGTGGAAAAAGAGGTTATTGCTATGCAGGCATTCAAGGACAAGGATTCGGTTAAGCTTTCTAAAGCTATGGTTGATAGATGGGGTGTTAGGTTTACTATGATGGACCTCAATAAAATTGTTGGAGACTGGCAAGCAAAAGGTGGTGTTTCTTCTATGGCTGACTTCAAAAATCTCTGTGTTCAGTTTGATGAAGTGGTGGAATATCTCATACTGGTGGACGAGTTAGTGCATGAGAACCAAGCAAAAGATTTGTTTTGGTCAGCATGCAGAAGGGATATTTGAATGGACGTCTTGAAGGATCTTTCAAGAAAAGATTTGATGAAGGAACTGCCTAATGGTGAGCAGAAACTGCCGGCTCTGGAGGTTATCAAAGAGAACATTCAGGCCCATCTCAAGTTATTGGCGTTGGACAAATATCAAGAGTCTTGCACTCAATATGTTAGCAAGGTTAGCGAAGTTTTGGCCAAAAATAACGATATTATGGTCAAAGCCCAGGAGGCCAAGAAGGCTCAAATGGGATTACCTGCTGCTAAAGTTGAGGGTAATGTGGATAATAAGATGGTCGATCACCTGGCCGATTTAACTAAACAATTAAAAATATTTGTTCAAGAAACCCAGAAGGCCAATAAGGCCCCAATCGCTTCTTCATCGACGTCGACTTCTTATCAGTCTAGAGGTTATGAACGTCGAAATTATAATGGCAATAACAACGGTAACCGCTTCCCAGGCAATGGGAGAAATGGTGGGAATGGTGGTAATGGATATAGAGGTGGCTACGATGAGCCAAAGGTGTGCTCCTATTGTAATAGGAGATGGCACAGAGCAACAGTTTGTTTTGCTCTTGATAAGGATATGGATTCTGGGCGAGTTTTATTTTATGGTAAAGTTTATAAATTTCCTGATGGTTCGTTCATCAAGCCCAGTGATGGACAGTCTCCTTCTGATTTGGTCAGAAGAAGTTTAACGGCTGAAAGAAGAGCCAGATTTGAAGAGGTGACGGATGAAGATGTTAATGCCAAGAGTGGCAAAAATGGTAATGGTAATGGTGGTAAAGCTGACAAGGGCAAGGAGAAAGAGGTCAGTAAAGCCACATTTTCTACTTCTTTTGGTGGTTTAGAGCTGGCGACGGTTTCCCAGGTGGAGGGTAGCTGTATGGCTGGCGAATACGATGTTAATGCTGCTAGAAGAGCAGCTGCTACTAAGGCGAAAAGTAGCATTCAGAGCCAATTGAGGGCTAATCCTGGCAAGGCCAATAACAAAGTGAACCCTTACTCTAAGGACAAGATTTCTAGTGCTCAAACTGCCGCCAACAAATTGAACCCTTACTCTAAGGACGAATTATATAAAATGCAGAAGGGGATTGCTGATATGGGGCCCCCTAGTTATGGCAAGTTTGATTTAAATGGTGAGCCTATGCCAGAGGATGATTCGGATTCTGAGGAGGACGTACCGTTGGCGTCTCTACCCAGACCAAGTTTTAGCGGTCCCATCCCAATGGAGGGTGTAAGAAGGACTAGCGATGGATCAGGATTAGTGCAAGAAGCTGGTGACGGAGTTAGGGTTATAGAAAGTGAAGATGTTATAATGGGGGGTGAAGATGGCTCGGTTGGACCTCAAGAGGTACCCAGGGCCAAGGTTGTTAAATCAAAGGTCCAGTATGAGCGGCCAGTAGTTTCTGGTCAAGCTAATGCGATGGACGCAGTTTTGAATAGGGTGAATCAACTTCAGATTCCCTTATCTTTAGGGGAGTTATTTACGATTAGTCCGGCGCTTGCTGAAAAGCAAAAGAAGCATTTGACAAGGCGTCGGGTTTCCACTGGAGAGGTGGAATATATTTATGAAAATGCTGAAAAGTTTGGGGAAGATGTAGATACACATTTTTCCGCTCCCCTGGGTTACCTGGTGGTAACTCTTAATGGTAAAGAAGTAAAGGCCTTGGTTGATTCAGGGTCTCAAATTAATTTAATTTCGTTGGAGCAAGCGACAAGTATAGGCTTGCCAATTAAAAGTGGAACTGGGGGAAACCTCAGAGGTATTGGAGGGCATGCAACAGAGCTAATGGGTACAGCTGAGCATGTCAGGTTAGGCATTGGTGGATCTGTTGGTAAGGTTCACTTTTATGTGGCCAGAGGAGCAGTCAAAACTGTTCTTGGTGGTCCATTTTTGATGGATTTTGAGGCCAGGATAGGGTATCAAGCTGGCATGGGGATTAGTTTGGAGATCACTGGTGAAGATATGCGGAGGTTACATATGCGTTTAGCGCCTCCTGGAGATGAAGGTTGGGAAACACGGCCAGGGATTACTACTCTGTGCCAGTGTTGTGTTTGCACCAAGAAGCGGCATATAAAAAGGACGGCTTCTGGTGAATTATTTTTGTTGGAAAGGGATGGTTGCCCTCATTTTTTGGGGTAGCAGGGGCTGATCGCTCTAATGTTGTAATCTCTCCTCAGGATGAGATCCCGGATTGCAATAGGTCAGCTCACTTGGAGATAATTCAAGTGGATTCTCAATTATTTTCTGTTAATATTACTTTGGAGTGCAAATACGTTTTGGACTTTTCTATATGTTTATTGGATTTACCCTGTTTTTCTATTAAATTTAAAAATGGTAAAAAAGGTAAAATGGGCCAAATTAGGTTGGATAAAAATTGGAAGGGTATGTTTATGGACCTCCAGCAAGAGGGTAAACTGCAAAAATCTTATCAAAATCCGATAAAAAATCTCAGTATAATTAAAACACAACAAAATAATTTTTGTGAAAATTCAATTCCGGTCCTCCAGCAAGAGGTTAAACTGCCGACTTTCTTTACGGGTGATTTACTGTTGGATAAGGGAAGAAAAGGTGTTGGAAAATCTGTTTATAAATTAGACGAGGGAAAGGAGAAAAGGGTAAAATTTAAAAATGAAATAAAATATTTTTCTAATTTTTCTTATTCTGATTCTGGCGATGAAGAAGATTCATTTGATGAAAGTTTTAATGGCGATACAAAAGTAAATGTTTTACCTCAAGTTTATTTAGATGTGGACGCAGCCAAATATAAGAAAGTAGCAAATAAAGTTCGACCTATTAATGAGCCGCTACCTGCTGAATTAAATCCACCTTTGAGAAGACCAAGGTTATCAAGAGATCCTTATGAAAGTCCCTTGGTAAAGAATCCGCCTGAATTTTCTGAGACATCAAGAATCACTTTTGAGAGACTGGGTGTTGTTAATTTTGGACCTGATGGTTGGTTGTCTGGAGAAGAGAAGAAGTTGTTGTTGGATGTGATGGTCAAGCGAGAGAAGGCCATTGCTTTTGAAGAAGAGGAGAGGGGTGTGTTGAAGCATTCCTATGGGGAGCCTTACAAGATTCCTGTGGTATGTCATGAACCGTGGCAGCAGAAACCGATTCCTATTCCGGCTGCATTAAAAGAAGCCTATATTGAAGTTGTCAGAGAACGGATACGCACTGGACTGTATGAGCAATCAACGTCAAGTTATTCTAGTCCTGTATTTTGTATCAAGAAACCGAATGGCAAGCTTAGAGTTGTTCATGATCTTAGGGAATTAAATAGGGTTACAATAAAGGATGCTGGGATACCACCTAGTGCTGAGGAGTTTGTTGAAGCGTTTGCAGGGAGAATGTGCTATGGTTTGGGAGATATTATGGGTGGATATGATGAGAGAGAGTTACATCCGGACTCAAGGCCTCTCACTACATTTGATACGCCACTTGGACGCTTACAGTTAACAAGATTACCTCAAGGAGCAACAAATTCGGTTGCAGTTTATCAAGCTCAGATGGCTTGGATCCTTCAAGACGAAATTCCACAATATGCTGGAATCTTTATAGATGATGGAGGAATTAAGGGACCAACAACCGACTATGATAACCAGGTGTTGGAAGAGAATCCCGGGATACGCAAATTCATTTGGGAGTTTGCAATTACTTTAGAAAGAATCTTGTTTCGAATTGAAGAGGCTGGTTTAACTATTTCAGGTCCAAAATTTTCCTGTTGTGTGCCAGCCTTAGAAATATTAGGCCATGTGGTATGTAGAGAGGGTAGGATTATGTCCAAGAAGAAAGTTAACAAAATTCAGTCCTGGCCAAGACCCAAGAATACGACCGAAGTTAGAGGGTTTTTAGGCGTTTGTGTATATGTTAGAATGTTTATCAAGGACTTTTCTTCATTGGCAGCTCCATTGAGACGGTTAACGAGAAAGGATGCAGACTGGGAGTGGGATGAAGAGTGTGAGAAGGCGTTTGTGAAGTTGAAGGAGGTTGTAGGGAAGGATTTAGTCCTGCACAAGTTAGATTATGGAAAAGATGCTGGTAGAATTTATTTAGCAGTTGATTCAAGTCAGGTTGCAGCTGGGGCGGTTCTGTCTCAGATGGATAAAGCTGGTTACATCAGGCCAGTTAGGTATGAATCTGTAGTATTTACTGAGGTCGAATCAAGATATTCTCAACCGAAATTGGAATTATGTGGTGTGGCAAAAATACTGAAGAAACTTCAGCATATTTTGTGGGGGCAACATTTTGAGTTGCAAGTGGATGCGAAATCGTTAATCCAGATGATTAATTCCCAAAGTTTACCGAATGCACCCATGATGAGATGGGTAGCTTTTATTCAACATTTTTCATTTGATTTAGTTCATAAGCCTGGCAAGACTTTTACTATGCCAGATGGTTTATCAAGGAGACCACCCACTGAAGAAGATTCAGACTCAGAAGAGTTCGATGAAGATATACCTATTATCAAAGCCAGCACTAAAGGAGCTGAAGACTTTCCATACCTCCCCCATGAGGTTAAACTGGCAGGACTATTGTGTTTAGATTATGATGATGATGACCTCCACCAAGAGGATAAACTGGAAAATAGTTTTTATGTTAAAAAAGGTGTTAAAAAAGGTGTAGATAAATTCGGCAGAGAGGAGGTAGAAGAAGATGTGGTGTATGTAGAGGAAAATGGATTGGTAGTGTGGGATAGTAGTAAATTAAGGAATGGTGTATATGTTGGAGAATTAGAGAATTTAAATAAAAAGGTGGATAAAGAGAAAGAGGTATTTTTGAATACAGTTTTCGAAGGATCCAAAGGTTCAGAAGAAAAACGTCGACATAGCTCGATTAAAAATTTATTTAGGGGTCAACAATTATTGGCTCATTCATGTGCAGGTGATATTGGTGATAGAGAAGTCCCTATTGATGTTATATTAATCGATTTTCAAGATGAAGTCTGGGGTCAGACTGGTTTTTATTTTTTGTTAGTCAAATATTTGTTGACTTTAGAGAGGCCAGAAGATTGTGAAGACAATGAATGGGTGGCTATCAAGAGGAAGTCATCTACGTTTTACCTATCTGGTCGACGTTTAATGAGGAGGAGGTATCCAAATCCTCAAGTAGTTATAACTCAACAGAAGGGGCAAGAATTAGTTTTGAAATCACTGCATGAAGATCTCGGGCATAGAGGCGTTGGAGAAATGTTTAGAAGAATTTCTGATCGATTTTGGTGGCCTGGCATGAAGATGGCTGTTAAACAGTGGGTTCAGTCATGCGAAGAATGTCAAAGACAAAGTTATTTAAGGCCAAAAGAACCTGGACGCGCGACCGGTGAATATACGCTCTTTGGAAGAGTTAGTTTAGATGCCGTTCATATAAAAGAGGGGCGGTATAAATATTTAATTGTGGCCAGAGATGATTTATCTGGTTGGGTAGAGGCAGCGCCTCTTATTAATTTAACTGCCAAAAATGTGGCAGAATTTTTTTTGAATAATTGGGTATATAGGTATGGGGTGATGAAGTTGGTAACGGTAGATGGAGGTCCTGAATTTGGGACAGAGTTTAAAGAGGCCGTATTGAAAGTTGGATCAAAGGTTAGGGTAGCGACCCCATATTATCCTGAAGCTGAAGGCATGGTTGAAAGAGGGCATCAAGTTATTAAGGATGCTTTAGTTAAAATGTGTGGGACAAGTGCCGAAAAGTGGAGGCACTATTTACCTTTAGTTTTATTTGCTGATCGAATCACTGCCAAAAGGACGACCTGATTTTCACCTTATGAACTTGTTTTTGGACAGAGAGCAGTTTTACCGGTTGATTTAGAAGCTGAATCATATCTTGGAGTTGACTGGGACACGGTCAAAACTACTGAAGAATTATTGTGTGCAAGAATGATGCAGCTAGAAAAGAAAGAAGAATATTTAGAAAAGGCATATTTGCGGATGATGAAGATCCGAAATCAATCAGTTAGATATTGGGATGAGCGGTTGGTACATCGATTAAGGAAACCTTTGAACCCAGGAGATATGGTCCTGGTGTATAATAGGAGTTTGGAAAGTCAGTGGGGAAAAATGTTTGCAGATAGGTGGAATGGACCGTATAAAATCAAGGAGCAAGTTTCCGGCGGTTCATATGTGCTAGAAGAGTTGGATGGAGTATTATTGAAGAAGAGGGTAGCGGCTGATCAAGTGAAACGGTTCTATCCTAGAGGCACCAGGAGTGCTGAAGTCTTCCTCCGCAATGAGGATAAACTATGATATCAATGAAACTTTATGGATTCCTCCGAAATGAGGATAAACTACAATTTTAATGACATTTATCAAATTTTATACCTCCGCAATGAGGATAAACTATGATATCTACGAAATTTTATGGATTCCTCCGCAACGAGTATAAACTATCTTCTTTTTTTATCAAAATACTTTACTATCGTTACACTGTATATGGTCGACGAAACTATGATGAAACTTAACGAAATTCAAGAAGCCCTTCTTTGAAATTTTCAAAATTTTAAATTCTTAAAATATGGGTGAAGATAGTGTTGGAAATTTTTTAAAATTTATTGGAAGAAGTGTTCACAGGGGAACCTTCTTAATTTAATATTGGCAAGTGTGAGGGTAATTGATGGGCTGGCTGCTCTATACACAATTACCCCATAATGTTCGTTTCCAAAATTTTCCCTGTTTCTAGTTGAATCCTGGCTTTGTCTTTTAATTTTAGGAAGTCCACTAAGACTATAAACTGGAACGAATCAAGAGACACCGCTCTCAACGCCGGATTCAAGATTTTTTTTTTTTTTTTTTTATTTTGTTTTTGATTTTTTTATGTTAGATTGTGATTTCTTTTCTTTAATATATATTATGAATTATTGTAAAGGTGATGCTCACTGGTGGTCTCTAATCATTTTTATAAATTGGAGGGAGCCCACCCAGTGATCATCATTATAAAAATTATCTTTTAAAAAAAACTTTCATTTATTTTCTTTTCTTTTCAATTTCTCAAAATTGTGTAACCACATCAAGTTGCACTTGGATGTGGGTATGATGTCGAGGGTACGGCTCATCAAATGGCCGGGGGGCATCTTTTAAAATTTTATTTTGAAATTTTTTTATTACTTTTTTTATTTTTCTTTTCACATTTGTTTATCTCTCTTTAAAAATTAAATTTTAACTTTTATTTCAAAACTATCTCTTTTAAATAAAAAAAAAAATATAAAAAAAAAAATAATAATAATAATAATAATAATAAAATAACTAAAAATATAAAATAAAAAATAATAATATAAAAAAAAAAAAAAGTAAAAAAAAAAAAAATAAAAAAAAAAAAAAATAAAAAATAAAAAAATAAAAAATAAATAAATAAAATAAAATAAAGGTATTTTAGTTTTAGGTAGTTTAGATGTTTATATTTTATTCTTCAAACATTATGCAAGAAAGCTACATACCAGGAAGAACACCATCAAGGGTTGTTATCTTTTGAAGAATCGAAATTAGAAAATTTAGAAGGACCTTGATTGATTTCCTGGGATTCGAATCTTATTTCACGGTCACGATAGTGTTGAAGCCAGTTGGCTATTTTGAAAAGGTCTCTTAACAGTTGCTCTCTCATCCAAGATTCTGATCTATCAGAGGGCGGGTATCGTTGGAAATAAGCGATAAGGTTATTAAAATTAGCAAAAAGCTTTTCAGACACTAGGTGAATTGGAACTCTAGGGAAGCTTGGATTAGGTTCTGGTAGTTCATAAGCAGAATATGAAATTGGAGAACCGGTGGACTCTTATCAAATTAAAATATCAGCAAATTAAAACCTGAAGATTAAGAAAATAAAAAGAGACAACTAACCTGTGTCAACACTATCATGATCATAGATAAATGGCTTACTTGGTAATGGAGTGGGATTTTTTATGTTTAGAAAAGGATTTTTTATTTTTGATAGATGAGGAGGACTGGTGTTGGATTTGGTGTTTGAAGTAGATGTTCTGGGCCTTTTGGATGAAACAAGAGAAGATGAAGACTGCTGGCTATTATAGGACCTTTTGTGCTTCAAGATGTTGGAAGAAGGAGAAGAATTGTTAGAAGGCTGAAGCATGGCCCTGGGAGCAGCAAGAGTTCTTGGGGGACTAGCAGCAAGTCTAGATTGGAGAGAAGGACCCAGAGGATTAGGTGATGGAGAAAGGTTTAAATAGGCTGATGGAGAAAAAGGTATGGGATCTTTAGAGGTTGATGGAATAGGGGGTGGAGTAGAAGGCGAAGAAGAAGGAAGAGGTTTGCAGAAGGCGGCAAAGCTAGTAGCAGTGATGGGAAAAGAACCACAGTTCAAGCCAGAACATTTTCTTTTCTTCTCATAGCAGGATAAACAGGCCCTGTTATAAGTGTGCTTTTGCCAGTTAAAAGAGAAGATACATTCCCTATGGGTGAAGGCACAGTATTTGCAAGATTGATCAGCTGAAGAAATGAAGTCAGAAGGTTTCATCTTGTTAGGAGATATTTTTTTGAAGAAGAAAACTTGAAACTAGGATGAAGAAAGTTGGTGGCAAAATCTGGGTTCAAGGATAGTGAAGATGTTAGGTCCACCAAGACCTTAAACTGGACTATTATCATGTGCTGGGTCCACCATGACCTTAAACTGGATTTCTTATCGATTAAATGTTTGGTCCACCATGACTTTAAACTGGTAGTTCATTCATTGTTTAGTCCACTATGACTTTAAACTGGAAAATTAATATCTGCAGGATAATTCAACATTTATTGGACCACTATGGCCTTATACTGGATTACTTGTCGATCAAATGTTTGGTCCACTATGACATTAAACTGGATTATCAAATTTATTCAATCTTTGGTCAAGCCTAGGCCTTACTTAGGAATATATCAAGATATTTATGCACTTAAACGATCTTTGGTCCACCAAGACCATAAACTGGAAATCGATTATATGTTTGGTCCACCAAGACTTTAAACTGGAATGTCAATCTTGTTTGGATAACTCAATTCAATCTTTTAATTTATCACTGTCCACTAAGACTCTAAACTGGTTATTCAATTATTTCTGGAATTGGGTGCTGATAGCTTTAGGAGGTTAAAATTTTAGGTGGTAATGATGCTAAAGAAAGCATAATGGTTAATTAGGTAAAATTTGTGGCGCTTTAACATGGTCTAAAGTTAATATTATTATTGGAAGCCTGGCAAAAGTATTTTATGGGTTTGCTGTAAAGCAAAGTTTGAAAATTTTGATGAAGGAATCAGAAGTTAGGATGGTAGTTGGATTTTAGGGAATGATTTTTTTAGTGCCTCATAGTTAGGCCATTTTTTTTTTGGTGTGAAGCTTGGAGGACCTTATGGCGAGATTGGAATCATAGAATTCGGCTCAGTGGGGGGCCCTATGAGGTTGGAATCAGGAGTATTCGGCTCATAGGAAGATCCACTCTCTCAATGCTGTGACAAGAAGGAAGACTGGTATATGGGAGTCTGAAGGGATTCAAACCTTGCTCTCAGCAGTGGAATCATCACAAGATTTATTTTATTTTATTTTATGTTATATCAAGCCAGAGAAGAAAGAAAACATCATTTATGTTGAAAGTTTAAGAATACCAAGCAAAAACAAAATTTTATCAAGTTATACTGTTAGAAAAGATAATTTCTTTGAAATTGTTCAACATCATTATCAAAGCTTTGCATTAAAATTCTTCTTTTCATGAGGTCTTCATGGTTATTAGCTGGAGTTTCTTGAAAATAGGCCAGTATTTTTCGTTTCAACTCATTAGTAAAGTCAAGAAAAAGATAGCAATGAAAATTTGGGTAATGATTGATATAGTCCGTCTTCACTCTACCAACATCATCAGTGTTGGTTATTTTGACAGCTAGAAGTTCAAATATGTTATTAAGTCATAGGTTTAGTCAATTTTGATTAAAAGTTTTTTTTAGTAAGATAAATAGGGTCTTACATTTAGAGCCAGGAAACATAGTCTCAGCAAAGTTAGTTGGGGGTACTGGCGTTATAGGATTAGGATCTTGTGAAGGCAAAATTAGGCCGGGATCCGTTGATGAAGATTGAACTTTTGAAGCTGTTTTTGATCTTATTTGTTTTAAGAAGACAGGAATTTTGGATCGCTTTTTAGAAGTTGAGGGATCAGGGAGAGCTGCTGGTCCTAAATATACGTTTGTTTTAGAAGGAACTATTGGCCGGTTACATTTGACTTTTTTCACACGGCATAAGTCGCAAGCTGTTCTGCCAGGAAGATTAGGGTTGGACATTAAACAAGGTACCTGGTATCGAGCGCAGAGTTCACATGGAGCGACAAGTTCTTTGGAAGACATATTGATGAAGATGAATTTTATAGTTGATTAAAGAAGATGGTGGTTGAAGGTTAAAGATGAATATTGTGTTCAACCACTTATGCAAAGTTTTAAGAATGGGGACATTCTCGATTGGAGGGAGGATGTGGTAGCCTAAAGTTTAGTACGGCATCTAAGTACGTAAATGGAGTTATTACGGCGTGCAAGATTGGCGTTATTATTTTTTTTTATATAAAAGGGTTTTATTTAATTTATTTGAGTTTTAAATATGAAGAAATTGGTCACGAGCAAATGCCTACACGAAAACAATTTATTTTACGGAGAAAACTTATTTTTTACGGTCTGAAAAATTTATAAGTATTAAGTCGAGTCACTCAAGAACCTTGGGAAATTTTCCCAGAATTTTTACTATTTTTCTTAAATTTTTAAATGAATTTTAAAGTTTTATAGAAATATTTACGTTTTCAAAAATTACTTAACTTTGATGAATTTTCACAGGGTAATTAGAGATGCGCAGACTACGAAAATTAGTTTGGTATGTAAAGGGGAAGTAGCTCTATTATGTGTAATTTTTCTAGATTTTTTATTATAGTTTTAAGGTTCTAAATTGAGTCCGGAAGTCCGGAGGGACTCCGTACGGACTCCGTATGGACTCCGCTTTGACTCCGTACGGACTCCGTATGGACTCCGCTTTGACTCCGTACGGACTCCGTACGGGCTCCGGATTGACTCTGGAAGAGCTCTGGAGGGGAAAACTTAGGCACGTGACTAGGAATACTTAAGCGCTTCTCAAACTCGAAATTGAGAGGGGGGACACATCATACAGCTTAATCATTAACCACCACGGTCTCATTTTTTATTACTCAACAAATTAAATAAATTTGTAATACCCTTATAACTTTATATTTATTATATAACATTTTAGAAATACTACTCAACAATTAAAATAACACTTCATACAGGGTATCTTTAGAAAGGTTTTCATCGCTGGGACTTGATTATTGCTGTCTCATAAAAATTCAAAATATTATAAAAACATAAAAGTCAATCTTTTCAGATCTTTCACTGGTACACCTTAATTGTTGTTATCAGTATTTCTTTATCAACAGCCACTTTCTTTTAATCTCAATAAGCGTTAATTATTTTAGAGTTTCATTATTTTCATCAATTAGATCTAAGTAGATTGGTTAGCTTAGTGATTTAGAATTCCCATTTTGATATTTTTTTTTTTGTTGGAAGGACGGGGTTTTCGGCTAAATCCACATATCTCCTCCGGATTCTGCTTACAGCAAGGCGACTGTAAGAGTTTACCTTACCATATCGTTAAGCATCATTTTTTTTGCATTTTTCAATCATTATGCATATTTATGCATATTCATATGCATATTCACTATACATATTTATATGCATATTAATATATTTTATTCATATACGTATATGCACCTTTTTTTTGCATATTCAATATGCATATTTTTAATGCATATTCAATATGCATATTTTTATGCATATTCAATATGCATCTTTTTTATGCATAATCACTATGCATATTTTTATGCATATTTTTTATGCATATTTATTCTTCATAGTCACTATGCATACACTTTGGATTGGCATTTCACATCAATTTTTAGCATGCAATAAGTATCCACCATGCAAATTCAAATGCATATGCATCTATATCATACACGCAACATATATTCAAGTTTAATATTTGAATATTAAGGTATGCTAAGTGATGTTGTTTAACCTTTTGCCAAACCTGAGATTAACTGATGTTCAATGTGGTTCTTAAGCTCTGCTCAAGAAGGGATTGTTCTGGATTCAATCTGTGACAGTTTATTTTTTCAATGTTTTTTCATCAGATTTAAAAACATATTTCTGACAGTTTCAGGATGGCTTCCCAACAGTTTCCTGAAAAATTCCTAATAGTTTCAAAAAGAGGGAACTGCTAGCAGTTCACCCCCAGATTTCACGTGGTGTTAATTGCATTACACATGCACTGACCTCATTATATGCCCTAATAATTATATTAGCCTCAACATCAATGGCCACAATTCACAATCATCTCTAAAATTTCCTGAATGCACTAAAATAGTCAATGATTTACTTGTGAAAGCACCTTCCAAGACTCTGCATTCAGTTACCCCACATTCCACTTCTTTTTTGATTTCTAAATGGTTTTAAGGGCTATATTGGTAATTTTAAAATATGAATTTCAATGGGGAAAATTGTTATTATTAGTGTTTTAAATTCTGCTGTTTACAACCCTTATTAAGAAGTTATTTGTGTTATTTTGTTGTAGTAATAAAAGGAACACATTAGGTTTAGGTCAAAAATTGGTCACTTGTATAAATTGTGTACTCTAACCACTCCTTCCCTTACACCATTTGAAATAAGGGAAGAAAAGACACTGGCTCACCTGTTTGTGGTTATGGAACAATAGGTTAGTATCTCTATGCATAAGAAATGATACATCATTTGGCTTAAGGGAAGAACAGACACTGACTCACCTGTCTTTGGCTACAGAATAGGATATGGGCTTGCAGTGCACTTCAGCTACCACAAAATCTACGGTCTCCTCTTTAAGTGAAGTCTAATCAATTAAAAATATTACTTCTCTTGCCCTTAATACCTTAATGGTGAAGAATTGATGTCAAGCAACACATAAAAGAAAAAGTACTGCTTCTACTGATGAATCATCATCTAAATCTGCTTCCACTACAGAATAATTATACACCTCTTTTCATTCTGATACTTTCTCAGCCTCTGATTCAAAAGCCACTACCACTTACATGTCTTACTCAAAAGACATGCCGCCTCACCAACAATCATCTTCCAAAGAAAAAGCCCATTCCGCCTCTAAAACTCCTATAATTAATTCCATCTTACATGGAGAACATCTCTATGAGTATCAAGGGGAAATCAACAAAGCAGCAAAAGTGTCAGGCTAAGGTCAAGTACAAGGATGTGAACTAGCTTGAATGGTCAGTTGTCTAGAAGATTTTAATGGTCCTATATGAATACTGTAGTACTAATCCACTAAGTTGTAAAATTTAATCAAAATTAAAGGTCTCAGTAATATAATTCTCACTAATTTTATATATGGCTTACAATCTTTGTAGTTGGTAGAAAAATAGATTTTATAATTCAGATACTATTCAAAAGTCTTATAAAAGTACTAATTGATATGTATTGTAATTGATTTGGTTATATTGGTAAATTGTAAATGATAAAGAATGTAGAAACAAAACCAAAAAACCTCCTCCTTTTATACATACTGAGTTCCCCAATAAATCCCTTGATATACCATCCAATACACAGTTAATGACGCCTCAAAACAACTAATAGATCTTCCCATCAACATCCCTAGTGACCCATGACATAAGTAGACAAGTAAAAACCGCCAAAATACTGTAATAATAAGGGAAATCCATCAAAAATTAAAGAAAAAGACAAAAAGAGAGTATATGCGTATAAAATAATAATATAAAAGACTAAAGGAGACTTTTTAAGGTAAATAATAGCTTAATAATAAGGGGGACTTACTGTAGAAATAATGGGGCTAATCCTGACATTATACTACGTGAAATTCCCATTCAAAAATAACCAAAATTGACTGAGAAACCACCCAAAAACTTAAAAAAGAGCGTGAGATGAGGGGTAACTACATGCAGTTCTTGGCAGGCGCTTGCACGGGTAAATTTTTGACTAAAATTAGGCGAATTTAAGCGTGGTGATGAAATAAGATGCCAAGAGTGAGGTTATTAATGAAATTAGTGCATATAAACAAGGTCAATGCACTATTAATTAAGCTAGGACACTAAATAAGCGCCTGTTGCCTATTTTAGTGTGCTTCCCCACAGTGGGCGTAGAATGTGGGGTAATTATAGTTTGAAAAAGCTAACTTTGCTAAAAATGAAGCTATTCACACGGGAAAAAAGCAGGCAGTATGTGGCCAGTACACAGAAGCCATTTCTGGCATAAAAAACACTAAATTTGAAAAGTGTTATTTTTATGCATTTAAATAGTTAAATCAATAGTTCTAAATGAGCCCAATTGATCTGTCAAAGCGCAATTTTGATATTCTCAATTTTATAGCGCATATAGTCAACTTTTAAGTGAAATAAAGCGCATTTCTTGTTTTTTCCATAAAACAATGAATATAACAGCTTTAAGTGTACTTAAAAATTATGTAGCCTTATACTTAACGTTCTTAAGATTACCCTAACATATTCCAACTTAATATTAAGTACATAAGACCTATAAAAGGTGGATATATGCGTGTATATAAGGTGTTATAATGGCATTTTTTGTGTATTATCATAATTTTACTTATGTATACTATTTGTGTACTCTTATTTATTGTTCCCATGTATAGTTCATGTGTTTAAAATAACTTATAATCACTTTTTACTCAGTCCTGGAGATATACAGGCTGAAAAAAGCAACCACTTGTCTTGCTGCAAACAGTTCAAATTTTTTGAATTGGTCACAAGAAATAACTGTCATCCTGGGCCAATACCTCCATTTTTGCAGTCTAAAGATTAGTATGGCAATCAGAATTTTTTTTATATGAATTTAGGATGGTTATTTTATAGAGTGAGAAAGCCACTTTAACTTAAAATATTTTTATTATTAAAAGAATAGATTGTTTAGTTGCAAAAATGGGTTAATTATACAAGTAAAAAAAGATCAATTATTTACCTGTCAAGGAGTGCAAGGAAATAAAATTTAGGAGTCTCAAGAACATTTGGAAAATTCTTAGAATTTTTACTATTTTTTTTATATTTTTAATAATTTTATTAAATATTTTTTAATTATCTTTGATTTTTTTAAAATTTACTACACTTTAATAATTTTTAGCTTAGTGAATAGGGTTGTGCAGGTTACCAAAAATAAATAGGAGGTTTTCCAGATTTAAAACTATCTATTTTAATTTTTTTAGATTTTTATTAAGGTTTTAAGGCTCTAATTGATTCTGGAAATCCCAACAAGCTCTGGACAACCTCTGGGAAAAGCAGCACATGTGACTTAGCTATGCAGATAAGGGCTATAGACTCAAAGGTTGGTTTATTAAGCTTACAATAGTTGATAATAGCAACACATAATCAAAAACTATCATCTTGTTTTACATAAAATTTTATATATTTGTAATATTCTTATAAAATAACACTATTACATAACATTTTATAAATTTATATAACAACTCACAAATATATTATTATAGGGCACCATTGTAAAGATCTCAACTTCAGGGGCTTTATTTTAAAAACTTTTCACTAAAATAAATAACTTTCTAAAAACATAACTATTCAATTATTTAAATAACTTTTCTCAGTGCAACTTCACTGTTGTATTTCTTTTCCTCAACATAAAGAACACCAATTCCTCATCTCAAAACCAACTAAGTTTATTGTTCAACTGTTCATTTTCTATCAAGTAGACATTTAAGCTTAGTTAATTGTGAACCCATATTTTACTTAAAGGGACAGGGTTCTCCTCAGTTTATCCAACTCCCTTGTATTTTGCTTACAGCAAGGCAACTGTGAGAGTCTTTCTACACCATCTGCCGTCATACCTGGATGGTCCACCACACGTGTTTTAAAAGGATGTTTATGAATTATCCTAGCTCACCATTTATCATCAAGTGGCACCATGTCACAAAAAGCTGATTCTATATTCATGAACAGCACACAATGCTTTTCTACTCCTCTCTGGAAAGCTCAATGTTACTTCAATTAGCATCCAATTGATCTCTTATTGTATTCTTCATACCTTACAATTTGATGTTGTCATGCTCCATGTGACACTCGAGGCAAAAGCAGCTACTTAAATCAAAAATACAGAGGTCTAAATCCATACTCAAAGCACAGAAAGCAATTCTACATAGCAACTGCGACTTTCCTTTGTGTACTCACTATTCAACCGCGCTAGTCTAAACTTTAAATCTAAATTAGTCAATCTCTCAATAGTGTGTTTTGGTCTTTTCCTCAATAAGCAACACACAGTGCAATAGTTAATGTAATAGTCCACTAAAAGGTTCATTAAGTATCTGTGGGTTATTAAAAGGGGTAGTGAGCATGGACGGGATGGTTAGTGGAAGATTAAAGGGTTAACAGATGTTAGTGAGGAGGGTCCAGGTGTAACGGTGTAGACAATCCTATGGTACTAGCTATAGGCCTTGACCAAGGGAGTTGGATAAAAAACAGAGAGAAAATCCCCTGTCCCTTTAGAAAAATAGAGTGAGATTTACTTGCTAAAGTAAGTTGGTTCCTGTTTTGCTAAAGCTCCTTTTAAACACACTTGACTGCTTGATGAGCCAAGAAAGTAGTCCCCAGATAGACTACCAGACCAAAGAACTGAAATGTAGAACAAAGTCCACACCAGAGACAGCAAAGATACTTGATGTAGGCTGCAAATCCACACCAGAGACAGCAATAATACTTGCTATAGCTTGCAAGACTATAACAGAGAAAACAGTTGCCAAAGTTAAGTTAAATGAAGAACTTACTTGCAACAAACACAGCCAATTGTGGCTAGAAAACAGTGAAAACTGAGTGAGGAACAATGAGATCACCTCCGGATGGTTATATGATGATTAAGATTGCCCCAAACTGTCTTATTCACTATGTGCACACAGACCACTAACTAAGAGCCCATGCGCACCCACCAATCTGGCGCCTGTACCTGCCAAATTGCATAA
This sequence comes from Hemileia vastatrix, assembly GCA_030280995.1. NCBI lineage: Eukaryota > Fungi > Basidiomycota > Pucciniomycetes > Pucciniales > Zaghouaniaceae > Hemileia > Hemileia vastatrix. The sequence continues at coordinate 3,369,922 of JASXTE010000008.1, read as the reverse complement.
AAAACCCTCCTGGAGCGCTCCCCAACCTTCTAAAACAGAGGCGGGCGGGCTGCCCGACGTCGGAGATGCCGCCTGAAGCAGCCCGACCTCCCTGAAGCCAGAAAACCAATAAAAACCACTAATCTACTTAGAAAAATTAGCTACAACTACTAAAACCTTTAAAACACGGAATTTCACAATAACAACATTGTGACATGAAATATAGAGAAAAATTAGCTCTATCCAATGGTACTAAGAACTTAACCCTAAGACTTAAGGTTAGCCCGTAAAACACGAAAAACAAAATTAAACAGCAATCTTTTATAAATGAAAAATGAGGAAATGACCCCTTAAAACTCAGAATATGAAAAATGTCTTCAAGACATAAAATATAGAGAAAAACCAGGGCTATCCAATGATAGTACCCACATACCCGCAGACCCAATATCCACGGAATAAAACCAGAAAATACCCAATTCTTTAACAGATGTCAATTAAGACATGCACAGACCGTGCCAAATCACACAACAAAGGCCCCTGCCAATGTTGGAAGACCACATCCTCCCTCCAATTGAGAATGTCCGCATTCTTTCTTCATCCAACCACCATGTTTAACCTTCTTCCCAAATCTGCCTCTGAAATGGGCCCCTGCCAATACTGCATCGACAATAATTTAATCTGCGCCATGACACCACCTGCTCATCCATACAGAACGTCCTGAAATGTCTGCCAATCCAGAAAGAAGACCTTCCACAGACCTGGTCCACTTTCTTCCACAACAGATTCACCCCCACCTCAACCTGGTCCTTTTTCTGCCAGCACCAAAAGATCTAGGCCATCCATCCTGATACCCAGATTAATCAAAAAGCTCCACCCTTCCCAGAAGAGTGCCACAACCCATAAAACAAATAGTTCCCCCATCCCTGGTCCATCTGATGGTAAAGAACATTCATTCCTTCCTTCAACTTTAAAACTGATAACTTCTCAGTTCCTCCCTCTTCTGATAGTGATGATAACAATTTAGGATCCATTGCACCACCAACACCAACGCACTTGCCCACTATCAAGGCCAAGTTCCAACAACACACATCTCAACAGAAACAACTTCTGCTTCACTACTTCCAATCCACTCTTGCTAGAGATCCACAGGACATTGAGAACAGAAGACACCTCATTCACCAGTTCAAGGCTAATTCTGAACACTTCATTTCATCTCTTGATTCCCTCTGTAATTCTACTAGTACTTGAGTTTGATTCAGAAAAGAAAAATTGACCACACCCACTATAGGATGTAACCACAAACAACCCTCAGTTTTAAGTCTTGGGGGACCATCCTCATTTTATAGTCTTGGGGGACTCAAAAACCCTCAGTTTAAAGTCTTGGGGGACTCAAAAACCCTCAGTTTAAAGTCTTGGAGGACTCAAAACCTAAATCAAAAACCCAGAACCAGAGATCAACCACATTAAGACACAGAGAAAAAACTAACATTCTGGGGTAATTGTGAATAGAGCTGCCAGCCCATCAATTACCCCCAAAATTGCCTTTGCTAAATTCGGAGGCTCCCCCTGTGGATACCCTCCACCAATCTTTCAAAACCAACTCCAACAACAAAAACTTTTCCCTCAATATATAGTCTTGGGGGACTTACAACCCTCAGTTTAAAGTCTTGGGGGACTTACACAGTGTTCAGTTTAAAGTCTTGATGGACTAGTCATGATAAAATATTGAAACAAGCCAGTTTAAAGTCTTGGAGGACTAACAGAAACCAGATTTCAGTTTAAAGTCTTGATGGACTGCCTCGATACCATAGCTTTTTCAGTTTAGATTCTTGATGGAACGTCTTGATTTTTGCATAAAATAGACGCAGCCAATTTCATGCAGCACACCTCTACAGCCAACCTGCTAAACTTCCACCTTCACTTCATCATCTACCCATCACTGACAAAAATCTCCTCCTATCCCTTTTCATCATCTTTTCTCACCACAGATCATGGCTGGATCTCCTGATGTTAACCCTTCTACTCTCCCTTGCTTCACTGCTCTCAAGGACTATGCCTGCAAACAGTGCATCCACATGTGCAGACCTTGCACATTCACTCTTCCAAATCCTGAATCCAAATTCTACAACAGGGATTCTGACTCTTGCTATTCCAAAAAGAAAAGAAGTGACAGAGACACCAACTACCCCATTCCTCAGCCTTCTCCTTCTCACAAATACATCTCCAGATCCCCTAACAGATCCCCAGAGCTTGGTCCTTCTTCTTCCTCTCTATCTGCTGCTCCTTCCAGAAGATCCAGAAGCTCAGCTTCCCACACTCTTCCCAAAAGACCAGCCTTAGCTTCCCAAGAAACTGCTTTTATCTCTGCCAAATTAGCTCCAAAAGCTTCAAGATCAACTCCCAGGCTTCTAGACCGCGTCCAGACGGCCCAGCCGACGTCAGGTGGCCCGCCCGCCTCACCAAACAGTGAAAATCAGGGCCAAAACCTCCAAAAACGGCCAGAAAATAGCCACATTCATCCAGACAACAACAACAACTCAACCCAACTACCTCCTACTGCTCCCAGAGCAATGCAATCCACCCTTCCAAAGTCTAAAAGCACCAAAATTTCCCAGATTTCTAAGAGACCTGCCAGAGAACCCCAAGAAGAAACCAGAACACCACACACTGCACCACAACAACAAATTCATCCCCAACTAAGGCAAAGAAACTACACCTCTCCTCTGTCAGCCAACTACTCTTCTGACAGTTCCATCTCTTCAAAATCTCCATCCAGAAGAAATCAATCTGCTTCCAAATCTCCATCTCCTGCTCCATCTTTTAACCACCCTGGTACTCCATCACCAGCACCTCCTCCAGCTGAATCCAACAGAAATAACAACCACAACAACAACAACAATCTCACTGCTCCAGCTAGACCCCAGGAACCTCAACATCCCAGTTCACCTTCTCAGGATCCTTCAGAGGAAGACCATGAGAATCCATATCTTTCCCTAGTTGATCCACCCACTATAGCCATTACAAAATCGTCAGAGATCCAAATCCCAGCTGCTTACAGATTTGATGAGCTTCCAATCTGTAAGTACTAAATTAATTATTCCATTTCTTCAACAAAAATAATTACTGATCCAATTCTTCTTGTCTAGTTGGCACCCCTCCTCCTTAATCTATTATTGGAGTTGGCCAAACTCTTGAAACTTCTTTGACCCTGGATTATGGAGACATGAAGAAACACCTAAGCACCATGTGTTCCAACACGCTAAAAGCCTTTGCCCTCCATGGACCTTTGAATGACTTTGAAAAATCACTGAGAGAGCACCTACTGGACAACCACTGGAAAATGTCTAGGATCATTAAACACACCCTCCGGCACTCCATTCTTGCCTCTTCTTCTTCCTCCTCTGAGCTTCCCTCTAATCCAATTCCTGACCATTACAATCCCTATAATCTCTCCAGCAGGATGCACTTCAAAGAACACAGTGCTTCCCACAATCCCAACAAAAAACAAAAACGTCATCACAATCCGGACCAGCCTCCAGAAGCTTCATCATCCAGACAATGAGCTCCTGCAAAAAGATTAGAAACATAATAATAATATAAAACAATTAATAAAAATAATTTCAGAATTTTTTTTTTTAACGTACTAATATATTAAATTAAAAATTTATAAATAAAATGAAATAAAATTAATGAAATAAGATATAATATAAAAAAAATAATAGAAATGGTATCCCCCAGCCAATTGATGAGCTGATCCCCTGATGCCTTACCCACATCCAAGTGCACCTTGATGTGTATACACAATTAAATCTTTTAAATGGTTAACAGAAAACAAAATTCAAAAAATTTAGAAATTCAGAAAATAATAATAATAAAAAAAATAATGAAACACAGAAACACATGAAATAAATAATAAATAAAAATAAAATAGCATTGCCCGGCCAATTGATGAGCCTTTCCCCACCAATGCTTGCCCACATCCAGGTGACCCTGATGTGGTAACACCCTATATTTTTGATTTTATAATTTTAAGCAAACCCCATAAAAAAATTAAAAGAAAAAAAGAGAAAAAAGAAAATAATCTAAAACTGCTATCTAGCAAAAACATAACTGCAAAATCAAAGAAAGTCCAGCTCCATAGATGGTCCAATAAGGGAAAGTCTGGTCCATAGAAATGATCACTGGGTGGGCTCCCTCCAATAAGTAAAAATGATGGGAGATCACCAGTGATCCACCACCAATCTGAAAGAACCAAAGATAAAGAAGCCAGTCCCAAACTAGTTTAAAGTCATAGCGGACTTAAAATCTGAATAATAAACAACAGAACTAGAATTCAACTAGGAAAAACAAAAGACTTGAGACAGAAATTCTGGGGTAGCTGTTCTACAGAGCAGCCAGCCCATCAGTTACCCCCACACTTGCCAAAATAAAATCTAGAAGCCCCCCCTGGGTACCTTTTAACAAAAACACAACATCCAACACAAAAAAAAAAACCAAAACCAATAAACAGTGAAGAGTCCAGCACATGAAAACCAGAGGACATTCCAGTTTAAAGTCATAGAGGACTAAAACCTGTGAAAAGAAACCAATACTAGGGTTCAACCAAATTAAGAAAAAGGGTTGGAAACAGACAATCTGGGGTAACTGTTGATAGAGCAGCCAGCCCATCAGTCACCCCTACACTTGCCAAGATCAAATCTAGAAGCCCCACCCATGGGTACCCTCTAACAAAAGTTTCCAAAAAACAGATGCATAGCATCATCACAAAAAAAACCAAAATTAAAGAATGGTCCGTAGTTTATCCTCATTGCGGAGTCAATCTTCTTCATTCCTAGTGTCTCTGGGATAAAACCTCTTCACTTGGTCTTCAGCCACCCTCTTTTTCAAGACTGCACCATCCAAATCTTCCAAAACATAAGAACCTCCACACGCCTGAGATCTGACTCTGTAAGGTCCATTCCATCTGTCAGAAAACATTTTCCCCCACTGACTCTCCAAACTTCTATTATACACTAAAACCAAACAACCAGGTTTCAATGGATTCCTGAGTCTATGAGCCAACTTCTTGTCCCAGTACCTGACTGATTGATTCCTAATCTTCATCATTCTAGAGTATGCCTTCTCCTGAAATTCCTCTCTACATTACAACTGTTGCATCCTGGCACAGAGCAAATCTTCTGTTGAGTGCACGTCATCCCAATCAATTCCAAGATAAGAGACAGCTTCCAAGTACACTGGTAGAACGGCTTTCTGACCAAACATTAACTCATAAGGAGAATAGCCAGTTGTCCTCTTCACAGTGACCCTATCAGCAAATAACACCAAGGGTAAATAATGCCTCCACTTTTCAGCACTATCTCCACACATCTTCACCAAAGCATTCTTAAAAACTTGATGGCCTCTTTCAACCATGCCTTCAGCTTCAGGATAATAAGGAGTAGCTACTCTAACCCTAGAACCAACACTAGCCACAGCTTCTTTAAATTTGGCACCAAACTCTGGTCCGCCATCAACAGTCACCAACTTCATCAACCCATACATATAAATCCACTCCTTCTTCAAAAACTCTGACACATTCTTGGCAGTCAAATTAACCAGAGGCACTGCCTCAACCCAACCAGACAAATCATCCCTAGAAACAATCAAGTATTTATACCTGCCCTCTTTAATATGGACAGCATCCAGACTGACCCTTCCAAAAACAGTTGATTCACCAGTAGCACGGCCGACCTCTTTAGGTTTCAAGTGACTTCTTCTTTGACATTCTTCACAAGATTGAACCCAACCCTGCACAGCCAACTTCATACCTGGCCACCAAAATCTGTCTGCTACTCTTCTATAAGTCTCCTCAAAGCCTCTATGACCAAGGTCTTCATGCAAAGACTTCAAAACCAATTCTTGACCCTTCTTCTGAGTCACCACCACTTGAGGGTTTGCATGTCTCCTCCTCATCAACCGCCTTCCTGACACATAGAATCCAGGACTCTTCTTCTTGATTGCCAACCAAGTATCATCATCACAACTATCTGGCCTCTCCAAGGTCAACAGATATTCCACCAAAATAAAATAAAACCCAGACTGACCCCAGGTCTCATCTTCAAAATCCAACAAAACAACATCCAAGGGTACAACTCTGTCATCAAAATCACCAGTGTGAAAATGAGCCAATTGAGCAGCCCAACCAGGACACCAATCCTTAAATTTTGGCATGTCCTTCTCTTTCGACTGAACCTTGTGAGAATCCAGTTCACTAACAAAAACACCCTTTTCCAATTTTGAGCTTTCCCAAACAACAACTCCATCTTCATCAACAAAAACATCCTGATCACCAGAATCAAGATCAGATCCAGCCAGTTTAGCCTCTTGGGGGAGGTCAGAACAATCGTCCAGTTTAGCCTCATGGGGGAGGTGAGAAAAATCCTCAGAAACCTTTGTGCTGGCCCTAACCACTGGAACATCTTCGTCAAACTCTTCAGAATCAGAATCCTCATCTGTAGGTGGCCTCCTTGATAATCCATCAGGCATAGTAAAAGTTTTACCTGGTTTGTGTACCAGGTCAAAAGAAAAAAGTTGAATAAATGCCACCCACCTAGTCATTGGAGCATTTGGAAGACTAGGCCTATTGATCATCTGAACCAAAGATTTTGCATCCACCTGCAGCTCAAAATGCTGCCCCCACAAAACCGCCTGTAGCTTCTTTAAAATTTTAGCTACGCCACACAATTCCAACTTAGGTTGAGAATACCTAGATTCCACCTCATTAAACACCACAGACTCATATCTTACTGGCCTGACCCTCCCAGTCTTATCCTCCTGAGACAAAACAGCACCAGCAGCAATATAACTTGAGTCCACTGCCAGATAAATTTTTCCAGCACCAACACCATAATCCAACTTGTGAAGAACAATATCTTCACCAACAACCTTTTTCAACTTCTGAAAAGCCTCTTCACACTCTTCAGTCCATTCCCAATCTGCATCTTTTCTGGTCAACCTCCTTAAAGGTGAAGCCAACAAAGAAAAATCCTTAATAAAAATCCTGACATATACACATACACCCAAAAATCCCCTGACTTAAGTAGTATTTTTAGGCCTTGGCCATGACTGAATTTTATTAATCTTCTTCTTCGCCATAATCCTTCCCTCTTTACATACCACATGACCCAGAATTTCCAAATCAGGAACACAACAACAGAATTTTGACCCTGAAATGGTCAAACCAGCCTCTTCAATCCTGAACAACACTCTCTCTAGAGTTATTGCATATTCCCACACAAACCTCCTTATGCCAGGGTTCTCCCCTAACACCTCATTACCATAATCAGTGGATGGTCCTTTAATTCCACCATCATCAATAAAAATACCAGCATGAGTAGGAACCTCATCCTGCAAAATCCAAGCCATCTGTGCTTGATAAACTGCCACTGAATTGCATCCTTGATAGTGACTCTATTCAAGGCTCTAAGATTATGAACCACCCGCAACTTTCCATTCTGCTTCTTTACACAGAACACCGGATTTGAGTAACTGGATGTTGATTGTTCATATAACCCAGTCCTGAATCATTCCCTAACAATCTCCACAAAATCCTCTCTAATAGCGGCTGGAATTGGAATAGGTTTGATTTGCCAAGGTTCATGACAAAACACAGTAATCAAGTAAGGTTCCCCATAAGAGTGCTTCAACACACCCCTTTCCTCCTCAACAAACGCCACAGATTTTTCCCTTAGCACAATAACGTGCAACAACAACTTCTTTTCTTCCTCAGACAACCACCCATCAGGACCAAAATTAACAACTTTCAATCTTTCCACAGTCACCCTAGCCGTCTCTACAAATTCTGGAGGATTCTTCACCAAAGGAGTACAGTACGGATCTGTTGACAAACGAGGTCTCTTCAAAGGCGGATTCAAACCCACAGGCATAGGTTCATTGACAGGCCTAATCTTCTGCGCTACCTTCTTATACTTTGCCACTCCACCTTCAACTTGAGGGATCTTCAGGAAATCTTCACCACCAGACCTGGAACAAAAACCAAGGGTTTCCCCATTGCTCACATGTGTGGCCAAGGTAATGTTTTTGAAAGGTGTAGAAGAGACCCTAGCAGTGCACAATTGGGAGGACTTACTTTTACACCCAAATCTCACCACTCCAAAACTTTTCCGCAATTCCACATCTTCATCCTCACTTCCAACTTCCAAATCTTCAAATCTTGATTCATCTTCTGAATCATATCTTCTAAAATCGTGCAGTTTATCCTCATGCTGGAGGCCCAAAAATAGATCTTGATGATCTTCTCTCTTCAAAATTTTCTGCAGTTTAACCTCATGCTGGAGGCCCAAAAATAGATCTTGATGATCTTCTCTCTTCAAAATTTTCTGCAGTTTAACCTCATGCTGGAGGCCCAAAAAAAGATCTTGACGATCTTCACAAAAATATTTTTCATCTTCTTTCTTCATTATCTTCAGATTTTTTTCTTGATTTTCATGAATTATCTTGAAATTTTTATCTTCTTTTCTTGAGTTTTCCTCTGACCTACAAAAATAACCAGGGGTTTCCCCAATGCTCACAGGTGTGGCCCAGGTAATGTTTTTGAAAGGTGTAGAAGAAACCCTAGTGGTGCACAATTGGTAGGACTTACTTTCAGACCCCAATCTCACCGCCCCAAAGCTTTTCCGCATATCTTTCAATAAAGATATATAACCAATCCTCTTCCTTGAACTTGAATTAAAAATAATTAAGAATCTTGAGAGAGAACAGAGACTTGATAAAAAACTTGATGAATACTTGCATAGAAGAGAAACATTAAAAAGAGAAAGTTGAAAATCCACTTGGTATATCTCCAAGGGAGCTGACCTACTACAACCTGGAATTTCCTCATCTTGGGGAGAGGTTGCAGCACTAGGGTGATCAGCCCTCATTACTCTAAAAAAGACAGACTCTCAATAGAGCCTGAGCTGCACTCCAAAAAACCAGAGGCAGCACCCACTTCCTTCCTTCTCCTGCAGCAGTCCATGCACTGGCACATTGAAGATAAACCAGGCCTGGTCTCCCAACCATCCTCTCCAGGGGATGATAACCTCGTTTGAAGCCTCCTTTTGTCTTCACCAGTCAACTCCAAACTGATTTCCAAATCAAATTGATAACCAATTCTTGCCTGAAAATCCATCAAGAATGGCCCACCCAAAACTGCTTTTACATTACCTTTAGCAATGTAAAAATGAACATTCCCTGAGGCTCCTCCAACATCTAACTTCACAAACTCTGAAGTTTCAACCAATTCAGTGACATGGCCACCAATCCCTCTCAAATTCCCACCAATACCAGTTTTGATGGGGAGGCCCATATGAGTTGCCTCAAACAAAGAAATCAGGTTTATCTGAGAACCTGAATCCACCAATGCCCTTGCCTCCCTGCCATTCAGAGTGAAGTTGACATATCCCAGAGGAGCAGAAAAATGAGTTTCCAACCCCTCACCAAACTTTTCAGCATAATCACAAATGTATTCTACCTCACCAGAAGAAACCCTTCTCCTGGTCAACAACTTTTTCTGCCTATCAGCCAACCCTGGACTGATAGCATACAATTCCCCATAAGATAGGGAAACCTGACCCTGATTCATCCTTTCCAGGACAGAGTCCATAACATTAACTTGACCAGACACTACTGGCCTCTCAAAGTGAGCTCTTTGCTTCACCACCTTGGTCCTAGAAGCTTCTTGAGGACCAGCACCACCAACAGATTTACCATTAACAGGAACCAAACCAGATCCCTCACCAGAACCTCTGAATCCAACAGTCTTTGGCAATGAAGCCAAAGGGACATCCTCCTCATAGTCAGAATCCACCTCCATTGGCATTGGATCACCATTCAGATCCAATGCACCAAAACTAGGTGGGCCCATATCAGCCATACCCTTCTGCATCTTGTACAGCTCCTCTTTGCTGTACCTCTTCCTAGCTGCACTCAGCTTAGGATTCCCCTTTAAAGAATTTGGCTTTGGCTGGGCCTGAGAACTGCTCTTAGTCCTTCCCACCTTCCCTGCTTCCACATCATAAACACCAGCCAAGCATTCGCCACTTGACTGTCCAACACAAGAATACAACTCCAAACCACCAAAGGAAGTAGAAAAAGAGACCTTATTGACCTCCTTCCCCTTTCCCTTGACGTCCTCATCTACCTTAACAGAAGACTTCCCCTGATCAGGTATCTCCTCAAGCCTTGGCCTCCTTTGATTAAGGCCACCCCTTCTCCTGACCAAATCCACAGGAGCCTTCCCCTCACTGGGCTTCACAAAAGAACCGTCAGGGAACTTAAAAACCCTGCCATCAAACCCCACTTTTCCTTCAGACACATCTCTGTTCAATGCCCAACAATCATTGGACCTGTGCCCCCTCCTACTACAATAAGAGCAAACCCAAGGATCACTCCTACCAGCCCTCCTTTCAAAATCTCTGGGCTGAGAAGGTGCCTTATTAACCTTCTTGGCCTCCTGAACAAAAATGTGCAGCTGTTTTGTAAGATCAGCCAGCTGCTCCACCATTGGGTCCCTCTCCTGTTTGGGAACCTGCACCAAATTCTTCTCCTCCTTTTTCTCCCTAACTTCCTCTTCAGCCAAAGCCTCACTGACTTTGCTGACATACTTGGCACACCCCTCCTGATAGGTGTCCACAGCCAATAACTTCAAATGGGCCTCAACAGCCTCCTTCACCTTATCCAAGGCAGGAAACTTCTGATCCCCATTAGAAAGAGTCTTCATCAATTCCTTTCTTGACAAATCCTTCAACACATTCATCCTGACATCTCTAGCCAGGGCAGACCAAAAAACATCCTTGGCAGCATTTTCATGTGCCATCTCCTCCACTTCCACCAAATATTCCACCACAGGATCAAACTGTAGCAGAAACTTCCTGTAACCATGTAAGTTACCAACACCACCATAAGATTGCCATTCACTGACAACCTTGTTCAGATCCACCATAGTCAACCTGACACCCCATCTATCCACCATCTCCCTACACAACAATTTCCAATCCCTCTTCTTGTAGCCAGACATGGCCACAATCTCCTTCTCCACTGACCTATCACCAATGAAGAAGATAATCTGCTTCAACATGTCCAGGTAGGAAGCACCATCCACTCCAGCAGCAGTTTCATACTTCTCTAGAAACCACTTGACATCCTCCCCATTAAACTTGGTACCATCCCAAGTTTTAATTCTCACACACTCCCTAACAATCACAGAAGGAGGACCATCCCCCCCACTGACAGTCACCACAGGAATAGCAGAACCAGAAGCCATTCCTCCAGACCAAAACACCAAAAAGAGCCAACCAAAGAAAAGAGAGATTCCAAAGAACTAGCAAGTTCTACCCCACGTTGGGCGCCAGAAATGTAGACAATCCTATAGTACTAGCTATAGGCCTTGACCAAGGGAGTTGGAGAAAAACCAGAGAGAAAATCCCCTGTCCCTTTAGAAAAATAGAGTGAGATTTACTTTCTAAAGTAAGTTGGTTCCTGTTTTGCTAAAGCTCCTGTTTAACACACTTGACTGCTTGATGAGCCAAGAAAGTAGTCCCCAGATAGACTACCAGACCAAAGAACTGAAATGTAGAACAAAGTCCACACCAGAGACAGCAAAGATACTTGATGTAGGCTGCAAATCCACACCAGAGACAGCAATAATACTTGCTATGGCTTGCAAGACTATAACAGAGAAAACAGTTGCCAAAGTTAAGTTAAATGAAGAACTTACTTGCAACAAACACAGCCAATTGTGGCCAGAAAACAGTGAAACTGAGTGAGGAACAATGAGATCACCTCTGGATGGTTGTATGATGATTAAGGTTGCCCCAAACTGTCTTTTTCACTATGTACACACAGACCACTAACTAAGAGCCCATGCGCACTCACCAATCTGGTGCCTGTACCTGCCAAATTGCATAAAAACCCCTCCTGGAGCGCTCCCCAACCTCCTAAAACAGAGGCGGGCGGGCCGCCCGACGTCGGAGATGCCGCCTGAAGCGGCCCAGCCTCCCTGAAGCCAGAAAACCAATAAAAGCCACTAATCTACTTAGAAAAATTAGCTACAACTACTAAAACCTTTAAAACACAGAATTTCACTATAACAACATTGTGACATGAAATATAGAGAAAAATTAGCTCTATCCAATGGTACTAAGCACTTAACCCTAAGACTTAAGGTTAGCCCATAAAACACAAAAAACAAAATTAAACAGCAATCTTTTATAAATGAAAAATGAGGAAATGACCCCTTAAAACTCAGAATATGAAAAATGTCTTCAAGACATAAAATATAAAGAAAACCAGGGCTATCCAATGATAGTACCCACATACCCGCAGACCCAATATCCACGGAATAAAACCAGAAAAATACCCAATTCTTTAACAGATGTCAATTAAGACATGCACAAACCGCGCCAAATCACACAACAAAGGCCCCTGCAAATGTTGGAAGACCACAACGGGTGTAATTTTGGGAAGGTCTGTGGTGTGTGGAATGATGGATGGGAATGAGGTCAATGCGAGGAGGAGTAAAGGATATAAAAGGGGGTTGGATTTTGGTTTGACATTCTTTAGAATTAAATTATAAAAAAAATATATATTGTCAGCCTAGATATCCCTAGGAATGAGTATTTCTTATGCTTAAAATAATATAACCTTAAGTAAATTAAGCTTATATCTTAAAAATAAGGTTAAAATAATAATATATATGATTATATTATATATATATATAATTATTTTTCTATTATATAAATTATAGTAGTTTAAATAGCTTATCCATAGCCTAATAATACTTATTAAGGTGTTAATGGAGTCATAATATACTTATCCTAAGTGATATGAAGTAATTATTGACATACATAAGCTTATATGTATACATAAATCTCATATTCAGTGAAATATGCAGTATATTATGTATATTTAGGTATATAAGTGGGTTTTAGCCCCTTAATATCCTATAAACTTTGTTTTTCTGCTTATTTTAGGTCATATGGACAAAATCAGTGGACTCACAACGCCTACAGAAGCATAGACATCTATATCAGGCGCATACACTCAGTTTGGACAACTTAATTTACTTTCTTGGATGGTTATTCACGGATTTATGGGTTGGAAGGTCATTTCTGGGTTAATGTGGATGCTTGGGGATGTTATTGGGGGCTTGGACATTTTATTTGTTTTGTTTATATGCTTTGGGTTTCACTAAATCTCTTTTTGATTGCTTATTTTACCTGTTTCTTTATGGTATCTGCTTATATCTGGATTTTCTATTTGTGGTATAGATCTGTGATATCATTAATTGTGATGGAGGGTCCTTACTGGAGGTCTGGGTGTTGAATCTGCTTGAAGTGGACGCCATGGGGAGGTGATGGGCCCTCACAGTGCTGTAATTTCTTGGGATAGAAGTGACATCATCTGGATTGAAGGTCTGTGCACTCCAGTGGATTTGGGTATAAGTAAGGAGGGATTTTGACGGTTATTTATCATCATTCACTTACTACAATTCAAAAAAACACTTAAATACAATTATTAACATTTAGAAATATATTATAAAGCCTTTTATAAGTTGATATTATCATTATATAAGCTATAACTATATTTTATTCATCTATTTTCCACCACTAGCACGCATTTAAATCCAAGTATTGTGGGTTTTATTTGAGTATAACTATTTTATTATCTTCCCCTGAGGTTTAATCACTAAATAATTTATCAATACGTAGTAGGACCATAAATAAACACTATTATACCATACTTATATACTAGACTATAGTGACAATTGGGGGTCTTTCCTTATATTTTACTTATTATTTAGTATAAGCCTTGGGACGTGATTTTTACTTTAGTATAGCTCAAAATAACCAAATATTTGAGTCTTCTGCATATTAGTGGGTCATAATAACTCAGTGATTGCGGAAAATAACCCTTATAATAATTTTAATAATTTTTTATCATAAAAATTAGGTATTTACAGTAGTAACTGTACCCAATATAAACCCAATTTCACTTGGTATTTGGACACCAATATAACACCCAATTAAATTGGTATTTGGTTAAAGCTTGGTAAGCTAATTATTCACCCTTATAAGGGTCTAGTTAAACCTATTATTATACTTTTAACAGATTTTTTCGAATTTTTCTTATATTTTATTTAAATAAAAAAAGATATAAATTCAGGGTAAGCTCCAGTGCTTTTTTATTAGTAATAACATTGCTAATAACTTTTGTCTACTAATTCCATAGAGTTTTTCCTTTCAGTAGACGTGATATATTGTAATTATTAACAATATGAGTGCTCCTCAGGACAGTGTAAGTGAAAAGCCTGCTTATAATACCAGGTCTAAAGCTAACAAAAACTATCCAGGACATAACCATGGAGGGTCAGCAATACCCCCAGGCAGAGAACATGAGCATAGAAGAAAAAGAATCCCTTTTAAAAAAGATAACTATAAAAAAGACGTCTCCTCCTCTTCAGAATCAACTGTCTCACTTGGCCAAACAGGTTCTGAAGTTGGAAGAATCCAAGTCACTCATGTTCAAAGAGGTAGAGCAATTACAGAACAATTGCAAGGTAGGGTTTCAGCAAATGAATCAGGCACTGGCAGAGCTAAAGGGAGGCCAGCCAAGTCAGCAACCCCCTATCCCAGGCGGGTCAACTCACTCCCAGGAGAAAATCCTGGTAGACAAATGGAAATGGGACTGGTTCCATCAACAATGGACCAGCCACAGCTGCAACAGGGATCCAACACCTCATCTGACTTCCTCAGTTCACCCTTACAAAGGAAAAAAGCACCAAAAATCAGGACTGGCATCTATCCCATGGTAAGTAGATTACCCTCTCAGATTGAACACAATACTGATAATTACAATATAGGTAATCCTATTGATGTTAAATCTGTGCAGAAAAAAGAGGAGGATTTAAGAAATTTAGGTTTTAGAGTAGATACACCTGACTTGTCTTTTGTCCACAATAACAGTACTATTTATAATGATAATACAGTTAATCCTCAGTTGCCACCACCTACTAGTGAGATGAGAAGTTCACAGGAGAGTGAGAGAATTGAAAAGGAAGACATGGAATATTTTAACAATAATCCAACTTTCCATAGAATTGTTTCATCATTGTGGAATAGAATGACTGATTGTGAGGAACAGACAGTTAAGCTCACTAGTGATACAATTTCATCCTTGACATTAATCATTTCTCAATTAGCAACACGTAATAAAGAATTAGAGAAAGATCATTTGTCTCTAACTCTTAAATATGATTCATTGAGTAGTAAATATAATAAACTTTCAAACAAATTCTGTGAGTTAGAAAAATTGTATGAAACAAATTTATTGAAAACTGAATCAAGAACTAAGTTATCTTTTACCCAGACAAATCAAAGTGTCTCTGAGTTGCTACAAAGATTAACTAAAGTTGAGATTGAAACTTCCAATCTACTAATGAACCAGGATAATCATAAGTATAATCAATATAATAATAATCCTTTCATTGGCAAAAGTGAATCTCATTCCTTCCCTATACCACCACAATTAAAACCATCTGGTGGTAGTGTCAAATCTGAAAATGTAAGTCACAAATGCGTACAGGAGGAAATACAAGACCATTTATCAAGAGTGAATGAGTTGTTGAATTTACCTTAGGTTAGTGAGATAAAATCCAATCAGAAAAACTGGCCTAAGATAGATCAGTACCCAACTTATGATGGAGAAGCCAGCTCTGATTGGCAACATTTTATTCAAAGAATTGACAACTTGAAATTCTCATATAAGTTACCAGATGAAGAAATAACATCAAAATTAATTTCTTTATTTAAGGATGTTGCTTTATTATGGTTTGAAGCTGTCTTAAGTGAGGGTAGAGACTACTCTTGGGCTGAATGGAAACAACTTATTGAAAAACAATTTGGAGGTTCTAAATTCAGGCTTACTCAGCAGAGACTTTAAGAGAAGACTAGGTATAATCCGTTGAATGGTGACAAACCTATGGTATTTTTAATGAATTTAAATAAAATATTAAAAGCCATTGAGCCTCATATGGATTTTAACTTATGGAAAGATAAGATAATATATAAATTACCTATATCTGTCAGAGAAATTGTTGTAGCTAGAACATTAAATGTTACTGAATATTCTGACTTTATTAATATTTGCAATGAAATATTATTGAACCATAAGTATGAATCAAGGTATTCCACTTATAAAAAAAATGTTGAACCTGTAAAAATTCAGTATTGAAAAACACTTCAGGAGAAGCAGAAAAAACCTACTGCACCTGTAGTACCTAAAAAGTATGAAACAAATACTTGTTATAAGTGTAACAAACCTTGGGGTAAAGGTCACAAATGTGAGAAAAATATAAATATTGTTGAAAATCAACGTGAATCTGAAACTGAAACTGAAAAAAGTAAAGAATCAAGTGATTATTAAAGCAATATCTCATATAGTGATGAAAATGAAGTCTGTATGTTGGAAGATGATTTGTCCATCTTTGAAAATCCAATATTAAATATGGACTCAAATGAATCTTTAATGAATTTTGAGGATGCTGAAATCATAAAGGATATACAAGCTGATAGCTTTAGAATGACACCTATCACGGTTCCAGCTATCATTTCTGGTGTAAATGTTAATATAGTACTGGAAACAGGAGCTGCTGGTTCTGTTGTTTCCACTAATACATTACAGAAAATTGATAGTGAATATAAGTCTAAGCTTGAATCACTTCAAAGTGAAAATTGGAGAGGTTTTGAATCAGTACTACACCCCATTGGTAGATACAAAGCTGCTGTTTTCTTTAAACACCAACATGGTTATGTAAGAATAACTTGTGACTTTGTAGTAATGGATAATACTAACTGTAGTAACTGTTTTATCATTGGAAATGATATTCTGACTAAATTTGGTGTGAAATTAGACCCTGCTAATAACAATTTTACAATTGGTATGAATGGTAAAAGTAAATTTAAAATAAATTCTTTTAACACAGTCTTAAACATTGAGTCAGTAACAAATTCTCCGTGTAAAGGAAGAGAATCCAATGAGATGGAACTTCTGTAAAGAGAAATTTCAAAAGCATCATTTGGCACTCAGATAAGTAAAGCTGAGAAAAATAATATTTTGTAATTAATTAAAAAATTTCCAATGGCTTTTGCACATGGTACAAATGAACTTGGCCTTGTAAAAGATCATGAAATGAAGATTAGTTTAACCTGTGATATGGATAATATTACTGCTAGTCTTAAAAAGAAACCATGCCCTGCTTCACCAATGAAGAGGAAAGACATAGAGGATAATATTAAGATGTTATTGAAAATGAACATTCTTGAGAAGGTTGAAACTACACCAAAATATCATGTAATATCACCAGTGCTAATTTCTTATGAACAAGATAAAGCAAGACTGTGCGGTGATTATAGAGCATTAAATACATTTACAGTAGATGATATTTATCCCTTGCAAAGGATTGCCTCTATACATGCTACCCTTAAAGGTGCTAAATATATAAGTTGCCTAGATGGAAATAAAGGGTACCATCAAATTCCTGTTGAAAAGAATTCACAGAACTTTTTGTTAATAACAACACACATGGGAATTTATAAATATGTCAGAATGCCATTTGGACCAAAAAATGCTCCATCAGTATTTCAGAAGTTAATGGATATAACATTCCATAATGAAATGATTGAGGGATGGTTAATGGTATACATTGATGACATCATAGTGTTCTCTAAAACTTATGATGAACACTTAATCCATTTCAAGAAGGTATTTCAGAAAATGGATGAAATAAAAATGACCCTTGCATTGAAAAAATGTAAATTTGGGTTTGAATCTTTAAAAGTGCTTGGTCATATTGTATCTGGCTTACAAATATGTGTAGACCAAAATAAAGTGGCTGCAATAAAAAATATTGGCATTCTTCAAAATGTAAAGGATGTACAATCTTTTCTTGGAATGTGTGGTTATTATAGACAATATATAAAAAACTACCAATCAATTGCTGCACCATTGACCACACTGATAAAGAAATCAGAAGCTTTCATTTGGGATAATGAAAGATAACAGGCTTTTTATAAGTTGAAAGAATGTTTAATGACAGCTCCTATCTTGGGCTTACCAGATTTCCAATTACCTTTTGTATTATATACAGATGCAAGTTTTATTGGTCTGGGTGCTTCTTTGCATCAAAAACAACTTATTGAAGGAAAAATGTCAGAAGTAGTAATCTGCTATATTTCACGTACTCTGAGAAGTAGTGAATTGAAATATGGTGCTACTCAACTTGAATGTTTGGCAGTAGTATGGGCTCTTGAGAATCTACATTATTACCTTGAAGACCAAAAATTTGAATTAATAACTGAATGTAGTGCAGTTAAGTCACTCTTAAACATGAGAACTCCTAATAGACACATGTTTAGATGGCAATTAGCTGTACAAGAATACAGAGGATGGATGACTATTACACATAGAGCAGGAGCCTTGCACTCTAATGTAGATCTGTTATCTAGAGTACCTCTGCCTAATAATGATGATAATCCTGCTTATGTTCCTGAGTCAGAGATTATTAACATTTATGGCATTTATATTGTAGATCTTGAGGATTAATTTATGCAATCAATTCTTGATAATTATGATTCAGATCCTGACTTGAGTAAACTCACTACAATATTAAATGATCCATCTAATGCTTCAATGAATGTTTTAATAAAAACATTACCAAATAAGTATAAAGAGGCATTAGAAAAAGGAAAATTTTACATTGAGGATGGTTTATATATTACAGGAAAAAATTAAGTAATGTAATTGTGATTCCCCCTTCAATGAAGGAGTTAATGTTAAGTATATGTCATGATGATATATTGGCAGGTCATTTTGACTACCATAAAACATTAACCAGAGTAAAAAACACAGATTGGTGGATTAACATGTCTGAGGATTTTCAGAAATATGTTAAAACATGTGATTCTTGTCAAAAATCTAAAAGATTAACAGGAAAGAGAGCTGGTTTATTACAACAAATTGAGAAACCAAAAGCTCCATAGGAAATTATTAACATGGACTTTGTAACAGGTTTTCCAATAGCAGGGCATAAGAGTTATAATTCCTGCTGGGTAGTTGTTGATAGATTCACAAAAATGTGTAAATTTGTTCCTACCCACAAAGAGGTCTCTGCAAAGGACTTAGCTTTTTTATGGTGGACACAAATGTTAAATATAGCAGGTTTCCCCAAAGCAATAGTTTCAGACAGAGATCCTAATTTTACTTCTGAGTTCTGGACATCACTTATGGATGTTTCAGGGTGTCAATTAAAACTTTCTACAGCACACCTTCACAAACTGATGGGCCAGCAGAAAGAATGATACAAACTTTAGAAGATATGATAAGAAGATATCGTGCTTTTGGTCTTAATTTTAAAGACAATGACAAATTCATGCATGATTGGGTAACCCTTATCCCAGGTTTAGAATTTCCATACAATAGTACAGTACATTCTGTCACTGGCAAAAAGCCATTTGAGTTATGGTTGGGTTATGTACCTTATACCCCTGCTAAAACTCTTAATAAGTTACCTAGATTGGATATCCATCCAGGTACTAAATATTTTCTTCAGATGCAAGAATTATGCAGAAAACATGCTCAAGAATGTATAAATAAGGCATTTGAGTATGAAAAGAAAATATGGGATAAAGCCTATAAAGAACAAATGTTCAAAGAGGGTGATGAAGTCCTTATTTCAACACTACATTTAAATCTAAATGGTAATGTTAAATTGAAGGATCCATTTATTGGACCATTTGTAGTTAAAAAGATGGTTGGTAATAATGCTGTTGAGGTTATTCTATATGCACCATATGATAGAAAACATCCAGTATTTCTTATTTATCTTATAAAACCATACCATTTTAATGATACTGCTCTATTTCCAAGAAGATCAGGAAGGCATAAACAGCAACCTGAAGAAATAATTGAAAAGGCAGAAATTGAAAAGATACTTAAAAAGAGACACCTTACTAAAGAAAAGGGAGTTGAGTATCTATTAAGATTTAAAAATAAATCAAGTGAATATGACCAGTGGATTCCAGAAAATGAAATCTCTTATCTTAAAAATCTCTTGAAAAAATTTAAATCAAAATAATACTGTTTATTCAGTATATGTATTATAAAATAATTTTTTTTTTTTTCTATTTCACTCCTTACTCTTAATTAAAATGTCTCAACATTTTTTTATTGTTTTTTTTGGGTGAGGGAGTGTCAGCCTAGATATCCCTAGGACTGAGTATTTCTTATGAATAAAATAATATAAACTTAAGTAAATTAAGCTTATATCTTAAAAATAAGGTTAAAATAATAATATATATGATTATATTATATATATATATAATTATTATTCTATTATATAAATTATAGTAGTTTAGATAGCTTATCCATAGCCTAATAATACTTATTAAGGTGTTAATGGAGTCATAATATACTTATCCTAAGTGATATGAAGTAATTATTGACATACATAAGCTTATATGTATACATAAATCTCATATTCAGTGAAATATGCAGTATATTATGTATATTTAGGTATATAAGTGGGTTTTAGCCCCTTAATAGCCTATAAACTTTGTTTTTCTGCTTATTTTAGGTCATATAGACGAAATCAGTGGACTCACAACGCCTACAGAAGCATAGACATCTATATCAGGCGCATACACTCAGTTTGGACAACTTAATTTACTTCCTTGGATGGTTATTCATGGATTTATGGGTTGGAAGGTCATTTCTGGGTTAATGTGGATGCTTGGGGATGTTATTGGGGGCTTAGACATTTCATTTGTTTCCTTTATATGCTTTGGGTTTCATTAAATCTTTTTTTGATGGCTTATTTTACCTGTTTCTTTATGGTATCTGCTTTTATCTGGATTTTCTATTTGTGGTATAGATCTGTGTTATCATTAATTGTGATGGAGGGTCCTTACTGGAGGTCTGGGTGTTGAATCTACTTGAAGTGGACGCCATGGGGAGGTGATGGGCCCTCACAGTGCTGTAATTGCCGGGGATAGCAGTGACATCATCTGGATTGAAGGTCTGTGCACTCCAGTGGATTTGGGTATAAGTAAGGGGGGATTTTGACGGTTATTTATCATCATTCACTTACTACAATTCAAAAAAACACTTCAATACAATTATTAACATTTAGAAATATATTATAAAGCCTTTTATAAGTTGATATTATCATTATATAAGCTATATCTATATTTTATTCATCTATTTTCCACCACTAGCACGCATTTAAATCCAAGTATTGTGGGTTTTATTTGAGTATAACTATTTTATTAGTCTTTCTCTGAGGTTTAATCACTAAATCATTTATCAATAAGTAGTAGGACCATAAATAAACACTACTATATCATACTTATATACTAGAATATACTGACATATATAGTTAATAGTGGTAAAGCTTCAGGTTAAATCATTATTATTGTATCTTTCTTATTTTCTCAGTAATGATTTCTAAATCCTAAATCTTTGATTATTGAGTTTTAAACCCTTTCTGAGATCTTAAGAATATTAATATTACCTTTAAATTATATTAGAATTCTTATCGAACATATCTCGAAGCAGTAGCTCTTCCTTTGAGTCATCTTCAAATCACTTCCTCAAACATTTCATCTGTGCTTCAAAGAAGTTTCTAAACTACTCTCCTCATCTCACTTCCAGGAACACCCTCAACCTTGTGCATAGGTCATCCGGTGACAGATGTGCACATCCCACTTGCTGAATATCTATCAGAATTGGATGATCTAATAGAAGACATTGAACAGAAAGGTTTTAAGTTCAACTAAGAATCTTGGAAAGCAATGCTAATACTCTTCTCATTCAATCCCTCATCAAGACACCTTCAAGATGTTGTATCATTTTTGAACAACAGACTACATGTTGATCTTTCACCTTTGGATTCAAACAAAGTTGCCATTGCTGCTTCAAATTATTATAAGACTATTGCTGGGTTGAAAGACCCATCCATATAATTTCAGTATTGTCTTTACAACCATAATATTCTCTAAATGACCCAGACTCCTCCATTGAGGAAGTTTCAAATAGAAATGCAGCATGGGTGAAATATTGAGTTACAGGCTGTTTCAATTGTAGAAAACCTGGACACTGGAAGTTGAAATTCCCTCAATGTGGCCAACCCTCAACTAGTGGAAGGCTTTCTCAAAGGGATGGTACCAGTTTGAGATACCTAAACTTCCATCTTTATTTCAATCCCTGGCTGGAATATACACAACATCCTCCTCCATCCCAGACATAAAATCAACCTGAATTTAAATCATATCGTCCAGTCTACCCCCAAAGACCTAATTTCAAAGCTAAATTCAAAAAAATTTCTGAAAAATTAGAGCAGGGAATATCTCTATTACAATCTTCCTTGAAGTTTAACACCACCTCTTGGTCCTCTGAAGGTTCATCTACAGTTTTGGACACAGGTGCAACTGATCACGTAAGTGGTGCTCATTCTTTGTTTATTCATTTTACCAAACTTACATCACCAATATTGGAACCATATTAATTAAAGCAGATGATGGGAGAAGAGTCATACTGTGAAGGGTTTTCTATTAACCCTCAGACACTGGTACACTAATTTCAGGTGCATCTCTCATATGGAAAAGGACAACACTGGAATTTGTGGACAGTCACCACGGGAAATCTGGGGGTGAACTGCTAGCAGTTCCCTCTTTATGAGACTATTAGGAATTTGTCAGGAAACTGTTGGGAAACCATCCTGAAACTGTCAGAAAGATGTTTTTAAATCTGATGAAAAAACATTGAAAAAATAAACTGTCACAGATTGAATCCAGAACAATCCCTCCTTGAGCAGAGCTTAAGAACCACATTGAACATCAGTTAATCTCAGGTTTGGCAAAAGGTTGAACAACATCACTTAGCATACCTTAATATTCAAATATTAAACTTGAATATATGTTGCGTGTATGATATAGATGCATATGCATTTGAATTTGCATGGTGGATACTTATTGCATGCTAAAAATTGATGTGAAATGCCAATCCAAAGTGTATGCATAATGACTATGAAGAATAAATATGCATAAAAAATATGCATAAAAATATGCATAAAAAATATGCATAGTGATAATGCATAAAAAATATCCATATTGAATATGCACAAAAATATGCATATTGAATATGCAAAAAAAGGTGCATATACGTATATGAATAAAATATATTAATATGCATATAAATATGTATAGTGAATATGCATATGAATATGCATAAATATGCATAATGATTGAAAATGCAAAAAAAATGATGCTTAACAAGTATATTTTATGCATAAATAGAAATATGCAATATGAATTCATATTGCATACAGATAACACTGGCAAACCATTTTGACCAAAACTCATACTAAATTTTCATTCTGGACTAAAGGTGTGAGGGAAGGAAGAAAAACAGTCCGACGTTAGAAAAATGCTACATGCACTCATTTTGTAGCAGAGCAAATGAGAAGTGCTGAATTATGGTTGGTGCCCATAATTTAGTATGATATCATAATTTTATTTAATTGTTTTCAATATTGAAAAGACTTTAGGTTGGTTGGTATGGATCTAGCTGTGCCAGGGTCTAATCTAATTATTTTAACAATTTCTTAATAATTAACGGGCTTTAATACAAAAACAGGTTGTATTTTTTGTGGGATATTGGATATGATAAGGTCTTTTTTAAAAAAAACTTATATTGTTTAAAAATATTCCTGAATCAGATGTGGGATAATCACTACAAAAAATTGTAGTACTGTGGGCAATAAAATATATGCACAAGCAGTAAAGAAAGGACCAAGTGAACCCTTTTTGTGCAGTGGGAATCATAAGAGTGGAATTGTGGATGAAAAATATAATTCATTATTACCATTTTATTTAATCAAAAAATTTATAATATTAAAAAGAACTATTGATTAATTGGTATTTGACCTTTGTGCCTCACTCATATTTATCATTTGATTGATTTTTGTCATCATTATGTTATTAATATTATAAGTATAGCAAAAACTCGTGTGCCAAATGCATACCGGGTGATGTTACACCTTTTATAATATTATTAAATAAAGGTAAAAAAATATGAAAATGATTTGTTTTACAAAAAATAAATTGATATCCAAAAGCAATATGAGGGATAAAAAGGTAAAATTAAAGGGATCAAATATGAAATAAAAAATTAAAGTGAAATTCCTCCCATCAAGAGCAAGTAGACATGATGGGGTGAACACCCACCAGTGGCACTAAACTTGGACTATAATTTCTTTTTTGTAAAAATAAAAAAAAACCACTGGAGCTTTACCAAAACTTCAGGATGACAATTTTGCCATATCAAACAACTTCTAGTGCAATTATTGAAGATAAATTCATCTTCATTGCAATAGAGTGAATTGATCACATCAGACTGCATGTGACCAAAAGTGTCCAGCACAAGTTCGGCCGAAGTTGTGCTGGACACTTTTATGATGGAGGTTAGCTAGGGTAGAATTTTTCTTCAGTTCATCTGGTATTTCTTATAAACATGTCCACTGGTATTTGATCTTTGTTCCTCACTCATATTTATCATTTGATTGAATTTTTGTCACCATTATGTTTTAATATTATAAGTATAGCAAAAACTCGTGTGCCAAATGCATACCAGGTGATGTTACACCTTTTATAATATTATTAAATAAAGGTAAAAAAATATGAAAATGATTTGTTTTACAAAAAATAAATTGATATACAAAAGCAATATGAGGGATAAAAAGGTAAAATTAAAGGAATCAAATATGAAATAAAAAATTAAAATAAATATACTGCCATGAAGAGCAAATAGACATGTTGGGGAAAATGTCCACCAGTGAGGCTAAACTTGGACTATAATTGCTTTTTTGAAAAACAAAAAAGTGCCAATCTGAGGTTTAAATAAACTTCAGCATAACCATTTAGCCATATCAAACAACTTCTAGTTCAATGATTGAGAGAGAATTGATCACACCAGACTGCATGTGACAAAAAGTGTCCAGCACAAGTTCGGCCGAACTTGTGCTGGACACATTTATGACGGAGAGTAGCTAGGGTAGAATTTTTCTTCAGTTAATCTGGTATTTCTTATAAACATGTCCATTGGTACTTGATCTTTTTGCCTCACTCATATATATCATTTGATTAATTTATTGTCACCATTATATTATTAATATTACAAGTATAGCAAAAACTTGTGTGCCCAACGCATACCGGGTGATGTTACACCTTTTATAATATTATTAAATAAAGGTAAAAAAATATGAAAATGATTTGTTTTACAAAAAATAAATTGATATACAAAAGCAATATGAGGGATAAAAAGGTAAAATTAATCTCAAAGAGATCAATTATGAAAACAAAATACTAGTAAAATTCTTGCTCTCAAGAGCCAGTAGAAGTGTTGAAAAAAACGGGAGCCATCAGGGCTAAATTGTAATAAGTGACCTTTTTTTTAATGATAAAAAATTATACACCTGAGGTTGGGAAGAACAACAGGTGGATGATTCAGCTAAACAAAACTGCTTGTAGTGAAGTTTAAAAAAAATGTTTTTTTGTTGCCATATAGAGAATTGATCCCATCTGACTGCACGTGACTAAAAGTGTCCAGCACAAGTTCAGCCGAACTTGTGCTGGACACTTTTATGATGGAGAGTAGCTTGGGTGGAAATTTTCTTCAGTTCGTTCATCTTGTATTTCTCATAAACATGTCTACTGGTATTTGATCAGTCTGTATCTTTCGTATTTATCATCCGATTAATATTTTATCACCATTATATTATTAATGTTATTAGTATAGCAAAAACCTGTGTGCCAAATGCATACCATGTGAAGTTATACCTTCAATAATTTTTTAAAATAGATGTAAATAAATATGGAAAGGAATAGTTTTACAATAATTAAATTGAAATTTAAAAGTAAAAAGAGGAATAAAAGAGTAAAATAAAAGTCAAAGAGTTAAAATATGAAAAAAATACTGGTAAAATTCCTGCTATCAAGAGCCAGTAGAGGTGTTAAAGCAAATGGGAGCCATCAGGGCTTAATTGTAATAAGTGACCTTTTCTTTAAAGATAAAAAATTATACACCTGATATTGGGCAGAACAGCAGGTGGATGATTCAGCTAAACCAAACTACTTCTAGTGAAATTTGATAAAAAAATTTTTTTGTTGCCATACAGAGAATTGATCCCATCTGACTGCACATGACCAAAAGTGTCCAGCACAAGTTCAGCTGAACTTGTGCTGGACACTTCTATGATGGAGAGCGGCTGGGGTAGAATTTTTCTTCAGTTCATCTGGTATTTCTTACAAACATGTCTACTGGTATTTTATCTTTGTGCCTCACTCATACATATTGTTTGATTAATTTTTTGTCTTAATTATATTATTAATTATATAAGTATAGCAAAAAATTGTGTGCCAAATGCATACTGAGTGATGTTACACATTTTATAATATTATTAAAAAAATGTATAAAAATATTAAAATAATTTATTTTAAAATTTATTAATTGATATCCAAGAGCAATATGAGGAATAAAAAATTAATTTAAAGCGATCAAATATGAAAAAATAAATCCAAGTATTATTGCTAATATCAAAGGCCAGTAGAGATGTTGAAGCAAATGAGGGCCGTCAGGGATAAATTTTACTTAATTGATTGTTTTTTAAAGATAAAAAATTGTGTACCTGTGGTTTGGATGAACTCTAGGTGGATAATTCAGCTATATCAAACTACATCTAGTGAAGTTTCTTATAAATTTTTTTTTTTTATTTCCATAGAGAGAATTGATCCCATCTGACTGCACCTGACCAAAAGTGTTCAGCACAAGTTCGGCTGAACTTGTGCTGGACACTTTTATGATGGAGAGTAGCTAGGGTGCAGGTCTTCTTCAGTGCAACTGTTATTTTTTTAAAACATGCCAAATGGTATTTGATCTTTCTGTGTTATTCATATTTTATTATCTGATTAATTTTTTGTCATTAGAATTATATTAATTTTATTAGTACAGAAAAAACTTGTGCGCCAAATGCATGCCATGTTATATTACACCTTTTATAATATTATTAAAAAATGTTAAAAAAATATGAAAATGATTTCTTTTTTAAAATTATAAATTAATATCCAAATGTAACATGAGTGATAAAAAAGTAAATTAAAAGAGATCAAATATGAAAAAGAAAAATTCCTGCCTTCAAGAGCCAGTAGAGGTGTTGAAACAATTGGGTGCCATCAGGGCTAAATTTGATAAAATTTAATTTTTTTTAAAGATAAAAAATTTTTCACCTGAGGTTTGGAAAAACTCAAGGTGGATAATTCAGCCATACCAAACTACTTCTAATGTAATTATTTAGAATTTTTTTAATTAAATTTCCACAGAGTGAATTGATCCCATCTGACTGCACCTGAACAAAAGTGTCCAGCACAAGTTCGGCCAAACTTGTGCTGGACACTATTATGATGGAGAGTAGCTAGGGTGGAAGTGTTTCTCAGTACATCAGTTTTTTGTTTTTCACATTTCTATTGGTTTTTTAACTTTTTTTATCATTCATATTTATCTTATAATTAATTTTTTGTCAGCATATATATTATTAATGTTTCTAGTATAGCAAAAACCTGCATGACAAATGCAAAATTGGTGACATTACAACTTTAATAATATTATTATATAAAGTTAAAAAAATATGAATATGTTTATTTTTTAAAAAAATAAATTGATATTTAAAATTAAAAAGAGTAATAGAAAAGTAAAATGAAAATAAATGGGATCAAATACGAAATAAAAAATACAAGTAAAATTTTTACTATCAAGAGACAGAAGTGGTGTTGGGACAGTTGGGGACCCCTAGGTCAAGACTTGGTCTAAACTTACTTTTATGTATAGCTAACAAATTTTGAACTGAGGCTTGGACAGACATTGTCAGGCTAAGGTCAAGTACAAGGACGTGAACTAGCTTTAATAGTCAGTTGTCTAGAAGATTTTAATGGTCCTATATGAATACTGTAGTTCTAATCCACTAAGTTGTAAAATATAATCAAATATAAAGGTCTCAGTAATATAATTCTCACTATTCTTATATATGGCTTACAATCTTTATAGTTGGTAGAAAAATAGATTATATAAATTCAGATACTATTCAAAAGTCTTATAAAAGTACTAATTGATATGTATTGTAATTGGTTTGGTTATATTGGTTAAATTGTAATGATAAAGAATGAAGAAATACAACCCAAAAACCTCCTCCTTTTATACACACTGAGTTCCCCAATGATTCCCTTGATGTACCACCCAATACACAGTTAATCACGCCTCTAAACAACTAATAGACATTCCCATCAACATTCCCAGTGACCCATGACATAATTAGAAGAGTAATAACCGCCAAAATCCTGAAATAATAAGGGAAATCCATCAAAATTAAAGAAAAAGACAAAAAGAGAGTATATGCGTATAAAACAATAATATTAAGGACTAAAGGAGACTTTTTAAGGTTAATAATAGCTTAATAATAAGGGGGATTGACTGTAGAAATAATGGGGCTAATCCTGACATTATACTACGTGAAATTCCCATTCAAAAATAACCAAAATTGACTGAGAAACCACCCAAAAACTTAAAAAAGAGCATGAGATGTGGGGTAACTACATGCAGTTCTTGGCAGGCTCTTGCACGGGTAAATCCTTGACTAAAATTAGGCAAATTTAAGCGTGGTGATGAAATAAAGTGCCAAGAGTGAGGTTATTAATGAAATTAGTGCATATAAACAGGGTCAATGCATTATTAATTAAGCTAGGACACTAAATAAGCGCCTGTCGCCTATTTTAGTGTGTTTCCCCACAGTGGGCGTAGAATGTGGGGTAATTATAGTGTGAAAAAGCTAACTTTGCTAAAAATGAAGCTATTCACATGGGAAAAAAGCAGGCAGTATGTGGCCAGTACACAGAAGCCATTTCTGGCATAAAAAACACCAAATTTGAAAAGTGTTATTTTTATGCATTTAAATAGCCAAATCAATAGTTCTAAATGAGCCCAATTGATCTGTCAAAGCGCAATTTTGATATTCTCAATTTTATAGCGCATATAGTCAACTTTTAAGTGAAATAAAGCGCATTTCTTGTTTTTTGCATAAAACAATGAATATAACAGCTTTAAGTGTACTTAAAAGTTATGCAGCCTTATACTTAAGGTTCTTAAGATTACCCTAACATATTCCAACTTAATATTAAGTACATAAGACCTATAAAAGGTGGATATATGCGTGTATATAAGGTGTTATAATGGCATTTTTTGTGTATTATCATAATTTTACTTATGTATACTATTTGTGTACTCTTATTTATTAGTCCCATGTATAGTTCATGTGTTTAACATAACTTATAATCACTTTTTACTCAGTCCTGGAGATATACAGGCTGACACTCGCCCACCCAAAAAAACAATAAAAAAAATGATAAGTTATACATTTTATTTTATTTAATTTGTAATTTTCAGGTATTCAGAATAAATCTGTAGCATTAAAGATTCAACTTTAAAGAAATAAAACATAATAAAATATTATGAGTACTGGTTTTTTAACCCCTCAGCTGGTTGAACAGAAATTTATTTCTGTTTAAATTTTTTAAGAAGGGTGGATAAATTAGAAATTTCTTTTTCAGGTATCCATTTATCAAATTCATTTGATTTCCCTTTAAATCTTATTAAATACTCAGTTCCTTTTTCTTTAGTAAGGATTCTTTTCTTGAGTATTTTTTCAATCTCTTCTTTTTCCACAATTTCTTCAGGTTGCTTTTTAGGCCTTCCCCTTCTTTTTGGAAATAAGTCAGGATCATTTGCATGGTAAGGTTTCAATAATGAGATAGGGAAAACTGGATGTTTCCTATCATATGGAGCATATAATATGACTTCCACTGCATTATTCCCAACCATTTTATTTACTACAAAAGGTCCTACAAAGGGATCCTTTAATTTAACATTACCTTGTAAGTTAAAATGTAGTGTTGATATGAGGACTTCATCTCCCTTTTTAAATTCAAATTCTTTATGAGATTTGTCCCACCTTTTCTTTTCATATTCAAATGCTTTTTGGATGCATTCTTCTGCATGCTTTCTACACATTTGTTGCATATGAATAAAGGATTTAGTGCCAGGGTGTATATCCAACCTTGGTAGTTTATTTATAAGATTTACTGGGGTATTTGGTACATATCCCAGCCAGAGTTCAAATGGTTTCTTCTCTGTTACAGAATGAGTTGTGCTGTTATAAGCAAATTCAAGGCCAGGAATTAATGTTACCCAGTCATGTGTGAATTTCTCATTGTCTTTGTATTCTAATCCAAAGGCACAATATCTTCTGATCATGTCTTCTAGAGTTTGTATCATCCTCTCAGCCAGCCCATCAGTTTGTGGATGGTGTGCTGTAGACAATTTTAATTGACAACCTGATACTTCCATCAAAGATGTCCAGAAATCTGAAGTAAATTTAGGATCTCTGTCAGAGATTATGGCTTTGGGGAACCCAGCAGTATTCATCATCTGAGTCCACCATAGTAACGCCAAGTCTTAAGCAGATACCTCTTTATGGGTAGGGATAAACTTACACATTTTTGTTAATCTATCCACTATTACCCAGCAAGAATTGAAACTTTCTTTTCCTGCTAATGGCAAGCCAGTTACAAAATCCATGTTTATAATTTCCCATGGAGCTTTTGGCTGCTCTATTTGTTGTAACAACCCAGCTCTCTTCCCAGTTAATCTTTTAGATTTCTGACAAGAGTCACATGTTTCAATGTATTTTTGTACATCCTCTTTCATGTTTATCCACCAGGCTGTATTTTTAACTCTGGTTAATGTTTTGTTAAAGTCAAAATGACCAGCTAAGATGTCATCATGACAAGTACTCAACATTAACTCTTTCATAGAAGGTGGTATTACTATTACATTGTTAACTTTTTCCTGTAATATATATATCCATCTTCAATTGATAGTTTACCTTTTTCCAACGCATTTTTATACTTTGGAGGCAAGGTTTTAATTAATGCACTCATGGAGGCATTTTTTGGATCATTAAGAATGGTAGATAGTTTAGACAAATCTTTATCAGATGAATAATTTTCCAATATAGTTTGCATAAACTCTTCTTCTAAATCCACTATATAAATCCCAAATATATGTATAACCTCATTTTCAGGTACATAAGCTGGGTTGTCAGCATCATTTGGCAAAGGACATCTGGATAATAAATCCACATTTGAATGCAATGTTCCTGCTCTGTGAGTGATTGTCATTCTTCCTCTGTACTCTTGTACAGCTAGTTGCCATCTAAACATGTGCCTATTAGGTGTTTTCATGTTTAGTAATGATTTTACTGCACTGCAATCTGTTATAAGTTCAAACTTCTGGTCTTCCAGATAGTAATGAAGTTTCTCCAAAGCCCACAGCACGGCTAAACATTCTAGCTGTGTGGCACCATACCTTAATTCTGTTTTTCTTAAGGTTCTGGATATATAACAGATAACTACTTCAGATAATTTTCCATTTATTATCTGTTTCTGCTGTAAAGCAGCACCCAAACCTATGAAACTTGCATCAGTGTACAAGATAAAAGGTAGGGTGAAATCTGGCAGTCCTAATATTGGAGCTGACATTAAACATTCCTTTAATTTATTAAAGGCGTGTTGTCTTTCATTATTCCAAATGAAAGCTTCATTCTTCCTGATTAATGTTGTTAAAGGGGCTGCAATGGATTGGTAATTTTTAATATATTGTCTATAATATCAACACATACCCAAAAAACTTTGAACCTCTTTTACATTTTTAGGTATCCGAATGTTTTTAATCGCTGCCACTTTATTCTGGTCAACACAAATTTGTAATCCAGATTTAACATGTCCAAGTACTTTCAAGGATTGAAATCCAAACTTACATTTCTTTAATGCAATAGTCATATTAATTTCATCCATTTTTTGAAAGACTCTTTTCAGGTGATTTAAATGTTCATCATATGCCTTTGAAAACACTATGATGTCATCAATATAGACCAATAACCATCCTTCAACCATTTCCTGATGAAAAACACTATCCATCAATTTTTGGAAGACTGAAGGGGCATTCTTTGGGCCAAATGGCATTCTCACATACTTATATATACCCATATGTGTGGTTATTAATAAGTAATTTTGAGAATTTCTTTCCACAGGAATCTGGTGGTAACCCTTGTTCCCATCCAGACAGGAAATATATTTTGCTCCTTGTAAGGTAGCATGGATAGAAGCTATCCTTGGTAGAGGGTAAATATCATCTACTGTATATGTATTCAGAGCTCTATAATCACCGCATAATCTTGCCTTATCTTTTTCATAAGAGATTAATACTGGTGAAATGACACAATACTTAGGTGTTGTGTCTACTTTTTCAACAATACCCATTTCCAACAACAATTTTATATTGTCTTCAATATCTTTCCTTTTTGCAGGAGATGCTGGGTAAGGTTTCTTTTTTAAACTGCCAGGAATATTATCCAGATCACAGCTTAAAGAGATTTTCATCTCATGGTCTTTGACCAATCCTAGTTCATTTGAGCCATGAGAAAATGCCATAGGATATGATTTAATCAATCTCAAAATATCTTCTTGTTCAATTTTTGAGAGTTGAGGACTGAAAGAGGCCTTTTGGATTTCATTTTCCAATTCACCCACTTCATTGGTGGTTCTTCCACCTTGCAGTTGTTCTTCTCTAGGAGAAATGGCATATACTGAATTTTCAGAACATATTTTGAATTTCCTTTTACCATTCACCCCTATGGTGAAACAACTGTTTGCAGGATCTAGTTTAATGCCAAATTTTGTCAATAAATCATTGCCAATAATAAACCAATCACTACAATTATTATTATCCATTACTACAAATTCACAAACTGCTCTAACATATCCATTATTATATTTAAAGAATACAGCAGTTTTGTATTTGCCAATTGGATTTAATACTGAACCAAAACCCCTCCAGTTCTTTGTCTGAACAGGTTCTAGTTTTTCCTGGTACTTACTATCAAGTTTCATTAATGCATTAAGTGAAACTACACTACCTGCTGCCCCAGTGTCAAGAATGGCATTCATTTCTTTTCTACATATGATAATAGGTGCTCTGATAGGTGTTATTTTGTAAGTATCATGAGATACATCTTTAATTATTTCAGCTTCCTCTATAGAAGTTAAAGATGTGTCTGTATGAGGTATAGCATCATTCAGGAACATTATATCCTGTTCTAATACAAATATCTCATTTTCATCATCACTGTAAGATATGTTACTCTTGCAATCCTCACTGGATTCCACATTCTCATCTTCATGATTACTAGGTTCAAAATTCTGTGAGGTTTCAATAACATTTATTCTTTTCTTACACGTGTGACCTTTAACCCAAGGTTCATTACATTTGTAACAAGTGTTTTTTTCTTGTCTCTTAGGGACAAGGGGAGCTGAAGGTTTTTTCTTTTCCACTGGTAACTTACTTGTAGTAGGTTTTACCACGTCAACACTTTGTCTGTAATTACTATACTTGGTTTCATATTTGTGGTTTAATAATATCTCATTGCATATATTAATGAATCCAGAGGTGTCTCTGACAGTTTCAGTTCTAGCAACAATAATGTCTCTAACTGATATAGGCAATTTGTATATTATTTTTTCTTTCCACTCTTCATAATCCATTTTTGGATCCATAGCTTTCATGATTTTTATTAAATTCATTAAGAAGACCATGGGTTTATCTCCAGCATTTGGATTATATCTGGCCCTTTCATACAGTCTTTGTTGAGTGATTCTAAATTTTGGGCCACCAAATTGCCTTTCAATTAGTGCCTTCCATTCATTCCAGGAGTAATTAATTCCCTCACTCAATACAGATTCAAACCATAATAAGGCCACATCTGTAAATAAAGATATTAACTTTGAAGTAATTTCTTCATCAGGTAATTTATATGAAAATTTTAAGTTATCAATTCTTTGTATGAATTGTTGCCAATCAGATTTTGAATCCCCATCAAAAGAAGGGTACTGATCTAACTTAGGCCAGTTCTTTTGGCTAGTTTTTGCTTCCCTAACCTGAGGAATATTGAGTAATTCACTCACTTTAGAAAGATGATCATTAATTTCATCTTTTACTGATTTTATATTCTCAGAGCCCATGACACTATGTTCATGTTCCATCATTGGTTTATCATCAGAGTGTTTCATAAAAACTGGTACTCTTTCTACATAAGAGGTATTATCCTTTATTGTTTCAGTATTTTTCAAAATGTTAGCTACTTCAATTTCTACTCTTTGTAACCTATCCTTTATTACAGGTACATGAGTTAAAGTATCATTTACATTTGAAAAAGACAATTTTACACGTCCCTCTATGATAGCCATAATATTCTGAGAGTGTTCTAATTTACTTTCTAAATTTCTAATCTCAGAGTTTAATCTTTTATTCTCATTGATCAATTCATTATTTGAATTTTCAATAATTTTTAATTTATTGGCTGTGGTACTCAATGACTGTGTTAGTTGTAATAATACATTTTCTGTATTAATGTTTGACTCTTTTGAGAACTCTTCCAATTTTTCAATTCTCAATAATAATTTACTTATTATTTTTGATTCCATTGGATTCTCTTTTAAAAAATATTCTATTTTTTCCGTGTCCAATTCAGAAGACTCATTATCAGGGTCAAGATTTAATTCATTTGATTCCATTTTTATATTAATAGTATTTTCCTGGTGATCAATAAAACTATTTACATTGTCCTCATGTAAAGACAAGTTTAACATATTCTGTTCAAATGTATAATCCTTTAAATCCTTATCAATAATATCCAATATTTCCTTATCAATCTCATTACCTATAAGTAATTTATTTTCAGGTTGATATAATTGATCATAAGAAGTTGGATGACTTACCAAGGTCTTATCCCACTTCCCCTGCCTCTCCTTGCCTTTCCCCTGTAAGGGTGACTGCTGGAGCCCTGCTGTTGAGGATTGTTGTAGTTTTGGGCGTACCAATCCCATTTCCATTTGCTTACAGTAATTTTTTGGTCCTCCTCTTGGGCTGGAGGTGTTGCTATGGAATTGTTGGGTGCCACTGTTGGTGGTTGAGTCTTTATGTCCACTAGAGCTTGGTTGACTTCTATGAAACCTTGAGCTGCTCTCTTTTCCAGATTGTTGATCGGGTCCACTATATTGTTGACTCTTATTGTCAAGGTGTTCAGTAGGGGTGGATAGGGAGTGAACTTGTTCTTGTAAAGTATTTTTTGTTTTCTTTATTGAAACCTGCTTTAAAAGCTTTTCCCTTTCTTCCAGAGACATTGACGGAGTGTTGTTGATTATGGGAGAGTCCTGGCCCTCCATTTGAATGTCCTGTAACAGGTCTTTCAGCTCTAGGTCTTAAGTTATAAGGTTTTACCTTATTACTTACAATGTCATTGTTGTCACACATTTTTACGTGGAATTTAAAGAATTGAAAGTTTAGATATGAAAACTTCAAAAAGGAGTTTTATCAGTATTTATCAATACCACTGAAGACAATTTTATTGCTTACTTATTGGTATGAAGTGAATATTTAAGTGCCAAAAGTCAAATATTCTTTTATGTGGTCACTTGATTTAACTGTTCTACAATATGTAGCCGTGTTTTTATATTCAAAAGAAAACAACTGTCAGTATGATTCTTTCTCAATATTTAATGAATTTTACAAACCAATAAAAGAAAAGATTAAGAGTCCTGTTAAAAGAAAACAATTAATCAGTTTAATTGGTTTATTATCTGCAAAGATCACAAATTTAATTGGTCTATTGACAGACTCCCACTAAGAACAATTATATGTTAAATTAGTGGTAAAAATTTTATCTGCAAAGATCTCAAATTTAATTGGTCTATTGACAGACCCACTAATAACAATTATAAGTTAAATTAGTGGTAAAATTGTTGATTCAATATCACAATTTTATAATATAACAGGGCTTCTTTTTCTGAAATCACTATATAAGTGACCCCAACCTGTTGTAATTATCCAAATATTTCTATAGGGATATTATTTACGTGCACCTTCTTTTGAAAATTTCACTTACAGGATTATAACAGAATTCTTGAGGAAAGGCCCCCAATTGTCAGGCTAAGGTCAAGTACAAGGACGTGAACTAGCTTGAATAGTCAGTTGTCTAGAAGATTTTAATGGTCCTTTATGAATACTGTAGTTCTAATCCACTAAGTTGTAAAATATAATCAAATATAAAGGTCTCAGTAATATAATTCTCACTATTCTTATATATGGCTTACAATCTTTATAGTTGGTAGAAAAATAGATTATATAAATTCAGATACTATTCAAAAGTCTTATAAAAGTACTAATTGATATGTATTGTAATTGGTTTGGTTATATTGGTTAAATTGTAATGATAAAGAATGAAGAAATACAACCCAAAAACCTCCTCCTTTTATACACACTGAGTTCCCCAATGATTCCCTTGATGTACCACCCAATACACAGTTAATCACGCCTCTAAACAACTAATAGACATTCCCATCAACATTCCCAGTGACCCATGACATAATTAGAAGAGTAATAACCGCCAAAATCCTGAAATAATAAGGGAAATCCATCAAAATTAAAGAAAAAGACAAAAAGAGAGTATATGCGTATAAAACAATAATATTAAGGACTAAAGGAGACTTTTTAAGGTTAATAATAGCTTAATAATAAGGGGGATTGACTGTAGAAATAATGGGGCTAATCCTGACATTATACTACGTGAAATTCCCATTCAAAAATAACCAAAATTGACTGAGAAACCACCCAAAAACTTAAAAAAGAGCATGAGATGTGGGGTAACTACATGCAGTTCTTGGAAGGCTCTTGCACGGGTAAATCCTTGACTAAAATTAGGCAAATTTAAGCGTGGTGATGAAATAAAGTGCCAAGAGTGAGGTTATTAATGAAATTAGTGCATATAAACAGGGTCAATGCATTATTAATTAAGCTAGGACACTAAATAAGCGCCTGTCGCCTATTTTAGTGTGTTTCCCCACAGTGGGCGTAGAATGTGGAGTAATTATAGTGTGAAAAAGCTAACTTTGCTAAAAATGAAGCTATTCACATGGGAAAAAAGCAGGCAGTATGTGGCCAGTACACAGAAGCCATTTCTGGCATAAAAAACACCAAATTTGAAAAGTGTTATTTTTATGCATTTAAATAGCCAAATCAATAGTTCTAAATGAGCCCAATTGATCTGTCAAAGCGCAATTTTGATATTCTCAATTTTATAGCGCATATAGTCAACTTTTAAGTGAAATAAAGCGCATTTCTTGTTTTTTGCATAAAACAATGAATATAACAGCTTTAAGTGTACTTAAAAGTTATGCAGCCTTATACTTAAGGTTCTTAAGATTACCCTAACATATTCCAACTTAATATTAAGTACATAAGACCTATAAAAGGTGGATATATGCGTGTATATAAGGTGTTATAATGGCATTTTTTGTGTATTATCATAATTTTACTTATGTATACTATTTGTGTACTCTTATTTATTAGTCCCATGTATAGTTCATGTGTTTAACATAACTTATAATCACTTTTTACTCAGTCCTGGAGATATACAGGCTGACAGACATCCAGGGGATAATTTTACAATATTAAACATTCTTTACTTCAATAATTGAGTGAAATATCATTTTTTATTGCCATAGAGAGAATTTATCTCATATGACTTCATGCAACCAAAAGTGTCCAGCACAAGTTCAGCGGAACTTGTGCTGGGCACTTTTATAATTGAGAGTAGGCATACAGCAAATCTTCTTAAACTCAAAAGGGATTTCTTATAAACATTTCCACTGGAATTTGATCTTTCTGTGTCATTTAAATTTACCATTTGATTAATTTTTTGTCATCATTATATTGTTAATGTTATTACTATAGTAATAACTTGTGTGAAAAATGCATACCAGGTGGTGTTCCACCTTTAATCATATATTATTAAATAAAGGTATAAGAGTATGAAAATTATTTATTTTAAAAATTAAAAATTGATATCCAAAGCAATATGAGAAATAAAAAAGTAAAATAAAAGGGATAAAATAAGAAAAAAAAATATAAGGAAAACTCCCACTATCAATAACAAGTAGAGGTGTTAGATCAAATGTGCACCACCAGGGCTAAACTTGCACTATATTTTATTTTTTTGTTAAACCAAAGAAAGTGTCCTGATGAGTTTTGAAAAATCATCAGGAGGACATTTTGGCAATATCAAACTACTTATTGTGCAATGATTGAGCAAAATGTCATTTTCATTTCCATAGAGTAAATTTATCCCATCTGACTGCATGCAACCAAAAGTGTCCAGCACAAGTTCGGCCGAACTTATGCTGGACACTTTTATGGTGGTGAGTATCTAGGGTGCAGGTCTTCTTCAGTTCATCAGGTATTTGTCGGCCGGTCGTCTAGAAGAAGGAGAAAATGGAAGAAGGAATGAGAGGAGGAGAAGGAGGAAAAAGGTATGGGTAATAAAAAAAATAAAATTTAATAAAATTATTTAATTTATTGAGAGAAAAACAACGATAAGTGAGCTGGGAGGTGACAACAACTTGGTTTTATTAATATTAATATTATTTAAGTAAGAGTTCTGCGCGGCAACCAAAATAATTACTATCAGACTTAGAGCAACCTTTAAATTGTTATATAAAATTTTAATTAGAATTTTATTACTAATAAAAAGAATATAAACGTAATATAAAAATTGTATTTCAATTGTTGAGTGTATAATAAGTGATAAGGCTACAGGGGATTATCCAAGGCCCTTTTATAGGCAATGGGTCCTCTGAAGCGCTACTATATCAGTAAATACAATGATTAGAAAGGAATAAAACAAATATATCAAAAAGAGTAAATGAAACATAACAATATAGAGAAAAACATGAAACAATTAATTAAAAGCCCAATTAAGAATCCAATTTCCCCGCCATTAATCCCCAAATCAGTAAGTGACAATAGTAAATAACTAAACAAGAGTGGAAACATAGGAACTATGAGAAATATAATTCCCAACAGATGGTCCATCCTGATTAGAGGACATTTTAAATGAAACAAAAAATAATTTGACGCAACAAAACAATCAATTAATCTCAATTTAGTTCAAATTAATTTATTTGTTTTTTCTAACACAATTAAGGGTCAAAAGAAGCGTCCTTAATAATTGTTTAGTGTCATATGAGAGGTATTAGTTAATATATAAATTTAAGTAATTAATTTAAATATATTATAAATCAAATTTACACTTGTAATTATAATATATGTTTTTTAATTAATTAAATATAAATTTATAATTATTAAATATATAAAAATGCGCCATTATTTGTAGAATATATTATATTATTCTCAATTTAATTGTATATAAAAATATATATAACCAATAAATTTAATGTAACATTTGTATATAATAAAATTCTTATATAATTTCATTATGTAATAAAATATTAAGTTATATTCATTAAATACAAGTTTTACCCACTCTTTAAGGTTTTATAATTTATATATCATTTACTGGACTCCTGGAATAGCCTGGCTGACACTCCCTCACTCTAAAAAAACAATAAAAAAAATGCTAAGATTTTTTCTTTTTGTATTTTTTCAACAGAGCAGGCAGATTTGAAATTTCTTTGCCAGGTATCCATGCATCATGTTCAGATGATTTGTTCTTATATCTCAATAAATATTCAGTACCTCTTTCAGAAGTGATAATTCTATCATTGAGAATTTTATCAATTTCTGCTGTTTCTGTGACTTCCTGAGGGTTCTTCTTAGGTCTTCCTCTTCTTTTTGGAAATAAGTCACTGTTGGAAGTATAAGGTTTAAGCAAAGAAATGGGAAAGACAGGATGTTTCCTATCATATGGAGAATACAATACAACTTCTACTGCATTATCACCAACCATTCTTTTAACAACAAATGGTCCTACAAAAGGATCTTTTAATTTGTGGTTACCTTGTAAATTGAAATGGACAGTAGAGATCAACACTTCATCACCCTTGTTAAATGTGTATTCTTTATGGGATTTATCCCATCTTTTCTTTTCATATTCAAATGCTTTATCAATACAACTCTGAGCATGTTTTCTGCATAGCTGTTGCATTTGCATAAAAGATTTTACACCAGGGTGTAGTTCCAACTTAGGTAATTTATTATTGAGAATTTGAGCAGGAGTGTTTGGGACATAACCTAACCAAAGCTCAAAAGGCTTTTTCTCAGTGACAGAATGAACAGTGCTATTATATGCAAATTCAAGACCAGGCAAAAGAGTGACCCAATCATGAGTAAATCTGTCATTGTCTTTATATTCTAAACCAAAGGCACAATACCTTCTAATCATATCTTCCAGAGTTTGAATCATTCTTTCAGCTAGACCATCAGTCTGAGGATGGTGAGCTGTAGACAATTTTAACTCACAGCCACAAATATCCATCAAAGAGGTCCAAAACTCAGAAGTGAATTTTGGATCCCTATCAGAGATAATGGCTTTTGGAAAACCAATAATATTAAACATGTAAGACCACCATAAGAAAGCTAATTCCTTGGTGGATACATCTTTGTGGGTTGGAATAAATTTGCACATTTTTGTGAATCTATCAACTATTACCCAACAAGAGTTAAAGCTGTCTTTACCTGCAACAGGAAGACCAGTGACAAAATCCATATTAATGATTTGCCAGGGAGCACTAGGTGCTTCAATATGTTGTAACAACCCTGCTCTTTTACCTGTTAACCTTTTAGATTTTTGGCAGGAATCACAAGATTCAACATATAATTTTGTGTCTTCAGACATATTAGCCCACCATGCAGTGTTTTTGATTCTAATCAATGTTTTTTCAAGATCAAAATGACCAGCTAATATGTCATCATGACAAAGTTTGAGGATAGTTTCTTTCATTGAAGGAGGAATAACAATTACATTGGTAAGCTTTCTTCTATAATAAATATAACCATCTTCAATAGAAAACTTTCCTTTATTTAAAGCATTTTGGTATTTTGCAGGAAGAGTTTTTATTAATTCTTGAATTGAAGCATTCTTAGGATCATTCAAAATAGTAACTAATTTATTTAAGTCAGAATCTTTATCATATGAATCCAGTATTAACTGTAATAACTCTTCTTCCATATCAACTATAAATATACCATGTATATGAACAGTGTCATCCTCAGGTACATAAGCAGGATTGGAGTCATTATTTGGCAGAGGCAATCTGGAGAGCATATCAACATTAGAGTGAACATTTCCAGCTCTGTGGATAATAGTCATCCTTCCTCTGTATTCCTGAACAGCAAGTTGCCACCTGAACATATGTCTGTTAGGTGTTTTGAGGTTTAAGAGAGATATCACAGCACTACAGTCAGTTACCAACTCAAATTTTTGGTCATCCAAGTAGTAATGAAGTTTCTCAAGAGCCCAAACAACTGCTAAGCACTCTAATTGAGTGGCACCATATTTCAATTCACTATTTCTTAAGGTTCTTGAAATATAACAAATTACAACCTCTGAGGATTTATCATTAATAATTTGCTTTTGGTGAAGGGCAGCACCCAGACCAATAAAGCTAGCATCTGTATAAAGTACAAATGGCTTGTTAAAATCTGGGAGAGCCAATATAGGGGCTGACATTAAGCAATTTTTCAATGTATTAAAAGCTTTTTGACAGTCATCATTCCAGAGAAAAGCAACATCTTTTCTGGTTAGTTTTGTAAGAGGCAAGGCTATGACCTGATAATTTTTAATATATTGTCTATAATAGCCACACATACCTAAAAAACTTTGGATTTCTCTTACAGAAGTTGGTGCTTTCACATTTTGAATGGCAGCAACTTTATTATGGTCTACACAAATTTGTAAGCCTGACACAACATGGCCAAGGACTTTCAAAGATTGAAAACCAAATTTACACTTTTTTAAAGATAAGGTCATATTGATTTCATCCATTTTTTGGAAAACTCTATTTAAATGAATCATATGTTCATCAAAAGTTTTAGAAAAAACAATAATATCATCAATATAAACCATGAGCCAACCTTCAATAATTTCTTGATGGAAAGTGTTATCCATGACTTTCTGGAAAACTGAAGGAGCATTTTTAGGGCCAAATGGCATCCTAACATACTTATATATTCCCATATGAGTAGCAATAAGCAAAAAATTTTGAGAATTTTTCTCAACTGGAACTTGATGATACCCTTTATTACCATCCAGACAACTAATAAATTTTGCACCTTGCAAGGTAGCATGTATTGTATTAATTCTGGGTAAAGGATAAATATCATCAACAGTATAAGTATTTAAAGCTCTGTAATCTCCACATAATCTAGCTTTATCTTTTTCATAAGAAATTAAGACTGGGGAGATGACACAATATTTGGGGGTGACATCCACCTTCTCAATGATATTCATTTTCAATAATGTTTCAATATTATCTTCAATATCTTTTCTTTTTGATGGAGAAGCAGGATATGGTTTTTTCTTAAGGGAAGGAGGAATATCACTCAAATTACAGGATAAGGTAATTTTCATCTCTTCCTGAACAATTCCCAAGACATGAGAACCATGAGCAAAAGCCATAGGGAAAGAGGTAATAGAGGCAACAATAGAATCCTTTTGTTCATCAGTCAAATGATCACCAAAAGAAGCGGTATTTATTTCATGTAATAAATCATCCATTTCAGTTGTTGTTCTACCTTTACATTGGGTGAGTGAGTTACAAGATTTCAACAAATGCCCAGAAGGTTTAGGAGAAGAAATTTTGAATTTTCTTTTCCCATTCATTCCTAATGTAAAGCAATTATTTGCTGGGTCTAGTTTCACACCAAACATTGTTAAAATATCATTTCCCATAATAAACCAATTGCTCAAATTATCATTTTTCATGACAACAAACTCACAAATAGCTCTGACAAAACCACCATTATATTTGAAGAATACAGAGGTTTTGTATTTGCCAATAGGAAATAAGGTAGAACCATACCCTCTCCATTTTTCAGAAGTTATAGGCAATAATTTACTCAAATATTCCTTATCCACTGAAGCCAAAGCTTTTTCAGATACTACACTTCCTCCAGAACCAGAATCAAGAACTACATCAACATTTTTACCATTAATGATAACAGGTGCCTTTAAAGGGGA
The DNA here is from genome assembly GCA_030280995.1 of Hemileia vastatrix. Taxonomy (NCBI): domain Eukaryota; kingdom Fungi; phylum Basidiomycota; class Pucciniomycetes; order Pucciniales; family Zaghouaniaceae; genus Hemileia; species Hemileia vastatrix. The sequence continues at coordinate 3,326,661 of JASXTE010000008.1, read as the reverse complement.
TATAGGAATAGAATTGTTAGTAATATCTTTAATTATCTCAGCATTTTCTACTGAAGATAAATTCAATACACAATCTTCAGATATATTATTTAAATAATGGACATCATGTTCCAACATTAAAACATCTTTAACAGATTCATTTTCATAGGAGATATTACTTTCACAGTCACTGGAAGAATTATTGACATCAAGTTCAACTTCATCAGTGTCTTCATTTTGTTCAACAAGATGAATTTTCTTGTCACAAACATGACCCTTCTGCCACGGTTTGTTACATTTATAACAAGTATTTGTTGCATATTTTTTAGGTGCAACTGGGGCAGAGGGTTTACCAGATTTTTCTAGGAGCTTTATAGAAGGTTTATTCTGATCATTATAAGATTTACTAAGGTAATTCTTTGGTTCATATCTATGGTTGAGTAGTACTTCATTACAGATATTAATGAAAGAAGAATTTTCCCTTACATGCTCAGTTCTAGCAACAATCAAATCCCTAAGAGAATTTGGTAATTTATACAAGATTTTATCTCTCCAAATATCATAATCCATCTTTGGATCAATTGCTCTAAGGATTTTAGTTATTTTCATCAGAAAAACAATGGGCTTTTCAACAGAGGAGGATACATATCTAGTATTCTCATACAGTCTTTGCTGAGCTAACCTGAATTTTGAACCACCAAACTGATTCTCAATCAAGGATTTCCAATCATTCCATGTATAATGATTGTTATCTAAGAGGACAGATTCATACCACATCAAGGCTACATTGGAAAATAAAGAAATTAGCTTAGAAACAATTTCCTCATCAGGTAGTTTATAAGATCTCTTTAAATTATCAATTCTTTGGATAAAGTGTTGCCAATCAGAGGAAGAATCACCATCAAAGGTAGGATATTGGTCTAACTTAGGCCAATTTTTCTGACTACTGGGATGGTCCACTTTTTGGTTTGAATTATTTATTAGTAATAATTCCTGAAGTTTAGCCAGGTGTTCAGAAATTTCATTATTTACAGAAACAGCTGGTGCATGACCATCGCAAGATTTTTTGCTAGTAGCAAAAGATTTTACAGACTCATTGTCAGTTTGTTTAATGGTTGAAATATGAGGAAGAAAGGATGAACTTTGTTCAGGTTTTTTCCCTTTATTTTTATGCAGTTTACTGGCAGAAATCTCATTTAATTCATTATTGATGGTTAAGGTTGAGAACTTTTCCTGTAGGTCAGACACATAGTTTCTTATTCTTGGAATTTCAGACATCTGGTCATTCACTTTTGCAAGAGATAGAACATTTCTGTCCTCAGAAACTGAGTGTTTGGTACTTAGTGCATGGAAGTCATTTTTTAGTTTCTTCAACTCATTTTGTAGAGATTTTATTTCATTTTTGAATGAATAATTTTCCTCAATAAGGGGTTTCAATTCACTCAATGTTTTATGCAGACTGATATTTCTATCTGAGATAGCTCTATGGTCACTTCTTATTTGTTTTTGTTGACTAAGAACAATATTCAATGTTTCTTTGATTTTCGAATAAGCTGTATCTTGTACAGAAGAACTCACTTTACATTGCAAGTGTAAATTATTTAATCTATCATTTTCATGGATTAACACATCTCTCACATGTTTGTCTTTCACAATATTAAAATCAAGGGTATCTTTCAATATTTCCTCAGAAGTTTTTTCAATTAAGTTATAGATTTCAGGGGGAACAGAATCATTTTTAATTGCAAGAGAAGGATTAATTAAAGATGTAGAAGTTAAATGTAAAGGTTCATCAAATGACAATTTGCTAATTACATCAATAGGTCTACTAGTTACAGGAAGCTGTCTTTTAACAGGTTTAACTGTTCTTTCACCATGTTCAATAATATTACCTGCAGAAGAAGATTTATTAGAAAACATACCCAAGTGACTATCAACCAAATTACTTACCATGGCAGAGGAGGAAACTTCCCCTGGGACTGGGTTTGGGATTGTGCTTGGGCCTTCTTTCTCCTGCTTTGTTGGTAGGGATGAGGAGGTGGATGGAAATTGGGTGTTCTGGATGGGCCAGGCTGATGATGAGGAGGGTGTTGCACATTCTGTTGGTAGTGACTCATTAGATAATCCCATTTCCATTGCTCTACTTCCATAGTATTTGGATTTTGGATGGTTGAGCTGGGTGGCTGTGAAGGTTGAGCCTGAAATTGAAGCTGATTGGGAGGCAATTGAGGAGGGGCCTGGGCCTGAATCTGGTTCCTGAGTTCTTGGACCTGATCCCACAATGTGTCTACCTTTGCTTTGTACGTCATATTTTCTGTCTTCAACTCTTTTATATGACTGGAGAGGTTGCTGATTTGTTGTGGCAGAGGAAGCTTTTTTATTTTGAAGCCTTTTGGAAGACCTTCTTGAGGCACTAGAGGCTTTACTTCCTTCTGTGGTACTGGGGGAAGGGGGTTTGGTTTGTTTGCATTTCCTGTCATTTCCACATCCTGCAGTATGAGAATTCTTTGTGTTAGCATAAGATTTTTTATGACCAACTTTAGAAGAACTTACAGTGTCAGCATCATAGTCAATTTCTATCTCATCCACTTGCATGTTATCCATTTTTTCTGTTAAATTGTTGGACATACTAGTGGGAAGATTAATATTTTACTTTGTACTTTATAAAAAAAAATAATCAAAGTTAGTCAATAATTTGCTCCAAATAATATATAAAAAAAATTTTTTAATTAATTAAATTATAGAAAAAATAACTTTCAATATAAAGTAATAATTAAAAAATAAATTTTTTCAAAAAAAATGGATTGCAAGTTTAAATTGGGAATAACAAGTTAGTTAATTCAACCAATTAATTACCAATATTAAATATGGCAATATATTGGGACTAAGCACAATGTACTTTTAAGTCAACCAAAAATTAACAATAATTAATAATAAAAAAAAATTAAATTAATAATTCAATTTGTATTAATAATAATGTCAATTCTTCTAGGACTAAGAGGATTTAACACTCTATAATTTTCAACTAGGAAAAAAAAAAAAAAAAATTTAAAAATTGAACACTTACACTTAGTGAATCAGCAATTAAGCCACAATCACTGTTATTGCAATAAAAATATAGTAATATGAGTGAGAGGCGCAAAGGTGAACTTACTATAGTGATCGAAAAATCACTTCAAAATAATATAAAAATTAATATTATATAAACCTAATATGTCGAACCCAAGTTCGAAACACAGTCGCGGCAAAAGTTTCGTTTTGCTAGGTGGTCCGTGCGTTTTGTCGTTCGTCGCCAGGCTTCGATCGTCGTCGTCGTTTGGAAAGGCCCTCAGTTGTCGGCCGGTCGTCTAGAAGAAGGAGAAAATGGAAGAAGGAATGAGAGGAGGAGAAGGAGGAAAAAGGTATGGGTAATAAAAAAAATAAAATTTAATAAAATTATTTAATTTATTGAGAGAAAAACAACGATAAGTGAGCTGGGAGGTGACAACAACTTGGTTTTATTAATATTAATATTATTTAAGTAAGAGTTCTGCGCGGCAACCAAAATAATTACTATCAGACTTAAAGCAACCTTTAAATTGTTATATAAAATTTTAATTAGAATTTTATTACTAATAAAAAGAATATAAACGTAATATAAAAATTGTATTTCAATTGTTGAGTGTATAATAAGTGATAAGGCTACAGGGGATTATCCAAGGCCCTTTTATAGGCAATGGGTCCTCTGAAGCGCTACTATATCAGTAAATACATTGATTAGAAAGGAATAAAACAAATATATCAAAAAGAGTAAATGAAACATAACAATATAGAGAAAAACATGAAACAATTAATTAAAAGCCCAATTAAGAATCCAATTTCCCCGCCATTAATCCCCAAATCAGTAAGTGACAATAGTAAATAACTAAACAAGAGTGGAAACATAGGAACTATGAGAAATATAATTCCCAACAGATGGTCCATCCTGATTAGAGGACATTTTAAATGAAACAAAAAATAATTTGACGCAACAAAACAATCAATTAATCTCAATTTAGTTCAAATTAATTTATTTGTTTTTTCTAACACAATTAAGGGTCAAAAGAAGCGTCCTTAATAATTGTTTAGTGTCATATGAGAGGTATTAGTTAATATATAAATTTAAGTAATTAATTTAAATATATTATAAATCAAATTTACACTTGTAATTATAATATATGTTTTTTAATTAATTAAATATAAATTTATAATTATTAAATATATAAAAATGCGCCATTATTTGTAGAATATATTATATTATGCTCAATTTAATTGTATATAAAAATATATATAACCAATAAATTTAATGTAACATTTGTATATAATAAAATTCTTATATAATTTCATTATGTAATAAAATATTAAGTTATATTCATTAAATACAAGTTTTACCCACTCTTTAAGGTTTTATAATTTATATATCATTTACTGGACTCCTGGAATAGCCTGGCTGACAGTATTCCTTATAAATAAATCCACTTGTATATGATCTTTCTGTGTCATTCATATTTATCATTTGATTCATTATATTTCACCATTATAATATTAATGTTATTAGTATTGAAAAAATTTGTTAGCCAAATGCATACTGGGAGATGCTACATCTTTCATAATCTTATTAAATAAAAGTAAAAAAAATATGGAAATTATTAGTTTTACAATAAATAAATTGATATTTGAAAGCAAAAACAGGAATAAAAAAGTAAAATAAAATTGATTAAATATGAAATTAAACATTCAAATAAAATTTCTGCCATCAAAGATAATTTGAGTTTTCAGACCAAATTTGCACCACCAGTTCTAGATTTGGAATATTTTTTCTTTTTTTTAAAATTAATAAAAGTGTCCACCTGATGTTTTCCAAAAAATCAGGAGGATAGTATAGCAGTATAAAGCTACTTCTTGTGCAATGATTGAGCAAAAATTCATTTTAACTTCCATTGAGTAAATTTATCCCATCTGACTGCATGCAACCAAAAGTGTCCAGCACAAGCTCAGCTGAAATTGTGCTGGACACTTTTATGATGGAGAGTAGCTAGGGTGCAAGTCTTCTTCAGTTAATCTTATATTCACTTTAAAAATGTCTATGGGTATTTGATCTTTCTGTGTCATCCATATTTATTATTTGATTATTTTTTAGTCACCATTATATTATTAATGTTTTTAGTATAGCAAAAAAATGTGTAATGAATGTACACTGGATGATTTTACAACTTTAATAATATAATATAATAAATATAAAAAATGTGAAAGTTATCAGTTTTACCAAAATAAAATTGATATTTAAAAGCTAAAGGATAAATAAAAGGGTAAGATTAAAATTAAAGAGATCAAACATGAAATAAAGATATTAAGTATAATTTCTGCTATCATGAGCCAGTAGAGGCTTCAGAAAAATGGGCACCATCATAGATTAACATGGATCAAATTTACTTTTTACCAAAGGAAAAAATTGTCTACCTTAGGTTTGGAAAAACTTCCAGGGGACAATTTGTCTATGTAAAACAACTTTCAGTGCAATGATCGAGTGATAATTCAGTCTCATTTCCATAAAAAGAATTTATTGCGTCTGACGGCATGCAACCAAAAGTGTCCATCACAAGTTTGGCAAAACTTGTGCTGGACACTTTTATCATTAAGAGTATCCAGGGTGCAAGTCATTTTTAATCATCTGAAATTTCTTATAAACATTTCCACTGTTATTAAATCTTTGTGCCTCACTCATATTTTCAATTGATTAATTTTTGTCACCATTATATTATTAATATTATCAGTATAGCAAAAAATTGTGTGCCAAATGAATACTGGGTGATGTTACACCTTTTATAATATTATTAAATAAAGGTAAAAAAATATGAAAATGATTTATTTTACAAAAAATAAACTTCTATCCAAAAGCAATATGAGAGGAATAAAGTAAAATAAAAGAAATCAAAGATGAAAATTAAAATCCAAGTTAAATTCCTGCCATAAACAGAAAAAAGAGATGTTGAATTAAATTAGAACAATCAGGGCTAAACTTGCACTAAATTTTCTTTTTTGTAAAAATAAAAAAAAAATCCACTTGAGCTTTACCAAAACTTCAGCATGAAAATTTTGCCATATCAAACTACTTCTAGTGTAATTTTATATCAAAAATTTATCTTCATTTCCATAGAGAGAATTGCTCCCATCTGACTGCACCTGACCATAAGTGTCCAGAAAAAGTTCGCCCGAACTTGTGCTGGACACTTTTATAATGGAGAGTAGCTAGGGTAGAATTTTTCTTCAGTTCATCTAGTATTTCTTACAAACATGTCTACTGGTATTTTATATTTGTTCCTCACTCATTAATATCACTTGATTAATTTTTGGTCGCCATTATATTATTAATTTTATAAGTATAGAAAAAACTCATGTGCCAAATGCATACCAGGTGAAGTTATGCCATTTATAATATTATTAAATAAATGTATAAAAATATGAAAATAGTTTATTTTAAAAATATTAATTGATATCCAAAAGCAATATTAGGAATAAAAAATTAAGTTAAAGGGATCAAATATGAAAAAAGAAATCCAAGTAATATTCCTACTATCAAAGGCCAGTAGAGGTGTTGAAGCGAATGAGAGCCAACAGGGATAAATTGTACTAAATTGACTTTTCTTCAAAAATAAAAAATTGTGCACCTGTGGTTTGGATGAAATCTAGGTAGAAAATTTGGCTATGTAAAACTACTTCTAGTGAAGTTTTTTAACCAAAAAATTTTTTTCATTGCCATAGCAAGAATTGATCTCATATGACTGCAACTGACCAAAAGTGTCCAGCACAAGTTCGGCCGAACTTGTGCTGGACACTTTTTTGATGGTGAGTATCTAGGGTTCAGCTCTTTTTCAGTGCAACTGGTATTTTTTTAAAACATATCCAGTGGTATTTGATCTTTCTGTTTTATTAATATTTTATCATTTGATCAATTTTTTGTTACCAGTATATTATTATTTTTATTAGTATAGCAAAAAAACATGTGCCAAATGCTTACAGGGTGATGTTAAACCTTTAATAATTCTATTAAATACAGGTAAAAAATTATGAAAATGATTTGTTTTACATAAAATTAATTGATATCTAAAAGAAAAAAGGGATAAAAAGAAATAGGTTGAATAATAGGGATTTTATATGAAATTCAAAATTCAAGCTAAATGCCTACTTTCAAGGCTCAGAAGAGGTTTTGGATAAAATGGGCATCATCAGGAATAAAATTTTACTTAATTTGATTTTTTGAAAAACTAAATGAAGTTTTCAACTGATTTTTTTCCAATATTAAGTTGGACACTTTATCTATATCAAATTACTTCTAGTACCATGATTGACCAAATTAAATCGTCATTTCCATATGCAGAATTGATCCCATATGGCTGGACCAGGCCAAAGGTGTCAACCACAAGTTTGAGAATTCTTCTGGTGGACACTTTTATGATGGACAGTAGTAGGGTGCAAGTCTTCTTTAGTTAATCTAGTATTCCTCATAAACATTTCCAACTTATTTTTGGCCAAAAATCAGGTGGAAAGTTTTTCCATATAAAATTAATTCTAATGCCATGATTGACTAAAAATTAATTCTCATTGCCATATAGAGAGTTGATCCCATATGACTGGATCTGGAAAAGGTGTCACCACAATTTTTGATAAACTTGAGTTTGAAAATTTTATGATGGAAAGTAATTGCAAGTCTTCTTCATTTCATCAAGTAATCCTCATAAAAGTTTCCACCTGTATTTTGGCCAAACTTCAGGTGGACACTTTGGCCATATTAAATTAATTCTAGCTCCATGTTGATAAAAAACTGATACTTATTGCCATATATAGATATTAAACCCATCAGACTGTGCCTTTCCAAAAGTGTCTACCTGAATTATGGCTAAACCTCAGTTGGACACTTTTATGATGAAGAGTAGCTAGAGCAAAAGTATTCTTCAGTTAATTTGGTATTCATAATAAATTTATCCTCCTGAAGTTTATCCTAACTTGAGGTGGACAATTTTGGAAAGCACCAGTTAGTCACTATCCATCAAAAAAGTGTTCACCAAAATTTTGGCTAAACTTGTGGTGGACCCCTTTGATCAGCCACAGTCAGATGAGATCAACTCTTTAGATGGGAATGAGGATGATGTTTTGGTCAATCATGGAAATAGAAGTAGTGTGATGTGGCCAAATTACCCCCCTGAAGGTCAGATAAACCACAGAAGGACACTTTTTAGCAGGTAGTAACTGAGAGAAATCCATTTATCAGAAGGAAAATCTTTTATTGGATAGATGCCAAGGTTTCATACTTGTGTATTATGGTCAGTATTAATTTTGAAAGAGTCTGTCCAAGCAATTTCATTGCCCATTATGACTCATTTTGTTTTAAATGTTTCAAACTGCGTGATACAGTATTAAGGTGTCACATAGTATAATTAAGTTCTATTATGTGCCCTCCTATGATGCCTAAATTTATAATTTAATATCTTCCATAATAGTTTTTTTTATATAAATTCATCAATATTTTTTTTATTATCAAATTTAATAGAGCAAGTATCCTGAATTATTATATATGCATAAGCTTAGGTTAGATCAATTTGTGCTCAATTTGTTCTCATCAGAGGACCAAAATCAAGTTCTGGAGGATCAACTTGTGCATAATTTGGAATCAGTTGATATTCTGTCTATAATCAATCTGAGAATAAATGTAAATCTAACTCTAATTTACTTATGTTTATAAATTATTCATAAAACTGGCATAATTAAGGGACACTCTAAATTTCAAGAGAGGGGATTGCTAGCAATTCACCCCTAGACTTCCCATGGTGAGTAATATTAAATTAATGAAAGGGAGAGAGGTTTTGTTTACTGCAAATTCTTTTGGTCACAGGAGATGGGATTTTTCCCTAGTTTTAAATAGTAAAATTGAATGCAATGCTACATCTATTGTTTCTCCTTATTCAGAATTTCCAGCATCAAGACCGCCTCTATCATTAGACCCATCACATCTCCTTGAAAGAAATTTCCATTATAAAAATAACCCCATTTTAATTCACTGGCACATAGCTCTGGGCTAAATTATCTTATAAGTGATACAAATATTAATCAATTCTGGGTCTGCCTATGGTCTATTAGAATCATTACCTGAAGGAGACATCAACTGAAATTGGTGTAGAATGTCAAAAAGCACCAGTTCCTCAACTCTCCAACCCACCATAAGAGACTTCCGACCTTTGGAAATAATTGTCTCAGATGTTATGGCTCTCTTTGAGATGGAAAAATTTAACAATGCTTTATATGTTGTCTCTTTTAGATCTTAAAAACTAGTTACTCAGTGATAGTACTTCTAGAATCAAAGGTTTATGTACCAGATGCATTTTTAAGGTTTTAGGTAAAAATGGAAAAATTAACATGTTGAAAGATAAAATTTTTGAGATCCAATAACAGTATTGAATATTTCAAAACACATTTTCAATCCTACCTACAAAAATTTTGCATTACTTGGGAACACTGTATGCTGTATTTCCCCCAAAAAAAAGGTGTGGCAGAATGGTATAATTGAACCATATCTGACATAGGGCAAACAATATTGTTTGACAGCAGTCTGTCTAAATTTTTCTGGGGTACTGCTTTTGTGTGGGCTGCTTACCTACATAACCAACTCCCAAATAAAATCTTAGAAAAATCAATGCCATACAAAGTTTTACTTGGCATAAACCCCCAAATGGAAAACATTTTTTTCTTTGGGGAATTGGCATATGTACATGTCACAACCAAGCTACGATCAAAACTGGATAGTAGGTAAGTGAGGTGTAGAATGGTGGGATATGTAGAGGGAGGTAAAGGATGGTTATTTTTGGATCCCAAAAGGCAAGTCATTTTGTAGTCCTCTATAGCAGTTTTTCCTTCATCAAAATAAAACCCTGAAACCCAAAAAATAAAAATAAATATTGAAAATAATAATAATAAAAAATAAAAATAAAAAAGGAGATCTTGACTTCATCTTGAAAAAAATTCTTTAGGAGATTATGAACTTGACCAAAACATCCTGAATCAAGATATTTTGACATTTAACATCCAAAATGAATGTATTGAATTTGAACATGATGTACCAACAACATTCAAACAAGCCATGAGAGGAAAAGATTAAAATCAGTGGAATCAAGCATATAAACAGGAATTATTTAACCTCATATATCTAAAAGTATGGGACCTAGTACCATTACCTGCTGGGATTACATCTTTAGGTTCAAAATGGGTTTTTGCTATCAAAAAACATGCTGATGGCAATCCTGTTAAATTCAACGCTTGCTTCATTGCACAATGATTCCTTCAAAAATATGGCTAAAATTTTAAAGATAATTTTGTGCCAACCGTCACATTTGCTTCACTCCAACTGATGTTCACATTGGCACCTCCATTCTTTTGATTTTGTAGCTGCTTACCTCAAAAGCCCAATAGATGAGGATGTATATGTGAAACAGCTTGAGGGCTTCCATGAGGGTGAGGGGAATATAGTATGTAAGCTGAAAAAAGCACCTTATGGCACACATCAAACTGGCAGGTGTTGGTAGAAGTATATATCTGGTAAATTGAGACATTTAGGTTATGAACTGTTAAGACCTAAGAAGGTGGGCAACTACTAGTTCTGACACTAGCCTGGGACTTGACTGACTATGCTACTAAGAAGTGAGACTAACTAGACTGACTATGTTGGGGTTACCAACAGTGAGACAGGACTGACTATGCTGATACAGCAGTGAGACTAAGAAGTAACTGGATTACTATATAAGTTGTCCTATGAGGAGAACTCCAAGCACTTGCCCGTATAACCCCCTTATGCGATACCTCCTCTTCTGCCTCTCAGAATGCATTGATCCCAAGGTGCTCCTCCTTCTAATCTCTCAAACAGATCCTAACATAAACCAAGTATGTACGATTCATCATTATATATTCTCACTACTCCGGAAAACACTACAGCAATATGGCTTCACATTGATGATGGGATTGTTGGCTCAAGCTCACTGATTGCCCTAAACAGACAAAAAAATGATTTGTTAAAATTTGTTGATATCAAGTGGTTTGAAAAAGTTGAAAAAATAGTAGTCCTGAAAGTTTTGACAATAAAAATGGTTTCACTCTATCCCAAAAATCATTGGCTGACAAAATTACAAACACTTTTTATCCAACATTCAAAACAGCTCAAACCCCTTTACCTTTCAAATGCTCATTGAAGACACCAGACAAATCAATTCCAGAAATCAACCTCAAATGTTTCCTATCAATTGTAGGATCCTTAAGCTACTTATCACAAGGGACAAGGCCTGAAATTTCATTTCCTGTGAGCTCTTTGGCAAGATACACAAATCACCCAAACAAAGACCATTGGAAGGCTTTGTGGAATCTGGTCTATTATGTCACTGGGACAAGTCATTATAGTCTGACAATATTACCGGATGGGGGGGGAGTTAAATGTAGATATATATGTGGATGCTAGCTGGGGAGGTGATGGTGAGAGAGCCTCACATGGGTGGGTATATTGTAATGGTATGTGGAGTACTAATTTGTTGGGCAGAAAAACAGAAATGAATGGTGGCATAGTCTACTTCAACTTCCAAATCCATGGCGCTATCCCTAGGGGCCAGAAATGGTTTGTGGATTGGACATCTATTAGAAGATTTCCTTGGCAAAAAAGTCAAAATATCCCTCAAATGTGACAATCTGCCTGCAGTAAAAACTGGAGGCAACAAACCCTCAAACAAGGAAACCAGACACTCAAAAAGAGATTTTTATTTTGTCAATCAATTAATTTTTGAGAAAATGGTAGATTTAGAGTGGATCAGTTCAGAAATACAGATAGCAGACATATTTACAAAACCACTTGGGCCAATACAAAATAGAAAATCACTTCTAGATTTAAAACTTTTACAATAACTTAAATTTTGTTTTATTTTCTATTCTCTTAAAAGCATTTCTTTTTCTTTACTCTCTTTTATTTTATTTCCTATTTTTTCTTTCCCTTTTCCTCTTATTAGGTAGATATAGGGACCTCGTTGTGAGGGGGGGTGTTGGAGTAATGATAGGAAGACATTAGGGTTAGGTCACAACTTGGTCACTTGTATATAGTTTGTACCATAAACACTCCTTCCCTTACACCACTTGGCATAAGGGAAGAACAGACACTGATTCACCTTTCTGTGGTTACAGAACAACATTTTTCTTTCCATTTTAAGTTGTTTATTTAAAGAATAACACTCATATATTTTGTTTTTTGGTTATTTCTAAATTTTGATGGACTATCCCATGTTATTCTTATTTTTTTGGCCTGTGACATGGTTCTTCTTTTGTGTGGGGAAAGTCCTTTGGTTACTAGGCCTGTGAAACCACTTGAAGTGGACACCAGGGATTTATGGGTATAAAAGGAGAAGGTTTTTGGGCTATTATTCTAAATTCTTTACTTCACATTTTGAACATATAACCAATCAATTACAATACATATTCATTAGTACTGTTTAAATCTTTTAAATATTGTTTTAAACCATTAGTTCTATTTTTCTACCAACTGTAGGCAGTAAACCATTTATAATAGGTGAGATTTAAATACTGAGACCATTATACTGAATTATATTTTAATACTTAATTAGATTTGGACAACTCAATTCATACTTGACCATTTAAATCTTCTAGAAAACTGACTAATCAAGCTATTCATGTCTCTGTACTTGAACTCAGCCCGACAGATTACTTGACTGACGGGTCGAACGATCGGGTTGTGAAAAGCACAGCACGTCATTGATTCTCTTGTGGTTTTAGTTAAGTGAACGCTTCAAAACATTTCCTATTGTGAGGAAATGATAGAAGCATTATAAAGAGATGAGAGTGACATCATAAAATAGCCACCGGAGCATTTAGTACTTATTTAAAATCAAAAATTAGCAAAAAAAACCTCTTTCTTCAAAAAAAAACCATGTTTTATCATGGCTTCTTCAGATGACATGAATCACCAAGGAAAAATAATAATCTAGTAGTAACAAAATATATAGCGGAACAAGAGCTAATACTAGTAGAGAATAAAAGAGAAAGTTCAAAACTTTCACAGGACCAGTAAAAAGAAAAAAAATGATGTAAAAATATATATTTATTGTTCAATTTTCATTTTAAAAATGAAGATAATATTATTAGCAATAAGAACATGCCTCGTGAAGGGTCAAACATGAAAAGGAAGTAATAGAACTGAACTCAAATGAAAGAGACAAGAAAAATTAAAGAAAAAAATTAACACTCCCGCTTGTAGGATACCTTTCACGAGGGAGACATTTTGCACAATTTAATTAACGAAGTACTTTAAAGTGACACTGCCACTCATACATAATTCTGCCTTTTCCCCGGTGTCATCTATTTTCTTAACATTAGGTCTTCTTTTCCATTTCTTTAACAAGGTGAGGTTTTTTACAATAAATAAACCGCTCTGAGCTAATATCTGGCATAAACTTACACTGATCAACAAAAATGACCATTAGCTATCGTCATTCATCTGTAGATCGTCTTTTGCCCCATGGTTTTGTTACATACTCCGTTGTGTAGTTACTCAAGAGTCAATTCCATAATATTAGCTCGTCGCAATTCGATCCACTTTTCCAAGGAAGGTTCAGCGTCCAATCTTGACATTTTTCATATCTCATTTGCCATGATAGATTTACCTCCTCAGATGTAAGAAAATATAGAAGAAATTTTGACTCGGGTTTGAAAACGGTTTAGATGCTGGGGAGATTTGGTGTCTTGGTTAGTCCTGGTTCTTCCTCTTCTCTATGTCGAATCGGTCTTGAGTATTTTCATGCCCTAAGGGCGAGTAATGCTCATACGAAAGAAGTAAACAAATGCCGTCAAAATCAATGAGTATGCATGCGCCGCGAATAGGGCTGAAACAGTTGACTGGGTGCGTTTGATGGGGAAAGGTCACAAGGGAGCGCCAGTTTCCTTGAAGAAGGCAGGTGACTGTTCAAATGAAGCCCGAGAGAATATGTTGCAGCATGTTCTAGTAGTGCCATGAAAGATACCGTGCTGCATCATATTACCTTAATTACCCAGCTGTGCTGTATAGCGCACCTGACAACTACATGTTAGATTTATTGAGAAAGAGGTTTTCAACTTTGTAGTAGTCACAGGTTTAATTCCCACAAGATAATAATAATCGGATTTTACTTCTACTGACCAGGAACTTTTAGATGATGTAGGAGAATAGATTTATGTACTCAACCCTTTAGATTATTAATATTAGTATCATCTAAATGATGTAGTTCAGCTGTATTTAGTAGATAATAAAGTTTTGTTTTAGATTTCAAACGTATGAATTTTTATTCAATAGAACATCCTTTCCATGGCAATCTTTAAAAGCCAGGATATCATGGTCAGCTGATAGAAGCGGGGGGGCTCGATGATTTCTCCCCAATGTTGTTAGATCAGGGAATTTGATCCTTTACGGAGTAAGTTACTCGCATGAAACAAAATTATAATATGGTCAAGTGACCAAACAGCAAAACAAAAGCTGGTACCCCAAGTTGAGCATCCCGTATTAAAAGTAACCGATTAAATTTAATAATACGAAACCGTCGAAATTTCTCAAGAGTTTTCATTTTTGAAACATTATAAATAGAAGCCTACGACCTCAAATAGTTCAACAGGGCAATCTGCCGAGGAAAATTGAGTGCAGACACCATGGCCCCACAACTGCCTACAGATATCATATATCTTGTATGTTTTCAATTTATCGTCCAGGCATATCCCAAGAATCCAGCTCTTTGGCTTGACCCTTATTTAGCACTTTCACCTGAGAAGCCAAATAGTTATCTACCTCATCCTTTTGTTCAATCTCAAAATGCTCTCCTTGCCTTGGCTGCTGTCAATCATGAGTGGAGAGCCCAGGCCACAAAATGTCTCTGGATGCTTGGTGTTTCTTTTGGCCTACCCCGCTCTTTCCGTCAGTATACAAATGATCGCTTTCTTCCTTTTTATTTTGGTTTCTTAAAAAATTATAAAAGTTATTGATTTTAGTCTCTTCATTTGGAAATTAGAGACTGTCGTCAATCTTGTAGATCCTCTTGGTACTTTTTTTGATCACCCTCAACGCACCATTCCTACTCCAAATTGGCTTATATGCGCTGCGCCCGCGAGTCGTCATTCCAGTCCTGGGTTATCTTCAAAAGGCACCAACACAGATGATGAGTCACCCCGAGGAAGAGCTTTCAGTCCAAGTGTCAGTTTGAGACGGTCAAAAAACGGAGTTTATTCTTTGTCTTCTGAACGTAGACCTACAAGAACACTTTCGAAATCACATGATGATGACAAGGAGACTTGCATCAGTCCACTGGTTGAAAAAATAGATATTCCCACCCTCTCAGGAGCTTTTATACGACTCAGTAGTCTGTCCTCACCCGTTGATTCAAATCTTGAAGCAGCGCAAAATGAGGATTCAATCAGTCAGTCAGATGATGAATTTGAATTCAATCGAACTCTGGATGATATCATCAACCCTGGTCCATGGATCACTTCAATATCTTTTTCAGCTTTTCGTACTCACGGACTGAGACGCTCGATTGGAGAAACAGCCTCTTTTCGATTTGTGACATCGGATCGGGTTCTCCGTCTACTTCGGGCCACCCGCTCAAGAGATGGATGCTTTGAAGAGAAAGAAAATTTGAATAGCAATCATTTTGCAGGTCTTAATACCACCTACTCATCATTTCCCGTAAATAATACTGATCGCAAAGGAAAATTATTGAAAGTGGCTTTCAGTGAGTACATGGACAGTGCCATCTCTAATCAAGTCCTCGAAGAACTGCTCTTTCGGGGTGGAGTTATCGGGTATTATAGTTCTTCTTTTCCAGAAGACAATCAACGCGCAGAGCCTCTGCAAGACCGAGGAAGGCCGCGCTACCGAAGTCATGAAATGACCAAGTGCCTGGCAGAGAAACCAGCTGTTGTCAGTAGAATGGAGTCAAATCTTATAAATGAAACCCCTATCGAAGCCCTTGATTTTTGCGGTTGTATATCCCCTAAATTTCAGTCTTCTCTTCGTCAATTTATGTCGGATCACAATCTTTCTTGCCAAATACCTGCGCCATCACCATCACCTCCAAACTTACTGAAGACTTCTTTTCCCCATCTTGCCCGTCTGGGTCTAGCTCATCTTATGAGCTTATCTGATACCCAGATTTGTAATTTTGTTGGCTCTTTCCCTAATCTCACTCATTTAGATATTTCATTCACCAGGGCGGGACCTCTCACAATTTCTTACTTAGCCCAACATAACGCACCACGGCTATCTTGTCTCAATCTCGCCAAATGTAGATCTTTGAAACAGTCTTCCTTGCAAGACTACTTTTTGAACCATGATTCTACTTGTAAATTAAAGCAATTATCTCTCTATGGTGATATCATTGCACCCACTCCCTTGGATGGATTTTCCCTTGCTAGCTTGTTTAACCAAAGATTTTTTGCAAATATCACCACATTAGATCTTTCATCTACTTGTATGACTGATTCTCTATTAGCGGCTTTAAATACCCCACATTTGATTCAGCTTGGTTTGGCTTGGTGTGAGGATTTGACTACACAAGGACTTGAGTTTTGGTGGAATCAAACAAAACCACCGCTAGAAATACTGGATCTTACTGGCAGTTGTAATTCCAATCGAATCCGGCACAGGGAGAAACACGTCTTGGACATCAGAGATTTTATCGGCCGACTTTCCACCGCTTTGGACTTTTTTATTCTTCGAGTGGTGGAGTTGGATCTTACAAGTTTGGAGGCTCTGGAGGAGGCAAGATACCATGATTGGGTAGTAATAGTTGGAAAAGGCCACAGAGGCTGGTATGTTTTGAAAACGCGTTATCCACATCATACTTAAAAATGATTTTTACGTTTATTTACACTTTTTTTAAAAAAAAAATTAAAAAAATTACTGTTGATTTTACAACTTTTTTTAGGTATGTCAATACTACATTGGTTGCTCACAATTTTTTAGATCCTGCATGTTAATATTCTATAAGCATGTTATACTTTTCATCACCTAGCATATGATTTAGACGACTACCTATGTATTTAGATACCCTAACACTAGATAATCTCCTATATCACTATTTATATGCATACCCTAACTTGAATACTTTTAAGGATGCCTCCTCACTACTGAGTCGGCATCCAATCTTTTCTCTTCTCATTATTAATATTTTTGCTCACCCGTTTCTTTAGCTTTTGTTTCCTTTCTCTGTCCTGTCCTGTCCTTGCTCGTCCATTTCTCTCCTCCCTCGTCCACATCCTTTCTTTGTCCATCTGCTGTCCTTACTTCACTTACTTACTCTATTGATTCTTATCAGGTAACAAGTATGTGCTCTACGACTGCAATGCATCCAATCTTTTCTCTTCTCATTATTAATATTTTTGCTCACCCGTTTCTTTAGCTTTTGTTTCCTTTCTCTGTCCTGTCCTGTCCTTGCTCGTCCATTTCTCTCCTCCCTCGTCCACATCCTTTCTTTGTCCATCTGCTGTCCTTACTTCACTTACTTACTCTATTGATTCTTATCAGGTAACAACTTTTGTTTCCTTTCTCTGTCCTGTCCTGTCCTTGCTCGTCCATTTCTCTCCTCCCTCGTCCACATCCTTTCTTTGTCCATCTGCTGTCCTTACTTCACTTACTTACTCTATTGATTCTTATCAGGGTTATGGGCCCAGCGCCACTGCATTAAATAAACTCTGGCCACTCCTCAGTCTGTCAACACTTCATCCTCTCGCTCGAGTTCACGTTCATCCTCTACACATACCTTTACTCCTGACATGGCCTCCACCTCAGAATTGAGAGCTACGCCCAACTTCTCTTACCTTCAAGATTCCTCAAACTACTCTGAAATTAAAGGAATCGAAAAACTCACTGACAAAAATTATAGTTCTTGGAAAACGGATATTAAATATGCTCTAACTGTTCGAAATCTAGATCAATTTCTAGACGAAAAATGTCCAATTCCTACCGATCCCGATCTACTTAATATATTTAATATTCGACAAAGGCAAACTAACACAATAATCAAGATGTTCATGGACAGGCCCAATCAACACAAATTTATACTTGACGACGATGCGGTAGAACCTGCTCAATTATGGAAGCGCATCAAAGATCATTATGCTTCAAAATCAACACAAAACTGCTCATACGTTGTCAGTCAACTCTTCAAAATCAAATTTACTGAAGGGAATATTCTTGAAGCAATGAATAACTTTAGAGAGACAATGAGACTACTCAGAGAAGTTGCTCCCGACTTGTTCAAAGAAAATATCTTATCTTACATCATGGGAAACTACGTTCTCAATCTACTTCCTGAATCATATCAAACTGCCGCCACTATCATTTTAAGCAAATACGACATCACCAACCAACGACCGACTATTGAGAATATTTTCTCAGATATCGAATCAGAAGTAACTCGTCGTAAAGCACTAAACTTATCTTCTATCGGTACTGCCTTGGCAATGGACACCAAGACAAAACAACTTTGCTCAAAAGGAAAACATAATCCTCTAGCGCCACACTCTGAATCTTCTTGCTTCCAACTTCATCCTGAGAAACGTGACGAATTTCTAAAAAGGAAAAAGGAAAGGGAAAATCGCAATACTGACAACTCAAACAAAGTACTATCAGTTTTTAATGACTTATCTAATGATCACGCCATATTGGACAGTGGTGCATCATTTTCAATCTTCAACAATCGAAAATTTTTCAAAACATTTCACAACTCTGAAACTACTCTGTCAATGGCCAATGGAGACGAGCTTATTGCCCTTGGACAAGGCAATGCTATGTTTACTTCATCATCAGGCCATAACTTCAACATCAACCATGCCTTATATGCACCAAACGTTAAGGCAAATCTTATCTCACTCGTGGACATACTACTGGACGGATGGACTATATCTAACGAAAAAGGACAGTTTAAAATCAAAAATGGGAACACTACTCTCTTAGAGTGCTCCTCTAAAGGGCGAATCTTAACTTTCCCACTGGTTATGGATCCTATTTATTCCCCTATCTACAATGTCAACTCTATGGACGAAAGACTAAAATTACTACATCACAATTACGGCCACCCGAATAATCAAACTATGGAAAAATTATTCCCAGGTTTGAATTTCTCTAATTTCTCTTGTAAAACATGCGCTCTTGCTAAAGCTCATGCTTTACCCTTCTCGGGAAATTTTCCAACCCCTGAATCACCCTTGGATGTTATCCACATGGATCTATGTGGCCCAATTACTCCCGAATCAAAAGGTGGCAAATCATACTTCTTCCAAATAGTCGATGGTCACTCTCGATTCCGTCATGTGCAATTTCTCCAATTGAAATCAGAAACATTTGAAAGCTACAAAGATTTTGAAACCTTAGTTGAAAATCAGTTGGAAAGGAAAGTCAAATGCATTGTCTCAGACAACGGTGGAGAATTCGTAAACCTCCCTATGAAAAATCACCTCAAAAACAAAGGTATAGTTCACTTACGAACAGCACCCTACTCCCCGCAACAAAACCCAATAGCTGAAAGGGGAAACCGTTCCATAGTCGAAAAGGCAAAGTGTCTATTGATTGAAGCTGGCCTCGACTCAGAGTGGTGGGCTGAAGCTGTCAACACAGCGACCTTCCTGCTAAATATCCTTCCCACTTCAGCTCTTGAGAACGGCAAAACTCCTTGGGAACTCTGGCATAAAAACTCTAAACTACCATCTAAATTATATCCATTCGGCTCCGATGTCGTCTATCATCTCCAGAAGCACAAGCGTGTGGGCAAGTTTGACAAAAGTGGCGAAGAAGGTATCTTCTTAGGCTACTGTGATGGTCATGTCAACTATCGCATATACTCTCCTTCCACCGATTCAATTATTACTACCCACGATGTCAAATTCTTAAATACGTTTAATCTGTCCGGACAAATTTCTAAAGGGAAAACCATTGACTCATTGCAATTTCCCAACATAGTCATCACCAACGAGTACAGTTTCATTGACTCAAATGATAATAACGTTAGTTCCTCTGATGAAACTCCAATATCGCCACTTCCTGAAGTTCCTGGACAAGCTAACTATGATGGTGACAACGACACGTCAGTTGGTCCAAAACTCAAACACTACGATTATGTTCCCCTAAACACTAAACCGCCTAAGGAAATATCATCACAAATTGACCCTTCCAATATTCTAACCACCAAACGAAGAGCTAATGTTGCTTGTATGATTGTTACTCCATTTGATACACCTCGAAACTATTACGAAGCAGTGAATTCCCCGGAGAGTGATGAATGGATGAAGGCAATTGATGCTGAACTAAAAAGTATCAGTCACCATAACGTTTGGGAGGAATCAGCTTGTCCAAGTAATAATCATTTAATCGGGACCACTTGGACATTTAAAAAGAAAACTGACTCAGAAGGGAATATCATCAAATACAAAGCTCGACTATGTGCTCAAGGTTTCTCCCAAATAGAAGGAATTGAATACAATGAAACCTATGCTCCCACTGGTAGACTGGCCACTCTCCGTTTTCTACTTGGACTTGCAGCCTATAAGGATTGGGAGATATGTCAGATGGATGTCAAATCGGCTTTTCTACATGGAAATCTTGATGAGGACATTTATCTTCGTTATCCCCAAGGTTATACACCTAAAGATGATCAGCAATGCCTTCACCTTAAAAAGTCCTTGTATGGTTTAAAGCAAAGTCCACGATGTTGGTATAACAAACTCACTAGCTTCTTTGAAAGCATAAACTTTAAGGCCAGTGTTGCTGATCCTTGTTTATTTCTTCATAAAGACCATGAACATCCCTGTTACGTCTTCATTCATGTTGACGACCTTATCATTGGAGGTCCTTCAATTGATAATTTCAAGGAAAAGATTACTCAAGCCTTTGATATTGGTGATCAAGGGGAACTTAATTGGATTTTGGGAATGAAAGTCATTCGAAATCGACCAGAGAAAACAATCACTCTTTCACAACAACTTTACGTTCAAAAACTTCTTAATGAATTCAATCATACAGAATGTCGAACAGTCACTACCCCTCTTGTCCCCAATTCACAATTCACAAAAAACAACAATACGAAGCTAACTAATATCTTCAACTATCGAAGAGCCATTGGTCTATTGAATTATCTTGTCCTCTGTACTAGGCCAGACCTAGCTTATGCTGCAAGTTCACTAGCGCAATATCTCAACCAACCTACTGATGAGCAAATAATAGCCTTCTTCCATGTGCTACGCTATCTTCAATTAACGAAAGATTACAGTCTTACATTAGGTAATGTCTCCAATTCCGAGTTGGGCTCACTGACTGGCTTTGCCGATTCCGATTATAATAAATCAACAGATTCAAAATCAACATCTGGTTCCTTAGTTTTTCATCTAGGCCTAATCAGTTGGCGCTCATGCAAACAACAATCTGTTTCTTTATCGACCTCTGAATCAGAATATTACGCTATGACTGAGTGTGGTCAGGACTTGTTGTGGACTAAAGAATTGTTTAATGATTTCTCAATCCCTCTCAAATCAGTACTACTTAACGGAGACAACCAAGGGGCAATCAATCGAGCAATAAATCCTTTATACCAACATCGTACTCGTCACATCAACACCAAAGTTTGCTGGTTACGAGAACTAGTGAATACTCAACAACTAAAAATTAATTATGTTTCCACAAATTCTATGATAGCTGATATACTTACCAAACCCTTACCAAGAGTCAAACATCATGAGTTCTTACTTAATTTAAATTTAAAACCATTGCCGTCTTGAGCACGGGTGGGTGTTAATATTCTATAAGCATGTTATACTTTTCATCACCTAGCATATGATTTAGACGACTACCTATGTATTTAGATACCCTAACACTAGATAATCTCCTATATCACTATTTATATGCATACCCTAACTTGAATACTTTTAAGGATGCCTCCTCACTACTGAGTCGGCATCCAATCTTTTCTCTTCTCATTATTAATATTTTTGCTCACCCGTTTCTTTAGCTTTTGTTTCCTTTCTCTGTCCTGTCCTGTCCTTGCTCGTCCATTTCTCTCCTCCCTCGTCCACATCCTTTCTTTGTCCATCTGCTGTCCTTACTTCACTTACTTACTCTATTGATTCTTATCAGGTAACAAGTATGTGCTCTACGACTGCAATGCATCCAATCTTTTCTCTTCTCATTATTAATATTTTTGCTCACCCGTTTCTTTAGCTTTTGTTTCCTTTCTCTGTCCTGTCCTGTCCTTGCTCGTCCATTTCTCTCCTCCCTCGTCCACATCCTTTCTTTGTCCATCTGCTGTCCTTACTTCACTTACTTACTCTATTGATTCTTATCAGGTAACAACTTTTGTTTCCTTTCTCTGTCCTGTCCTGTCCTTGCTCGTCCATTTCTCTCCTCCCTCGTCCACATCCTTTCTTTGTCCATCTGCTGTCCTTACTTCACTTACTTACTCTATTGATTCTTATCACTGCATCCTGTCAGGTAAGGAGAGTTGTAGAACGGGTAACACCGGATGATCTACGAAGCTTAGCAATTAGGTTTTGCAGCCGCAAAACATCTATCGAAAGTCATTTAAGCCCCAATTCAGTTAGTATAATCTGTGTTGGATGGAATAGTCGAAAAATGGATGGTTAGTCGCTAGATTTAGGTGATTTACTCCAATTTAGTTCAAAATATTTATCTCTAAACGTGTAAACAGTAAGAATGTACTTTTAGCCGCCTAAGCTAATATTTTTGTTTCGTTTGCGAAAAATGTAGTTATACATGGCAACGGGATGCTTGGACGACCAGAAGAAGGCTTGTACGCATTTTATGCTTATTCTTAATTATGTTTTTATGCAAGCGTTTTGTTAGACACAACTGCAGGGTAAATTGAAACTATACTCAATAGTTATTAGAAAATATTTCTTGTCAAATGTTGTCTAAAAATTTTTCTTTGCACTTTTGAAAAAACAAAGACTAATATACTTCACCCTTTTCAATAGTGTATTTTTATATCTAACACTAAATCACATTGATTAACTTTTCTTCTCAGTAATTAATTTATTAAGAACGATTTCATATTAACGATATTTTTGTTATGTACTCAACTACGCCGCCGCAAGCATGTATATAAGACTTAGATGATCAGACATGAGCTATTATGTTTTAAGCCTTTTAAATCTTTTAAATTTGAATTACGATTTTTGGTTAGTCACAAAAATTAGTCAGGGTAATGGCGCAATCGTCTGCCAACCTGATATATGTGGATGTATGTTAGAGTAATTGTAACAAATGGATGAAAGGAGAAGAGAATGAGTAAGAGAAAAAATAATACCTAGATGCAATAGTGACAAAGTGTTGCGAGCGGGTAAACAGCGAGCAATATGATGATATATGTTGGTGATTGATCAAGTACAGCTAAATCGAAAAAGCTTTGTGCAGCTTTCCAAAAAAGTTGCGCGACATACCCAGCATTTTCCCTCATATTTTCATTTCGCCAACCTGTCACCCGCCAAAAATGCTGGGTAAGTTGAGCAAAATTATGAAAAGCTGCACAAACCTTTTTCGATTTAGCTGTAAATGGATATAATCAATGAGAAAATAATGACAATAGCTAGACATATATATATCACTATCATTGAAATAAACCTAACTAGACCTATCACTCAATCGTTATTGTACTATCAACATCTATGTATTTAAGGTTTTACTAATGATGTATTTAGGAAAGGAAAAAATAAGGTTTGTGTTGAGTTAGAAGGCATCACCTTCCAGATCCTGACACCCTCCCCTGTTGAGTAACTCATTGCGGACATGCATCTTTGAGAGGTGTGTTTTGAGTTTTACCCTGTTTACTGCTTTGGTTAGGATGTTGGCGGGCATCTTGTTGGTTGGCATGTAGGGTACTTCAAAGATTTGGTTGTCCACTTGTTCACGGATCCAATGGAGTTGTATGTCTAGGTGCTTGGTTTGTGCGTGATAGAGAGGATTTTTTGTTAGCGCAATGCATCCTTGGTTGTTGTTGTAGATTTTGACAGGTTTAGGGCACTGCTATTTTGGCAGGTTTAGGTCACGGAGCAAATGAATGAGCCAAATGGCTTCTTGTCTGGCTTCCACAACGGCCTTAGCTTCATATTCGGATGTGCTGATTAAGACTGAATCTTGTTTCTTTGTCCTCCAGCTGATGGTGCAGTCATTAAGGGTAAACACATAGCTGGTGGTTGAGCGTCTTGTTTCTAGGCATGAGCTGTGGTCCGCGTCACAATATCCTTTCAAGGGTTCAATGGTCAATTTTGGGGGTTGAAAGATGATGCTCAAATGTTGGGTCCCTTTTAGGTAGCGCAGTGTATGGACAAATGCCTTCCAATGACTCATTCCTGGTTTGTTAAGGAGCTGTGAAAACTGGCTACACACAAATGCCAGGTCGGGTCTTGTGCACTGGACCAGATAGTTAAGGTGACCCACGGCGGATTGATAATTTGGCCCTGTTTTCAAGAATTCATTATGATCCTCATCCGTGGCAGGTGCAAGACGTGAGTTAAAATCCATGGGAGTAGACATTGATTTGAAGTCCTTCATTTTGTAGATATTGAGGATTGCTTCTATCTCATTGGATTGTGATAGGAAAATGCAGGAATTTAATGAATAACGGGTTATTTTAATGCCTAAGATCATTTGAAAGTTTCCTAGGTCCTCCATATCAAATTTTGAGGAGATAAGGTCTTTGAACCATTTGATATTCTTTCCAAATATGGAGAAGTCATCTACGTGTACATGCACAAAGCAAGGTTGATCTGGGTCTTTGTGGATGAACAATGCTGGGTCAACAGCACTGCAATTGAAGTTGTTCTCAATGAAAAAATTCTTCACAAGTTGGTACCAGCACCAAGATGCTTGTTTCAAGCCGTAGAGCGATTTCTTGAGAGGAAGAACGGGATTCATCATGTTGTTAGGCTTTGGTATTCCCTTGGGCATGCGCATAAGGATGGTTTCTTCTGGGACTCCATTGCAGAAGGCTGATTTGCCATCCATCTGTTGAAAGTCCCATCTCTCAGTGACTGTCAAGGCAAGAAAGAGCCGCAGGCTTGTCAGCCTACTGGTGGGAGCAAATGTTTTGGTGTAGTCAATGCCAAATTTTTGAAAAAAACCTTGAGCGCACAGCTAGGCTTTGAACTTGCTGATTTCGTTGTTGTGGTTAAATTTGATTTTGAACACCCAGGTGCTGCCAATTGAGCACACATCATTTAGACACTTGACAATCTCCCAGACCCTTTTATTTTTGACTGACTCAAGTTCCGTGTCAATGGCCTTTTTCCAGTCTTCACTGTTTCTACCATTGACTGCTTGTTCAAAGTTGGAGGGGGTGAGGAACATCTCAGAGATTGGTATGTAAGCATGGTGTGCATTTTCCTCATTAGGCTCTGTTGGCTCTAAGTCATTTGTTTGTCCACCCCTTGTGCGCCTGCCTTCAATGATGTTGCCAGGATCAATACTGGATGATATTTCCCGTGGAGCTGTGTTACTGATAGTTTGGTATTCCAAGAACCTTGAGGAAGGTCTGTTGTTGACAGGTGCAGTTGGCAGTTCTTCCTCAGGTTCTAATGAAGGTTCAGGTTCAGACTGATTGTCAGTGTAATGGTCAGTGATCTCCATCTCATTGTCCAGTGAGGGTTGTTGTCAGCCAGGCTATACCAGGAGCCCAGTAAATGTTATGTCAATTTACTGGAACCAAAAGAGGGCGTAAAAATATGCTTATTAGGGGGTGTCAGTTCTGGCAAATCCGCACTTAAATTAAGTGCAGATTTCAAACCAAATCAGCACTTAAATTTTGCAAAAAAGTCACTTATTTCAAAAATGGGTGTCAGTTCTGACCTCAAATCAGCACTTTTTTTGTGATTTTTTTTTTCAAACCCACATGTTGGCCACATCATCCCTTTCTTTCCCATACCATTTTGTACTCTCCAAATGTCCTCTTTGTGTACTTCATTCACTTGGGTTGGTATTTTGGCTTGTTGCATATTCATTTTTTTTTGAATTTACAGTGAAAATCTTTTTTTTGGATGGCTCATTGGTTTTCTTTCACCAGCTCAACATGAAATTGCATATTTTCTGAAATCAAATATTTTGTCAGTGATTTTTTTTCTCATTCATCCCTCATATCCTTTTCCTATTCTCCTCCAACATCCCTCAAAAAATTTGGTTTCATTCATTTTGTCATCTCATCTCTCCAGGTAAGTCATTTTATTCTTTTTTTTTGATTTTTTGATTACTAATTATAATTTTTTTTGTTTTTTTCTGTTTATTTTATTTTTTTTATCTAAATTTTTTTTGTAAGTGGTTATTTTGGATTTCAATGGTATAATTAACCTTTTTTTTCTCTCCCTCTTTACTTTCTTTTTTAGCTCCATCACCCTACTCTCCATCCCTCCTTGGCATGGTCATTATCCCCCCTTTCCCTTATTTCACGTTTTTTTGGCTCCATTTCATTGAAACACATACATTTCACATTCTTTATGCATTTCACTTACTCCATATTCAATTTCCCCACAATTCCAACATCAATCTTTCTCACTCTATTTTTCCTACTTTTCAATCAAGGTAAGTTTCATCTCCTTTTTTTCATGCCTATATGATATCTCATTCCTTTTATGAAAAGTTCATACTTAAATATATGTATGACTCTTATCTGGATAACAGTGAACTTATAAAATTCCTTTTGATCTCATCTTCATTACCACTTTTCAAGTTTTTGTAAAATTTTGAAAATCAGACTCGGAATTAGGGATAGGTTTATTCAAATCTAATGTTCTTTTTACTGAAGATTCTCCTGAAGGCTACCTTTCATTTCCTACAAACAGATTTGAATTTGATTCAGTGGTTGCTGAGATATTGACCGTTAAAGTTGAGCCTTTTTTTCCCAATTTAAATTTTTATTTCATTTTTTTATGTAACAAATTAGGGTTAGGTTTATTTGAATCACATGTCCTTTAACTGAAGATTCTACTAAAGAATATCTTCCATTTCCCACAAACAGGTTTAAATTAGGTTCAGTGGTTGCTGAGATTTTGACCTTTTAAGTTGAGCCTTTTTTCCAAATTTCACTTGTCTTATTTCACATTTTTATATTGCATATTTAGAGAATAAGGATTCTGAAACTCTTATATGATTATTATCTAGGCATTTCAATTATATAGGCATATATTCATTGCTCAAGAATATCACTAAAGCTCAAAAAGATGAATATTTTTGCTTATGGGATACTCTTCCTTGCTTTAACTCTTTTCTTGCTCTTTGACTCAAAAAGCACTGTAATAAAGCATTTGAAAAAAATCATGAACTTGCAACCAAAGTTGGAATACCAAATGGGAAGATATCAGCCACGAATATCTTTTATTTTCTAATGTTATTATCACTCATTCTGGATTTCACAATAAAATTCACACCGATACCAATGACACCAATTTTCTTACTTTTGGTATATTCTCATATATCAAACCAATTACTGGGCAACCAATACCATCTCCAGCTAAAATCAAATGACATGGTATATATTTTCCAGACCACCGGTGCATCATTGATTTTGGTTTGGGAAATGGTATCATCAAAACTATTTGGAATTCTTCTAAGGATAATCATCAAACGACCAAAGCTCCTCTGGTTTGGAATCCTGTCAAGATTTCACTCATTTTGGTTGCTCATTTCAAATCAGTCATAAGTTGATTCAGAGAATCAATAAGGTAATGAAAGAAGGTAAAGTTAATCGATTTAAAAAAACTTTATTTAGATCCAAAAAGTATGGGGATTAGAGTTGTCATCAAAAATTTTATATTTTTTTGTAAATTTTTAATAAATATTTTTTATTTATCAATTTCCTCAACTAAAGTAATGGGCCAATGACCTTGTTTTGTATAAAAGGCAATCATGATAACATTTATTTGTTTCATGGGGTTCCTCTAGCCTATACCTATGGAAAGTCCCAAACTTTGTTTCTTGACTTGGTCTGCATTTTGGCTTGAGGGATTGTCATTACTTTAAACTAGGGAAATTGATATATATTAGATATTTATTTAATAATTTATGTAATTATATTAAATTTAGATGACTTTCACCCCTTACTTCAATAAAATGCAGGGGGGGGGTATTGCCAAATTCTCAAATCTGACATATGAAATTGATGACTTAGAAAAATTTTGGTGATATCCACCCCTTGCTTCAATAAAATGCAGGGGAGAGTATTGCCAGTTTTTTAAAACAGATATAGAATTTTTTTGACTTGTAAATATTTTGGTGAAAATTTTTGACAAGAATGTGAAAGTAATTTTTTCCACCTTGAGCAGGTTTCTGGCTCAAAGGAATAGCAGTACCATGAACAAAACCAATACATCCTGGGAAGCCCTCTGCTTGCAGAACCTGAGATGATTCAAGTCGCTCTTCTTTTGTTGGCCAGGTGAGAATTTGAGATTCCAAGGAGTTGATGGCAGTGATACATCGTTTGGTATAAGTGTTAACTGAACCATACCCTAAATCAAAGACATTTTCTAAACGTTTCAAAGCGGATCCATTTCCATTTGAACCCAAATGACATAGTGTGATGGCCAATTGAATTGAAGGATGTCGTTGTTCTTTTTAGAATTATTGTGAAATATGGGATGATCCTGAATAAGCTCAAGCAATTTAAGGAAAAATTCCTGAGAAGTCCTGAAAAGCTGTCTAAAACTGGGTGTAGATAGTTTAAGAAGTGTTTGGATGGTGTACTTGGGGGTATGAAGTACTTGAGGCTTTCTGGGAAGAAGGTAATGTTTCGTGGCCATTTTTGATAAAAAGACAAAATCTTCTTCTAGATCAGAATCAGAATCGCAATCAGAGTCCAAGAGCAGTTCAAGAGCTATGAAAGTCATTGCTTTATGTAATTTATCACGATTTTAAAGTGAGGAATGCATGACTCTTATATGATATGATATGAAAATGTAAATTATGTACGATGTTTTGAGTTATGAAGTGTTATGCTGTGGAGTGCTGCGTATGCATGGGATGATGTTGACAAATCAGTGAAATGGGACTTGATGGTGAAATCAGCACTTTTGGTTGAGAAAGTGCGGATTTGAGTGAAATAAGTGACTTATTTCATTTTGAAATCCACCAGTATTGGGGCTAGTGTGTTTTGGAGATCTGCACTTATTTAAGTGCGGATTTGTAAGTGCGGATTTGCGAGAACTGACACCCCCTATTAGGGGGTATCAATGTTCAGGGATCAGGAATTTTTTTTTCCGGGATCAGACATTATTAATTGCGGAAGATTCTTATCCACTAGCCCCGGGGCTAGTGGATAAGGAATCCATGATAATGCATTATCCTACCTCTTATACCCCAATTTCCATTCCTAATTACTGATCCCAAACTCATCTCATCCATGATGGATTTGCAAGAAAGTCACATGACTCATAATTGCTGATGCCATCCTTAAGTCTTTCCTCACTCTATGCTACTTAATTTTGGTGGCAAACACTTAAGTTTTTTTTCTAGCTGCACACCCCAACTGCACATTTGGCAGTGAATTCCCACTTCCCTTATCACATAATCTTCCACCGGCAACAATGAAACACCTCTCTACTAGGAAGCTACTTCACTCAACAATGAATGCTATTACTTTTCTTTTAGTTCTTTACTATAAATCTGACTCTGATATGGAAGATGCTTTAGCTTATATGTTTTTGCTTTCCAAAAAGTGTTACATCATTACCAGGGGGCCAAATCTTTATCATGATCCCCGATATGATCTGGCCTCCATTCTAAACATTCATCATTTAAACTTCAACCAACTTTTTAGAACTTCTCCCAATTCTTTCTTCAAACTTTATCAACTCATCTCCGATCATACTATCTTTCATAACAATTCCCATAACAAACAGCATAATCCTGCCATCCAACTTGCTGTTGCACTATGTTGCTTTGGCTCAAATGGAAACAGTGCTGCTGTACGATGTTTGGACAATCTCTTTAACATAGGATATGGTACCGTGATATTATACACCAAGCACTGTATGATTGCTATCCTTTCACTCAAGTCTCAAAAACTTACTTGGCCAACTCCAGAACAGCAACTTGAATCTTCTCAAGTAATGCAAGCCAAAGGTTTCCCTGGCTGTGTAGGATTTGTTGATGGCACAAGTATACCTTTGAGTCAAAAGCCTGCTCATGATGGCAACCATTATTTTGATCGCAAAAAAAGGTTTTTTCAAAATCTTCTCCAATTTCTCATCCTTCATAAACTAACTTTTTATCTTCTTTCTAGATACTCTATTGCCGTTCAACTTGTATGCGATGTCAATAAAAAAATTATTGCTTTTCATGGTGGATGCCCTGGCTCATGTCATGACTCTTCCGTCTTCCAAAGAATGAGGATTTCTCCGACCCCTGACTCATACTTTGACAAATCTCAGTACCTCCTTTCAGACTCATCATATGCAAGTGGGAAGTACATTATACCTGCTTTCTATGGTGCAACCTTAGAAAATGACCCCAAAACTAAATTTAATTATCACCTTGCCCAATCAAGAGTACGAATTGAACATGCTATAGGTATTTTAAATGGATGATTTTATATTCTTCAGGACCTCAGAATCCAATTTCAAAAAAAATTGGAGATCAAAACTGCAAATCATTGGATCATGACTTGCATTATACTCCACAATATCCTAGCTGATTTAAAGGATGAGTGGAATGATCTTTTGAAGAAGAGGATCCTGAACCAGCACCGGCTCTCCACTTACTTGAATCACAAAACATTCATTCAACCAGCATACGCTCTGTCATTATGCCTATTACTCTCCAACATTTCTCTTCAACACCCTTTTAAATTATTTTTTTATTCTCCAAATGTCCTCTTTGTGTACTTCATTCACTTGGTTTGGTATTTTGGTTTGTTGCATATTCATTTTTTTTTTGGAATTTATGGTGAAGATCTTTTTTTTGGATGGCTCATTGGTTTTCTTTCACCAGCCCAACATGAAATTGCATATTTTCTGAAATCATATATTTTGCCAGTGATTTTTTTTTTCATTAATCATTAATATCCTTTTCATCCTCTCCTCAAAAATCATTCAAATATTTTTGTTACTTTTATTTTCTCAACTCATCTCACCAGGTAAGTCTTTTTTTTTCTTTTTTCATGTTTTTTATTTTCTAATCATGAATTTTTTTTTTTGCTTTTTTTTGTTTTGTTTTTTGTTTTTTGTTTTTTGTTTTTTGTTTTTTGTTTTTTGTTTATTTTGTTTTTTTTTGTTTTTTTTTTGTAAGTCCTTTTTTTTATTTTCATGGTTAGACTAACTTTTTTTTCTCTTTTTTCTCTTTTTTTCTCTTTTTTTTTCTCTCCTTCACCCTCTTTAGCTGCCTCATTTCACCCCTTTTCCTCTCTCTTTACCTGCCTCAAGTCATTCCTTCTCCCCTCTCTTTACCTTCCTCAAGACCCCCTTATTTCACCCTCCTTTCCTGTCCTAAATCCCCCCTTTCCCCCCTCTTTAGGTGCCTCATGACCCCCCTTCCCCTCTCTTTAGGCGCCTTATCACCCCCCTCTTCCCCTCTCTTTAGGTGGCTCAACTCTCCCCCCTTCTCCTCTATTTATTCATCTCAAAACCCTTCTTCCCCCCTTTTAGGTCCCCTCCCCCCTTCCACTCCCCTTTAGCCACCTCTATCCCCCCTCCTTCTTAACAAACAATCACTAACAATTGTTTGTTAAGAAGGAGGGGGGATAGAAGTGGCTAAAGGTGAGTGGAAGGGGGGAAGGGGACCTAAATGGAGGGGGTTTGAAGGGGCTAAAGAGGGGGGGGGGTTTAAGGTAGCTAAGGGGGGGAGTTTGGGTGGGTTTTGTGACAATTAAGGAGGGGGGAAAGGGGGGATTTTGAGACAGGCAAGGAGGGGATTTGAGGGTGGTTTTGAGGCAAGGAGGGAGGGATTTTAGAGGTAATTTCAGAGAAAGAAAAGGGGGAAAGGGAGCTGTTAAGGGAGTTAAAGAGGGGTTACCTATTTTTTAAAAAGCATACTAAAATGTAATTTTTTTTTTTTTTTGCAGAATTTTAGAAAAAAAAATATTACATTCTGTTAAGGTCTTTCCCTGTAAATTACAAAAAAAAAAGGTTTAGATATTAATTTTTAATTTTTGTTAAAAATAATTTTACTGAATTAATTTTTTTTTAATTTTATTTGTTCTGATTTTTCTTTTACAGATTTTTTATTTTATTTTTTTTATTATTATGACCGGATTTTCTGTGAAGGTTTTTTATAACCAAACTTCAAGTTTTCTCTTGTATTTTTTTTTGAAATAATTTTTACTGAAAATTTTAAAAAAAATTTTTGTTTTAAATATTTTTATATTTATTTTAAAAGGATATTGCTTTAAATTTTATTATAAAAGATATTATTACGTGAGTTTTTTTTTAAAAATATGTGTTTAATTTTTTTTTGACATTTAAATTTTTTTCAGTTCAAAAAAATGTCTTCTTCTTCAGATTCACCCCTTACTTATCTATCATCTTCATCTTTATCCTCTTTATCATCTCTATCATCTTCTTCAAAATCAACTTTAATACAATCATCTTCTAAAACATCAAAAAAATTAATGATAATCAGTCTCCTCAGAATAAAAGATATCTGAAAAAAAAATTCTTCTTCTAAATCATCCAAAAAAATTAAAGATAATCAGTCTTATCAGAAGAAAAGATATCTGAAAAAAAAATTCATCATTTAAATCATCAAATAAATTAAAGATAATCAGTCTGATCAGACTAAAAGATATCTGAAAAAAAAATTCTCTGTGAAAGTTATTTTTGTCATATCCCAATCATTTTTTTTCATAAAACTAAAGTAGATAAGAAAATCAATATCTGAAAGAATTACCAGAAGATATCAAATATCTAACCAAATTTGGAGATGATTGAGCTGTTGCAGTTATCAGTAATACTTATAAGTCTCAAATCATTTTGGAAGTTCATTCATTTGATGGTGTAAAAGATGAATCTTTTAATCAACTATTAGATCTTATCATAACTCTTTATCAGATGGCTTTGGTTTGATTACCTATAAGGAATACAAATTTGTTGGGTGGTATCATGATTTGATTTGGTTGGAGACCAGGTTTTGTTAAAGGATATTCTCTTGGTATGTCTAATAATTTCTTTTCCATTCTTAATATCATTTCACTTATTTCATTTATATAGGCATATATTCATTGCTCAAGAATATCACTAAATCTCAAAAAGATGAAGATTTTTGCTTATGGGACACTCTACCTTCCTTTAACTCTTTTCTTGCTCTTTGACTTAAAAAGCTATGTAATAAAGCATTTAAAAAATCATGAACTTGCAACTAAAGATGGAATACTGAATTGGTGTGACTCTGAATGGGAAGATATCACCCACAAATATCTTTTATTTTCTTATGTTATTATCACTTAATCTGGATTCCACAATAGGATTCATATTGATAGGAATGATGCCAATTTTCTTACTTTTGATATATTCTCATATATCAATCCGATAACTGGCCAACCAATACCATCTCCAGCTAAAATCAAATGACATGGTTTATATTTTCCAGACCACCGGTGCATCATTGATTTTGGTTTGGGAAATGGTATCATCAAAACTATTTGGAATTCTTCTAAGGATAATCATCAAACGACCAAAGCTCCTCCTGGTTTAGTATACTGTCAAGATTTAACACATTTTGGTTGCTCATTTCAAATCAGTCATAAGTTGATTCAAAGAACCAACAAGGTAAAGAAAGAAGGTAAAGTTAATCTATTTAAAAAAACTTTATTTAGATTCAAAAAGTATGGGGATTAGAGTTGTCATTGAAAATTTTATAGTTTTTCATAAATTTTTAATAAATATTTTTTATATATGAATTTGCTCAAGTAAAGTGATGAGCCAACGACCTTTGGTTGTATAACAGGTAATAATGAAAACATTTATTTGTCTCATGGGGTTCCTTTAGCCTATACCTGTGGAAAGTCCCAAACTTTTGTTTCTAGATTTGATCTGCATTTTGGCTTGAGGAATTTTCATTACTTTAAACTAGGGAAATTGATATATATTAGATATTTATTTAATAATTTACGTAATTATATTAAATTTAGATGACTTCCACCCCTTACTTCAATAAAATGCAGGGGGGGGGTATTGCCAAATTTTCAAATCTGACATGTGAAATTGATGACTTAGAAAAATTTTGGTGATACCCACCACTCGCTTCAATAAAATGTAGGGAAGAGTATTTCCAAATTTTCAAATGTAACATGTAAAATTTTTGACTTGTAAATATTTTGGTGAAAATTTTTGGTGATACCTGTCCCTTACTTCAATAAAATCCATGGGGGGTTTTGCCAAAATTTCTTATAAGACTTGTGAAATTCTTGACAGGTAAGAATTTTGGGGATACCAGTAAAACGCAGGGTGTAGTAAAGCCAAAGTTTCATATAAGACTTTCAAGATTCATGAAATGAAAGAATTTTGATGATACCCACCCCTTACTTCAAAAAAATCCAAGGGTGGGGGATTGTCAAATTTTCAAAGGAGACATGAAAATTTTATTTAAAAAAAGAATATTTAACATTAAAATATGAAAATTCAAGTAATGATTGATAGAGTAATGAAATACAGGAAATTATTGTAAATTTTATGTACAAATAAATATGAACAGTTGAAGTGTGAGAGAAAAAAAACAAACTAGTCATCCAACAATTTCTTTAAACGTTCAATTTCCTCAACAGATTTATTAGCTTTAACACATTCTATCAAGAAATCTTTCTTTTTGGAATTTTCTTCATGATAAAACTTATATTTCATCTGCTCTAATAGGTTTTGATGTTCTAGTGTTTTCTCCTCTTTTTTGATTTTTCAATACTTAGAGTTAACTCAAACTTCTTCTCCTCCAAATCTTGGGCCCGACCATCCTTCTGTATAGAGAGCTTGTACTTCCTCTCCTCCAAATCTTGGGCCCAATAATCCTTCCGTAAAGAGAGCTCGTACTTCCTCTCTTCCAAATCTTGTAGCCTATCATCCCTCCTTAAATAGAGCTCATATTTCTTCTTTTCAAAGCCTAGAGTCCCTTTGGCAATTTCTACTTGTTCTAGACTGATAATAAAATTTAATATAAAGTAGAAGAAAAGTAGAGTAAAGTAATAAGAGGTATGGTATCACTTACCAGCATCATGTTTCACTAAAATTTTTTCCATAGACAAAAAAGGGGTTTGTGATGAAGTATCACTTTTTTGTCTTCTTTGTGAGTTGAAATTTAGACTACATGAAGCCCTACGCTTCTTGTTCAAGGACATATTCTCCTCCTCATCATTTTCACTACCTTCAGACTCAGTTGATTGAGGATCCTGGGTTTGTTCATCAGCCTTTTAAGAAATAAGAAAAAGATAAGTAAATAAAAAATAGAAATGATAATATAAAAGAAAAAAGAAACAGACCTGAGTTAGATTTGGTTGGGTTAAATCACCAACAGGATCTACAGAAATGCTTTCTAGATTAGTCTCATTCAAATTAGGGGAGGCTTGAGTGGAGGAAGAGGATGGGAAAAGATTTGCTTCAAAATCATGTTCGGAGATAGGATCTTCTCCATCCAACATGTTTAAAGGATTAACATTGGCTCACTCTCCAAAAATTGCATCCATCTCTTTAAATTAAGGACATAAAGAATCAAGTTTATTGTCTATGGATTTGATACCCTTAGTTATATCAATGTCGGTAACCCCAAAACCAGTGGAAGATGAAAGAGCCTTTGCCTTCTTGTATTTGGCTTGGTAATTGTTGAAGCATTCAGACATCTGTTTAGAGAAAATATCAATCCTTCTCTTGGTATTATTCCATAATTCATTTGCCATTAAAAGATAGCCATTAACTATTGATGCTGGGGGACGTCCTACTTTAGTTGCATACTCAGTACCAAAACAAGAATCATAGTTAGATTTGGTTTTCAGCCAGTTAATAAGAGTAATATGATCATCTTTTTTTAATTGAACGGTCTTAGAATTTCTTGGCTGAGCGGGGGATAGAGAGAGAAGTGGGATTTGAAGAACAACTAGGTGATGGCTGCCTTTGAGAAGATATAAAACGACGAGGCATGTTAAAATATAAATGAAGATGAAAAGGAGCAGAAACAAGCAGATGAGATAGCGAGATGAAAAGGAGCAGAAACAAGCAGATGAGATGGTGAGGGGTTCTGAGTGGATAGAATGGGCAGGATGGGATGAGAATGTGAGTGTGCAGAAAGGTAGAAGCCATATCCAGAGAGTAGTCCAAGATGTGGTTATGGCTGAAAGTAGGTCAAGATGTGGTTATGAAAAAAAGTTGTCCAAGATGTGGTTATGAAAAATTGAGTAAAAAAATGTTGGATAAGAGGTGAACAATGACACGTAAAGTGTCTAATAACCCAATTATTAGCAAAAATAATTGCGGAAGATAATTGGGGTATGCAGATTATTTTCCACAATTAATTTAATTGCGGATCGGTCAAAATTTATACCCCCTATTAGGTATATAAATTAATATTATATTGCATAATGAAATGATATAAGTAGTTTATTAAATATATATAAAATAAGTATTATATTAATTTCATTATTATATAAAATATATATACATTTAAATTAAGCAAAATAAATGTTATATTCAATAAATTATGTTGCATTTTTATGTATTTAATAGGGGGTATCAATGTTCAGGGATCCGCAATTAGGGATCAGGAATTTTTTTTCCCGGGATCAGACATTATTAATTGCGGAAGATTCTTATCCACTAGCCCCAGGGCTAGTGGATAAGAAATCCACAATAATGCATTATCCCGCCTCTTATACCCCAATTTCCATTCCTAATTCCTGATCCCAAACTCATCTCATCCTTGATGGATTTGCAAGAAAGTCACATGACTCATAATTGCTGATGCCATCCTTAAGTCTTTCCTCACTCTATGCTACTTAATTTTGGTGGCGAACACTTAAGTTTTTTTTCTATCTACACACCCCAACTGCACATTTGGAATTGAATTCCCACTTCCCTCATCACTTAACCCTTCCACCGGCAACAATGAAACACCTCTCTACTAGGAAGCTACTTCACTCAACAATGAATGCTATTACTTTTCTTTTAGTTCTTTACTATAAATCTGACTCTGATTTGGAAGATGCTTTAGCTTATATGTGTTTTCTTTCCAAAAAGCGTTACATCATCACCAGGGGGCCAAATCTTTATCATGATCCCCGATATGATCTGGCCTCCATCCTCAACATTCCTCATTTAAACTTCACACAACTTTTTAGAACTTCTCCGGATTCTTTCTTCAAACTTTATCAACTCATCTCCAATCATCCTATCTTCCATAACAATTCTCATAACAAACAGTGTAATCCTGCCATCCAA
Source organism: Hemileia vastatrix (assembly GCA_030280995.1). Lineage (NCBI taxonomy): Eukaryota > Fungi > Basidiomycota > Pucciniomycetes > Pucciniales > Zaghouaniaceae > Hemileia > Hemileia vastatrix. The sequence goes on along the minus strand of JASXTE010000008.1, from coordinate 3,289,209 downwards.
CTTGCTGTTGCTCTATGTCGCTTTGGCTCAAATGGAAATGGTGCTGCCGTAAGACGTTTGGATAATCTCTTTAACATAGGATATGGTACCATGATATTATACACCAAGCGCTGTATGATTACTATCCTTTCCCTCAAGTCTCAAACTCTTGCTTGGCCAACTCCAGAACAGCGACTTGAATCCTCTCAAGTAATGCAAGCTGAAGGTTTCCCTGGCTGTATAGGTTTTGTTGATGGCACAACCATCCCTTTGAGTCAAAAGCCTGCTCATGATGGCAACCATTATTTTGATTGCAAAAAAAGTTTTCTTCAAAATCTTCTCCAAGTTCTCATCTTTCACAATCTAACTTTTTATCTTCTTTCTAGATACTCTATTGCCGTTCAACTTGTATGCGATGTCAATAAAAAATTTAGTGCATTTTCACAGTGGCTGCCCTGGATCATGTCATGACTCTTCCGTTATGGTAAGGTAAACTCTTACAGTCGCCTTTCTGTAAGCAGAATCCGGAGGAGAAGTGTGGATTTAGCTGAAAACCCCGTCCTTCCAATAAAAATAACAAAATGGGAATTCTAAATCACTAAGCTAACCAATCTACTTGGATCTGATTGATGAAAATAATGAAACTCTAAAATATTTAACGCTTATTGAGATTAAAAGAAAGTGGCTGTTGAGAAAGAAATACTGATAACAACAATTAAGGTGTACCAGTGAAAGATCTGTAAAGATTGACTTTTATGTTTTTATAATAATTTGAATTTTTATGAGACAGCAATAATCAAGTCCCAGCGACAAAGACCTTTCTAAAGATACCCTGTATGAAGTGTGATTTAAATTGTTGAATAGTATTTCTAAAATGTTAAATATAAAAATATAAAGTTATAAGGGTATTACAAATTTATTTAATTTGTTGAGTAATAAAAAATGAGACCGTGGTGGTTAATGATTAAGCTGTATGATCTGTCCCCCTCTCAATTTCGAGTTTGAGAAGCGCTTAAGTATTCCTAGTCACGTGCCTAAGTTTTCCCCTCCAGAGCTCTTCCAGAGTCAATCCGGAGCCGGAACGGAGTCTGTACGGAGTCAAAGCGGAGTCCATACGGAGTCCGTACGGAGTCGAAACGGAGTCCATCCGGACTTCTGGACTCAATTAGAACCTTAAAACTATAATAAAAAATCTTGAAAAATTACACATAATAGAGCTACTTCCCCTTTACATACCAAACTAATTTTCGTAGTCTGCGCAGCTCTAATTACCCCGTGAAAATTCATCCAATTTAAGTAATTTCTGAAAACGTAAATATTTCTATAAAACTTTAAAATTCATTTAAAAATATAAGAAAAATAGTAAAAATTCTGGGAAAATTTCCCAAGGTTCTTGAGTGACTTGACTTGATACTTATAAATTTTTCAGACCGTAAAAATAAGTTTTCTCCGTAAAATAAATTGTTTTTGTGTAGGCATTTGCTTGTGACCAATTTCTTCATATTTAAAACTCAAATAAATTAAATAAAACCCTTTTATATATAAAAAAATAATAACGCCAATCTTGCACGCCGTAATAACTCCATTTACGTACTTAGGTGCCGTATTAAACTTTAGGCTACCACATCCTCCCTCCAATCGAGAATGTCCCCATTCTTAAAACTTTGCATAAGTGGTCGAACACAATATTCATCTTTAACTTTCAACCACCATCTTCTTTAATCAACTATAAAATTCATCTTCATCAATATGTCTTCCAAAGAACTTGTCGCTCCATGTGAACTCTGCGCTCGATACCAGGTACCTTGTTTAAAGTCCAACCCTAATCTTCCTGGCAGACCAGCTTGCGACTTATGCCGTGTGAAAAAAGTCAAATGCAACCGGCCAATAGTTCCTTCTAAAACAAACGTATATTTAGGACCAGAAGCTCTCCCTGATCCCTCAACTTCTAAAAAGCGATCCAAAATTCCTGTCTTCTTAAAACGAATAAGATCAAAAACAGCTTCAAAAGTTCAATCTTCATCAACGGATCCCGGCCTAATTTTGCCTTCACAAGATCCTAATCCTATAACGCCAGTACCCCCAACTAACTTTGCTGAGACTATGTTTCCTGGCTCTAAATGTAAGACCCTATTTATCTTACTAAAAAAAACTTTTAATCAAAATTGACTAAACCTTTGACTTAATAACATATTTGAACTTCTAGCTGTCGAAATAACCAACACTGATGATGTTGGTAGAGTGAAGACGGACTATATTAATCATTACCCAAATTTTCATCGCTATCTTTTTCTTGACTTTACTAATGAGTTGAAACGAAAAATGCTGGCCTATTATCAAGAAACTCCAGCTAATAACCATGAAGACCTCATGAAAAGAAGAATTTTAATGCAAAGCTTTGATAATGATGTTGAACAATTTCAAAGAAATTATCTTTTCTAACAGTATAACTCGATAAAATTTTGTTTTTGCTTGGTCTTCTTAAACTTTCAACATAAATGATGTTTTCTTTCTTCTCTGGCTTGATATAACATAAAATAAAATAATATAAATCTTGTGATGATTCCACTACTGAGAGCAAGGTTTGAATCCCTTCAGACTCCCATATACCAGTCTTCCTTCTTGTCACAGCATTGAGAGAGTGGATCTTCCTATGAGCCGAATACTCCTGATTCCAACCTCATAGGGCCCCCCACTGAGCCGAATTCTGTGATTCCAATCTCGCCATAAGGTCCTCCAAGCTTCACACCAAAAAAAATGGCCTAACTATGAGGCACTAAAAAAATCATTCCCTAAAATCCAACTACCATCCTAACTTCTGATTCCTTCATCACAATTTTCAAACTTTGCTATACAGCAAACCCATAAAATACTTTTGCCAGGCTTCCAATAATAATATTAACTTTAGACCATGCTAAAGCGCCACAAATTTCACCTAATTAACCATTATGCTTTCCTTAGCATCATCACCACCTAAAATTTCAACCTCCTAAAGCTATCAGCACCCAATTCCAGAAATAATTGAATAACCAGTTTAGAGTCTTAGTGGACAGTGATAAATTAAAAGATTGAATTGAGTTATCCAAACAAGATTGACATTCCAGTTTAAAGTCTTGGTGGACCAAACATATAATCGATTGCCAGTTTATGGTCTTGGTGGACCAAAGATCGTTTAAGTGCATAAATATCTTGATATATTCCTAAGTAAGGCCTAGGCTTGACCAAAGATTGAATAAATTTGATAATCCAGTTTAATGTCATAGTGGACCAAACATTTGATCGACAATTAATCCAGTATAAGGCCATAGTGGTCCAATGAATGTTGAATTATCCTGCAGATATTAATTTTGCAGTTTAAAGTCATAGTGGACTAAACAATGAATGAACTACCAGTTTAAAGTCATGGTGGACCAAACATTTAATTGATAAAAAATCCAGTTTAAGGTCATGGTGGACCCAACACTTGATAATAGTCCAGTTTAAGGTCTTGGTGGACCTAACAACTCCAATATAAAATCTTTAATGAAAGTCTTGAACAGTAGCCAGTTTAAAGTCTTGGAGGACTAACAGATCCAAAATACGTGTAAAAAAAAACCTTAAAGAACGTCTTGAACAGTAGCCAGTTTAAAGTCTTGGAGGACTAACAGATGTCTTGAAGTAAAATCCCATAGGTTTTGAGCTCCCCTAGACCCTGTTTCCTGTCTAAACTAAATGAATAAAACTGAAAAGAATGAAAACTAAAAAAAACAAAACTAAGAAATATAATAATAATTTTGATTTAATTAATTAATTTTAATTTTAATTTTTTTTTATTTTTTTTATTTTATTATTTTATTATTTATTATTTATTTTATTTTTATTTTTATTTTTTTTTAATTTTAATATTTTTTTTTTTTTTTAAATTTAAAATAAAAGATTTTAGAAAAGATAGTTTTGAAATAAAAGTTAAAATTTAATTGTAAAGAAAGATAAATTAATGTGAAAAGAAAGATAAAAAAAGTACTAAAAAAATTTTTTAAAATAAAATAAAATTTTAAAAGTTGCCCCCCGGCCATTTGATGAGCCGTACCCTCGACATCATACCCACATCCAAGTGCAACTTGATGTGGTTACACAATTTTGAGAAATTGAAAAGAAAAGAAAATAAATGAAAGTTTTTAGAAGCTAATTTTTATAATGATGATCACTGGGTGGGCTCCCTCCAATTTATAAAAATGATTTGAGACCACCAGTGAGCATCACCTTTACAATAATTCATAATATATATTAAAGAAAAGAAATCACAATCTAACATATAAAAAATCAAAAACAAAATAAAATAAAAGAATCTTGAATCCAGCGTTGAGAGCGGTGTCTCTTGATTCGTTCCAGTTTATAGTCTTAGTGGACTTCCTAAAATTAAAAGACAAAGCCAGGATTCAACTAGAAACAGGGAAAATTTTGGAAACGAACATTATGGGGTAATTGTGTATAGAGCAGCCAGCCCATCAATTACCCCCACACTTGCCAATATTAAATTAAGAAGGTTCCCCTGTGAACACTTCTTCCAATAAATTTTTAAAATTTTCCAACACTATCTTTACCCATATTTTAAGAATTTTAAATTTTGAAAATTTCAAAGAAGGTTTTCTTGCATTTCGTTAAGTTTCATCACAGCTTCGTGGCCCATATGCAGTGTAACGACAGTAAAGTATTTTTGATAAAAAAAGATAGTTTATCCTCGTTGCAGAGGTTGATAAGATTTTAATAAACATCATAGTTTATCCTCATTGCGGAAGAATCCATAAAATTTTGTCAATATCATAGTTTATCCTCATTTCGGAGTTAGACTTCGGCACTCCTGGTGCCTCTAGGATAGAACCGTTTCACTTGATCGGCTGCTACCCTCTTCTTCAATACTACTCCATCCAACTCTTCTAGCACATATGAACCGCCGGAAACTTGCTCCTTGATATTATACGGTCCATTCCACCTATCTGCAAACATCTTTCCCCACTGACTTTCCAAACTCCTATTATACACCAGGACCATATCTCCTGGGTTCAAAGGTTTCCTTAATCAATGTGCCAACCGCTCATCCCAATATCTGACTGATTGATTTCGGATCTTCATCATCCGCGAATATGCCTTTTCTAAATATTCTTCTTTCTTTTCTAACTGCATCATTCTTGCACACAATAATTCTTCAGTAGTTTTGACCGTGTCCCAGTCAACTCCAAGATATGATTCAGCTTCTAAATCAACCGGTAAAACTGCTTTCTGTCCAAAAACAAGTTCATAAGGTGAAAATCCGGTCGTCCTTTTGGAAGTGATTCGATCAGCAAATAAAACTAAAGGTAAATAGTGCCTCCACTTTTCGGCACTTGTCCCACACATTTTAACTAAAGCATCCTTAATAACTTGATGACCTCTTTCAACCATGCCTTCAGATTCAGGATAATATGGGGTTGCTACCCTAACCTTTGATCCAACTTTCAATACGGCCTCTTTAAACTCTGTCCCAAATTCAGGACCTCCATCTACTGTCACCAATTTCATCACTCCATATCAATACACCCAATTATTCAAAAAAAATTCTGCCACATTTTTGGCAGTTAAATTAATAAGAGGCGCTGCCTGTACCCAACCAGATAAATCATCTCTGGCCACAATTAAATATTTATACCGTCCCTCTTTTATATGAACGGCATCTAAACTAACTCTCCCAAAGAGTGTATATTCACCGGTTGCGTGTCCAGGTTCTTTTGGCCTTAAATAACTTCGTCTTTGACATTCTTTGCATGACTGAACCCACTGTTTAACAGCCATCTTCATTCCAGGCCACCAAAATCGATCAGAAATTCTTCTAAACGTTTCTCCAACGCCTCTATGCCCGAGATCTTCATGCAGTGATTTCAAAACTAATTCTTGCCCCTTCTGTTGAGTTATAACTACTTGAGGATTTGGATACCTCCTCTTCATCAAACGTTGACCAGATAGGTAAAACGTAGATGACTTCCTCTTGATAGCCACCCATTCATCGTCTTCACACTCTTCTGGCCTCTCTAAAGTCAACAAATATTTGACTAACAAAAAATAAAAACCAGTCTGACCCCAGACTTCATCTTGAAAATCGATTAATATAACATCAATAGGGACTTCTCTATCACCAATATCACCTGCACATGAATGAGCCAATAATTGTTGACCCCTAAATAAATTTTTAATCGAGCTATGTCGACGTTTTTCTTCTGAACCTTTGGATCCTTCGAAAACTGTATTCAAAAATACCTCTTTCTCTTTATCCACCTTTTTATTTAAATTCTCTAATTCTCCAACATATACACCATTCCTTAATTTACTACTATCCCACACTACCAATCCATCTTCCTCTACATACACCACATCTTCTTCTACCTCCTTTCTACCGAATTTATCTAAACCTTTTCCAACACCTTTATTAACATAAAAACTATTTTCCAGTTTATCCTCTTGGTGGAGGTCATCATCATCATAATCTAAACACAATAGTCCTGCCAGTTTAACCTCATGGGGGAGGTATGGAAAGTCTTCAGCTCCTTTAGTGCTGGCGTTGATAATAGGTATATCTTCATCAAACTCTTCTGAGTCTGAATCTTCTTCAGTGGGTGGTCTCCTTGATAAACCATCTGGCATAGTAAAAGTTTTGCCAGGCTTATGAACTAAATCAAACGAAAAATGATGAATAAAAGCTACCCATCTCATCATGGGTGCGTTCGGTAAACTTGGGGAATTAATCATCTGGATTAACGATTTTGCATCCACTTGCAACTCAAAATGTTGCCCCCACAAAATATGCTGAAGTTTCTTCAGTATTTTTGCCACACCACATAATTCCAATTTTGGTTGAGAATATCTTGATTCGACCTCAGTAAATACTACAGATTCATACCTAACTGGCCTGATGTAACCAGCTTTATCCATCTGAGACAAAACCGCCCCAGCTGCAACCTGACTTGAATCAACTGCTAAATAAATTCTGCCAGCATCTTTTCCATAATCCAACTTGTGCAGGACTAAATCCTTCCCTACAACCTCCTTCAACTTCACAAACGCCTTCTCACACTCTTCATCCCACTCCCAGTCTGCATCCTTTCTCGTTAACCGTCTCAATGGAGCTGCCAATGAAGAAAAGTCCTTAATAAGCATTCTAACATAAACACAAACGCCTAAAAACCCTCTAACTTCGGTCGTATTCTTTGGTCTTGGCCAGGACTGAATTTTGTTAACTTTCTTCTTAGACATAATCCTACCCTCTCTACATACCACATGGCCTAATATTTCTAAGGCTGGCACACAACATAAAAATTTTGAACCTGAAATAGTTAAACCAGCCTCTTCAATGCAAAACAAGATTCTTTCTAATGTAATTGCAAACTCCCAAATGAATTTGCGTATTCCGGGATTCTCTTCCAACACCTGGTTATCATAGTCGGTTGTTGGTCCCTTAATTCCTCCATCATCTATAAAGATTCCAGCATATTGTGGAATTTCATCTTGAAGGATCCAAGCCATCTGAGCTTGATAAACTGCAACCGAATTTGTTGCTCCTTGAGGTAATCTTGTTAACTGTAAACGTCCAAGTGGCGTATCGAATGTAGTGAGTGGCCTTGAGTCCGGATGTAACTCTCTCTCATCATATCCACCCATAATATCTCCCAAACCATAACACACTCTCCCTGCAAACGCTTCAACAAACTCCTCAGCACTAGGCGGTATCCCAGCATCCTTTATTGTAACCCTATTTGATTCCCTAAGATCATGAACAACTCTAAGCTTGCCATTTGGTTTCTTGATACAAAATACCGGACTAGAATAACTTGACGTTGATTGCTCATACAGTCCAGTGCGTATCCGTTCTCTGACAACTTCGATATAAGCTTCTTTCAATGCAGCCGGAATAGGAATCGGTTTCTGCTGCCACGGTTCATGACATACCACAGGAATCTTGTAAGGCTCCCCATAGGAATGCTTCAACACACCCCTCTCCTCTTCTACAAAAGCAATGGCCTTCTCTCGCTTGACCATCACATCCAACAACAACTTCTTCTCTTCTCCAGACAACCAACCATCAGGTCCAAAATTAACAACACCCAGTCTCTCAAAAGTGATTCTTGACGTCTCAGAAAATTCAGGCGGATTCTTTACCAAGGGACTTTCATAAGGATCTCTTGATAACCTTGGTCTTCTCAAAGGTGGATTTAATTCAGCAGGTAGCGGTTCATTAATAGGTCGAACTTTATTTGCTACCTTCTTATATTTGGCTGCATCCACATCTAAATAAACTTGAGGTAAAACATTTACTTTTGTATCGCCATTAAAACTTTCATCAAATGAATCTTCTTCATCGCCAGAATCGGAATAAGAAAAATTAGAAAAATATTTTATTTCATTTTTAAATTTTACTCTTTTCTCCTTTCCCTCGTCTAATTTATAAACAGATTTTCCAACACCTTTGCTTCCCTTATCCAACAGTAAATCACCCGTAAAGAAAGTTGGCAGTTTAACCTCTTGCTGGAGGACCGGAATTGAATTTTCACAAAAATTATTTTTTTGTGTTTTAATTATACTGAGATTTTTTATCCGATTTTGATGTGATATTTGCAGTTTACCCTCTTGCTGGAGGTCTGTAATAGAAGGAGATAATTGCAGTTTAACCTCTTGCTGGAGGTCGGGAATAACATTTTCACAAAAATTTTTTTTTTGTGTTTTAATTATACTAAGATTTTTAATCGGGTTTTGATAAGATTTTCGCAGTTTACCCTCTTGCTGGAGGTCCAAAAACATACCCTTCCAATTTTTATCCAACCTAATTTGGCCCATTTTGCCTTTTTCACCGTTTTTAAATTTAATAGAAAAACCGGGTAAATCCAATAAACATATAGAAAAGTCCAAAACGTATTTGCACTCCAAAGTAATATTAACAGAAAATAATTGAGAATCCACTTGAATTATCTCCAAGTGAGCTGACCTATTGCAATCCGGGATCTCATTATGAGGAGAGATTACAACATTAGAGTGATCAGCCCCTGCTACCCCAAAAAATGAGGGCATCCATCCCTTTCCAACAAACATAATTCACCAGAAGCCGTCCGTTTAATATGCCGCTTCTTGGTGCAAACACAACACTGGCACAGAGTAGTAATCCCTGGCCGTGTTTCCCAACCTTCATCTCCGGGAGGCGCTAACCGCATATGTAACCTCGGCATATCTTCACCAGTGATCTCCAAACTAATCCCCATGCCAGCTTGATACCCTATTCTGGCCTCAAAATCCATCAAAAAAGGACCACCAAGAACAGTTTTGACTGCTTCTCTGGCCACATAAAAGTGAACCTTACCAACAGATCCACCAATGCCTAACCTGACATGCTCAGCTGTACCCATCAGCTCTGTTGCATGCCCTCCAATACCTCTGAGGTTTCCCCCAGTTCCACTTTTAATTGGAAAGCCTATACTCGTCGCTTGCTCCAATGAAATTAAATTAATTTGAGACCCTGAATTGACCAAGGCCTTTACTTCTTTACCATTTAGAGTTACCACCAGGTAACCCAGGGGAGCGGAAAAATGCGTATCTACATCTTCACCAAACTTTTCAGCATTTTCACAAATATATTCCACCTCTCCAGTGGAAACCCGACGCCTCGTCAAATGCTTCTTTTGCTTTTCAGCAAGCGCCGGACTAATCGTAAATAACTCCCCTAAAGATAAGGGAATCTGCAGTTGATTCACCCTATTCAAAACTGCGTCCATCGCATTAGCTTGACCAGAAACTACTGGCCGCTCATACTGGACCTTTGATTTAACAACCTTGGCCCTGGGTACCTCTTGAGGTCCAACCGAGCCATCTTCACCCCCCATTATAACATCTTCACTTTCTATAACCCTAACTCCGTCACCAGCTTCTTGCACTAATCCTGATCCATCACTAGTCCTTCTTACTCCCTCCATTGGGATAGGACCGCTAAAACTTGGTCTGGGTAGAGACGCCAACGGTACGTCCTCCTCAGAATCCGAATCATCCTCTGGCATAGGCTCACCATTTAAATCAAACTTGCCATAACTAGGGGGCCCCATATCAGCAATCCCCTTCTGCATTTTATATAATTCGTCCTTAGAGTAAGGGTTCAATTTGTTGGCGGCAGTTTGAGCACTAGAATTCTTGTCCTTAGAGTAAGGGTTCACTTTGTTATTGGCCTTGCCAGGATTAGCCCTCAATTGGCTCTGAATGCTACTTTTCGCCTTAGTAGCAGCTGCTCTTCTAGCAGCATTAACATCATATTTGCCAGCCATACAGCTACCCTCCACCTGGGAAACCGTCGCCAGCTCTAAACCACCAAAAGAAGTAGAAAATGTGGCTTTACTGACCTCTTTCTCCTTGCCCTTGTCAGCTTTACCACCATTACCATTACCATTTTTGCCACTCTTGGCATTAACATCTTCATCCGTCACCTCTTCAAATCTGGCTCTCCTTTCAGCCGTTAAACTTCTTCTGACCAAATCAGAAGGAGACTGTCCATCACTGGGCTTGATGAACGAACCATCAGGAAATTTATAAACTTTACCATCAAATAAAACTCGCCCAGCATCTATATCCTTATCAAGAGCAAAACAAACTGTTGCTCTGTGCCCCCTCCTATTACAATAGGAGCACACCTTTGGCTCATCATAGCCACCTCTATATCCATTGCCACCATTCCCACCATTTCTCCCATTGCCTGGGAAGCGGTTACCGTTGTTATTGCCATTATAATTTCGACGTTCATAACCTCTGGACTGATAAGAAGTCAACGTCGACGAAGAAGCGATTGGGGTCTTGTTGGCCTTCTGAGTCTCTTGAACAAATATTTTTAATTGTTTTGTTAAATCGGCCAAGTGATCGACAATCTTATTATCTACATTGCCCTCCACTTTAGCAGCAGGTAATCCCATTTGTGCCTTCTTGGCCTCCTGGGCTTTGACCATAATATCGTTGTTTTTGGCCAAAACCTCGCTAACCTTGCTAACATATTGAGTGCAAGACTCTTGATATTTGTCCAACGCTAATAACTTTAGATGGGCCTGAATGTTCTCTTTGATAACCTCCAGAGCCGGCAGTTTCTGCTCACCATTAGGCAGTTCCTTCATCAAATCTTTTCTTGAAAGATCCTTCAAGACGTCCATACGAATATCCCTGCTGCATGCTGTCCAAAACAAATCTTTTGCTTGGTTCTCATGCACTAACTCGTCCACCAGTATGAGATATTCCACCACTTCATCAAACTGAACACAGAGCTTTTTGAAGTCAGCCATAGAAGAAACTCCACCTTTTGCTTGCCAGTCTCCAACGATTTTATTGAGGTCCATCATAGTAAACCTAACACCCCATCTATCAACCATAGCTTTAGAAAGCTTAACCCAATCCTTGTCCTTGAATGCCTGCATAGCAATAACCTCTTTTTCCACCTCCCTATCAGCAATAAAAAACCTAACTTGCTTCACCATATCCACATGGGAAGCACCATCAACAGCAGCAGCAGCTTCATACCTGCTAATGAACCATTTAACCTCCTCCCCATCAAACTTTGGGCCATCCCAAGAAACAATTCTAACTGAGGGAGTAAGAGAATTAGAAGATCCAGAAGCAACAGCAGAAGAAGACATCCCAATAAGTAATGAAAAGCATTAACAATCGATAAAATAACAAGCCTCTTGCAGGCCAATAACAAAAATCCAATTACAGTTCCAGAAAATATGCCTCTTGCAGGCTAATAATGTTCTTGATCCAAGTAAGTCTTTAAAGAAAGCTAGAGAAATCGAAACCCACGTTGGGCGCCAACTATGGTAAGGTAAACTCTTACAGTCGCCTTGCTGTAAGCAGAATCCGGAGGAGATGTGTGGATTTAGCTGAAAACCCCGTCCTTCCAATAAAAATAACAAAATGGGAATTCTAAATCACTAAGCTAACCAATCTACTTGGATCTGATTGATGAAAATAATGAAACTCTAAAATATTTAACGCTTATTGAGATTAAAAGAAAGTGGCTGTTGAGAAAGAAATACTGATAACAACAATTAAGGTGTACCAGTGAAAGATCTGTAAAGATTGACTTTTATGTTTTTATAATAATTTGAATTTTTATGAGACAGCAATAATCAAGTGCCAGCGACGAAGACCTTTCTAAAGATACCCTGTATGAAGTGTGATTTAAATTGTTGAATAGTATTTCTAAAATGTTAAATATAAAAATATAAAGTTATAAGGGTATTACAAATTTATTTAATTTTTTGAGTAATAAAAAATGAGACCGTGGTGGTTAATGATTAAGCTGTATGATCTGTCCCCCTCTCAATTTCGAGTTTGAGAAGCGCTTAAGTATTCCTAGTCACGTGCCTAAGTTTTCCCCTCCAGAGCTCTTCCAGAGTCAATCCGGAGCCGGAACGGAGTCCGTACGGAGTCCGTACGGACTTCCGGACTCAATTAGAACCTTAAAACTATAAAAAAAAATCTAGAAAAATTACACATAATAGAGCTACCTCCCCTTTACATACCAAACTAATTTTCGTAGTCTGCGCAGCTCTAATTACCCCGTGAAAATTCATCCAAGTTAAGTAATTTCTGAAAACGTAAATATTTCTATAAAACTTTAAAATTCATTTAAAAATATAAGAAAAATAGTAAAAATTCTGGGAAAATTTCCCAAGGTTCTTGAGTGACTTTCCTTGATACTTATAAATTTTTCAGACCGTAAAAATAAGTTTTCTCCGTAAAATAAATTGTTTTTGTGTAGGCATTTGCTCGTGACCAATTTCTTCATATTTAAAACTCAAATAAATTAAATAAAACCCTTTTATATATAAAAAAATAATAACACCAATCTTGCACGCCGTAATAACTCCATTTACGTACTTAGGTGCCGTATTAAACTTTAGGCTACCACACCGTCTTCCAAAGAATGAGGATTTCTCAATCCCCTGACTCATACTTTGACGAATCTCAGTACCTCCTTGCAGACTCAGCATATGCAAGTGGAAAGTACATTATACCTACTTTCTGTGGTGCAAATTCAGAAAATGACCCCAAAACTAAATTTAATTATCACCTTGCACAATCAAGAGTACGAATTGAAAATGCTATAGGTATTTTAAAGGGACAATTTTCTAGTCTTCGGGAGCTCAGAATCCAATTTCAAAAAAAAATTGGAGATCAAAACTGCAAATCATTGGATCTTGACTTGCGTAATACTCCACAATATTCTAGCTGATTTAAAGGATGAGTGGAATGATCTTTATGAAGAAGAGGATCCTGAACCACCACTGGCACTCCCCTCCCTTGATTCACAAATCATTCAATCAACCGGCATACACCCCATTATAATGCCAATTACTCTCCAACATTTCTCTTCACCCTTTTAATTTTTAATTTTTATGTTTTCATACTTTCCAAATGTCTTCTTTGTGTACTTTAATCACTTGGTTTTGTATGTTGGTTTGTTGCATATTCATTTTTTTTTTTTGAATTTACGGTGAATATCTTTTTTTTGGATGGCTCATTGGTTTTCTTTCACCAGCTCAACATGAAATCGCATATTTTCTGAAATTGCATATTTTGTCAGTGATTTTTTTTTTCATTCATCCCTCATATCCTTTTCCTATTCTCCTCCAACATCCCTCAAACAATTTGGTTTCATTCATTTTGTCATCTCATCTCTCCAGGTAAGTCATTTTATTCTTTTTTTTGATTTTTTGATTACTAAATATAATTTTTTTTTGTTTTTTTCTTTTTATTTTATTTTTTTTATCTAAATTTTTTTTGTAAGTGGTTATTTTGGATTTCAATGGTATAATTAACCTTTTTTTCTCTCCCTCTTTACTTTATTTTTTAGCTCCATCACCCTACTCTTCATCCCTCCTTGGCATTGTCATTATCACCCCTTTCCCTTATTTCACTTTTTTTTGGCTCCATTTCATTGAAACACATACATTGCACATTCTTTATGCATTTCACTTACTCCATATTCAATTTCCCCACAATTCCAACATCAATCTTTCTCACTCTATTTTTCCTACTTTTCAATCAAGGTAAGTTTTGTCGGCCGGTCGTCTAGAAGAAGGAGAAGGATAGAAGAAAGAAAGAGAGGAGGAGAAGGAGGAAAGGAGTATGGGTAATAAAACAAATAAAATTTAATAAAATTATTTAATTTATTTAGAGAAAGGCAACGACGAGTGAGCTGAGAAGAGATAACAATTTGGTTTTATAAATATTAATATTATTTAAGTAAGAATTCTGCGCGGCAACCAATATAATTACTATCAGACTTAAAGCAACCTTTAAATTGTTATATAAAATTTTAATTAGAATTTTATTACTAATAAAAAGAATATAAACGTAATATAAAAATTGTATTTAATTTGTTGAGTGTATAATAAGTGATAAGGCTACAGGGGATTATCCAAGGCCCTTTTATAGGCAATGGGTCCTCTGAAGCGCTACTATATCAGTAAATACAATGATTAGAAAGGAATAAAACAAACATATCAAAAGAGTAAATGAAACATAACAATATAGAGAAAAACATGAAACAAATAATTAAAAGCCCAATTAAGAATCCAATTTCCCCGCCATTAATCCCCAAATCAGTAAGTGACAATAGTAAATAACTAAACAAGAGTGGGAACATAGGAACTATGAGAAATATAATTCCCAACAGATGGTACATCCTGATTAGAGGACATTTTAAGTGAAACAAAAAATAATTTGACGCAACAAAACAAGCAATTAATCTCAATTTAGTCCAAATTAATTTATTTGTTTTTTCTAACACAATTAAGGGTCAAAAGAAGCGTCCTTAATAATTGTTTAGTATCATATGAGAGGTATTAGTTAATATATAAATTTAAGTAATTAATTTAAATATATTATAAATCAAATTTACACTTGTAATTATAATATATGTTTTTTAATTAATTAAATATAAATTTATAATTATTAAATATAAAAAATGCGCCATTATTTGTAGAATATATTATATTATGTTCAATTTTAATTGTATATAAAAATATATATAACCAATAAATTTAATGTAACATTTGTATATAATAAAATTCTTATATAATTTCATTATGTAATAAAATATTAAGTTATATTCATTAAATACAAGTCTTACCCATTCTTTAAGGTTTTATAATTTATATACCATTTACTGGGCTCCTGGAATAGCCTGGCTGACACTCCCTCACTCTAAAAAAAACAATAAAAAAAAATGCTAAGATTTTTTCTTTTTGTATTTTTTCAACAGAGCAGGCAGATTTGAAATTTCTTTTCCAGGTATCCATGCATCATGTTCAGATGATTTGTTCTTATATCTCAATAAATATTCAGTACCTCTTTCAGAAGTGATAATTCTATCATTGAGAATTTTATCAATTTCTGCTGTTTCTGTGACTTCCTGAGGGTTCTTCTTAGGTCTTCCTCTTCTTTTTGGAAATAAGTCACTGTTGGAAGTATAAGGTTTAAGCAAAGAAATGGGAAAGACAGGATGTTTCCTATCATATGGAGAATACAATACAACTTCTACTGCATTATCACCAACTATTCTTTTAACAACAAATGGTCCTACAAAAGGATCTTTTAATTTGTGGTTACCTTGTAAATTGAAATGGACAGTAGAGATCAACACTTCATCACCCTTGTTAAATGTGTATTCTTTATGGGATTTATCCCATCTTTTCTTTTCATATTCAAATGCTTTATCAATACAACTCTGAGCATGTTTTCTGCATAGCTGTTGCATTTGCATAAAAGATTTTACACCAGGGTGTAGTTCCAACTTAGGTAATTTATTATTGAGAATCTGAGCAGGAGTGTTTCGGACATAACCTAACCAAAGCTCAAAAGGCTTTTTCTCAGTGACAGAATGAACAGTGCTATTATATGCAAATTCAAGACCAGGCAAAAGAGTGACCCAATCATGAGTAAATCTGTCATTGTCTTTATATTCTAAACCAAAGGCACAATACCTTCTAATCATATCTTCCAGAGTTTGAATCATTCTTTCAGCTAGACCATCAGTCTGAGGATGGTGAGCTGTAGACAATTTTAACTCACAGCCACAAATATCCATCAAAGAGGTCCAAAACTCAGAAGTGAATTTTGGATCCCTATCAGAGATAATGGCTTTTGGAAAACCAATAATATTAAACATGTAAGACCACCATAAGAAAGCTAATTCCTTGGTGGATACATCTTTGTGGGTTGGAATAAATTTGCACATTTTTGTGAATCTATCAACTATTACCCAACAAGAGTTAAAGCTGTCTTTACCTGCAACAGGAAGACCAGTGACAAAATCCATATTAATGATTTGCCAGGGAGCACTAGGTGCTTCAATATGTTGTAATAAACCTGCTCTCTTACCTGTTAACCTTTTAGATTTTTGGCAAGAATCACAAGATTCAACATATAATTTTGTGTCTTCAGACATATTAGCCCACCATGCAGTGTTTTTGATTCTAATCAATGTTTTTTCAAGATCAAAATGACCAGCTAATATGTCATCATGACAAAGTTTGAGGATAGTTTCTTTCATTGAAGGAGGAATAACAATTACATTGGTAAGCTTCCTTCTATAATAAATATAACCATCTTCAATAGAAAACTTTCCTTTATTTAAAGCATTTTGGTATTTTGCAGGAAGAGTTTTTATTAATGCTTGAATTGAAGCATTCTTAGGATCATTCAAAATAGTAACTAATTTATTTAAGTCAGAATCTTTATCATATGAATCCAGTATTACTTGTAATAACTCTTCTTCCATATCAACTATAAATATACCATGTATATGAACAGTGTAATCCTCAGGTACATAAGCAGGATTGGAGTCATTATTTGGCAGAGGCAATCTGGAGAGCATATCAACATTAGAGTGAACATTTCCAGCTCTGTGGATAATAGTCATCCTTCCTCTGTATTCCTGAACAGCAAGTTGCCACCTGAACATATGTCTGTTAGGTGTTTTGAGGTTTAAGAGAGATTTCACAGCACTACAGTCAGTTACCAACTCAAATTTTTGGTCATCCAAGTAGTAATGAAGTTTCTCAAGAGCCCAAACAACTGCTAAGCACTCCAATTGAGTGGCACCATATTTCAATTCACTATTTCTTAAGGTTCTTGAAATATAACAAATTACAACCTCTGAGGATTTATCATTAATAATTTGCTTTTGGTGAAGGGCAGCACCCAGACCAATAAAGCTAGCATCTGTATAAAGTACAAATGGCTTGTTAAAATCTGGGAGAGCCAATATAGGGGCTGTCATTAAGCAATTTTTCAATGTATTAAAAGCTTTCTGACAGTCATCATTCCAGAGAAAAGCAACATCTTTTCTGGTTAGTTTTGTAAGAGGCAAGGCTATGACCTGATAATTTTTAATATATTGTCTATAATAGCCACACATACCCAAAAAACTTTGGATTTCTCTTACAGAAGTTGGTGCTTTCACATTTTGAATGGCAGCAACTTTATTATGGTCTACACAAATTTGTAAGCCTGACACAACATGGCCAAGGACTTTCAAAGATTGAAAACCAAATTTACACTTTTTTAAAGATAAGGTCATATTGATTTCATCCATTTTTTGGAAAACTCTATTTAAGTGAATCATATGTTCATCAAAAGTTTTAGAAAAAACAATAATATCATCAATATAAACCATGAGCCAACCTTCAATAATTTCTTGATGGAAAGTGTTATCCATGACCTTCTGGAAAACTGAAGGATCATTTTTAGGGCCAAATGGCATCCTAACATACTTATATATTCCCATATGAGTAGCAATAAGCAAAAAATTTTGAGAATTTTTCTCAACTGGAACTTGATGATAACCTTTATTACCATCCAGACAACTAATAAATTTTGCACCTTGCAAGGTAGCATGTATTGAATTAATTCTGGGTAAAGGATAAATATCATCAACAGTATAGGTATTCAAAGCTCTGTAATCTCCACATAATCTAGCTTTATCTTTTTCATAAGAAATTAAGACTGGGGAGATGACACAATATTTGGGGGTGACATCCACTTTCTCAATGATATTCATTTTTAATAATGTTTCAATATTATTTTCAATATCTTTTCTTTTTGATGGAGAAGCAGGATATGGTTTTTTCTTAAGGGAAGGAGGAATATCACTTAAATTACAGGATAAGGTAATTTTCATCTCTTCCTGAACAATTCCCAAGACATGAGAACCATGAGCAAAAGCCATAGGGAAAGAGGTAAAAGAGGCAACAATAGAATCCTTTTGTTCATTAGTCAAATGATCACCAAAAGAAGCGGTATTTATTTCATGTAATAAATCATCCATTTCAGTTGTTGTTCTACCTTTACATTGGGTCAGTGAGTTACAAGATTTCAACAAATGCCCAGAAGGTTTAGGAGAAGAAATTTTGAATTTTCTTTTCCCATTCATTCCTAAGGTAAAGCAATTATTTGCTGGGTCCAGTTTCACACCAAACATGGTTAAAATATCATTTCCCATAATAAACCAATTGCTCAAATTATCATTTTTCATGACAACAAATTCACAAATAGCTCTGACAAAACCACCATTATATTTGAAGAATACAGAGGTTTTGTATTTGCCAATAGGAAATAAGGTAGAACCATACCCTCTCCATTTTTCAGAAGTTATAGGCAATAATTTACTCAAATATTCCTTATCCACTGAAGCCAAAGCTTTTTCAGATACTACACTTCCTCCAGCACCAGAATCAAGAACTACATCAACATTTTTACCATTAATGATAACAGGTGCCTTTAAAGGGGATATAGGAATAGAATTGTTAGTAATATCTTTAATTATCTCAGCATTTTCCACTGAAGATAAATTCAATACACAATCTTCAGATATATTATTTAAATAATGGACATCATGTTCCAACATTAAAACATCTTTAACAGATTCATTGTCATAGGAGATATTACTTTCACAGTCACTGGAAGAATTATTGACATCAAGTTCAAGTTCATCAGTGTCTTCATTTTGTTCAACAAGATGAATTTTCTTGTCACAAACATGACCCTTCTGCCACGGTTTGTTACATTTATAACAAGTATTTGTTGCATATTTTTTAGGTGCAACTGGGGCAGAGGGTTTACCAGATTTTTCTGGGAGCTTTACAGAAGGTTTATTTTGATCATTATAAGATTTACTAAGGTAATTCTTTGGTTCATATCTATGGTTGAGTAGTACTTCATTACAGATATTAATGAAAGAAGAATTTTCCCTTACATGCTCAGTTCTAGCAACAATCAAATCCCTAAGAGAATTTGGTAATTTATACAAGATTTTATCTCTCCAAATATCATAATCCATCTTTGGATCAATGGCTCTAAGGATTTTAGTTATTTTCATCAGAAAAACAATGGGCTTTTCAACAGAGGAGGATACATATCTAGTATTCTCATACAGTTTTTGCTGAGCTAACCTGAATTTTGAACCACCAAACTGATTCTCAATCAAGGATTTCCAATCATTCCATGTATAATGATTGTTATCTAAGAGGACAGATTCATACCACATCAAGGCTACATTGGAAAATAAAGAAATTAGCTTAGAAACAATTTCCTCATCAGGTAGTTTATAAGATCTCTTTAAATTATCAATTCTTTGGATAAAGTGTTGCCAATCAGAGGAAGAATCACCATCAAAGGTAGGATATTGGTCTAACTTAGGCCAATTTTTCTGACTACTGGGATGGTCCATTTTTTGGTTTGAATTATTCATTAGTAATAATTCCTGAAGTTTAGCCAGGTGTTCAGAAATTTCATTATTTACAGAAACAGCTGGTGCATGACCATCACAAGATTTTTTGCTAGTAGCAAAAGATTTTACAGACTCATTGTCAGTTTGTTTAATGGTTGAAATATGAGGAAGAAAGGATGAACTTTGTTCAGGTTTTTTCCCTTTATTTTTATGCAGCTTACTGGCAGAAATCTCATTTAATTCATTATTGATGGTTAAGGTTGAGAACTTTTCCTGTAGGTCAGACACATAGTTTCTTATTCTTGGAATTTCAGACATCTGGTCATTTACTTTTGCAAGAGATAGAACATTTCTGTCCTCAGAAACTGAGTGTTTGGTACTTAGTGCATGGAAGTCATTTTTTAGTTTCTTCAACTCATTTTGTAGAGATTTTATTTCATTTTTGAATGAATAATTTTCCTCAATAAGGGGTTTCAATTCACTCAATGTCTTATGCAGACTGATATTTCTATCTGAGATAGCTCTATGGTCACTTCTTATTTGTTTTTGTTGACTAAGAACAATATTCAAGGTTTCTTTGATTTTTAAATAAGCTGTATCTTGTACAGAAGAACTCACTTTACATTGCAAGTGTAAATTATTTAATCTATCATTTTCATGGATTAACACATCTCTCACATGTTTGTCTTTCACAATATTAAAATCAAGGGTATCTTTCAATATTTCCTCAGAAGTTTTTTCAATTAAGTTATAGATTTCAGGGGGAACAGAATCATTTTTAATTGCAAGAGAAGGATTAATTAAAGATGTAGAAGTTAAATGTAAAGGTTCATCAAATGACAATTTGCTAATTACATCAATAGGGCTACTAGTTACAGGAAGCTGTCTTTTAACAGGTTTAACTGTTCTTTCACCATGTTCAATAATATTACCTGTAGAAGAAGATTTATTAGAAAACATACCCAAGTGACTATCAACCAAATTACTTACCATGGCAGAGGAGGAAACTTCCCCTGGGACTGGGTTTGGGATTGTGCTTGGGCCTTCTTTCTCCTGCTTTGTTGGTAGGGATGAGGAGGTGGATGGAAATTGGGTGTTCTGGATGGGCCAGGCTGATGATGGGGAGGGTGTTGCACATTCTGTTGGTAGTGACTCATTAGATAATCCCATTTCCATTGCTCTACCTCCATAATATTTGGATTTTGGATGGTTGAGCTGGGTGGCTGTGAAGGTTGAGCCTGAAATTGAAGCTGATTGGGAGGCAATTGAGGAGGGGCCTGGGCCTGAATCTGGTTCCTGAGTTCTTGGACCTGATCCCACAATGTGTCTACCTTTGCTTTGTACGTCATATTTTCTGTCTTCAACTCTTTTATATGACTGGATAGGTTGCTGATTTGTTGTGGCAGAGGAAGCTTTTTTATTTTGAAGCCTTTTGGAAGACCTTCTTGAGGCACTAGAGGCTTTACTTCCTTCTGTGGTACTGGGGGAAGGGGGTTTGGTTTGTTTGCATTTCCTGTCATTTCCACATCCTGCAGTATGTAAATTCTTTGTGTTAACATAAGATTTTTTATGACCAACTTTAGAAGAACTTACAGTGTCAGCATCATAGTCAATTTCTATTTCATCCACTTGCATGTTATCCATTTTTTCTGTCAAATTGTTGGACATACTAGTGGGAAGATTAATATTTTACTTTGTACTTTATAAAAAAATAATCAAAGTTAGTCAATAATTGCTCCAAATAATAAAAAAAATTTTTTAATTAATTAAATTATAGAAAAAATAACTTTCAATATAAAGTAATAATTAAAAAATTAATTTTTTAAAAAAAAAAAAAATGGATTGCAAGTTTAAATTGGGAATAACAAGTTAGTTAATTCAACCAATTAATTACCAATATTAAATATGGCAATATATTGGGACTAAGCACAATGTACTTTTAAGTCAACCAAAATTAACAATAATTAATAATAAAAAAAAATTAAATTAATAATTCAATTTGTATTAATAATAATGTCAATTCTTCTAGGACTAAGAGGATTTAACACTCTATAATGGTCAACTAGGAAAAAAAAAAAATTTTTAAAAATTGAACACTTACACTCAGTGAATCAGCAATTAAGCCACAATCACTGTTATTGCAATAAAAATATAGTAATATGAGTGAGAGGCGCAAAGGTGAACTTACTATAGTGATCGAAAAATCACTTCAAAATAATATAAAAATTAATATTATATAAACCTAAGATGTCGAACCCAAGTTCGAAACACAGTCGCGGCAAAAGTTTCGTTTTGCTAGGTGGTCCGTGCGTTTTGTCGTTCGTCGCCAGGCTTCGATTGTCGTTTGGAAAGGCCCTCAGTTGTCGGCCGGTCGTCTAGAAGAAGGAGAAGGATAGAAGAAAGAAAGAGAGGAGGAGAAGGAGGAAAGGAGTATGGGTAATAAAACAAATAAAATTTAATAAAATTATTTAATTTATTGAGAGAAAGGCAACGACGAGTGAGCTGAGAAGAGATAACAATTTGGTTTTATAAATATTAATATTATTTAAGTAAGAATTCTGCGCGGCAACCAATATAATTACTATCAGACTTAAAGCAACCTTTAAATTGTTATATAAAATTTTAATTAGAATTTTATTACTAATAAAAAGAATATAAACGTAATATAAAAATTGTATTTAATTTGTTGAGTGTATAATAAGTGATAAGGCTACAGGGGATTATCCAAGGCCCTTTTATAGGCAATGGGTCCTCTGAAGCGCTACTATATCAGTAAATACAATGATTAGAAAGGAATAAAACAAACATATCAAAAGAGTAAATGAAACATAACAATATAGAGAAAAACATGAAACAAATAATTAAAAGCCCAATTAAGAATCCAATTTCCCCGCCATTAATCCCCAAATCAGTAAGTGACAATAGTAAATAACTAAACAAGAGTGGGAACATAGGAACTATGAGAAATATAATTCCCAACAGATGGTACATCCTGATTAGAGGACATTTTAAGTGAAACAAAAAATAATTTGACGCAACAAAACAAGCAATTAATCCCAATTTAGTCCAAATTAATTTATTTGTTTTTTCTAACACAATTAAGGGTCAAAAGAAGCGTCCTTAATAATTGTTTAGTATCATATGAGAGGTATTAGTTAATATATAAATTTAAGTAATTAATTTAAATATATTATAAATCAAATTTACACTTGTAATTATAATATATGTTTTTTAATTAATTAAATATAAATTTATAATTATTAAATATAAAAAATGCGCCATTATTTGTAGAATATATTATATTATGTTCAATTTTAATTGTATATAAAAATATATATAACCAATAAATTTAATGTAACATTTGTATATAATAAAATTCTTATATAATTTCATTATGTAATAAAATATTAAGTTATATTCATTAAATACAAGTCTTACCCATTCTTTAAGGTTTTATAATTTATATACCATTTACTGGGCTCCTGGAATAGCCTGGCTGACAAGTTTCATCTCCTTTTTTTCATGCCTATATGATATCTCATTCCTTTTATGAAAAGTTCATACTTAAATATATGTATGACTCTTATCTGGATAACAGTGAACTTATAAAACTCCTTTTGATCTCATCTTCATTACCACTTTTCAAGTTTTTGTAAAATTTTGAAAATCAGACTCGGAATTAGGGTTAGGTTTATTCAAATCTAATGTTCTTTTTACTGAAGACTCTCCTGAAGGCTACCTTTCATTTCCTGCAAACAGATTTGAATTTGATTCAGTGGTTGCTGAGATATTGACCGTTAAAGTTGAGCCTTTTTTTTCCCAATTTAAATTTTTATTTCATTTTTTTATGTAACAAATTAGGGTTAGGTTTATTTAAATCGCATGTCCTTTAACTGAAGATTCTAATAAGGCATATATTTCATTTTCCACAAACAGGTTTGAATTAGGTTCAGTGGTTGCTGAGATTTTGACCTTTTAAGTTGAGCCTTTTTTCCAAATTTCACTTGTCTTATTTCACATTTTTATATTGCATATTTAGAGGATAAGGATTCTGAAACTCTTATATGATTATTATCTAGGCATTTCAATTATATAGGCATATATTCATTGCTCAAGAATATCACTAAAGCTCAAAAAGATGAAGATTTTTGCTTATGGGACACTCTACCTTCCTTTAACTCTTTACTTTCTTTTCGACTCAAAAAGCTCTGTAATAAAGCATTTGAAGAAAATCATGAACTTGCAACCAAAGTTGGAATACCGAATTGGTGTGACTCCAAATGGGAAGATATCAGCCACAAATATCTTTTATTCTCTAATGTTATTATCACACATTCTGGATTCCACAATAGGATTCATATCGATAGGAATGATGCCAATTTTCTTACTTTTGTAATATTCTCATATATCAATCCAATTACTGGCCACCCAATACCATCTCCAGCTAAAATCAAAGGACATGGTTTATATTTTCCAGACCACCGGTGCATCATTGATTTTGGTTTGGGAAATGGTATCATTGAAACTATTTGGAATTCTTCTAAGGATAATCATCAAACGACCAAAGCTCCTCCTGGTTTGGAATCCTGTCAAGATTTCACTCATTTTGGTTGCTCATTTCAAATCAGTAATAAGTTGATACAAAGAATCAATAAGGTAAAGAAAGAAGGTAAAGTTATTCGATTTAAAAAAACTTTATCTAGATCCAAAAAGTATGGGGATTAGAGTTGTCATCGAAAATTTTATATTTTTTCATAAATTTTTAATAAATATTTTTTATATATCAATTTTCTCAAGTAATGTGATGAGCCATCGATCTTGTGTTGTATAACAGGTAATCATGATAACATTTATTTGTTTCATGGGGTTCCTCTTGCCTATACCTATGGAAAGTCCCAAACTTTGTTTCTCGACTTGGTCTGCATTTTGGCTTGAGGGATTGTCATTACTTTAAACTAGGGAAATTGATATATATTAGATATTTATTTAATAATTTATGTAATTATATTAAATTTAGATGACTTTCACCCCTTACTTCAATAAAATGCAGGGGGGGGGGGTATTGCCAAATTCTCAAATCTGACATGTGAAATTGATGACTTAGAAAAATTTTGGTGATACCCACCCCTTGCTTCAATATAATGCAGGGGAGAGTATTGCCAATTTTTTTAAACAGATATAGAATTTTTTTGACTTGTAAATATTTTTGTGATACCCGTCCCTTACTTCAATAAAATCCATGGGGGGTTGTGCCAAAATTTCTTATAAGACTTGTGAAATTCTTGACATGTAAGAATTTTTGGGATACCGGTAAAATGCAGGGGGTAGTAAAGCCAAATTTTCATATAAAACTTTCAAGATTCATGACATGAAAGAATTTTTGTGATACCCACCCCTTACTTCAAAAAAATCCAGGGGTGGGGGATTGTCAAATTTTCAAAGGAGACTTGAAAATTTTATTTAAAAAAAGAATATTTAACATTAAAATACGATATTTCAAGAAATACAGAAAATAATTGTAAAATTTATGTACAAATAAATATGAACACATGAAGTGTGAAAGAAATAAAAGAAACTAGTCAACAAAAAATTTCATTAAACGTTCTATTTCTTCAACAGATTTGTTTGCTTTAATGCATTCGATCAAGAAAGCTTTCTTTTTAGAACTTTCTTGGAGATCATGCTTATACTTCATCTGTTCCATTAAGTTTTGATGCTCGAGTGTTTTTTTCTTATTTTTGGATTTTTCAATACTAAGAGTTAACTCAAACTTCTTCTCCTCCAAATCTTGGGCCCTACCATCCTTCTGTAAAGAGAGCTCAAACTTCTTCTCCTCCAAATCTTGGATCCGATCATCCTTCCGTAAGGAGAGCTCATACTTCCTCTCTTCCAAATCTTGTACTCTGTCATCCCTCCTTAAAGAGAGCTCGTATTTCTTCTTTTCAAAGCTCAGAGTCTCTTTAGCAATTTCCACTTGTTCTAGAGTGAGAATAAAAATTAACATAAAGTAGAAGAAAAGCAGAGTAAAGTAATAAGAGGTATGATATCACTTACCAGCATCACGTTTCTCTAAAAACTGTTCCATCGAAGAAAAAGGTGTTTGTGATGAAGTATCACTTTTTTGTCTTCTTTGGGAGAGGAAATTTAGACTAGTTGAAGCCCTTCTCTTTTTGTTCAACGTAGCATTTTCCTCCTCATCATTGTCACTAGATTCAGACTCAGTTGGTTGAGGATCCTGGGTTTGTTCATCAGCCTTTTAAGAAATAAGAAAAAGATAAGTAAATAAAAAATAGAATTGATAAGATAAAAGAAAAAGAAACAGACCTGAGTTAGATTTGGTTGGGTTAAATCACCTATAGGATCTACAGAAAAGATATTTAGATATGTCTCATTCAAATGAGGGGAGGCTTGAGTGGAAGAAGAGGATGGGAAAAGATTTGCTTCGACATCATGTTCGGAGATAGGATCTTCTCCATCCAACATGTTTACAGGATTAACATCGGCTCGCTCTCCAAAAATTGCATCCATCTCTTTAAAGTAAGGACATAAAGAATCAAGTTTATTGTCTATGGATTTTATACCCTTAGTTATATCAATGTCAGTAACCTCAAAACCAGTGGAAGATGAAAGAGCATTTGCCTTCTTGTATTTTGCTCGATAATGCTTGAAGCGTTCAGACATCTGTTTAGGAAAAAGATCAATCCTTCACTTGGTCTTATTGTGTAATTCATTTGCCATTAGAAGATAGCCATTAACTTTTGATGTGGGGGGCCGTCCTACTTTAGTGGCATACTCAGTACAAAACAAGAATCATAGTTAGATTTGGTTTTCAGCCAGTTGATAAGAATGAGATGTTCTTCTTTTTTTAATTGAACAGTCTTTGATTTCTTGGCTGAGCGGGGGAAAGAGGAAGTAGTGGGAATTGAAGAACAACTGGGTGATGGCTGCCTTTGAGAAGATCTAGGATGACGAGGCATGTTATTATAAATGAAGATGAAAAGGATCAGAAACAAGCAGATGAGATAGCGAGATGAAAAGGAGAAGAATCAAATAGATGAAATGGGGAGAAATTCTGAGCGGATAGAATGAACAGGATGGGATGAGAATGGAAGTGCGCAGCAAGGTAGAAGGCTGGGATATCCAGAAAGTTGTCCAAGATGTGGTTATCAAATATTGAGGATAAAAATGTCAGATAAGAGGTGAACATTGACACGTAAAGTGTCTAATAACCCAATTATTAGCAAAAATAATTGGGGAAGATAATTGGGGTATGCAGATTATTTTCCGCAATTAGGGATCAGGAATTTTTTTTTCCGGGATCAGACATTATTAATTGCGGAAGATTCTTATCCACTAGCCCCGGGGCTATTGGATAAGGAATCCACAATAATGCATTATCCCGCCTCTTATACCCCAATTTCCATTCCTGATTCCTGATCCCAAACTCATCTCATCCATGATGGATTTTCAAGAAAGTCACATGACTCATAATTGCTGATGACACCCTTAAGTCTTTCCTCACTCTATGCTACTTAATTTTGGTGGCAAACACTTAAGTTTTTTTTCTATCTACACACCCCAACTGCACATTTGGCGGTGAATTCCCACTTCCCTCATCACATAACCCTTCCACCGGCAACAATGAAACACCTCTCTACTAGACGGCTACTTCACTCCACTATTAATGCCATCACTTTACTTTTAGTTCTCTACTATAAATCTGACTCTGATTTGGAATATGCTTTAGCTTATATGCATTTTCTTTCCAAAAAGTGTTACATCATCACCAGGGGGCCAAATCTTTATCATGATCCCCGATATTATCTGGCCTCCATTCTCAACATTCCTCATTTAAACTTCACACAACTTTTTAGAACTTCTCCTGATTATTTCTTAAAACTTTATCAACTCATCTCCGATCATCCTATCTTCCATAACAATTCTCATAACAAACAGTGTAATCCTGCCATCCAGCTTGCTGTTGCTCTATGTCGCTTTGGCTCAAATGGAAATGGTGCTGCCGTAAGACGTTTGGATAATCTCTTTAACATAGGATATGGTACTGTGATATTATACACCAAGCGCTGTATGATTGCTATCCTTTCCCTCAAGTCTCAAACTCTTGCTTGGTCAACTCCAGAACAGCGACTTGAATCCTCTCAAGTAATGCAAGCTGAAGGTTTCCCTGGCTGTATAGGTTTTGTTGATGGCACAACCATCCCTTTGAGTCAAAAGCCTGCTCATGATGGCAACCATTATTTTGATCGCAAAAAAAGGTTTCTTCAAAATCTTCTCCAAGTTCTCATCTTTCACAATCTAACTTTTTATCTTCTTTCTAGATACTCTATTGCCATTCAACTTGTATGCGATGTAAATAAAAAATTTATTGCTTTTCACAGTGGCTGCCCTGGAACATGTCATGACTCTTCTGTCTTCCAAAGAATGAGGATTTCTCAATCCCCTGAATCATACTTTGACGAATCTCAATACCTCCTTGCAGACTCAGCATATGCAAGTGGAAAGTACATTATACCTGCTTTCCATAGTGCAACTTCAGAAAATGACCCCAAAACTGCCTTTAATTATCACCTTGCACAATCAAGAGTACAAATTGAACATGCTATAGGTATTTTAAAGGGGCGATTTTCTAGTCTTCGGGAGCTCAGAATCCAATTTCAAAAAAAATTGGAGATCAAAACTGCAAATCATTGGATCTTGACTTGCATAATACTCCACAATATTCTAGCTGATTTAAAGGATGAGTGGAATGATCTTTATGAAGAAGAGGATCCTGAACCACCACCGGCACTCCCCTCCCTTGATTCACAAATCATTCAATCAACTGGCATACGCTCCATTATAATGCCAATTACTCTCCAACATTTCACTTTGCAACGCATTTAATTTTTAATTTTTATGTTTTCATACTTTCCAAATGTCATCTTTGTGTACTTTATTCACTTGGTTTTGTATTTTGGTTTGTTGCATATTCACTTTTTTTTGAATTTACGGTGAATATCTTTTTTTTGGATGGCTCATTGGTTTTCTTTCACCAGCTCAACATGAAATCGCATATTTTCTGAAATTGCATATTTTGTCAGTGATTTTTTTTTTCATTCATCCCTCATATCTTTTTCCTATTCTCCTCCAACATCCCTTAAACAATTTGGTTTCATTCATTTTGTCATCTCATCTCTCCAGGTAAGTCATTTTATTCATTTTTATTGATTTTTTGATTACTAATTATATTTTTTTTTGTTTTTTTCTGTTTATTTTATTTTTTTTATCAAAATTTTTTTGTAAGTGGTTATTTTGGATTTCAATGGTATAATTAACCTTTTTTTCTCTCCCTCTTTACTTTCTTTTTTAGCTCCATCACCCTACTCTTCATCCCTCCTTGGCATGGTCATTATCCCCCCTTTCCCTTATTTCACTTTTTTTTGGCTCCATTTCATTGAAACACATACATTGCACATTCTTTATGCATTTCACTTACTCCATATTCAATTTCCCCACAATTCCAACATCACTCTTTCTCACTCTATTTTTCCTACTTTTCAATCAAGGTAAGTTTCATCTCCTTTTTTTCATGCCTATATGATATCTCATTCCTTTTATGAAAACTTCATACTTAAATATATGTATGACTCTTATCTGGATAACAGTGAACTTATAAAACTCCTTTTGATCTCATCTTCATTACCACTTTTCAAGTTTTTGTAAAATTTTGAAAATCAGACTCGGAATTAGGGTTAGGTTTATTCAAATCTAATGTTCTTTTTACTGAAGATTCTCCTGAAGGCTACCTTTCATTTCCTGCAAACAGATTTGAATTTGATTCAGTGGTTGCTGAGATATTGACTGTTAAAGTTGAGCCTTTTTTTCCCAATTTAAATTTTTATTTCATTTTTTTATGTAAAAAATTAGGGTTTGGTTTATTTAAATCACATGTCCTTTAACTGAAGATTCTGCTAAAGCATATCTTTCATTTACCTCAAACAGGTTTGAATTAGGCTCAGTGGTTGCTGAGATTTTGACCTTTGAAGTTGAGCCTTTTTTCCAAATTTCACTTGTCTTATTTCACATTTTTATATTGCATATTTAGAGGATAAGGATTCTGAAACTCTTATATGATTATTATCTAGGCATGTATTCGTTTCTCAAGAATATCACTAAAGCTCAAAAAGATGAAGATTTTCGCTTATGGGACACTCTACCTTCCTTTAACTCTTTACTTTCTTTTCGACTCAAAAAGCTCTGTAATAAAGCATTTGAAGAAAATCATGAACTTGCAACCAAAGTTGGAATACCGAATTGGTGTGACTCCAAATGGGAAGATATCAGCCACAAATATCTTTTATTCTCTAATGTTATTATCACTCATTCTGGATTCCACAATAGGATTCATATCGATAGGAATGATGCCAATTTTCTTACTTTTGTAATATTCTCATATATCAATCCAATAACTGGCCACCCAATACCATCTCCAGCTAAAATCAAAGGACATGGTTTATATTTTCCAGACCACCGGTGCATCATTGATTTTGGTTTGGGAAATGGTATCATTGAAACTATCTGGAATTCTTCTAAGGATAATCATCAAACGACCAAAGCTCCTCCTGGTTTGGAATCCTGTCAAGATTTCACTCATTTTGGTTGCTCATTTCAAATCAGTAATAAGTTGATACAAAGAATCAATAAGGTAAAGAAAGAAGGTAAAGTTATTCGATTTAAAAAAACTTTATCTAGATCCAAAAAGTATGGGGATTAGAATTGTCATCGAAAATTATATATTTTTTCATAAATTTTTAATAAATATTTTTTATATATCAATTTTATCAAGTAATGTGATGAGCCATCGACCTTGTGTTGTATAACAGGTAATCATGATAACATTTATTTGTTTCATGGGGTTCCTCTTGCCTATACCTATGGAAAGTCCCAAACTTTGTTTCTTGACTTGGTCTGCATTTTGGCTTGAGGGATTGTCATTACTTTAAACTAGGGAAATTGATATATATTAGATATTTATTTAATAATTTATGTAATTATATTAAATTTAGATGACTTTCACCCCTTACTTCAATAAAATGCAGGGGGGGGTATTGCCAAATTCTCAAATCTGACATATGAAATTGATGACTTAGAAAAATTTTGGTGATACCCACCCCTTGCTTCAATATAATGCAGGGGAGAGTATTGCCAATTTTTTTAAACAGATATAGAATTTTTTTGACTTGTAAATATTTTTGTGATACCCGTCCCTTACTTCAATAAAATCCATGGGGGGTTGTGCCAAAATTTCTTATAAGACTTGTGAAATTCTTGACATGTAAGAATTTTTGGGATACCAGTAAAATGCAGGGGGTAGTAAAGCCAAATTTTCATATAAAACTTTCAAGATTCATGACATGAAAGAATTTTTGTGATACCCACCCCTTACTTCAATGAAATCCAGGGGTGGGGGATTGTCAAATTTTCAAAGGAGACTTGAAAATTTTATTTAAAAAAAGAATATTTAACATTAAAATACGATATTTCAAGAAATACAGAAAATAATTGTAAAATTTATGTACAAATAAATATGAACACATGAAGTGTGAAAGAAATAAAAGAAACTGGTCAACAAAAAATTTCATTAAACGTTCTATTTCTTCAACAGATTTGTTTGCTTTAATGCATTCAATCAAGAAATCTTTCTTTTTAGAACTTTCTTGGAGATCATGCTTATACTTCATCTGTTCCATTAAGTTTTGATGCTCGAGTGTTTTTTCCTAATTTTTGGATTTTTCAATACTAAGAGTTAACTCAAACTTCTTCTCCTCCAAATCTTGGGCCCTACCATCCTTCTGTAAAGAGAGCTCAAACTTCTTCTCCTCCAAATCTTGGATCCGATCATCCTTCTGTAAGGAGAGCTCATACTTCCTCTCTTCCAAATCTTGTACTCTGTCATCCCTCCTTAAAGAGAGCTCGTATTTCTTCTTTTCAAAGCTCAGAGTCTCTTTAGCAATTTCAACTTGTTCTAGAGTGAGAATAAAAATTAACATAAAGTAGAAGAAAAGCAGAGTAAAGTAATAAGAGGTATGATATCACTTACCAGCATCACGTTTCTCTAAAAACTGTTCCATCGAAGAAAAAGGTGTTTGTGATGAAGTATCACTTTTTCGTCTTCTTTGGGAGAGGAAATTTAGACTAGTTGAAGCCCTTCTCTTTTTGTTCAACGTAGCATTTTCCTCCTCATCATTGTCACTAGCTTCAGACTCAGTTGATTGAGGATCCTGGGTTTGTTCATCAGCCTTTTAAGAAATAAGAAAAAGATAAGTAAATAAAAAATAGAATTGATAAGATAAAAGAAAAAGAAACAGACCTGAGTTAGATTTGGTTGGGTTAGATCACCTATAGGATCTACAGAAAAGCTATTTAGATATGTCTCATTCAAATGAGGGGAGGCTTGAGTGGAAGAAGAGGATGGGAAAAGATTTGCTTCGACATCATGTTGGGAGATAGGATCTTCTCCATCCAACATGTTTACAGGATAAACATCAGCTCGCTCTCCAAAAATTTCATCCATCTCTTTAAAGTAAGGACATAAAGAATCACATTTATCGTCTATGGATTTTATGCCCTTAGTTATATCATTGTCGGTAATCCCAAAACCAGTGGAAGATGTAAGAGCCTTTGCCTTCTTGTATTTTTCTCGGTAATGCTTGAAGCGTTCTGACATCTGTTTAGGCAAAAGATCAATCCTTCCCTTGGTCTTATTGCGTAATTCATTTGCCATTAGAAGATAGCCATTAACTTTTGGAGCGGGGGGCCGTCCTACTTTAGTGGCATACTCAGTACCAAAACAAGAATCATAGTTAGATTTGGTTTTCAGCCAGTTGATAAGAATGAGATGTTCATCTTTTTTTAATTGAACAGTCTTTGATTTCTTGGCTGAGCGGGGGAAAGAGGAAGTAGTGGGAATTGAAGAACAACTGGGTGATGGCTGCCTTTGAGAAGATCTAGGATGACGAGGCATGTTATTATAAATGAAGATGAAAAGGAGCAGAAACAAGCAGATGAGATAGCGAGATGAAAAGGAGCAGAATCAAATGGATGAAATGGGGAGAAATTCTGAGCGGATAGAATGAACAGGATGGGATGAGAATGGAAGTGCGCAGCAAGGTAGAAGGCTGGGATATCCAGAAAGTTGTCCAAGATGTGGTTATCAAATATTGAGGATAAAAATGTCAGATAAGAGGTGAACATTGACACATAAAGTGTCTAATAACCCAATTATTAGCAAAAATAATTGGGGAAGATAATTGGGGTATGCAGATTATTTTCCGCAATTAATTTAATTGCGGATCGGTCAACATTGATACCCCCTAATAAATATAAATTAATTAAATAATTAATTATAAACATATATTATAATTATAAGTATGAGATTAACTTATAATGTAATTAAATTAATTAATTAAAATTATATATTAAATAAAACCTTACATATGTTATTAAAAAATAATATTGGGCGCTTTTTTGATTACTAATTGTTTCATCAAAGTATTAAACAAGTTAAAACACTTATTTAAATATATTATTAATGTTTTATTCTAAATATAAGTAATTTTGTTATAATAAGTATATGTTTTAAATTAAATTAATTATTACACTAATAGAAGTAATTTATTGATTGATTATTCATGTTTTATACTAAATTAATTAATTAAATAATTTTTCATGTGTTAAAATAAATTATTTTTCATGTTTCACTTAAATTGGTTAGTATTTAAAAAGATAATAAGACATGTTTTAAATTAAATTAATTATTTTTATGTGTCTCAAACTTATTCAATTAGTCACTAATTTTATGATAACGTTTGGGATTGAATTGGTGGATATTTAGGCTCTAACTCATGTGTTTTAATTAATTGTGTCATATTTACCCTTATACTTACTTAGAATCATTTAATTGTTATTATATTTTTATTAATCTTTGTGTATACTTTATTATGACGCTTTAAAGGGCCCCTTGCCTATATAAGGGCCTTGGGTAACCCCCTGTAGCCTCACCACTTATTATACACGCAAATTAACTATAATTTTCAATACTGTATGTTTATTTTTTTTATTAGCATTATAAATTTAAATTTAAAAGTAAATAAATTATTTAAGGTTGAAATATGTCTATTAATAATATCAAGTGTTTGCCGCGCATTTGAAAATAACTCTTATTTTAATAAATATATTATAATTTAATAACCCTTACTATTGTGTCAAGTCCCAAGAAATACTCTTTGCCTTTTCTTTTAGAATAATTAAATTATTTCATTAATTTTTTTCTTTACCTTTTGTAAATCTTTTCCTCTTTTTCCTCCTCCTCCTCTCTGTTCTTTCCCTCTTCTTCTCCTTCTTCTAGATGACCAGCCGATAATTGGGAGCCATTAGAAACGACAACAACAATACACCTACTTGTGACAAAAGACACTGCGCACGGACCACCTAAAACAAAAAAGAAATATTTGCCACGGCCGTGTTTTGAACTTGGGTTCAAACTTTTGGTTTAATAATATATTAAATAATATTTACTTTTGAAGTGATTTCTAAATCACTATAGTAAGTTAACCTTTGCACCTCTCACTCATATTATTGACTTTTTATTGAAACAAAAGTGATTGTGGCTTATTGCTGAATTACTGATTGTAAGTGTTGATATTTTTATTAATTTTTTACTCCTAGTCAACCATAATAGAGTTATACTCTTAGTCCTAGAAGATCATTAATTTTTAATAAATTATTAAATCAACTTTTATTAAATATTTTTTGATTTATTGGTTGACCATAATAGTACTCAGTGCTTAGTCCCAATATTGCCAATATATTTTTTGGTATTAATCATTTTTGGTTGACTTATTCAACCTTTTTTGGTTGGTCCCATTATAATTATTAGTATTTTTTTATAAAAAATTGTAATTACATAATTTTGTATTACATTTTTTGTTAATTAATTGATTTTTGAATAAAAATTTAAATTTTTTGTTTTTGTTAAAAATTCATTTGATTATATTTTATTTTGAAAATACAAATTTAAATCATTAAAATCATTTTTATTGCTTGTTCACAGTTTTTATGTCCAGTATTTTGGCTAACAGCATGGATAACTTACATGTGGATGAAATTGAAGTGGATGTTGAAACTGAATCTGTAGGATCTTCTAAATTAACTTACAAAAATTATTCAGCTGACAAAAAACCTTCAGGATGTGGAAATGGCAGGAGAAGTGGCTAACCCCCCTCACCAAATACCTCTGAAAGAAGCAAAACCTCAGATAAATCAGCAAAATTCACTAAAGGGTATAAGAATAAAAAAGATACCTCTGACTCAACAAATAAACAGCCTTTCCAGTCACATAAAAGAACTGAAAACAGAAAGTATGAAATAGAAGGCAAGAGTAGACAAACTTTTCCAACAGATGCAGGAGTTATTAAATCCCAAGCAGGTTCAACCTCCTCCTTTCCTAGCCTCTTAGCCTCAGCCTCAACCTCAGCCCCATCATGCACCCAGCTCCTTCACTCAAAATCAAAACACTCTGCAGGTGGAGCAGTCGAAATGGGATTACTTGATGAACAATTACCAAAAGAATGTCCAGAAACCAACAGCTCAACACCCTAAGACATCCAGAACACCAACCTACCATCCATTTCCTCAGCTCCATCCTTATCAGGGAGGCAGAAGAAAGAAGGAACAGGGGAAGTTTCCTCCCTTTCCATGGTAAGTAATTTTTTTGATAAACATGTTGGTATGTATAATAACAAATCTTCTTCCTCAGGTAATATTGTGGATCAAGGTAAAAGAACAGTTAAACCCATAAAAAGACAAATTCCTTTAATGAGTAGCCCCAATGATGTAATTACAAAATTATAATTTGTTGAAACTTTACATTTGACTTCTACTTCTTTAATTAATCCTTCTCTTGCAATTAAAAATGATCCTGTTTCCCCTGAAGTCTATACCTTACTTGAGAGAACTTCTGAGGAGATATTGAAAGATACACTTGATTTTAATGTTGTGAAAGTCAAACATTTGAGAGATTTATTAGTACATGAGAGTGATAGATTGAATAATTTGCACTTGCATTGTAAAGTGAGTTCTTCTGTACAAGATACAGCTTATTTTAAAATCAAAGAAACTTTGAATATTGTTCTTAGCCAACAGAAAGAAATAAGAAGTGACCATAGAGCTATCTCAGATAAGAATATCAATCTGCATAAATCCTTGAGTGAATTGAACCCCCTTATTGAGGAAAATTATTCATTGAAAAGTGAAATTTAGTCTCTACACAATGAATTGAAAAAGCTAAAAAATGATTTCCATTCTCTGAGTACCAAACACACAGTTTTTGAGGACAGAAATGTTGTATCCCTTGAAAAAATGAATGAACAGATGTCTGAAATTCCAAGGATAAGAAACTATGTGTCTGACCTACAGGAAAAATTTTCAGCCTTAACCATCCATAATTATGGTGTAGATGAAAGTGCTGCCCATAAGCTGCATAAGAGTAAAGGAAAGGAAACTGAAAAGATCAACTCTTCTCCTCCCAAAATTTCAGCCATTAAACAAACTTAAAATGAATCTGTAAAATCTTTTTCTACTAGCAAAAAACCTTTTAATGGTAATGAACCAGCTGTTTCTGTAAACAATGAGATTTCTGAAAACCTGGCTAAACTTCAATATTTATTAATGTTAAATAATTCAAATGAAAAGATGGACCATCCCAGTAGCCAGAAAAATTGGCCTAAACTGGACCAATATCCCACTTTTGATGGTGACTCTTTATCTGAATGGCAACACTTTGTTCAGAGAATTGATAATCTAAAAAATATTATAAATTGCCAGATGAAGAAATTGTCTCTTAATTAATTTCTTTATTTTCCAATTTAGCTTTAATGTGGTATGAATCTGTCTTACTGGAAAATCAACATTATACTTAGAGAGAGTGGAAAACCTTGATTGAAAATAAATTTGGTGGTTCCAAATTCAGGCTTGCACAGCAGAGATTATATGAGAATGCTAAATATGTGTCCTCCTCTCCTAAAAAACCTATTGTTTTCCTTATGAAAATTACAAAAATTCTTAGAGCCATGGATCCTAAAATCGATTATGATATTTGGAGAAATAAAATTCTCTACAAATTACCAAATTCTCTGAGGGATTTGATTGCGGCAAGGACTGAGCATGTGAGAGAGAATTCTTCCTTTATTAATATCTGCAATGAAGTCCTACTTAATCATAGATATGAACCAAGGAAATATTCTGTTAAATCTTATCATGACCAACAAAAGCTTTCCATAAAACTTCCAGAAAAAACTGGTAGACCCTCTGCCACAGCTTCTCCAAAGAAATATGCAACTAATACTTGTTTTAAATGTAACAAAACATGGAAAAAAGGACATATTTGCAACAAGAAAATTCATCTTGTTGAACATAATGAGGAATCTGATAATACTCAAGCTGATCTTTATGATTACTCCAGTGACTGTAATAGAAATATCTCTTATGACCATGAGTCTTCTCAGGAAGTTCTGGTTTTAGAAAAGAATATCCAAAATTTAGATAATTGGTCTGATAATTTTGATATTGCCTTATCTTCTGTGGAAAATGATGAAGTAATTAGAGATATTACTGAAAGTTCCATTTTAATATCACCTTTGAGAGAACCAGTTATCATAAATGTTAAAAATGTTGAGATTATTCTTGACTCTGGTGCTGGAGGATGTGTAGTGTCTGAAAAATCACTGGCTTCTGTAGATAAGGATTATCAATGCAAATTATTACATATAACATCTGAAAAATGGAAAGGTTATGGTTCTGTTTTATGTCCCATTGGCAAATAAAAAACCACCGTATTCTTTAAATATAATGGTGGTTTTGTCAGAGCTATTTGTGAATTTGTTGTGATGAAAAATGAAAATTTATGCAATTGGTTTATCATGGGAATTGATATTTTAACTATTTTTGGCATTAAATTGGATCCTGCAAACAATTGTTCTACTTTGGGAATGAATGGGAAAAGAAAATTTAAAATTTCTTCTTCTAAAAAGCATTCTGCACCCTTATTAAAATCTTTCCAATATTTGATCCAATTTAAAGGTAGAAAAATAGAGGAAATAAATGTATTATTGTCTGAAATCAAAACAGCTTCATTTGGTGACCAATTAACTGATAAACAAAAAGATTCAATATTAACGTTAATTAAATCTTTGCCTATGGCTTTTGCTCATGGTTCCCATGTGCTAGGCTTGGTTAAAGATGAAATGAAAATTTCTCTATCCTGCAATTTGGATGAAATACCTCCTAGCCTAAAGATAAAACCCTTCCCTGCTTCTCTTAAAAAGAGAAAAGATATAGAAGATAATATCTCAACTTTATTGAGTATGAATATTATTGAAAAAGTAGATGTTACACCAAAATATTGTGTCATCTCTTCAGTTTTAATCTCATATGAAAAAGATAAAGCTAGACTATGTGGAGATTTCAGAGCATTAAATACTTATACTGTGGATGATATTTACTCATTACCAAGAATTAGCTCTAAACATGCTACCTTACAAGGTGCTAAATTCATAAGCTGCCTTGATGCTAATGAAGGTTATCATCAAATACCTGTTGAAAAGTCTTCCCAAAATTTTTTACTAATTGCAACCCATATGGGAATTTTCAAATATGTTAGGATGCCTTTTGGCCATAAAAATGCTTCTTCAGTATTTTAAAAAGTAATGGATAACAAATTTCATCAGGAAATAATTGAAGTTTGGTTAATTATATATCTTGATGACATCATAGTTTTTTCTAAAACTTTTGATGAACATATACAACACTTGATTAGAGTCTTCCAGAAAATGGATGAAATTAACATGACTTTATT
This sequence comes from Hemileia vastatrix, assembly GCA_030280995.1. Lineage (NCBI taxonomy): Eukaryota > Fungi > Basidiomycota > Pucciniomycetes > Pucciniales > Zaghouaniaceae > Hemileia > Hemileia vastatrix. The sequence continues at coordinate 3,250,555 of JASXTE010000008.1, read as the reverse complement.
CCTTAAAAAAGTGTAAATTTGGGTTTCAATCGTTAAAAGTCATGGGTCATGTTGTGTCTGGCTTACAGATCTGTGTAGACCAAGGAAAAGTTGCTGCTATCCAAAATGTGTCAGCACCAACTTCTGTAAAAGAAATACAGAGTTTTTGGGATTGTGTGGCTACTATAGACAATACATAAAAAATTATTAAGTCATAGCCTTACCACTTACCATACTAACAAGAAAAGACGTGGATTATATATGGAATGAGGACAGTCAAAGATCTTTTGATACATTCAAAAGATGTTAAATTTCAGCTCCAATCCTTGCCCTTCCAGATTTTAATAAGCCTTTAGTTTTTTATACAGATGCAATTTTTATTGGACTTGGAGCTTTTCTTCATCAAAAACAAATTATTAATGAAAAAGTTTCAGAAGTAGTAATTTGTTATATTTCAAGAACCTTAAGAAAAAGTGAATTGAAATATGGTGCCACTCAATTAGAGTGCTTAGAAGTTGTATGGGCTTTGGAAAAGCTTCATTATTATTTAGATTATCAAAATTTTGAAATAGTTACTGCTTGAAGTGCTGTGAAATCCCTCTTTAACTTGAAAATACCAAATAGACATATGTTTAGATAACAACTAGCTGTTCAAGAATATAGAGGTAGAATGACTATTATTCCCAGGGCTGGAGATGTTCATTCAAATGTTGATATGTTGTGCAGATTACCTCTTCCAAATGATGTATCCAATCCAGCCCATGTACCTGAAGATGAAACAGTACATATACATGGTATATACACTGTTGATATGAAAGAGGAACTGTTACAATCAATTCTGGATTCATATGATCAAGATTCTGATATGAATATTGGTTACAATATTGAATGATCCAAAGAATGCTTCTATCCAAGCATCGATAAAAACTCTTCCTCCAAAGTACCAGAGTGCTTTGAGTAAAGGTGTCAGCATAAATATCCTTAGGACTGAGTATTTCTTATGCTTAAAATAAGATAACCTTAACTAGATTAAGCTTATATCTTAAAAATAAGGTTAAAATAATAATATATATTATTTTCTTATATATATATATAATTATTATTCTATTATATAATGTATAATAGTTTAAATAGCTTATCCATGGCCTAATAATACTTATTAAGGTGTTAATGGAGTCATAATATACTTATCTTAAGTGATATGAAGTAATTATTGACATACATAAGCTTATATGTGTACATAAATCTCATATTCAGTGAAATTGTCACGCGCCACGTGACACTTGAAGCGAAATTAACTCAATAAATCAATAATATCGAGTCCTAAATCTATACTCGAAGCGCAGAAAGCAATTCTCAATAGCAACTGCGATTTTCCTTTGTGTACTGCTATTTAACTGGGCTAGCCTAAACTCTAAATCTAAATTAGTCAATCTCCCAATAGGGTACCTTAGTCCTTTTCAATAAGCGACGCACAGCGCTAGGATCAACAAAATAGTATAGTAGTAGTTTTTTCCATTAAAGTTGTTAATTAATTAAGAGGGACAAATTGATCATGAACGGATATTTAGTAGAGAGGGTCTAAGTGTATGTTAGTAATGGTCAATGGAATGGGAATGCTGCGATGGAAGGGAGGTCAATGCGAGGAGGAACAAAGGATATAAAAGGAGTTGGGTATTTGGTTTGATATTCCTTAGAATTAAATTATAATATTGTATTTACATTAATAGTGGTAAATCCTTAAAAGTTAAATCATTGTTATTGTATCTTTCTTTTACCTTCTCAATATTCATTTCTAAATCCTAAATCATTGATTATTGAGTTTCCAAACCTTCGTGAGATTTTAAGAATTATTATTACCTTGGAACTAGTTTATAATTCTCCTCAATCGAACCTCGAACCTATAGCTATTACTTCGAGTGACCTTCGAATCATTTCCTCGAATCATTCCTCTGTGCTTCAAAGAAGTTTCTAAAATCCCTCATCTCACTTACAGGAACATCCTTGACCTTGTGCGTAGGTCGTCCGGTGACAGAAATATGCAGTATATTATGTATATTTAGGTATATAAGTGGGTTTTAGCCCTTAATAGCCTATAACCTTTGTTTTTCTGCTTATTTTAGGTCATATGGACGAAATCAGTGGACTCACAACGCCTACAGAAGCATAGACACCTATATCAGGCGCATACACCCAGTTTGGACAACTAAAATTACTTCCTTGGATGGTTATTCACGGATTTATGGGTTGGAAAGATGTTTTTGGGTTAATGTGGATGCTTGGGGATGTTATTGGGGGCTTGGAAATTTTATTTGTTTCCTTTATATGCTTTTAGTTTCATTAAATCTCTTTTTGATCATTTATTTTACCTGTTTCTTTATGGTATCCGCTTTTATCTGGGTTTTCTATTTATGGTATGACTCTGTGTTATTATTAATAGTGATGGAGGGTCCTTACTGGAGGTCTGGGTGTTGAAACTGCTTGAAGTGGACGCCATGGGGAGGTGATGGGCCCTCACAGTGCTGTAATTGCCGGGGATAGCAGTGACATCATCTGGATTGAAGGTCTGTGCACTCCAGTGGATTTGGGTATAAGTAAGAAGGGATTTTGACAGTTTATTATCATCATTCAATTACTACACTTCAAAAAAACACTACAATACAATTATTAGCATTCAGAAATATATTATAAAGCCCTTATAAATTGATATTATCTTTATAAAAGCTATAACTATATTTTATTCTCCTATTTTCCACCACTAGCACGCATTTAAATCCAAGTATTGTGAGTTTTATTTGAGTATAACTATTCTATTAGTCTTCCCCTGAGGTTTAATCACTAAATCATTTATTAATAAGTAGTAGGACCATAAAATAACACTATTATATCATACTTATATACTAGACTATACTGACAAAAGGAAAGTTTTCCATTGAAGATGGTTATATTTACTGCAGGAGAAAACTGACAAATGTCATTGTTATTCCTCCTTCCATGAAAGAAACCATCTTAAAACTATGTCATTATCACATATTAGCAGGACATTTTGATCTTGAAAAAACCATTATCAGAATTAAAAACACTTCTTGGTGGGCTTATATGTCTGAAGACACTAAATTGTATGTTGAATCTTGTGATTCTTGTCAAACATCTAAAAGATTTACAGGTTAAAGAGCAGGATTTTTACAACATATTGAAGCACCAGATTCTCCTTGTAAACTAATTAACATGGATTTTTTCACTGTTCTTCATGTAGCAGGTAAAGACAGTTATAACCCTCGTTGGGTAATAGTGGATAGATTCACCAAAATGTGAAAATTTATTCCTACCCAAAAAGATGTATTCATAAAGGAATTAGATTTCATATGGTGGTCTTACATGTTTAATATTTTTGGATTTCCAATAGCTATTATGTCTGATAAAGATCCAAAATTTACATCTGAGTTTTGGACTCCCTTGATGGATATTTGTGGCTGTGAGTTAAAATTGTCTACAGCTCACCATCCTCAGACTGATGGTCTAGCTGAAAGAATGATTCAAACTCTGGAAGATATTATTAGAAGGTATTGTGCCTTTGGATTAGAATATAAAGACAATTACAGATTTAATCATGACTGGGTCACTCTATTGCCTGGTTTTGAATTTGCATATAATAGCACTGTTCATTCTGTCACTGAGAAAAAGCCTTTTAAGCTTTGGTTAGGTTTTGTTTCAAACACTCCTGCTCGAATTCTCAATAATAAATTACCTAAGTTTGAATTACATCCTTATGTAAGATCTTTTATGCAAATGCAACAGCTATGCAGAAAACATACTCAAAGCTGTATTGATAAAGCATTTGAATGTGAAAAGAAGAGATGGGATAAATCCCATAAAGAATACACATTTAACAAGGGTGATGAAGTGTTGATATCTACTGTTCATTTCAATCTACAAGGAAACAACAAATTAAAAGATCCTTTTGTGGGACCATTTGTTGTTAAAAGAATGGTTGGAGATAATGCAGTAGAAGTTGTATTGTATTCTCCATATGATAGGAAAAATCCTGTTTTTCCCATTTCTTTTCTTAAACCTTATACTTTCAACTGTGACTTATTTCCCAAAAGAAGGGGAAGAACTAAGAAAAACCCTCATTAAGTCACAAAAACTGCAGAAATTAATAAAATTCTCAATGATAGAATTATCACTTCTGAGAGAGGTAATGAATACTTATTGAGATATAAGAACAAATTATCTGAACAAGATGCATGGATACCTTGAAAAGAAATTTTAAATCTTTCTACCCTGTTAAAAAAGTATAGAAAAGAAAAAATCTTAGCATTTATTTTTATTGTTTTTTTAGAGTGAGGGAGTGTCAGCCAGGCTATACCAGGAGCCCAGTAAATTTTATGTAAGCTTGAACCAAAAGAGGGCATAAAAATATGCTTATCATGTATATAAATTAATATTATATTGCATAATGAAATGATATAAGTATTTTATTAAATATATATAAAATAAGAATTATATTAATTTCATTATTATATAAATTATATATACATTTAAATTAAGCAAAATAAATGTTATATTATATAAATTATGGCGCATTTTTATTTATTTAATAAATATAAATTAATAATTAATTAATTATAAACATATATTAGGGGGTATCAAAGTTAAAAATTTGTAAATATTTAAAAGGCATTTCACAGCACAAAATGTAATACACAAACTTGACCTTAATTCACAGTAGAAAGGTGTTTTGGGGTCACAATATGGCATATTTTAAAAAAATAAACATGGTTTATTTGGTGGAAAAAAGAGGTATTTTGAAATGGAAGATTTCTAACTTTGATACCGCCTATTATAATTATAAGTATAAAATTAACTTATAATGTAATTAAATTAATTAATTAACATTATATATTAAATAAAACCTTACATATTTTATTAAAAAATAATATTGGGAGCTTTTTTTGATTCCTAATTGTGTCACCAAAGTATTAAACAAGTTAAAACACTTATTTAAGTATATTATTAATGTTTTATTATAAAAATTAGTAATTTTGTTATAAGAAGTATTTGTTTTAAATTAAATTATATATTACACTAATAAAAGTAATTAAAATAATTGATTATTCATGTTTTATACCAACTTAATTAATTACATTATTTTTTACATGTTAAAATAAGATATTTTTCATGTTTCACTTAAATTGGTTATTATTTAAAAAGATTATAAGAAATTTTTTAAATTAATTTAATTATTTTTATGTGTCTCAAACTTATTTAATTACTAACTAATTTTATGGTAACTTTTTGGGATTGAATTGGTGGATATTTAGGTTCTACTCATGTGTTTTAGTTAATTGTGTCATATTTCCCCTTACACTTACTCAGAATCAATTAATTGTTATTATATTTTTATTACTCTTTGTATATACTTTATTATGATTCTTCAGAGGGCCCCTTTCCTCTATAAAGGTCTTGGGTAACCCCCTGTAGCCTCACCACTTATTATACCCTCAACTTAACTATAATTTTAAATACTATACATTTATTTTAATTTTTTTCTTAGCATTATAAATCTAAATTAAAAAGTAAATAAAATATTTAAGGTTGCGATAGGTCTATTAATAATATCAAGTGTTTGCCGCGCATTTTAAATTAACTCTTATTTAAATTAATATATTATAATTTAATAACACACACTATTTTGTTAAGTCCCAAGAAATACTCATTGCCTTTTCTTTAAGAATAATTAAATTATTTCATTAATTTATTTTTTTTCCTTTTGTAAATCTTTTCCTCTTTTTTCTCCTCCTATCCGTTCTTTCCCTCTTATTCTCCTTCTTCTAGATGACTAGCCAATAGTTGTGGTATCTGAGCTGGTGGATCATTGGCAAATAGGTTTGGCCATGATATTTTTGGCTTTGTGGGTTCTGAAAATGGGTAGATTTTTTTGTTGAATATCACGTTCTGTGAGTAAAAAGGTTTGTTTGTTTCTAGGTTTATTAATCGAGAAGAATTATGTTCCACCTGGAAACCAAGCAGACATGCCTTTATAGAATTACTGCTGAATTTCCCAGAACAAATCTTCTTATCTATCAATGCATATGTATGGCAACCAAATGTCCTAATTCTTTGTATTTTAGGCTTGAGGTTGAACAGCTTTTTGTAAGGTGAGAGATAGTTGGAATTTGACTTTGTGGGAATATGATTTTTAATGAATACTGATGTGTTTATTGCTTCTCCCCATAATCTTTCAGGCATATTTTCTTTGAACAGCATGGCTTTGGCCATCTTGACAGAAGTACAATTACCTTTTTTGGAAACTGGATTTTTCTGCAGGGTATATGGGGATGTGACTATCATCTTGAACCCCTCTTTGGAAGCTAACTTTTCAAATTCTTTGTTTATGAACTCGCCTCCACCATTGCAAACAAGATTTAAAAGTTTGTGATTTGTCAAGTTTTTGGAATATCATTTGAATTGCAGAAATTTATCATAGGAATCTGATTTTTTTAAGTAGGTACACAAACTTATAAGAGGAATATGCCTCTGTTAATTTAAAGTAATATTCATTCTGTCAGTACAGTCTAGTATATAAGTATGATATAATAGTATTATTTTATGGTCCTACTACTTATTTATAAATGATTTAGTGATTAAACCTCAGGGGAAGACTAATAGAATAGTTATACTCAAATTAAACTCACAATACTTGGATTTAAATGCGTGCTAGTGGTGGAAAATAGAAGAATAAAATATAGTTATAGCTTTTATAAAGATAATATCAATTTATAAGGGCTTTATAATATATTTCTGAATGTTAAAAATTGTAGTGTAATGTTTGTTTGAAGTGTAGTAATTGAATGATGATAATAAACCGTCAAAATCCCTCCTTACTTATACCCAAATCCACTGGAGTGCACAGACCTTCAATCCAGATGATGTCACTGCTATCCCCGGCAATTACAGCACTGTGAGGGCCCATCACCTCCCCATGGCGTCCACTTCAAGCAGTTTCAACACCCAGACCTCCAGTAAGGACCCTCCATCACTATTAATAATAACACAGAGTCATACCATAAATAGAAAACCCAGATAAAAGCGGATACCATAAAGAAACAGGTAAAATAAAAGATCAAAAAGAGATTTAATGAAACTAAAAGCATATAAAGGAAACAAATAAAATGTCCAAGCCCCCAATAACATCCCCAAGAATCCACATTAACCCAAAAACATATTTCCAACCCATAAATCCGTGAATAACCATCCAAGGAAGTAATTTTAGTTGTCCAAACTGGGTGTATGCGCCTGATATAGGTGTCTATGCTTCTGTAGGCGTTGTGAGTCCACTGATTTCGTCCATATGACCTAAAATAAGCAGAAAAACAAAGGTTATAGGCTATTAAGGGGCTAAAACCCACTTATATACCTAAATATACATAATATACTGCATATTTCACTGAATATGAGATTTATGTATACATATAAGCTTATGTATGTCAATAATTACTTCATATCACTTAAGATAAGTATATTATGACTCCATTAACACCTTAATAAGTATTATTAGGCCATGGATAAGCTATTTAAACTATTATAAATTATATAATAGAATAATAATTATATATATATATAATAAAATAATATATATTATTATTTTAACCTTATTTTTAAGATATAAGCTTAATATAATTAAGGTTATCTTATTTTAAGCATAAGAAATACTCAGTCCTAAGGATATTTAGGCTGACACTCCCTCACCCCAAAAAAACAATAAAAAAAAATGTTAAGACATTTTAATTAATCTTAAGGAATGAAATAAAAAATAAAAATAATTTTTATAATAAATATACTGAATGAACAGTATTATTTAGATTTAAATTTTTTCAAGAGATTTTTAAGATCAGAGATTTCATTTTCTGGAATCCACTGGTCATATTCACTTGATTTATTTTTAAATCTTAATAGATACTCAACTCCCTTTTCTTTAGTAAGGTGTCTCTTTTTAAGTATCTTTTCAATTTCTGCTTTTTCCACTATTTCTTCAGGTTGCTGTTTATGCCTTCCTGATCTTCTTGGAAAGAGAGCAGTATCATTAGAATGGTATGGTTTTATAAGAGAAATAGGAAATACTGGATGTTTTCTATCATAAGGTGCATATAGAATAACCTCAACAGCATTATTACCAACCATCTTTTTAACTACAAATGGTCCAATGAATGGATCCTTCAATTTAACATTACCATTTAAATTGAAATGTAGTGTTGAAATAAGGACTTCATCACCCTCTTTGAACATTTGTTCTTTATGGGCTTTATCCCATCTTTTCTTTTCATACTCAAAAGCCTTATTTATACATTCTTGAGCATGTTTTCTGCATAGTTCCTGCATCTGAAGAAAAGATTTAGTACCTGGATGAATATCCAATCTAGGTAACTTATTAAGAGTTTTAGCAGGGGTATTAGGTACATAACCCAACCATAACTCAAATGGCTTTTTTCCAGTGACAGAATGTACTGTACTATTGTATGCAAATTCTAACCCTGGGATAAGGGTTACCCAATCATGCGTGAATTTGTCATTGTCTTTAAAATTAAGACCAAAAGCACAGTATCTTCTTATCATATCTTCTAAGGTTTGTATCATTCTTTCTGCTAGCCCATCAGTTTGTGGATGGTGTGCTGTAGAAAGTTTTAATTGACACCCTGAAACATCCATAAGTGACGTCCAGAACTCAGAAGTAAATTTAGGATCTCTGTCAGAAACTATTGCTTTGGGGAAAACTGCTGTATTTAACATTTGTGTCCACCATAAAAAAGCTAAGTCCTTTGCAGAAACTTCTTTGTGGGTAGGAATAAATTTACACATCTTTGTAAATCTATCTACAATTACCCAGCAGGAGTTATAACTCTTATGCCCTGCTATTGGCAAACCTGTTACAAAGTCCATGTTAATGATTTCCCATGGAGCTTTTGGTTGCTCAATTTGTTGTAATAAACCAGCTCTTTTTCCTGTTAATCTTTTAGATTTTTGACAAGAATCACATGTTTCAACATATTTCTGAACATCCTCAGACATGTTAATCCACCAAGCTGTGTTTTTTACTCTGGTTAATGTTTTATGGTAGTCAAAATGACCTGCTAATATATCATCATGACATATACTTAACATTAACTCCTTCATTGAAGGGGGAATTACAATTACATTACTTAATTTTTTCCTGTAATATATAAAACCATCCTCAATGGAAAATTTTCCTTTCTCTAATGCCTCTTTATACTTATCTGGTAATGTTTTTATTAAAACATTCATTGAAGCATTAGATGGATCATTTAATATTGTAGTTAATTTACTTAAGTCAGGATCTGAATTATAATTATCAAGAATTGATTGCATAAATTCATCCTCAAGATCTACAATATAAATGCCATAAATGTTAATAATCTCTGATTCAGGAACATAAGCAGGATTATCATCATTATTAGGCAGAGGTACTCTAGATAACAGATCTACATTAGAGTGCAAGGTTCCTGCTCTATGTGTAATAGTCATCCGTCCTCTGTATTCTTGTACAGCTAATTGCCATCTAAACATGTGTCTATTAGGAGTTTTCATGTTTAAGAGTGACTTAACTGCACTACAGTCAGTTATTAACTCAAATTTTTGGTCTTCAAGGTAATAATGTAGCTTTTCAAGAGCCCATACTACTGCCAAACATTCAAGTTGAGTAGCACCATATTTTAATTCACCACTTCTCAGAGTACGTGAAATATAGCAGATTACTACTTCTGACATTTTACCTTCAATAAGTTGTTTTTGATGCAAAGCAGCACCCAGTCCAATAAAACTTGCATCTGTATATAATACAAAAGGTAATTGGAAATCTGGTAATCCCAAGATAGGAGCTGTCATTAAACATTCTTTCAACTTATTAAAAGCTTGTTGTCTTTCATTATTCCAAATGAAAGCTTCTGATTTCTTTATCAGTGTGGTCAGTGGTGCAGCAATTGATTGGTAGTTTTTTATATATTGTCTATAATAACCACACATTCCAAGAAAAGATTGTACATCCTTCACATTTTGGGGAATGCCAATATTCTTTATTGCAGCCACTTTATTTTGGTCTACACATATTTGTAAGCCAGATACAATATGACCAAGCACTTTTAAAGATTCAAACCCAAATTTACATTTTTTCAATGCAAGGGTCATTTTTATTTCATCCATTTTCTGAAATACTTTCCTTAAATGGATTAGGTGTTCATCAAAAGTTTTAGAGAACACTATGATGTCATCAATGTATACCATTAACCATCCCTCAATCATTTCATTATGGAATGTTATATCCATTAACTTCTGAAATACTGATGGAGCATTCTTTGGTCCAAATGGCATTCTGACATACTTATAAATTCCCATGTGTGTTGTTATCAACAAAAAGTTCTGTGAATTCTTTTCAACACGAATTTGATGGTACCCTTTATTTCCATCTAGGCAACTTATATATTTAGCACCTTTAAGGGTAGCATGTATAGAGGCAATCCTTGGAAAGGGATAAATATCATCTACTGTAAATGTATTTAATGCTCTATAATCACCGCACAGTCTTGCTTTATCTTGTTCATAAGAAATCAGCACTGGTGATATTACACAATATTTTGGTGTAGTTTCAACCTTCTCAAGAATGTTCATCTTTAATAACATCTTAATATTATCCTCTATGTCTTTCCTCTTCATTGGTGAAGCAGGGTATGGTTTCTTTTTAAGACTAGCAGGAATATTATCCATATCACAGGTTAAACTAATTTTCATTTCATGATCTTTTACAAGGCCAAGTTCATTTGTACCATGTGCAAAAGCCATTGGAAAAGTTTTAATTAATTCCAAAATATTATCTTTCTCAGTTTCACTTATCTGAGTGCCAAATGATGCTTTTGAAATTTCTGTTTCCAGAAGTTCCAACTCATTGGATTCTCTTCCTTTAGACGGGGAATTTGTTACTGACTCAATGTGTAAGACTGTGTTAAAAGAATTTATTTTAAATTTCCTTTTACCATTCATGCCAATTGTAAAATTGTTATTAGCAGGGTCTAATTTTACACCAAATTTAGTCAGAATATCATTTCCAATGATAAAACAGTTACTACAATTTGTATTATCCATTACTACAAAGTCACAAGTTACCCTTACATAACCATGTTGGTGTTTAAAGAAAACAGCAGCTTTGTATTTACCAATGGGGTGTAGTACTGATCCAAAACCTCTCCAATTTTTATTCTGAAGTGGTTCAAGCTTAAACTTATATTCACTATCAATTTTCTGTAATGTATTAGTGGAAACAACTGAACCAGCAGCTCCTGTGTCTAATACTATATTAACATTTTCACCAGAAATGATAGCTGGAACCGTGATAGGTGTCATTCTAAAGTTATCAGCTTGTATATCCTTAATGATTTCAGCATCCTCAAAATTCATTAAAGATTCATTTGAGTCCATATTTAATATTGGATTTTCAAAGATGGACAAATCATCTTCCAACATACAGACTTCATTTTCATCACTATATGAGATATTGCTTTCATAATCACTTGATTCTTTACTTTTTTCAGTTTCAGTTTCAGATTCACGTTGATTTTCAACAATATTTATGTTTTTCTCACATTTGTGACCTTTTACCCAAGGTTTGTTACACTTATAACAAGTATTTGTTTCATACTTTTTAGGTACTACAGGTGCAGTAGGTTTTTTCTGCTTCTCCTGAAGTGTTTTTGAATTCTGAGATTTTACAGGTTCAACATTTTGTTTATAAGTGGAATACCTTGATTCATACTTATGGTTTAATAATATTTCATTGCAAATATTAATAAAGTCAGAATATTCAGTAACATTTAATGTTCTAGCTACAACAATGTCTCTGACAGATATAGGTAATTTGTATATTATCTTATCTTTCCATAAGTTAAAATCCATATGAGGCTCAATGGCTTTTAATATTTTTTTTAAATTCATTAAAAATACCATAGGTTTGTCACCATTCAACGGATTATACCTAGTCTTCTCATACAGTCTCTGCTGAGTAAGCCTGAATTTAGAACCTCCAAATTGTTTTTCAATAAGTTGTTTCCATTCAGCCCAAGAGTAGTCTCTACCCTTACTTAAGACAGCTTCAAACCATAATAAAGCAACATCCTTAAATAAAGAAATTAATTTTGATGTTATCTCTTCATCTGGTAACTTATATGAGAATTTCAAGTTGTCAATTCTTTGAATAAAATGTTGCCAATCAGAGCTGGCTTCCCCATCATAAGTTGGGTACTGATCTATCTTAGGCCAGTTCTTCTGATTGGATTTTATCTCACTAATCTTAGGTAAATTCAACAACTCATTTACTTTTGATAAATGGTCTTGTATTTCTTCCTGCACGGATTTGTGACTTACATTTTCAGATTTGACACTACCACCAGATGGTTTTAATTGTGGTGGTACAGGGAAGGAATGAGATTCACTTTTGCCAATGAAAGGATTATTATTATATTGATTATACTTATGATTATCCTGGTTCATTAGTAGATTGGCAGTTTCAATCTCAACTTTAGTTAATCTTTGTAGCAACTCAGAGACACTTTGATTTGTCTGTGCAAAAGATAACTTTGTTCTTGGTTCAGTCTTTAATAAATGTGTTTCATATAATTTTTCTAACTCACAAAATTTGTTTGAAAGGTCATTATATTTATTACTCAATGAATCATATTTAAGAGTTAGAGACAAATGTTCTTTCTCTAATTCTTTATTACGTGTTGCTAATTGAGAAATGTTCAATGTTAAGGATGAAATTGTATCACTAGTGAGCTTAACTGTCTGTTCCTCACAATCAGTCATTCTATTCCACAATGCTGAAACAATTCTATGGACAGTTGGATTATTGTTAAAATATTCCATATCCTCCTTTTCAATTCTCTCACTCTCCTGTGAACTGCTCATCTCACTAGTAGGTGGTTGCAACTGAGGATTAACTGTATTATCATTGTATATAGTACTGTTATTATGGACAAAAGACAAGTCAGGTGTATCTACTCTAAAACCTAAATTTCTTAAATCCTCCTCTATTTTTTGTACAGATTTAACATCAATAGAATTACCTATATTGTAATTATCAGTATTATGTCTAATCTGAGAGGGTAAGTTACTTACCAAGGGATGGTTGCCAGTCCTGATTTTTGGCGCTTTTTTCCCTTGTAAGGGTGAGCTGAGGAAGTCAGATGAGGGGGTGGATCCCTGTTGCAACTGTGGCTTTTCCACTGTTGGTGAAACCAGTCCCATTTCCATTTGTCTACCAGGATTTTCTCCTGGGAGTGAGTGGACCCTCCTTGGGTAGGGGGTTGCTGATTTGATTGACTGGGCTGGCCTCCCTTTAATTCTGCCATTGCCTGATTCATCTGCTGAAATCCTACCTTGCAATTGTTTTGCAACTGCTCTACTTCTTTGAACATGAGAGATTTTGATTCCTCTAGCTTCAGAAACTGTTTGGCCAGGAGGGACAGTTGATCCTGAAGAGGAGGAGACGTCTTTTTGATAGTTATCTTTTTTAAGAGGGCGTCCTTTTCCTCTATACTCATGCTTTCTGGCTGGGGGTACTGTTGTCCCTCCATGGTGATGTCCTGGAAAGTTTTTATTAGCTTTAGACCTGGTATTATAAGCAGGCTGTTCACTTACACTATCCTTGGGAGCACTCATATTGTTCAGAATAACAATATTTTACGTCTACAAAAGGAAAAACTCTTTGGAATTAGTAGACAAAAGATATTAGTAATTATGTTACTAATAAAAAAGCAATGGAGCTTACCCTGAATTTATATCTTTATTTATTTAAATAAAATATAAGAAAAATTCGAAAAAATCTGTTAAAAATATAATAATAAGTTTAACTAGACCTCTATAAGGGTGAATAATTAGCTTACCAAGCTTTAGCCAAATACCAATTTTATTGGGTGTTATATTGGTGTCCAAATACCAAGTGAAATTGGGTTTATATTGGGTACAGTTACTACTGTAAATATCTAATTTTTATGATAAAAAATTAGTACAATTATTATAAGGGTTCTTTTCCGCAATCAATGAGTTATGATGACCCACTAATATGCCGCAGACCCAAATATTTGGTTAATTTTGAGTTGTACTAAGGTAAAAATCACGTCCCAAGGCTTATACTAAATAATAAGTAAAATATAAGGAAAGACCCCCAATTGTCAGTACAGTCTAGTATATAAGTATGATATAATAGTATTATTTTATGGTCCTACTACTTATTTATAAATGATTTAGTGATTAAACCTCAGGGGAAGACTAATAGAATAGTTATACTCAAATTAAACTCACAATACTTGGATTTAAATGCGTGCTAGTGGTGGAAAATAGAAGAATAAAATATAGTTATAGCTTTTATAAAGATAATATCAATTTATAAGGGCTTTATAATATATTTCTGAATGTTAATAATTGTAGTGTAATGTTTGTTTGAAGTGTAGTAATTGAATGATGATAATAAACCGTCAAAATCCCTCCTTACTTATACCCAAATCCACTGGAGTGCACAGACCTTCAATCCAGATGATGTCACTGCTATCCCCGGCAATTACAGCACTGTGAGGGCCCATCACCTCCCCATGGCGTCCACTTCAAGCAGTTTCAACACCCAGACCTCCAGTAAGGACCCTCCATCACTATTAATAATAACACAGAGTCATACCATAAATAGAAAACCCAGATAAAAGCGGATACCATAAAGAAACAGGTAAAATAAAAGATCAAAAAGAGATTTAATGAAACTAAAAGCATATAAAGGAAACAAATAAAATTTCCAAGCCCCCAATAACATCCCCAAGCATCCACATTAACCCAAAAACATATTTCCAACCCATAAATCCGTGAATAACCATCCAAGGAAGTAATTTTAGTTGTCCAAACTGGGTGTATGCGCCTGATATAGGTGTCTATGCTTCTGTAGGCGTTGTGAGTCCACTGATTTCGTCCATATGACCTAAAATAAGCAGAAAAACAAAGGTTATAGGCTATTAAGGGGCTAAAACCCACTTATATACCTAAATATACATAATATACTGCATATTTCACTGAATATGAGATTTATGTATACATATAAGCTTATGTATGTCAATAATTACTTCATATCACTTAAGATAAGTATATTATGACTCCATTAAAACCTTAATAAGTATTATTAGGCCATGGATAAGCTATTTAAACTATTATAAATTATATAATAGAATAATAATTATATATATATATAATAAAATAATATATATTATTATTTTAACCTTATTTTTAAGATATAAGCTTAATATAATTAAGGTTATCTTATTTTAAGCATAAGAAATACTCAGTCCTAAGGATATTTAGGCTGACACATTCCCTGATGCAGTTTTAACTAATCTCCCACTTAGATCACAGTGGAAAAATTGTAGCCGCCTGGTTGCTTTTGGAAAATGGCTGGAAAAAGGAAATTTGTGTAACTTCCCTTTAATACAGTGCTCACAGAAGATGGAGTTTCTGTTGTCCTCAAAGGGGATATTCAGATTCCTGAGTAGAATTTTGATGTAAATTATATTGCTATGGCCGAGTCGTTCATGCCAGGAAAGTAAGTCAGAATTGACTGAAGATGCAATCATTATTTGTTTGGTGATATGCTTACCACTATCAGCATTGATTTTTTATAGGTTAGATCCTTATATTAACACTCCTGAAAGGACTTTCTTCTCATTGTTTTTGATTAATATTGAGCTATCAGCTTTGGCACTCATGCAGCATCCTGATTTAATATAGGGTGCAAGTGCAATTAGGTTGCAGTTGATTTTTGGTACGTGAAGACATTCTGTTAGGAATAATCGTTCATTAATGTCATTGGTGAGATGAACTGTTCCAATTCCCACTGCATAAATCATGGCACCACTTCCAACTCTGATAGGGACACAAGTTTTATGGTATGTTGAAAAAATGTTGCTATGGCTGAACATGTGGGATGAGGCTCCAGTATCAAATATGAACTTTGGCGGATCGGATTACTTCTTGACAATGGCCAAAT
Source organism: Hemileia vastatrix (assembly GCA_030280995.1). Lineage (NCBI taxonomy): Eukaryota > Fungi > Basidiomycota > Pucciniomycetes > Pucciniales > Zaghouaniaceae > Hemileia > Hemileia vastatrix. Next base: position 3,234,489 of record JASXTE010000008.1, on the reverse strand, counting down.
ACAGGTGGAGAATTTCATGATTGAAATTAGCAACCTCAGTTTTCAATGACTTGGATTTTTGTTTTGGTTTGAAGTTGTGGCACAATTCTGGGTGAAGCACCCAGCATTGATCCCTTGTGTGAGGAAATTTTTCATTATGTTTACCGTTTGAGCAGTATTCGCACTTCTTCCCTTTTGATATCTTTGTGCTGATGAGTGCAGTTTTGGAAGAGTCTAGACAGTGTAGACAATCCTATAGTACTAGCTATAGGCCTTGACAAAGGGAGATAGAGAAAACCCAGAGAGAAAATCCACTGTCCCTTTTGAAAAATAAAGTGAGATTTTACTGCTACAGTAAGTTGGTTCTAGTTTGCTAAAGCCCCTTTTCCAACACACTTGACTGCCTGATCAGCCAAGAAATTAGTCTCCAGAAAGACTACCAAACAGAAGAACTGAAATGCAGACCAATGTCCACTCCAGAGAAAGCAATGATACTTGATGTAGGTTACAAATCCACACCAGAGACAGAAATAATACTTTATATAGCTTGCAAGACTACACCAGAGAAACTAGTTGCCAAGTTAAGTTAAATAAAGAACTCACCTTGCAACAAACCCAGCCAATTGTGGCCAGAAAACAGTGAAAACTGAGTGAGGAACAAGAATATCACCTCCAGATGCTTGTATGATAATTAAAGTTGCCCGAAACTGTCTTATTCACTATTTACACACAGACCACTATCTAAAAGCCCATGCACACCAACCAATTTTGTGTTCTTGAGTGCCAAATTGCATAAAACCCCTCTAAAAACACTTCCCAGCCTTCTAGCACCAAGGAGGGTAGTCCGTCAGACATCAGGAGGCCCGCCTGAGGCAGCCGGACCACCCTGAAACCAGAAAACCACAAAAAACCTCCAAAATCACCCAAAATAATTAGAAAAATCTACTACAACTACTAAAACCTTTAAAACACTTAATTAGGCTATAACAACTTAAGACATAAAATGTAGAGAAAAATTAGCTCATTATAATGGTACTAAGCACTTAACACTAAGACTTAAGGTTAGCCCATAAAATGCAAAAAACAAAATTAAACAGCTATCTTTTTAAATGAGAAATGAGAAATAATCCCTTAAATATTTAAAATCTGAAAAATGTGATCAAGACATAAAATATAGAGAAACACCAGGGCTATCCAATAGTATTACCCACATCCCTGCAGTCATATTATTCACTGAATAATTTCAGAATAACATCCAATTATTAAACAATGCCATTTAAGACATCAAAACAACACCAAACAGACCAACAAAGGGCTCCACCAATGTTGGAAGACCACATCCTCCCTCAAATAGGGAATGTCCACATTCTCCTACACCACAACCCCCATCTTCAGCTTTCTTTCCAAATCTTCTACTGACATGGGTCCTTGCCAATACTGCATTGACAACAATTTCATCTGTACCGTCACACCACCAGCTCATCCTTAAAGAACCTACTGTTATTCCTGCTACTCTAGGAAAAAGACTAGTTTCAGACTTTGTTAATTGTCCTCTTTAACATCTTCTCTTCCTCCACAACCTGATCCACCTTCTACCAGCACCAAAAGATCCAGACCATCCGTCCTGATCCCCAGACTGGTCAACAAATTACACCCTTCAAAAAATAGTTCCAACCCCACTACAACTACTAGCTCTACCATTTCTTGTTGGTCTGATGGTAAGAACAATACTTCTTCATACTGAAATTCAATCTGAGAAATTTCCAGTTCATTTCCATCCTGACAGTGATGATGACAATGTGGAAACCATTGAAGCACCACCACCTAATCCATTGCCCACCATCAAAGACAAATTCCAACAACATTCTTCTCAACACAAGCATCTCATTCTAAGTTACTTCCATCCACCCCTTCCAGGAATCCACAGGACCTTGAGAAAAAGAAGAACCTCATTCACCAGTTCAAAGCCAATGCTGAACATTTTGTTACATCTCTTGATTCTTTTCTGTAATTGCTTCTTGCCTGAAAATCTTGATTTAGAAATAAAGAAAAATTCAATTTTTTCCTCAGTTTAAAGTCTTGGGGAACTAATCCTCAGTTTTAAGTCTTGGGGGACTAACAGCCCTCATTTTATAGTCTTGGGGGACTCAAAAACCCTCAGTTTATAGTCTTGGGGGACTCCAAAACCTGAATCAAAAAGACAGAACCAGAGATAAAAAAATTAAAGACAAAAAAAACAAACTAACATTCTGGGGGAACTGTTCTACAGAGCAGCCAGCTCATCAGTTACCCCCACACTTGGGCCTCTGCCAGAATCCCATCAACTCCCATTATTAGTTTAAAGTCCTGAAGGACTCAAACATTAAACCATCCTAAGTTTATAGTCTTGGGGGACTATATCATTTTTCAGTTTAAAGTCTTGATGGACTGACCACAGTGTTCATTTTAAAGTCTTGTCGGATAGTTATGACACTACTCCCATCCTGTCTTTCCTCAGTATCAGAGTGAATACAGATATCTTTAAAAAATCCAGTAATTTCAGGGACCAAAAAATATGAATAAATTTTGATTATTCCATCACACAACTTAAAAAATGTGATGTTAATTTATAATGATTATTTTAGAGCTATATAAACAATACTATTAATTCTCTTCTTTTAGAAAGTTTAACTTCAATTTTTTCAGATTCACCTTTTCTATATTTTAAGAATAGGTTTATTTATTATTAGCTATATAAGAAAACTTATTAGCTTCTCATGTGCTGCACCTATGAAGAGATCTGAAAACTGCCTCATCTATAATACTTTCATCTAAAATTGAAAAGTTCACCAAACCCTTCCCATAATAGCATTTCATCCATCCAATCACAATATAACTTACTATACAAGATATGTAAAACATGAGGCAACATGCTGCTACATGTTCTCCTACATATACTAACCAATATGTTTCAATCCAACATAATACCTTAATGATATGTTGGCACACTTTTATACATACAAAATATCTACCATGTCCTCATGACATGATGCAGCGCATTTATTCATATCGCCAGAACATGGTAAATTTTCCTAAAGATGAGGTGGCATGTTGCATTATCTTTTACTTTCTAGAAAATAGTGAAGGTAGTGGGTAGTATAGTTGCTAACATGCATACATGAGGCGACATGTCGCCTCATGTATGCATGTGAGCAAATTGCTTTCTAAAACTGTAAAATAAAAATTATACAAAATAAAATTGAATAGTGTAATTGCATACATGAGGCAACATGTCGCCTCATATATGCAATAACAGCATCTCAGAAAAAAAAACAGGCAAAAGATGAGGCACCATTTTGCCTCATCTTTTGCGTGTTGGTCAAAGGAAGATGCCACATACACTAGGCCATATTTGCATAAAGATGATGTGGAATGTTGTGTCATCTTTTGCTTTCTGGAAAATAGCAAAGGTAATGAGTAGGGTAGTTGTTTACATGCATACATGAGGCAACATGTCGCCTCATGTATGCAATTAAAATATTATGTTTTTTTTTGTATTTTTTTTAAATGTGAGAAAGCAAGTTGCCCACATACATACATGAAGCAACATTTTGCCTCATTTATGCATGTAAACAACTGCCCTACCCATTACCTTCACTATGTGACAGAAAGAAAAAGATGAGGCAACATTCCACATCATCTTTTTAAGAATATAGGGCCTAGTGTATGTGGAAACTTCCTTTGACCAACAAGCAAAAGATGAGGCAACATGGTGCCTCATCTTTTGCCTGTTTTTTTCTGAGCTGCTGTTATTGCATACATGAGGTGACATGTTGCCTCATGTATGCAATTACAATATTTAATTCTATTTTGTATAATTTTTATTTTTACAATGTGAGAAAGCAAGTTTCCCACATGCATACATGAGGCAACATGTCGCCTCATGTATGTATGCAAGAAACAACACTACCAACTACCTTCACTATTTACCAGAAAGTAAAAGATGAGGTAACATTCCACCTTATCTTTATGAAAATGCACACTAATGTATGTCACATATGCCTTTGACCAACAAGCAAAATATGAGGCAACATGGAGCATCATCTTTTGCCTCTTTTTCTTCTGGGCTTCTGTTATTGCATACATGAGGTGACATGTTGCCTCATGTATGCAAAGAGAATATTAAGTTTTTATCATTTTTTTCAATGTGAGAAAGAAAGTTGCCCACATGCATAAATGAGGTGACATGTCGCCTCATCTATGCATGTAAGTAACTACCCTACCAGTTAGCTTCACTATTTTACAGGAAGCAAAAGATGAGGCAAAATGTCACCTCATCTTTATTCCTATTCACCCTAGTGTATTTCACATCTGCCTTTGACAAACAAGCAAAAGTGAGGCAACATTGTGCCTCATCTTTTACCTCTTTTTTTTTCTGAGATTTTGTTATTGCATACATGAGGCGACATCTCGCTTAATGTATGCAAAGTAAATATTCAGTTTTTATTTGTATTTTTTTTTCAATGTGAGAGAGCAAGTTACCCACATGCATACATGAGGCGACATTTTGCCTCATGTATGCATGTAAGCAACTAAACTACCCATTACTTTCAATATTGATCAGAAAGCAAACAATGAGGCAGCATGCCACCTCATATTTATGCAGATGAACCCTAGTTTATGTCACATCTGCCTTTGACCAAAGAGTGAAATATGGGGCAACATGGTGCCTCATATTTTGCCTCTTTTTTTTTCTGAGCTGCTGTTATTGAAAACATGAGGCAACTTGTTCCCTTAAACTTTTGTTGAAAATTTTATCTGATTCACTTTAAAACTTCATTCTATGGAAAAATTCAGAGTATATGATAAAAATAAGCTAAGTAAGAATGAAAAAATTGAAGTAAGTAAGTGTTATTTTGAGAGGCTTGTGCAAGGCCTTGTGGCTGCCAAAAGGGGGGCAGGGTGGGGCACCCCAGGGCATGACTGTAGAGCACTTCAAGTTGCTGAAGTTTTTTGTAAATATATATTTTTGAGTATCTTTATGAATTTCTTTATTTGTACTGGAATTTGAGTTCAGTGAATTAAAATCTGGTTTTACTATTTAAAACTTTTTTAAGAGAATTCCAGAGGAAAAATATAATATAATATTTATTATTAAAAGAAAATTATTTTATTAGATAGACTTAATCTCATAAACTTACTAACAATTTTTTGACTATAAGAAGTTGAACCTGTGCTATGGATTTTAAACAGAAATCAAGTAAGATTACAAGGCATGTGCAATAATAGATTTTTCATATACTTTGACTGAGATCCACTTTTATTTTAACTCATTTTTGTGCAGTTTTTTAAAACAGGACTTAAAAGTAAGAGCATATTCCAGGCCCTTTAGATCTTGCATTTTTATTTCAATACTAGATAATAGAAACATGAGAAAATTACTGGATGTATTTATGTGTCCATAAGCATTTTTCACAAGCCAAAAATTTGGTTTCTTCTTTTGTAAAAGTGGAAGTTTCAGTATTTTTTTACTTTTCAATTTTTCCTAATCTATTCTTTTAATTTGGGAGAAAACCTTAATTCATATTTTAAACAAGTGGAGTTCAAATTATACATGAAAAAACCAATTATTAACTTTTCAAATTTTCATTGGTCAAGTGGGACCTCTTTTGACTTCAATCTATGTAAAAGTTACAATTCAGTTAATATTAGCTTCTGACATATTTCCTGATGGTTTATCTCAACCTTGAGTGATTGAAAAATCTCTGAAAATTATTGGAAATCTGTTCATCATTCAAATCATGTGACTTACTATTCCAAGAAACATTTTTAGTCTTTTATAAATAGTAATTTCTTCCTGAATTATTGTCTTTCCTCTCATAATTAATTTGTATTCAAGATGGAATCATTGTATAATTCCTCTCCCATCTGTATTAGCTTACTTCAATTTCACATATCTGACTTCAGAAGCTTTCCAGGTTTTATTGAGAAACCTTTTTCACTTCATCTCTCTCATACATAACATATTATCATGGCTAGGGCACATTCAACTCATATTAACATTAGTAAAAGGTGGCCTTCTAATTCACACATCCTCTATGTAATAATTGGCCTCTCAGGATATCAAACTTTATTTTCTCCTGTTGGGGGCTTAGCTTCTAGGGCAGGATTCATCCTCTATATGAGTTGAAGATACATTATTACCCCAAAAAGATACCAACTTCCCCCTACTAATTAATATTTTGAATTTCTATCTTTCTAAGTTCCTAATAACTATCTCCCATGGACTTGAGTCACTCCCCAACATAATTAATCTTATTCCTGACTATAACCCATTGATTAATTTGGGCTGTCCTGTGAAAGATATATTTAATCAAAACAATTAAATATCCTCTATCTCTCCTGATTCTTTATTTTTTATCAGACCTTATCATTCTATAAAAGACATCAATGAAGATTTTTTAGCACAGGGGAAGGTGAAAAAAATGTCAATGAGAAACTTTTCACCTTTCAAAAAGAAACTACAACAAAGCGTGTGATAAAAATGGAAAGAATACTCTATTCTCCCCACATGGAGCAAGTACTGTCAGATGCAGCCAAGGGGAAAGAAGTTAACAGGAGGGATCAATGCAGGGGATAAAGATAATAGAGGTAAAAATACTTGTATATCCTTTCAAAAACAAACCTACCTAAAAATAGGTCAATCAGCAACTGTGAACCTTACAACAACTACAAAAAAGGATATAATGAAATAGAAGGTACAAAAAGATGAGTTTCTGTTGTTAGGATTAAAAGAATAAGCAGAAAGTAAAAGTAAAGAACCTGGAAAAAGGACTCTATTATCCCCAAAAAATTCAAGGAATGTAAGTTTCTGTCAGCCAGGCTACTAGACATAACCTGTCAGCCAGGCTACTGGACTTACCCAGTGAAATAAGGAATTATTTACTGGATGAAGCCGCACCTTATCATCTTTAATTATTATTTAATTATCATTGAGTTACATTAACATTAGCTATAAATTAACTAGTTACAGAATGTTAAAATTAAATTAATTAATTAAAAAAATAAGTAAAATTATAATTATAATTTTGTCCCTTATATTATCTCTAACACCGTGCTCAATTGACAGGTTGGGAAAAATAAAAACTTTATTTTTAAAAAAATAAAATACAAAGATAAAATAAGATTTAAATATTCAAATAATATTAAATATATACAAATAAATCAAATTTCTTATTTGGAATTGACATTTACAGTAAATATTAAAAATATTGATGTATTTCTGACATACTCTGTAAATACATCTTTTTGACGCCTTCTTTTTGGAATAACTTTATTATTTGAAATACTCTTTCTGGAATGTTCTTTTTCTCTCTTTTTCCCTACTGTTTTTAGAATTTGATTTCCGTGCTTTGTCTCTCCTTTGCCTATAAAAGGCCTCTCTTTTTGTTGTCTTTTAATCATTCTATCTTACCAAACCATTTTATTACAACAATAACCAATAAAAACTTATTCTTATACTCTATATCATCAGTATTTACAATAGCGTAATTCTAATTTATAAATTATATTAATATTTTAATCCTACCTCTTTTTATTGAGTAAAACAATCATCTTTGAATTAAGAAATACGTACAAACTTGTTGAGAATCCATTTAAACCTTATAAATCCTCGTAGAACTTTGTACCAAAACTTCTAGACTAAAAGCGTACCTTGACAATTGGGATCCTTTCCGAAATATCGACGGCGCAACATTACTTGAGGCGTAATCGAGGGGACCATCAGCGTAAAAGCACCTGTAAAGGACGAGTGGAGGCGAGAAAAACGACGAACATCATACGTCACGTGATAAAAGTTTTTGCTGCGAACGGGAATCGAACCGCGCTCCAAAACTTAAGTTCATATACTGACTAAAGATCGTATATATCGTGGTAATTATTGTGATTACTGTTTGTGGGTTACTCTTCACTCTTCATTTGCTACGTATTTCCTTTTACTCAGCACTCTGTAAGTGGCATTAATTTGCTCATTTTGCAGGGGGAGGTGTCTGGTAATTGGAATTTATTTTTATTATTATATATTTTTTTTATTTTTCCTGGTTGACCATAATAGAGCAATACCTGTTCTTAGTCCCAGAGGTAATAAAATAATTATATATTAATATTAATTATTATCATTTTTCAGTTGACAATTGTCCTGATTAATTTGAATTTTAATTGTTCCAGTTGACAAACTGTCCTGACAATAATATTTTTTATTAAATAAAATAATTATTATAATTTTTCAGTTGACATTTGTCCTGATTAATTAATTTTTCCAGTTGAGAAATTATCCTGACAATTATAATTTTTTAATAAATAATTAACATTTCATTACTTCAGTTGACTTTGAGTCCTGGTAATCCAATAAATCTTTTTAATTAATAAATCTCATATTTAATTACTTCAGTTGACATTAAGTCCTGGTAGTTAAGTGATCAGTAATAAAATTTTAAAATAAAACTTCATATTTAATTACTTCAGTTGACATTAAGTCCTGGTAGTTAAGTGATCAGTCAAAATAATTTTTTTTTAATTAATAAAGATTCATATTAGATTATTTCAGTTGACAATAAATCCTGGTAATAAATTAGTTGATTTAAATCCTGAAAATAAAAATTAATAGAAATTCTAATTTATTTCTACAGTTGATTGCATTATCCTGGTTTTAAATTTTTTTTATTAATTTTATTTAAGTTGATTTTTATCCTAACAAGATTTTTTTTATTATTATTTTTATTTTATTTCTTCTGTTAAATAAAAATTAAAAATAAAGACTAATTAATTTTTTGTCTCTTTTCCTTCATTTCAGTAGAATCTTAAGATGACTGATCAAAGTGGCTTTGCTTCACGTGAAGAAAAACTAGACTTAATTGATTATGATGAGCCTACTTCTGTAAGTTCTCCTTTAACAAGAAGAATTTCTCAAACTAATAAATCCTTTCCCCAAACAGGATGTGGAAATGGAAGAAGTAGAAATCCTAGTGGACAATACTCAGGATCAGAAACCCAGGACAAACCCACCAGAAGAGCTTCCAAGAGGCTTCAAGATAAAAAATATGCCGTTGTCCCAGCAGATAAAGAATCTGTCAACCCACATAAAGGATTTAAAGACAGACAGCTTAAAACTAAAGGTAAGGGTAGATGCCTTGGAAGAATGGGAGAAAAGAAAAAATACTTCTCTCCAAGAGAAAAGGAAACCTCTTCCTCCCAGGGATCAACAACAATTGGCTCCCCAATCCCAAGAGATGGTAGAAGTGTCCAAGTGGCAGTGGGACTGGCTCAACACACAGTGGGACTACTTAGCTCAAAATCAGCATCAATTACCTCAGGTAGGTCCATCAAGGCCCACCCAGGCAAACCCCACTCCTCCCCACCCATATCAAGGAGGGAAAAGAAGAAGGAAACCCAATATGATGATACCCAGCAAACCCTGGTACGTCCCTCTATTGATTCTCAAGTGCCTTTTCTTGTGGCTGACTCTGTTCCTTCAGGTAAATCTGGAAGGCAGGATGAAACCTTGAGACCTATAGAGGCTGGGAATAGTAGACAGTTATCTCATGTATCCAATCCATTACTTTTAAATTGCTACCTCAATGATTAATCCTGATATGGCTGTTATTGATGAAACTCTTGACCCTGAGTTCTATGAGAGCCTGGAAAGTTACTCAGTTTCCTTATTGAGAAACACTCCAGATGTAGCAAGAATTAATGATGAGCACTTGAGAGATATTATTGCCAAGCAAAATCATATAATGAACAATATGCAATTGACTCAGAGATATAATAGTTTGTTAACTGATCAGGGTTATCAAGCATTAAAAAGTGAAGCACAGAGAGTCTCTGATGAATTGTCTCATTACAAAGCAACCCATGAAAAGAAAATTGCTTTATGGCAAAATATAAAAAATGATTTGTCTAAACTAAAAGATACTGTATCTGCCTGTTTCCAGGAGGTAGAAATAGATAAGATAAATCTGAAAAGATTTAGTGACCATTTGTCATCTTTTCAACATAAAAACCAATTATCTTTTGCAACTGTCAATGAAAGTTTATCTAGTCTTCCAAGAATGAAAACAAGACTAACAACCATTGAAGAAACATTGAACTCATTGTTAAATGACCAAAAATATTCTGAAAATTCTGTGAAAGAACATATAGTGCAGGATGCTCAACCAGTACCTGTGGCTAGTTCATCTAAAATAAAAATTGATCCAGAAATACCTGTTGATAACACTGAGTTTCCATCAAAAACTGATGATGCACCAGGATCTGCAACAGAATTAAACAATGAGATTTCAGCACAATTAGAGAAATTACAGCTGCTTCTTACTCAGAAACAAGCTAGTACTAAGGAGACTCCTTCAAATCAAAAGAATTGGCCAAAACTTGACCAGTACCCAACATTTGATGGTGATTCTTCCTCTGATTGGCAACAATTTATTTGCAGAATTGATAATTTAAAAAATTCTTACAAACTCCCAGATGAGGAAATTGTGTCCAAATTAATTTCTTTGTTCACTAATGTTGCCCTGATGTGGTATGAATCTGTCCTCCTGGATGGGAATGACTACTCATGGGAGGATTGGAAAAAATTAATTAAAGCACAATTTGGTGGCTCCAAGTTCAGAATGGCTCAACAAAGGCAGTATGAGGAAACTAGATATAGCTCTTCTACTGATAAACCTATTGAGTTTTTAATTAAACTTGTCAAAATCTTAAGGGCAATGGACCCAAAATGGAGTTTGATTTATGGAAGGACAGGATCCTCTATAAATTACCAATGTCTCTGAGAAACTTGATTGTGCTAGGACTGAGTTCTCCAAAGAACCCTCTTCTTTCATTAATACTTGCAATGAGATACTTCTAAAAAATAAGTATGATGCAAGAAGATTCATTCCTAGGACCCCTTTGGAGAAACCCTCCACTTACCAACAAAAACCTCAGGAAAAGGTTGGTAAACCTTCTGCCCCTGTTGCACCAAAGAAATATGAAACAAACACTTGCTTCAAGTGCAACAAGCCTTGGCAGAAAGGCCATGTTTGTGACAGGAAGATAAATCTTGTAGAACACACAGAGGAGCATGCTGATGACACAGTGGCACTGGATGATACATCAAGTGATTGTGCCAGCAATATTTCATGTGAATCTCAACAAGAAATCTTGATGCTGGAAGAAGATATTCATTATTTAAATACTATTGACATGGATAATAATGATTTATCTACAGTTGTGGATGCTGAGATCATAAAGAACATTGAGGATAACTCAATTATTATTGCCCCTCTTAAGGCACCAGTCTTGATCAATGGAACCAGCATTGAAGTTGTCCTGGATTCTGGAGCTGGAGGAACTGTAGTATCTGAAAGAGCACTTGCTTCAGTAGATCAAGACTATAATTCTAAACTGTTGCCTATCATTTCTGAAAATTGGAGAGGGTATGGCTCTGTTTTGTCCCCCATTGGTAAATACAAAGCCACAGTGTTTTTTAAATATAACCATGGTTTTGTAAGAGCTATTTGTGATTTTGTTGTCATGAAAAATGATAGCTTGAGCAATTGGTTTATTGTAGGGAATGATATTTTAACCAAGTATGGCATAAAATTGGATCCTTCAAACCAATGTTTCACAATGGGGTTGAATGGGAAGAGAAAATTTAAAATTTCCTCCCCTAAAAAATTATTAAAACCAGAATTGAACACATGTAATTCTGTGGTTCAATATAAAGAAAGATCTACAAAGGAAATGCATGCCCTTATGTCTGAAATTGACAATGCCGCTTTTGGAGAACAACTTTCTGGTGAGGATAAAGATTCCATCATTAACTTGATAAAATCATTTCCTATGGCCTTTGCTCATGGGTCACATGAACTGGGATTAGTTAAGGAGGAAATGAAACTTTCATTGTCTTGCCAATTAACTGATATACCACCTAGTTTAGAGAAGAAGCCTTATTCTGCTTCTCCCACAAAGAGAAAAGATATTGAAGATAATATCTGTACCCTTTTAAAAATGAATATTATTGAAAAGGTAGTTGAAACACCTAAATATTGTGTTATCTCACCTGTCCTAATTTCTTATGAGAAAGATAAAGCCAGGTTATGTGGTGATTATAGAGCACTAAATACTTATACTGTTGATGATATCTATCCTTTACCTAGAATCAGCTCTATACATGCTACTTTACAGGGTGCTAAATATATCAGCTGTTTGGATGGTAATAAGGGATATCACCAGGTACCTGTTGAGAAAAATTCTCAGAACTTTCTGATGATTGCCACTCATATGGGTATTTATAAGTATATTAGGATGCCATTTGGCCCTAAAAATGCCCCTTCTGTTTTCCAAAAAGTAATGGATAACACATTCCATCAAGAGATAATTGAAGGTTGGCTGATGGTCTATATTGATGATATCATTATATTCTCAAAAACATTTGAGGACCATCTTAAACACCTGTGTAAAGTATTCCAGAAAATGGATGAAATAAATATGACACTTGCTTTGAAGAAATGTAAATTTGGTTTCCATTCTTTAAAAGTTCTTGGTCATGTTGTTTCAGGCTTACAGATATGTGTTGACCAGAACAAAGTGGCAGCCATACAACAGGTGAAGGCTCCTACTACAGTGAGAGAGCTCCAAAATTTTTTGCAAATGTGTGGATACTATAGACAGTATATTAAAAATTACCAAGTCATAGCTTTACCCCTTACCCAATTAACTAGAAAGGATGTTGCTTTTGTCTGGAATAGTGAAAGACAAAGAGCCTTTGACAATATGAAACACTGTTTGATGTCAGCACCAATTCTTGCTTTACCTGACTTTGATCAACCATTTGTTTTGTACACTGATGCCAGTTTTATTGGTCTTGGTGCTGCCCTCCATCGAAAACAAGTGATAAATGATAAAGTTTCAGAGGTAGTAATTTGTTATATTTCAAGAACATTGAGAAATAGTGAATTGAAATATGGTGCTACTTAATTAGAGTGTTTGGCTGTAGTATGGGCTCTGGAAAAGCTTCATTATTACCTAGATGACCAGAAATTTGAACTTGTCACTGACTGCAGTGCAGTTAAATCCCTATTAAACTTGAAAACACCTAATAGACATATGTTTAGATGGCAGCTGGCTGTTCAAGAATACAGAGGGAGAATGGCAATTATTCACAGAGCTGGTATTGGTCACTCAAATGTGGATATGTTATCAAGGTTACCCTTACCAAATGATGACTCAAATCCTGCTTATGATCCTGAGGATGAAATTATCCATATCCATGGGATATATGTGGTTGATATGGAGGAAGAGCTATTACAGCTTATTCTGGAATCATATGATAAGGAAACTGACTTGAAAAAAGTATGCACCATATTAAATGATCCAAAGAATGCTTCAATACAAGCATTAATTAAAACCCTTCCACCAAAGTACCAAAAAGGTTTGGAAAAAGGAAAATTTTCAATTGATGAAGGATATCTATATTATAGAAGAAAGTTGAGTAATGTTATTGTTATTCCTCCTTTTATGAAAGAAATCATCTTGAAAATTTGTCATGATGACATATTAGCTGGACATTTTGATCTTGAAAAAACAATGATCAGAATTAAGAACACTGCTTGGTGGGCTAATATGTCTGAAGACACAAAATTATATGTTGAATCCTGTGATTCATGCCAAAAATCAAAAAGATTAACTGGTAAAAGAGCAGGATTAATGCAACATATTGAACCTCCTGATGCTCCATGACAAATAATAAACATGGACTTTGTAACAGGATTACCTATTGCTGGTAAAGACAGTTATAACTCTTGTTGGGTTATTGTGGACAGATTCACAAAATTGTGTAAATTTATCCCTACCCACAAGGATGTTTCCACTAAAGAATTAGCTTCTTTATGGTGGTCTCATATGTTTGATACTGCTGGTTTTCCTAAAGCCATAATCTCTGACAGAGACCCTAAATTTACTTCTGAATTTTGGATGTCTCTGATGGATGTTTGTGGTTGTGATCTGAAACTTTCTACTGCCCATCACCCTCAGACTGATGGTTTAGCTGAAAGAATGATTCAGACTTTAGAGGACATGATAAGAAGATATTGTGCCTTTGGCCTTGAGTATAAAGATAATGACAGATTCACTCATGATTGGGTTACCTTACTTCCTGGGTTAGAATTTGCTTATAATAGCACTGTTCATTCTGTTACTCAAAGAAAACCTTTTGAGCTCTGGCTTCGATATGTTCCTAATACTCCTGCCCAAATTCTCAATAACAAAATACCTAAATTGGATATACATCCTGGTGTAAAATATTTTCTACGAATGCAACAACTATGCAGAAATCATGCTCAAAAATGTATTGAAAAATCATTTGAATATGAGAAGAAAATATGGGACAAATCCCATAAAGAATACACTTTTAAAAAGGGTGATGAAGTGTTGATTTCAACAGTCCACTTCAACTTACAAGGTAATAACAAATTAAAAGATCCATTTGTTGGTCCTTTTGTTGTCAGAAGAATGATTGGAGATAATGCAGTTGAAGTTATTCTGTATTCCCCATATGACAGAAAACATCCTGTTTTTCCAATATCTCTTTTGAAACCTTACACATCCAATAGTGATTTATTTCCAAGAAGGAGGGGTAGACCAAAGAAAACCCCAAATGAAATCACTGAGACAGCAGAAATTGAAAAAATATTAAATGACAGAATAGTCACTGCTGAGAAAGGTACAGAATACTTATTGATATTCAAGAATAAATCATCTGAATATGATTCTTGAATACCTGGGAAGGAGATATCTAATCTTCCTACTCTACTAAAAAAGTATAAGAAGAGAAAATCATAGCATTTTTTTATTATTATTTTTTTTTAGAGTAAGGGAGTGTCAGCCAGGCTACTGGACTTACCCAGTGAAATAAGGAATTATTTACTGGATGAAGCTGCACCTTATCATCTTTAATTATTATTTAATTATCATTTAGTTACATTAACATTAGTTATAAATTAACTAGTTACAGAATGTTAAAATTAAATTAATTAATTAAATAAATAAGTAAAATTATAATTATAATTTTGTCCCTTATATTTTCTCTAACACCGTGCTCAATTGAAAGGTTGGGAAAAATAAAAACTTTATATTTAAAAAAATAAAATACAAAGATAAAATAAGATTTAAATATTCAAATAATATTAAATATATACAAATACATCAAGTTTCTTATTTGGAATTGACATTTACAGTAAATATTAAAAATATTGATGTATTTCTGACATACTCTGTAAATACATCTTTTTGACGCCTTCTTTTTGGAATAACTTTATTATTTGAAATACTCTTTATGGAATGTTCTTTTTCTCTCTTTTTCCCTACTGTTTTTAGAATTTGATTTCCGTGCTTTGTCTCTCCTTTGCCTATAAAAGGCCTCTCTTTTTGTTGTCTTTTAATCATTCTATCTTACCAAACCATTTTATTACAACAATAACCAATAAAAACTTATTCTTATACTCTATATCATTAGTATTAACAATAGCGTAATTCTAATTTATAAATTATATTAATATTTTAATCCTACCACTTTTTATTGAGTAAAACAATCATCTTTGAATTAAGAAATACGTACAAACTTGTTGAGAATCCATTTAAACCTTATAAATCCTCATAGAACTTTGTACCAAAACTTCTAGACTAAAAGCGTACCTTGACATAACCAGTAAAATAATTAATTATTTTACTGAGTTGAAGCCACAACCCTTCTTCTTACTAATAATTAATTATCTACTTAAGCATTACTTACAATTAACTAGTTAAGTACAATAAGTAATATAACTAATTAGTGTAAATAAAATGTCCCTTATAATTTTACTCCCTAAAACCGTGCTCAATGGTATAAGTCAATAAGATTAGAATTTAATAATAAAATTATAATAAAAAAACCTTAAAACAATTATATTACCTCAGCAAGAGATCTGGAATCCCGTGAAAGTAATATAATTAATTAATTATTGTTTAATTAATTGTGACAGTCCAAGGAACTCAAACTTTATTGCTAATAATTTTCATGTCCTTGTTGACGTACCAGTTTATTTAATTCTTGTGTCATATATGTACTCCTTTCAGTCATTCTTTTCTCACATGCTTACAATATATGGTGTAGATTCCGTATTTTTTATTCCCTCATGTTTTGCCTATAAAAGGCCTCTTACTTTGTGCTTTTCAACTCATTTTTTGTATCACTTACATTACTATTACACTCACAACAATACATTTATTCCTATATTTTATAACTTTAGTATTTACAACACCGTAATTCTAATCTATAATTTATATTGATATCTTAAAACTACCTCTTGTATTTGAGTAAAACAATTATTTTGATTAAGAAATACGTACTATTCTTTGAGAGTTCAATAAGCCCTAAAATTCCTCGTATAAACTTCGAACCAAGCTTCTAGACCAAAAGTACCCCTTGACAATTGAGGGCCTTTTCGAATTATCGACGGCGCATCGTGATTTGAGGGCGTAATCAAAGGGACCATCGGCGTTTGAATACCTGTAAGGACGAGAAAGCGATGAAAACGACGAACATCATACGTCATGTAACAAAAATTTTTGCTGTGAATGGGAATCAAACTACGCTCCAAAAATTAGGTTCATCTATTGACTAAAGTCGTATATATCATGGTAATTATTGACTTTACTATTTGTGGGTTACTCTTCACTCTTCATTTGCTACGTATTTCCTTTTACTCAGCACTCTGTAAGTGGCATTAATTTGCTCATTTTACAGGGGGAGGTGTCTGGTAATTTGGAATTTATTTTTATTATTATATTTTTTTTATTTTTCCTGGTTGACCATAGTAGAGCAATAAGTGTTCTTAGTCCCAGAAGTAATAAAATAATTATATTTTAATATTAATTATTTTAATTATTCAGTTGACATTTGTCCTGATTAATTTAAAATTTTAATTGTTCCAGTTGACAAATTGTCCTGACAATAATATTTTTTTAATTAATAAATAATTTATATTTAATTAATTCAGTTGACCTTGAGTCCTAGTAGTTCAATAAATTTTTTAATAAATAAAACTCATATTTAATTACTTCAGTTGACATTAAGTCCTGGTACTTAAGTGATCAGTTTAATAAAATTTTAAAATATAACTTCATATTTAATTACTTCAGTTGAAATTAAGTCCTGGTAGTTAAGTGATCAGTTTAATAAAAAATTATTAATTAATAAAGATTCATATTTAATTACTTCAGTTGAAATTAAGTCCTGGTAATAAATTAGTTGATTCAAATCCTGAAAATAATTAATTAAAATTATTAATAAATTTTTTTAATTTATTTCTACAGTTGATTATATTATAATCCTGGTTTTAAATTATTTTTTTTGAATTAATAAATTAATTTTATTCAGTTGATTTTTATCCTAAAAAAGATTTTTTTATTTATTTTTATTTTATTTTTTGTTAAATAAAAATCAAAAATAAAGACTAATTAATCATATTTTCTCTTTTCTTCATTTCAGTAAAATATTAAAATGACTGACCAAAGTGGTTCTGCTGCATGTGAAGAAGAACTAGACTTGATTGATTATGATGAGCCTACTTCTGTAAGTTCTCCTTTAACAAGAAGAATTTCTCAAACTAATAAATCCTTGCCCCAAACAGGATGTAGAGATGGAAGAAGTAGAAATCCTAGTGGACACAACTCAGGATCAGAAGCCTATCATAAACCCACCAGAAGAGCTTCCAAAAGGCTTCAGGATAAACAAGATGCCATTGTCTCAACAGGTAAAGAATCTGTCAACTCACATAAAGGAGCTAAGGACAGAAAACTTGAGAGTAAAGGCAAGGGTAGATGCTCTGAAAGAAAAGGTGAGAAGAACAGATACCTTTATTCAAAAGAAGAAGAAACCTCTTCCTCCCAGGGATCAACAACAACGGGCTCCCCAGTCCCAAGAGAAGGTGGAAGTGTCCAAGTGGCAGTGGGACTGGTTAAACACTCAGTGGGACTACCTGTCTCAAAATCAGCATCAGTTACCTCAGGCAGGTCCATCAAGGCCCAACCAGGTCAACCCCACTCCTCCCCACCCCTATCAAGGAGGCAAAAGAAGAAGAAAGCCCAATATGGTGATACCCAGCATACCCTGGTACGTCCCTCTATTGATTCTCAAGTGCCTTTTCTTATGGCTGATTCTGTTCTTTCAGGTAAATATGAGAGGGAAGAAGACACGTTGAGACCAGTAGAGGCTGGGAGCAGTAGACAGATATCTCATGTATCTAATCCATTACTTTTAATTGCTACCTCAATGATAAACCCTGACATGGCTGTAATTGATGAAAATCTTGACCCTGAGTTCTATGAGAGTCTGGAAAGTTACTCAGTTTCCTTAATGAGAAACACTCCAGATGTAGCAAGAATTAATGATGAGTACTTGAGAGATATTATTGCCAAAAAAAATCATATAATGAACAATATGCAATTGACTCAGAGATATAATAGTTTTTTAACTGATCAGGGTTATCAAGCATTAAGATCTGAATCACAGAGAGTCTCTGATGAATTGTCTCATTAAAAAGCAACCCATGAAAAGAAAGTTGCTTTATGGCAAAATATAAAAAATGATTTGTCTAAACTAAAAGATACTGTATCTGCCTGTTGCCAGGAGGTGAAGATAGATAAGATAAATCTGAAAAAATTGAATGACCATTTGTCATCTTTTAAAAATAAAAATCAGTTATCTTTTGCAACTATCAATGAGAGTTTATCTAGTCTTCCAAGAATGAAAACAAGGCTAACAACCATTGAAGAAAAATTGAACTCATTGTTGAATGACCAGAAATATTCTGACCGTTCTGTGAAGGCACATATAGTGCAGGATGCTCAAATAGTACCTGTGGCTAGTTCATCTAATTTAAAAATAGCTCCAGAAATACCTGTTGATAACACTGAGTTTCCATCAAAGACTGATGATGCACCAGGACCTGCAACAGAAGGATTAAACAATGAGATTTCAGCCCAATTAGAGAAATAACAGCTGCTTCTTACTCAGAAACAAGCTAGTACTAAGGAGACTCCTTCAAATCAAAAGAATTGGCCAAAACTTGACCAATATCCTACATTTGATGGTGATTCTTCCTCCGATTGGCAACAATTTATTTGCAGAATTGATAACTTAAAAAATTCTTACAAACTCCCAGATGAGGAAATTGTGTCCAAGTTAATTTCTTTGTTCACTAATGTTGCCCTAATGTGGTATGAATCTGTTCTCCTGGATGGGAATGAATACTCATGGGAGGATTGGAAGAAATTTATTAAAGCACAATTTAGTGGCTCCAAATTCAGAATGGCTCAACAAAGGCAGTATAAGGAAACTAGATATAGCTCTTCTACTGATAAACCTATTGAGTTTTTAATTAAACTTGTCAAAATCTTAAGGGCAATGGACCCAAAATGGAGTTTGATTTATGGAAGGACATGATCCTTTAAAAATTACCAATGTCTCTGAAAGACTTGATAGTGGATAGGACTGAGTTCTCCAAAGAACCCTCTTCTTTCATTAATACTTGCAATGAGATACTTCTAAAAAATAAGTATGATGCCAGAAGATTCATTCATAGGACCCCTTTAGAGAAACCTTCCACTTAAAAACAGAAACTTCTGGAAAGGGTTGGTAAACCTTCTGCCCCTGTTTCACCAAAGAAGTATGCAACAAACACTTGCTTCAAGTGCATCAAGCCTTGGCAGAAAGGCCATGTTTGTGACAAGAAGATAAATCTTGTAGAACAAATAGAGGAGCATGCTGATGACTCAGTGACACTGGATGATACATCAAGTGATTGTGCCAGCAATATTTCATATGAATCTCAACAAGAAATCTTGATTCTGGAAGAAGATATTCATTATTTAAATACTATTGACATTGATAATAATGATTTATCTACAGTTAAGGATGCTGAGATCATAAAGAACATTGAGGATAACTCAATTGTTATTGCCCGTCTTAAGGCACCAGTCTTGATCAATGGAACCAGCATTGAAGTTGTTCTGGATTCTGGAGCTGGAGGAAGTGTAGTATCTGAAAGAGCACTTGCTTCAGTAGATCAAGACTATAAATCTAAACTGATGCCTATCATTTCTGAAAATTGGAGAGGGTATGGCTCTGTTTTGTCCCCCATTGGTAAATACAAAGCCACAGTGTTTTTTAAATATAACCATGGTTTTGTAAGAGCTATTTGTGATTTTGTTGTCATGAAAAATGATAACTTGAGCAATTGGTTTATTGTAGGGAATGATATTTTAACCAAGTATGGCATAAAATTGGATCCTTCAAACCAATGTTTCACAATGGGGATGAATGGGAAGAGAAAATTTAAAATTTCCTCCCCTAAAAAATTATTAAAACCAGAATGGAACACATGTAATTCTGTGGTTCAATATAAAGGAAGATCTACAAAGGAAATGCATGCCCTTATGTCTGAAATTGACAATGCCTCTTTTGGAGAACAAATTTCTGGTGAGGATAAAGATTCCATCATTAACTTGATAAAGTCTTTTCCTATGGCCTTTGCTCATGGATCACATGAAATGGGATTAGTTAAAGAAGAAATGAAACTTTCATTGTCTTGCCCATTAACTGATATAATACCTAGTTTAAAGAAGAAGCCTTATCCTGCTTCCCCCACAAAGAGAAAAGATATTGAAGACAATATCTCTACCCTTTTAAAAATAAATATTATTGAAAAGGTAGTTGAACCACCTAACCATTGTGTTATCTCACCTGTCCTAATCTCTTATGAGAAAGATAAAGCCAAGTTATGTGGTGATTATAGAGCACTAAATACTTATACTGTTGATGATATCTACCCTTTACCTAGAATTAGCTCTATACATTCTACTTTAAAAGGTGCTAAATATATCAGCTGTTTGGATGGTAACAAAGGATATCACCAGGTACCTGTTGAGAAAAATTCTCAGAACTTTCTGATGATTGCCACTCATATCGGTATTTATAAGTATACTAGGATGCCATTTGGCCCTAAAATGCCCCTTCAGTTTTCCAAAAAGTCATGGATAACACATTCCATCAAGAGATAATTGAAGGATGGCTGATGGTTTATATTGATGATATCATTATATTCTCAAAAACATTTGAGGACCATCTTAATCACCTGTGTAAAGTATTCCAGAAAATGGATGAAATAAATATTACACTTGCTTTGAAAAAATGTAAATTTGGTTTCCATTCTTTAAAAGTTCTTGGTCATGTTGTTTCAGGCTTACAGATATGTGTTGACCAGAACAAAGTGGCAGCCATACAACAGGTGAAGGCTCCTACTAGAGTGAGAGAGCTCCAAAATTTTTTGCAAATGTGTGGATACTATAGACAGTATATTAAAAATTACCAAGTCATAGCTTTACCCCTTACCCAATTAACTAGAAAGGATGTTGCTTTTGTCTGGAATAGTGAAAGACAAAGAGCCTTTGACACTATGAAACACTGTTTGATGTCAGCACCAATCCTTGCTTTACCTGACTTTGATCAACCATTTGTTTTATACACTGATGCCAGTTTCATTGGTCTTGGTGCTGCCCTCCATCAAAAACAAGTAATAAATGATAAAGTTTCAGAAGTAGTAATTTGTTATATTTCAAGAACCTTGAGAAATAGTGAATTGAAATATGGTGCTACTCAATTAGAGTGTTTAGCTGTAGTGTGGGCTCTAGAAAAGCTTCATTATTACCTAGATGACCAGAAATTTGAACTTGTCACTGACTGCAGTGCAGTTAAATCCCTTTTAAATTTGAAAACACCTAACAGACATATGTTTAGATGGCAGTTGGCTGTTCAAGAATACAGAGGGAGAATGACAATTATTCATAGGGCTGGTATTGTTCACTCAAATGTGGATATGTTATCTAGGTTACCTTTACCAAACAATGACTCTAATCCTGAGTATGATCCTGAGGATGAAATTATTCATATACATGGGATATATGTGGTTGATATGGAGGAAGAGCTATTACAGCTTATTCTGGATTCATATGATAAGGACACTGACTTGAAAAAGTTATGCACCATATTAAATGATACAAAGAATGCTTCAATACAAGCATTAATTAAAACCCTTCCACCAAAGTACCAAAAAGCTTTGGAAAAAGGTAAATTTTCAATTGATGAAGGATATCCATATTATAGAAGAAAGTTGAGTAATGTCATTGATATTTGTCCTTCTATGAAAGAAATCATCTTGAAAATTTGTCATGATGACATATTAGCTGGACATTTTGATCTTGAAAAAACAATGATCAGAATTAAGAACACTGCTTGGTGGGTTAATATGTCTGAAGACACAAAATTATATGTTGAGTCTTGTGATTCTTGCCAAAAATCAAAAATATTAACTGGTAAAAGAGCAGGATTAATGCAACATATTGAGCCTCCTGATGCACCATGGCAGATAATAAACATGGATTTTGTAACAGGATTACCTATTTCTGGTAAAGACAGTTTATAGCTCTTGTTGGGTTATTGTGGACAGATTCACAAAAATGTGTAAATTTATCCCTACCCACAAGGATGTTTCCAATAAATAATTAGCTTTCTTATGGTAGTCTCATATGTTTAATACTGCTGGTTTTCCTAAAGCCATAATCTCTGACAGAGACCCTAAATTTACTTCTGAATTTTGGATGTCTCTGATGGATGTTTGTGGTTGTGATCTGAAACTTTCTATTGCCCACCATCCACAGACTGATGGTTTAGCTGAAAGAATGATTTAGACTTTAGAGGACTTGATTAGAAGGTATTGTGCCTTTGGCCTTGAGTATAAAGATAGTGACAGATTCACTCATGATTGGGTTACCTTACTTACTGGGTTGGAATCTGCTTATAATAGCACTGTTCATTCTGTTACTCAAAGAAAGCCTTTTGAGCTCTGGCTTGGATATGTTCCAAATACTCCTGCCCAAATTCTCAATAACAAAATACCTAAATTGGATATACATCCTGGTGTAAAATATTTTCTACGAATGCAACAACTATGCAGAAATCATGCTCAAAAATGTATTTAAAAATCATTTGAATATGAGAAGAAAAGATTGGACAAATCCCATATAGAATACACTTTTAAAAAGGGTGATGAAGTGTTGATTTCTACAGTCCACTTCAACTTACAAGGTAATAACAAATTGAAAGATCCATTTTTTGGTCCATTTGCTGTCAGAAGAATGATTGGAGATAATGCAGTTGAGGTTATTATGTATTCTCCATATGACATAAAACATCCTGTTTTTCCAATATCTCTTTTGAAACCTTACACATCCAATAGTGATTTATCTCCAAAAAGGAGGGGAAGACCAAAGAAAACCCCAAATGAAATCACTGAAACAGCAGAAATTGAAAAAATTCTAAATGACAGAATATTCACTGCTGAAAAAGGTACAGAATAGTTATTGAGATTCAAGAATAAATCATCTGAATATGATTCTTGGATACCTGGGAAGGAGATATCTAATCTTCCTACTCTACTAAAAAAGTATAAAAAGAAAAAATCTTAGCATTTTTTTTATTGTTTTTTTAGAGTGAGGGAGTGTTAGCCAGGCTACTAGACTTAACCAGTAAAATAATTAATTATTTTACTGAGTTGAAGCCATGCCCCTTCTTCTTACTAATAATTTATTATCTACTTAAGCATTACTTACAATTAACTAGTTAGGTACAATAAGTAATCTAATTAATTAGTGTAAATAAAATGTTTCTTATAATTTTACTCCCTAACACCGTGCTCAATGGTATAAGTCAATGGGAATAGAATTTAATAATAAAATTATATTAAAAAAACTTTAAAACAATTATATTACCTCAGTAAGAGATCTGGAATCCCGTGAAAGTAATATAATTAATTAATTATTGTGTAATTAATTGTGACAGTCCAAGGAACTCAAACTTTATTGCTAATAATTTTGATTTCCTTGTTGACGTACCAGTTTATTTAATTCTTGTGTCATATATGTACTCCTTTCAGTAATTCTTTTCTCACATGCTTACAATATATGGTGTAAATTCCGTATATTGTATTCCCTCATTTTTTGCCTATAAAAGGCCTCTTAATTTGTGCTTTTCAACTCATTCTTTTTATCACTTAAATTACTATTACACTCACAACAATACATTTATTCCTATATTTTATAACTTTAGTATTTACAACACCGTAATTCTAATCTATAATTTATATTGATATCTTAAAACTACCTCTTGTATTTGAGTAAAACAATTATTTTGATTAAGAAATACGTACTATTCTTTGAGAGTTCAATAAGCCCTAAAATTCCTCGTATAAACTTCAAACCAAGCTTCTAGACCAAAAGTACCCCTTGACAGTTTCAGCCAAGGGGGAAGCAGTGTACAGGAGGGAGAAATGGAAGTGATAAAGAGAATAGAGAGAAAAAAATTTTGATATGGAAAATGGAAACAGCAAGAAGAGGCTTGATTATATGACAAATCGCACCATATAAAACAATAGAAAACAACACAATTTTGACTAAGACTACTAAACTACAATACAGAGAAAGAGAAAGGTTCACATTCAAAGACAGAATTCACACAAAAGGAATTTTTTTTTTAAATACCATCTTTCCCCTCAAATTATTCCTCTCATGACTCAAGTAAAGGAAGAAAAAAGAGAGTACAGTTTGCATAGTGATACCACCACTGAGAACAGACCTCAAGAAAAAATTATCTTATGATGAAATTTGTTGAGAGAAGGCAAAAGAAGCTCTAAAAATTGTTGGGCCATCAGAAAGTTCTAATCCACTAGGTGTTGGACCCAGCTCATATATAGAAAAATATAGTTCTGATGTAGATAGTTCAAGTAATTATAGCTGAATCATCATTAGATAAAATTTTCCCTAATAAATATCTTCCTTAGAGTCCACATTTCAGGAATTTTCTGCCTGTTTTAGACCTTAAATCAAATGGGGATCATTTGCAACACCAAATGATTTAACTTCTTATCTGGATCTTAGTACTAAGGATTTAATGATGGTTCAAAATTTTTTTTTTCATACACTCATTACCTCATGGTTCAACTGTGTTCCACACCATTTAGGGAAGACTGGAACAAATCTCAAGGCAGAAGAATGAATTTCGCTAAAAAAAATTATGATGTGGTTTCTTTGTTTCTAGTTGTGAATATAGAAAATTCTGAAAGTAAAGAGAAGAATTTAATTAAGTGTATTTCCATTTTTGTATCAATAAAAAACCTTTTAACTTACTTTTAAATCAATGAAGATGAAATTATATCTCTTCATGATTAGCTGAAGGAGTAAAAAAATTCCATGGAAAATTTTGGCCACAAATTCACATCAAGCCTAATGTCTACTTAGCCCAAAATTTTCCTGAAGTTCTGCAAATATTTGGCCCAGCATCATCAGAGGAAGCTTGGGATCATGAGAGTATGAATCAAATTTTAAGATCTATCCCACACAATATTAATAAACTCATTTTTTCATAATTCTTTTTATTACCCATAATTTTTACATTATTTTTTTGTTTTTATTTGAAATGGAAAAAATGTTAATGGAAATGTTCATCATGATAGTAAATCTTCAATCTCTTCTTGAGATGAATGACAATTGATTTAAAATACAAATTAAAGATTTTTTCAATATAGAAAAAGGAAAGACTTCAAAATAAACTGTTATATTACTCTGTGAAGTATATGATTTATAGCCGGAATATTTAAACAAGATTTATAGAAAAATGTCATTTTTAAACATTTTTTAAAAAGATAAATTCATTGGTGCTTTAAAATTTCTACAATCTAAAATTACTGATCTCCAATACTAAAATATTGATGGTAAATACTTCTCATTATACTCAAAACCACAAGGTTATGGGAATATCAAGAGGAAACAAGATTGGAGTTTTTTTTTAAGAATTTTGAAGTCACTGAATTTTACCAGATCAAATCTTTATTCTAGTTGAATTGTATGATGCTGTTGAAAAAAAAATAGAAAATCCTTTCTCAAAAGCAGGATTCAAAACATTTTGGTGCTACAATTGATGGTCTAAAAATGTTATTATTACTCATAATGATATTATTGTACATGATTCAAGAGCTCTCAATCCAAGTGGCTTTGGTGGTGTTTTATCAGATACTGTCTGTATAATGTCATTAAGTAATATAGCTGGTGCATATTAGTCACCTTTGTAATATCCATTATGAATTCAATATATGTATTTTAGACACCAAAGTATGATCTATTGCCTGTTGGAAATTATGCAAGCAGCACTATATGAAGAATTCAAATTGGTCCTAATGATTCAGCTATGAGCTATGTGTCATGATGAAAAATTGTCCCACCAAAGTTCCAACACAGGTTTGACTCAGGTTAGACCACAGGTACTAAACAACCACTTGACTTCAAGTCGTCTAACTTTTAACCTGGTGAGTATCTTCTGGAATATTCTTCTTATGTATGTGAATGGAAAGTATGGACTTCCAGATTTTATGGGAACTATCTTCAGAACACAGCCAAAATTTTAGGTACAAATATCATTTGGAAAAGTAAAGATTCCATATTAAAAATTCCATTGGAATCTTGAAAGGCTTTTTAGCTAGTTTAAAGAACTTAAGAATTCCTAATAGAAAAAAATCTAAAGTGGACGCATTGATAAACTTGATTCTGTGTTGCACCATAGTTTATAAATTTCTTTCTGACCTCAAAGATAAATTTTTAGAGTTGTATGAAGAAATTAAAGCACCTACCAATATATCCAAAACTTCTTTTTCTCAAAATTCTGGAACAAGAGCAAAATTTTTCTAATCAATCTTGCACATTGGGAGATTTAGCTTTAATTTAACTATTTATTATTTAGAATTTTATTTGGGTTTCATCTACTATTACTATGAGTATGATTCATTTATTCTAAATTTATTCTTTGATATCTTCTTAAAATTCTTTAAAAATAATTTTTGTATCTTTTTTTACATCATCAAACTATTCAATATACTCATCACTTACTAATTCAGCAATTTTTATTAACTTCCTTCCTGCTCCTGATATCAAAACTTCACAATTTATATTTCTTTTTTTGACTATCTATACTCTTTTTTATGCTCCAAAATTTATTCTTCATCTCTTTATTTTATTTTGATATATTTTTTTCTCAAGCTGATCCTGTACTATAAATTTTACTAATTCATCTAATTTGTGATTTTTTTTATCTAATTAATTAGAATTAAATATAAGTTCCTATATTCCAAAAAGAATTTACATCCTTGAACTCAAAACTTCTTCCTACAATGAAAAAAAATTTAAATCATGAATTGATCCTATATAGTAGATTATTTTTGGTGATAATTCTTACTCTTATAATTTATCAGAAATATCTAAGATCACAGGGCTCTATACTTAAGAAATTTTCTTATTTTTATTCTTCATCATCAATCTCAATAGTTTGAGAGCATTGTAATTCAGTTATTATTAATGTTCTGGAAGATTTAATTTCATTACATGATCTTCATTAGTGCCTCTATAACCTCCATAACAAAAATTATTGACATTTCTCTTACCTTATCTTCTTTTTTTCTTCATCATTACAAATTTTTAATGTTATAAACTGGTTTGAAGGTTCTGTTTTTAATCTCAAGGACATCAAATATTTTATGGCACCATCAAAAGCTTTGACAACTTGCACTTTTTTCAGACTTTCTGTATTCTTAACACAATATTAATCAGAATCTTTACCAGTAGTGAGACTTTTACATTATTATTTAGTGAGATGATAAACTTGTGCCTAGTACTGTCTAGAAGTAGAGAAAGAGGAGGTATTACTCATTTAACTAAATTCTAAAGCACATTATATGGCTTTGAATGATGAAATATAAATTTTATTAAAGAAGTAAAGAGATGGTTTCTGGTTATAAGAGTACAAATTTGATTCAGGCTTAAAATAGTATTGATCTAGTGGTATCTGGAGAGTAGAGGTGGAGTAGAAAGTTTGGGATGCTATATGAGCCTGGGGCCTTCTTCAGTTTTGTGTGTTTAAGCTTCAAGATAGATTCTTTAGTTTTGAAGGAAGGATAGAGAGAGAGAAAGGAGTAGAAGAAGAAGATGAAGATGAAGAAGGAGGAGGAGGAGGAGGAGGAGGAGGAAGAGGAGGAGGAGGAGGAGGAGGAGGAGGAGGAGGAGGAGGAGGAGGAGGAGGAGGAGGAGGAGGAGGAGGAGGAGGAGGAGGAGGAGGAGGAGGAGGAGGAGGAGGAGGAGGAGGAGGAGGAGGAGGAGGAGGAGGAGGAGGAGGAGGAGGAGGAAGAGGAGGAGGAGGAGGAGGAGGAGGAGGAGGAGGAGGAGGAGGAGGAGGAGGAGGAGGAGGAGGAGGAGGAGGAGGAGGAGGAGGAGGAGGAGGAGGAGGAGGAGGAGGAGGAGGAGGAGGAGGAGGAGGAGGAGGAGGAGGAGGAGGAGGAGGAGGAGGAGGAGGAGGAGGAGGAGGAGGAGGAGGAGGAGGAGGAGGAGGAGGAGGAGGAGGAGGAGGAGGAGGAGGAGGAGGAGGAGGAGGAGGAGGAGGAGGAGGAGGAGGAGGAGGTGGTGGTGGTGGTGGTGGAGGAGGTGGAAGAGGAGGAGGAGGAGGAGGAGGAGGAGGAGAAGGAAGAGGAGGAGGAGGAGGAGGGGGAAGGAATTAGGCTGGAATCAGAGAGGCTTTAGGGGGCCAAAGCAACTTATTTATCTTCAAAGAGGAACCTTTTTTTCACTTTTTTGAAAGATGAGATTGCAATCTTGGAAAAATAAGGGGGAGCCAGTATGATGGGCTTAATTAGAAGACAAAAACCTAGCTATTTTAAAGTGGTGGATGTGGTGAGAGCAGAAAGGTTTTTTTTCCAGTGTTTTTTTTGAAGAATGTGTTTTTTTCTCAAAAGTTATTTTGGGCTGCTTTAAACTCATAAACAAAGTAGGGTTGCTGTGAGATTTGAGTCATATCTGGTCCTAATAGCAGTATTACTTGAGACAGTCTATGACTCTTTGATTCCAACAGGTGTTTAAAAATGTGCTGGGCTGAAACAATGGAACAAAGCAATTCATTAGTTTGATAAGCAAGAAATTGAGAAGTCTATAAGACAGATAGATCTGTTAAGAAGGGCTAGGACAGGGAGGTAATGGAGAGAGGAGACTACATAAAGGAGTGAAAACCTTTCAAACTTATTCCATTTTCAATAAGGGAAAAAGGCATAGGAGGAGGGGGATGGAAGAGATAAGTAGTGTAGTGAGAATCATTCTGTGGTCATGGAGAAGAAACAACATGCCTTAATTGTTTTTGAACCATATGAACAATAGTTTATCATTTTTTTTTGTAAAACACTAAGTTTATCACAGAAATGAAATTCATGGTGTTTCAGAAACTGGTGACTCCAGACTGGTTGGTGAGGGAAATTTTGAGGTAAAATTTGAAGTTGAAAAGAGAAGTGGATTTGGGATGATTATTTGAATTAATTTAGGGGCTTGAAAAAAGTCTATGGTAGAATTTTGAATCATAAAGTAGGAGACAAGGGAAGTACCTATGGGGGGAGAGGGTGGGGAGGATGAAGGGGAGGGAAGAGAAGGTGTTGGGGGATTATACATATTGGAGAGGAGAAGAGGATTACAATGGAAATATCATGGAAGTGAATGAGGAGTGATTAGAGTAGATTTAGAGGGAGGTATTTTTTGAAAAAGAAGCAAAAACTTATGGGGGGATGGGAGGGAGATGGGAAAGAAGGGGAAACAAGGTTCCAATTACAAGCTAGGGCTGCAGAGATGTGATCAGTGGATGGGAAGGGTTTTTGAAGCGCTAGCACATCAAAGGAAGGGATGAGTGGGTCATTGAAGAGGTAGTTGAAACAGTGAAAGGAGAAATGAAAATCTATTTGAAAAACTTTGAGTTAAATGAAATTGTTGTTGGGCAGCTGATGAGAGCTCATTATTGGCCAGGAAAAAGAGTGCAGTTGCAATGGTGGAGAAGTGTAAATTTGAGGGGGAAGATTAAGGGTGTTGAACCAGATTATGGAGGTTTTTGGATGATCTTTTGAGTGAATGATAATGAGGAAAGTCATTCACACACCAAAAACAGAATGTAGAATATAGTTTTGGTTTTTTGTATTTTTTGGTGTTGTAGTGGCTGGAACAGTTGGAGAATCTGGAAGGAAGGGATAAAAGGATAGATTGGTGGCCTCTTCCCCAGAATTTGAATAAAATGATATTCTCTATATTTATTGCTTCAGTGCATCCAACTTCTCTTTCATATATAAATGGGATTATAGGTCTAGGGGACGCAAGAAGGTCAGCATCAGATTTACTAAGGAGGTGAAGGATAATGGAAGAGAGTGTTCCTTCCCTCTATCCTCAGCCCTTTTTAGCAATTATACTTTTTACAGTGAATGAAGAGTGTATGGGTTTTCAGCTATGAATGTGTTGATTAAGTCTTGGTCATCTAGGTAAAAGTGTGCAGGGATATCATGGGCCACCACTGGGTATGAGGATGGTTTGAATATTATTCCTTGCTTTATCCATTTATAACAGAGCCTTTCAGAGCGTTATTCACCACTTTGAAGGGGATAATGAGCTTTATTTTATTTTAGTGGTGACAGAAGATGCTTTGAATGTGTCTTAATGAGGGAGAAGAGGGGAAGGTGAATTTTTGATGAAATTATATTGTTGATGAAGTTCAAATATTGGAAGTGGCTGTATATAGTTAGTACTAGAGAGATGGGGTATTTTTTTGATGGTAAGGTGGGACATGGCTTGGGGGGGAGGACATGGGGGTGTTAGTGGCAGTTTTAGCAGTGACTTTCACAAAGGTGCAGAAAGTAAGGGGATTGTGAGATAAGATAGGGGAGATAATTTTCAGGCAGTAGAGAATGGAGTCAAGTTTCTTGTTGAGGGAGGAGGCTTTAGAACAGGATGGAGGGGGAGGGGTAATTTCTTGTTGAATGATTTCCTTTTTAATTATGAGCAATAGAATTTTCAAGAGAGTCCTAATGTCTGCCATGGTCACTGTTTTTACAGTGATTTTCAAGACTTTTGCAGGGGGGTTTTCAAGGGTTCCAATTGTATTTTTTTAGGAATTTTATGATCATGCAAGGAACATTTGTGTTATCTTTACCTACTAAGCATTCCAGAAAGACTTCTGAGGAGTTCTGTTCCAAGTTGGGAGGTAGAGAAGTATGATATCAAAGCCAAAACAGTGGTTGAGCAGGTTGTGGATAGAGAAATTGAGGAATTTTGTTGGTTAAAGAGCAAAGAAAGGGAATGGAGATATAATAATAGTCAGGGGAAAAGGGGGTAAGGGGGAGACCACCTGTGAGACTGTAAATAAAATCTCTCTGTGAGCCATTCTGGCTTCTTAATTGGAGTCAAATATATTTTCCCTGGTATGGTCTCTAGGTGAAGGAGAAGGGGAGACATGAAATATTTTCTAAAGTGTGGGATAGGAATGAGGGGAGGTATTAGAAAGGGAGGCAGGGAGAAGAGTTTTTAAAGTAGGGAATTACTGAGCAATTGGAGGAAGGGAAGAAGGTAAGTTTGTGACTTTTTCACATTTTTTTCCTGGTGGTTCTTCTCAGAATAAAACAAAATAAATATACTTTATATATTAGCTACTGCCTACTAGAAAACTTAGTTACAAAATATTTCATTTCTGAACTTTATTAATTGTTATTACAGTGCAGTAATTATTAGATATAAATCCTAGTCAATAGAGTGAGATAGTAAAGGGAAGTGTGCTAAATTCAGTTCTACATTAACATTCACATTCCATTCTCATCTCTAATAGCTATTTATTTTTCTTCACAACTTATAGTTCTTATATAATTACTTTCTTATACAGATTGACCACTTAGTTTTTATTAGTGAAGATAGAAAATTAATTTAAATGTTTAATTTTTCATTAGAGTTCTGTATCATAACTTGTATAATATTTTGGATATAAAAGGGGTCTTGTACTGAGTATCTTGAAATCATATTTTGACTTACTACAACCGAGGCTCTTATTTTTAGCCCAATTTCTATGAAGCTTAAAAGTTAATTAAATTTTGATTCTTGTGGTAAATTATAACCTGTTTATTCCATATAAAATTCCTTTATATGTAAATCTTATTAATGTTTCTGTATATTTTTAATGATTTACACTTTTTCCCCATTAAAATGTACCTTTAAACTTCTAGCATGTGTCAATCTTTGCATTCATTTTCTATTAAAAATAGAATTTTTTTTGATTTCTTTCAAACTGGTGGTCTGAGATATTAAATCAGTGAGCTTTGTAGAAGTTTTATAATGCTATTTATTTTAGAAAATATTTATTCATATTTATAAATTTATTCAATGTATTATTTTTACTGAACCTAGCAATAACATGGAGCTCTATGGTATATACACTGCTATCAATTCTCAGTATATACTCTAGTGGCTTTATTCTATTTCTAGGTGATGTATTTTCCTAACTCATTTTTTCTTATTTTTGCCTAATTTGGAGCGGTTTTATTATGTAGGTCGGTTTCACTTCCCACTAGATATAGACTTGTGGATACTAATCCTATGGCACTTATAATATTTATTATTTTGGATGCACTTCTCACTATATATATGCTTTAGGATACCAATACAAAGACTCTTGTATTATTTATCAGATTGCATAACCAGCTACAGGTTATGGGCTCAGGAACCCACTGTTAAGTCCAATTAATGTTTTAATAATTTAGTATGCCACTATTCCATCTGTTTCAATAACAAATATTATTTTCCTAATTAAAGATAATCATGATATATTGTCAATTTTGATTAAGGGTCTATGCAGAAAACAATATCTTTAAAAATTTGTAATGAAAAAAACCTTAAGCCAACAACTCAACCTTATCTTCTATTGAAAATGCTTTTATAGATAAAGAATCTGGTACTTTAATCCAGTATTTATATAACTTCCATCTGAGTCTGCTTATAAATGAAAATACCAAAAAAACTCCTCACCCATTATGTATCAATCTCTAAAACCGCTACCTCTCAAAAAACAGCACTAATTGCATGAGAGCATTTTATTCATTTTTAAATTTAACCTTTAATGTTTCTATCAACAAATATCTTTAGACCAGTAGGAAATAAGTATATTAACTTCTAACTTTAGGGATAAAAGTTGAGAAGGAGTTACTTTCTAAATTCTTTTTTAATTGTTTTTTTGAATAATTCAAAAGTCTTAAAGAAGAAATGATCCAAAGTTTTTCTTTTAGAAGGGAGTAAATCACAAGCAAAGATGGTAATGAGGTTCTATTTAACTTTAAGAAAGATAAAACACAGTCTAAAACAGAAACTTCTTTTAAAGCTATTTAAAATCAATGGATTATCAAAATTTGCATGAATGGTCTGACTAATCCTAAAACAAAACATACACAGGAGCAAAGTTTCTAAATGAATCCACACTTAGATTATCTAAATTTACATGAATAGTGTACATAACACTAAGGAAAAACATACACAAGAGCAATGTTTTGAAATACAGACTCACTTACTCCCAAAAGATTTTAAAAGTAAAATTCTACAAAAAAAGATAAAGAAATGGTAGCATATGGTCTAGCCTTTTCATTTGTACCATCAGAACATTTCTTAATTGCCTCTAGTAATGACATTGTGGTCTTCCAGCATTGGAAGAGGCCTTTGTTAGGCTGTTTGGTGCTGTTTTGGTATGTCTTAATTGAAATTGGTTGAATAATTGGTTTTTTTTCTGGTTTTCTTCAGTGAATATTGGGACTATCTTTATGTAGGAACTAGAATTGGATATCCCCATTTTTTCTCTATATTTTATGTCTTGATGAAATTTTTCATATTCTAAGTTTTAAGGGGTCATTTCCTCATTTTTCATTTCTAAAAGATAGCTGCTTAATTTTGTTTTTTGTGTTTTATGGGCTAACCTTAAGTCTTAGGCTTAAGTGCTTAGTACCATTAAGTAAAGCTAATTTGTCTCTATATTTTATGTCCTAATGTTGATGTAGCTTAATTATGCATTTTAAGGGTTTTAGTAGTTGTGGTGGATTTTTCTAAGTATTTTGGGCTTTATTGGAGGTTTTTTGTGGTTTTCTGGCTTCAGAGAGGTCTGCCAGCTTCTAGGCGGGCCAGCCGCCTCAGTTTTAGAAGGCTGGGGAGCGCTTCTAGAAGGTTTTTATTCAATTTGGCTGCCAAAAGAGCCAAAATTGTTGCTGTGAATGGATTTTTTAGATGGTGGTCTGTGTGTACATACTGAATAAGACAGTTTGGGGCAACTCTAATTATCATACAACCATCTGGAGGTGATATCATCTTTTCTCACTCAGTTTTCACTTTTTTTTGGCCAAAATTGGCTGTGTTTGTTGCAAGTTTAGTTCTTCATTTAACTCAACTTTTGAAACTGGTTTCTCTGGTGTAGCTTTGCAACCAGCATCAAGTATTATTGCTGTTTTCTTTGAAAAAAGTGCACAGTTTTTTGTTTTTCTGGTGTGGATCATTCTGCATTTCAGGTTTCTGGTTCTTTGGTTCTCAGTGGTCTGCTATTGGCTACTGTCTTGACTTGTAAAGCAGTCAAGAAGTGTGTTGGAAGGGGTATAGTAACAGTCTCTAATTTGCTGTAGCAAATAAATCTCACCTGGTATTTATCCAAGGGACAGGGGTTTTTCTCTCCAGGTTTACTCCAACTCCCTTGGTCAAGGCCTATAGCTAGTACTATAGGATTTTTTACAACATTAATCCCAATTAATTCCTACTTGAAAGTAGAGATTTTCAAAATATGTTCTACAAAAGTCAGTTTTTTGTGTCCCTTGAACCTTTTAATTTATCTGTAATCATTTGGGATGGAAAACTACTTAACTACCAAGGTGTAGGAACTGTAGCTCTATGGAAATTGGGACAAGTTCTTTAACTAGATGTCAATTTTAGTTTTTGGTTGCAGGGTGAGACTTTGGGTCTGATTTGTGGAGTGACCCTACTTGACCCCACCTTTCTTTTTTGCTTTTCTGAAATTTTCATTTTCTTGGCTCATGTCATCTCTTCTTCATTGATTCATCCAAAAATCTTATTTGCACCTCCTCTCTCCTTCTCTTACAAGCATAACCACATCACACCACCTTAACCTTCTTCCAAAGGCAAAAAACAAGGTGGGCTCAAAAAGTGACATTTAATGGTTTGTCACTAAAGCACACCTAGAAATGGAATAGGGTCAGAAAGCTGAACTCAACATCTGTTTAACTATTTTTGTCCCAGTGTATTATATCTTAACAATTTAATTCATTTTGAAAATTGCCTCTATGTCCCCAAGTTACACATCAATCTCTTCAGCCAAATATAAATCTTAAAATCTGAACACCAATTATTTATCAAAGATTATTCTAAAGATTTTTCTATCATTGAGGATTATCATATCATTTTTACAGGCTTAATTAACAAAAATCTATTTTACCTTAACCTTTAATTTTTGATTCTCAACAATGCAAGGTATACTGAGTCATTCTCAACCTGGCCAAACCATATGGGTCACCTGAATGCTAGATATATTTTGAACTTCAATATTAAGGGTGTTGTTTAATTTAATGATTTATTACCCACTTCACTGTGTGTCATCTTTATTAATTCAAAACTCTATCATTCTACATTCCCTCATTATTTACCACAGGCCAAGTGTCCACTTGAATTTATTCTCTCAGACTTTAGTGGTAAAATTCTGCTCCTATCTTTATGTGGTGAAAAATATTATTTCCAATTAAAAAATTATTTTTCCTCTTATCAATCTATATATATATTAAAAGAAAAACATGAAACTTCTCAAACATTTAAAGTTTTTAAGAAATTAGTTGAAAACTTTTTATTATTGAAAATCGCTAATTTGGTAAATGATGTAGGTGGAGAATTTTTTAAAAAGTGTTTGAAAAAATTTTGGCCTCTGGAGGTATTGTAATGCACATTACATCAGCATACACATGCCTAAAAAATCTCATTTTTGAGAGAGGAAATAGAACTACAACTGAGAGAGAAAAAATACTTTTTCTTCATGGTAAATTACCAAAAGTGTTCTGAGGTGAAGTCTTCAATACCCTCAATTATCTGCATAATATATCACCTACAGACCACCAATCTATGAAGACTCTATATGGAACATTACTGAATGAAAATCTTAAATTAACTCATCTCCAAACTTTTGGTTTTGCTGCATAACCATATATTCAAAGAGATTTAGAGGAGGTAAAATTGAGTCAAATGCCTCTCAAAATGTTCTTTCAGGTTATAATTATAAATTATTCTCTTATAAATTATTTATTAAACAGAATATAAGGATCTTCTATTCTTAAAATGTGTCATTTGATGATAATTCTTTTTCATATAATGATATTATAAAACAACCAAATAATAATTTTCAAATTATAGAATCTATACCAAGTATTCCTATCCCTCCTTTTTAAATGGTATTATAAAGACATATTCTCTCAATGTATGTATCTCATTTTCCCACTATGGTCATACCTATTTTGGTGCAAGAGGTAGACAACATTCATGAAATATCTCATGAAGAGGGAAGAAATGAAACTGTTCCTTGTAATAAATCAAGATGAGTTCCAGTGATAAGTAGTTATACCTACATCCTTGATACTGGAAATTTACCAAAAAATAACTCATCTGAGATTTCAACTTCTAATATGCTAAATTATAAAAGGAATAGAACACTACATGATGAAGGAAATCTAACCATTGGAAGAATTTTTTCAAGTGTTCCTATACCTAGAAATTATAAGTCAGAAATGAATAGTAATTATAAAGATAAATTTGCTAAATGAATTGAAACTGAATTAGAGAATATTTCAACAAAAAGAGTGTGGACTGTACTAGAAAAACTCAAAATGTTACAGTACCAAATAGTGAATCATCATCACCCATTTTTCTTGTGTTAATGTCACCAGACAGCCTACGCACAAGATGGAGGGTGTTCCTGATTAGGTGAGATTAGAAAAGATGATTGAAGACTACTTTGAAGCACACAGAAATACTTTAAGGGAGTTATTTGAAAATATTTCAATGATAACTTAATACTGATTTGAAATAAGTTCCAGGTTAATAATACTGTAATTTAAAGTAACACTAGATGTCCAGGTTAGTCTCACAAAGGGTTGGAACTTTACAATCAAAAGGGATTTAAGAGTTTAAAAATTTGAAATGAAATTTATTATTAAGAAAGGTAGGGTAGAATGATAGCCTTATATAAACTCAACTACAATCAAAACAGTATTATAATTTAAGTCTAAGTAATGTCAAACCTAATCCACCAAATTATATTGACAAATCCACCTCGCATTGACCCCTTTAATAAACAACCCTTAATTTATCACTGAACCTCAAATATAACCCACAGATCATTTAAACTTACTCCTATTACTACTCAAAGAGCTTGAACTACCCTCAGACACAAAATAAACCAACACTGAAAATATATCATCCATCCTAGCACTAATACATTGCCCATTTATATAAGGATGAAAAATATAAGCAGATGATTGAATAATTTAGATTTAAGGGTTAGATAGCACAGTCTCAAGTGAATTCAAATTAAGGCACATAAAGGGAAAAAGAAGTGGCTATGCAGATGTTGTTTTCTGCACTTCAAGTATGGATTTGTGCACTGATTTATGAATTAAAATATTGACTTTTCTTTGAATGTCATGTGGCACATGAAAGATGCCTGGGAATAAAACAAAAGCTATGTTGAGCATGAGAACTCTTCATTAGCATTATCTCTATGTTTCCCTTTTCTTGAAAATTTTAATAGACTTTGTAGATAAAATTGTTAATACTTTTATATCCTTATTATGACTGAAAATCACAATCTGAATCCCACTCTCCCTCATCCCCAGGCTGATTGTGCAGTACCCATGCCTCAATTCAAGATAGCTTGCACATCTTGTATAGCTATGGACTTATTTTGCATGGAAAGCACTGCATCACAAGGTATTTTCAAGAAGTGTGAGTTTTGTTTATGGGGATGTGTCACCGGACAACCTACACACAAGGTCAAGGGTATTCCTGGGAAAGTGAGACAGAGAAAGGGGTTTAAGGACTTCTTCAAAGCACAGAGGAAATTTCTGAGGAAGTGATTCAAAGATGACTCTAAGGAAGAGCTACTTCTTCAAGATATATTTGATAAGAATTTTAATATAATTTAAAGGTAATATTAATATTCTTAAGATCTCAAAAAGGGTTGGAAACTCAATAATCAAAGATTTAGGATTTAGAAATGATTACTGAGAAAAATAAGGAAATGTACAATAATGATGATTTAACTTAAAGCTTTATCACTATTAACTCTATATACGTTTTATAATTTAATTCTAAAGAAATATTGAACCAAAATCCAACCCCTTTTATATCCATTACTCCTCCTTGCATTGACCTCATATCCATCCATCCTTCCGCCCCCCACAGACCACCAAAAATACACCCGTTACACCTGGACCCTCCTCACTAACATCCCTTAAACCTTTAATCTTCCAATAACCATGCCATCCATGCTCACTATACCTGTTAATCACCTACAGATACTTAATAAGCCTTTTGAGGAATATTACATTAACTATTGTGCTGTGCGTCACTTATTGAAGAAAAGACTAAACACACTATTGAGAGATTGACTGATTTAGATTTAAATTTTAGATTAGCACGGTTGAATAGTTAGTACACAAAGGAAAGTTGTAGTTGCTATGTGGAATTGCTTTCTGCGCTTTGAGTATGGATTTAAACCTCTGTATTATTGATTTAATGAGCTGCTTTTGCCTCAAGTGTCACGTGGCATGTGACAGGCTGAGTAGTGTGTGATGTGTTAGAGAAGAATGCAATAGTAAAGGAACAATTTACTTTGACAAATTTTTGATAAATTGGTAAAGATCAGGCCATTGTTGAGAAAATCTGGGAGGTGCCTATTGAAAATGATTTGGTGGTGGGTGGTGTAGAGGATGTGTTAGATCAAAAGGAGAGGAAGGAATTTTCAGGTTGGGTAGGAAGTCTTAGTCATGGGAATAAACCTATCTCTCTCGAGGATGTGGTCATGGAATTACTCAAGGATGGGATGGATCCAGTAGTAGAGGTAGCCTCTACCACAAAGTGATGTTGACTGATCGTTAAGGATAAAGAAGATAAGGTGGTGGAAGTGTTCAGAAGTACCAAGCCAAGTTTGTTTATTGAAGCAGATACTGAGTTTGAAGTAAGTGATTTAAAATTTTAAAATTGTTTTGATTTAATAGTTTAACTGATTTTATATTTTAGGAGGCAGAAGTCAATGAAGAATTGCCTGTTGAACCTGAGTTGGATATGGTCATCAAACCTTTACCTGAAGTCAAGCAAGCAGTTGAAGCGGGTCCTTCAAGAACCATACTCCTTATAGATGCTTCAAATAGGGAGATAAAATTAAACCAGGTGCGGTTGAAGAAGCCTGTCCAGGCTTCTTGAACAATGTTTGTTGAAAAATGTTGCAACAAAATTGATGGGATGATCAATGTTGTTTTATATGATGTAGCCAAGGATTTACAGGACATTGGAGAGGTGGTTAACGTTGTGGAGGAAGAAGTTTTTGAGAAGTGTAGAAAGGAGATTTAAAAAGTGCTGGAGAAAATGAAGGATTTGATTTGAAGGAAAAAAGAAGAGAAAATATTGAAGTAGAAAAAAAATAGAAGAGAAGAAATGTATATAGTTTTATCTTGAATATTTTTTAAATCTTGTTGTTTTATTTTTATTGAAATTTATTTATTCAAAAGAAAAAGAAAATTGAATATGAGAGAGAAAGAAAATTTTAGTTTTATTTAATTTAATTTATTTTGAATTTAATTTATTTTGAAACTCTAGTTTAAATTGAAGCAGTTCAGATAGAAAGAATAGAAAAAGAAAAATGATACTTTAAGAGAAAATTTTAGAAGAAAGAAATGTGTTTTAGAAATACAATTATATACAAGAAAAATAAATTAATTAAATAAGGAAAGATTTCAGGTTTGAAGATGATTGAAATAAGATTGTTTTGTTTTGTTTTGCAAAGATGTTGAAGAGTTGAGAATTGTACACATAGAATAAAAAAGAAAAACAAAAATAAAATAAAAGGGAAAAAGTTTTAGTTTTAAATGGAGGTGGTAAAAATAAGAGATTGATTTGAGATTGATAAGAATAAAGAAAAATTTGAAAATAGATGGAAAAATAATTTTGTGTAATAAAATTTAGATGAGAAAAAAAAGGAAGTTTTTTATTTGTGTTTAACTTATTTTTATTTATTTATATTATATTTATTTTGTTTTATTTTATTTTTGTTTTTTGATTTTACTAATTTTAATTAATGTTGGTTTAAATTTTAGTTTGTTTTACTTATTTAGGGATTTAGAAAGAAAATTAAAACATATTATAAAATTTAAATTTAAATTTAAAAGAAAGAAATAAAAAATTAAAGAAAAGAAATTGAGATTTAAGGTTTTTTTTTTAGGATATTTTAAATGAAAAGATTTTAAAATTTCAGGAGTGTTTGAAGCATTAATGGCTGGTTTTCAAAATGTTTTGATTGAGTCATCAAGTTTGCCTATATATTCCACAAGGTATTGAAGTTTCCCCTTGCGCCTCCTTGAATCAAGAATCCAAATTTTTTCCCACTCTATATGATATTCTAATTTGATCTGTTCTTGAGGGGTTTATTTCTTGCCCAGGAATATTTATCAAGCAAGTTTCAGAAGATATATGTGAAAAACAGGATGTATTGATTGCTATTTTAAAGGTAACTTGAGTCAAAATGCATTTTTAAATATTTCAGCATTGATTTCAAATGGACTCAAGCACTTTTCAGATAGTTTTTTTGATGGTAAAGTTGTTCAAATATTATGAGAGTTGAGCTATAATTTATCCCCTGGTTTAAATAGTTGAACAGATTGTTGATGTTTGTAGGCCTGTTCCTTATATCTTCTATTTGCTCTCTCAAGGTTAGGTTGGATTTTGCCTTAAAGTCATAAAATTGTTTGAAGATAGTGAGCAGGATTATTAATTCCTACATGAATTTGATTTAATCAAGGATGTTTTCCATAGATTGGTTTGTCAAAGAATGTTTAAAGTTTTTATAAGCAAATTTGGCCAATGGTAACTGTGTGCTCCACTAATTGTCTTGTTGGGAATTGAAATTAATTCAAAGATATTTCGCAAGGATTTGGTTGATTCATTTTATTTTTCCATTGGCTTCAGGATGATAGGTGGTAGAAAGATTCCTAGTATTATTTAGTTATTGAAAAAGTTGAGTCCAGAATGTAGAAACAAACAGGGATCCTCTATCTGAAATAATATCTGTGGGTAAGCCATGTTTAGGTAAGCCATGTTTAGAAAATAAAAATTCTAGAAATAATTTAGCTAAATCTTCTGCTGTCTCACTAGTATTAGCTTTAATAAAATAGACATTCTAGAGAATATATCAACTATAGATAATATAGCATGAAAGCTATCTGATAGAGGTAATTGAGAAATGAAATCTATGAAAATTGATTCACATGGTTTAGAGGGAATTGGAAGTGGTTTAAGTGACCCATACTTCTTGTGTTGAGGAACCTTTTTTCTATTACTCTCATAACAGGCTTTTGATGATTTGTTAGTTAACATTGATTCATTGAAAATTGATTTAAAATTTTCTTGATTCTTTTCAGAAATTCTCTCCCCCCGCTGCAGATGAAAATTATCACAACGTGATAAATTATCTGGAACTACACATTTTTTTCTTGGGTAGTAGGTAATAGTAAAATGAAATTCAGATTAAAAATCAGCCCACCTAGCCTGACGTCTAGTTAGTACTTTTGAAGACATGAAGAATTTTAAAGCATTATGATCAGTAAGGTTTTAAAAAGAACTATTTAGACTGATAATAAAAGTAAACCATTTTTTAAGAATATTAATAATAGATAATAACTCTTTATCATGAATTTCAAAATTTAACTCTGCTGCCATTAATTTTCATGATTCAAACACAACAGGATGGAACAATTTTGTTTCACTACTTAATTGGGATATTAACCCTTCAATGGCAAAATTTTCTAGCATCTTTCTCAACTATTTTCAAGGCTATAGGA
Source organism: Hemileia vastatrix (assembly GCA_030280995.1). Lineage (NCBI taxonomy): Eukaryota > Fungi > Basidiomycota > Pucciniomycetes > Pucciniales > Zaghouaniaceae > Hemileia > Hemileia vastatrix. The sequence goes on along the minus strand of JASXTE010000008.1, from coordinate 3,192,379 downwards.
TCAAAATGTCAAAGAATTGGAGCTGTGGTGAGCACAGTTCTCATTGCTTCTATTTATTTTTTTTCTATTTCTTTGAAGACAGAAGGAGTATCTTTTTTAAGAAGAAAACTAATATTCGTAATAGTTTAAGAAATATCTTTAATAAATCTTCTATAGAAATTTTCAAAACCAAAAAAATTCTTGTAGGGATTTTAGTGTTATTGGCTCTGTCCAATTCAAAATTTTTTTAACCTTCTTATCATCCATGACAAAACCATCAGTAGACAATGTAAAACCCAAAAATTCAATAGATTTTAGATGTAATTTGAATGTAGTGTGCTTGGAATAGAGACATTGTTCTTGAAGTTGAATAAGAACTGTTTTCACAAATTGGATATGCTCTTTGAGGGTCTTTAAGAAGATAAAAATTGTCTCTAGGTAGACAAAAACTAACTGTTTGAAAATATCTTCAAAAATATAATTGACAAAATTTTGAAAAATTGATGTTACGTTACACAATTCAAAGGGAATTAATAAATATTTGAAACTAACAAACCTGATTTGAATTGCAGTTAAAGGTTCATGACCTTCTGCAATAAGTATAATATTGTAAGTACCTCTGAGATCAATTTTAGAAAATAATTTAGCACTATTAATCAAAGTAAGAAGCAATGACATGGGAGGAACTGGATAAGCTTTCTTCTTAGTCACTGTGTTGAGTTTTATATAATCAACACATAACCAAAGACTTCCATCATTTTTATTAACAAAAATAACTGGTGAGCCAGTTGAAGATTTACTGGCTTGAATGAAACCATTTACTGCATTCTCTGAAATGTAGTCTCAAAGAGCTTAAGATTTGTCCTTTGACAAAGAATAGATAGGACTTGCCAATGGTACTGGACCTATTAAGTCTAATTGATGGTCATAGGGTCAATGGGGTGATAGTTTGTGTCAGTCTAAGATCAACTAAATGGACGTGAACTAGCTTGAAAGGTCTTTTTCTAGAAGATTTAAATGGTCCTATATGAATACTGTAGTATAAATCCAACCAATAGTAAAATATAATTCAGAATAAAGGTTTCAGTAATATAATTCTCACTATTCTTATATGTGGCTTACAATCTTTTTAGTTGGTAGAAAAATAGATTCTAATAATTCAGATACTATTCAAAATTCTTATAAAAGTACTAATTGATATGTATTGTAATTTATTTGGTTATATTGGTTAAATTGTAATGATAAAGAATGTAGAAACAAGACCCAAAAACCTCCTCCTTTTATACACACTGAGTTCCCCAATAAATCCCTTGATGTACCATCCAATACACAGTTAATGACGCCTCAAAACAGCTAATAGACCTTCCCATCAACATCCCTAGTGACCCATGACCTAATTAGACAAGTAACAACCATTAAAATCCTGTGATAATAAGGGAAATCCATCAAAATTAAAGAAAAAGACAAAAAGAGAGTATATGTGTATAAATCAATAATAGAAAAGAGTAAAGGAGACTTTTTAAGGTTAATAATAGCTTAATAATAAGGGGGCTCTACTTTAGGAATTGAGGGGCTAATCCTGACATTATACTACATGAAATTCCCATCCAAAAATAACCAAAATTGACTGAGAAACCACCCAAAAACTTAAAAAAGAGCATGAGATAGGGGGTAACTACATGCAGTCCTTCGCAGGCACTTGCACAGGTAAATCCTTGACTAAAATTAGGCAAATATAAGCGTGGTGATGAAATAAGATTCCAAGAGGGAGGTTATTAATGAAATTAGTGCATATAAACAAGGTCAATGCACTATTAATTAAGCTAGGACACTAAATAAGCGCCTGTTGCCTATTTTAGTGTGTTTCCCCACAGTGGGCGTAGAATGTGGGGTAATTATATTGTGAAAAGGCTAATTTTGCTAAAAATAAAGCTATTCACACGGGAAAAAAGCAGGCAGTATGTGGCCAGTACACAGAAGCCATTTCTGGCATAAAAAACACCAATTTTGAAAAGTATTATTTTTATGCAATTAAATAGCCAAATCAATAGTCCTCAATGAGCCCAATTGATCTGTCAAAGCGCAATTTTGATATTCTCAATTTTATAGTGCATATAGTCAACTTTTAAGTGAAATAAAGCACATTTCTTGTTTTTTGTGTAAAACAATGAATATAACAGCTTTAAGTGTACTTAAAAATTATGTAGCCTTATACTTAAGGTTCTTAAAATTACCCTAACATATTCCAACTTAATATTAAGTACATAAGACCTATAAAAGGTGGATATATGCGTGTATATAAGGTGTTATAATGGCATTTTTTGTGTATTATTATAATTTTATTTATGTATACTGTTTGTGTACTCTCATTTATTGTTCCCATGTATAGTTCATGTGTTTAACATAACCTATAAGCACTTTTTACTCAGTCCTGGGGATATACAGGCTGACACTCACCTACCCAAAAAAACAATAAAAAAATGATAAGTTATACATTTTATTTATTTATTTGTAATTTTCAGGTATTCAGATTAATTCTGTAGCATTAAAGATTATACTTTAAAGAAATAAAACATAATAAAATATTATGAGTACTGGTTTTTTAACCCCTCAGCTGGTTGAACAGAAATTTATTTCTGTTTAAATTTTTAAGAAGGTGGATAAATTAGAAATTCCTTTTTCAGGTTTCCATTTATCAAATTCATTTGATTTCTCTTTAAATCTTAGTAAATACTCAGTTCCTTTTTCTTTAGTAAGGATTCTTTTCTTGAGTATTTTTTCAATCTCTTCTTTTTCCACAATTTCTTCAGGTTGCTTTTTAGGCCTTCCTCTTCTTTTTGGAAATAAGTCAGGATCATTTGCATGGTAAGGTTTCAATAATGAGATAGGGAAAACTGGATGTTTCCTATCATATGGAGCATATAATATGACTTCCACTGCATTATTACCAACCATTTTACTTACTACAAAAGGTCCTACAAAGGGATACTTTAATTTAACATTACCTTGTAAGTTAAAATGTAGTGTTGATATGAGGACTTCATCTCCCTTTTTGAATTCAAGTTCTTTATGAGATTTGTCCCACCTTTTCTTTTCGTATTCAAATGCTTTTTGGATGCATTCTTCTGCATGCTTTCTACAAATTTGTTGCATATGAATAAAGGATTTAGTACCAGGGTGTATATCCAACCTTGGTAATTTATTTAAATGATTTACTGGGGTATTTGGTACGTATCCCAGCCAGAGTTCAAATGGTTTCTTCTCTGTTACAGAATGAGTTGTGCTGTTATAAGCAAATTCAAGGCCAGGAATTAATGTTACCCAGTCAGGTGTGAATTTATCATTATCTTTGTAATCTAATCCAAAGGCACAATATCTTCTGATCATGTCTTCTAGAGTTTGTATCATTCTCTTAGCCAGCCCATCAGTTTGTGGATGGTGTGCTGTAGAAAATTTCAATTGAAAACCTGATACTTCCATCAAAGATGTCCAGAATTCTGAAGTAAATTTAGGATCTCTGTCAGAGATTATGGCTTTGGGGAGCCCAGCAATATTCATCATCTGAGTCCACCATAGTAATGCCAAGTCTTTTGCAGATACCTCTTTATGGGTAGGGATAAATTTACACATTTTTGTTAGCCTATCCACAATTACCCAGTAAGAATTGAAACTTCCTTTTCCTGCTAATGGCAAGACAGTTACAAAATCCATGTTTATAATTTCCCATGGAGCTTTTGGCTGCTCTATTTGTTGTAACAACCCAGCTCTCTTCCCAGTTAATCTTTTAGATTTCTGACAAGAGTCACATGTTTCAATGTATTTTTGCACATCTTCTTTCATGTTTATCCACCAGGCTGTATTTTTAACTCTGGTTAATGTTTTGTTAAAGTCAAAATAACCAGCTAAGATGTCATCATGACAAGTACTCAACATTAACTCTTTCATAGAAGGTGGTATCACTATTACATTACTTAACTTTTTCTTGTAATATATATATCCATCTTCAATAGATAGTTTACCTTTTTCCAATGCATTTCTATACTTTGGAGGCAAGGTTTTAATTAATGCACTCATGGAGGCATTTGTTGGATCATTAAGAATGGTAGATAGTTTAGTCAAATCTTTATCAGATGAATTATTTTCCAATATAGTTTTCATAAACTCTTCTTCTAAATCCACTATATAAATCCCAAATATATGTATAACCTCATTTTCAGGTACATAAGCTGGGTTGTCAGCATCATTTGGCAAAGGACTTCTGGATAATAAATCCACATTTGAATGCAAAGTTCCTGCTCTGTGAGTGATTGTCATTCTTCCTCTGTACTCTTGTATAGCTAGTTGCCATCTAAACATGTGCCTATTAGGTGTTTTCATGTTTAGTAATGATTTTACTGCACTGCAATCTGTTATAAGATCAAACTTCTGGTCTTCCAGATAGTAATGAGGTTTCTCCAAAGCCCACACCATGGCTAAACAATCAAGTTGTGTGGCACCATACCTTAATTCTGTTTTTCTTAAGGTTCTGCATATATAACAGATAACTACTTCAGATAATTTTCAATTTATTATTTGTTTCTGCTGTAAAGCAGCACCTATACCTATGAAGCTTGCATCAGTGTACAAGATAAAAGGTAGGGTGAAATCTGGAAGTCCCAATATTGGAGCTGACATTAAACATTCCTTTAATTTATTAAAGGCATGTTGTCTTTCATTATTCCAAATGAAAGCCTCATTTTTCCTGATTAATGTTGTTAAAGGAGCTGCAATGGATTGGTAATTTTTAATATATTGTCTATAATATCCACACATACCCAAAAAACTTTGAATCTCTTTTACATTTTTTGGTATCCCAATGTTCTTAATTGCTGCCACCTTATTCTGGTCAACACAAATTTGTAATCCAGATACAACATGCCCAAGTACTTTCAAGGATTGAAATCCAAACTTACATTTATTTAATGCAATAGTCAAATTAATTTCATCCATTTTTTGAAAGATTATTTTCAGGTGATTTAAATGCTCATCATATGTTTTTTAAAACACTATGATGTAATCAATATAGACCAATAGCCATACTTCAACCATTTCCTGATGAAAAACACTATCCATCAATTTTTGGAAGACTGAAGGCGCATTCTTTGGACCAAATGGCATTCTCTCATACTTATATATACCCATATGTGTGGTTATTAATAAGTAATTTTGAGAATTTCTTTCCACAGAAATCTGGTGGTAACCCTTGTTTCAATCCAGACAGGAAATATATTTTGCTCCTTGTAAGGTAGCATGGATAGAAGCTATCCTTGGTAGAGTGTAAATATCATCTACAGTGTATGTATTCAGAGCTCTTTAATAACCGCATAATCTTGCCTTATCTTTTTCATAAGAGATTAATACTGATGAAATGACACAATACTTAGGTGTTGTGTCTACTTTTTCAACAATACCCATTTCCAACAACATCTTTATATTGTCTTCAATATCTTTCCTTTTTGCAGGAGATGCTGGTTAAGGTTTCTTTTTCAAGCTTCCTGGAATATTATCCAAATCACAGCTTAAAGAGATTCTCACCTCATGGTCTTTGACCAATCCTAGTTCATTTGAACCATGAGCAAATGCCCTAGGATATGATTTAATCAATCTCAAAATATTTTCTTCTTCAATTTTTGAGAGTTGAGGACTGAATGAGGCCTTTTGGATTTCATTTTCCCATTCAACCACTTCAGTGGTGGTTCTTCCACCTTTCAGTTGTTCTACTCTAGGATAAATGGCAAACACTGAATTTTCAGAACATATTTTGAATTTTCTCTTACCATTCACACCTATGGTGAAACAACTGTTTGCAGGATCTAGTTTAATTCCAAATTTTGTCAATAAATCATTGCCAATAATAAACCAATCACTACAATTTTCATTATCCATTACTACAAATTCACAAACTGCTCTAACATATCCATTATTATATTTAAAGAATACAGCAGTTTTGCACTTGCCAATTGGATTTAATACTGAACGAAAACCCCTCCAGTTTTTTGTCTGAACAGGTTCTAGTTTTTCCTGGTACTCACTATCAAGTTTCATTAATGTATTAATTGAAACTACACTACCTGCAGCCCCAGTGTCAAGAATGGCATTCATTTCTTTTCCACATATTATAACAGGTGCTCTGATAGGTGTTATTTTGTAAGTATCATGAGATACATCTTTAATTATTTCAGCTTCTTCTATAGAAGTTAAAGATGTGTCTGTATGAGGTATAGCATCATTCAGGAACATAATATCATGTTCTAATACAAATATCTCATTTTTATTATCACTGTAAGATATGTTACTTTTACCATCCTCACTGGATTCCACGCTCTCATCTTCATGATTACTTGGTTCAGAGTTCTGTGAGTTTTCAATAACATTTATTCTCTTCTTACATGTTGTGGTAGCCTAAAGTTTAGTACGGCACCTAAGTATGTAAATGGAGTTATCACGGCATGCAAGATTGGTGTTATTATTTTTTATAAAAGGGTTTTATTTAATTTATTTGAGTTTTAAATATGAAGAAATTGGTCACGAGCAAATGCCTACACGAAAAAAATTTATTTTACGGAGAAAACTTATTTTTTACGGTCTGAAAAATTTATAAGTATTAAGTCGAGTCACTCAAGAACCTTGGGAAATTTTCCCAGAATTTTTACTATTTTTCTTAAATTTTTAAATGAATTTTAAAGTTTTATAGAAATATTTACGTTTTCAAAAACTACTTAACTTTGATGAATTTTCACAGGGTAATTAGAGCTGCGCAGAGTACGAAAATTAGTTTGGTATGTAAAGGGGAAGTAGCTCTATTATGTGTAATTTTTCTAGATTTTTTATTATAGTTTTAAGGTTCTAAAATTGAGTCCGGAAGTCTGGAGGGACTCCGTACGGACTCCGCTTTGACTCCGTTACGGCTCCGTACGGACTCCGTACGGGCTCCGGATTGACTCTGGAAGAGCTCTGGAGGGGAAAACTTAGGCACGTGACTAGGAATACTTAAGCGCTTCTCAAACTCGAAATTGAGAGGGGGGACAGATCATACAGCTTAATCATTAACCACCACGGTCTCATTTTTTATTACTCAACAAATTAAATAAGTTATAATACCCTTATAACATTCTTATTTTTTACATAACATCTTAGAAATACAATTCAACAGTTTAAATAACACTTCATACAGGGTATCTTTAGAAAGGTCTTCATCGCTGGGACTTGATTATTGCTGTCTCATAAAAATTCAAATTATTATAAAAACATAAAAGTCAATCTTTTCAGATCTTTCACTGGTACACCTTAATTGTTGTTATCAGTATTTCTTTTATCAACAGCCACTTTCTTTAAATCTCAATAAGCGTTAAATATTTTAGAGTTTCATTATTTTTATCAATCAGATCTAAGTAGATTGGTTAGCATAGTGATTTAGAACACCTACTTTGTTATTTTTATTGGAAGGACGGGGTTTTCAGCTAAATCCACATATCTCCTACGGATTCTGCTTACAGCAAGGCGACTGTAAGAGTTTACCTTACCATAGTTGGTGCCCAACGTGGGGTTTGATTTCTCTAGCTTTCTTTAAAGACTTACTTGGATCAAGAACGTTATTAGCCTGCAAGAGGCTTATTTTCTTGAACTCTAATTGGATTTTTGTTATTGGCCTGCAAGAGGCTTGTTATTTTATCGATTGTTAACGCTTTTCATTACTTATTGGGATGTCTTCTTCTGCTGTTGCTTCTGGATCTTCTAACCCTCTTACTCCCTCAGTTAGAATTGTTTCTTGGCATGGCCCAAAGTTTGATGGGGAGGAGGTTAAATGGTTCATTAGCAGGTATGAAGCTGCTGCTGCTGTTGATGGTGCTTCCCATGTGGATATGGTGAAGCAAGTTAGATTTTTTATTGCCGATAGGTAGGTGGAAAAAGAGGTTATTGCTATGCAGGCATTCAAGGACAAGGATTGGGTTAAGCTTTCTAAAGCTATGGTTGATAGATGGGGTGTTAGTTTTACTATGATGGACCTCAATAAAATTGTTGGAGACTGGCAAGCAAAAGGTGGTGTTTCTTCTATGGCTGACTTCAAAAAGCTCTGTGTTCAGTTTGATGAAGTGGTGGAATATCTCATACTGGTGGACGAGTTAGTGCATGAGAACCAAGCAAAAGATTTGTTTTGGTCAGCATGCAGCAGGGATATTCGAATGGACGTCTTGAAGGATCTTTCAAGAAAAGATTTGATGAAGGAACTGCCTAATGGTGAGCAGAAACTGCCGGCTCTGGAGGTTATCAAGGACAACATTCAAGCCCATCTAAAGTTATTGGCGTTGGACAAATATCAAGAGTCTTGCACTCAATATGTTAGCAAGGTTAGCGAGGTTTTGGCCGAAAACAACGATATTATGGTCAAAGCCCAGGAGGCCAAGAAGGCTCAAATGGGATTACCTGCTGCTAAAGTTGAGGGTAATGTGGATAATAAGATGGTCGATCACCTGGCCGATTTAACTAAACAATTAAAAATATTTGTTCAAGAAACCCAGAAGGCCAATAAGGCCCCAATCGCTTCTTCGTCGACGTCGACTTCTTATCAGTCTAGAGGTTATGAACGTCGAAATTATAATGGCAATAACAACGGTAACCGCTTCCCAGGCAATGGGAGAAATGGTGGGAATGGTGGTAGTAATTATAGAGGTGGCTATGATGAGCCAAAGGTGTGCTCCTATTGTAATAGGAGAGGGCATAGAGCAACAGTTTGTTTTGCTCTTGATAAGGATATGGATGCTGGGCGAGTTTTATTTGATGGTAAAGTTTATAAATTTCCTGATGGTTCGTTCATCAAGCCCAGTGATGGACAGTCTCCTTCTGATTTGGTCAGAAGAAGTTTAACGGCTGAAAGGAGAGCCAGATTTGAAGAGGTGACGGATGAAGATGTTAATGCCAAGAGTGGCAAAAATGGTAATGGTAATGGTGGTAAAGCTGACAAGGGCAAGGAGAAAGAGGTCAGTAAAGCCACATTTTCTACTTCTTTTTGTGGTTTAGAGCTGGCGACGGTTGCCCAGGTGGAGGGTAGCTGTATGGCTGGCGAATACGATGTTAATGCTGCTAGAAGAGCAGCTGCTACTAAGGCGAAGAGTAGCATTCAGAGCCAATTGAGGGCTAATCCTGGCAAGGCCAATAACAAAGTGAACCCTTACTCTAAGGACAAGATTTCTAGTGCTCAAACTGCCGCCAACAAATTGAACCCTTACTCTAAGGACGAATTATATAAAATGCAGAAGGGGATTGCTGATATGGGGCCCCCTAGTTATGGCAAGTTTGATTTAAATGGTGAGCCTATGCCAGAGGATGATTCGGATTCTGAGGAGGACGTACCGTTGGTGTCTCTACCCAGACCAAGTTTTAGTGGTCCCATCCCAATGGAGGGAGTAAGAAGGACTAGCGATGGATCAGGATTAGTGCAAGAAGCTGGTGACGGAGTTAGGGTTATAGAAAGTGAAGATGTTATAATGGGGGGTGAAGATGGCTCGGTTGGACCTCAAGAGGTACTTAGGGCCAAGGTTGTTAAATCAAAGGTCCAGTATGAGCGGCCAGTAGTTTCTGGTCAAGCTAATGCGATGGACGCAGTTTTGAATAGGGTGAATCAACTTCAGATTCCCTTATCTTTGGGGGAGTTATTTACGATTAGTCCGGCGCTTGCTGAAAAGCAAAAGAAGCATTTGACGAGGCGTCGGGTTTCCACTGGAGAGGTGGAATATATTTGTGAAAATGTTGAAAAGTTTGGGGAAGATGTAGATACACATTTTTCTGCTCCCCTGGGTTACCTGGTGGTAACTCTAAATGGTAAAGAAGTAAAGGCCTTGGTCGATTCAGGGTCTCAAATTAATTTAATTTCATTGGAGCAAGCGACAAGTATAGGCTTGCCAATTAAAAGTGGAACTGGGGGAAACCTCAGAGGTATTGGAGGGCATGCAACAGAGCTGATGGGTACTGCTGAGCATGTCAGGTTAGGCATTGGTGGATCTGTTGGTAAGGTTCACTTTTATGTGGCCAGAGGAGCAGTCAAAACTGTTCTTGGTGGTCCTTTTTTGATGGATTTCGAGGCCAGGATAGGGTATCAAGCTGGCATGGGGATTAGTTTGGAGATCACTGGTGAAGATATGCGGAGGTTACATATGCGGTTAGCGCCTCCTGGAGATGAAGGTTGGGAAACACGGCCAGGGATTACTACTCTGTGCCAGTGTTGTGTCTGCACCAAGAAGCGGCATATAAAACGGACGGCTTCTGGTGAATTATGTTTGTTGGAAAGGGATGGATGCCCTCATTTTTTGGGGTAGCAGGGGCTGATCGCTCTAATGTTGTAATCTCTCCTCAGGATGAGATCCTGGATTGCAATAGGTCAGCTCACTTGGAGATAATTCAAGTGGATTCTCAATTATTTTCTGTTAATATTACTTTGGAGTGCAAATACGTTTTGGACTTTTCTATATGTTTATTGGATTTACCCAGTTTTTCTATAAAATTTAAAAATGGTGAAAAAGGCAAAATGGGCCAAATTAGGTTGGATAAAAATTGGAAGGGTATGTATATGGACCTCCAGCAAGAGGGTAAACTGCAAAAATTACATCAAAACTCGATTAAAAATCTCGGTATAATTAAAACACAAAAAAATAATTTTTGTGAAAATTCTATTATGGGCCTCCAGCAAGAGGTTAAACTGCAATTATCTCCTTCTATTTTGGACCTCCAGCAAGAGGGTAAACTGCAAAAATCTTATCAAAACCCGATTAAAAATCTTAGTATAATTAAAACACAAAAAAATAATTTTTGTGAAAATGTTATTCCGGACCTCCAGCAAGAGGTTAAACTGCAATTATCTCCTTCTATTTTGGACCTCCAGCAAGAGGGTAAACTGCAAATATCTTATCAAAACACGATTAAAAATCTCGGTATAATTAAAACTCAAAAAAATAATTTTTGTGAAAATTCAATTCCGCTCCTCCCGCAAGAGGTTAAACTGCCAACTTTCTTTACGGGTGATTTACTGTTGGATAAGGGAAGCAAAGGTGTTGGAAAATCTGTTTATAAATTAGACGAGGGAAAGGAGAAAAGGGTAAAATTTAAAAATGAAATAAAATATTTTTCTAATTTTTCTTATTCCGATTCTGACGATGAAGAAGATTCATTTGATGAAAGTTTTAATGGCAATGTTTTACCTCAAGTTAATTTAGATGTGGACGCAGCCAAATATAAGAAAGTAGCAAATAAAGTTCGACCTATTAATGAACCGCTACCTGCTGAATTAAATCCACCTTTGAGAAGACCAAGGTTATCAAGAGATCCTTATGAAAGTCCCTTGGTAAAGAATCCGCCTGAATTTTCTGAGACGTCAAGAATCACTTTTGAGAGACTGGGTGTTGTTAATTTTGGACCTGATGGTTGGTTGTCTGGAGAAGAGAAGAAGTTGTTGTTGGATGTGATGGTCAAGCGAGAGAAGGCCATTGCTTTTGTAGAAGAGGAGAGGGGTGTGTTGAAGCATTCCTATGGGGAGCCTTACAAGATTCCTGTGGTATGTCATGAACCGTGGCAGCAGAAACCAATTCCTATTCTGGCTGCATTAAAAGAAGCCTATATTGAAGTTGTCAGAGAACGGATACGCACTGGACTGTATGAGCAATCAACGTCAAGTTATTCTAGTCCGGTATTTTGTATCAAGAAACCGAATGGCAAGCTTAGAGTTGTTCATGATCTTAGGGAATTAAATAGGGTTACAATAAAGGATGCTGGGATACCACCTAGTGCTGAGGAGTTTGTTGAAGCATTTGCAGGGAGAGTGTGCTATGGTTTGGGAGATATTATGGGTGGATATGATGAGAGAGAGTTACATCCGGACTCAAGGCCTCTCACTACATTCGATACGCCACTTGGACGTTTACAGTTAACAAGATTACCTCAAGGAGCAACAAATTCGGTTGCAGTTTATCAAGCTCAGATGGCTTGGATCCTTCAAGATGAAATTCCACAATATGCTGGAATCTTTATAGATGATGGAGGAATTAAGGGACCAACAACCGACTATGATAACCAGGTGTTGGAAGAGAATCCCGGGATACGCAAATTCATTTGGGAGTTTTCAATTACTTTAGAAAGAATCTTGTTTCGAATTGAAGAGGCTGGTTTAACTATTTCAGGTTCTAAATTTTCATGTTGTGTGCCAGCCTTAGAAATATTAGGCCATGTGGTATGTAGAGAGGGTAGGATTATGTCCAAGAAGAAAGTTAACAAAATTCAGTCCTGGCCAAGACCCAAGAATACGACCGAAGTCAGAGGGTTTTTAGGCGTTTGCGTATATGTTAGAATGTTTATCAAGGACTTTTCTTCATTGGCAGCTCCATTGAGACGGTTAACGAGAAAGGATGCAGACTGGGAGTGGGATGAAGAGTGTGAGAAGGAGGTTGTGGGGAAGGATTTAGTCCTGCACAAGTTGGATTATGGAAAAGATGCTGGTAGAATTTATTTAGCAGTTGATTCAAGTCAGGTTGCAGCTGGGGCGGTTTTGTCTCAGACGGATAAAGCTGGTTACATCAGGCCAGTTAGGTATGAATCTGTAGTATTTACTGAGGTCGAATCAAGATATTCTCAACCAAAATTGGAATTATGTGGTGTGGCGAAAATACTGAAGAAACTTCAGCATATTTTGTGGGGGCAACATTTTGAGTTGCAAGTGGATGCAAAGTTGTTAATCCAGATGATTAATTCCCCAAGTTTACCAAATGCACCCATGACGAGATGGGTAGCTTTTATTCAACATTTTTCATTTGATTTAGTTCATAAGCCTGGCAAGACATTTACTATGCCAGATGGTTTATCAAGGAGACCACCCACTGAAGAAGATTCAGACTCAGAAGAGTTCGATGAAGATATACCTATTATCAAAGCCAGCACTAAAGGAGCTGAAGACTTTCCATACCTCCCCCATGAGGTTAAACTGGCAGGACTATTGTGTTTAGATTATGGTGTTGATGACCTCCACCAAGAAGATAAACTGGAAAATAGTTTTTATGTTAATAAAGGTGTTGGAAAAGGTGTAGATAAATTTGGCAGAGAGGAGGTAGAAGAAGATGTGGTGTATGTAGAGGAAGATGGATTGGTAGTGTGGGATAGTAGTAAATTAAGGAATGGTGTATATGTTGGAGAATTAGAGAATTTAAATAAAAGGGTGGATAAAGAGAAAGAGGTATTTTCAAATACGGTTTTCGAAGGATCCAAAGGTTCAGAAGAAAAACGTCGACATAGCTCGATTAAAAATTTATTTAGGGGTCAACGATTATTGGCTCATTCATGTGCAGGTGATATTGGTGATAGAGAAGTCCCTATTGATGATATATTAATCGATTTTCAAGATGAAGTCTGGGGTCAGACTGGTTTTTATTTTTTGATAGTCAAATATTTGTTGACTTTAGAGAGGCCAGAAGATTGTGAAGACGATGAATGGGTGGCTATCAAGAGGAAGTCATCTACGTTTTACCTATCTGGTCGAGGTTTAATGAGGAGAAGGTATCCAAATGCTCAAGTAGTTATAACTCAACAGAAGGGGCAAGAATTAGTTTTGAAATCACTGCATGAAGATCTCGGGCATAGAGGCGTTGGAGAAACATTTAGAAGAATTTCTGATCGATTTTGGTGGCCTGGCATGAAGATGGCTGTTAAACAGTGGGTTCAGTCATGCGAAGAATGTCAAAGACGAAGTTATTTAAGGCCAAAAGAACCTGGACGCGCGACCGGTGAATATACGCTCTTTGGAAGAGTTAGTTTAGATGCCGTTCATATAAAAGAGGGACGGTATAAATATTTAATTGTGGCCAGAGATGATTTATCTGGTTGGGTAGAGGCAGCGCCTCTTATTAATTTAACTGCCAAAAATGTGGCAGAATTTTTTTTGAATAATTGGGTATATAGGTATGGGGTGATGAAGTTGGTAACGGTAGATGGAGGCTCTGAATTTGGGACAGAGTTTAAAGAGGCCGTATTGAAAGTTGGATCAAAGGTTAGGGTAGCAACCCCATATTATCCTGAAGCTGAAGGCATGGTTGAAAGAGGGCATCAAGTTATTAAGGATGCTTTAGTTAAAATGTGTGGGACAAGTGCCGAAAAGTGGAGGCACTATTTACCTTTAGTTTTATTTGCTGATCGAATCACTGCCAAAAGGACAACCAGATTTTTACCTTATGAACTTGTTTTTGGACAGAAAGCAGTTTTAACGGTTGATTTAGAAGCTGAATCATATCTTGGAGCTGACTGGGACACGGTCAAAACTACTGAAGAATTATTGTGTGCAAGAATGATGCAGCTAGAAAAGAAAGAAGAATATTTAGAAAAGGCATATTCACGGATGATGAAGATCCGAAATCAATCAGTTAGATATTGGGATGAGCGGTTGGCACATCGATTAAGGAAACCTTTGAACCCAGGAGATATGGTCCTGGTGTATAATAGGAGTTTGGAAAGTCAGTGGGGAAAAATATTTGCAGATAGGTGGAATGGACCGTATAAAATCAAGGAGCAAGTTTCCAGCGGTTCATATGTGCTAGAAGAGTTGGATGGAGTTGTATTGAAGAAGAGGGTAGCGGCCGATCAAGTGAAACGGTTCTATCCTAGAGGCACCAGGAGTGCCAAAGTCTTCCTCCGCAATGAGGATAAACTATGAAACTTCTTAAATTTTATGGATCCTCCGCAATGAGGATAAACTATGAAACTTGTTAAATTTTATGGATCCTCCGCAATGAGGATAAACTATGATATCAATGAAACTTTATGGATTCCTCCGCAATGAGGATAAACTATGAAATTTCTTAAATTTTATCAACTCCGAAATGAGGATAAACTACAATTTTAATGATAACAACGAAATTTTATGGATACCTCCGCAATGAGGATAAACTATGATATCTACGAAACTTTATGGATACCTCCGCAACAAGGATAAACTATCTTTTTTTTATCAAATAATTTACTATCGTTACACTGCATATGGGCAACGAAACTGTGATGAAACATAACGAAATACGAGAAAACCTTCATTGAAAATTTTCAAAATTTAAAATTCTTAAAATATGGGTGAAGATAGTGTTGGAAAAATTTTAAAATTTATTGGAAGAAGTGTTCACAGGGGAACCTTCTTAATTAAATATTGGCAAGTGTGGGGGTAATTGATGGGCTGGCTGCTCTATACACAATTACCCCATAATGTTCGTTTCCAAAATTTTCCCTGTTTCTAGTTGAATCCTGGCTTTGTCTTTTAATTTTAGGAAGTCCACTAAGACTATAAACTGGAACAAATCAAGAGACACCGCTCTCAAGGCCAGATTCAAGATTCTTTTTATTTTATTTTGTTTTTGATTTTTTTTATGTTAGATTGTGATTTCTTTTCTTTAATATATATTATGAATTATTGTAAAGGTGATGCTCACTGGTGGTCTCTAATCATTTTTATAAATTGGAGGGAGCCCACCCAGTGATCATCATTATAAAAATTATCTTCTAAAAACTTTCATTTATTTTATTTTATTTTCAATTTCTCAAAATTGTGTAACCACATCAAGTTGCACTTGGATGTGGGTATGATGTCCAGGGTACGGCTCATCAAATGGCCGGGGGGCATCTTTTAAAATTTTATTTTAAAATTTTTTTAGTACTTTTTTTTTTGTCTTTCTTTTCACATTTATTTAACTTTCTTTAAAATTAAATTTTAACTTTTATTTCAAAACTATCTTTTCTAAAATCTTTTATTTTAAATTTAAAAAAAATAAAATAAAATAAAATAAAATTAAATTAAAAAAAAAAAAATAATAATAATAATAATAAAAATAAAAATAAAATAAAAATAAAATAAATAATAAAAAAAATAATAAAAAAAAAAAAAAAAAAAAAATTAAAATTAAAATTAAAATTAAAATTAATTAATTAAATCAAAATTATTATTATATTTCTTAGTTTTATTTTTTTTAGTTTTCATTCTTTTTAGTTTTATTCATATAGTTTAGACAGGAAACAGGGTCTAGGGGAACTCAATACCTATGGGATTTCACTTCAAGACATCTGTTAGTCCTCCAAGACTTTAAACTGGCTACTGTGCAAGACGTTCTTTAAGGTTTTTTATACATATTTTGGATCTGTTAGTCCTCCAAGACTTTAAACTGGCTTCTGTTCAAGACGTTCTTTAAGGTTTTTATACATATTTTGGATCGTTTAGTCCTCCAAGACTTTAAACTGGCTACTTTTCAAGACATTCTTTAAGGTTTTTTTACACGTATTTTGGATCTGTTAGTCCTCCAAGACTTTAAACTGGCTTTTGTTCAAGACGTTCTTTAAGGTTTTTATACATATTTTGGATCTTTTAGTCCTCCAAGACTTTAAACTGGCTTCTGTTCAAGACGTTCTTTAAGGTTTTTATACATATTTAGGATCGTTTAGTCCTCCAAGACTTTAAACTGGCTACTGTTCAAGACTTTCCTTAAGGTTTTATACAAATTTTGGAGCTGTTAGTCCTCCAAGACTTTAAACTGGCTAATTTTCAAGACTGTCATTAAAGATTTTATATTGGAGCTGTTAGTCCTTCAAGACTTTAAACTGAATTTCAAGGATAATCAAGATTTTATAAATATTTTCAGAGACGGATTTCTTTTTATATAAATCAAAATGTTAGGTCCACCAAGACCTTAAACTGGAGTGTTATCAAATGTTAGGTCCACCAAGACCTTAAACTGGACTATTATCATGTGCTGGGTCCACCATGACCTTAAACTGGATTTCTTATCGATTAAATGTTTGGTCCACCATGACTTTAAACTGGTAGTTCATTCATTGTTTAGTCCACTATGACTTTAAACTGGAAAATTAATATCTGCAGGATAATTCAACATTCATTGGACCACTATGGCCTTATACTGGATTACTTGTCGATCAAATGTTTGGTCCACTATGACATTAAACTGGATTATCAAATTTATTCAATCTTTGGTCAAGCCTAGGCCTTACTTAGGAATTTATCAAGTTATTTATGCACCTAAACGATCTTTGGTCCACCAAGACCATAAACTGGCAATCGATTATATTTTTGGTCCACCAAGACTTTAAACTGGAATGTCAATCTTGTTTGGATAACTCAATTCAATCTTTTAATTTATCACTGTCCACTATGACTCTAAACTGGTTATTCAATTATTTCTGGAATTGGGTGCTGATAAGCTTTAGGAGGTTAAAATTTTAGGTGTTAATGATGCTATGGAAAGCATAATGTTTAATTAGGTGAAATTTGTGGCGCTTTAACATGGTCTAAAGTTAAAATTATTATTGGAAGCCTGGCAAAAGTATTTTATGGGTTTGCTGTATAGCAAAGTTTGAAAACTGTGATGAAGGAATCAGAAGTTAGGATGGTAGTTGGATTTTAGGGAATGATTTTTTTTAGTGCCTCATAGTTAGGCCATTTTTTTTTTTTGGTGTGAAGCTTGGAGGACCTTATGGCGAGATTGGAATCATACAATTCGGCTCAGTAGGGGGCCCTATGAGGTTGGAATCAGGAGTATTCGGCTCATAGGAAGATCCACTCTCTCAATGCTGTGACAAGAAGGAAGACTGGTATATGGGAGTCTGAAGGGATTCAAACCTTGCTCTCAGTAGTGGAATCATCACAAGATTTATATTATTTTATTTTATGTTATATCAAGCCAGAGAAGAAGAAAGAACGTTTTTATTATAAAGATTTATAAGAAGACCAGCTAAAACAAATTTATCAAATTATTTTATTAGACAAGATAATTCTTTTGGAATTTCTCAACCACTTATGCAAAGTTATAAGAATGGGGACATTCTTGATTGGAGGGAGGATGTGGTAGCCTAAAGTTTAGTACGGCACCTAAGTATGTAAATGGAGTTATGACGGCATGCAAGATTGGTGTTATTATTTTTTATAAAAGGGTTTTATTTAATTTATTTGAGTTTTAAATATGAAGAAATTGGTCACGAGCAAATGCCTACACAAAAACAATTTATTTTACGGAGAAAACTTATTTTTTACGGTCTGAAAAATTTATAAGTATTAAGTCGAGTCACTCAAGAACCTTGGGAAATTTTCCCAGAATTTTTACTATTTTTCTTAAATTTTTAAATGAATTATAAAGTTTTATAGAAATATTTACGTTTTCAAAAATTACTTAACTTTGATAAATTTTCACAGGGTAATTAGAGCTGCGCACACTACGAAAATTAGTTTGGTATGTAAAGGGGAAGTAGCTCTATTATGTGTAATTTTTCTAGATTTTTTATTATAGTTTTAAGGTTCTAAAATTGAGTCCGGAAGTCCGGAGGGACTCCGTACGGACTCCGTACGGACTCCGCTTTGACTCCGTACGGACTCCGTTACGGCTCCGTACGGACTCCGTAGGGGCTCCGGATTGACTCTGGAAGAGCTCTGGAGGGGAAAACTTAGGCACGTGACTAGGAATACTTAAGCGCTTCTCAAACTCGAAATTGAGAGGGGGGACAGATCATACAGCTTAATCATTAACCACCACGGTCTCATTTTTTATTACTCAACAAATTAAATAAGTTATAATACCCTTATAACATTATTATTTTTTACATAACATCTTAGAAATACAATTCAACAGTTTAAATAACACTTCATACAGGGTATCTTTAGAAAGGTCTTCATCGCTGGGACTTGATTATTGCTGTCTCATAAAAATTCAAATTATTATAAAAACATAAAAGTCAATCTTTTCAGATCTTTCACTGGTACACCTTAATTGTTGTTATCAGTATTTCTCTTATCAACAGCCACTTTCTTTAAATCTCAATAAGCGTTAAATATTTTAGAGTTTCATTATTTTTATCAATCAGATCTAAGTAGATTGGTTAGCTTAGTGATTTAGAACACCTACTTTGTTATTTTTATTGGAAGGATGGGGTTTTCAGCTAAATCCACATATCTCCTCCGGATTCTTCTTACAGCAAGGCGACTGTAAGAGTTTACCTTACCATAACGTGTGACCCTTAACTCAAGGTTCATTACATTTGTAACAAGTGTTATTCTCTTGTCTCTTAGGGACAAGGGGAACTGAAGGTTTTTTCTTCTCCACTGGTAACTTACTTGTAGTAGGTTTTACCACATTAACACTTTGTCAGTAATTACTATACTTGGTTTCATACTTGTGGTTTAATAATATCTCATTGCATATATTAATGAATCCAGAGGTATCTCTGATGGTTTCAGTTCTAGCCACAATAATGTCTCTAACTGATATAGGCAACTTGTATATTATTTTTTCTTTCCACTCTTCATAATCCATTTTTGGATCCATAGCTTTCATGACTTTTATTAAATTCATTAAGAAGACCATGGGTTTATCTCCAGAATTTGGATTATATCTGGTCCTTTCATACAATCTTTTTTGAGTGATTCTAAATTTTGGGCCACCAAATTGCCTTTCAATTAGTGTCTTCCTTTCATTCCAGGAGTAATTAATTCCCTCAATCAATACAGATTCAAACCATAATAAGGCCACATCTGTAAATAAAGATATTAACTTTGAAGTAATTTCTTCATCAGGTAATTTGTATGAAAACTTTAAGTTATCAATTCTTTGTATGAATTGCTTCCAATCAGATTTTGAATCCCCGTCAAAAGATGGGTACTGATCTAACTTAGGCCAGTTCTTTTGGCTAGTTTTTGCTTCCCTAACCTGAGGAATATTGAGTAATTCACTTACTTTAGAAAGATGATCATGTATTTCATCTTTTACTGATTTTATATTCTCAGAACCCATGACACTATGTTCATTATCAATCATTGGTTTATTATCAGAGTGTTTATTATAAACTGGTACTCTTTCCACATAAGAGGTATTATTTTTTATTTTTTCAGTATTTTTCAAAATGTTAGCTACTTCAATTTCTACTCTTTGTAACCTATCTTTTATTATAGGTACATGAGTTAAGGTATCATTTACATTTGAAAAAGACAATTTTACACGTCCCTCTATGGTAGCCATAATATTCTGAGAATGTTCAAATTTATGTTCTAAATTTTTAATCTCAGAGGTTAATCTTTTATTTTAATTGAGTAATTCATTATTTTAATTCTCAATAATTTTTAACCTATTGGCCGTTGTACTCAATGATTGTGTGAGGTTTAATAATACACTTTCTGTATTATTGTTGGACTCTCTTTAGATCTCTTCCAATTTTTCTATTCTTAATAATAGTTTACTAATTATTTTTGATTCCATTGGGTTTTATTTTAGAAAATATTCAATTTTGTCTGTGTCCAATTCAGAAGACTCATCATCAGGGTCAAGATTTAATTCATTTGATTCCATTTTTATATTAATAGTATTTTCCTGGTGGTCAATAAAACTATGTACATTGTCCTCATTGAAAGACAAGCTTAACATGTTATTTTCAAATGAATAATTTTTTAAATCCTTATCAATTATATCCAATACCTCTCTATCAATTTCATTACCTATAAGTAATTCATTGTTAGGATTATATAATTGATCCTGAGAAGATGGATGACTTACCACAATCTTATTCCATTTCCACTGCCTCTCCTTGGCTTTCCCCTGTAAGGGTGACTGCTGGATCCTTTTTGAGGAGGGTTGTTGTAGTTTTGGGCGTACCAATCCCATTTCCATTTGCTTACTGTAATTTTTTGGTCCTCCTCTTGTGCTAGAGGTGTTGCTATGGAATTGTTGGGTGCCACAGTTGGTGGTCAAGTTTTTATGTTCACTAGAGCTTGGTTGACTTCTATGAAACCTTGAGCTGCTCTCTTTTCCAGATTGTTGATCTGGTCCACTATATTGTTGACTCTTATTGTCAAGGTGTTCAGTAGGGTGGATAGTGAGTGAACTTGTTCTTGTAATGTATTTTTTGTTTTCTTTATTGAAACCTGCTTTAAAAGCTTTTCCCTTTCCTCCAGAGACATTGGCGGAGTGTTGTTGATTATGGGAGAGTCCTGGCCCTCCATTTGAATGTCGTGTAACAGGTCTTTCAGCTCTAGGTCTTAAGGTATAAGGTTTTGCCTTATTACTTACAATGTCATTGTTGTCACACATTTTCACGTGGAATTTAAAGAATTGAAAGTTTAGATATGAAAACTTCAAAAAGGAGTTTTATCAGTATTTATCAATACCACTGAAGACAATTTTATTGCTTACTTATTGGTATGAAGTGAATCTTTAAGTGCCAAAAGTCAAATATGCTTTTTATGTGGTCACTTGATTTAACTGGTCTACAATATGTAGCCGTGTTTTTATATTTAAAAGAAAACAACTGTCAGTAAATTTTTTCTAAATATTTAATGAATGTTTCAAACCAATAAAAGAAAAGATTAAGAGTCCTGTTTAAAAGAAAACAATTAATCAGCTTAATTGGTTTATTATCTGCAAAAATCACAAATTTAATTGGTCTATTGACAGACTCCCACTAATAACAATTTTATGTTAAATTAGTGGTAAAATTGTTGATTCAATATCTAAATTTTATTATATAACAGGGCTTCTTTTTCTGAAATCACTATATAAGTGACCCCAACCTGTTGTAATTATCCAAATGTTTCTATAGGGATATTATTTACGTGTACCTTCTTTGAAATTTTCACTTACTGGATTATAACAGAATTCTTGAGGAAAGGTCCCCAATTGTCAGGCTAAGATCAACTAAATGGAGGTGAACTAGCTTGAAAAGTCTTTTTCTAGAAGATTTAAATGGTCCTATATGAATACTGTAGTATAAATGCAACAAATAGTAAAATATAATTCAGAATAAAGGTTTCAGTAATATAATTCTCACTATTCTTATATGTGGCTTACAATCTTTTTAGTTAGTAGAAAAATAGATTCTAATAATTCAGATACTATTCAAAAGTCTTATAAAATTACTAATTGATATGTATTGTAATTTATTTGGTTATATTGGTTAAATTGTAAGGATAAAGAATGTAGAAACAAGACCCAAAAACCTCCTCCTTTTATACACACTGAGTTCCCCAATAAATCCCTTGATGTACCATCCAATACACAGTTAATGACGCCTCAAAACAACTAATAGACCTGCACATCAACATCCCTAGTGACCCATGACCTAATTAGACAAGTAACAACCATCAAAATCTTGTGATAATAAGGGAAATCCATCAAAATTAAAGAAAAAGACAAAAAGAGAGTATATGCGTATAAATCAATAATATAAAAGACTAAAGAAGACTTTTTAAGGTTAATAAAAGCTTAATAATAAGGGGGTTCTACTGTAGGAATTGAGGGGCTAATCCTGACATTATACTACATGAAATTCCCATCCTAAAATAACCAAAATTGACTGAGAAACCACCCAAAAACTTAAAAAAGAGCGTGAGATGTGGGGTAACTACATGCAGTCCTTGTCAGGCACTTGCACGGGTAAATCCTTGACTAAAATTAGGCGAATTTAAGCGTGGTGATGAAATAAGATTCCAAGAGGGAGGTTATTAATGAAATTAGTGCATATAAACAAGGTCAATACACTATTAATTAAGCTAGGACACTAAATAAGCGCCTGTCGCCTATTTTAGTGTGTTTCCCCACAGTGGGCGTAGAATGTGGGGTAATTATAGTGTGAAAAGGCTAACTTTGCTAAAAATAAAGCTATTCACACGGGAAAAAAGCATGCAGTATGTGGCCAGCACACAGAGGCCATTTCAGGCATATAAACACCAATTTTAATAAGTGTTATTTTTATGCATTTAAATAGCCAAACTAATAGTCCTCAATGAGCCCAATTGATCTGTCAAAGCACATTTTTGATATTCTCAATTTTATAGCGCATATAGTCAACTTTTAAGTGAAATAAAGCACATTTCTTGTTTTTTGTGTAAAACAATGAATATAACAGCTTTAGGTGTTCTTAAAAATTATGTAGCCTTATACTTAAGGCTCTTAAAATTACCTTAACATATTCCAACTTAATATTAAGTACATAAGACCTATAAAAGGTGGATATATGCGTGTATATAAGGTGTATTAATGGCATTTTTTGTGTATTATTATAATTTTATTTATGTATACTGTTTGTGTACTCTCATTTATTGTTCCCATGTATAGTTCATGTGTTTAACATAACTTATAAGCACTTTTTACTCAGTCCTGGGGATATACAGGCTGACAGTTTGTATGCCTTACATATTTTAAAAAAATTGGTTAAGTTATGGTAAGATTCAGGCAGAGTTGATTTAATGTATTCAATATTGATTTGGACATCCTCATCATTTTCAATAAAGCCTGCCAAGGGCAGACCTTTATTTAGAGAGAAAAAATTGATTACTTCAAGGCTATGGAAATTTTCTTTGAGTAAAGTAGTTGAGCTAGAATGGTTAGCCAAGTGCTCATTTAAAAAAAGATCAGATGCTTGCAATACATCTGGCAGAGAGGTGTACTCTAGCAGGACTTGATCAGACAGTTTTTTTAACTCCTTATTGATCTGCATTGATAAATCAAAAATATAATTAGAGAATGGGGTGACCAATCCATTTGACCAATCAATTTTGAGATTCTAATTCTGTAAGAACTCATGGCTAAGAATGGTATCATCCATCCTTGGGGCATCCAAGACTGTCTATTCCCACTCAAAGGTGGGAATATTCTGAAAGTTAAAAACCTGTAAAAATTTCTTACTTAACCATTATTTGGGTTCCTCTGATTCAACCAGAAAAATTACAATTTGGTCAATTTCCACAAATGTTAGCTTTATTTTTTTGCAGAAGATAAAATGATAAATGAATTTGAAGCTCCAGAGTCAATAAGACAACTGAAGGGAATATCCCTCTTAAAAAAATTAATCTCAAAAATTTAAGGGTAACTCCAGTCCTTACGACATAGAGGGTCTGTTCTCTGCAAGATATAACATAGTTTTCTTTGCACACATGTAAGCTATTCACTAGTTTTTTTGACTTGTAACTGTTACCTTCTATATCCTTTAATTTAGCACATTTATCTAACTTAAGTTTACCCCTACAATACATAAACAGTCCATTATCTGCTATGCTTTTCTTCACAGCTTTGTTTAATTCCTCTTTTGGACCTAATACCTTGCTGATATCTCCTGGGGTAAGGCTTTGTCCTTACCCTT
The DNA here is from genome assembly GCA_030280995.1 of Hemileia vastatrix. Taxonomy (NCBI): domain Eukaryota; kingdom Fungi; phylum Basidiomycota; class Pucciniomycetes; order Pucciniales; family Zaghouaniaceae; genus Hemileia; species Hemileia vastatrix. The sequence goes on along the minus strand of JASXTE010000008.1, from coordinate 3,168,223 downwards.
GTGATTGGGTTTGGTTTGAGACAATGATTAGGTGAGTCAAGGATGATTTGAAGTTCAAACCATAAGTTTTATTAGCAGGATGCTTTTGTTGAAGATGGCCCTGGGGAACATAATAAAGTTCAAGGGTCCTATCCATTAATTCCATTAAAGTTGTCATTTTTTGACCATGAAGAATTAGTTTGTCTAGAATCCTTGAAGGAAGTCCCTTTTTTAAATGATACATTAAATCTGCATCATTCAAACCTACTTGAGTCTGTAGAGTCTTAAAACTTGAGATAAACTCAGAAGATTTCCCATCATTGTTCATGCAAAGAAAATCTAATTTAATTTCTGTATTTTTTGGTTTTATTAGGGTCACCAAATAACGTAAGGAGTTGATCTTCAAAATTTTCCCAATTATTCATGAGAAAATAGGTTTTTGTTGAATAAAGCATGAAAAAATATGTTTTGAACCATAATTATTCTTTTACAAATAAGAATGATGAGGAATAAATTACCTTGAAGCAATGTGTGTTGAAGGTTTGAGGGTCATTGTGGAACAAAATTTGCAGATTTTAAAAAAAGTTCAAAATCTTTCAGGATGTTCTCCATCAAATTTATCCAGGGGTTTTACCAAGGGAGTTTTAAATTTAGAATTCTCAAAGGAGAAGTATTAGAAATTAATTTCACTAATAATTTCATGAAATTTTCCGATGAAGTACCTGGACCAGGTTCAGAGGTCTGGCTTGAAGGGTTGGTAGCCAGGGCTGATGGTGCCTTGTGCAATGTATCCTTTCCTTCTTCTTCCTCACTAGAATCTTTAAAATCCTGGGGAATGTCATTTATAGATTGTATTAAATTTTCTCTTTCCCTTAATTCAAGAGTTTCAAGAGAGTGAGTATGGTAAATATGTTTTGATGCTGGTGGCCTATCCATGGCCTGAGCTCTAGTAGTTGCTCCAATAGAAGGAGTGTGTTGAATGGGTGACATTTAGTCTTAGCCCCTACTGTATGTAGTAGCAAAAATAACAAAAAAAATGTGAACTAAAGAGAATTAAATAATACTGTCACTTGACAGTGTGGCAGCCTAAAGATTAGAACGGCACTAAGGTTTATTTAAGGAGGATATTGAAAGATTTTATAAATATTGGGAAAGCCAACCTAATTCTATATAATTTTTATGTTAAATGAAAGGATGTTATAAGTGGTTTAAAAAGGGTTAATTTTACAAGTCAAGATTTAACAATTATTTAATGGGAAAGAAATGAAATTATAAGCTTGAAAATGTATGGAAAATAAATTCAGTAGTCTCAAAAGCCTTTGAGAATTATTGAGGAATTTTACTATTTTTGTACTATTATTAATAATTTTATAAAGTATTTTTGATTAATTTTAATTTTTCACAATTTACTTAAATTTGATGATTTTCAATTAGATGAATAGGGCTGCATAGGCTACATAAATCGGGGAGGAATTTAGAGAAGAAGTAGCTCTATCATTTGTAATTTTTCTTGACTTTTTATTAAGTTTTTAATGTTCTAATTGAGTCTGGAAGTCTGTACAAGCTTCATACAAACTCTGAGATACTCTGGACTGGATCTGGGACTCTCCAGACAGGGATAGTATGGAATGTTACCTAACTATGCATAAAAAGCTGTAGACTCAAAATTAGATTAGACATCTTACAATTCTAAAATTATACCATTACATATAATTTTTACACTAACAACCAATAACAAATAACAACATTTTAAAATTTTAATACCCTTATTGAATAACACTTTTTTATAACATTTTATAAATATTATTACAAAACACATCTAACATACTTATAAGGCTTCATTGTAAAGTTATTAAATTCAGGGACTTGATTTTAACACTTTTTCACCAAAATACAAACTTTATAAAAATATAAATAAAATATCATTTAAATACCTTTTCTAGTACAACTTCATTGTTGTATTTCTTCACTTAACTTTAAAGAAAACTGAATCTAAATCTCAAATTCTTTATTTTCAAATATTCAACTATTCTTTCTTTATTTAGTAGACAATTAAGCTTAGTTAATTTTGAACTTTTATTTTACTTAAAATGACAGGGTTTTCTTAGTTTTATCCAGCTCCCTTGGATTCTTCTTACATCAAGGTGACTGTAAGAGTCTTTCTACAACAGCCTAAGCACAAGGTCAAGGGTGTTCCTGAGTAAGTGAGATTGGAAAATATTATTGAAGAGTACTTCCAAGCACATAGTAATAATTCAAGGGAGTGATTTGAAGATAAGTCACAGATTATTTAATACTGCTTTGAGATACGCTTAAGGTGAATAATAATGTAATTTGAAGTAACACTAAATATCCAGGTTAATCTCACAAACAGTTTGAACTTAATAATCAAAAGGGATTTAGGAGTTGAAGAGTTTCAGAAGAAGTTGATTATTAAGAAATGTATGAAACAATAATCAAATTATCTATATTTAACTACTATCACAATGATATTATAAATTAATTCTAAGGAATGCCAGACAAAATCCACCCAATTATATAGACAACTCTGCCTTGAATTGACCCCTTTAATAAAAAACCTCTAATTAATCACTGACCCTTCAGTATAACCCATAGATCCTTTAAACTTACTCCTATTCCTACTCACAGACCTTTAATTACCCTCAGACACACAATAACTCAACATTTGAAAGTATATCATTGACCGTAGCACTATTACCTTGAAAATCAGCTTGAGATTTAAAAGTATAAGCATATGATTGACTAATTTAGATTTAAGATTTAGATATTTCAGTTGATATTGCATTCAAATTGAGACACACAAACGGAAAATGCAGTTGCTATGTAGATGTTTCTTTCTGTGTTTTGAGTATGAATTTATATACTTATTTTTGGATTCATAAATTGAATTTTCTTTAAGTTTCATGTGGTGTTTTAAAGTTAAAAAAACCTATTCTTTTCCATAGCAACCACCATTCCATGTTAAATTAGTTGTCTGGTTTCAGAGTATGTAATTAAATGTAACATACAACAAAGACTTTTTTATTTTAATTTTCCTTTTACCCTCATACTATAACTCCAAAAATAATGCAATCTGAATCATGAGAATAGCTGGCTTTGATATCTGAAAGATCATATAAAATATAGTGAAAAATCAAAGTATTCAAAAATTATTCAAAAAAAAAATTCAATTTTTTATACCTGGCTACCAGTGAGTAGGTCCACCAGAAGCATAAAAAAGGGAATGCATAAAAGAGGGAATGGATTGTGCCAATCTTTAAAGAGATTTAGTAAGAAGTTCAATTTGTGTCTTGTGTAAAGCATCCTTCATTTCTTGTTTGTTTTTTGGATGATTAAATTCATGAATTCTAATTTTAATTACTTTCCATAAATTTTACATTTAATTAAAATCCAGAGATTGAGCAGACCAATACTCAACTCTTTGAATATTTAAATTCTGTCAGGAATCCTCAGCTTTATGAGAAGATTGAATAGGATTGTTATTTTCCTGGTGTATCATCTTGTTTCTTTTTTCATATTTCTCACTGCAAAAAAATTAATGGAACCTTCTGGCAGGTTCCAATCCCTTAATCCATGTGTGACTCAAGAGCAATTCCGATTGGACATCAAAAAATCTAGAATTATCAATTTTTAGTCTGAGGTATTCACAGAATAATTAAGTTTAGTTGAGACTGAGTCAAACCAAAGATAGGGATTTGCACTTGCTATCAGCTGCCCACATTTTTTTTCTGATGTCTCCAAGAATGGGATGAAAATTGCAAGGTAAACAAGGTCAATCAATTATTGAAAAGTTTTATTCTGAGGGGTGAGAATAGAAATTGGAATTATAATGCTATGAAGAAGCCTATCCCATGCATTAAAAGTGGATTGTCCACTTTTGATTGTTGGCTGAAGGAAATCTTGTTAAAATTGATTGCCACTTATTTTCCAAACACAATGAGACTTGGATGCCTTGCCAACATCAAAAAAGACATTTTCAGTCCAAATTTCATTCTTCCAGTCTTCCATGGACATATTTAGATGGTCTAGGGAAAACTTTAGCTGTCTCTGGAAGAGTGTTTCAAAATTTAATGGTTACTTGGAAGCTTTATAGTTGAAAATTCCTTACTTATGGGATTCATTGCAAATTTTGTAGAATGTAATTGAGAAGCCCATTGAATTGAATACCTCAGAATGCTTTTCTATATTTTTGGAATCAATAATGTGACTAAGTTTTTTCATTTCATGAGACATAGTCTTGAACAGAAAACCTGTACAACTTGCAGTTTCCACAGTTCTTCTTTTGCAGTATTGGTTGAGTATTGAGCAGAAATTTGTGAAAGGGATGAGAAAGTCACACACTATCCTGCTTTGATATAATACCACAATATCTACTCCAATTATCTAATCCTTGTTTTTGTTTTGTGCTGGCATGCTCCAGCCCTGAAAGCTGGCATTCCGAGATTGAAAATTAGGGAAAAGCAATATTTTTTAGATATGAATTATAAAAAAAAATGAGAATAATAAAAAAATTATCTTACCAAGGAATTCTAAAATGTGATTAAGCTATATTGAGACATGGGAGGGTCAGTATTGTTGATGTGGTGGTGTTATAAGGTGAAGAAGCAACAACAACAAAAAAATTAAGTAATTATGAAAACTTATTTACAGGTACTTCAAATCCCATTGGCATGACTTGGTCTGTAAATTCAAAGAAACTTCAAGTGGGGAGATCTTAAAATTTAATGCCAGACTATGTGCACAAGGTTTCTCACAAATATCTGGCATTGATTACAACACAGCCTATTCCCCTTACCAGTAGAATTATGGCACTCAGGGATCTTCTCTCTATTTTGCTTCTAATAAAATTGAATTCCAACAGATTGGTTTAAAGGGGGATTCTTAAATGTTAAATTAGATGGAGAGTTTTATATAATGTTTCCACCTGGAATTGAAGTCAATAAAAACATGTTTTACCAAATTTTAAGTTTAAAAATAGTTCTTTACAGCATTAAAAAATATCCAAGGTGATGATATTGAAAATTTAAAATTTTCTGTAGTTTAATTTATTTCTCACCATCCACTGCAGACTCCTGTTTTTCATCTCAAATGACCATGAAGATCCCACCTACATGTTTCTTCATGTTGATGATTTAGCCATTTTTGGGAATACAGTTTATTTAAAAAAATAAAGAACACTAATCTTCTACTGCTTTGCAATGGAAGAATTAAAATTATCAGCTTTTGAGCTGTAAAGCTTGGGGCAAACAAGCATGATGAGTGTAATAGCAGGTGAATCCAGAGATGATGATGAGTCATCAGTTGGATATAACAATAATTGATAGTAAACAAGGGGAAATATCCATTGATGAGAGCTAAATGGCCCACAGTCTACCAATTCTCAATTATTATGTGAGTCACACAGTATATTTGTCTTAAAGAGGCACAAGGCACACAGTATACCTCAAAAATAATTGATGCAAGGAACACATTCTACTTTTATTAATGAGGCAAGGAGAAATCTACCTCACTTGAAATAATATGAATCAAGGTGGAAGCAAAGGACCTCAGAATCTGAAGAAAATTGAGAGAAAATATAGATCATATATATTAAATGTTGGTAAGATAAAGATAATGTAACATAAAATAATAATAATAATAGGAGTATAACTATACCTGATGATAATAAAGAGAAAACAGAAATTTTAAAAATAATGAGTGCCACAATCTATGTATACTCTCAATTATCATCAGTATAGGTTAATCACCAATGAATATTTCAATAAATGAAACGTAATTATGTTAATAGTAAGATGTATTTTTATGATTCTGAACAAGTGACACATGATGAAATATTAGATACTTTATTAACAAAAATATCATAATAATTGAAATATACAAGTTGTCTGAAAAAGACAACTTAAACAACATCTTAAAAGCTGAAAAAAAGAAGTAAATTATTTATTAGGAATGAATATCACATGGAATTTTGAATAAAAGGCTCTTTCACTTTTTTGTTACACCTAAATAAAAAGACTCTTAGAATAAATAAAATGAATCACTATAATCCTATGAAATCTTGTCAGACTGAGTTCAAGTACAGATATTTGAGTAGCTTGATTTTTTTTGTCTAGAAGATTTTGATTGTCCAGTATGAATAGAGTTGGGAAAATCCAATTAAGTAAAAATATAATTCAATAGAATGGTTTGAATAATTTAATCTCATTTATTATAAATGGTATACAGCTTACAGTTGGTAGAAAAATAGATATAATGATTTAAATAATATTTAAAAGACTTTAAATCTACTAATGAATTTGTATTGTAATTTAAATGCTATATGTTTAAAAGGTGATGTAAAAGAATGTAGAATAATAGCCCAAAAAACTCCTAATTTGATACCCATAAATCCCTGGTGTCCACACCTTTTTTCTGAGACCCATTACACACCCAGAAGGTGCCTCATTTTCCACATCAAGAAGTTTCAAAGGCCTTAGTAACTAAAGAGTTTTTCCCTCACAAAAGAAGAATCATTTTACTAACAAAAATACAAGAATAACATAGGATAATCCAACAAAATATAGAAAAAATCCAAAAACAACATATATGTGTGTTATTTCTAAAGTAAAACACTGAAAAAGAAAAGAAAATACCCATAAATAACTTCTAAGTAAGGATGATCATCATTAGAAATTAAAACACCAATTATAATAATTTTCCCTGTGAAAACCCGATTTAAAAATAACCAATAATAGCCTTAAAACCCATTGAGAAACCAAAAAAAGATGTGAAATGTGAGGTGACTGAATGCAGAGCCTTGGAAGATATTTGCACATTTAAATTTTTACTATTAAGGTCATTTTAAGAATGGTTGTAAACTCTGGACACTAATCTTAAGTTTTCTAATTAAATTAGGGCATATAATGAGGTCAATGCACTATTAATGCAATTAGGACACTAAATAAGCACCTCTTGATTATTTTAGCATACTTAGGGGGTGTCAAACATTACCATATACACCTGGAATACTTCAGTCTCAAAATGCCATTCTAAGATGCCATCATAAATGGCAGAATTGAGGTTAGAAATGTCAAACATTTGGTCAAATACTTCATCAAATACTTCCTATTCTTGCACCATCACCCCAACAACAATTCAGCCCACCAAAACACACATTCACACAATCCACTGTACATCAGATCCCTTTGTCACCAAACCCACATTATCCTGGAATCCTGCTCAAATTTATATATTCACCCAATTTGAACACATTTCAAAACACATTTCTGAATGCATTTTATAACAAATATCCTAATCATCATGCAATTCTCCTTCTAGATTCCCCCAACTCTCTTCCTCTTTAAATCTTTCTCTTCCCTTTCATTTACGTATGTTTTTTCTTTTTCTTCACAGCTTCACATGTTCCTCATTTTTATCTTCAAGCCCCTACCAACCCTTAACTAAGGTGAGTGGTAACTGATCCTGATTTTCCTTTTATTCAATTTTTCCTCTTTTTTTTCCCTTCTTTTTGGGTTTTATTGGTGCTGAATTGCTTTGGAAACAGTCCTAGAACAAATCTAGACTGTTTCTGAGAACTGTTGGTAAGTTTTATTTTTGCCTCAGAAACACGCTGCCAGCATGCCAAGCAAATTTCCAAGCATTTTTACAAACAATTTTTTATGTTTTTTTTCCCAAATCAATTCAGAAACAGTAGCAGAACATTTCCAGATTGTTTCAGAGTGTTTTGGCAAATTTTTTTTTTGGCTTGGAAATGTGCTGGAAGCATGCCCAGCACATTTCCAAGTGTATTTACTAACTTTTTTTTACTGAATTGGACAGATATTGAATGGGCAAATCTGGAAGATGATTATATCTTTTCATGTAAAATTATAATTACTTATGGAGGCTTTCAAAACAAAATTCATATGGACAAAAATGATTCTAATTTTCTTACATTTGGGATTTTTGTTATATTGATCCCATTATTGGACTAATGATTCCTTCACCTGCTTAACTCAATTGTCATGGATTATACTTTCCTGATCACAAATTTATTATTGAATTTGGATTAGGGAATGGTATGGTGGAAGAAATTTGGAACTCTTCACAAGACAACTATCAAACAGCTCAAGATCCTCCCAGGTTAGAATATTATGAAAAGTTTACTTATTTTGGTAGCTCATTTCAGATCAACCAAAATTTGATAAAGAGGGTAAGTAAAGTGAGGTAAGAAGGTTCAATGAAAAGCAAAGCTACAAGGAAGGAGGAAAAGTATGGTAAATAAAGGATTTCTAAAGATTCATTTTTATTTATTAAATTTATAATTAATCATTCATTAAAGATATTCATCAACTTTAATTAAAGGGCCATTGGGCCTTGCTTCTGTATAAAGGTTGTCATTCAAAAAAAAATTGTTTGATTGAATTTGAATGAAGTAACAATACAATTCCATGTCAATGTATTATTTTTCATTGGTCACATCTGAACTCATTGGATGGTATTATTATGAGTGCCATTACTTTCACTTGGTTGATTATCATTTTTGAAGGAATTATTTATTAATTTATGAAATAAATAAAAAATTGGCAATCCTGACCCCCTCCCATAGTAAATTACAGGGGAGTTTATTGCCATTTTCTCATTATTTTATTTGGTTGGAATTTTTTTTAAATGTATATAAACTTAAAAGACAAAAAATCTCCATTTAAAGATTAAAAACGCATGAAACATAAATTTACTTAAATGTTAAGAAGAAAGTGCATAATCCAAAAAACATCCAACTAAGTAGATCTCAATCGTCAAGATGGTACAAACAAACAAAAATTTCAAAATACTACTGTTCCACAACTTATACTGAAGAGGTTCTTGAGACAAGTCATGGAAGCACCCTTCCTATTTAAACCAAATCAGGAAAGTTCCACAGAGATTTGTATTTCAGGGCCCCTCTGTGGGAAATGAGAATTGTTATGGTAAATAGAATGATCATGAATCAAATAATGTAGGTATATAAAACCACTATAAGTAGTTTGTGAAATTTGCTGAAAACTGGGTTCAGGTTTTTCAGAAAGTTTGTGAAGTGTATATTGTGGTTTATGGAGAATGGATGAGGTTTGGGAAGTAATGTAGTGGTTCTCTAACAGATGACTCATATAAAAAAATTTCAGCATCAGAATCTGTATCAGACTTAACCAAAGGATCAAGGGCTAGATTATCAGTAGTTGTTTAAAGCTTCTGAGAAAGTGAAGGAGTCATGTTAGTGTTTGGAGGGAAAAAATAAGAGCCAGAGTAATCGAGGGTGAGATAAATTAAGCTCTATACTATGATTTTAGGGTGCCTTAAGACTTGATATACCATGTAATGTGTGTGTATAAATAAGAATATAAGGATTAGTAGAAGAAAAAGTTTAAGGCATGGGTGTGTGTGAACCTAATTCTGACTAATAAAGCTAAAGGCAAGAAATGCTTGAGGAGCTTGGATTTACCCAAAAAATAGTGTTGTGGTACATATCTTGCAGTATCACAGAAAATGTCTCAGTTAGCAGGAAGCGCAACAAAGGGGTTTCCAGGAAGGATGGTTACAGAAGCGCCACAAAGGGGTCTTCAAAAGTGCAGAAAAAGTAAACTTTCTGTGCACACTTTTTTTGTGTACTATAGATATACAAGCTGCAGAAAGTAAAAGATAGAGGAAATTTAATACTGGAATATAAGACAGAAGGTATGGTATGTACTTGAAAAGTTCATAAATATAGCTATATGCATACTATGGACTTTGAAAGCTGTGAAAAGCAATGGTACAAAATTCACACTCAGATAAGATTGATGTCTCTTGGATAAAGCTATGCTAGCCCATCATTGGCAGAAAATTTTTTACAGGAGGAAGGTAGCACTAGAAAAACAAGTGAGTTGATAGGCAGAGCTCAAAATAAGAAGTAGGAAAGAAGGATATTTACTTAGCCCAAAAGATTTCATGATTAGTGGATACTCATATGGCAAGTGTGGGTTATTAAAATAGGTATGGAAGACAATGCAGTGCATATTGTTTAGTCAAGGATCTTAAAAGCATTGGGTATGTACAAAAGATAGATAACTGTACCTGCACAAATTTTTCAGGTTCAATTGAAGCCAGGACTTATGATAACAAATGTACATAGATTATTGAGATACTTAGTTAATTTTTGATATTCTTGAATTATCCTTGAACTTGTTTTGAGAAACCCATAGGGAAATGAAACATAGAGGAGAGGTGCTGAACATCCAATATATATAAAAGGACACTAAATTTTAAGAAAAAGCTAGAGGATAGTAGAATAGATTATTAATATAGAAAAATAAAGAGTGAAATAGAATTACTATTCATAGAAAATAAATTAGATATATATTTTGGTTTTGTTCACATCAGGTGTGCATACCAGAAGTAGCGCTGTAGAGTCATTTTATTGCTACAGTAGGGATAGTATTAGATAAAGTGCCTCAAAAGGGAGTGACTGAGAATAGATCTATCCAACAGATAGATTACTAATATTAAAATATAATATTTCTTTTGTTGATTAAAGTCCTCTATTAATCAATTCTACTTTCTTCCCCAAAATATATAACCACACTTATAATATGTGCTTTAAATGTCTTTAAATATTAGAGTGGCAGGTGCTTCTTTTTAAATTAGTTTTAGATAGTTGAACAAACCCATCTCGGACTGAGTCTATAGCTTAGTATTATAGAACTTTCTTTCTTCAGCATGTATAGGTAAAAGCACACTGTTAAAGTATACAAGTTAATAGGGTATGTAATTCAAATTAAAATGACTTTATTGGTACCTTTTTTGAGGCTTTCTTGAATGGTGTATATGGTAATGTTTGACACCCCCTATTTTAAATATAGAGCATACACTGTGGAGGTCATTCGGTGTGAAATTACTAACTTATTATTAATGAAGCCATGCAAATGGGGTAAATTCAGACAGCATAAGACCAGTACACATAAGCCATTTCTAGCATAAAAAATAATCAATTTTTAGAAGTCTTATTTTAAGAGATTTAAGTAGCCAAATAATTTTCTGGGGTAAGGAAAAATAATCTTTCAAAGTGAAATTTGAATATAATTAACTTAATAGTGCAAATATCCAACTCTCAAGTGATATATAGCACATTTTTCAATCTAACATATTCTTACTAAATATTAAGTACATAAGACCTATAAAATGTAGGTATATGTATGTGTTTAAAGTATTCAAATGGTAAATACTGTTGTGTATGACTTATTTCACTTATTTATACATATTGTGAAAACTCAATTATAGTCCCCATGTCTAATACATGTGTCTAGCATATTTTATATCCTTTTTTTACTAAGACCTGGGAATATCTAGGATGACACTTTCCAACACAAAAGACAATAATAATATTTTAGCACACTACACAATATAGTGGGAGGACTTGCTAGAAAGTCCCCAACCTGAACTCAGATGGAACTCAGATGGAACTCATACTGAACTCATACTGAACCCATACTGAACTTTACTTGAAAACCCACCTAAGACTGTTCCCATTAGTGGTATTCATCCCTGATTGTATGGCTTCTTTGTCAATAACTTAATGTGAGTTCAATCTGTGGTGAGTTTGGGTCCAAGGTTTCATACTCACTAGAAAATCCACCCCCCATATTGTGTGGTGACATTATTTTTTTATTTTTTTTGGTATTGAGTAAAATATGTAGCATTGAAAAGTTATTCTCTACAGAAATAAAACATAATAAGATATTATAAGTACTGGTTTTAGCCTCTTAGCAGGTTTGAAAGAAAATTATCTCTGTTTAAGTTTTTTAAGAAGGGTGAACATATTTGAAAATTCATTCTCAGATATCTGCCTATATAGTTCACTTTATTTCCCTTGTATCTTAACAAATACTCATTTCCTTCCTCTTTTTTAAGGATTTTTTTCTTGAGTATTTTTTCAACATCTACTTTTTCCACAAGCTCTTCAGGCTGTTTTTTTCCCTTAGTCTTCTTTTGGAAATGATGAATAATTATTTGCATTATAAGATTTTAATAATTTAATATGGAAAATTGAATGTTTCTTAACATATGTGACATATAGTATGGCTTCCACAGAATTATTAACAACCATATTGTTTACTAAAAAAGGTCACACAAAAGGATATTTCAATTAAACATTACCTTGCAAGTTAAAATTTAGTGTTGATATAAGGACTTTGTCAGCCAGGCTATCTCAGGAGCCGTGTCAGCCAGGCTACTAGACTTACCCAGTAAAATAATCAATTATTTACTGGATGAATCCAGGCCTTATTATTTTAATTATTTAATTAAATTAGTTACATTTAAATTACCTGTAATAAATTAACTAATTACAGAATGGTAAAATTAAATGAATAATTAATATTAAATATAAAATGTCCCTTATATTTCATTCTCTAACACCGTGCTCATTGACAGGTTAGAAGAAATAAAATTTTAATATTCAAATAAAAATAAATATATACAAAAAATTCAAATTTCTTATTTAGAATTGACTTCTACAGTAAATATTAAATAAATTTATGTATTTATGACATACTCTGTAAATACATCTTTGAAATACATCTTTTCAACACCTTCTTTTTAGAACAACTTTGATATTTGAAATAATAATTCTGTAATATTCTTTTTCTCTATCTCTCATACTACTGTTTATAGAATTTTATTGCCATGGTTTGTCCCTCCTTTGCCTATATAAGGCCTCTCTTTTGGTTTTTTTTTATTCATTCATTACTTACTTATATTCTTAAATCAATTACTACACTTAAATATTTATTACTATTATTTATTGTTTTTAGTACTTACAATTATGTGGCTCTAACTCATTAATTATAATAATAATTAAAGCTTTACCTCTTATTATTGAGTAAATAATCTTTAAGATAGGAAAATACGTACCTGAGTTTGAATCCCTTAAAAATTGTTGTTACCGCCATTGGAACTCACTATAAAACCTTCTAGACTTGAAAGACCCCTTGACAGTTGGGAAACTTTTGGAATCGTCAATGGTGCATTGTTATCTTGAGGACCGGAGACCGTGGGACCATCGCCATCTAGGTACCTATAAGGACGAGTGGACAACAAAAACAACAAACGTCATATATCACGTGACTTATTTTTTTACTGTGAACATGAATCAAACCATGCTCCAAAACTTAGGCTCATATATTGACTATAGTCATATATTTTTGTGGTAATTAAATTGATTACTATTAGTGGGTCACTTTGCACTCTTCATACTCTACATATTTCCTTTTACCCAGCACTCTGTAAGTGGCATTAATTTGCTCATTTTGTAGGGGGAGGCGTCTAGTAAATTAAATTATTTTTTTAAAATTTATTTTCCTAGTTGAAAAAGATAGAGCAATTGTGTTCTTAGTCCTAGAAGTAATAAATTTTTTATTTTTTTTAAATTAATTGTAATTTTCAGTTGACTTTGTCCTGTTAAATTAAAAAAAAAAATTTTGTTCCAGTTGACAAATTGTCCTGACAATAAAAATTTTTAATTAATAAAAAATAAAACTATACTTAATTATTTCAGTTGAAATTGAGTCCTGGTAATTAAATATCCTTCAGTTGATTTAAATCCTGATAATAATCATAAATTTATTTGTTAAATTAAAAGTTATTTTTTATTTCTTCAGTTAACTTCTTCTGTATCCTGGTTATAAGATTAGTTTTTTTTTTGTTCAAGTTGACAAATTGTCCTGAAAATAAAAATTTTAATTAATAAAAAATAAAACTATACTAAATTATTTCCGTTGACATTGAGTCCTGGTAATTAAATATCCTTCAGTTTATTTAAATCCTGATAATCATCATAAATTTATTTGTTAAATTAAAAATTCTTTTTTATTCCTTCAGTTGATTTCTTATAAATCCTGGTTATAAGATTAGTTTGAAGTATTGAAAAATTGTTTATTATTTTCAGTTGATTTTTATCCTGAAGAGTTTTATAATTTATATTTTTCTTTTATAAAGCAAAAATAATACTGATTCATCTTATTGTTTCTTTCCCTCACTTCAGGTTAGATTTAAAACAATGAAAACAAGGTTTTTCTGCTGCACGTGAAGATGAACTGGATCTGATTTATTATGATGTGGCTACTTCTGTGAGTTCCCCTTTAACTGTAAAATTAGCTCAAATTAATAAATCATTGAACCAATAAGGACCTGGAAATGGAGGAAGTGGAGATTCTGGTAAAGACAAATTCCCAGGAACATAAACCTTCAATAAACCCCCCAGAAGAGCTTCCCAAAGGCTTCAAGATAAAAAAGATGCCCTTAAATCAGAAGGTAAAAAATCTCTCTACTCACATCAAGGAGTTGAGGACAGAAACCCTCAAGCTGAGGTCAAGGATAGACTGTCTAGAAGACAAGGTAAGGAGCATAGAGTCTTTTCTTCTAGAGAAGAAGAAAACTCCTCCTCCAAAAGCCCCTCCACAGCTGGCCCCCCAGCAACAAGAAAAGGTGGAAGTCTCAAAGTGGAAGTGGGATTGGCTGAACACCCAGTGGTGTTATCTGTCCCAACAGCAACAGAACCAAGTACCTCAGGCAGGTCCTTCAAGAACAAATCAGTTCAATCCAATTCCTCCTCATCCCTGTCAAGAAGGAAGAAGGAGAAAGAACAACCACATCCAAATCTTCCCCAAGCCATGGTAAGCCCCTCTATTGAATGTCAAGTACCATTTCCTGTAACTGATTCAGTTCCTTCAGGTAATTCTGGAAGAGAAGATGAGACTGTAAGTCCTGTAGAGGCTGAGAACAGTAGACAAATTACTCAAATTTCAAATTTATCTAATCCTGTAGTTCTAATTGCTACTTCAATGATAAATCCTGATATGGCTATTATTGATGAAACAATTGAACCTGAGTTTTATGGGAATCTGGAAAGTAACTCTGTTTCTTATTGAGAAACAATCCAGATGTAGCTAACATTAATGATGAATATTTGAGGGATATTATTGCTAAGAAAAATTATATAATGAAGAACATGCAATTGACCCAGAAATATAATAGTTTGTTAACTGAACAGGGTTATCAAGCATTGAGTGAGTTACAGAGAGTTTCTGATGATTTGTTTCATTACAAAGCAACCCATAAATAGAAAGTTGCTTTTTGGCAAAATATCAAAAATGATTTGCCAAAACTGAAAGATACTTTATCTACCTGTTGCCTGGAGCTAGAGTTAGATAAGATGAACCTGAAAACATTGAGTGATCATTATTTATCTTTTCAAAATAAAACCCAGTTATCTTTTGCCACAGTCAATCAGAGTTTATCTAGTCTTCCAAGAGTGAAAACCAGACTAACAACCATTGAAGAAAAATTGAATTCATTGTTTAATGATCAAAAATATTCTGAAACTTCTTTGAAGGAACATATGGTACAGGATGCTCCAATTTTACCTGTTGCTAGTTCATCTAAAGTAAAATTAGATTCAGAAATGCCTGTTGATACCTCTGAGTTTCCATCAAAAATTGATGATGCGCCAGCATCTTCTACAGAAGTATTAAACAATAAGATTATTGCACAACTGGAGAAGTTACAGCTGCTTCTTACTCAGAAAAAAGCTAAGACTAAGGAGGCTCCTTCAAATCAAAAGAATTGGCCAAAACTTGGCCAGTACCCAACATTTCATGGTGATTCTTCTTCTGATTGGCAGCTATTCATTTGCAGAATGGATAACTTAACAAATTCTTAAAAACTCCCTCTAAGTTAAATTTTTTGTTTACCAATGTTTCCCTAATGTGGTATGAATCTATTCTCCTGGATGGGAATGACAACTCATGGGAAGATTGAAAAAAATTGATTAAAGCACAATTTGGTGGCTCCAGGTTGAGGATGGCTCAACAAAGGCAGTATGAGGAAACTAGATTTAGCTCTCCTACTGATAAACCTATTGGGTTCTTAATGAAACTTGTAAAAATATTGAGGGCAATAGAACCAAATATGGAGTTTGGGTTATGGAAGGACAGGATCATTTATAAATTGCCAATGTCTTTGAGAGATTTGATAGTGGCTAGGTCTGAGATCTCCAGAGAACCTTCTTCTTTTGTTAATACTTGCAATGAGATCCTTTTAAACAAGAATTATGATGCCAGAAGATTCATTCCTAGGACCCCTTTGGAGAGATCCTCCACTTACCAACAGAAACTTCTGGAAAAGGTTGGTAAACCTTCTGCCCCTGTTGCACAAAAGAAGTATGCAACAAACACTTGCTTCAAGTGCAACAAGCCTTGGCAGAAAGGCCATGTTTGTGACAAGAAGATAAATCTTGTAGAACAAACAGAGGAGCATGCTGATGACACAGTGACACTGGATGATACATCAAGTGATTGTGCCAGCAATATTTCATATGAATCTCAACAAGAAATCTTGATGCTGGAAGAGGATATTCATTATTTAAATACTATTAATATTGATAATAATGCTTTATCTAAAGTTGAGGATTCTGAGATCATAAAGAACATTGTGGATAGCTCAATTGTTATTGCCCCTCTCAAAGCACCAGTCTTGATCAATGGAACCAGCATTAAAGTTGTTCTGGATTCTGGAGCTGGAGGAGGTGTAGTATCTGAAAAAGCACTTGCTTCAGTGGATCAAGACTATAAATCAAAACTGATGCCTATCATTTCTGAAAATTGGAGAGGTTATGGCTCTGTTTTTTCCCCTATTGGAAAATACAAAGCCAAAGTGTTTTTTAAATATAACCATGGTTTTGTAAGAGCTATTTTTGATTTTGTTGTCATGATAAATGATAATTTAAGCAGTTGGTTTATCATAGGAAATGAAATTTTAACCAAATATGGCATAAAATTCGATCCTTCAAACCAATGCTTCACAATGGGGATAAATGGGAAGAGAAAATTTAAGATTTCCTCCCCCAAAAAATTTTTAAAACCAGAATTAAACACCTTTAATTCTGTGATTGAATATAAAGGAAGGTCTACAAAGGAAATGCATGCTATTATGTCTGAAATTGACAATGCTTCTTTTGGAGAACAACTTTCTGGTGAGAATAAATATTCCATCATTAAATTGATTAAATCTTTTCCTATGGCCTTTGCTCATGGGTCACATGAATTAGGATTAGTTAAGGAAGAAATGAAATTTTCTTTATCTTGTCCATTAACTGACATACAACCTAGTTTGAAGAAGAAGCCTTACCCTGCTTCTCCCACAAAGAGAAAAGATATTGAGGATAATATCTCCACCATTTTGAAAATGAATATTATTGAAAAGGTAGTTGAAACACCTAAATATTGTGTTATCTCACCTGTCCTAATTACTTATGAGAAAGACAAATCCAGGTTATGTGGTGATTATAGAGTATTGAATACTTATACTGTTCATGATATCTACCCTATACCTAGAATTAGCTCTATACATTCTACTTTACAAGGTGCTAAATATATAAGCTTCTTGGACGGTAACAAGGGATATCACCAGGTACCTGTTGAGAAGAATACCCAGAATTTTCTGATGATTTCTACTCATATGGGTATTTATAAGTATATAAGGATGCCATTTGGCCCTAAAAATTCCGCTTCAGTTTTTCAAAAAGTTATGGATAACACATTCCATCAGGAGATGATTTAAGGATGGCTGATGGTTTATATTGATGATATCATTATATTCTCAAAAACATTTGAGGACCATCTCAACCACCTGTGGAAAGTGTTCCACAAAATTGATAAAATAAATATGACACTTTCTTTAAATAAATTTAAATTTGGTTTTCATTCCTTAAAAGTGCTGGGTCATGTTGTTTCAGGGTTACAGATATGTGTTGACCAAAATAAAGTGGCAGCTATACAGAAGGTGAAGGCTCCTAACATGTTTAGAGAGATCCAGAGTTTTTTTGGGAATGTGTGGATACTATAGACAGTATATTAAAGATTTCCAAGTCATAGCTTTACTCCTTACCCAACTGACTAGAAAGGATGTTGCTTTTTTCTGGAATAGTGAAAGACAGAGAGCTTTTGACACTATGAAACACTGTTTGATGTCAGCACCAATTCTTGCTTTACCTGACCTGAATCAATCATTTGTTTTGTACACTGATGCCAGTTTTATTGGTCTTGGTGCTGCTCTCCATCAAAAACAAGTGATTAAAGATAAAGTATCAGAAGTAGTAATTTGTTATATTTTAAGAACCTTGAGAAATAGTGAATTGAAATATGGTTCCACTCAGCTTGAATGTTTAGCTGTAGTGTGGGCTCTAGAAAAGCTACATTATTACCTAGATGACCATAAATTTGAACTTGTCACTGACTGCAGTGCAGTTAAATCCCTTTTAAACTTGAAAATACCTAACAGACATATGTTTAGATGGCAGTTAGCTGTTCATGAATACAGAGGGAGAATGACAATTATTCATAGGGCTGCTATTGTTCACTCAAATGTGGATATGTTATCAAGGTTCCCTTTACCAAATAATGACTCTAATCCTGCCTATGATCCTGAAGATGAAATTATTCATATGCATGGGATATATGTGGTTGATATGGAGGAAGAGCTATTATAGCTTATTCTGGATTCATATGATAAGGACACTTACTTGAAAAAGTTATGCACCATATTAAATTATCCAAAGAATGCTTAAATACAAGCATTAATTAAAAACCTTCCAAAAAAGTACCAAAATGCTTTGGAGAAAGGTGAATTTTCAATTGATGAAGGATATCTATATTATAGAAGAAAGTTGAGTAATGTCTTTGTTATTCGTCCTTCTATGAAAGAAACCATCTTAAAAATTTGTCATGATGACATATTAGATGGACATTTTTATCTTTAAAAAACAATGATCAGAATTAAAAACATTGCTAGGTGTGTTAATATGTCTGAAGACACAAAATTATATGTTGAATCTTGTGATTCTTTCCAAAAATCAAAAATATTGACTGGTAAGAGAGCTGGATTAATGAAACATTTTGAACCTCCTGATGGACCATGGCAGATAATAAACATGGATTTTGTAACAGGATTACCGTTTGTGGAAAAGACAGTTATAACTCTTGTTGGGTTATTGTGGACAGATTCACAAAAATGTGTAAGTTTATCCCTACTCACAAGAATGTTTCCACTAAAGAATTAGCTTTTATATGGTGGTCTCATATGTTTAATACTGCTGGTTTTCTTAAAGCCATAATATCTGACAGAGACCCTAAATTTACTTCTGAATTTTGGATGTCTCTGATGGATGTTTGTGGTTGTAATCCGAAACTATCTACTGCCCATCACCCTCAGACTGATGGATTAGCTAAAGAATGATTCAGACTCTAGAGGACATGATATGAAGGTACTGTGCCTTTGGCATTCAGTATAAAGACAATGACAGATTCACTCATGATTGGGTTACCTTACTGACTGGGTTGGAATTTGCTTATAATAGCACTGTTCATTCTTTTACTCAAAGAAAGCCATTTGAGCTTTGGCTTGGATATGTTCCAAATACTCCTGCCCAAATTCTCAATAATAAAATACCTAAATTGGATTTACATTCTGGTGTAAAATCGTTTCTTCAAATGCAAAAAATTTGCAGAAGTCATGCTCAAAAATGTATTGAAAAATCATTTGAATATGAGAAGAAGAGATGGGACAAATCCCATAAAGAATACACTTTTAAAAAGGGTGATGAGGTGTTGATTTCTACAGTCCACTTCAATTTACAAGGTAATAAAAAATTGAAAGACCCATTTTTTGGTATATTTGTTTTAAGAAGAATGGTTGGTGATAATGCAGTTGAAGTTATTTTGTATTCTCGATATGACAGAAAACATCCTGTTTTTCCAATATCTCTTTTGAAACCTTATACATCCAATAGTAATTTTTTTCCCAAAAGGAGGGGAAGACCAAAAAAGGCCCCCAATGAAGTCACTGAGACAGGAGAAATTGATAAGATTCTAAATGACAGAATATGTCAAGGTACACTTTTAGTCTAGAAGATTTGGTACGTAGTTCTACGAGGATTTAAAAGGCTTAAATGCATTCTCAACAATTTTGTACATATTTCTTAATTCAAAGATGAATGTTTTACTCAATAAAAGAGGTAGGATTAAAATATTAATATAAATTATAAATTAGAATTACGCTATTGTAAATACTAATGATATAGAATATAAGAATAAGTGTTTATTTGGTTAATAGTTGTAAAAATGGTTTGGTAAGATAGAATGATCAAAAGACAACAAAAAGAGAGGCCTTTTATAGGCAAAGGAGAGACAAAGCACGGAAATCAAATTCTAAAAACAGTAGGAAAAGAGAGAGAAAAAGAAAATTCCAGAAAGAGTATTTCAAATAATAAAGTTATTCCAAAAAGAAGGCGTCAAAAAGATGTATTTACAGAGTATGTCAGAAATACATCAATATTTTTAATATTTACTGTAAATGTCAATCCCAAATAAGAAATTTGATTTTTTTTGTATATATTTAATATTATTTGAATATTTAAATCTTATTTTATCTTTGTATTTTATTTTTTTAAATATAAAGTTTTATTTTTCCCAACCTGTCAATTGAGCACGGTGTTAGAGAAAAATATAAGGGACAAAATTTTAATTTTAATTTTACTTATTTATTTAATTAATTAATTTAATTTTAACATTCTGTAACTAGTTAATTTATAACTAATTTTAATGTAACTAAATGATAATTAAATAATAATTAAAGATGATAAGGTGCGGCTTCATCCAGTAAATAATTCCTTATTTCACTGGGTAAGTCTAGTAGCCTGGCTGACACTCCCTCACTCTAAAAAAATAATAAAAAAAAAATGCTATGATTTTTTCTTCTTATACTTCTTTAGTAGAGTAGGAAGATTAGATATCTCTTTCCCAGGTATCCAAGAATCATATTCAGATGATTTATTCTTGAATCTCAATAAGTATTCTGTACCTTTCTCAGCAGTGACTATTCTGTCATTTAATATTTTTTCAATTTCTGCTGTCTCAGTGATTTCATTTGGGGTTTTCTTTGGTCTACCCCTCCTTCTTGGAAATAAATCACTATTGGATGTGTAAGGTTTCAAAAGAGATATTGGAAAAACAGGATGTTTTCTGTCATATGGGGAATACAGAATAACTTCAACTGCATTATCTCCAATCATTCTTCTGACAACAAAAGGACCAACAAATGGATCTTTTAATTTGTTATTACCTTGTAAGTTGAAGTGGACTGTAGAAATCAACACTTCATCACCCTTTTTAAAAGTGTATTCTTTATGGGATTTGTCCCATCTTTTCTTCTCATATTCAAATGATTTTTCAATACATTTTTGAGCATTATTTCTGCATAGTTGTTGAATTTGAAGAAAAGATTTTACACCAGGATGTATATCCAATTTAGGTATTTTGTTATTGAGAAATTGGGCAGGAGTATTAGGAACATATCCAAGCCAGAGCTCAAAAGGCTTTCTTTGAGTAACAGAATGAACAGTGCTATTATAAGCAAATTCTAACCCAGGAAGTAAGGTAACCCAATCATGAGTGAATCTGTCATTATCTTTATACTCAAGGCCAATGGCACAATATCTTCTTATCATGTCCTCTAAAGTTTGAATCATTCTTTCAGCTAAACCATCAGTCTGAGGGTGATGGACAGTAGAAAGTTTTAGATCACAACCACAAACATCCATCAGAGACATCCAAAATTCAGAAGTAAATTTAGGGTCTCTGTCAGAGATTATGGCTTTAGGAAAACCAGCAGTATTAAACATATGAGACCACCATAAGAAAGCTAATTCTTTAGTGGAAACATCCTTGTGGGTAGGGATAAATTTACACATTTTTGTGAATCTGTCCACAATAACCCAACAAGAGTTATAACTGTCTTTACCAGCAATAGGTAATCCTGTTACAAAATCCATGTTTATTATTTGCCATGGGGCATCAGGAGGTTCAATATGTTGAGTTAATCCTGCTCTTTTACCAGTTAATCTTTTTGATTTTTGGCATGAATCACAGGATTCAACATATAATTTTGTGTCTTCAGACATATTAGCCCACCAAGCAGTGTTCTTAATTCTGATCATTGTTTTGTCAAGATCAAAATGTCCAGCTAATATGTCATCATGACAAATTTTCAAGATGATTTCTTTCATAGAAGGAGGAATAACAATAACATTACTCAACTTTCTTCTATAATATAGATATCCTTCATCAATTGAAAATTTTCCTTTTTCCAAACCTTTTTGGTACTTTGGTGGAAGGGTTTTAATTAATGCTTGTATTGAAGCATTCTTTGGATCATTTAATATGGTGCATAACTTTTTCAAGTCAGTGTCCTTATCATATGATTCCAGAATAAGCTGTAATAGCTCTTCCTCCATATCAACCACATATATCCCATGGATATGGATAATTTCATCCTCAGGATCACACCGCGCAATACGGGGGGCAGACTTGTTAGCAAGTCCGCAACCTTGGACTCAAATTCACCACAGATTGAACACACATTGAGCTATTGACAAAGGAACCATACAATCAGGGATGAACACCACTCAGCATAACAGTTTTTGTGGGTCTTCAAGTAGAGTTCAGTATGAGTTCAGTATGAGTTCAGTCTGAGTTCCATCTGAGTTCAGTCTGAGTTCAGGTTGGGGACTTGCTAGCAAGTCCACCCCCTATATTGCGTAGTGTCATATGCAGGATTTGAGTCATCATTTGGTAAGGGTAACCTTGATAACATATCCACATTTGAGTGACCAATACCAGCTCTGTGAATAATTGTCATTCTCCCTCTGTACTCTTGAACAGCCAGCTGCCATCTAAACATATGTCTATTAGGTGTTTTCAAGTTTAAAAGGGATTTAACTGCACTGCAGTCAGTGAAAAGTTCAAATTTCTGGTCATCTAGGTAATAATGAAGCTTTTCTAGAGCCCATACTACAGCTAAACACTCTAATTGAGTAGCACCATATTTCAATTCACTATTTCTCAAGGTTCTTGAAATATAACAAATTACTACTTCTGAAACTTTATCATTTATCACTTGTTTTTGATGGAGGGCAGCACCAAGAGCAATGAAACTGGCATCAGTGTACAAAACAAATGGTTGATCAAAGTCAGGTAAAGCAAGAATTGGTGCTGACATCAAACAGTGTTTCATAGTGTCAAAGGCTCTTTGTCTTTCACTATTCCAGACAAAAGCAACATCCTTTCTAGTTAATTGGGTAAGGGGTAAAGCTATGACTTGGTAATTTTTAATATACTGTCTATAGTATCCACACATTCCCAAAAAACTTTGGAGCTTTCTTACTGTTGTAGGAGCTTTCACCTGTTGTATGGCTGCCACTTTGTTCTGGTCAACACATATCTGTAAGCCTGAAACAACATGGCCAAGAACTTTTAAAGAATGGAAACCAAATTTACATTTCTTCAAAGCAAGTGTCATATTTATTTCGTCCATTTTCTGGAATACTTTACACAGGTGTTTAAGATGGTCCTCAAATGTTTTTGAGAATATAATGATATCATCAACATAAACCATCAGCCATCCTTCAATTATCTCTTGATGGAATGTGTTATCCATTACTTTTTGGAAAACAGAAGGGGCATTTTTAGGGCCAAATGGCATCCTAATATACTTATAAATACCCATATGAGTGGCAATCATCAGAAAGTTCTGAGAGTTTTTCTCAACAGGTACCTGGTGATATCCCTTATTACCATCCAAACAGCTGATATATTTAGCACCCTGTAAAGTAGCATGTA
This sequence comes from Hemileia vastatrix, assembly GCA_030280995.1. Taxonomy (NCBI): domain Eukaryota; kingdom Fungi; phylum Basidiomycota; class Pucciniomycetes; order Pucciniales; family Zaghouaniaceae; genus Hemileia; species Hemileia vastatrix. The sequence continues at coordinate 3,144,500 of JASXTE010000008.1, read as the reverse complement.
TAGAGCTGATTCTAGGTAAAGGATAGATATCATCAACAGTATAAGTATTTAGTGCTCTATAATCACCACATAACCTGGCTTTATCTTTCTCATAAGAAATTAGGACAGGTGAGATAACACAATATTTAGGTGTTTCAACTACCTTTTCAATAATATTCATTTTTAAAAGGGTAGAGATATTATCTTCAATATCTTTTCTCTTTGTGGGAGAAGCAGGATAAGGCTTCTTCTTTAAACTAGGTGGTATATCAGTTAATGGGCAAGACAATGAAAGTTTCATTTCCTCTTTAACTAATCCCAGTTCATGTGACCCATGAGCAAAGGCCATAGGAAAAGATTTTATCAAGTTAATGATTGAATCTTTATCCTCACCAGAAAGTTGTTCTCCAAAAGAGGCATTGTCAATTTCAGACATAAGGGCATGCATTTCCTCTGTAGATCTTCCTTTATATTGAACCACAGAATTACATGTGTTCAATTCTGGTTTTAATAATTTTTTAGGGGAGGAAATTTTAAATTTTCTCTTCCCATTCAACCCCATTGTGAAACATTGGTTTGAAGGATCCAAATTTATGCCATACTTGGTTAAAATATCATTCCCTACAATAAACCAATTGCTCAAGTTATCATTTTTCATGAAAACAAAATCACAAATAGCTCTTACAAAACCATGGTTATATTTAAAAAACACTGTGGCTTTGTATTTTCAATGGGGGACAAAACAGAGCCATACCCTCTCCACTTTTCAGAAATTATAGGCAACAGTTTAGATTTATAGTCTTGATCTACTGAGGCAAGTGCTCTTTCAGATACTACACTTCCTCCAGCTCCAGAATCCAGAACAACTTCAATGCTGGTTCCATTAATCAAGACTGGTGCCTTAAGAGGGGCAATAACAATTGAGTTATCCTCAATGTTCTTTATGATCTCAGCATCCTCAACTGTAGATAAATCATTATTATCAATGTCAATAGTATTTAAATAATGAATATCTTCTTCCAGAATCAAGATTTCTTGTTGAGATTCATATGAAATATTGCTGGCACAATCACTTGATGTATCATCCAGTACCACTGTGTCAACAGCATGCTCCTCTGTTTGTTCCACAAGATTTATCTTCTTGTCACAAACATGGCCTTTCTGCCAAGGCTTGTTGCACTTGAAGCAAGTGTTTTTTGCATACTTCTTTGGTGCAATAGGGGCAGAAGGTTTACCAACCTTTTCCAGAGGTTTTTGTTGGTAAGTGGAGGGTTTCTCCAAAGGGGTCCTAGGAATGAATCTTCTTGCATCATACTTATTGTTTAGAAGTATCTCATTGCAAGTATTAATGAAAGAAGAGGGTTCTTTGGAGAACTCAGTCCTAGCCACAATCAAGTCTCTCAGAGACATTGGTAATTTATAGAGGATCCTGTCCTTCCATAAATCAAACTCCATATTTGGGTCCATTGCCCTTAAGATTTTTACAGGTTTCATTAAAAACTCAATAGGTTTATCAGTAGAAGAGCTATATCTAGTTTCCTCATACTGCCTTTGTTGAGCCATTCTGAACTTGGAGCCACCAAATTGTGCTTTAATTAATTTCTTCCAATCCTCCCATGAATAGTCATTCCCATCCAGGAGAACAGATTCATACCACATCAGGGCAATATTAGTGAACAAAGAAATTAATTTGGACACAATTTCCTCATCTGGGAGTTTGTAAGAATTTTTTAAATTATCAATTCTGCAAATAAATTGTTGCCAATCAGAGGAAGAATCACCATCAAATGTTGGGTACTGGTCAAGTTTTGGCCAATTCTTTTGATTTGAAGGAGTCTCCTTGGTTCTAGCTTGTTTCTGAGTAAGAAGCAGCTGTAATTTCTCTAATTGTGCTGAAATCTCATTGTTTAATCCTTCTGTTGCAGATCCTGGTGCATCATCAGTTTTTGATGGAAACTCAGTGTTATCAACAGGTATTTCTGGATAAATTTTTATTTTAGATGAACTAGCCACAGGTACTGGTTGAGAATCCTGCACTATATGTTCCTTCACAGAATTTTCAGAATATTTTTGGTCATTTAACAATAAGTTCAATGTTTCTTCAATGGTTGTTATTCTTGTTTTCATTCTTGGAAGACTAGATAAACTTTCATTGACAGTTGCAAAAGATAATTGATTTTTATGTTGAAAAGATGACAACTGGTCACTCAATCTTTTCAGATTTATCTTATCTATCTCTACCTCCTGGCAACAGGCAGATACAGTATCTTTTAGTTTAGACAAATCATTTTTTATATTTTGCCATAATGCAATTTTCTTTTCATGGGTTGCTTTGTAATGAGACAATTAATCAGAGACTCTCTGTGCTTCACTTTTTAATGCTTGATAATCCTGATCAGTTAACAAACTATTATATCTCTGAGTCAATTGCATATTGTTCATTATATGATTTTGCTTGGCAATAATATCTCTCAAGTGCTCATCATTAATTCTTGCTACATCTGGAGTGTTTCTCAATAAGGAAACTGAGTAACTTTCCAGACTCTCATAGAACTCAGGGTCAAGAGTTTCATCAATCACAGCCATATCAGGATTAATCATTGAGGTAGCAATTAAAAGTAACGGATGAGATAACTGTCTACTATTCCCAGCCTCTATAGGTCTCAAAGTTTCATCCTCCCTTCCAGATTTACCTGAAGGAACAGAGTCAGCCACAAGAAAAGGCACTTGAGAATCAATAGAGGGACGTACCAGGGTTTGCTGGGTATCACCATATTGGGCTTCCTTCTTCTTTTGCCTCCTTGATAAGGGTGGGGAGGAGTGGGGTTTGCCTGGGTGGGCCTTGATGGACCTACCTGAGGTAATTGATGCTGATTTTGATCTAAGTAGTCCCACTGTGTGTTGAGCCAGTCCCACTGCCACTTGGACTTTTCTACCATCTCTTGGGATTGGGGAGCCAATTGTTGTTGATCCCTGGGAGGAAGAGGTTTCCTTTTCTCTTGGAGAGAAGTATTTTTTCTTTTCTCCCATTCTTCCAAGGCATCTACCCTTACCTTTAGTTTTAAGCTGTCTGTCTTTAACTCCTTTATGTGGGTTGACAGATTCTTTATCTGCTGGGACAACGGCATCTGTTTTATTTTGAAGCCTCTTGGAAGCTCTTCTGGTGGGTTTGTCCTGGGTTTCTAATCCTGAGTATTGTCCACTAGGATTTCTACTTCTTCCATTTCCACATCCTGTTTGGGGCAAGGATTTATTAGTTTGAGAAATTCTTCTTGTTAAAGGAGAACTTACAGAAGTAGGCTCATCATAATCAATTAAGTCTAGTTCCTCTTCACGTGCAGTAAAACCACTTTGATCAGTCATTGAATATTCTACTGAAATGAAGGAAAAGAGACAAAATTAATTAGTCTTTTATTTTTAATTTTTATTTAACAGAAATAAAATAAAAATAAATAAAAAAAAATCTTTTTAGGATAAAAATCAACTTAAATAAAATTAATAAAAAAAATTTAAAACCAGGATAATGCAATCAACTGTAGAAATAAATTAGAATATCTATTAATTTTTATTTTTAGGATTTAAATCAACTAATTTATTACCAGGATTTATTGTCAACTGAAATAATCAAATATGAATCTTTATTAATAAAAATTATTTTAACTGATTAATTAACTACCAGGACTTAATGTCAACTGAAGTAATTTAAATATGAATTTTATTACTTAAAAAGATTTATTGGATTGCCAGGACTCAAAGTCAACTGAAGTAATGAAATGTTAATTATTTATTAAAAAAAATATAATTGTAAGGACAATTTGTCAACTGGAACAATTAATTAATCAGGACGAATGTCAACTGAAAAATTATAATAATTATTTTATTTAATAAAATATATTATTTTCAGGACAGTTTTTCAACTGGAACAATTAAAATTCAAATTAATCAGGACAATTGTCAACTGAAAAAATGATAATAATTAATATTAATATATAATTATTTTATTACCTCTGGGACTAAGAACAGTTATTGCTCTATTATGGTCAACCAGGAAAAATAAAAAAAATATATAATAATAAAATTAAATTCCAATTACCAGACACCTCCCCCTGCAAAATGAGCAAATTAATGCCACTTACAGAGTGCTGAGTAAAAGGAAATACGTAGCAAATGAAGAGTGAAGAGTAACCCACAAATAGTAATCACAATAATTACCACGATATATACGATCTTTAGTCAGTATATGAACTTAAGTTTTGGAGCGCGGTTCGATTCCCGTTCGCAGCAAAAACGTTTATCACGTGACGTATGACGTTTGTCATTTTCTTGCCTCCACTCGTCCTTTACAGGTGCTTCTACGCCGATGGTCCTCTCGATTACGCCTCAAGTAACGTTGCGCCGTCGATATTTCGGAAAGGTTCCCAATCGTCAAGGTACAATTTTAGTCTAGAAGATTTGGTACGTAGTTCTACGAGGATTTAAAAGGCTTAAATGGATTCTCAACAATTTTGTACGTATTTCTTAATTCAAAGATGAATGTTTTACTCAATAAAAGAGGTAGGATTAAAATATTAATATAAATTATAAATTAGAATTACGCTATTGTAAATACTAATGATATAGAATATAAGAATAAGTGTTTATTTGGTTAATAGTTGTAAAAATGGTTTGGTAAGATAGAATGATCAAAAGACAACAAAAAGAGAGGCCTTTTATAGGCAAAGGAGAGACAAAGCACGGAAATCAAATTCTAAAAACAGTATGAAAAGGGAGAGAAAAAGAACATTCCAGAAAGATTATTTCAAATAATAAAGTTATTCCAAAAAGAAGGCGTCAAAAAGATGTATTTACAGAGTATGTCAGAAATACATCAATATTTTTAATATTTACTGTAAATGTCAATCCCAAATAAGAAATTTGATTTTTTTTGTATATATTTAATATTATTTGAATATTTAAATCTTATTTTATCTTTGTATTTTATTTTTTTAAATATAAAGTTTTATTTTTCCCAACCTGTCAATTGAGCACGGTGTTAGAGAAAAATATAAGGGACAAAATTTTAATTTTAATTTTACTTATTTATTTAATTAATTAATTTAATTTTAACATTCTGTAACTAGTTAATTTATAACTAATTTTAATGTAACTAAATGATAATTAAATAATAATTAAAGATGATAAGGTGCGGCTTCATCCAGTAAATAATTCCTTATTTCACTGGGTAAGTCTAGTAGCCTGGCTGACAGAATAGGTACTGCTGAAAAAGGTACAGAATACTTCTTGAGATTCAAGAATAAATCTTCTGAATATGATTCTTGGATACCTGGGAAGGAAATATCTAGTCTTCCTACTCTGCTAAAGAAATATAAAAAGAAAAAATCATAGCATTTTTTATTGTTTTTTTAGAGTGAGGGAGTGTCAGCCAGGCTACTAGACATACCCAGTAAAATAATAAATTATTTACTGGATGAAGCCACACCTTAATATTTTAATTATTTGATTAAATTAGTTACATTAAAATTACCTGTAATAAATTAACTAATTACAGAATGGTAAAATTAAATGAATAATTAATATTAAATATAAAATGTCCCTTATATTTCATTCTCTAACACCGTGCTCATTGACAGGTTAGAAGAAATAAAATTTTAATATTCAAATAAAAATAAATATATACAAAAAATTTAAATTTCTTATTTAGAATTGACTTCTACAGTAAATATTAAATAAATTTATGTATTTCTGACATACTCTGTAAATACATCTTTAAAATACATCTTTTTGACACCTTCTTTTTAGAACAACTTTGATATTTGAAATACTCATTCTGGAATATTTTTTTTCTCTATCTCTCATACTACTGTTTTTAGAATTTCATTGCCATGGTTTGTCCCTCCTTTGCCTATATAAGGCCTCTCTTTGGGTGGTTTTTATTCATTAATTACTTACTTATATTCTTAAATAAATTACTACACTTAAATATTTGTTACTACTGATTATTGTTTTTAGTACTTACAATTATGTGTCTCTAACTCATTAATTATAATAATAATTACAATTTTACCTCTTATTAGGGGGTGTCAGTTCTGGCAAATCCGCACTTAAATTAAGTGCGGATTTCAAACCAAATCAGAACTTACAAATCAGCACTTAAATTTTGCAAAAAAGTCACTTATTTCAAAAAAGGGTGTCAGTTATGACCTCAAATCAGCACTTTTTTCCCGTTTTTTTTCACAACCACATTTTGGCCACAAAACATCCCTTCCTTTCTTACCCCATCCCTGTCACATGTGACACACTGACCTTCCTCACTACCTACCCATCAATCCTCGGCACACACCCCTTCCTGACATTTTCAATATTTTGATCAGGCATGTTTACATTCTTTTTTAGATGAAGTTTGATCATATGCTAAGGAAAGATCAGCAAGCCTTAGATTTGGAAGAAAAAAATTTGAGGTAGAGCAGATGGAAAGAGTAAATGACCGTCAATTTCAAAGAGAAATGGCTACTTGTGACTTGGAAAAACAAGAGAGTTTTAAAAAAAAAGATTTCATTATGGAATGTGTTAAAAATGGCCAATCTTATGAGGACATTAAAAAATTACTTGACCTTTTCAATTGATAAATTTTTTTTCTAGTTAATTTAATTTTGGTAATATTTTCTTATATGCTGACTTATAAAAGGAAAAGAATATAGTACGTTATTTTTGACAAAAATTTGAATGTATAATAAAAATTTTCTATCTTTACTTTCTAGTCAATAAGTTTGCTTATCTAAATTTTTCTAAGTCATCAATTTCACATGTCAGATTTAAAAAGTTGGCAATGCCCTCCCCTGCATTTTATTGAAACAAGGGGTGGGTACCACCAAATTTTTCTAAGTCATCAATTTCACATGTCAGATTTAAAAAATTGGCAATACCCTCCCCTGCATTTTATTGAAACAAGGGGTGGGTACCACCAAATTTTTCTAAGTCATCAATTTCACATGTCAGATTTAAAAAATTGGCAATACCCTCCCCTGCATTTTATTGAAGTAAAGGGTGAAAGTCATCAAAATTTAATATAATTACATAAATTAATTAATATATAAATAAGATATGTCAAGTATACTACTTTTAAAGTAATGACAATTCCTTAAGCCAAAATGCAGATCAAGTCTAGAAACTAGGTTTGGGACTTTCCACAGGTATAGGCTAGAGGAACCCCATGAAACAAATTAATGTTATCATGATTACCATTTATACAACACAAGGTCGTGGGCCCATTACTTTAATTTCATAAATTGAAATATCATATTTATTTATTAAAAATTTATCGAAGAATATTAAATATTTGGTTATTTTTTTGTATATATTACTTGATTGAGTTACTAAGAGGGGCAATAATGCTCTAACAACATGCTCGCTGCATTAGAACTCAATCATGTAATAATACAAAAAATTTTAAAGAATTTTCTTTGATGGAAAAACAATATTTTTACATTTTCAGCTAATATTTTATGGAAGTGAACTCTGTTCTTCGCCCGAAGAACAGAGTTCATCCTCCTATTTTCACACTCTGTTTAAAAAGAATAAAATGACTTACCTGGAGAGATGAGTTTAGAAAAAAGAAATATAAGTGAATGGAAGTGAACTCTGTTCTTCGCCCGAAGAACAGAGTTCATCCTCCTATTTTCACACTCTGTTTAAAAAGAATAAAATGACTTACCTGGAGAGATGAGTTGAGAAAAAAGAAATATAAGTGAATGGAAGTGAACTCTGTTCTTCGCCCGAAGAACAGAGTTCATCCTCCTATTTTCACACTCTGTTTAAAAAGAATAAAATGACTTACCTGGAGAGATGAGTTGAGAAAAAAGAAATATAAGTGAATGGAAGTGAACTCTGTTCTTCGCCCGAAGAACAGAGTTCATCCTCCTATTTTCACACTCTGTTTAAAAAGAATAAAATGACTTACCTGGAGAGATGATTTGAGAAAAAAGAAATATAAGTGAATGGAAGTGAACTCTGTTCTTCGCCCGAAGAACAGAGTTCATCCTCCTATTTTCACACTCTGTTTAAAAAGAATAAAATGACTTACCTGGAGAGATGAGTTGAGAAAAAAGAAATATAAGTGAAATTGATTGAGTGATGTAGGAAGAGAGGAGAAAACGGATATGAGTGAAGAAAAAAAAGAGAGTGACTGAAAAAATATGCGTTTGCTGAAAATATGCGATTTCATTTTTGTTGGCCAGGTGAGAAGTTGAGATTCCAAGGAGTTGATGGCAGTGATACATCGTTTGGTATAAGTGTTAACTGAACCATACCCTAAATCAAAGACATTTTCTAAACGTTTCAAAGCGGCTCCATTACCATTTGAACCCAAACGACATAGTGTGATGGCCAATTGAATTGAAGGATGTCGTTGTTCTTTTTGAGAATTATTGTGAAATATGGGATGATCCTGAATAAGCTCAAGCAATTTAAGGAAACATTCCTGAGAAGTCCTGAACAGCTGTCTAAAACTGGGTGTAGATAGGTTAAGAAGTGTTTGGATGGTGTACTTGGGGGTATGAAGTACTTGAGGCTTTCTGGGAAGAAGGTAACGTTTCGTGGCCATTTTTGATAAAAAGACAAAATCTTCTTCTAGATCAGAATCAGAATCGCAATCAGAGTCCAAGAGCAGTTCAAGAGCCATGAAAGTCATTGCTTTATGTAATTTATCACGATTTGAAAGTGAGGAAGGCATAACTCTTATATGATATGATATGAAGATGTAAGTGATGTACGATGTTTTGAGTTATGAAGTGTTATTCTGCGGAGTGCTGCGTATGAATGGGATGATGCTGACAAATCAGTGAAATGGGACTTGATGGTGAAATCAGCACTTTTGGTTGAGAAAGTGCGGATTTGAGTGAAATAAGTGACTTATTTCATTTTGAAATCCACCAGTATTGGGGCTAGTGTGTTTTGGAAATCCGCACTTATTTAAGTGCGGATTTGGTCAAATTTAAGTGCGGATTTGTAAGTGCGGATTTGCCAGAACTGACACCCCCTATTATTGAGTAAATAATCTTTAAGATAGGAAAATACGTACTTGAGTTTGAATGCCTTAAAAAGCGTTGTTACTGCCATTAGACCTCCCTATAAAACCTTCTAGACTTGAAAGACCCTTTGACAAGCCGAGTAATTTATATAATAAATTACTGAAATCATGTAAGGTAATAACACTATTTAGTTACAATAAATTATTTTTTTAAATAATAAAATTATAAATATTTTATGAATATATGAAATAATTACTATATTTAATTTTATTGTTAAATAAGTTTTATTACATAAACAAATATTATATTATATAACAACATGGCACATTTCTATGTATTTAATATTTCTAAAAAAAAATTAAATTAATTATAATATTTTAAACTTAATTATATTTAACTTATAATGGAATTACAATTAATTTAATATAACTTAGATATTAAATACAACTCATCATATAATTTTATCCATAAATATTGGGCACTTTTTTGACCCTTAATTGTGTCAATAGAATTAGTAAATAATTTAAAATACATCTTTAATATTTTAATAATAAATTATCACTTTAAATAAGTCAAAATTAAATTAATTTTTTTTTTCAATTAAATTAATTACTGAAATTAGTAAAAACAATTAATAAGTTTCTCTTTATAATTGAACTAAATTGATTACATAAATTTTTGCATGAAAATAATTCTAGTTGTTTTAATTAAAGCCTTTACATCTTATTATAATACTTGATTAGGATATTTTTTCTCAAAATTCTCATGGCATCATACTTATTTAGTTATTCATTAGACTAATTACTTGTTTGGAGCTTTAAGACGGGAAAATTATTAACTTATTCACAGGTTCAATTTGCTGTTTCTTTTTTTCCCTCAACATGTATGTTTTAATTAAGTTCTTTTGGTCTTTTTGTTTCAAATACTATTATTTTTCTATATACATCGGAAGAACCTCAGAAGTATCCTTTCCTATAAAAGGATCTTGTAATTCCGCTATGTTATCCATCACTTAATTTACATCATACTTTATTATATTTTAAATATAATACAAATTATTATTATTTTTATTAGTACTACAGTTCTAGCTTAAATTTTAAATAATACTAAGATTGCTATAAGTTTATTAATAACAATAATTGATTGCTGTGCATTGAGATATAACTTATTAAAAATATTATATACCATTTAAATCTACTGTGGTGTCATTACTCATAAAGTGTCCTTGTATTCCTTTACATAAACTCAATTATATTAGATTTTCATTTTATTATAAACTGCTTCTTTATATTTCCCTTCTACTTCCTTTTCTTGTCCCTCTTTTCTTTCATCTTCTAGATGACCCGCAAATAGACTTAATCTCCTTTTTTGAATTCAAATGTTTTATTGGATTTATCCCATCTTTTCTTTTCATACTCAAATACTTTTTTAATGTATTCTTCAGCATGCTTACTACACTTCTGATGCATATAAATGATTTAGTAACAGGGTGAATGTCAAACCTTGGTAATTTTTTTAAACAATTAACTGGTGTATTAAAAACATACCCCAGAAAGAGCTCAAATGTTATCTTCTCTGTTAAAGAATGAGGTGTGATATTAAAATAAAATTCAAGGCCAGGAATATAATTTACCCAGTTATGTGTGAATTTCTCATTTTTTAAATTTTCTAATCCACAGACACAATATCTTCTGATCATATCCTCCAGATTCTGTATCATTCTTTCAGCTAGCCCATTATTTTGTGGAGGGGGTCCTGCAGACAATTTCAATTTACATCCTGAAGATTCCATAAAAGAGGTACAGATTTTTTAGTAACTTTTGGGTCTCTGTCAGAGATTATGGCTTTGCTTTAACCCAGAAGTATTCATCATTTGAGTCCACTATATTAATTCCAAGTCTTTTCCAGGTACCTATTAATGTGTAGAAATAACTTTACACAATTTTGGTGGTCTATCTACAATAAGCCAGAATGAATTTTTAGGTTTTTTCCTGCTAAAGGCAAGCCAGTACCAAAGTTCATATTTATAATTTCTCATGAGGCTTTTGGCTTCCATATTTTTTGTAAAAATTTAACTCTCTTACATGTTAATTTTTTAATTTTTGGTAAAATTCATATGTGCCAATGCGTTATTCAAAACACAATATGGGGGGGTGGACTTGCTAGCGAGTCCACAACCTTGGACCCAAACTCAACACAGATTGAGCACACATTGAGCTATTGATAAAGGAACCATACAATCAGGGATGAACAGAATTCAGCAGAACAATTTTAGGGGGGTGTTCAAGTAGAGTTCAGTATGGCTTCAGTATGAGTTCAGCCTGAGTTCCATCTGAGTTCATTTTGAGGACTTGCTAGCAATTCCACCCCCTATATTGCATAGTGATTGTACGTCTTATTTTATTTTGATCCAACAGGCTGTGTTTTAAGCCTATTTAATGTTTTATTAAAATAAATTTGAAAATCTAACATTTCATCAAGGAAATCACTTAAAATTAACTCTTTCATTCATGGAGGTAAAACTATTGCATTACATATCTTTTTCCTGTAATATATGTATCCATCTTCACATGAAATTTTAACTTTTTCCAATGAATTTTTTAAATTTAAAGGTAAGGTTTTAATTAATGTGCTAATTGAGAAATTTTTTGCATCAGTTAAGATGATGGAAAATTTGGATAAATCAGTATCAGATGAATAATTTTCCAATTTTTTCTGCATGAATTCATTCTCTAAATACACTATATAAATCTCAAATATATGAATTAACTTAGTTTCAGGCACATATTCTGGGTTTTCAGTATAATTTTTCAAAGGAATTATAGATAGAAAATACACAATATAATTCAAGGTTCCTTCTGTATATATGATTGTCATCCTTCCTCTGTATTCCTGTACAACTAGTTTCCACCAAACATGTGTCTATTAGGTGTTATCATGTTTATTAATGATTTTCCTGGACTAAGATCTGTGATTAATTCAAACTTCTGGTCTTCAACAATGTAATAAATGCTCTCCAGGGCCCATAAAATGGCTAAGAACTATAGTTTTGTAGCACCATACCTTGAAACAGTTTCCCTTAAGGCTCTGGATATATAACATATTACTACTGCAGATAATTTACCATTTACTTCCTGTTTCTGCTGTAAAGCAGCACCTAACCTTGTATAAGTTGCATCAGTATAAAAGATAAAAGGAAGCTTAAAATCTGGCAGCCCTAATATTGGAGCTGAAATTAAACATTCCTTTCATTTATCAAAGGCATATTGTCTTTCATCATTTTTCCTGATTAATGTTGTTAAAGAGGCTTCAATGGATTAATAATTATTTATATACTGCTTATAATATTCACACATACCTAGAAAATTTTGAAAATCTTTCACATTTTTAGGAATATCATTCTTTGTTATTGATTCCAATTTATTCTGGTAAAAACCAATTTTTAAGTTAGATACAACATGTCCAAGTACTTTCAAAGATTGAAGCACAAAATTAAAATGCTTAAATGATATTTTAATGATTATTTTATCCATTCTTTGAAATAATCTTATCAGTTGATTTAAATGTTCATCATATTTTTTGTAAAACACCAAGATGTCATCAATATATACCAAAAGACATCTTTCAACCATTTCCTGATGAAACACACTATTTATCAATTTATGGAAGACTGAAGGGGAATGCTTTGGGTCAAAAGGCATTCTCACATATTTATATATTCCCATGTGTGTGGTTATGAGTAAGTAATTCTGAGAATTCTTTTCCACAGGAATCAGATGGTAACCTTTGTTTCCATCCAGATGGGAAATAAATTTTTCTCCTTGAAAGGTAGCATGTATAGAAGCTATTTTTGGAAAAGGGTAGATATTATTCACAGTTAAAGTATTTAGAGCTCTATAATCACCACATAATCCAAACTTATATTTTTCATTAGAGGTAAAAACTGGTGATATAACACAATATTTAGGAGTTGTGTCTACTTTCTCTACAATGCACATTTCTAACAACATATTAATATTGTCTCTAATTTCTTTCCTTTTTAAAGGAGAAGCTGGATCAGGTATTTGTTTTAAGCTTCCAGGAATATTATACAAGTCACAATTTAAGAATATCTCTATATCATGGTCTTTGACCAAACCTAGTCCATTTGAACTATGGGAAAACGCCATAGAATAAGATTTTTTCAATCTCAAAATATTTTCTTTTTTGATTTTTGAGATTTGAAAACTTAAAGAGGATTTTTGGATTTCATTTTCCAATTAAACCACTTCAGAGGTGGATCTACCACCTTGGAATTGCTCATTTTCATGAGCAATGGTATAAACTGTATTTTCAGAAAATATCACTAATTTTCTTTTACCTTTTACCATAATTTTGAAGCAATTATGTTCAGTATCTATTTTAATACCAAATTTGGTCAATAAATCATCACCAATAATAAGCTGGTAACAGAACTTAAAATTATCTATTACTAAAGTATTCACATACCTCTCAAACATATCCTTTATAATATTTCTGTAGAAAATGGCAGTACTTTATTTTCCAATTGGACACATAACTGAGTCAAAAAATCTCAAGTTCTTTGGATTCACAGGTTGTAATTTTTATTTATACTCAATATCAATTTTAATCAAAATGGTAGCAGAAACTACACTGCCTGCAGTTACAGTGTCAAGAATGGCATTCATTACTTTTACACACATTATAAAAGGTGACCTTATAGGTTTTATTCTGTAATAATCTTTATTTAGATATTTAAATACTTTAGCATCCTTAATGGAAGTTAAAGTTGTTTCTATGGGATTTATTGCACTATTAAAGAACATATTTTTGTGTTATAATACATATAACTCATTTTCAGCATCACTGTAAGATATTTTACTTTTATAACCACAACTGGAATTATTCTTTTCATCTTCATGATTACTAGGCTCAGAATTCTGTGAATTTTAAATAAAATTTATTCTTTAATTTAAAATTATGACCTTATACCCAAGGCTCATTACATTTATAGCTCACTACACAATATGGGGGGCAGACTTGCAAGAAAGTCTGCAACCTTTGACCCAAACTCAAAAAAGATTGAAAAAAAATTGGGCTTTTGATAAAGGAACCATATAATAAGGGATGAACACCACTCAGCAGAAAATTTTTAGGTGGGTTTTCAAGTAGAGTTCAGTATGGGTTCAGTATGGGTTCAGTCTGAGTTCCATCTGAGTTCAGGTTGAGGACTTGCTAGTAAGTCCACCCCATATATTGCGTAGTGGATAGTGTTACTTTCTTGGTTTTAAGAGACAAGAGGAGAAGTACATTTCTTTTTCTCTACTTCTGACTTATGGGTAGTATGTTCTACTACTCAACATTGTGCTTATAATTGTATTAACTTAACTCAAATTTGTGGTTTTATAATATTTAATTGCATATATTAATATATCCAGAGTTATCTCTGATGGTTTCAGCTCTAGCTACAATGTCTCTAACTGATGTGGGCAATTTATATGCTATTTTTTCTTTCCACTCATCATAATCCATTTTTGGATCCATGGCTATCATGATTTTAATTAAATTCATTAAAAATACTATTGGTTTTTTAACAGTTCTTGGATTGTATCTACTTCTCTCATACAGTCTTTGCTGAGTGAGTGTAAATTTTGGTACACCAGATTGTCTCTCAATTAGTGCCTTCCATTAGATCCAGGAGTAATAAATTCCCTCACTCAGAAAAGATAAAAACCATAATAAGGCCAAATCTGTAAATAGAGATATAAATTTTGATTTTATTTTTTCATCGGGTAATTTGTATGAAAATTGTTAGTTATTAATTCTTTGAATGAATTTTTACCAGTAAGATTTTAAATACCCATCAAAAGAAGGATATTGATCTAAATTAGGCCAGTTTTTTTGGTTGTTTCTGACTTCCTTAACCTGATTAATATCAAGTTATTCACTAACACTGGATAGATGTTCATATATTTCATTCTATACTTATTGTTTACTTTTTGAGTCCATGATACTTTTCTCTTTTTAAATAATCAATTTTTCATATGAATGTTTTGTATGAAGTGGTTTATTTTCAACATCAGAGGTGGCTTCATCTGCTTTTACATTTATGTCAGTATTTTTCCAGATATTTGCTACTTCTATTTCTAATATTTTTGATATAAACTTTATGAAAGTTACATGTGATAAAGTATCATTTACATTTGAAAAATGAAAATTTTACTTGATCCTCATTAGTAGCCATTGTATTTTAAAATTTTTTTAATTTACTGTTTAAATTCTCAATTTCAGATGTCAATCTTTTATTGTCATTGCTTTTTTAATTGTTTGATTTCTCCATGACTTTTAATTGATTCAAAGTAGTACTTGATGATTTTAAAAGGTTTAATAATACATTATCTATATTTTTGTTGGACTTTTTTGAGAATTATACCAATTTTTCAATTTTTGATAATAATTTATATAACTCAGTAGTTTCATTATTATTGTTGGACTAAAATTTTAATTTCTTTGGTTTAATTTTAGTGTTTAAGGTATTATTTTTATTTCCAATAAAACTATGTACATTGTTATTACATTAAGATAAATCCAAAATCTATTTTACAATGAATAATCCTTAAGATACTTTTCAATCATTTCCAATACTTCCTTATCAATTTAAATACTTACAAGTTACTCTTTATAAGTGTTATATAATTGATTTTTACTTGATTGATTACTCACCATGGTCTTATTCTACTTCCCCTTTGTCAATGGTTCCCAATGATCTAGAATATTTTAATTGAGGTCCAATGGCATTGAAAGGTGGATTTTAGAGGATTTCAAAGTAAAGTTACATAGAGGATTATTTTATTTTTTTATTTCTCAATTAAAAGTTAGAATTATATTATTATTATACTTAGATTGATTAGAATTATGCAGATTTAAAAACTCAAGCAATAAGTAGTCGTAATAAAGGTATTATTGTTGGCAATTAAATAAATTGTGTGTAAATAAAAGTTGCTTCAAAACAACCAAAATGGCAGGCCTTATATAGGCAAAAGGGAGAGAAACTATGGAGCTAATAATCCTATATACAGAAGTATGAGAGAAAAAGAAATTTCCAGAATAAAACATTCCAAATATTAATGTTGTTCTATAAAGAGTGTAGTAAAATAATTTATTTACTGTATATTTCAAATTATTTTCTTATATCAAAGTTTCTGTAACTTTCACTTTTAAAAAATAATTTGAATTTCTTTTTTTTTCTTTTTTTTTAGTATTAATTCTCATTTCTTTCAACATTTCATTGAGCATGTTGTTAGGGAATAAAAAATTTAAGGAACATTAATATTAATTTTATATGTTTACTAGATTTACTCATTGTAATTAGTTAATTTATTACAAGTAATTTTAAATTAAATATAGTATAGTTAATAATAATATTAGAAATAAAAAAGGTGAGTATTCATCCCAGAAAATTATTAATTTTTTTACTGGGTAAGTCTAGAAGCCTGGCTGACACCCATCCTCTCTTTCCCTTTCATATATAAAGGTGCCTTCAGGAGCTCTAGTGAGGTGGGTGATCTTTCTACTGTGCATACCAATCCCATTTCTGTTTTCTTACTTTTATTTCCTTCTCTTCTTCTGGGTCTGGTTCTGGAGGATCAGTGGAGGAGTTTTTACCACTGAAGTAGGTTGAGCACTGAAGCTTACCAAAGCTTGATTGGCTTTTACAAATCCCTAATATGACTTCTTTTCTAAGTTGTTCATTTGATAAAGCATATTGTTACCTTGAATTTTTAATTTTTTAGTAGCTGAGAGAGGGATTGAATTTTCTCTTGTAAGATATTATTTGATTTCTTTATTTTAATTTTGTTTAACAATTTTTCATTTCCCTCTATTTTTATTTGTGGGGTTTTTCTTCTGATTGAATGAGTTGAATATCCTTGATCCTTTATTTGAATTTCCTGTAACAGTTTTATCAGCTCTTGGTCTTAAATTGTAAGTTTTTGGCTCCTTAATTACAGTGTCAATCACTACACAATATAGGGGGTTGACTTGATAGCAAGTCCCCAACCTGATCTCAGACAGAAATCAGATAGAACTCAGACAGAACTCATACTAAACTCATGGTGAACTCTACTTGAAAACCCACCTAAAACTGTTCTGCTTAGGTGTTTTCATCCCGGATTGTATGATTCCTTTGTCAATAGCTCAATGTTTGTGCAATATATGGTCAATTTGAGTCCAAAGTTTCACACTTCATAGAAGGTCAGCCCCCCATATTTCATGGTGAATGTTGTCAAATTTTTATGTTGGAAATTTTTCAAGAAAAGAAGATATGATTATTAAAACTTCAAGAAAGAGTTTTATCATTATAGTAAATAAATAATTAAATAAATTATTTTCTTAATTGTAGATTTCACAGTAATTATATAAGCTCCAAAATTCAACTATGCTTTTATTTGATCACTTAATGCAATAGGTCTACTAAGGTAGCCAGATTTTAAAACTAAAAATGAATTTTATCAGGGAATTTCTCTTAAAATATTGAATGATTTGGAAAAAACAGAAAAAAATTATTTTAATTCCTTTTAAAAAGAATCAATTTATCAGATTTTATCATCTGTTTATTATCTGCAAAGATTATTTTTATTGGTCTATTGATGTATCTTCACTAAGAGATGTTTGCTAAAATAGTAGTAAAATTTTTGATTTTAATATCACAAGTTGTATATGACTGGGACTATTTTTCTAATATTCTTATAGGCAGTGACCCAATCCATTGTAATTAATCCAAATATTTTTATGGGGATGCTTTTACTGCAGCCTTTATTAAATTTTCACTTACTGGAAGAAAAAACACAGAATTCTTGAGGAAAGGTCCCCAATTTGAAGGCTAAGTTCAATTAAAGAGATGTGAATAGCTTTATTAGTAAGTTTTCTAGAAGATTTTAATGGTTCAGTTTGAATAAAGTTGTTCAAATCTAATTAAATAAAAATATAATTCAATATAATGGTCTTAGTAATATAATCTTACTTATTATAAATGGTTTTCAGATTACAGTTCTTGGAAAAATAGAATAAATGATTTAAATTTTTTTAAAAGACTTTAAAAGTACTAATGAATATTGATTGTAATTTATATTTTATATTTTTAAAAGGTGATCTAAAAGAATGTAGAATAATAGCCCCAAAACCTCCTCCTTATTTACCCATAAGTCCCTGGTGTCCACCCCTTATATCCCAGACCCATTACACACCCTGAATGTGCCTCATTTTCCAATTCAAGCTGTTTCACAGGCCATAGTAACCAAAGGAATATCCTCTCACAAAAGATTAACCAATTTAATACCAAAAATACAAGAATAACACAGGATAATCCATTAAAATATATAAACAACCCAAAATCAACATATATGCATGTCTTAAATAAAACACTGAAAGGGGAAAGAGAACAGCCAAAAATAAATTATAAGTAATTTATATGATTATTAGAAGTTAAAAATTAATTATAATAATTTTTCATTTAAAAATCCCATTTAAAAAAACAATAATACCCTTAAAACCCCTTGAAAAACCAAAACAGATGTGAAATGTAAGATGGCTGAATGCAGAGTCTTGGAAGGAACTTTCATGGGTAAATTTTGAAAAATTAAGGGATTTAAAGAATGCATGTAAATTATGGGGTTAATATTAAGTTTGCTAATTTAATTAGTGCATATAATGAGGTCAATGCACTATTAATGTAATTAGGACACTAAATAGGGGGTTCAAAGTTAGAAATTTGTAATGATTTGAAAGGTATTCCACATCACAAAAAGAAAGCCAGAAACTTGACATTAATTCACATTCAAAAAGTGTTTAGGGGATACAATATGACATATTTTAAAAAAATAATCATGGTTGTTTTGGTGGTAAAAAGTGGTATTTTGACATGGAAGTTTTCTAACTTTGATACCCCATAATAAGCACCTCTTGATTATTTTAGCATAAATATACATATAGAGTATACACTGTGGGGGGAATTAAGTATGAAACTACTAGCTTTTTTATTAATGAAGCTATGCACATGGAGTAAATTCAGGCAGCATAAGGCCAGTACACATAAGCCATTTTGAGCATATAAAATCATCAATTTTTAGAAGTCTTATTTTAAAAAAATTAAGTAGCCAAATAAATTACTCTGGGTAATGAAAATAGATCTGTAAAAGTGAATTTTAAAGTTAATTAAGTTTATAGTGGATATATCCAGCTTTTAAGTGATTTAAAGCAAATTTATTAATTATTTCACTATAATAATGAAATAAAAACATTATGACCACTTGAAAATTATGTAAACTTATATCTAAAGTACTTAGGATTTCTCTAACATACTCTAATTTAATATTAAGTAAATTAGACCAATAAAAGGTGGGTATATGCATGTATTTATGGTATTTTTTGGCATATACTATAGTGTATGACTTATTTCACTTATGTATATGTATTAGGGGGTATAAATTATCAGGTATCTGTAAAGGGATCAGGAATTTTTTTCTCCAGGATCAGACATTATTAATTGTGGAAGATTTTTATCTACTAGCCCTAGGGCTAGTGGATAAGTATTGCATGATAATGCATTATCCCACCTCTTATACCCTAATTTCCATTCCTAATTCCTGATCCCAAACTCATCACATCCATGATTAATTTTTCAGAAAGTCACATGAAATATAATTGCTGATGCCATCCTCATGTATCTTTTCACTCTATGCAAATCAATTTTGGTGGTGAACACATAAAATGTTTCTCTATCTACACACCCCACCTGCTCATTTGGTGGTGAATTCCCACTTCCCACTCATCACCTAAACCTTCTACTGACAATAATGAAGTCTCTCTCTAATAGGAAGAAAATTTACTCTGCTATGAATGTTATCACTTTAACTTTAGCTGCTGATTCTAATTCTGACTCAGGTTTGGAAGACACTTTAGCTTATATGTCTTTTCAATTATCTTTATGAAGAAGAAGATCCCAAACCTGCACCAGCTCCCCCCTCCCTTGAATCACAAAACATTCTTTCCATTGGAATACACTCTGTCATTATGCCAATCACCCACCATCATTTTGAAACACAACCCTTTTAGTGTTTTTTCATACTCTCCAAATGTTCAACTTCTGTGCTTTACTCACTTGGTTTGGTGTTTTTATTTTAAATTTACAACAAATGTCTCTTTTTTGGATGTCTCATTTGTTTTCATTTACCAGATCAGCATGAAATCACATATTTTTTGCAATTGAATGATTTTTCACTGTTTCTTTTTTTCATTTGTCCCTCATATCCTTTCCTCCTCTATTCCGACATACCTCAAACAATTTGATTTTATTTATTTTCTTGTCTCATATCTCAAGGTAAGTCATTTTATTCATTTTTTTGATTTTTTTTTGCTAATTGTAATTTTTTTCTGTTTTTTTCTTTCTTTTTTTGTATCTAAAGTTTTTGTTTAAGTGGTTATTTTTTATTTTAATGGTAAAATTAACCTTTTTTTTCTCTTCCTCTTTTCTTTCTTTTTTATCTCCATAATCCTACTCTTTATCCTTCCTTAGAATGGTCATTAACCCCCCTTTTCACTTATTCTCCTGAAGGCTAAATTTCATTTCTCACAAACATATTTGAATTTGGTCCAGTGGCTGCTAATATATTGACCTTTATAGTTGAGACTTTTTTTCCCAATTTAAATTTTTTAAATTTCTTGTTTTTATGTAACAAATTATATTTAGTTTTATTTAAGACACAATTACTTTAACTGAAATTTCTCCTGAAGCCTATATTTCATTTCCCACAAACTGGTTTTGAATTTGGTTCAGTGGTTGCTGAGATTTTGACCTTTATATTTGAGCCTTTTTTTCCAAATTTCACTTAATTTATTTTATAACTTTATATTTCATAATTAGAGAATCAGGCATCTAAAACATATATATGATTCTCATCTAGGCTTCTATCTCTCAAATCTAAAGATTACTCAATTATTTCTTTGCCAATTTCTTGAAAAATTATATATTTGTGCATTTAAATCTAATCATAAACTGGCCAAAAAATCTTGACTTCCCAATTGGACAGATATGGAATGGGTTGAACTCAGTAAAAATCCTATCTTTTATTCTAATGTTACCATTAACTATGGATTATTTCATAGCCAGAGCCATGTTGACAAAAACAATTCTAATATGCTTAATTTTTTGCTTTTATGTTATATCAATCCTATTACTGGAAGACTGATCCCTTCACCTGCTAAAATCAAAGGCCACAGACTATACTTTCTGGATCATAAATGTATCACAAACACTGGTTTAGAAAATGAGATTATGAAAGAAATTTGAAATTCTACAAGAGATAATAATCAAACTACTAAGGAACCTCCTGGATTTGAATCTTGCAAAACTTTTACTCATTAGGGGGTGTCAGTTCTGGAAAATTCACACTTAACTTGAGAGAAGATTTCAAACCAAATCAGCACTTAAATTTTTCAAGAAAGTCACTTATTTCAAAAATGTGTTTCACTTTTAACCTCAGATCAAAACTTTTCTTTCTCACCTACTTCTCACTAAACATTCCCCTTTTTGGTTTGTGCTTCATAGATCCTGTTCTAGCTATTTTTTTCCAATTGAAACATTGTTACCTGACCCCCCCTTTTCTGACCATTGGTAAGTTTTTTTTACTTCTCATTTTTTTTTTAAATTTTTTCTTTTCCTCTTTTTCTTATTGATCATTTTGGTAAATTTTTCCATTTCTCCCCCCCTTTTGCTCTACCTCTCACACCACCACCACCTCCACCACCTCCACCACCTCCTCCTTGCTCACTACCACAACCACCAACACCTCCTCTTCCTCTCTCACTACCACCACCACCTCTTCTTCACTCACCACCACCACCACCACCTCCTCCTTGTTAACTACCACCACCATTTCCTTGCTCTCTACTACCACCACCACCACCACCTTCCTCACCACCAGATACAGCTTTATGAAAAAGAGAAACAGAATTTTCACTATATAAATGTAGAAATGGTGTAGACAATTCTATAGTACTAGCTATAGGCCTTGACTAAGGGAGTTGGAGTAAAAATAGAGAGAAAACCCAGGTGAGATTAATTTTCTACAGTAAATTAGAGACTGTTACAATTCCCCCTTCTAAACAGCTCCTTGGCTGCTTTAAAAGTCAAGACAGTAGCAAATAGCAGACCACTGAGAACCAAAGAACCAGAAACCAGAAATGCAGAATGATCCACACCAGAAAAACAAAACACTGTGGCTTTGTTTCACAGAAAACAGCAATAATACTTGATGCAGATTGCAAAGCTACACCAGAGAAACCTGTTTCCAAAGTTGAGTTAAATGAAGAACTAAAACTGCAACAAACACAGGCAATTGTGGCCAAAAAACAGTGAAAACTGAGTGAGAAACAATGATATAGCTACCAGATGGTTGTCTGATAATTAAATTTGCCCCAAACTGTCATATTCAGTATGTACACACAGACCCCCCATCTAAAATCCATGCACAGCAACTAATTTGGCACCTTTGACAGCCAAATTGAATAAAAAACCTCTAGAAATGCTCCCCAGTCTCCTAGGACTGAGGTGGGCGGACCTCCCTGAAGCCAAAAAACCACTAAAAAACATCTAAAAAGCCCCAAATACTTAGAAAAATCCACTACAACTACTAAAACCCTTAAAACACAAAATTCTGCTATGAAAGCATTGGGAGATAAAATATAGAGCCAAATTTTCCCTACTTAATGGTACTAAGCACTTAACCCTAATATTTAAGGTTAGCATATAAAACACAAAAAAAATTAAACAGCTATCTTTTAAAAATGAAAAATGGGGAAATGACCCCTTAAAACTAGGAATATGAAAATGTCATGATGACATAAAATATATAAAGACCCCAGGGATATCTAATGGTAGTACCCACATACCCATAGTCCCAATATTAACTGAATAAAACCAAAAAAACACCTAATTCTTTGAGCAATGTCAATTAAGACATACACAAACAGCACCAAACAGCCCAACAAAGGCCTTTTTTAATGTTGGAAGACCACATACTCCCTCCAATCAAGAATTTTGACATTCTTCTTCATCAGATCCACCATGTTAAACTTTCTTTCAAAATATGCCTCTGACATGGGTCCTTGCCAATACTGCATTGACAATAATCTGATCTGAGCCATCACTCCACCAGCTCATCCATACAGAACCTCCTGTGATGTATTCCAATCCAGAAAGAAGACTGGCTACAGACCTGGTCCGATATCATCTGCAACAGCTTCACCTCCACCTCAACCTAGTCCATCTTCCACCAACACCAAAAGATCCAGGCCATCCACCCTGATACCCAGATTAGTCAACAAACTAAACCCTTCAAAAAAGAGTACCAACACCACTACAGCAACCAATTAAACCATTCTTGATCCATCTGATGGTAAAGCTTTTATTCCTTTCTTCTACTTTTAAAACTGATGACTTCTCAGTTCCTCCATCTCCTGAAAGTGATGATGACAATGTAGGATCCATTAAACCACCAACACCTAACCACTTTCCCACTATTAAGGACAAGTTCCAACAAAAATCCTCTGAAAAAAACACCTTTTACTAAGATACTTCCAATTGACTCCTGCAAGAAATCCAAAGGAGCTTTAGAAAAGGAAACACCTAATCCACTAATTCAAGGCTAGTGCTAAACACTTTCTTTAATCTCTTGATTCTCTTCTGAAAATTGACTCTTGACTGAACTTTTGACTTATAAATGAAAATTCTTGACCACCCTCCAGACTTCCTGAATGTAGCAAATTATAAGAAATTCCTCAGTTTACAGTCTTGGGGGACTCATTCTCAATTTTAATTCATTGGGGACTAACAGCCCTCATTTCATAGTCTCAGAGGATTCAAAACCCTCAGTTTATAGTCTTGGGGGACTCAAAACCTAAGTCATAAAGACAGAACTATAGATCAAACCATTAAAGACCAAAGAAATAAACTAACATTCTGGGGTTACTTTTCTACAGAGCAGCCATTTCATCAGTTACCCTCACACTTGCCTTAACTAAATTCAGAGACTCCCCCTTTGGATGCCCTCTTCCACAATCACACCAGCACCACATTATGAGTTTATTTTCCTGAAGGACTCAACCATCAAATTATCCTTAGTTTATATTGTTGGGAGACTATTTCATTTTTCAGTTTAAAGTCTTTAAAAACTTTCCAAAAAAAAAGAAATCTTGATGATATAAACCATAGAATCCAAAACTAAAAACCATCAAAGCCAAAACATTTATAACTTCCCTGAAGAACCTGAACAACCTGAAGATAGAACCCATTGGATCCAACACCAAAAAACATCAAGGCTAAAATCTTAAACCTCTTTTATCAAATAAAATAAATAGGTAACCCCCAATTAATTGATGAGCTGATACCCTGATACCTTACCCGTATCCAAGTGCACCTTGATGTGGTCACACCTCCAAAATAATTTTTATTTTGACTCCTCCTTTTCTACCAAAAACATTTCCAGAGCCCTAGCTTGAGCTTTTGAACAAACATAGCCTCCAAAAAAAATTAAAAGAAAAAAAAGAGAAAGAAATAAAATAATCTTGAATCCACCACTTTTACAGCCAACACCCTAAAACCACATAACAGAGCCAGATCCAGGTCTGCAGAAAAATCACTGGATGGGCTCCCTCCAATAAATAAAAATGATGAGAGACCACCAGTGATTAATCATCAATCCAAAAGCACCAAATATAAAGAAGACAGTGCCAAGCTAATTTAAAGTCATAGTGGACTTGAAACCTGAATAACAAAAACCAGAACTAGGATTCAACTAGGACAAAAAAAATACCTGACACAGACATTATGGGATAACTTTTCTACAGAGAAGCCATCTCATCAGTTACCCCACACTTGCCAAAACAAAATCTAGAAGTCCCCCCTGGGTACCCTCTAACAAAAAAAACAACATCAAAAACAATAAACAAAAACCAATAAGCATGAATAGTCCAGCACTTGAAGACCAAAAGAGTTTCCAGTTTCAAGTCACAGAGGACTAAAATCTGTGAAGAGAAACCAATACTACAGTTCAACCAAATTAAGAAAAGGGGATGGAAACAGTAAATCTGGGGTAACTGTTGATATAGCAGCCAGCCAATCAGTTACCCCTACACTTGCCAAGATCAAATATAGAAGCCACACACATGGGTACCTTCTAAAAAATAAGTTTCCAAAAAAATAGATGCACAGAATTACCAAAATTCAAACTTTCCAGAGAATCCATTTCACTAACAAAAACATCATTTTCCAATTTTGAGCCACCACAAACAACAGCCCCTTCTTCATCAACAAATTTAACCTTATTACCAGAATCAAGATCAGATTCAGCCAGTTTAACCTCTTGAGGGAGGTTTAAACCTTCATCAGAAACACAATTATCACCAGCCAGTTTGACCTCTAGGGGGAGTTGAAAAAATCTTCCAGCTTAGCCTCATGGGAGAGGAGAAAAAACCTTGCTGATATTCACAAAAATAATTCTTATCTTGTTTCTTCATGATGTTGAGATTTTTTTTTCTTTTTTAAATATCTTGAGTTATCTTGAGATTTTTCTTTTCTTTTTATAAGTTTTCTTCTGACCAATTAAGTAGTTTATCCTTATTTTGGAGGACACAGATTCTTAAAACCTTCTGGTTTAAATCTATAAGCCTACCCCCTGAGCTACAAAAAGCCAAGCCCCTCTTCCAATTCTGATATCCCATAATCAGAATTCCAAATAAATCCCAATCCTTCTTCATACACTGAATTTACAATCAATTTCATCCCCAGTGTCTATTCAACCTATATCCTTTGAGACAGAGAAATCTACAGCATCAATGATTCTATCCTCCTTTCTAGAGAACCTTCTCCAGTTAAGGAAAAAAGCTGAGAGTTTACTGTCTCTAACTCCAAATCATCAATCACAAAATTTTTCTGAAATTTAAAAAAAACCTTTAAAACAGGACCCAGAACACTAAAAGAATCATCTTCCACCAAGAAAAATATTTTCTGGTCTTGAGGAAAGCAGCTTGGAATTATATTCCTCCAACAAATATTTATCCAGAACATAATCATTCTGAAGATCCAAGCTTTCTATAGAGAGATTTTCATCATTTCTTCTATCCTCTGAACTTGAAAGAAGAAACTGAGAATCTTTTTTCATGAGGTTTCAAAACATTAAGTTCAGAATTTTTCAATGGGATAATTTTGGTCTAGAAAATTTAATGGCAGTCCAATGGTGGTGGAATGTGGGAAACTCAAGGTTTCAAAAAGGTACGTATATTTTTTAACTTTATAAGTTTAAATACTCAATGAAAATGTAAGATATAATTAGTATTATTAATTTGAAAACTTAGAATTACTTAAGTGTAAATACCAAGGTAGTAAGAGTAGAAATAGATGTGTGTTCTTTAAAAATAATAAATTTTTAAGGTGAGAATGGAATGATGGAAAAGAACAAAAATGGGAGGCCTTGAATAGGCAAAAGGAGAGAAACCATGGAGCTAAAATTCTATATACAGAAGTATGAGAGAAGGAAAATTCCACAATAAGATATTTCAAATATTAAGAATTTTCTATAAATCATGTGTCAATAAAATGTATTACCTGTATGTACCAATTATTTGATTTATTTTAAAGTTTTCTGTAAATGTTATTTTTAAAATAATATAATTTGAATTTAAAAATTTTTATTAATGTTTTTTTATTTCACTCTTGACCTGTCATGAAAATGGTGTTGGGGAATAAAAATATGGGGGACATTAATTTTTTCAATTATTTACTCATTTACTTATTTTTATTAGTTAAATTATTACAAGTAATTTATTTAAGTAAATATAATATAATTAAAAATAAGAAATTAAAGGTGTGTCTTCATCCCAGTTAATAATTAATTCTTTTACAGGGTAAGTCTAGTAGCCTGGATTGCTGAATTACTCTGATAATCCAAAAGATCCTACAGAATAGAGGTCATAACATCAAAATTAACATCCTCCTCCAAGCATTCATCTTCTAAACTTAAAGGAGCACCCAGAAAATAATATTCCTCTAAGAGAAATAGATCTAACACAGACTTTTTTTGACCATCAACAGATCTTAAAGAAACTTTTATATCCAAAAATCTATTATCTAATCATGAAGAAACCATATCATCATGAACATCCAATTTTTCCTTCCCACAGAGCCCATCTAACTTTGAGAAGATACACTGATCATCCAGTTTGTAATTATCCAAAAAAATAAATGAAGCACATTCTTGAGATCCATTGAAATCATCTGTTAAAAAAATAAAAATTTCTGAAACATCACAAACATCATCATCTCCCAAAGTGGGTGATTCCAAAAGTTCCACTGTAGCTGAATTTTCTGCCCCTTCTTCCTGAACCTTTCCATCCATTAAATTTTCATTTTTAGGTTCCACCTCTTAACAAACAATGTTTTTAAGATGCCCCATAATAGCCTTCTTCAAAACACCTATAGAAGGAATCCTACTTTCTCCATTTAGAAGTGTCTTCATCAGCCCAGCCTTTAACAGAATTCCTTGAACCTCCTTTTTAAATTCCAGACCCATTTCACTCCAAAAAAAACTGTTGGCCTCCATTTCATAAAAAGACATACCATTATAATCCAGATAATCCATAAACTCTTCAAATTCCTCCATAAATTTACCATACTGAACCAGAGAAGTTACACAACCATCCATTTCCCATTTCCTAGAAATAACATAAAGATCATCCATTGAAAACACAGTGGGCCACCTCCTGATCATTTCCATCTTCAACTTTCCCCAATCCTGAATCCTATATCCCTCCATCCTAAGAACTTCCTTCACCACCTCTTTATCATCAATGAATAAGATCACCTGCTTCACCCTATCCAAATCAGAAGACCCATCCACATCAGCAGCAGCTTCAAAGATCTTCAAAAAAAACCTTGCCTCCTCTCCAAAGAAATTTCTTGCTTTCCATGAATTGATCCTTAGCATCCTAACTATTTCCAATTAAACCTCCCCAAATTTCAATCACAAATAGCCAAAGTCCCACCAATAGCCTTCAGAGACCTAGGAGGGACCAAATCCAACTAGAGAGAAGACGCCCTAGACTAACCACAGAGAGATACAGCACCAAAAATCCAAAATTGACAAAGAGTTCACAAAAGAAGAGAGTCCAACAGTAACAGAGATTCCAAAAGCTAGAAAAATCCTCTCCCTATGTTGGGAAACAGAAATTTAGACAATCCTACAGTACTAGCTATAGGCCTTGACCAAGGGAGTGGAAGTATAACTAGAGAGAAAAACCCCTGTCCCTTTGAGAAAAACCAGGTGAGATTAATTTGCTGCATCAAATTAGAGACTGTTACAATTCCCCTTTATAAAAAACTATTTGGCTGCTTTACAAGTCAAGACAGTAGCCAATTTCAGACCACTAAGAACCAAAGAATTAGAAAACCAGAAATGCAGAGAAATATACACCAGAAACCAAACACTTAGTGCACTTTTTGAAAAAACACAGCAAAAATACTTGATGTAGGTTGAAAAGATACAACAGAGATATCAATTTTCAAATTTAAGTTAAATTAAGAACTAACCTTGCAACAAACACAGTTAATTGTGGCCAAAAACAGTGAAAACTGAGGGAGAAACAATGATATAGCTACCAGATGGTTGTCTGATAATTAAAGTTTCCCCAAACTGTATTATTCAGTATGCACACACAGACTCCCCATCTAAAATCTATGCACATCAACTAATTTGGCACTTTTGACAGCCAAATTGAATAAAACCCTCTAGAAACGCTCCCCAGCCTTCTAGGACTGAGGTGGGCGGACCTCCCTGAAGCCAAAAAACCACTAAAAAACATCTTAAAAGCCCCAAATACTTAGAAAAATCTACTACAACTACTAAAACCCTTAAGGCACAAAATTCAGCTATGAAAACATTGCAACATAAAAGATAGAGAAAAATTAGCCCAACTTAATGGTACTAAGAACTTAACCATAAGACTTAAGGTTAGCCCATAAATAGTGAAAAACAAAATTAAACAGCTATCTTTTCGAAATGAAAAATGGGGAAATGACCCCTTAAAACTAGGAATTTGAAAACTTTCATCAAGACATAAAATATAGAGAAAAAAAGCGATATCTAATGGTAGTACCCACATACCAATAGTCCCAATATTCACTGAAAAAGCCAAAAAAACACCTAGTTCTTCAACCAATGTCAATTAAGACATTCACAACCAGCACCAAACAGCCCAACAAAGGCCTCTGCCAATGTTGAAAGACCAAAACAGGTGCACTAGCCTAATTAGATATCAAAAAAATAATAATAATGTACTTAAAATTAGGAAAATGGCTGTAAATGCTTTAAAATTGAAGCTAGGTGAGATAAAATGAGTTTGGAAGTTTGAGATATTTCTAAAATCTCTTTTTCAAAATTTTAAATATACTAAAATATTTGAGACATTAGTAATCAACTTTGGTGACTTTCTCATTAGTTTTTTATACATAAGGAGGAAGAAATGTCACTCCTTTCTTTTTTTATGCTGTTATTTTTGGGTGTTTGGGATGTTTTGTTACTGATAATTCAATCATAAGTCAGGGGAAAGGGGTATAATGAAGAATGGGAGTGAATTAGAAAGAGGAGAGTATTTAGAGGAAGAGGAGAATTAAAAGGGGAGAAAAAAGGGGAGAGGGGTGATAGGAGGTGCAAGTAGAGAGTTTTACAAATGGAGAGGAGAGCTATTGAAATGATAGGGGAGAATAAGATTGAGCCATTCAATGGCATAAACAAGAGCTATTACCAGATATAGAACTATGAATATAAAAAAGGAGGTGTGAGAGAGGGAGAGTAGTGAGAATTGTGAATCAAGATCTTTTGGTTGAGAGAGTGCAAATTTGAGTGAAATAAGTGACTTACTTCACTTTTTAAATCCACCAGTTGTGGGGCTAGTGTGTTTCAGAAATTAACACTTAGATAAGTGTAGTTTTTGTCATATTTAAGTGTGGTTTTTCCAGAACCAAAACCCCCTATTTTGGATGTTCTTTTCCAATAAATAAACATTTGATAAAACAGGTAAGTAAGGTATGGGGTAAAGGTTCAATGGCTACTATAACATTAGGGAGGGGCTCTAGATACAGAAATTAAAATATTTCCAACTTTTTTTTCATAAATTTTTAATTTATCATTTATTAATAATAATTACTCAATTTAAGTATTGTACCATTGGGCCCTTGTGCTGTATAATGTTTTTTGTTCATTTATATTCTATGAAAGAGTTCATAATACAATTCTTGTCATATTTTTTCTTTGACCTCACTCATGAAATCATTGGAAGATAGTATTTGAGATTCCTTTACTTGGTTGATTATATTTTTAATTGATTTACTAAATTAATAATGAAATAAAATGAAAATTTGGTAATCCTTACCTCCTCCCAGATTAAATTTCAGGGGGGGGGGTATTGCCAAAATTTCAAATAAGATGAGTAAAAATTTTGACTAGAAAAAGTTTGCAATGAAATATGAATTAAAAAATAAAAAAAACTAGTCATCAAAAATTTTCATTAAGTGCTCAATTTCCTCAAAAGTTTTATAAGATTTATTTTATTCTATCAAGAAAACATTCTTAAAAATTTGAAATGAAATATGTAAAAAATAGAGAAACTAGTAATCAAACATTTTAATTAAGCTTTGTGGTCTTCCAACATTGGTGGAGCCCTCTATTGGTCTATTTGGCATTGTTTCGATATTTTTTAAGTGACATTGTTTAATAATTGAGTGTTTTTCTGGATTTATTCAGCAAATATTGGGACTTCAGGGATGCGGGTACTACTACTATATAGCCCCAGGATTTCTCTATATTTCATGTCTTGATGACATTTTTCTGATTTTATTTATTAAAGGGATAATTTCTCATTTTTTCATTTAAAAAGATAGCTGTTTAATTTTGTTTTTCGTGTTTTACAGGCTAACCTTAAGTCTTAGGGTTAAGTGCGTAGTACCATTAGAATCAGCTAATTTTTCTCTACATTTATGTCACAATGTTGTTATAGCCTAATTATGTGTTTTAAAGGTTTTAGTAGTTGTAGTAAATTTTTCTAAGTATTTTGGGTATTTTTAGAGGTTTTTGGAGGTTTTCTGGCTTCAGGGTGGTCCAGCCGCCTCAGGCAGGCCTCCAGACGTTGGTCAGCTGGCCTGCCTTGGTGCTAGAAGGCTTGGAAGCATTTCTAGAGGGGTTTATGCAATTTGGCACTCAAGAACGCCAAATTTGTTGGTGTGCATGGATTTTTGAGATAGTGGTCTGTGTGTACATAGTGAATAAGATAGTTTGGGGAAACTTTAATTATCATACAAGCATCTGGAGGTGATATAATTGTTCCTCACTCAGTTTTCACTGTTTTTTGGCTATAATTGGCTGTGTTTGTTGAAATTTGAGTTCTTCATTTAACATAACTTGGAAACTGGTTTCTCTGGTATAGTCTTGCAAGCCATATCAATTATTATTGCTTTATCTGGTGTGGATTTGCAACCTACATCAAGAATAATTTCTTTCTCTGGTGTGGACATGGGTCTACATTTCAGTTCTTTGGCTTGGTAGTCTGTCTGGAGACTACTTTCTTGGCTGATCAGGCAGTCAAGTGTGTTGTAAAAGGGGCTTTAGCAAACAGGAACCAATTTTTTGTAGCAGGTAAATCTCACTTTATTTTTCTAAAGGGAAAGGGGATTTTCTCTCTGGTTTTTCTCCAACTCCCTTGGTCAAGGCCTATAGCTAGTACTATTTGATTGTCTACAGAATTCAATTTCCTCAACAGCTTTATTATCTTTAACACATTCTATCAAGAAAATTTTATTTTTTGAACCATCTTTAAGTTGACTCTTGAGTTTCTTCTGATTCAATAGGAAATTTTACTCAAGAGCCTTCTCCTCTTTATTTATCTTAAATTTCTTCTCCTTCAAGTCATGTTCCCTCTCATCCCTCTGTAAAGGAAGCTCAAATTTATTCCCCTCCAAGACTTATGCCCTATTATTCCTCTGCAAAGAGAGCTCAAATTTCTTTGCCTCAATGTCTTGTGCAATCATCCCTGCATAAAAGGAGCTTGATTTCAGGACACAATAAGAGGGCAGACTTGATTGAAAGTCTGCAACCTTGGACGAGAACTCACCACAGATTGAAAACAAATTGGGCTATTAACACCATGAAATAAGGGGGGCTGACTTGCTAGCAAGTCTGCAACCTTGAACCCAAATTCATATCTTTTTGAGCCCACATTGAATTAGTGATGAAAAAACCAAGAAAAAATATTAACATTCTGCCAAACTCAATATGAATACAACTTGAACATTTAATGAAGCATAGATTATAATTCTTTGAACAAATCTTGAGATATGAAGAATGAGATTTTTTATAGAAATTTTAATACAGTGCAGAACACACCCAAATTATTATGAAAAATACATATTTTTTAAACTATTTAAGAAGTTTCTTTGAAATTTTTTAAAAAAGAACACCAAATTATAGATTTTGAAAGATACCATCAAACATAATTATATAAGTTTCTTTGGCCAGAAATACATGGAGAAACTATAATTTAAAATATTTCAATTTGTTCATGAAAGATTATTTTGTGCATTTATATTATTTATTGTATTATTTTCAATATTGAAAAAATTATATACATATTTTATGACTAGATAGTATTGAATATTATAAATCATTAAAATTTCTAAAGAAGGTGCAAAAATTTTAAAAATGATATTAAAAAGACTTTACTTAGACATATAATATTTAAATTCAATTGAGATACTATATTTTAGTAGTAAATAAAAAGATATTTTCATACTGATATTTATTAAAATTTATTTCCCTTCATCTTCAAAATTTTTTAAATATTAAGATGTAGATTTTTCTCTGACTTAAGTAAATGAAGAAAATAAAAGTATAGGACTTGTGGATTATTAGGATTCAAGGAATTTCTGTGCCCACTCTTTGTAACATATTATATATATTATATATTTTTTGTGTATTTATTTTGTATTACTATCTTCTTTTATTGTCTTTTTTTACTCCCTTTCAAGAATACCTCACTCTTTTCCCTTTGAAATATTCCTTTTTCCTCACCTTATCTTTCTCCCCACCCTTTTCACTCCCTTATTCATCTTTTTCAACCCCTATCCACATTAGCTTCTACCTCTCCACCCGTCTCCACTCCTCTCCTTCCAGTTTTCTCACCTCCCCATTTCTCCCTAACACTGTATTTTTATATACAGAAATAGGGACTGAGTTTAAAGGGAGGAAATCAGGGTTCAAGGATTGTGGAGGCAAGGTAAAGGGGAGGAATGGGGCTACAAAGTTTGGGGAGGCTGGAGAAAAGGGTGAGGAAGTGTATTTGAGATAGGGAAAATTTTGTGAAAGATTTGGAAGGGAAGATCAAGGGTTTCTGAGGCATTTTAAATGAAGAGAAGAGTCAGGGTGAGGTTGGGAGGGGTGAAATGGGGATAAAAATAGGATGACATACACTGGGGCTGGGAGGGTAGTGAAAGGGGTGGGGAGGGAAGACAAGAATGTGTTGGTAGAATTGAAAGGGATGGGGATTAGTGCAAAATAAGTCTGAAAGTAGGAGGATGGACTCTGTTGTTTGGGCAAAGAACAGAGTTCACTTCCATAAAATATTAGCTGAAGCATGGAAAATATAAGGTGAAAAAATTAACTCCAAAGTAGTTCTAGACATACATTAGCATTTTAAATAGGATACAAGCGCTGTAAATTTACTTTATCATGTAAATTATTTTTGAATTATGGTGTATTGAATTGTATAATTTTTCACTAACTCAACATATAGATGTATTGATCATAATTTATATACATTGTAATATAAAGAGTGAGAAGTAATATAATATAAAAAATACCCATATAATATTATTATAAGTTTTCTTTCAAACTTTTTTTTGTAATGTGGTTGATAATTATATATATGACAAAAAATAATAGGTATTTTAGAAAATAATTTTAAAAAAAAAATTTAATTAAATTTTAAACCATTTTCATAGGCCTCATCAGGTGAACTTACAAAGTTTAAAATGTAAATGTGAGTTCTGCTGGTGAGGTGAAAAAAATCTTCTACATGAATCATGGGCTTCAAATGAAGATTTACCACAAGATATAATGATAAAATTATTATTTTTAACTTAATTTCTTAATTTTTGATTAATATATGTACCATAATAAATAAATGTAATTACTAAACACTCAGTGTCAAAAGGTCCTGATGGTCTAGAAGATTTTTTACAGACGTCCAATGGTGGTGATAGGTGGATTTTGGGGTTTTCAAAGTCAAAGGTACATTGTGGTACGCGCCTCGCAGGTAGCTTGATTTAGGACCTATCAGCTTGCGTAGCCCAGGAGGATCAAAGAGGATTCATAGCGCAGTAGGTAGTGCTAAAATTAAATATGTAAGGCGCTGTAGTTGTTACAAGTGGTGTAAGTAGTTTACTAATAGATTAGCTATTGCTTTACTAATATGGCGCTATAGTCAGGGCTGGAGATTAACCAGGTAACTGTGTCTTGAGCACTGGAAGAATATAAAAAGAGGAAGGCACGCAACATAGAACAAGAATATAAGTATTGAAAAATCTAGTTGAATTGTTAAAAGATTAGTAGTTAATAGTCGTAGAATCAAGTACAAGAAATTAGGTTTCTTGGCGATTGTTTAAGAGAATATATAGATTCAGTAGAATTGACTATTACTAGAGTTATTTTATTGCTATAATAAGGCATATTCAAAGAGAGCACTTCAAGAGGGAGTAGCTGTGGATATTAGCGCTTGTTAAGAATAGAAATATCCAGATAGTAATACTTGTTTTTTTTTATCTTTTTAACCCATCTCTCAACTTATAAACTTTCTAATCAAATATTAGTGTTACACATTATTGCGCTGTCTTTAAAAATAATAGTGGCAGGCACTTCTTTTTAGAAATTAAAAAGAAGAACCAACCCATATCCCATTGTGTCTACTGCTTAGTACTTTAGAACTTTCTACAATTGCTGTCCCAACAGTGGCTTAATTGTAACTAGTGTTTTGATTACATTGTTTTTTTTCAGGGTTTCTTCAAGAGGACATGATCAAGCTGGCCCTTCAACGGAAGATTCATAGGGTCCACAATGAGTGGATCAATAGCAGTTATCAGAGGATAGTGTAGGGCTGTATTGCCGATATAGTTGGGCTTAATTACCAAGTGTGTGTTTATTATTTTTGTGAATTCTGTTTTGATTTTTTTATTTTGGAAATGGATCCTATTGCCACTACATCTTAGGGATGTCAGGATAAGGTTAAATCACCTAATTCGAGGGAATTGTTGCAACAGAGGGTAACTAAAATAATTAGATGTAAAGATGAAAGTTTGCGTTTTGTGGGTATTAATACCAAGAAGTTCTTATGAAGGTTTGAACAAGCAGCTGAATTGAATGGAGTGACCAAGTATGACATGGTGCTTCAAGTGCTTTTCTTTGTCTCTAATGAGTGTAAAGACAATTTAGAGGATCTAAAGGGGCATGAAGGGCATAATTGGTCAGCGCTAAAAGAACAGATGCTCAAGAGATTTCCAAAGATTACGGAGGAAACTAGGTATACAATAAAGGATCTGGAAGTCTTGGTAAAGAGGGTCAAAGCTAAAGAAGGTGTTTGAGACCCTAAGGAATTTAAAAGTTTTAGAGAAGAGTTTGATCAAATGGTGGAATATTTAGTCAGTAACAAAGATTTTAGCAATGCTAATGTGTCTTTACCTTGGTTTTGTGAAGCACTAGCACCAGAAGTTGAAGACTGGGCAAAGAGGCGCTTGGATAATGAAGGAAAGCTGGTCAAAAAGATGGATGGAAATTATAAGTACCCTGGATTAGAAGAAGTAGAGAAGGCAGTGGAAGCTGTAATGAAGTTGTGTCAAGTTGATCGTCGTGAAGCTAGAGTTGCTTTGGATAACAAGGAGATGAAAAAGATGCGTCTGGTGTGTGATTGCCTCCTCAGATGTTGTCTTCTAAAGTTAAAGTTCTTACTAAAGTTCTGGATTCTGTTATGGCAAGGATTTACAAATTAGAGAAGAAAATGATTGAAGCAGAGATTGCAAAAGAATTGTTTAGGCCCAAGAGTTCTCCTCAACCATCGTGTTTTGCTACTATGGTATGTTACTATTGTAATAAGGAGGGACATACTAGGATGAGGTGTAATGTGCTTCAAAAAGATAAAGAAGAAAGGGTTGTTTACGAGGATGGAAATACACTTATGTTGGAAGATGGGACTAAGCTTGTTAAAGACAAGGACTGAGAGATGCGAGCCATGGTTATTGATCATATTAACAAGATGTCAATGGAGGTAAATTCGAGTAAGGGCAAGGAGTCTGAAGCTAAAGAGAAAGGCAAGGATGCAAAATCAGTCAATTTTGAAGTTACTTGCATGGTGTTGGATTTAAAATTAAAAGAAGGGGTGGTTGCAGCGCCACTTACTGCAGCGCATTTGGAGATGTTTTCAGCAAAGCACAAGAAAATGGCCCCACCTACAATTAGTAGGCCAAGAACAGCTAGTGCTAGGTATGCAAATCCAGAGGATATGGAGGAAGTAGGGTATACTACAAGAGAGAATACACCTGCGCCTATCAAGGATGTTGAAATGGATGGTATGGAACCAGTGGGTTATGGTGTGGATCATCAGGTAGAAGAACAACCAGTGATGATTGAAGATTCAGAGGTATTACAGCTAAGAGTGGTACCTGCTGAAGGAATTCCAGGAGCAAGGCATAATACTCCAAAGAATTCACCTGGAAGAGCAAAGGCTGGTGCAAAGACAACTCAACGTAAGTGGAAGATGAAGTGCCCAGTTCACTCTGATTTTTCTAAAGCAGCAGAGGAGCTAGTTTTGAAATTTTTGAAGGCTATGATTTTGGTTCCATTGAAAGTTCTGAAAGAAGTAGCGCCAGATGTAGCGAATGGAATTGTGGATAAGTGCAAGAAGAAAAGGATTGCTAGTTACGCTGAGTATGATATAGGGGAGCAGTCATTTCAGCCAGTTGTTGGATTGCCTAGGGCGCCACATTATGCAGGGCCTTTGGGGTATTTGACAATTATTGTAAGTGGTAAACAGATTAGGGCGTTAGTGGATACAGGTTCACAAATCAATGTGGTATCAGTAGATGATGCTATGGATTTAGGACTTCCTGTTAAACATGATGATGGTACTGTCTCAGGAATTGGTGGAGGTAGGATGCCTATTATAGGTGTAGCAGAGTATGTACCCACTAGAGTTGCAGGAGAGAAGAGGGATATACATTTTTATGTCCCAATGAGTGTAGTTAAACCAGTTTTAGGCACGCCATTTTTAATGGATTATTCTGTAACTATTGATTTTTTTTTAAATAAGACTATTGGAATTAGGATTATGGGTGATGATGGTGTTCCAGTAACAGAAGTTTTAGTAGCGCCTAAGGATGGTGGGTGGGAAACTAAGTACTCTGGAGCTGCGCAATTAGAGAGAGAAAGAGAATTCTATGAGGAAGTCTCAGATGATGAGATAGGGCCGCCACCAGGAAGGCACCAACATTTTCATTAGGGACTGGCATTTTAGGTGTTACTATCTCCCAGGATGAGAGGAACCCAGATAGTGATCAGTCAGTCTAACCAGAAGGGATACGTAAAGCAGTACTTCATAGGTGTCTTGGGAATACTACAGTAGAATGTATTATACCTAAACTTTTTGATTTCTTTTATTATGGATTTTTTATTCTTATATTAAAAAGAAAAGACAAAAACAGGATTTAGGTGCAACCCACAGTTATATTAGAAAAGTTTTGATTTTAAGGAATGAAGGAAGCAGCAAGAGCTGTTTTGAATCAAAGTATAAACCAGTAAATGTACCAATGCAAGATTTGAATCCTCCTTTTCAGAGGCCGGCGCTGTCTAGGAATCCTTATTATACTCCTTTAACAAAGTTTCCACCTGAATTTGCACCTACTAATAGAATCACAATGGAACGGCTTCAGATTGTTAATTTTGGACCAGAGGATTGGTTATCTCAGGAACAAAAGAAGTTATTGTTGCATGTTATTATTCTTAGGAAGAAGGCTATTGCTTTTTCAAAAGAGGAAAGATGTTTGTTGAAACACTTGTATGGTAAACCCTATATTGTTCCAGTTATACCTCATGCGCCTTTGCAGAAGAAGGCTTTTCCAATACCAGTGGCTATAAGAGAAGAGTATATGGAATTATTTAGGGAAAGGTTAAGGTCTGGCTTTTATGAACAGTCTATGTCTAGTTATTCAAGTCCAGTGTTTTGTGTTGTTAAACATAATGGTAAATTAAGGGTTGTTCATGATCTTAGGGAGATGAAGAAGGTTACAGTAAAGGACGCAGGAATGCCACCAACACCAGAGGAGTTTTTGGATTCTTTTGCGGGATGTGCGTGTTATGGATTAGGTGATATTATGGGAGGATACTATGAGCGCAAATTGGAAAAATCATCCAGATCCATGACAAAGTTTGAAACACCACTTGGGCGCTTCAGGTTTACTAGGTTACCGCAAGGCACAAAAAATTCTGTGGTGGTATATCAAGAACAGATGATGTGGATATTGCAGGATGAAATTCCAGAACATGTGGGAATTTTCATTGATGATGGCAGTATAAAAGGACCATCCAGTGATTATGATCAGGAAGTGTTAGAGGAGAATCCGTATATTAGAAGGTTTGTTTGGGAATATGCAATAACTCTAGAAAGAGTGCTATTTAGGATAGAGGAGGCAGGATTTACAATCTCTGGAAACAAGTTTGCTTGTTGTGTTCCAGTGCTAGATATAGTGGGACATGTAGTATGCAAGGAAGGGAGGATTATTGCAGAAAAGCAGAAGAATAAGGTACTTACATGGCCAAGACCAAGAAATAATACAGAAGTTAGAGGGTTCTTAGGCATATGTACATATGTAAGAATTTTTATTTAATATTTTGCTTTGTTGTCTTCACCTTTAAGGCATTTAACAAGAAAAGATGTTGTATGGGATTTGACGGAGGAATGCAATGAGTCATTCAAGTTGTTGAAAAGGATTGTTGTAAAAGATATCCTTTTGAAGTGAATGGAGTATGGATCAGGAGCTGGGAAAATTACTCTAGCGGTGGATTCTTGTGTGTCCACCATGGGCGCAGTTTTGATGCAGGAGGATGAGGAAGGTAATGGTAGACCTTTCCTTTATGAATCTAAGACTTTTGCTAGAGTACAGTCTAGGAACACTCAGTCTAAGCTTGATTTATGCGGAGTAGCGAAGATTCTTAAGAAGCTAAAATGGATGCTTTCGGGGCAGCATTTTGAGTTGCAGGTTTATGCGCTATTTTTGGTGCAAATAATTAGTAGCCCAAGTTTATCAGATGCTCCCATGACAAGGTGGATGGCACAGATTAATTTTTTTTCTTTTGATTTAGTCCATAAGCAGGGAAAGTCGTTCACTATGCAAGATTCATTATCTAGAAGACCGTTATGTGAAGAAGACTCAGAAGCCAAAGAATCTGAAGAAGATAAGAGATGGGTAAACAGGATAGATTAATTTTATGAAAGATTTAGCAAGGTCCTCCGCGATGACAATAAACTAGTAGCATGGAATGTCCGTAAAGACATAAAAATGGGTGTTGATGATGCAAAGGTATTCTAAACTGGATTTAGGGAACACTGAAGCTAAAGTGGCAACAAGGAGTGCGCTAGGGAAGGCAGTGGAAGAGTCAGATGATGAATATGATTCAAGGGGAAGTCAAGATAGTAGTACTCATCCAGAATGGGGGGAGTATTTTGTAGAAGACGCATTTACAGATGAGGAGATAGAGTTGTTAAGGATATATTTGGAAGGTAATATTCGACCAGTATTTTGCGATAAAAGAACGGGCGCAAGATTGAGAAGCACGCTAAATGATATTTTATTAAAGAAGGGAAGTTATGGAAGAGTCAAGCTACGTTCTCTCAGTTATTTGTTCAAACTAGCAAAAGGAAGCAGAAGATACTCAGGGAGTTACATGAGAATTTATGACATAGAGGTCAAGACAAGACGTATCACAGAGTTAGGGAAAGATTCTGGTGGCCCAATATGAATAATGAAGTAAGAGATTGGGTTAAATTTTGTCCTGAATGTCAGTGTAGGAGTTACAGAAAGCCAAAAGAGAAAGATAGAGCGACAGGCAAAGATATTGTTTTTCATAGGGTCAGTTTAGATGCAGTTCATATTAAAGAAGGACACTTTAAATACTAGTTAGTAGCTAGGGATGATCTATCTGGATGGGTCAAAGCAGCGCCGTTGGTAAATCTTAAGGCAAGTAATGAGGCTGAATTCTTGAAGAAAGAATGGATTAATAGGTATGGGGTTATGAAGATGGTGACCGTAGATGGTGGAGCGGAATTTGCTGGAGAATTCCAAGAGGTATTCAAAGGTATTGGCGCAAATTTACAAGTTGCAACACCATATTATCCTGAAGCAGAGGGGATTGTTGAAAGAGGGAATCAAGTTATAAAGGATGTGCTAGTTAAATTATGTGGGAATAATGGGACGAGGTGGAAGAACTACTTGCCATTAGTTTTGTTTGCAGAAAGAGTTTCAGTTAAAAGGAAAACAGGTT
Source organism: Hemileia vastatrix (assembly GCA_030280995.1). NCBI lineage: Eukaryota > Fungi > Basidiomycota > Pucciniomycetes > Pucciniales > Zaghouaniaceae > Hemileia > Hemileia vastatrix. Next base: position 3,103,813 of record JASXTE010000008.1, on the reverse strand, counting down.
TTTCACTGTATGAACTTATGTTTGGTCAAAGGGCGGTATTACCTATTGATCTAGAAGCTATGTCTTTTCTAGGATGTGACTGGGATCAAGTGTGCTCGACTGAAGATTTGATTCTAGCAAGGGTAGCACAGCTTGAAAGGAAATACAAGTTTGTGGAGAAGGCATATGATAGAATGATGCAGATCCGGGACAAGTTGGTTAAATATTGGGATGAGAGTTTAGCCCATAGATTAAGGAAGCCATCAAACCCAGGAGATTTGGTTTTGGTTTATAATAAAAGTTTAGAAATCCAATTGGGGAAGATGTTTGCTGAAAGATGGAACGGTCCTTATAGGATAAGGAAGCAGATAACTGGAGGGTCTTACTTACTGGAGAAATTGGATGGTACTGAATGGAAGCGACGTGTGGCTGAAGATCAGATCAAATAATTTTACTAAAGGGATGTTCAAGTGATGCAAGATAGCCTCCGGAACAAGGGAAAACTACCATAATAACCTTCGGGAAGAGGCTAAAACTATCAATGTTCTTTTATGATTTATATTTTACCTCTGGGAAGAGGTTAAACTAACAATTGTGACAGATAGAGGGCGCTGAATGGAAGTTAGGTGGACAATGGCTGAATAAGACAACTGGCATAAGCACTCAGATGGGGACATAGAGGAAAATAAAATCTTATAGTTTCATCATTCAAGGGAACACGACAAAATAAGCAATTGGAGTTAAGGAGATGCATACTATGTAAACGCAAAAGACGCTTGGAGTTTAGCTAATGAGTTAACTAGCCAGAGGTTGAATAATTATTTATAGGTGGAGCGCTCTACCCTTCAATTCTTATTTACATTGTGTATTTTTTATTGCAGTAAGGCGGTAAAAGTTTATAATGTTTTAAGTTTATTTTATGAATTTTTAGGGTCTATAGTCTTTTAAAGAAAGTAGAGGGAGCAAATTTAAGCACTCTAAATTTAAAAGACAGGCACTATGGAAGACGAGGTTTAGAAGAATTGCATCATGTCTAGGATGTTTAGAGGCATTGGGAAAGCTGAAGACTATGTACAGAGATAATGGATGACAAAGGCTTATATGGAAAGCACTGGTGTATTATTCAGTGTTGTTGCTAAAACTATTAGGATACCCCTTCCAGTCTTTAGGCATGATGAAATGACGAGGATTGGCGGGGAATCCAAGAGTAGTTGATGAGCTGATTTCCTTCATTAGTTGACCTATCATTTCTATATAGGTGTAGCAATCTTCAAGTTCAGCTTCAGAAAAAGCTGGTGCGTTATAATAGGATAGAGACATAGTGTCATATATAAGGCAAAGCATGGAAAACATTCACATGGAATGGACAAAGGGTAAAGGAATAGGAAACCATCCCAGGGAGATGGATTCATTGAAGCCTGAACAAGAGTCAGCGGGTAATGAAAGCGTAAGTATAATGTAAGGTACTTACTTGCTAATAAATTTTGTGGGCACGCTGATGGCAAAGAAACAGTAACCACATCAGGAGCAGCGGTAGTGGAGCCTGAGCGCATGGAAGTATTAGAGCTCAGAGTGGAAGAAGGCGCAGTGCTAGGCTGGTTAGATATTTTGCACCTGGAAAAAGTAGGAAACAATGGTGATTCATAAGGAACGTTATTATTGTAGAAAAATTGGCGTTAGTGGGACTAGTGGTTGTGATTATGGGGGCTCTATTGGTAGAGCTAGGTTGAAAGCAAATATAGCCAGTAGGCTGAGGAGTATTTTGGTTTAGAGAGATATTGCAAGTTTTGTGGTATCTAAAGCAGTTGTCACAGGCAGGTCTAAAGGAATCATACCTCCAAGGTCTATAAAATGTACAATGAAAGTTGCGGCATTTACAAAATGAGCACACTTGATATCTGGGAACTGTGCAATATTGAGTCATGATGGTTGGATGAAGGTAATCCAGGTAATTATATGGGCTATTTATAGTTTAATAATGGAATTTTAGAAGAGACATCAGTTGCGCAATAGCAGACTTGAGCACTGAATGGTTTCTAAGAAGGATGTGAAGGATTTTTCATCAAAAAAAATGAGGGACCCAAGGAAAGGCAAATCTGTCCTGGTCAAGGGAAAGTCATATATTGCAAAGAATTGATGATTTTAAGAGAAAGCATGAGCATATGACGCAGGGGATGTATTTGCTGCTATGGGAAGTAGCACCGATCTCAAATTTATTTTTTGTTTGTTGTATAATCTTTCATAAACACTGAGTATTAAGGTGTGCTGTGAAGTTTGGAGAAAGGATGATATTTTTTGGGCAACTCATCTCGCAGATGGTGGGTTCTCACAAGGAACTTGGGGTCAAGCAGGAGGAAAAATTTATTGGGTTTTTTTTACAAGGCTATGTACAATTTATAAGGAATATATATAAGGAGGATTTTTTTAGTACTCTGCGTTATCAAAGATTGGGACACAGAAAGCCCAGTTGTCAACAGCCTCTTGCATGTTCTGTTGCAAGGTGGACATTAGCTGTTTGTGTTTATGATACTCTGGGCGATTATAAACCGGCACCGTCTTGAGAATTTCCTCAACGGCACCTATCATGTTGTTCATACAATGCATGGTTGCATCATATGGTGTGCAGGCAATGTGCTCTGCAAATTCCCCGTTTTGAGCCATGGTGGGCTCTTCCTTGTTGATGTTAGGAGAAATATTGGTTTGCCATTCATCCGGGATGATGGCATTGCTAACTGGCTGCATAGCAGTCCAGTCAGGAGTTGGCATACGAGGAGTACACTCCGGAATAGGTTTGGTATCCCAGACAGGATCTTCTTCCAAGGCTGGAAGGAATAAAGGAACAATAGGAGGTGGAGGCATTTCAGCGTAAGTTGTAGCTGGCGCATTCTAAAAGAGGAAAGAGAGAATGTTAGTGTTAGATCAGAAGAGGGAGAAGAAGGAGAAGAAGACTTACTTTACTCTCCTCTGAAAAGAGAGATTTAGGGATACAATGGACACTACTGGGTTTAGGTGCACGGTAACCAAACTTGACTCTGTTGTTATCAGGAGGTGTTGTAGGAGTTGGGGCTCAGTGCCTGATGGTCATCTCACCCATCATATTGGTTTTAGAAGCATTGGTTTCCAGGCGCGCAATAGTGGGTGGCCCATTGTAACTACACTTCTTTTCGTGTTTCTTACAGTAATTGCATGACTAGGAAATAAAGAAATGGAAGTTAGTAATTAGAAGTAAGGAAGGAAGAGAAGTGAAGAAAATTTACATTAAAGAAGTTATTTACACAGCAGAACTTTGAGAAGTGGCAGGGAGTTATGCCATCTTGATGCAGCGGGTGCATCTTTTCTCACCCATCAGTGTTGTTATTGGTGTCGTAGGAGGAGTAGCAGGGGGCTGTGTGCGGACAAACTGTCAGATTGCGTTCACAATGTTGGCCGTAATTTTGGTGTTAGTGGAAGTTTTTCTTGCATTCATAGTAAAGAAGTTATAAATAAGAGGAGAGGGAATTTAGGAAAAATAGAAATCTATATAGGTATCCAGAAGTAGGAGAAGAAGATGATGATGATGATTTGTAGTGAATAAGGGAAGAAATTGGAAGATGGAAGAAGAAAATGCTGCAAGAAGCAGGGTATTTCTAGGCTCCTGGGGACAGTCGCAAGTAGAGGGAGGATGTGGTATGTGCCTCTCAGGTAGCTTGATTTTCGACCAATCAGTTAGCGTAGCCCAGGAAAAATAAAGGGGATTCATAGCGCAGTAGGTAGTGCTAAATATAATATGTATTTGCGAATTTTGAAGAACAAAGGGAAATAGAAGCGCAGAAGAGGATTCAGGGTCTGTGAGCTTGGATCTTGCAGCAGGATGTGCCGTACAATGGGTTGTTGCGTGTTATTAATTTAGGACTGCAAGCGCTGAACAATATGGATTTGGATTTTCCAATCATTGTGTGTTATGTGATAAGGAAGGACTCAAGTGCATAGTATACTGCACCGCAGCTAGTGTGGTAACTTATTGAAACAGGTAATGTAAAAGGCTAACTAGTTAAGTGGGTTTTCAGAGCTATGGACTTAGTAATGAAGTAAGGAGAGTGGGGACTCAATCACAAAACTACAAAAGAGTCAAGGCAACGAGGATCAGTGTTAGAAGGAGTCAAACTTGGAAGTAGCGCTGAAACAAAACAAAGGTACAGTCAGGAGCGCATATGTGGAGTATGAGTAAAACAAGTTTAAATCAGTGTTAATAAGCATAGGGTATGTTTTAGGAGCTGTAGTTGTTACAAGTGGTGTACGTAGTTTACTAATAGATTAGTTATTGTTTTACTAATATGGCGCTAAAGTGAGGGCTGGAGATCCACTAGGGAACTGTGTCTTGAGTGCTGGAAAAATATAAAAAGGGGAAGGCGCACATCATAGAACAAGAAAATTAGTATTAAAAAATTTAGTTGGATTGTTAACAGACGAGTTGTTAATATTTGTAGAATCAAGTAAAATATATTAGGTTTCTTGGCGATTGTGTGAGAGAATATATAGATTCAGTAGAATTGACTATTACTAGAGTTATTTTTTTGCTATAATAAGGCATATTCAAAGAGATCACTTCAAGAGGGAGTAGCTGTGGATATTAGCGCTTGTTAAGAATAGAAATATCCATATAGTAATACTTGTTTTTTTATCTTTTAAAGCCATCTCTCATCTTATAAACTTTCTAATCAAATGTAAGTGTTACACATTATTGTGCTGTCTTTAAAAATAATAATGGCATGCACTTCTTTTTAGAAATTGAAAAGAAGAACTTACCCATCTCGCATTGTGTCTACTGCTTAGTACTTCAGAACTCTCTACATCATATGTTTTCTTTTCTTTTGTTTACTCAAATGTAAAGAGGTAAATTTATTTTAATTATTATTATGATTTATAATTTAGAACTTTTTTTGTTGGAAGTACTGAGATAATAAATAATATTAATAAAGAGTTTGATTTAAATGATTTTATAAAATAAGTTAGTAAGTAAGGAATAAGTCAAAACAACCAGAAAAGGGAGGACTTATATAGGAAAAAGCAAGACAAAGCAGGGGAGAAATATATACAGGAGTATGAAAGAAGAAGAATATTACAGAATTGTTATTTCAAATAATATATTTTTTCTAGAAAGAAGGTGTTAAAAATATGTATTAACTATATAGGTCAGAAATAAACTAGTTTATTTAAAAAGTACTGTAAGTGTCATTTTTAAATAGTTAATTTGAATTTCTTGTATATAATTAATTATTATATTTAAATATTTATTTTAATATTTAATATGATTTTAATATTAATACTTTTTTCTCTCAACCAGTCATTAAGTATGGTGTTGGGAAATAAAATATTAGGGACAAATAATATTAATTTTATTTTTTTTACTAATTTTACTTCTTTGTAATTAGTTAATTTATTACAAGTAACTTTAAAATAAATAGAAAAAAAATTAATAAATAGAAAATTAATAGGCTTGGCTTCATCCCAGGAGACAATTAATTATTTTAATGGGTGAGTCTAGCATCCTGGCTGACACTCAGAAAAAGAAAAAGTATAAAATTTCTTTATATATGTATTATTATTTAATCAGTTAAAGAAACTACTCTCTGAGATCTCTTAATTTCTAAAAGTCTTTTATTGAAATAAATACATAAAATTTTTTTTAAATTAAATATTTTAGCTTTGATGGAACTTAGATTGAACTCTCAATGACAACCTATGCATGAATGTGATTCAACCTTATTTAAACTATGAGAAGTTTTTTTAATTTCTTAAAATTTAAAAATGTTATTTTAATGTAAGTCTAAGTATATTTTTTTAACAAGAATATTTTTTCTACATGATATGAATTTATGGGAATAAATAAAAAAAAATTAAATTTTTTAAAAAACATTATTTCAAATAGCTGTCATTTTATCTTAAATTATTATGGAATAATTTTTATTTCAATCGATAGACAGAAAAAAATTCTAAACCTATTTTTATATTCCTATAATATCTATTAATAGTTTCCAGAGTTCCTATTGATACTCAATATACTTAAAAAAATTAAAAAATCTCTTTTTAATAAAAATATTGCAGGTACTTCCTATTAACAATTCTTTAATATAGATCTATATGTTTAAGTTTAAATCAATTCCAATGCATTAAATTAGAAGTTTTTAAAATATAAAGTAAAATATTTTTCAAAAATTTAAATTGCAATCAAGGTCAACTTATTAACTTCTTTTTCTGCTTTAATCTTCACTGGAAATTGATAATACTCTCAGTTGAAATTAATTTTAGAAAAAAACTAATTATTCATATATTGATTTTTGATAACTAAAACATTTAAGATGATTTATATAGTATTTTTTTCTATATAGTATCAAATATATTGAGTCATTAAATGTACAATATTATTTACTTTTAGCAATAGGTTTTATTATTAAATTTCAAATAAAAAATTGGAAAAAAATTAACCTATATATCTAACATGAGGAGAAGGTGCAATTTTAGAGCTGTAAAATTATCATAAAAATTTATTTATCTCACCAACCAAGAGTATGATCCTCTACAATTTTTATTAATAAATTTTGAATAAAAAAAACTGAATTATTTTTACATTTATTTTAAATTATTTTAATAAATTTATACTAATCAGAACTTAATTATTATAATGGTAGCAATTTATATATTCATTGTTCAAGTTATATATTGTATCTTTCTTACCAAAAAAAATTTTTATAGGTGTCATTCTACAAATAAAATCATGGAATGATGAATAATATCAGTTCTACCTCTTTGGAAAAGTATTTGAATTTTATAAAAGCCTGAAATTTGATCTTGTACACATCTTCTTGCATGGAAATAATGTAAATTTTGTGAGGTAAATCTCGAGATGAACAGTATTTTTATCTCAAAAATCAGATGTAAATTACAACATAATATTCAGCTGTAATCTTTAATAAATATTCCTCTAATTCCTTAAAAATTATTTTCATAACTTTAGACACATTTTCTCTGTATTTATTATGAAAGGAATTCACTGAGTGGTATTTTTATTTTGAGTTCTCTAGATCACTTCACCAACTGAAAGTATTCCAAATAAATATTTATGAAATTAGTAAAAAATATATTTTAAATATAGATAGATATTTTATTTACCCATGATATAATATATATTGAATTAGTAGCTGAGGAATTGTTAGAATTCCAAAAAGAGAAAAATATTTCAGGGATTATTTTTTTCTTTTCTTGCTTTTTCTATGCCCCCCAAATGCATTGGAGTCTAAAGCCTAAAGATATATGCTAATTCTAAGATGCATAATCAACTATTTTCATTTAAAAGTTTACAGTGTGAATAAGTTTTAAAAGTTCTTTATTTGGTCAAAAAGCTTCAAAAATAATTACCATACTTTAAATTATGGTTTTCCATGTTTTTAATTGTAATATATAATAAATAATCAAAGTTTTCTGTTGATTCTATTTTTTTAAATAAAATTTGATAGATTTAAATATACCATTGCTGAATCTTGACATTCAAAAAATAAATCAAGGAGAAATTCAGTTTATATTGTGTTAATAATAAAATTACAGTTTTACAATTCTGGAAAAACAGTTGTAGGTAATAGAAAAAGTCACTGATTTTTTTTATATGTAATCTGAAAGTTTTTAAAAAAATTATCATATTTAAGAATTGTGATATTATTGATAGATTTTCATTGATAAACTTAAATTAATCAAGTGTTATTTAAATAAGTTGCATCAAAAAATACTGCTCATTGAGTAGACTCATGGAATGATTTTTTCTGGCTTCCATTCAGTCATCCTTACACTTTCACTATGTTTTCAAAATAGGACCATTATTTTTTGTGTGACACTACAAGTGAAATTTAAGTATTACTTCAGTCTGAGTTCCATCTGAGTTCCATCTGACTTCAAGTTGAGGACTTGCTAGAAGGTCCCCCCCAAATATTTCATGGTGTAAAAAAGGAGCCATAAAATCAGGGATGAAAAATACTCAGCAGAACAGTTTCAGGTGGATGTTCAAGTAGAGTTCAGTATGTGTTCAGCAGGTGTACAGTCTGAGTTCCATCTGAGTTCAGGTTGGGGACTTTCTAGAAAGTCCACCCCCTATATTGCGTAGTGATTGTTGATTTTAAAAGCTAAGAGTATCTTTTGCAACTTCAACTTTACCTAGAGTGAAAAAGAATATTAAAAAAATAAAAGAAAAGCTCATTTAATTATTAAGAGGTATTCTATCACTCACCAGCATCATGTTTCTACAAAAAATAATAAACTGAAGAAAAATTGGTTTGGGAAAAACTATCTCTGTTTTGTTTTCTTTTACTGTTGAAATTCAAATTAGTTGATGTTTTTTGCTTATTTTGGAGGTAAAATTTTCCTCTTCATCACTGACGCTAGCTTCAGACTCACTTGCTTGAGGCTCCTGGGTCTGTTCATTAGCCTTTTTAGAAATAGAAAAAAGGATTTAATTAAAAAGATAAAATAAAAGCTCACTGGAGTGAGATTAGGTTGGTTTATTGTGCCATAAGGATATATTGAAAAGATAACTTGATTTGTGGAAGTCAAATGAGGGGAGGCTTGAGTGGAAGAGTAAGGAAAATGATCTTTTTCAACATCATGTTTGAAGATATCATCTTCTCTATCCAACATGTTTTCAGGATTAACATTAGCTCTCTCTCCAAATATGGAATCCATCCCTTTATAGAAAATACATAAAGAATCAAGTTTATCATTTATAAATTTGATGCCCTTAGTGATATAAAGGTCAATAATACCAAAACCAGTGGAAGATGAAAGAATCTTAACCTTCTTTTATTTGGCTCAATTGTGCTTGAAGTATTCAGACATCTGTTGAGGCAAAAGATAAATCCTTACCTTTGACTTATTGCATAATTCATTGGCAATTAGAAGATATAAATTGAAATTTGATGCAGGGGAACATCCTATTTTAGTTATATTCTCAGTACCAAAACAAGAATCATAATTAGTTTTTTTTCAGCCATTTGATAAGTATATGATGATCATCTTTTTTTAGTTGAACAGTCTTTGATTTCTCAGCTGAGCAGGGGAAAGAGGGAGTAATGGCATTTGAAGAACAGCTTGGGGAAGAATTCCTTTGAGAAGATCTATGATGAGGAGGCATGCCAATATATTTGAAGATGAAAAAAAGAAGAAAAAGAAAGATAAGATGGTGATGGGTTCTTAGCAGATAGAATGAATAGACATGATAGGAGTGCACAGCAAAGCAGGAAGCCTGGGATATCCAGAAATCTGTTCAATATTTGGTTAAGAAAAATTGAGGATAAAAATGTCAGATTGAGGTGAAAATTTTCATGTAAAACATCCCATAAACCAATTATTATCAAAAAAATTATGTAAGATAATTGTGGTATAATGATTTTTATCCAAAATTAATTTAAATGTGGATCAGTCAACATTGATACCCCCTATTTTTTACACTCAATTAATGTCCCTGTGTCTAAAACACATTGTGGTAGGCTAAAGTTTAGTACGGCACCTAAATATGTAAATGGAGTTATTACGGCGTGCAAGATTGGCGTTATTATTTTTTATAAAAGGGTTTTATTTAATTTATTGGAGTTTAAAATATGAAGAAATTGGTCACGAGCGAATGCCTACACAAAAACAATTTATTTTACGGAGAAAGCTTATTTTTACGGTCTGAAAAATTTATAAGTATCAAGTCGAGTCACTCAAGAACCTTGGGAAATTTTCCCAGAATTTTTACTATTTTTCTTATATTTTTAAATGATTTTTTAAGTTTTATAGAAATATTTACGTTTTCAGAAATTACTTAACTTTGATGAATGTTCACGGGGTAATTAGAGCTGCGCAGACTACGAAAATTAGTTTGGTATGTAAAGGGGAAGTAGCTCTATTATGTGTAATTTTTCTAGATTTTTTATTATATTTTTTAAGGTTCTAAATTGAGTCCGGAAGTCCGGACGGACTCCGTTTCAACTCCGTACGGGCTCCGGATTGACTCTGGAAGAGCTCTGGAGGGGAAAACTTAGGCACGTGACTAGGAATACTTAAGCGCTTCTCAAACTCGAAATTGAGAGGGGGGGACACATCATTCAGCTTAATCATTAACCACCACAGTCTCATTTTTTATTACTCAACAAATTAAAATAACTTGTAATACCCTTATAACATTATTATTTTTTACATAACATTTTAGAAATACAATTCAACAGTTTAAATAACACTTCATACAGGGTATCTTTAGAAAGGTCTTTGTCGCTGGGACTTGATTATTGCTGTCTCATAAAAATTCAAATTATTATAAAAACATAAAAGTCAATCTTTACAGATCTTTCACTGGTACACCTTAATTGTTGTTATCAGTATTTCTTTCTCAACAGCCACTTTCTTTTAATCTCAATAAGTGTTAAATATTTTAGAGTTTCATTATTTTCATCAATCAGATCCAAGTAGATTGGTTAGCTTAGTGATTTAGAATTCCCATTTTGTTATTTTTATTGGAAGGACGGGGTTTTCAGCTAAATCCACATATCTCCTCCGGATTCTGCTTACAGCAAGGCGACTGTAAGAGTTTACCTTACCATAGTTGGCGCCCAATGTGGGGTTTGATTTCTCTAGCTTTCTTTAAAGACTTACTTGGATCAAGAACGTTCTTAGCCTGCAAGAGGCTTATTTTCTGGAACTCTAATCGGATCTTTGTTATTGGCCTGCAAGAGGCTTGTTATTTTAACGGTTGTTAACACTTTTCTTATGTTTTGGGATGTCTTCTACTAGTGGAACTGCTGTGTTGGCTGCTGGTGTACCTGTTAGGGCATCAGTAAGGATTGTATCTTGGGTTGGGCCCAAGTTTTCTGGAGATGATTTAGAAGGATTTTTACATAGGTATGAAGCTGCAGCTGCGATTGATGGTGCTTTACCTTTGGATATGGTGAAGCAGATTAGGTTCTTTATTTTGGACAGAGAGGTGGAAAAGGAGGTTATTTCTATGGATGGTTATAAAGATCAAGATTGGAGAAAGCTCAAGATGGAAATGGAAAAAAGGTGGCCAAAAGTTTATTCATTGGAGGATCTAAAGGATATAGCTAGGAAATGGGAATCAAAAGGTGGTGTAACATCTCTGCATCAGTATCATCAGTTTATGGTTGAATTTCAGGTGGTTCTGGATTATTTGTTGGAGTATGAAATTTTATTTCATGATAATGCATCAAAGTATGTTTTTTGGGATGCTATGGGGGAAAAGGTTAAGAAAGATGTTTTGATGGTGCTTATTAAAGCAAATTTAATGAAGGATATTCCAGATGGAGAAACTAGGATTCCTGGTATGGAGGTGCTAAAGAAGGTTATTTTGGAACATCTGGATACTCATAACTCTGTTGATTTGGACTCTGGAGAAGACACTGAGGTCGCTCAAGAGATAGAAGAGGATGGTGTAAAAGAACTAGTTACTGATGAAATTTCAGATTCAGCCATTCCTGAAGATTTTGTCCAGCCTGAAGATATTATTTTTGTTGACTCTTCTGTTTGGAAAGAAGAGGTTTCTGAAGATGAAGATATTATTGTCACTGATGAAGAAAATTTGGATGTTGGGGATAATTTTGTGTCGATTGATTTGAAATCGGATTTAGAGGATTTCTTGCCTCAGGTTTTGTCTTTAGAAGCAGAGACTGTCTGCAATGAAGATATGGATATGGTGGATTTGTTAAAATCTCAGGGAGAGATTGTTAAGGAGGATATGGTTTTACCTGCACTAATAAAGAGCGTAGTGGCATTTGATAATAGAGTGCATAAATTGGATGCACTCATATTTTGGAAAAGGGTTGTTTATTTTTTATGTCCAATGGTAGGACAAATTCTGGGAATTTATTTTTGGGTTTTATGGAATCGTTGGATAAGCCCTTGGGGCAAAATTATGGATTATCTCCAGGGGATATCAAGAATTTAATTCCTCCGAAATGAGGATAAACTACCTAAACTGGGCTGAAATTTTTTTTTATTGTTATGTCTTCAATTTATTCAGGATTCAAATTATTATGGATGCCCTCATTTTTTGGGGTAGCAGGGGCTGATCACTCTAATGTTGTAATCTCTCCTCAGGATGAGATCCCGGATTGCAATAGGTCAGCTCACTTGGAGATAATTCAAGTGGATTCTCAATTATTTTCTGTTAATATTACTTTGGAGTGCAAATACGTTATGGACTTTACTATATGTTTATTGGATTTACCCTGTTTTTCTATTAAATTTAAAAATGGTGAAAAAGGCAAAATGGGCCAAATTAGGTTGGATAAAAATTGGAAGGGTATGTTTTGTGGCCTCCAGCAAGAGTTTAAACTGTAAATATCTCCTTCTATTATGGGCCTCAAGCAAGAGGTTAAACTGCAATTATCTCCTTCTATTTTGGACCTCCAGCAAGAGGGTAAACTGCGAAAATCTCATCAAAACCAAATTAAAAATCTTGGTATAATTAAAACACAAAAAAATAATTTTTGTGAAAATTCTATTATGGACCTCCAGCAAGAGGTTAAACTGCAATTATCTCCTTCTATTTTGGACCTCCAGCAAGAGGGTAAACTGCAAAAATCTTATCAAAATCCAATAAAAAATCTCAGTATAATTAAAACACAAAAAAATAATTTTTGTGAAAATTCAATTCCAGTTCTCCAGCAAGAGGTTAAACTGCCGACTTTCTTTACAGGTGATTTAATGTTGGATAAGGGAAGCAAAGGTGTTGGAAAATCTGTTTATAAATTAGACAAGGGAAAGGAGAAAAGGGTAAAATTTAAAAATGAAATAAAATATTTTTCTAATTTTTCTTATTCCGATTCTGGCGATGAAGAAGATTCATTTGATGAAATATGTAATGGCGATACAAAAGTAAATGTTTTACCTCAAGTTTATTTAGATGTGGACGCAGCCAAATATAAGAAGGTAGCAAATAAAGTTCGACCTATTAATGAACCGCTACCTGCTGAATTAAATCCACCTTTGAGAAGACCAAGGTTATCAAGAGATCCTTATGAAAGTCCCTTGGTAAAGAATCCGCCTGAATTTTCTGAGACGTCAAGAATCACTTTTGAGAGACTGGGTGTTGTTAATTTTGGACCTGATGGTTGGTTGTCTGGAGAAGAGAAGAAGTTGTTGTTGGATGTGATGGTCAAGCGAGAGAAGGCCATTGCTTTTGTAGAAGAGGAGAGGGGTGTGTTGAAGCATTCCTATGGGGAGCCTTACAAGATTCCTGTGGTATGTCATGAACCGTGGCAGCAGAAACCAATTCCTATTCCGGCTGCATTGAAAGAAGCTTATATCGAAGTTGTCAGAGAACGGATACGCACTGGACTGTATGAGCAATACACATCAAGTTATTCTAGTCCTGTATTTTGTATCAAGAAACCGAATGGCAAGCTTAGAGTTGTTCATGATCTTAGGGAATTAAATAGGGTTACAATAAAGGATGCTGGGATACCGCCTAGTGCTGAGGAGTTTGTTGAAGCGTTTGCAGGGAGAGTGTGTTATGGTTTGGGAGATATTATGGGTGGATATGATGAGAGAGAGTTACATCCAGACTCAAGACCTCTCACTACATTTGATATGCCACTTGGACGTTTACAGTTAACAAGATTACCTCAATGAGCAACAAATTTGGTTGCAGTTTATCAAGCTCAGATGGCTTGGATCCTTCAAGACGAAATTCCACAATATGCTGGAATCTTTATAGATGATGGAGGAATTAAGGGACCAACAACCGACTATGATTACCAGGTGTTGGAAGAGAATCCCGGGATACGCAAATTCATTTGGGAGTTTGCAATTACTTTAGAAAGAATCTTGTTTCGAATTGAAGAGGCTGGTTTAACTATTTCAGGTTCAAAATTTTCATGTTGTGTGCCTGCCTTAGAAATATTAGGCCATGTGGTATGTAGAGAGGGTAGGATTATGTCCAAGAAGAAAGTTAACAAAATTCAGTCCTGGCCAAGACCCAAGAATACGACCGAAGTTAGAGGGTTTTTAGGCGTTTGCGTATATGTTAGAATGTTTATTAAGGACTTTTCTTCATTGGCAGCTCCATTGAGACGGTTAACGAGAAAGGATGAAGACTGGGAGTGGGATGAAGAGTGTGAGAAGGCGTTTGTGAAGTTGAAGGAGGTTGTAGGGAAGGATTTAGTCCTGCACAAGTTGGATTATGGAAAAGATGCTGGCAGAATTTATTTAGCAGTTGATTCAAGTCAGGTGGCAGCTGGGGCTGTTTTGTCTCAGATGGATAAAGCTGGTTACATCAGGCCAGTTAGGTATGAATCTGTAGTATTTACTGAGGTCAAATCAAGATATTCACAACCAAAATTGGAATTATGTGGTGTGGCAAAAATACTGAAGAAACTTCAGCATATTTTGTGGGGGCAACATTTTGACTTGCAAGTGGATGCGAAATCGTTAATCCAGATGATTAATTCCCCAAGTTTACCGAACGCACCCATGACGAGATGGGTAGCTTTTATTCAACATTTTTCGTTTGATTTAGTTCATAAGCCTGGCAAAACTTTTACTATGTCAGATGGTTTATCAAGGAGACCACCCACTGAAGAAGATTCAGACTCAGAAGAGTTCGATGAAGATATACCTATTATCAAAGCCAGCACTAAAGGAGCTGAAGACTTTCCATACCTCCCCCATGAGGTTAAACTGGCAGGACTATTGTGTTTAGATTATGGTGTTGATGACCTCCACCAAGAGGATAAACTGGAAAATAGTTTTTATGTTAATAAAGGTGTTGGAAAAGGTGTAGATAAATTCGGCAGAGAGGAGGTAGAAGAAGATGTGGTGTATGTAGAGGAAGATGGATTGGTAGTGTGGGATAGTAGTAATTTAAGGAATGGTGTATATGTTGGAGAATTAGAGAATTTAAATAAAAAGGTGGATAAAGAGAAAGAGGTATTTTCAAATACGGTTTTCGAAGGATCCAAAGGTTCAGAAGAAAAACGACGACATAGCTCGATTAAAGATTTATTTAGGGGTCAACGATTATTGGCTCATTCATGTGCAGGTGATATTGGTGATAGAGAAGTCCCTATTGATGTTATATTAATCAATTTTCAAGATGAAGTCTGGGGTCAGACTGGTTTTTATTTTTTGTTAGTCAAATATTTGTTGACTTTAGAGAGGCCAGAAGATTGTGAAGACGATGAATGGGTGGCTATCAAGAGGAAGTCATCTACGTTTTACCTATCTGGTTGACGTTTAATGAGGAGGAGATATCCAAATCCTCAAGTAGTTATAACTCAACAGAAGGGGCAAGAATTAGTTTTGAAATCACTGCATGAAGATCTTGGGCATAGAGGCGTTGGAGAAACGTTTAGAAGAATTTCTGATCGATTTTGGTGGCCTGGCATGAAGATGGCTGTTAAACAGTGGGTTCAGTCATGCGAAGAATGTCAAAGACGAAGTTATTTAAGGCCAAAAGAACCTGGACGTGCGACCGGTGAATATACACTCTTTAGGAGAGTTAGTATAGATGCTGTTCATATAAAAGAGGGACGGTATAAATATTTAATTGTGGCCAGAGATGATTTATCTGGTTGGGTAGAGGCAGCGCCTCTTATTAATTTAACTGCCAAAAATGTGGCAGAATTTTTTTTGAATAATTGGGTATATTGGTATGGGGTGATGAAGTTGGTAACGGTAGATGGAGGTCCTGAATTTGGGACAGAGTTTAAAGAGGCCGTATTGAAAGTTGGATCAAAGGTTAGGGTAGCAACCCCATATTATCCTGAAGCTGAAGGCATGGTGGAAAGAGGGCATCAAGTTATTAAGGATGCTTTAGTTAAAATGTGTGGGACAAGTGCCGAAAAGTGGAGGCACTATTTACCTTTAGTTTTATTTGCGGATCGAATCACTGCCAAAAGGAAGACCGGATTTTCACCTTATGAACTTGTTTTTGGACAGAAAGCAGTTTTACCGGTTGATTTAGAAGCTGAATCATATCTTGGAGTTGACTGGGACACGGTCAAAACTACTGAAGAATTATTGTGTGCAAGAATGATGCAGCTAGAAAAGAAAGAAGAATATTTAGAAAAGGCATATTTGCGGATGATGAAGATCCGAAATTAATCAGTCAGATATTGGGATGAGTGGTTGGCACATCGATTAAGGAAAACTTTGAACCCAGGTGATATGGTCTTGGTGTATAATAGGAGTTTGGAAAGTCAGTGGGGAAAGATGTTTGCAGATAGGTGGAATGGACTGTATAAAATCAAGGAGCAAGTTTCCGGCGGTTCATATGTGCTAGAAGAGTTGGATGGAGTAGTATTGAAGAAGAGGGTAGCAGCCGATCAAGTGAAACGGTTCTATCCTAGAGGCACCAGGAGTGCCGAAGTCTAACTCCGAAATGAGGATAAACTACAATTTTAATGACATTTATCAAATTTTATGACGAACTCCGAAATGAGGATAAACTACAATTTTAATGACATTTATCAAATTTTATACCTCCGCAACGAGGATAAACTATGATATCTACAAAATTTTATGGATTCCTCCGCAATGAGGATAAACTATGATATCAATGAAACTTTATGGATTCCTCCGCAATGAGGATAAACTATGACATTTATGAAATTATATGGATAACTCCGAAATGAGGATAAACTACAATTTTAATGACATTTATCAAATTTTATGGATTCCTCCGCAATGAGGATAAACTATGATATCGACAATATTTTATGACGACCTCCGCAACGAGGATAAACTATCTTTTTTTTTATCAAATAATTTACTATCGTTACACTGCATATGGGCAACGAAACTGTGATGAAACATAACGAAATACGAGAAAACCTTCATTGAAAATTTTCAAAATTTAAAATTCTTAAAATATGGGTGAAGATAGTGTTGGAAAATTTTTAAAAATTTATTGGAAGAAGTGTTTACAGGGGAACCTTCTTAATTTAATATTGGGAAGTGTGGGGGTAATTGATGGGCTGGCTGCTCTATACACAATTACCCCATAATGTTCGTTTCAAAAATTTTCCCTGTTTCTAGTTGAATCCTGGCTTTGTCTTTTAATTTTAGGAAGTCCACTAAGACTATAAACTGGAACGAATCAAGAGACACCGCTCTCAACGGCGGATTCAAGATTTTTTTTATTTTATTTTGTTTTTGATTTTTTATGTTAGATTGTGATTTCTTTTCTTTAATATATATTATGAATTAATGTAAAGGTGATGCTCACTGGTGGTCTCTAATCATTTTTATAAATTGGAGGGAGCCCACCCAGTGATCATCATTATAAAAATTATCTTCTAAAAACTTTCATTTCATTTCATTTCTTTTCAATTTCTCAAAATTGTGTAACCACATCAAGTTGCACTTGGATGTGGGTATGATGTCGAGGGTACGGCTCATCAAATGGCCGGGGGGCATCTTTTAAAAATTTTTTTAGTACTTTTTTTATCTTTCTTTTCACATTCATTTATCTTTCTTTAAAATTAAATTTTAACTTTTATTTCACAACTATCTTTTCTAAAATCTTTTATTTTAAATTAAAAATAAAAAAAATAAAAAAAAATTAAAATTAAAAAAAAAAAATAATAATAATAATAATAATAAAAATAAAAATAAAAATAAAATAAAAATAAAATAAATAATAAAAATATAATAAAAATAAAATAATAAAATAAAATAATAAAATAAAAAAAAATAATAATAAAAAAAAAAAAAAAAAAAATTAAAATTAAAATTAATTAATTAAATTAAAATTATTATTATATTTCTTAGTATTATTTTTCAGTCATCATTCTTTTTAGTTTATTCATATAGTTTAGACAGGAAACAGGGTCTAGGGGAACTCAATACCTATGGGATTTTACTTCAAGACAACTGTTAGTCCTCCAAGACTTTAAACTGGCTACTGTTCAAAACGTTCTTTAAGGTTTTTTTTTTTTTTACATGTATTTTGGATCTGTTTAGTCATCCAAGACTTTAAACTGGCTACTTTTCAAGACATTCTTTAAGGCTTTTTTTATACGTATTTTGGATCTGTTAGTCCTCCAACACTTTAAACTGGCTACTTTTCAAGACATTCTTTAAGGTTTTTTATACGTCTTTTGGATCTTTTAGTCCTCCAAGACTTTAAACTGGCTACTGTTCAAGACTTTCATTAAGGATAATTTTCTTTATCTTGACATCTGTTAGTCCTCCAAGACTTTAAACTGGCTACTGTTCAAGACGTTCTTTAAGGTTTTTTTTACGTATTTTGGATCTTTTAGTCCTCCAAGACTTCAAACTGGCTACTGTTCAAGACTTTCATTAAGGATAATTTTCTTTATCTTGACATCTTTTAGTCCTCCAAGACTTTAAACTGGCTACTGTTCAAGACGTTCTTTAAGGTTTTTTTTACGTATTTTGGATCTTTTAGTCCTCCAAGACTTTAAACTGGCTACTGTTCAAGACTTTCCTTAAGGTTTTTATACAAATTTTGGAGCTGTTAGTCCTCCAAGACTTTAAACTGGCTAATTTTCAAGACTGTCATTAAAAATTTTATATTGGAGCTGTTAGTCCTTCAAGACTTTAAACTGAATTTCAAGGATGTTCAAGATTTTATGGATATTTTTGGAGACAGATTTTTTAATTTTTTTTATCAATCAAAGGTTGGGTCCACCATGACCTTAAACTGGATTTCTTATCGATTAAATGTTTGGTCCACCATGACTTTAAACTGGTAGTTCATACTTTGTTTAGTCCACTATGACTTTAAACTGGAAAATTAATATCTGCAGGATAATTCAACATTCATTGGACCACTATGGCCTTATACTGGATTACTTGTCGATCAAATGTTTGGTCCACTATGACATTAAACTGGATTATCAAATTCATTCAATCTTTGGTCAAACCTAGGCCTTACTTAGGAATATATCAAGATATTCATGCACCTAAACGATCTTTGGTCCACCAAGACCATAAACTGGCAATCGATTATATGTTTGGTCTACCAAGACTTTAAATTGGAATGTCAATCTTGTCTGGATAACTCAATTCAATCTTTTAATTTATTACTGTCCACTAAGACTCTAAACTGGTTATTCAATTATTTCTGGAATTGGGTGCTGATAGCTTTAGGAGGTTAAAATTTTAGGTGGTAATGATGCTAAGGAAAGAATAATGGTTAATTAGGTGAAATTTGTGGCGCTTCAACATGGTCTAAAGTTAATATTATTATTGGAAGCCTGGCAAAAGTATTTTATGGGTTTGCTGTATAGCAAAGTTTGAAAATTGTGATGAAGGAATCAGAAGTTAGGATGGTAGTTGGATTTTAGGGAATGATTTTTTTAGTGCCTCATAGTTAGGCCATTTTTTTTTGGTGTGAAGCTTGGAGGACCTTATGGCGAGATTGGAATCATAGAATTCGGCTCAGTGGGGGGCCCTATGAGGTTGGAATCAGGAGTATTCGGCTCATAGGAAGATCCACTCTCTCAATGCTGTGACAAGAAGGAAGACTGGTATATGGGAGTCTGAAGGGATTCAAACCTTGCTCTCAGTAGTGGAATCATCACAAGATTTATATTATTTTATTTTATGTTATATCAAGCCAGAGAAGAAAGAAAACATCATTTATGTTGAAAGTTTAAGAAGACCAAGCAAAAACAAAATTTTATCAAGTTATACTGTTAGAAAAGATAATTTCTTTGAAATTGTTCAACATCATTATCAAAGCTTTGCATTAAAATTCTTCTTTTCATGAGGTCTTCATGGTTATTAGCTGGAGTTTCTTGAAAATAGGCCAGCATTTTTTGTTTCAACTCATAAGTAAAGTCAAGAAAAAGATAGCGATGAAAATTTGGGTAATGATTGATATAGTCCGTCTTCACTCTACCAACATCATCAGTACTGGTTATTTCGACAGCTAGAAGTTCAAACATGTTATTAAGCCATAGGTTTAGTCAATTTTGATTAAAAGTTTTTTTAGTAAGATAAATAGGGTCTTACATTTAGAGCCAGGAAAAATAGTCTCAGCAAAGTTAGTTGGGGGTACTGGCGTTATAGGATTAGGATCTTGTGAAGGCAAAATTAGGCCGGGATCCGTTGATGAAGATTGAACTTTTGAAGTTGTTTTTGATCTTATTCGTTTTAAGAAGACAGGAATTTTGGATCGCTTTTTAGAAGTTGAGGGATCAGGGAGAGCTGCTGGTCCTAAATATACGTTTGTTTTAGAAGGAACTATTGGCCGGTTGCATTTGACTTTTTTCACACGGCATAAGTTGCAAGCTGTTCTGCCAGGAAGATTAGGGTTGGACATTAAACAAGGTACCTGGTATCGAGTGCAGAGTTCACATGGAGCGACAAGTTCTTTGGAAGACATATTGATGAAGATGAATTTTATAGTTGATTAAAGAAGATGGTGGTTGAAGGTTAAAGATGAATATTGTGTTCGACCACTTATTCAAAGTTTTAAGAATGAGGACATTCTCGATTGGAGGGAGGATGTGGTAGCCTAAAGTTTAGTACGGCACCTAAATATGTAAATGGAGTTATTACGGCGTGCAAGATTGGCGTTATTATTTTTTATAAAAGGGTTTTATTTAATTTATTGGAGTTTAAAATATGAAGAAATTGGTCACGAGCCAATGCCTACACAAAAACAATTTATTTTACGGAGAAAGCTTATTTTTACGGTCTGAAAAATTTATAAGTATCAAGTCGAGTCACTCAAGAACCTTGGGAAATTTTCCCAGAATTTTTACTATTTTTCTTATATTTTTAAATGATTTTTTAAGTTTTATAGAAATATTTACGTTTTCAGAAATTACTTAACTTCGATGAATGTTCACGGGGTAATTAGAGCTGCGCAGACTACGAAAATTAGTTTGGTATGTAAAGGGGAAGTAGCTCTATTATGTGTAATTTTTCTAGATTTTTTATTATATTTTTAAGGTTCTAAATTGAGTCCGGAAGTCCGGACGGACTCCGTTTCAACTCCGTACGGACTCCGCTTTGACTCCGTACGGACTCCGTACGGGCTCCGGATTGACTCTGGAAGAGCTCTGGAGGGGAAAACTTAGGCACGTGACTAGGAATACTTAAGCGCTTCTCAAACTCGAAATTGAGAGGGGGGGACACATCATTCAGCTTAATCATTAACCACCACAGTCTCATTTTTTATTACTCAACAAATTAAAATAACTTGTAATACCCTTATAACATTATTATTTTTTACATAACATTTTAGAAATACAATTCAACAGTTTAAATAACACTTCATACAGGGTATCTTTAGAAAGGTCTTTGTCGCTGGGACTTGATTATTGCTGTCTCATAAAAATTCAAATTATTATAAAAACATAAAAGTCAATCTTTACAGATCTTTCACTGGTACACCTTAATTGTTGTTATCAGTATTTCTTTCTCAACAGCCACTTTCTTTTAATCTCAATAAGTGTTAAATATTTTAGAGTTTCATTATTTTCATCAATCAGATCCAAGTAGATTGGTTAGCTTAGTGATTTAGAATTCCCATTTTGTTATTTTTATTGGAAGGATGGGGTTTTCAGCTAAATCCACATATCTCCTCCGGATTCTGCTTACAGCAAGGCGACTGTAAGAGTTTACCTTACCATAACATGTCTAGCATATTTTATATGCTTGTTTTACTGAGTCCTGGGAATATCCAGGTTGAAAAAACTCCTCTTCCACTGAAAACTCAATTGATACCTGCTACAGATCAAGAGATCAATGAATTTCTTCAGTTGAATTGAGATCATCATTCTGAATTCAGGTCATTGAAAATATAGTTTAAGAATCATTTTCTGCTTTAGGAATTTCAGTTAGTCAATTATTGAAACATTCAGAGCACCCCAGGATGAAACATTGGGTTGCATTTAGACATGTGTTAAGATATTCAGCAGGAACTAGAGAACTTATTATAATGTATGGTTTAAATTAAACTGAAAATAGCTTCCCATTGATCATTTCTCTGCCTCTGTTCTAGCTGGGTTTGTGGATTCTGACTTTACAGGATGTCCTAATACTAGAAGGTTGACTACTGATTACTTATTTATGATGAAAAGTTTCTATCTCTACCAGAAAAGCATAATTAAAGTCTTGTGTGGAGGCCAAAGAAGAAGAAATCTGGTTATCCAAGATATTAAAATTTTTATACTTTCCAATGCAAAATTTTATTCCACTCTATGTTGATGATAATCAAGATGCAATAGCACTTAGTCTTAATCCCATTTATCAATCTAGAACTATACATAACAAGGTGCAACTCCTTTGGATCAGAGAAAAATTAGACAATAAAATTATCTCACTTAATTAGAAAGTGTCAGTTCTGGAAAATATGCACTTAACTTAAATGCATATTTCAACCCAAATCATCACTTATAAACCAGCACTTAAATTTTGCAAATAAGTCACTTATTTCACAAATGGGTGTCAGTTCTGACCTCAAATCAGCACTTTTTCATGATTATTTTTTCACAACCACATGTTGGCTACATCATCCCTGTCACATGTGACTCACTGATCTCCATTCCCTCCTTCATCCTCAGGGAGATTCGAAACATTTTATTGCAACATTTTAACTAGTCATATTTTTTCCCTTGTTGGTTTTCAACCTCTTTCTTAATCTTTTTTCTTGTAACATACCAGTTTCATAATGCCTCCCTAAAAATATAACACTCAAAAGGCATCTCAAAAAAATTATTCATCACAAAAGTCTCCTTGTAATGCTAGCTCCTCACCTGAGAAACCAAAGTCTGGACAGCTAAAAAAGGAAAATTATCTTGTCATGATCAACTTCCTCAAAATAAAATAAAATTATGATACTTGTTTTGGATGTGAGAAGTCCACCCTCATTAGATTTCCACCTTCATAAAAGGTAAATGGCTTCTTGTTGATGGCAATTGAAGTAAAGAAAAAAACAAACAGAAGAATCAACATTACTCCTGAGAAAATGAAGGAGAGGTTTAAAAGTTATCAATCAAAATATAAAAAGGCTCATTTTGCTTCCACTTCTACTGTCTTTGGTGTCAATGATGAGGATTTAGATATTGGAATTACTACTTTTCCAGAAAAGCTAAATGTCATTTTTCCTAACTATGAGGAAATGGATATTCTTTTTGGCTCCCGAGTTGATGTTAACCCTTTTTTTCTACACAATACTACTAAGGATATACTCTCTGGATCCCAAACTTCCTATAATCCTTCTGACACACCTTTACTTGAAGGAGATCAATCCCCTGAAGCCTCTCACCATATTTAAGCTGAAGATTATTCTTACTATCAAGAAGAACAATTAGTTTTGAGCAGATCTGATTCCTCAAATCCTGATGTATATTTACTTTTTCTTTTTTCATAAAATTATTCTCTAAATTTCTCTTTCTTTTCTAGTCTCCTCCCACTCATACTCACACTCAAATTCCAAAAAATATTATGAATTCCACAAATTAGAATCATGCATTGAAAGCTGCTTTAGATGAACTTCCAAACCCTCTAGCTCAAATTCTAAACTAAAGCATTGTGCCTCAACATCAATGAGCTTAAACCATCTTCTAAAACATGGTAATACTTTATCCAGCTCTTTGGCTTCCCTTGATGATTATTTTGAGAAAAAAGATATACGTAAGAATAAGTCACTATATATCATATACAATAACTTATTTTTTCATTTCTCTTTTAATAGAAAAATCTTGTATTGAAAAAAATGCCCTTGACTTTGAGAACATGAAGTTTGATCATATGCTAATGAAAGTTCAAAGAGCCTTAGATTTGGAGGAAAATTTTTTTGCTTCAATGTAAGTTTGAAAAGGCCAGATTTGAGGCAGAGGAGATGGAAAGATTTCATCTTCTCTCAGAGAAATCAAAAGACTGTGAATTTCAAAGATAAATGGCAAGTCGTGAATTGGAAAAGCAAGAAAATTTAAAAAAAAAATAATTTATTACAGAATGTATAAAAAATAGCCAAACTTATGAGGAAATTAAAAAATTACTTGACTTTTTTAATTGATTAATTTCTATTTCAGGCAATGTGACATTTTCTCACATTTATAGTCTTTATCAAATTTTTTTGTAAGTTTTTTGATTATTTTTATGCCTGAATTGTGATTGAGTCATGTGCTTAAAAGACGCAGCATCTTTTCCATCATGTGACTTTATTTCAATTTTTGTAGTTCAAGTTGTCAGCTAGACCTCATTAATTTCTTTCAAATTTACTGGTGCAATGCAAAACTTTCAAGTGACGAGAAAAGACACTGCATCTTTTCAGCATATTACATGTCTTTTCTAAACACTACATTCTTTTCTTCTTCTTTTTTTTGACCATACACAATGCTAAATCAAGGTTTATCTTTCAATTCCACCTCTTTAATTTCTTTCAAATTTACTGGTTAAATGCAAAACTTTCAAGTGAGAAGAAAAGATGCTGCATCTTTTCAGCACATGACCTGTTGTTTCTTAACACTACATTCTTTTTTTCTACTTTTTATTGACCATACAAGATTCTAACTCAAGTTTTATCTTTCCATTCTACATCTTTGATTTATTTCAAATTTACTGGTGCAATGCAAAACTTTCAAGTGAGCAGAAAAGACCCTGCATCTTTTCAGCATGTGACCTGCTTTTTCTTAACACTACATTATTTTTTTCTCCTTTTTGATTGACCATAAAAGATGCTAACTCAAGTTTTATCCAACTATTCTTGATTTTCAAACAAGATTTTGGTGAAATTATTGAAAATTATGCAGTGTGATGTTAGTATTACATTTCTTTTACTTATTTTCACCACAATTTTACTTTCCTGTACTCCATCTGACATTTTGAACTAGAGAAACGGAAATAAAGTCATGAAACAGAAAAAAAACTGCGTCTTTTCAGCACGTGACTTCAATCAAACTGCTAGCATAGAAATAATTATAAAAAAAGAAAGAAAAAGAGAAAAATTGTAAATTAAAAATATACCGAAAAACTACATTCTTGACCATTGCGGCTCTTGAAGAATCTTGAGGGTGGTATCTGGCCCATAACTAGCAACTTTTTCTCCCTCTACTGGAGCCATTTCACTACCAGGCCTTCATAAACCCTAATGAATAAAAATAAAGTCATTTCAAGTGAGAGCACACAGCATCATTTTTTTCTTTGAGACATAAAATTTTTAAGCAAGAATTTTTTTTGAAAGTTGCTTAAAAACGTAAGCAACTTGTGCCAAGTAGTTGCCCCAGCAGAAGCAAGTCTTCTGGGGCAACCATGTATTATTTTTGGCCCAAATTACTTTTCTCTTCTTGGGCAATCTTAAATGGGGCTAAAAAATTTTTGTTTCCAAAAATAAAAAGTTGCCCCAGAAGAAGCAAGTCTGCTGGGGCCAAAAATAAATAAATAAAAATTCTAAAAAACAAAATGAAGCCCCGGAAGAAGCAAGTCTGCTGGGACAAAAAAAGCAAAAAAAAAATTGAGTAAAAAAAAACTTCTGGGGCATCAAAAAAATTTTAAAAATGGGGCTTTAACAAAATCTGAAGGCATAAAAGGTGGTCCTTTTCAGGGCACTCTGAAGAATCTTACCTAAAACCCAACTAGGGCCAAATTGTTTTGAATTCCTTTTTAAAATTTTTTTAAGATACTCTGCATGTTGGTTTGATTAGTTGTATACCTTATTCTATCATAAAAATTTTCTTAAATTTTTTTTTTTTCTTTTATTTCATTTTTGTTTTTCTTTTATTTATTTATTTTATTTCAGAATTATATTAAACCCAACCTGGAAAATTTTCTATTGATGTTAAATACAAAATATTGCTGAGATACTGAGCATGTTGGTATAATTAGTTTTAGACCTTATGCAATCATAAAAATTTTCTGATTTTTTTAAAAATTTCTTTTCTTTTCTATATAATAGAATTTTATTAAATTTCATAAATATATTATCTAAATGGGTGGATGAAGACACAATGGTTGACAAAAAAAAGCTTCTCAAATTCAAATGGTTAGTGAAATTTGGAAGGATAATGTTAATTCTGAATTTGAAAAGGTTTTGTATAAGGAGTATCCACTTCTGGAGTGATTTGAAACAAATGAGCCAATACCCTCATCATGTCCTGGATCACACAACACAGGCACCTACCCAATTGCACATGTCTCAGAAAGGCCTTCAGTTATTCAATCTAAAAATTTAAATATTCATCCTGTTATAGTGAAGTCATTTGAACTAAAGAAATTGGCTGAACTTGGTAAACTGGAGGATGCTAAGAAATGCTGCAGGTACATGAAATTATTAAGCCACAGGATTAAGACCAATGGTGCTCATCGGGAAGTAAGGGGAGAGGGGAATATATTTTCTGCTGGAGAATAATTAGGAGTCATCATGTATTTGATATATGTAAGTTACAAATTTTAAATTTTAAATTCAAAAATCTGAATGATGATTTAGGTCTCTACCAAAATTTGAAATTGATGATGGGGAAGTGAGGGAGTCACTTGGATTTATATCTTTTTTTTATTATTATCAATTTAAACTATTAGCAAAGAAGTACTATGAGAAATCTTTGAAGCTTGGAGTTGAAATAGACCTTCCTTGTTATGATGGGTTGAAGGCTTTTGGGGGAAATATTACATGTACTTCAGATGGGTTTTCAAATTCTCCCCATTAGGATTTAGAAAACAGTTAGCTTAGTTTATGTCAGCCAGGCAATCTAAGGAGCCCAGTAGTTTTTATATTAAATTACTGAACTTGTGTAAAGGAATAAAATTATGTATTATGTAGTTACAATAAATTAATTTATTAAATAATAAAATTATAAATATTTTATGAAAAAGTAAAATAATTACTATATTCAATTTTATTATTAAATAATTTTTTATCACCACACAATATGGAAGGCAGACTGCTAGCAAGTCCTCAACCTTGAACCCAAATTCATATCTAATTGAGCACACATTGAGGTGGTTTTAAAACAATCATGAGGAAATATTGATTTTAACTTGAACACAACTTAAAATTAATTCCAACATTTATTGAAGCACATTTTATCATTAGAAAAACAAATCTTGATGCTTGACTTACTAGAATTTTATTAGGAATATTGAAGTAAGTGAACCCCACTACCAAAAAATAGTGGGCACATCCATAAGATTGTGAAAAATCATGTTTTTTGTTTTTTGTTTAAAAATAAAAAATTGTTGTATAAATTTAACAAAATCCCCTTTGAATGCTTTTAAATGATTCTTTACTAATCAATTTATAAAGAAATCTCCCAATACTATAAAAATTTATTGAAGAAAAAAAATTATTAAAATGATACTTTTCATATAAATTTTATTAGTAAAAATTTCCTGAAGTTTATTTTTTCTGTCATTGTATGAGTATATATTCTTAAGTATTTCTCAAGATTTAAAGTATTAGTAGAAGCTAAATAAATTTCAAAATTGATGGTTAAAATAATTTAGTTAATTGTACAATTCAAAAAATTAATATTTATACCATAACTTTAGATTTAAAAATATTTTATTGTCACTATTTTTTGGAAAAATTAATTTACCATTACCTTCATTATAGAAAAAAAATACATGTCAAATTTCAACAAGAATAAAATATATGGCTAAAAAGTTTTGCACAATAGTTATAAGTTTTTTTTTGATTTTTACCATTTCATTTTCAATTCTCTATAATTTATTATATATGTATATTATTTATTCTCTTTAAAAATTATCCTTCCTAATCATTCCCTCCCCTCTTTTGTGCTTCATATATGGTTCCCCTCACACATTCTCTCACTCTCTTAAATTTAGTGCTACTCTCCCAAGTCCTCCCCCCTCATCACACCTTGTATCCCCCTTCACCAACCCCTCTCCCTACCACCTCACCTCACCTAAATCAATTTTTTACACATATCACCCCTTTTGATCCCTTATCCACCCTTTTATATCTCATATATTTTTAAATAACGTTAACTGATCTCCTTTTCACCCCACTTCCTTTATATGGAAAAAAAGGGTGAATTGGCAAGCTCAAGAGCTTGGGTGAGAGGTGAAAGGATCAAGATGATATCAAGATTAAATGATTGAGAACTTTGGATTTGAAAGCAAGAGGTTTAGGATATCTTAAAAAGAGCTTGGTGGGTTAAATGGTGGAAAGAAAAGGTCGAGATGGGAGGTAAAAGAGGTGGGGTGGGGTAGGGAGGAGTGAGATAGGGGTGAGTATAGATGAGGATGGAAGCAAGATTAGTGGGGTGGGTGAAAAGTAAAAGGGGAGGGGAGGGGAGTGGTGAGGAGTATAGAAACTTACTCATGAATTTTTGATACTACAGTAAATGCCTTGGGATGTTTATCAAAAGAAGAGATATGGGAATGAAGTCAGAAGGAATACAAAGGCAGAGTAAGGAATGTATAGAGCTTAAAAGGATGTGAAATGAGCTGGAAAAAAACTGAAGGTGGACTCTATCTTTTTACTGAAGAACAGAGTTCACCCTGTCTGATTTCAGCACTCATTTTCCACAATCAAAAAAAACATGTAAAAGTGGTTTATTTCTATTCATACCCCTCAACACATACAAGCTTTTGTTTTATTCAATGATTGTAATAAGTACCAAAAATTGAGACTGAAGATATACAGGAGTGTAAAAACCAGCCATTGAATATTATTCCAATTTTTTACAAAGTCTTCTACAGAATTTTAATTAAGAAGTTACATACAATATAAAACCAATAAAATGGATGAAATTGTGAAACAAGTCTTAAAAAGTAGAAAATACTATATTTAAATTTTGAGCTAAAGCACTTTTTTCCTTTTATTACATGAATGTATAGAGCTTTTAATTTAGTTTGGAACAATTTTAGTGAGATGTATAATATTTTTAAATTCAAAAATAAAATTTAAATAAATATTTAAAATGAAACACATTGATATATATAGTAAACCTTTTGCTTTATTTTGTGTTCTTTTATTACTGTACATGAAATAATAATTAGTCATGATAACCAAAAATTTAATAAAATGAGTATTTTAGCTTCCTCAATATTTTTTCTTAAATCTATTAAAGAAAAGAAAAAACTTTTTGAGTAACTTTTTTACAAAAGTTTTTTCAATTCAATGAATATCTACATTTTTCAAAAATAATATATCTTAATTTTGGTGGAGCTTCGATTGAACTCACAATGAGATCCTGTTTTGGACTGTGGTTCAAGCTAAGTTAAACTGTGAGAAAATTTATAATTTTATAAAATTTTCATTAAATATGATTTAATTTAAACATTAGTATATTCTTATCTCAGAATTATTTATATTAAATACTTTAAATTTCTGAAAACAAGTACAAATGATGAATCATTTTGGAGAAATTTTTTATTAAAAATATTTGGATGTTTATTTTCTAATATTATGAAATTATTATTTTTTCTCCATTAAATATTAAGAAGATAAATAAAAATTATTTTAATACAACTATAACATATAAAAAAGGTATCAGATCTTATTTTTAGATTCATACCAACTCAAAAAAACAATTTGTTCATTTTAAGTACAAATTATATTGATCCTTCAAAGCCTCACATTTTTTTCCTGATTTTAATGTGTAAATTAAAGGGAAGTCTTATAGGGTAAAAATGGTATATTTTTAAAAAATTAAATAAATATATTTCAAATAAATATATATTGTTGTAAAACCTCAAAGTTTAACCTTAAGTTTTTGTTTTAAATGTGTACTGATGATTTGAAATATTCTCTATAAAAATTCATTTTTTTTAATATATTCATTCTAGTTTTTCTTATTTATAAGGCCAATTACAAGAAGTTTTATAAAATCTTCTGTTTACATATAAATTCAATGGGATTTTACCTTAAAGAAATAGAAATTTAATAGCAGAATAATATAATATTTACCTATCAGTGTGAATATCATTTTTTTAATAAATGATTGATAAATTGTTAACTCATATATTATATTTAAGAAGTATGTGTAATTGTTTAGTTGTGAATCAATCCTGTCAAAAAGTTTTTTCCAAAGACTAAAAAATAAAACTGAAACTTTTTACTTAATTTTTTTATCAACAACATAGAATTGAAATATTCTGTCTATTCTTTAAAATATGCATCATTATTTATTTTAATTAAAATATTATTGCTTGAAAACTAGCTTTTTTATATGAGTATAACTCAAAATACCTATTGTGTCTTTTTTACAAACAATTATAATATGGCAGGTATTCAATGAGAAAATAATATAATGATGAAAAATTACGACTTCTACCTATTAATTTCAGTTCTTGCACAATATTTTACTCTGAAACTTAACTTGAACCACATTTTTTGGCATGAGACCAATTTTGAAAATCTATGGTGCTTATTCCTAGGTGGAAATGGCAATTATCCCACCATATAGCATGGAAGAACACTAAAGAATTAATATTAATTTTTAAGAATTTTATGCTTTTTTGTTGTATTTCATCTTTAAAATTTTACTTCTAGTTTGAATTTCAGTTTTTCATATGGAATTTCATTGAGTAGTTATTAATTATTTTAACTCATGAAATCACTCACCAACTGTCAATTTTTTCATAGAATTTTAATGAATTAAATCATGAATAGATCTGGAATCTCATATATTTATTATGTTTACTAAATGCTGATTACAAGAAATTTCAAATATTCCTACTCTGTTAAAAAAGTATAAAAGGAAAAATCTTAGCATTTTTTTAATTTTTTTAGAGTGAGGGAGTGTCAGCCAGGATATCCCAGGATCCCAGTAATTGATATAATAAAATACTGAAATAATATAAGGGAATAACACTATGTAGTTACAATAAATTATTTTATTGAATAATAAAATTTTAAATATTTTATGAATAAATAAAATAATTACTATATATAATTTTATTATTAAATAAGTTTTATTACATAAACAAATATTATATTCTATAAAAACATGGCACATTTCCATGTATTTAATATTTCTAAAAAATTAATTAAATTAACTATATTATTATAAGCTTAATAATATTTAACTTATAATTGAGTTACAATTAAATTATTATAACTTAGATATTAAATTTAACTCATCATATAATTTTATACATAAATATTGGGCGCTTTTTTGACCCTTAACTGTGTCAATAGAGTTAGTAAATAGTTTAAAATACATCTTAATATATATTAATATTAAATTCTCACTTAAATAAGTTAAAATTAAATTAATTATTTGGTTCAATTAAATTAATTACTAAAAGTCGTTAAAAAAATTAATTAATTTCTCTTTATAATTAAACTATATTGATTACATAAGTTTTTGTGTGAAAATAATTTTAGGAGTTTAAATTAAAACCTTTACATCTTATTATAATACTTGTTTAGGATATTTTTTCTCACAATTCTCATGGCCTCATACTTATTTAGTTATTCATTAGATTAATTACTTGTTTGAAGCTTTAAGATTGGAAAATTTTTAACTTATTCACAGGTTTAATTTGTTGTTTCATTTTTTCACTCAATGTGTATGTTTTAATTAAGTTCATTTGGTCTTTTTGTTTCACATACCATTATTTTTGTATATAAATTGGAAGAGCCTTAGAAGTATCCTTACCTATAAAGGGATCTTGTAATTCCTCTTAGTTATCTATCACTTATTACACTCATACTTCACCACAGAAAATTTGGGGGGGTATTGCTAGCAATACCCCTCATTTAAAAATGTTGGGAAGTGGTTGGAAAGCTGTTGGAAGGCTGTTGGGAGTTCATTGTGAAACCAGATTTAAATTAATTGGACAAAGATTTGGTAATCAGTTAGACCTAGGTTCAACCAAACTCAATCACAGGTTTCTTGGAGCTTGGTGATTACTTTGATTTTGAGCTGAGCACAGATTGAGCAAAGCTTGAACATATCACTTAACATATCATAATATTCACTTTCCCATCTTGTGGAAAGCAAAATTTGATATTCGTTCTAAGAATATCTACATATATTTTCTTGCCAAGTTGGTAACAGAAGGTTAAACTGTAGTATCTCAATTATTACACTAGACTACATAGATATTTGATAAAACATACAATTCAAATCAATTTTAATATTATTGAGATCACCATAAGTGTCTTTCCAAAGACTTACAAAAAGTATGTTAGTATCAAGATATCGTTCTAGGTAGTAGTTTCAATTTGGATTTTGAACTGACATCTAAAGCATTTTACTATTAGACAGAAACATAAATAAGTGTAATAAGAGTGAAATTATTCTATTTTGTGATTATAATGTAACAATAATGCACATTTTTATTGAGAAAATTTTTCTTCCTCCACAAACCAAAATTTACTCTATAGGCTCAAGATTTATTTTTAAGACATATTATTCATTTCAGTTATCATTGATTTACTTCCAATATTTATTAAAAAGATAATAATAATACATGTGAAAGAATTATGAGATTAGCATAGCATATGCTAAAAAGTTATTTTGTCGTTTTATTCAAAACTGATTCTTCATTTTTTGCTTCAATTCATCTTTTAACAACCACTATCTTCAGATACTATTCTTACTTAATATGTCAAGTCTCAGATGTGTTGGACAGTTCTCAATAACAATCGATCAAATTTATATGAATGTAATTTCAAGATTTCAAAACTCACCGACCCCCACGATTTTACAGCGAGGCCATTCGAATGTTCATATTTTTGGACTATTTGAAGAAAGAAAACCAACCCTTGTTGGTAATCTTTCTCAAGTGCAGAGTCAGCACATTGGACCACTATTGGGTGACATTGGCTCTGGATCTCACCATTTAAACCAAAGAAGTGCCTTGAATCCTATGAAGCCTTTCTATTTTCATGCTTACTTGGTTCCAGTTTTTGGTAATCAGTATCAACTTTGGGGATGCCTCTTTTCTTCAAGTACACTAATCAGTCTTGCTAAAGAAGCATTTTCTTCTGCACAAATCGATTTATGTCCAATCCTGAACTACGACTCCACTATCTTTTTTAATATCCCGCATGTAATTTTTGAAGGCTCTTTCCAAATATCTCAGAGTACTCAAGATTGGAAAGCTGATCAACTTATCCGAGGAATCAAAACAGTTCTCAAAACACATCAACTTCAAGCAATAAATTTTATGATTGACAATGAACGAATGTTAAAGGAAAAGTTGGATATCATGTGGAGGCACCAGGACAACCATTGGCTTAGAACTGGACTCGATGACTATAAAGATCAGTTTCCTAACAATCAATTGCCGCCTGAAGGAAACGGGTCAATACTTGCTGATGATATGGGTTTGGAAAAGACACTTTCAACTCTTTCTCTTATAAGTGCAACTCAAGGTGAAGCAAGACAATTCCAGGTATCAGAAAATCAAGAAGGTATTAATCGGAGTTCAGCCACACTGATTATATGCCCCCTGGCAACACTATTGAATTGGATCAATGAAATAAGTGTGCACTTTGAAGATAATGCACTTCCTTTCAAGGTTCTTTATGGGAAGGATTGTCAAAATACTAATGTCAATGAGCTACACGACACTGCTATTGTTTTAACGACCTATGAAATAGCTAGCCCAACGATGTCAAAAAATCAAAGCCAAAAAAAGATACCGGTGACTCAAATGCTCTTTTGGTATAGAGTTGTTTTAGATGAAGCTCAGTTAGTGCCCATTTCTATATCTAAAACTTAAAACTTAATTTTTATAATCAATTTTTATAAATATTCTTTTAGTTACATTGAAAATCCTTACTCGCAGAGGGCTCAAACAATATTTGACTTGGAATCCCAACACCGACTATGCTTGACTTGAACTCCACTTCAGAACAGGCCCACTGACCTTCAAAGTCTCATATTTTTTCTTAGAATCGAAAAGTGGCAAGAAGACTGGTTATGGAAGAATTTCCTTTTTCCAGGTTTGCAAAAAGGAAAGGCTAATTCTATTAAATCAATCAATCACTTAATGAAAGTCATAAGCCTACGTAGAACAAAGGATGCAATTTCGTCTCTTCCAAAAAAGATTCAAAGGGGGATATCGGTTCAATTAGCAGATCCATGGAGGTCTAAACTTGATGTGCTTCAAGAAGGATTCACTGAGCGATATGGGCCCTCCAGAAGCACTGACTTCCCTTGGGACTCATCTGAGTTTCTAAGAGAGCTGATGATTTTAAGAAAATTCTGCAACCATCCAATCTATGAAAATCTGGATGAAACTCCAACTTTTGATTTCACCTGGCAGCATTCCGCAAAGATTTGTCATCTTATAGGACACTTAAAAAACTTTTTGTCTGGTGAAAGGGATATAAATTTTCCAAAAGCTGTTATATTCTCCAACTTTGCAGACTTTTTGCAGATGTAAGTGATTCTATAATGAATTGTTTTACAAAATTGTGTTGGCTTATTAAAAACAATTTTCTAATATTTCAAAATAGAATAAAAATGGCTTTAGATGACCACAATATTAGGTATACCCAGCTTACGGGTGAACTCAGCCGGACAAAGCGAGACAAAAATATGCATGAATTCCATTTTAATAAAAATTGCCAAGTTTTGGTTGGAACGATTCAGGCTGCAGGAGTGGGTATAGATCTCAGGTGTGCTCAAAATGTATATATAATGGTGAGCTCAATGTCTTTTATTTCATATTAAGAACAAAAATATTAAATTTTTTATATGTTCAATGTTGAAATAGGAGCCAAATTGGAATCCAGCAGTTGAGCAACAGGCTGTTGATCGGCTGTATAGAATGGGGCAGCAAAATGAAGTAAATGTTTTGAATTATTTTGTACAAGGAAGTATAGAATTCAGCATGTATAAGATTCAAAGGAAAAAAATGGAGCTAACAATGTAAGCCAAATTTCATTTCTATAAATTTTAATGATAATAGTAATCATTAAAATTATGTTTTTGTTTTCAAGGCTAAGTGTCCCAAACAGTGGAAATGAGGAGTATGAGTGTGCAAACCTATTATTAAGGGAGTTTGTCAATCACTCACATTAGAGGAACAATGAATTTCAAGGAGAGCAGGTAAATTTATGGGATTTTGAGGATTTAAAAGTCTGAGTTGTTGAGGATTTAGAGATGCAAGATATAAGGGAGAATAACAGTCATTCGGCAAACCCCGGGGGACATGAGAAGGATTAAGGTTAGGGGATAATGTTGAAACCAAACTGATTCTTTTGTACAAGGCCAAGTCCTTTAGCACACTGCCAGAGTAGGTTGAATTATCTCGAATATCAAAGTGTTGTTGGTCAAGATATTGTGCAACTTTAGAAAAATCTTCAGACCTCCATTGCATTAAGATACGTCTTAACAATCAATCATTATCAATTTCGGTGTCTGAACAACATTTGATGTTTGTGAAAAGGTTGTGATAAGTTTCACAATGTGGAAGTTGTTTAAGAAGTTTAGTTCGGTTAACTGAATTCTAAGAATCTTTGTTATTTGAAATAAAGGTCATAAATAAAAACGGTTGAAAAAAAAGGGATTTTCATACTTTTTTTTTTATTCTATATTTATGCTTTCTCACTTTGATTATTTCTTGAGAGCTATGAGAATCCTTCCCAAGTCTTAATCTATCAGCATGACCTAAAAACCAACGGTGAAGAACTCCTATTTGATTTGAGAAGCTAATTTGAGTTGAGTCAATTGGATATGCAATCAAATTATTGGTTTTTAAGGCATTGTCCCAGTGTTTAATGAGAATATTTGCCAAGACCTGGTTCCATTTGTCAAACCAATCTAGGTTCCAAGCGAAAGTTGATCCTGGGAAACCACACATGCGAAGGTGCTCAATAAAAGATTCACAGAAAATTGGTGGAAACTTTTCTGAAACCGCTGAATTTGATTCTGGATGAGGTAGTTCAAAGGCAATGTTGCAAGAATTCATGTCGAATGATGAAAATCTGTCTAATTGCTCTTCAGTAGGGTTTTGTTTCCATCCATTTGATTCTGGTGACATATCCAAAAGTGAACGACAAAAATTGTGTATAGATCTACAAAAGTGAGAATTGAATGGAGGCAAAGTCTCATTAAAAATTCTATTAAGTGTTCTTGTGTTTGTGGGCAGGTTTCCATGAGGAAAGTAAGAGCTACTAGGGTTCATAAATAATTAGATTAAGAAAGTGTTCAATTAAATTAAACAAAGAGGAAGGATAAATTGTTGAGCTCCAAAACTTTATGATCAAAGTTGATTTAAGGAGAAATATCACAAAAATTAAGAATAAGAAATATTTCGACTTTATGGAATTATAATATGCATAAATTATATTTTTATATGCAACTTGAACTCAAAAGGAATGGTATAAAATAAAGAGAATGATTATGTGATAAAAGCAGACTCATTTAAGAAATGGATTTTTTTTTCTTTTCAAAAAATTCTTCCACAAAAATAATTTGTTAAATGTGAGGCTATGTTCATTTTTTGATTACCAAAAAATTATTTTTGGTCCAATATGATAGTAATACATATTCTTTTGAGTAATTTTTTTCAACCTGAATAAATAGACTAGAGTGTCACTTCATCGCATTTATGTATGAAAAGTTATACAAGGTTTCAGCTTTTATGTAATTCTTTAAGGTTTACACTTTTGTAGCATCTATTATTTGAGTATTTTTGATTTTTTCTTTATAGAAAATTCTACCTAGTACAGACCAATTTTCAAGTTGAAAGAAATATGTTTGTGATTGTTTTTTACAAAATATTAAACTTATTTTTGGGTTTAACTTTGATTTTTGGGGTAATTTTTTAAATAATTATGTTAAAAATATGGATTACTTTTCTTATAGTCCATAACTAAGAATTTTTATCAAAATCAAATAATTATAGGGTAGTTAGATATAACTCAGAAGGCATTTGATAGAAAAATAATTAAGATGCTTGTGCGTACAACAGAATTTTTTCTATGATAGAAAATATTCTGATAAACATGCATGCATTGTTGTACAAATGCAGAGAGTATACAGAATACAAATAAAGTAGACTGCATAACTTTAAATTAATATATAATTTATCCGATTAAAAATTAAACATTTAAACTTAAATAATTTCAACACATATTCCATCATATTCTTTTGATAAAAAAATGTAGCTTATATTAGCTAGTGCCTTTCAAAAAAAGGAATACCTTCAATCGGTAACTTCGAATAGCTAACTTATTCCTACAATTATCACAATTACAATGCCTCCATTTTTTCATGTATGTCAATGTCAAGATCTTGGATGTGTCAATAGAAAGTATCAAACTTCTTCTGGGTCCTTTGAAGTTGGTATGGCTTTCAAAAGCTCTAATTCTTATGCAAAACATCAAGAGGAAAGAAATAGGAAGGCCCAGATGGTTATTTCTTCCAACAATCCACTTAACATTGGAAGTTCCCGCTCCACAGAAACAGTAAGCTGTATATCTATAGTTCAATGTGAGAATTAAAGTCTTTATGATGTTTCAATGATTTATTACATAGGGGCAGTTGCTATTGGGGGCAGAAGTATCTTCAACAGTCTCTAGAAACTCAAATCTTGAGGAACGGTATAGCCAAATAATTATGTGGCAGGCAGCAAAGCTTTCTCTGATTCATCATTTGAGCAAAGAAGGTTGTACTCAATTTTTGGATGAAGAAATTAAGAAGCTCAAACTTCTAGGTGATAGTGGAATACTGGATTCTGATAGCATTGTCCGCCTGGTCCCACGCTCGATAGATACAGTTTTTAGTCGATTAAAGCTCAATCAATCATTTTTCACTAAAACATGCTGTCCTAAATGCTTTGCTCTTTATGAGTATAACTCTGAATCTCAACCATCTATACTATGTTGCAATCAACCGTTTCTTTCATCATCAAAGCGCTATTTAAAAATGTTTGGAGCAGGACAAATTGCAGTTAAATGTGATGAAAGGCTGTATTTGATGGAGGAACATCAAGAACATGTAAAATACTTATCACTTAAAACATTTCATCACCATTCTTTTATTGACTGGCTTAAGGAAAAGATCAAACTGTTCAAATTTGAGCTTCTGATTGAGAAGAAAACCCCTGTGGCAGAACGTGTAGAGTGTGATTTGATGAAGGATGTTTGTGATGGTTCAATTTGGAAAAACTTTCCCATAACCACTCCAGCTCTGGATAGCAATGATGATGAATATACGATAACTTCAGGCAACTTAATGTTTACTTTATATGTCGACTGGTTTAGGCCTGGTGGCAATAGGATTGGAGGTCTTCAGAAGTCTGTAGGCAATATTATGATGGTGTGTATGAACCTACCTCAAGAAGATAGATACAAAATGGAAAATCTTTTTTGGTATTCTATTATACCCGGACCAACAGAACCCACTAGTGAACAGCTTAATCACCTTCTAAAACCACTGGTTAATGATCTACAAACTCTATGGGATGGTATATTGATTGAAAAGACACATCTTTATCCACGAGGCCGGAAATTAAGAGTTGCATTGTTCTCTTTGATAGGTGACATTCCTGCAATACGAAAATTGGCTGGCTTTTCGAGTCACTCTGCAAAAATGTTCTGCTCTTTCTGTAATATCTCTAAAGATGAAATTAGTGAAAAGAATGTGGGAAATTTTTCATTACGGAATCATGAGGATCATATGTGCTGGGCAACAAAGTGGAAAAATTCTAAGTCACATTGGGAGCGTGTATCAATTGTTCAAAATCATGGGGTACAATGGAGTGAGCTGAATAACCTTGAATATTGGCGTCCAACTGAATATTGCTCAATTGATGTTATGCATTCACATATGCTTGGCAACCTAAAAGATCACAGTCTAAGCTATTTTCAAATCCAAAATGCAGCAAAAGATCTAGAAAGAAAGCTGGAAAAGGATAAAAATTGGCATGTAAGAGAAGAAGATGATGATTTCTTTTCTGATACTTCACTGCACAAACATTCGAAAAAACATAGAAGTAGCTTAAGCACCACGAATAATGATGATGATGATACAGGACACAGGAGACAGCACAAGCGGCAAAGACGTACGAGTTCAAGACAGTCATCAAGTCATCATGGACTAGATAATGAAGGATTGGGAACAAATCGATCAAGAAGCCAGAGTAGGTCATCCAGCTCCAAATTTATTCCTCCATATAGCGATGTGGCCTCAGTACAGTCTCAAAGCAGTGACAGTAGGAATTCATTGTATAACTTAAGGCAAAGAAGCATTAGCATATCACAGAGTGAAGGATCTCACTCATCAAATGAGACAGCTAGAGATGAAGAAAATAAAAGGAAAGGTAAGGAGAAAGAAAATGAAGGTAGTAGTAATCCACGAATCACAGCAGCAGAGCTACAGGTTGTATGGAAGATGATTGATCAAGTAAGAAGACCTTCCTGGCTAACACGAGTTCCAAAATCAGTAGGATCTAAAAAGGCAGGATCCCTCAAGGCAGCAGAATGGCACATGATGTATACTCTCTACTTCCCTTTGTCACTTATACCCCTTTGGTTTGAAAAATTTAAAGAATCTGAATCTTCAGCTTCCTCAGCTGATAAACCAAGAGAATATTATCTTCTCAAGTCACTTGTAACATTATGCTCGATCACCAATTTTTTGACATTAAAAAATATACAGACTAATGAGCTTAAAGATCTAGATCAATTTCTGTTAGAGTATCGTGAGTGCCTTGAAGAGTGTTGGAAGAATATTAATGCAAAGCCAAATCTGCATATCACTCAACATTATCCTGAAATGATAAAGCGTCTTGGTCCACCATCAGGTACAGCTACTTGGTCTGGAGAGCGGGTGAATCATATATTATCTGAAATTCCAAACAATCACCATCCACGTATGTAATGTTTGTAAGAAATGATTTAAAAACTCAGCTGTGCTAATTTATTAATATTTACCACAGGAGAGATACCGCTAACAATGCTCAAACATTGGTATCGGAAGTCTAGGGTATTAGATCTTGGTGAAGCTGAAGATAATGATCAATGTGAGACTAAAAAAATCCATATTGATCTCGATAAACAAAACAAATGGATCCATCTAAGTATGGCATTATTTACTAAATGGGTAAGGGCACGAATGGGAAAAGAAACTTCAAGACGGGCTTTGACACCATCGGAGAAAAGTGGGGATTGGGTAGTTGAAAATGTAGCAAGCATATTGATACATGGAAAGAGGTTTACTAGTTACCATCGACACATTGCTAATTCAACAATTGAATTCTACTATGGAAAAGATAGCCAGTTTGGGCAAATTGATGATCTTTTCAGATCAAAGGAAGAGATTGATCAAATATATTTAATAGTAAGTCCTTTCAAAGAGCTCCATCCAGAAGAAACATCAAAGGATCCCTATGAGCTTTTCGCACAAGTGCATTGTCGGTTAGTAAGAGTAGCCAAAGCAACTCAAATTGTGATTAAGAAAGATGCAATAATTGGACATGCAGCTACTGTCGAGCACAAAAAAGGAATGTTTGGAATCAAAGACGAGGTTGTCACTGCCATTGGACTGCAGACAGTAGTGAGTGAAAAAATTAATCAAATTTATTTTCTGTTGACTAACATCTTTGTGTTAATTTGGGATTGGTGATATTTGTAAATGGTGAAAGAAATAATTCAATGCTCGATTAAAAAATGCAATGCATCCAACTTACCTTATCATAAACCAGTGAACAATTACTTTGGTTGCTTTTATTGCGAGAGAACCCATGCTTTCAATGAGTCATTTTTATCTTAAATGTAAGAATGAAAGAAATAAAATCATGATAATGAGAAATATGATAAAATTTTTACTTAATGAATGATCTTCTTGCTCATTCATCTACTATAAATAGTTTGACCTTCCAACTTTAGCTGATAGCTATATAGTATTCACTTTATTTTTCGACAAGAGAACATACACGTTTACAAGACTATATACATAGTATCTTTTTTTACTTTAGCTTTGATAGGTATAAATTTTAACAACTGATTATTTTTATTTTATTTTATTTTATTACAGTTCATTATGGATGATAATTTTGAAGGGATGTCTGTTGACCCAACCGATTCTGATTGTTTTCCGCCTCAACATACTAATACTGGAAATACTCCTCCACCACCCTCTGCTGATCCACCTCCAGATGCATCTCAATCTGTACCACCTAATCCTAACCCACCACCTAAACCCAATCCAGGCCAAGAGTCTCATTCAGAACCGAGAAATTTTAATCCCAATCATCCTTCTGCTTCTGAAAGTGCTGATCAGCAAGCTGATCAGCTAGGAAGAGATTGGGCTAGTGAAGTATTGAGGGAATTTTTCGGAGACCAATCATCATCTGCTCAGCCTAACCAAGGAGCAAGCACAAGTGGAGCAGGTAAGTAAAATTTGTAGTGTATTCTTTTATTGAAAAATAACCAATTTAATTAACTTATTTGAATTGTTAGTGAATCCCTCAATCATTATGGGTATCAGTGATTACCACAGACTCAATTCAGCATAGTCTCATGAGCGAGAACGGGGGTTAAGGGCTGTAAGAGGCTTAGTTAGAAGGAATGATGTTCCCAGGAGCTCGGACAGTCTAAATAGAAATATTTACCACTTTCTGAAGTATTGTCTTGGGGGACCAACACAAATATCAAAATATCCTGCGAGCCCAACACCTTTGGAGATTGAAAATTGGAAAGATTGGAGCCAATTCAAACTAAAAACCATTCAAACTGTCCTAACCCAAGTCCAATCTTCTAACCGTGCCAATTCTGCAGCTGATCGACAATTTCTGATAACCAATTCTATAGCCTTCTTGCGATCCAAAATTCGACTACCCGAATTTTTTCCAGCACCTGAGCCTTGAGGACTAAAAGGAGGAACACCGATCCCACTTTCTGTCAAAAGAAACTTAGAGCGTGAATTGCAAGAAAAAGGTTTTCGGAAATTCGCGTTTGATTGGACTTGCCGTGATTTTTCAGAATCAACTTGGAATCAAGTCATGGGAAGCATAGTATGCGACCACTGTACCAGATGTCTCACCACCTTGAATACAATCGATCAGTCAAAGCTTCAGTTCACTCAATGTGTTATTGAGAAATGGGTAGTTAATAAGGGGAAGGAGATGATAAGGTTGTTTGGGCAAGAAGAGGAAAGGGTAGCAAGAGAAAAGATTGAAAAGAGGGCAAGGGCACAAGTAAAACGTTATCGGACCAAGGTAAGTTTTTAATTTTACTTTACTTTTTGTTATTATGAAGCTGATTTAGTTGGAATTCAGATTGCTAGTGCACGCTACAAGTTAGCAAGAGATCTCTGCAGTGATGTGCCAGGTTTTGTTGTGCTTTTTCATGATACTAGGTGCATCTCTGATATCGAGGAAGGCCCAGCACCAGCCCCAACTGCACCTATCCGAGCTATTCCTGGATGGCGAAATCCTGAACTCAATGATTTGTTTAAAAAAATG
This sequence comes from Hemileia vastatrix, assembly GCA_030280995.1. Classification (NCBI taxonomy): domain Eukaryota; kingdom Fungi; phylum Basidiomycota; class Pucciniomycetes; order Pucciniales; family Zaghouaniaceae; genus Hemileia; species Hemileia vastatrix. The sequence goes on along the minus strand of JASXTE010000008.1, from coordinate 3,061,495 downwards.
GATAAGATGACAAAGGACTTAGCCCATACACCAGCTCAAAAAAAATCAGCATTAAAAACATATTCACGGTCATCAGAAAGGACAGTTGCACAAAATGGTATATTCAATGTTCCCAAATACCTCCCCAAGAATTGCTATTCAGCAACATTTTTGCAAGGATTATCTGTGAATGAACGTGAGTCACTTGGGGTTGGAGCTGATATTGATCTGGTAAAGATTCGGGAATCAATTAATAGAGCATCAACATCATCATAACTTAGGTATAACGGTGATCTTCTGTGTAATATAGCTATCTTATATTGAATTTTATGTATTCTGTTTTTTTTCAAAGAAGCTTGGTAAATGTTATAAAGTGATATGAGAGAGAGTAACATTTTATTTAAGAAAAACAAATAATGTCACCACGCAATATAGGGGGAGGACTTGCTAGCAAGTCCGCAACTTGAAGTCAGATGGAAATCAGATGGAACTCAGACTGAAGTAATACTGAACTTTCACTTGAAGTATCACACAAATAACAATGGATCTATATTGAAAACATAGTGAAAGTGTGAGGATAACTGAATGGAAGCCAGAAAAAATCATTCCATGAGTCTACTCAATGCAAAGTATTTTTTGAAGATCAGTGACTTTTTCTATTACCTACAACTGTTTTTACAGAATTGAAAACTATGTTTCAGCTACTATTTTATGGAAGTGAACTCTGTTCTTCGCCCGAAGAACAGAGTTCATCCTCCTATTTTCACACTCTGTTTTGTTTCAGCTAATATTTTATGGAAGTGAACTCTGTTCTTTGCCCGAAGAACAGAGTTCATCCTCCTATTTTCACACTCTGTTTGCACCAATCTCCATCCCTTTCAATTCTATCAACACATGCTTGTCTTCCCTTCCCATGCCTTTCGCTATCCTCCCAGCCCCATTGTATGCCATCCTCTTTTGATCCCCATTTCACCCCTCTCAACCTCTCCCAGACCCTTTTCTTCATTTAAAATGCCTCGGAACCCTTAATCTTCCCTTCCAACTCTTTCCCAACCTTTTCGCTACCCCATACACCCTTCCTCACCCCTCTCTCCAGCCTTTCCGGCCCTTGTAGCCCCATTTGTGTTCAAAGTAAATTCAATACTTCTTCATGATGGTTTCATCACTTCCTCAATGTGTGCTCAAAAAGATATGAATTAGGGTTCAAGGTTGCGGACTTGCTAGCAAGTCCGCCCCCCATATTGCGTGGTGTGTATGAGATATAAAAATGTATTTTCAACAAATTGATGGTCCATACCTCTTTATGTCACATTTATGTATCCATATTAATTTCAATCGAATTTAATGTTGACCAATACATAGTGAATACACGCTATGCCACTTATACTTGCCAGGCATTGCTACCATTAAATATGCCAGTATCAAAAATTAATTTTGATCGAAATTAATGAGCATGATAATCATGAATTTCTGGAGTCAACTGCTTATTTTTATGCATGGTGCCTTGCCAACATTAATTTCGATCGAAATTACTTTTGATACTGGCATATTGCATGGTGTCTATTCCTGGAAAGTGTAAGTGGCATAGTGTGTATTCATTACGTATTGGTCAACATTAATTTCAATAGAATTTAATATTGAAATTTTCATATTGAACCCAAACCAGCAAACGACCCAAAAAATTCTTCATAAAACTGCTCATTAATTTCGATCGAAATTAGTGAGCACCATATACATATTGAATGGTAGTTATATCTGGTGTGTGTAAGTTGTAAAGCATGTGTTCAATGTTTATTGGTCAACATTAATTTTGATTGAAATTAATATTAATGTGTAAATGATATTTACATGCTCAATATGCATTGTAATGTGTTTACTTAACAATAGAGTGCCCTACTTTTCATCTTACATAAAAATGCTTGGTAGCATGTCAAATTCAATTTTTATTAAAATTAATGTTGACATGTTACCATGCATAACAGTAAGCAACTGACTGAATAAATTGATGATAATCATGAACCTTAATTTCAATCGAAATTAATGTTGCCAAGTGCAGATTGAAAAAAAGCTATGCCACTTACACTAGCCAGGCATATTTACTATTTATTATGTATTGGTCAACATTAATTTTTATAGAAATTAATATGGATATGTAAATTTTATATTTACCCTCAACATGTATAGTAAATTTCAATACTTAAAAATACTTGCCGTCCTTTACATGTCATGCAAAAAAGCATTATATCATTTCAACATTAATTTTGATCAAAATTAATGTTGGAATGCCATTATGCATTGAAACAACTAACTGACTGAAAAAGTTCATGATCAAAATGCTCATTAATTTTGATCAAAATTAATGTTGACCAATACATATTGAATATAAGTAATCTCCACTTACTCAGACAAGATATAACTACCATTCAATATGTATATGGTCAGCCTTAATTTCGATCGAAATTAATGGGAAGTTTTATGAAGAATCTTCTGGGTTGTTTTCTGGCTTGGGTTCAATATGCAAATGTCAACATTAAATTCGATCAAAATTAATGTTGACCAATACATAATGAATACACACTATGCCACTTACACTTTCCAGGCATATATACATGCAATATGCCAGTATCAAAAGTAATTTCGATCGAAATTAATGTTGGCAAGGCACCATGCATAAAAATAAGCAGTTGACTCCAGAAATTCATGATTATCATGCTCATTAATTTCAATCGAAATTAATTTTTGATACTGGCATATTTAATGGTAGCTATGCCTGGAAAGTGTAAGTGGCATAGCATGTATTCATTATGTATTAGTCAACATTAATTTCGATTGAAATTAATATGGACATGGACTATGCATAAAATTCCTATAAGTATAGGTAAGCTAAGCAGTTAGATAAACTGGTTTGATCAAGTACACCATATAAAAATTGATGTTTTAATGCCTTGGTTAATTTCGATCAAAATTAATATTAAGCCATGCATGTTGAATTTTATCTATGTCTGTGTAGTCCATGTGAAATGGCTTGTATTCAATATGCAGGGGTCTATATTAATTTCGATCGAAATTATGAGGTTCATTGCCTCATAAATTTGATGGTTTCTGTCAGTGTTTCATGCATGGTGCCATCTGATACTTGTTGATTCCTATCAAAATTAATTTCAACACCAATATATTGAATACAAACCATGGCACTTACGGTACTTGGTCATAGCTAAAATTCAATATGCTAGTCTCAAAATTAATTTCGATAGAAATTAATCAGGATCCATGAAGTTTATCAATAGTGTATGAGTTAAGTTTCAAGTCATATGTTTCATCATTTTCTTGCACCCATTTCTAGGTTATCTCAACAATTTTTTTCAAGTTTTATTATATTAATCAAAACTGTGGTAAGTTGTGAAAAATTAGCTAATCCAAATCTCAAATTGAATATTAATATTTTAATAATTTTGAATGTTGCTTAAGGTATTTCATTAAGTGATTCATAATAATATTTTATCAACTTAGTAGTCCTATAACTTTTGAAAAGTAACAATTTTGGTATAGTTAGGGACAACAATGCAATATCTTGTGCAGACTAAGATATATTGCAAAATAAAACTATTCAATTTTTTTTTCCCTTAGTTGTATCCAAGTTTATCAAAGGTTTGGTCACGGTGCCAACACCCTAGCCTGACACTCCTCCTGTCACTTAAAAAACAAATTCTTATCTTAAATTCTAATGTTACCAATTTTATATTTATAATTCATTTCTTGTTTGATGAGGCATATCAGTATATATGTGAATCTCGCATTGTCATCTGAAATTAAATTTAACAAATATTCATAAAGGATTATCCTTTTTTTCATATAATATACTAATTAAGTGTATCTCCATTGTTTAGGAGTAAATTCTAATTTAAAAAATTTTGTATTTACCCGTGGCAATTTGAATATGGGATATAAATTTGTTATTATTTGTTTTTCACACTAAAAGTCCCCAAAGAATTACTAGTATTTTCTGTTAGCTACATCAAATTTCGCTTCAATATAAACAGATTGTGATTTAGCATGTTACTCAGTTTACCCCACTATGAATAATACATGTTAAAAAAAGCTCAAATAATATAAAATCCCCCTCTTTATGTTTTCTGTTTCTTTCATCCTCACTTTAATTTTAATCTTATTCAATTTTTTATCCTATTAAAATATCAACTTCAATTTTCTAGAATAGAGTTTCTTATAATTATTCATCATATTACATCATAATTTTTTGATATCGAATACTTTTTTTTAATATTCATTAATCAATATGTCTAGTATACAAAATCCTACACCTCCACTTTGTATGTATATCATGTTCCTCTCTCTTAATTTATATATTTCACTTATGTTCTATATCTTTTTTTTTCAAAAATTTGATTTTCCAGCACCCAAATGTGTTTCATCCCACTCTCTGATTGATACTCGCTTTGAAGCTTTTGAGCTTGCACCATGTCTGCCACATGGCATGGCACCTAACCCTCCTGTACTTAGCAATGAGAGGCAGGAAATAACAAGAGTTAAGTATCACAATTTACTTGAATTGGCTAGAGATAAAACAGATTAGCTTGTCAAGATCCTTAACAATAATCCTTCTCCTTCATATTTATCTAACCCTTGTAATAAATTACTCCAATATGTGAAAAGCCTTGAAAAATGTATGTTCATCACCTTTTTTGTCTCCTTTTAAATTAGTAGATAAGATTATTAATATTTTTTTTTCTTCATATATATTTGTAGCTTATGAGGAGGGTATGATTCCTCCTGATGAAGTCATTGTCATTAGGGATGATGATGAGACAGATGAACCATCAGCTTCAACTCATGCTTCAACTTCTAAGGAAAATCTTGAAACACCTGTTATCCGCTCCAAGAAAAAGAGATTATCCCAAGGCTCCTCTTTTGTTCGACGTATTAAACCGGCTTCTGCTAATGAATTTTCTGATGTATCAAATAATAAATCTCAAAAAAAAAGCAAAGGTTTTGATAATGAGTATATTCTTGTTTCCTTTTTTTTTATTGTTATTCTTTTATCTTTAAAATTCAATCATATATCTCTTTTATTGCTTACATATTGTACTTTTTATCTTTCTTTTGATATTTTGTACCAGAAACTCACCTGCTGTAGATTGTTCCATCCATAAACGCCCTCTCCCTGATGAAGATGATGAAAAGAGCAATGAAAATAGCGATGATCAACTATCAGAATATGAAGCTATGCTTGTTCATCAAAAAAAGCAAAGTTTAAAATCTTCTTCAAGACATGTTGATATGTTTGATAAAGATGATGATTCAAACAGCTCATCACCAAATTCTTTCATTTCTAAGAAGCAATACCCATCACCTCCTAAATTACCTACTTTGACCATTCTGAAAGCTTCTCTACCAATGAAATCAACTCCAATCAAGATATCGAAAAAACCTCTAACTTATTCACCCTCAGTTCTAAAAGAATCTGATTTGCAGGAGGAATTCTGTAAAATTCATAATTTTTATAAAGGTAGAATCAGCACGGCAAAGGTGCTCAGGTCGTGGTTGGAAATTGTTACTCTCCTCGAATTACGCTCTTCTACTTATTCCCAAGAACCCATGTCAAATATTCCAATGTTTACTTTTCATTGGGAAAAATCTTGTGGAGAAGATTGGCTTTCAAAACTTACTGAGTTATGTAAGTTACCATAATTTTTAGTCTTGACTTTTGTTCTTTTACTTATTTTTTTTTTCCTTTTGTAGCAAATATTTTTTTAGAGATTGATAGCTCACAGCTATGGGTACTCGATAATATTGATTTCAAAAAAATGGAAGATTTATGTGATCCTGATGGTTTAAATACTGAAATTCTTTCCTCAACAAAGAAAACGGATCACCCTGAATCCAATCTTATCCGAATGCTCATGAGATTAATGATCCCAAGTGACCACTGCCATTCTTCATGGGTATCTCTTATATCATCTTCACTTTATCTGACCGCACATGAATTCAGCCAGCTTCCATCACATCAAAACATTAACTCAGATTGTCCAATTGAACGTGGTCTTCAGCTTCTAGCTCACCTTTCAAATCTGAAGAGTCCGATTTCTGATGGCTTAGAAGTTGGTCCCACTGCACTTCAAACCCGTGATATATCAATGTCAACTCTTCTTCAAATCAGCAATATTATCATTGATATAATTATGTCAATTATCATTCTTAAATCAAAATATTGTGCTGCAACAATATCAAGTGGCAAGACTAGTGAAGCTCAACAATCAAGTGAGAAAAACGAAAATACTGAACTGACTATAATGAGAGAGAAACAAAAGGCTGCACTAAACAAAATAAATTCTGAATACTCCCACCACCGATATCAATCTTTCACATTCTATATAATTGATGGTGTCCGTGGTTTATTTCTGAGCTCTCAAGATCATAGATTGGCTTCAGCAGCTGATTGCTTGGAGGTAATATCAGAAGTTAAGTTTCTTAATTTACATGAAAAAAAAAATCATTTGATGGAAGAAATAATTTGGAAAAATTTAAATAACTATATTTTAACATTAATAAAACCTTTTATAGGCAAGTGTGATCCATTTCCTTTAAAATTTGATACCCCAAGTCCTCCGGGAATTGCTAGGGCTATTTCTGCAGATTTTTTTAATCACTGGAGCTCCATTCAGCCAGTATCACCTTTTTTTGCTAAACATAGCCTTTCAATAAATTAATATTCCAACATGTAAATAGATAAAGTTCTGTCTATATGATATATCTTGTATAATTCAAGTTATTTTCCTTCAAATACGTCAAAAATGTGACCATCTTTGAAATTTATTAAGTAACCTTTGACATGATTTTCTAAATTAATTATTAAAAAAAATTATTGTAAGTCCAGCAATAACAAAGATTTTAAAATCTACTTATATGATTTCAAATACTTGTATTAAATTCTTAAATATTTTATTGTTTATATAAAAATATGATAACTGCTCTAGTTTTGTTACTTTACCTTTAATATTATATAATCTATTATTTATTACAAATATTTTCGTTGATTGTAACATTTTTAATCAGAAGTAGAACAATTTAAATAATTAAATGAGTACATTCTTAAAAAAATACAATTTAATCTATTATTGATTCAAAATTCTTTCTTCAACTCTTTATTATTACCTTTTTTATTAATAAGCCTGTTTGACCTAAAATACTATACAGTTAATTTGGTAGCATTAAATGCACATTTTTATGGCTAATATATTTCAAATTCTTTATTATAGTTTTTTTATTTTAGAACCTTTGCTACCAATTTAATAAAAATGACATTTAAAGATTTCACAACTTATATATTTCCTCAAAAGTAAATCAAATTTTCTTATAATATTATGAAAAAAAATTATTTTATTTCACAAATAAAAAAAATAGATAATACTATAATTATCAAAACTGAAAATGTTACAGCTACTCCCAGTATTTATCATGTTTAAATTTGCATTAAGTTGTGTATATATAATATAAATTTTTAATATTTATATATCTAGATTTTTTAGATTTGTCTTAACATTAGATAAATAATACTTTGCTGATTCTATTTCTTCCTCTATTAAGTCATCTCTTTTCAAAAAAACTCTCAAAGCACTAATCAAATATTCTAACCTAAATTTTTCTTTTTTAATTTCTAAGTATTCTGAAATATCAATATCAAAAACATTAAGCTTTTCTATAGCATGAAAAAGTCTAGTGCTGATTTGAATAGAAGAACCTATCCTAGTGAAGCCAGGAATTTCATGACATCTTGAGGTAAAATGCCTTAGTTGATTGGCAGGCCATAATGTCACTGTTATTCCATTAGTTGCTTCAAAGTTGATTTTACTTCGAATTTCGGGAAACATAAGTTCTCCACCTATTTGTCGTGGTTGGGTCTTATCATACTTCATATGAATGGTGTTTTTTTCTGTATCTTTAGGAAAAAATATTCCTAAAGTATACTCACTTGCATCCTTATCGAGATGAACCTCATTAGAGAACCCATTACCATTCCCTCCAGATGTCCAAGTTAAATTACTAGCAAACGGTACACCCTCTTCTTCACTAGAAACTTTTGAAAATCCAGGAATACCAAGTTTTGCGCAAAGATTAGTTGCCTCATTGTACTTTACATATGATATTTTTTTAAAAAAATATTCAAAGTACATTGCAATCCTCTTCATTCGTTTTTTATATTCATCCGTTTTTACAATATCATCAGTGTATTCATCTGCAAGGAAAAGCATTCAAAAATTCAGTATTTAAATTAAAAAAAGTGATACTTACGAATATGTAAAGATTTCTTTCTATCTAAAATAAAGCCACCACCAAACATTTTTCCAAAACCACCAGCTCTTTGATGATAACCATTATTTTTAATTTCATGTTCGCAGTAAGAAAGATCCTTAATGCATCGCACCGTAGCTTCTAACATATCTAGTTCTTTGAGCTCATGAATTTCAAAAGTCTGCACAAGAACATTAGGTATTAAGACACCTTTTGGTTTATAAATACTACATCCAGGAAAAAAATTGTAATAATTATTGCAATCTGTCATATTATTTGCATAAGATCGTGCATAGAAATGTGGCTTCTTCCCGTTTGTATCCATTCCAAGAGCGTTTACAAGTTTCATTCCAGTATCAATGTCTTTCGCCCACCTATTGTTAGAGTTCTTCCCTGGCCGTTTTTTTTTTTCAAATCGTTACTCATTGATGGTTCAATCCTAAGAGAATTCAATTTTGATTTAAAATAGAAAAAAATCAAAAATTAGAAAATAGTAACATAATTTCAATTATCAGTCAATGATACCTTTAACTTTATCATATCTTCAATATTAGAAATACAAAAGTTAGCATATCTACATATTAGTAAATTTATATACTTTTTCTTTATTTCAAATATTAAGAAAGCGTTTCAAAGGTATACTTTATTAAATTATACATATAAAGAGTATAGCTTTATCCTGTATGCATTCAGCAAGTACGAGATTTGGCTCTACACTTAATATTAATAATATAATGAAAGTATAACTCCAATACACTAGTAATATTAAAAAATTTACGGAATTATGATATCCACATATATAAAATGAAAAATCTTGCTCTGATCAATATATTGACTTAGAAAGTTATACTTCAAAAAATTATTAATTTTTAAATTGTAGCATTGTCCTGTATGCTTTCAGCAAGTACGAGACTTTGAAACAACTTAAAAATCAATAAATTAAAGGTAAAGTACAAACAATCTAATTATTATTATGAAAAGCAAAACATTATCCTGTATGCTTTCAGCAAGTACGAGATGATGTTTTACTTTTCATATTAATAATATAATGGTTGAGAAAGTATTAAAGAAATATAGAAAAATGATAAGCAAAACATGAACTTACATGTCTATAAAATCTTCTTCCATTTGTAGCTGATTGATCAAAATTAATTATAAAGTTTATTTTATAATCACTGTTTTAAAAAATAAATGGTTAGATAAATAAATTGAACATTTTTGATAAGGAATAAAGAAAAGTAAATTGACAAACAAATAAAAAAACTTTAAGTTAACTGAAAAAGAATTATTTTATAATGAATCGAAAGGGTACAGTAAAAGATACCATAAAAATAAATTCAGAATTAGAATCATTAGATTAACTTGTCAAAAGTGTAAAAAAGTGTAACAAACCAAAATGATATGAAATGCAATAGCAAGAAAAATTTGCTTACCGGTAATCAGATAAGGTCAAGAAAATAGTACCAATAATTCAAAATGATAAAGCAAAAATATGATTGATAATTTTTGAAAAAGGTAAGTGAGAAAGAGAAAGGAAAAATAAATCGGGTGGCAAACAGATGTATATATCATGAATTTTCACTGATCACATTTTCAAAAAAATGCAGCTCACCAAGTCATATGATAAACTTCATCTAAATTCCAAGAATGATGTTGCCAAGGCACTGTACACAGCATGATCATTTTTTCCCATGCATATACTAATTCCAGCTAGAATTTACTTGGCTGCATGTTGTACAGATGCACATTTGTGGAACACTGAATTTCACATCTAAAAAAAATTGACGCCACATAATTCTAGCTACCATGTTTCACGTAGCTAAAAAACATACACTCATCACATTTAAATTTACATTGCGCCAAAATTAATTCATTTTTGAATTTTTTTAAAGGAAACTATAATGTGCACCACCTATTTCTAAAATATGAACCTCCGCACCATATTAAATTGGGAGACTTTTAATTATGCAATTTTTTTGCTGTGACCTTTTTCCTGATCTTACTTGGTTCAAAATATTGAAACATGGCCAATGTTGATGAAAGAAACATTTGATTTTGTTTCTATGTGTAACAATGGAAGGCTGTTTCTTACTGGAGAAAGAGTGTTGTATATTTTATTTGAACAAATTTTTATTTTTTTATGTATTTTATTTAAAAAATTTACTTTTTATTGCAGCCAGATTTATACTGGCTGCTTTTTAGAAACCTTAATTTATGACCCAAGCCTTTGAAATTGGCTTGGGTCCCTTACATTGCAATTTAGTACTTCCAGCCAGGTTTCCCCTGGCTGGAAGTGTCTCTTTCAAGCAATCGAAGTCGCTAAAAGCGACTTCGATTGCTTGCTGTTATGTTTGCCACCCTCCCATCTAATTTACTAGGCTGGGAGGTGGCCAAAGCAGTGTGCAACGCGCGTTGCTGCTGCAAGTAACGCGCGTTGCACAATCGCTACCATATTTCATGCAGCTGATATCAAGTCAGCTGCATGAGATATGCGCAGCATGTGCAACGCGCATTTCTGCTGCATGCAATGCGCATTACTTGCAGCAGCGATGCGTGTTGCATGTGCTGCATGCAGTGCATTGCACAGCCAGTTTTTTTCTGGCTGTGCAATGCACACAGAGAAACCAAAGTCCCTGCAAGGGACTTTGGTCTCTAAAATGGAAGCGACTTTCCCTACCAGGTGCAATCTGGTGGGAAAGTGAGAGAAACGTTAGACCGAAGTTGTTTGAAAGCAACTTCGGTCTTAAAAACATTAAAAATCATAAAAAAAAAATGAGAAATGTAGAAAAAAAAAATTAAAAATTAAAATGTGAGTATAAGAAAAAAAATAAGTTCTAGTGATACCAAAAATCCAAGCCAATTTCATTTGGCTTGGTTATTTAATAATTAATTTTTAATACATTAAATTTAAAATTCAAACACCATAAAATATATGAATTTTTTTTATATGAATATTATAAATTTAATCTACCTCTTTCTCATAATTATATTTATAATTTTGTTTTTTTAATTTTTGACATTTAAGTTTATTTTTTGGAAATACAAAATTAAATTTTCAACTAAATTTTTTAGTAAGGTAAAATAAATTATAAATTTGACATTTTGTAATTGAATAATGAAAAAATTTTTAAATTTATTTAAAAAATATTTTTGTTAGAAGAATACAAATATTTTAAGGGTAGAAATATGGTGCAAATTGTAAGTAAAAAAAATTATATTTTTTTTTGTGAGGGGTTATTTCTATTTTTAAAAATATTTTTCAAAAACATTCATTAAATACTGAATTAAATTACTTTGAAACTCAAATTTTTTGTAAAATAATTAAAAATGAAATAATAATATTGTTGTATTTGATATAAAATTTGAATTGGTAATATTAATGTCTCTTTAAGTAAATTTGAAAATCATTTAAAAAGACCATGTTGATAAGTACTTCATTTTTGATATACAATGGTTATATATATATCTTATATATATTTCTTGAGTGTTATTTTTATATACATTCAATAAAATTTGTAATATAAAATGCCATTTAATAATTAATTAATGTTCAACTTAGTTATAACAACTTCATATTTAATACCAGCCACTAGTATTTACTTTTTAATTTAAAACTCCAATATAATATGAGAGTATCCTTATTTTGTCTGTATTTAATGAACAACAATAACAGACCATAAATGAGTGGGTAGTTAATTACAATAAATAGTTGAAGAATAACCTATAAGAAATGATAAGTTTATCAAAAAGAGTACATTAAAAAAATATACTTTTGAATTTTTTTTGATATAATTTGGGTAGTTAAATGAAAATTTAAATTATCAGACATCAAAATGGATAAAATCTAAAAGTAGTGTTTATATAATAAGCCTCATAAAAAAAAAGGATAAAAAATCTACTATGTAACTAAATTATTAAATATTAAGGTATTATTAAAATTATTGAAAAACTTATTTTACAGTTATAATGAAATCTAAATGTGAAAATAATGGTGGGATAATAGTAAGACTATGTGGAAACACTTTAATTTATACATACTTTCAACTATGTTCAGATAAAAAAATTGTTAAAATTGTATAATAACATCTAGTTAATAGTGATGCAATTTTATTTATATCAAGAATAAATTTTTCTGAGGAAAAACTAATTAAATTGAGATATGGCCATCTCCTTTCAAGAGATAGAATAATAATAAAAATTTAAAAAATTATAATAAGTATTCTTAATCACCATTTTTGAAAAGTCTCTAGTAAAATTCATTATAATATATCATTCATTGATTACATTATATGGAGTTTCATCTTGAAGTAGTGATGTGCAGCTTTGAACTTACACCACGCAATATAGGGGGAGGACTTGCTAGCAAGTCCGCAACTTGAAGTCAGATGGAAATCAGATGGAACTCAGACTGAAGTAATACTGAACTTTCACTTGAAGTATCACACAAATAACAATGGATCTATATTGAAAACATAGTGAAAGTGTGAGGATAACTGAATGGAAGCCAGAAAAAATCATTCCATGAGTCTACTCAATGCAAAGTATTTTTTGAAGATCAGTGACTTTTTCTATTACCTACAACTGTTTTTACAGAATTGAAAACTATGTTTCAGCTACTATTTTATGGAAGTGAACTCTGTTCTTCGCCCGAAGAACAGAGTTCATCCTCCTATTTTCACACTCTGTTTTGTTTCAGCTAATATTTTATGGAAGTGAACTCTGTTCTTTGCCCAAAGAACAGAGTTCATCCTCCTATTTTCACACTCTGTTTGCACCAATCTCCATCCCTTTCAATTCTATCAACACATGCTTGTCTTCCCTTCCCATGCCTTTCGCTATCCTCCCAGCCCCATTGTATGCCATCCTCTTTTGATCCCCATTTCACCCCTCTCAACCTCTCCCAGACCCTTTTCTTCATTTAAAATGCCTCGGAACCCTTAATCTTCCCTTCCAACTCTTTCCCAACCTTTTCGCTACCCCATACACCCTTCCTCACCCCTCTCTCCAGCCTTTCCGGCCCTTGTAGCCCCATTTGTGTTCAAAGTAAATTCAATACTTCTTCATGATGGTTTCATCACTTCCTCAATGTGTGCTCAAAAAGATATGAATTAGGGTTCAAGGTTGTGGACTTGCTAGCAAGTCCGCCCCCCATATTGCGTGGTGTTATGTTATGAAAAACAAAAAAGTTAAAAAATATATAGTTATACTAATGAAAAAGCCAAAAATAAAAATACTATTATAAATTAAAAAAATAAAACTACATAAATTTTATTCTGCTCTAATGATGGAAGGGTACTATGTATGAATTTCCACATGTTAAATCCAAACCTGCTTTAAGGCTAGTTTACAGGTAGAGCTATTAAGTTTCCTTAAATTCCAAAAATAACTTATGCATTTTACTAATTATTTTTTTCTTGTTTCTTTCCAAAGTTGTTAGAGTTGCTTAATTAATACTGTTATCTTGATTGTAAGATATATAATTTTTTTTGAATACATGATTTATTGTTTCAAAAATTATATTATAAATTTAAATCATTTATTTCATTTTCTAAAGCTTCATTGTCAAAGACACAACTCCATTTTCTATTACTTAACAAATATATAAAATGTGATAGTAAAATTTGAGGAATTTTCTTTTTGAGAGGGTCAAACTATATTGTGAAGATTTTTATCTAGAAATTCTTGTACTCTAAAACCAAATAATTTTCTCCCTTAAGTAAGCCATTTCAAAAATATGAGAATATAAACAAGAATATTAACTTATCTTATTTTTATTTTCGTTACTGAAAGTTTTAGTTCAATCCCTTTTTTTATATGACATTAGTATAAAAACATGGTTAAATGCTACTATATAATTAATTTTTATTATATATATATATATATATATATATATATATATATATATGAAATATTTAGAACGTCATCCTTTTTTATTTACTTGAATAAATGGCTCAATTATAATACCCAACACTTATTAATGTTTCCCAAACTCAATAACAAATTTCTCATATGAAATATTAGCTTCTAATATAAGAAGTTTATCTATAGATGATATTCAACATGTGATTTTACTTTTTAGATTCAGCTAAAATTAAACAAAAGGAGAAATCATGCATATGTGTATAAATGGTAACCATATGTTACTTAGAGGATTGTGAAATTCACTCATCAGAATGGTTTAAGTATTAAAATAAATTGAGGTCATTATTTTCTAGTATTTGAAACTAATTAGGAAATTATTCTAAAAATATATTTTAATGTGTATCATGTTTAAAAAGTTGGAAATATGATTTTTGAAAATTGTGAGTTTCTTATGAGATACCAAGCTTTAGTTTACATTGTTTCAAGTAGAATAGAATTTTAGTATTATAAATTGAAAGCAATGTACCATTATCAGATTTTAACTGTGTTCTACTTATAGAATGATTACATAACATTAAACATTATTTAAATCAAAAAGGTTTAAAAGATATTTAGAATTTTACCAAATTTCACCATTTATTAATCTTTGATTTGAAAACAAACTATGATGTACACTCACTAGAAATAAGCAATCCCAATTTTAACATAATTTATCAATCCAAAAATAATGAGTCAATTAACATGAAAATATATATTATTTCAAAACCAATTCTCTAGATTTAAAATATGATGCTTTAATGAAAAATTATTACAAAACTTTAATGCAATGAAGTCTCTTAAAAAATTCAAAAATAGAATATCAAAACAAGTAATTTCTGCAAAAAAAACTACTAACTATTGTAGATAAAGCATAAAAATAAGTCATATTTTTTAAAAAAATGATCTAACAATATTTATTTTTGTTAAAAAAATCAAAACATTGTTAAGTTTGCTTGTTATAATAATGTTAAAATCCACTAAACATTATCTAAAGGTGGTAAAATATGTTAAAAATAAGTTGAATTTTATGAGATAAAAATCAACAATTTTGTATCATTTCCTGTTGTGCTATGACTTTATTCCACCCTTTTTATCTGATTCTTCCAGTATTACTTTGCTATGATCACTAGTTTTCAAGTTAAAATTTACAAATGTTCATTATACTTGATAATATGAAAAATAACTCAAACTTTTATAACTACCAAATAAGATTTTGTAACTCCTTCTTTCAATCAATATTTGAAGAAATTTTAGTTTATTTGAGTAATGATTTTAAGAATAACAAAAAATTTGAAATTCACAAGGAATTATTTCCAGAGACTATAATTATTTACTTGTGTAATGCATGAGCTACTTATCAATGATGTAAAACATCAGAAAAGTAAGTTATAGTTATAAATCTACAGATTATACTGTTTCTGGTATATATATCTTCAATAAATCTTTTAAACTTATCTTAGCCTACATACCACACAATAGAAAATCATTATATTAAAAAAGGAAAAAATTCTATGATAATATCATAAAGAATGATAACCATGGATTAATATTCCATAAAAATGGTTAATAATATTTTAAGAGAACCTAAATCAGTATTCTTTCATCAAAATATATCCTTTTTGTCTTTGTAATTTATTCCAAACAAATTTTTTGAAAGTTGAATCTATATATCTAATGCCAAAACCACTATTAAGTTCCCTCTTAGACTTTTTAAGAAATTATATATATATATATATGTATATATATATATTATTTATCAAAAATTGAAATAAAGAATAAAAACATAATTTTATTTACCTTTAATTATTTAAATATAGAGTATTTTCAGAATGCATTGTGGTTACTTGTGAAGGTTAGAAGATTTGAAGTTGGATTTATGAGTTTTTAGAAGGGCAAATATTGTAAAATTCTTTCATAAATATTTATTTCATAGTTTCAAATGTTGAAATCTACAAACTAATGGGATTTAAAATTATATTGAGATTTAAAATCTGTTTTCTACTCAAGTAAAATAAAATAAAATGATGATATCAAAATTGAAATTAAGTTTAAACTTTTGATATGCTCTATCTTCAATTTTATTGATAGTGCATCAAAAATTTAATAATATTTTTTTCCTTCATCACTTTTTACATAAAAGATAGTTTTATCATTTTATGAATTAAAGATTGCTTATATAAATTTAACATCTATGTCAACTGTTTATGACTATTAATCTATATAATAAATTTTTTAGAAGAAAAAATAACATCAGTATATACTGACTTTGAAATTATTCAATTTAAAATAGTTTACAGGTAGATAATGAAGGGTGATTTCATTTTTGAATATGAACTATAGAAGTCTTATTTTATCAATTTTAATTCTTTTTGAGCTCAAATGTATCCACTGCAACTTAAGTAAGAATAAAAATTATTTTTATTGAGATTTACATGAGAAAGTATGCCTATTATTCAAAATCAAACTTGCTCTAATGGTGTTTTTCAATCATTATTTCCATTCATAACAATAAAAAACATTTCAATTTGCTGATGTTTTAGTTTTTGATATCCCCAAGTTTATATCTCAGGTGTACTATTCACAAAATTATTAAAAATATAATTTTCGAAATACATGATAAACTTGAAAGTGAGGGGGCATTAAATTTTTAAAAATGAATTCTAAATTCAGGATGGATAGTATTTTTTCTATTTTCACAAATGAACAATTTTTTGTTTCAATTAATCCAGAAAGAAAATTTTGTTGTAAGCATATTATATTATATTTATTATGATTTTAAATACTATATTTTCAAGATTTGTGTTTAATATTTCCTGTGAAAGTTAATGTTAATGTGAATTTAAAGTAAGCTTGAAGAAATTTAATCAATAGGCATATTGGATATTTAAAATAATATTTTGCTCCAATCTTGAATCATCCTGGGCTAAAAATATCCCAAATAAGGTTTTTGTGGGTCAATTTGGATTTAAGTAGGATTAAGTGAGGTTTAATAAAGGACAGATAAAAGGCTAAATTCATTACTAGTGACTTTTTTCTCAAAATAGTTATAAAATATTTATCATTCTGGACTCAAGCTTCAATAAAGTTGAATTGAAACAGAGATAATTTCTAGCAGCACAACACCATATTTACAAAGGTGTAAAATACCTCAAATATTACTCATAATATAGGAAGGCAAGGAATCTACAAAATTCACATTTCAAACGAGGATTTATATTTTGAATTTGAAATTGAGAAATGGAATATTATTTTCCAATTTAAATATCTATTAGTCATTTTAACAAAAGTTTTCAGTAATCAGATTGAATTTTGATGGTATTTTGTTGTAGATTAATCATTTTGATGAGACATTTACTCAAAATTACTGGTTTCGTTTCTAATATTCCATGTGAAATTCATTATGAATCTTTTTGAAAGTGAATAGTTGACATATTGGATATGCAAAAGCTTATGTTAGATCAAAGTGAGATCAAAGGGAGCTTAACTGATGATCAAATTAGGATTTTACAAGATCAAACGGTGATCAATGTAGGTTCATCTTGAGCTCAATCTGTGACAAATCTCTGACTAAATGTAAGGCCAAACAATTTCCTACATGGTGATGATGTCTGCATAATTCAAGCATAGATTTGTGGCTCAACGGAGCTCAAGCAAGGGGTATTGCTAGCAATACCCCCCCATTTTTTCTGTGGTGCTTTATTATATTTTTTCAATATCATACAAATTATTATTTTTATTAGTCTTACAGTTCTAATATAAATCTTATATAATTACAAGGTTGCCATAAGTCTATTAATAACAATAAATGATTGCCACACATTGAGATATAACTTATTAATAATATTATATATCATTTAAATCTACTATAGTGTTATTACTCATAAAGTGTTGTTGTATTACTCTCCATTAACTTAATTTAATTCCATCTCTCATTTATTATTACAATAGTCTTTTTTATTTTCCCCTTCTATTTCCTCCTTTTTCCCTCCTTTCATTCATCTTCTAGACAAACTGCCGATACACTCCCTTACTCTAAAAAAAGAACAATTAAGAAATTCTATGATTTTTTCTTATTATATTTCTGTGGCAGAGTAGGAAGATTAGATATCTCTTTCCCAGGTATCCAAGAATCATATTCAGAAGATTTATTCTTGAATCTCAATAATTATTCTGTACCTTTTTCAGCAGTAACTATTCTGTCATTTAGAATCTTATCAATTTCTGCTGTCTCAGTGATTTTATTAGGGGGTTTTTTTGGCCTTCCCCTCCTTTTGAGATATAAATCACTATTGGATGTGTAAGGTTTCAAAAGAGCTGATGGAAAAACAAGATGTTTTCTGTCATATGGAGAATACAAAATAACTTCAACTGCATTATCACCAACCATTCTTCTGACAACAAATGGACAAAAAATGGGGTCTTTCAATTTGTTATTACTTTGTAAATTGAAGTGGACTGTAGAAATCAACACTTCATCACCCTTTTTAAAAGGGTATTCTTTATGGGATTTGTCCCATCTCTTCTTCTCAAATTCAAATGATTTTTCAATAAATTTTTGAGCATGACTCATGAAAAGTTGTTTCATTTGAAGAAAATATTTTACACCAGGATTTAAATCTAATTTAGGTATTTTATTATTGAGAATTTGGGCAGGATTTTTTGGAACATATCTAAGCCAGAGCTCAAAAGGCTTTCTTTGAGTAACAGAATGAACAGTGCTATAAAAAGTAAATTCCAACCCAGGAAGTAAGGTAACCCAATCTTGAGTGAATCTGTCATTGTCTTTATACTCAAGGCCAATACCTTCTTATCATTCCCTCTAAAGTCTGAATCATTCATTCAGATAATCCATCAGTCTTAGGGTGATGGGCAGTAGAAAGTTTCAAATCAAGACCACAAACATCTATCAGAGACATCCAAAATTCAGAAATAAATTTAGGGTCTCTGTCAGAGATTATGGCTTTAGGAAAACCAGCAGTATTAAAAATATGAGACCACCATAATAAAGCTAATTCTTTAGTGGAAACATTCTTGTGAGTAGGGATAAACTTACACATTTTTGTGAATCTGTCCACAATAACCCAACAAGAGTTATAACTGTCTTTTCCACAATCAGTAATCCTGTTACAAAATCCATGTTTATTATCTGCCATGGTCCATCAGGAGATTCAAAATGTTTCATTAATCCAGCTCTCTTACCAGTCAATATTTTTGATTTTTGACAAGATTCACAAGATTCAACATATAATTTGGTGTCTTCAGACATATTAACCCACCAAGCAGTGTTTTTAATTCTGATCATTGTTTTTTCAAGATCAAAATGTCCAGCTAATATGTTATCATGACAAATTTTCAAGATGATTTCTTTCATAGAAGGAGGAATACCAATGACTTTACTTAATTTCTTCTAAAATATAGAAATCCTTCAACAATTGAAAATTTACTTTTTTCCAAAGCCTTTTGGTACTTTTTTGGTAGGGTTTTAATTAATGCTTGCATTGAAGCACTCTTTGGATCATTTAATATGGTGAATAACATTTTTTAGTCAGTGTCCTTATCATATGAATCCAGAATAAGCTGTAATAGCTCTTCTTCCATATCAACTACATATATCCCATGAATATGAATAATTTCATCCTCAGGATCATAAGCAGGATTTGAGTCATAATTTGGTAAAGGTAACCTTGATAAGATATCCAAATTTGAGTGAAAAATACCAGCCCTATGAATAATTGTCATTCTCCCTCTGTATTTCTGAACTTCTAACTGCCATCTGAAGATATGTCTGTTAGGTGTTTTCAAGTTTAAAATGAATTTAACTGCACTGCAGTCAGTAAAAAGTTCAAATTTCTGGTCCTCTAGGTAATAATTTAGATTTTCTAGAGCCCACACTACGTCTAAACATTCAAGCTTAGTGGCACCATATTTCAATTCACTATTTATCAAGGTTCTTGATATATAACACATTACTGATTCTTATACTTTATCATTCATCACTTTTTTTTGATAGAGGGTAGCACCAATATCAATAAAACTGAAATCAGTGTACAAAATAAATGTTTGATTAAAGTCAGGTAAAGCAAGAATTGGTTCTAACATCAAACAGTGATTCATAGTGTCAAAAGCTCTCTGCCTTTCACAATTCCAGACAAAAGCGAAATCATTTCTAGTCAATTGGGTAAGGGGTAAAGCTATGACTTGGTAATTTCTATTATAATGTCTATATTATCCACACATTCCCAAAAAACTCTGGAGCTCTCTAACTGTGGTAGGAGCCTTCATCTGTTCTATGGCTGCCACTTTGTTTTGGGCAACACATATCTGTAACCCTGAAATAAAATGACCAAGTACTTTTAAAGAATGAAAACAAAATTTACATTTCTTCAAAGAAAGTGTCATATATATTTTATCCATTTTGTGGAACACTTTACACAGGTGGTTAAGATTGTCCTTAAATTTTTTTGAGAATATGATGATATCATCAATATAAACCATCAGCCATCCCTTAATTATCTCTTG
Organism: Hemileia vastatrix; assembly: GCA_030280995.1. Lineage (NCBI taxonomy): Eukaryota > Fungi > Basidiomycota > Pucciniomycetes > Pucciniales > Zaghouaniaceae > Hemileia > Hemileia vastatrix. Next base: position 3,040,789 of record JASXTE010000008.1, on the reverse strand, counting down.
ATGGAATGTGTTGTCCATAACTTTTTGAAAAACTGAAAGGGCATTTTTAGTGCCAAATGGAATCCTAACATACTTATAAATACCCTTATGAGTAGCACTCATCAGAAAATTCTTGGAATTCTTCTCAACAGGTACCTGGTGATATCCCTTGTTACCATCAAGACAGCTGATATATTTAGCACCTTTTAAGGTAGCATGTATAGAGAAAATTCTAGGTAAAGGATAGATATCATCAACAGTATAAGTATTTAATGCTCAATAATCACCACATAACCTGGCTTTATCTTTCTCATAAGAAATTAAGACAGGTGAGATAACGCAATTTTTATGTTTTTCAAGTACCTTTTCAATAATATTCATTTTTAAAAGGGTAGAGATATTGTCTTCAATATCTTTCCTCTTTGTGAAAGAAGAAGGATAAGGCTTCTTCTTTAAACCAGGTGGTATGTCAGGAAATGGAAAAGATAATGAAAGTTTAATTTCCTCTTTAACTAATCCTAGTTCATGTGACCCATGAGCAAAGGCCATAGGAAAAGATTTTATCAATTTAATGATGGAATCTTTATCTTCACCAGATAGTTTTTCTCCAAAAGAAGAATTTTCAATTTCAGAAACAAGGGCATGCATTTCTTTTGTAGATCTTCCTTTATATTTAACCACAAAATTACATGTGTTCAATTCTGGTTTTAATAATTTTTTGGGGGAGGAAATCTTAAATCTTCTCTTCCCATTAATCCCCATTGTGAAACATTGGTTTGAAGGATCCAATTTTATGCCATACTTGGTTTAAATATCATTTCATAAAATAAATCAACTGCTGAATTTATCATTTTTCATGACAACAAAATCACAAATAGTTCTTACAAAACCATGGTTATATTTAAAAAAACTGTGGCTTTGTATTTACCAATGGGGAAAAAAAAGAGCCATAACCTCTCCAATTTTCAGAAATGATAGGCATAAGTTTTGATTTGTAGTTTTAATCCACTAAAGCAAGTGCTTTTTCAGATACTACACTTCCTCCAGCTCTGGAATCCAGAACAACTTCAATTCTGGTTCCATTGATCAAGACTGGTGCCTTGAGAGGGACAATAACAATTGAAGTATCCTCAATTTTCTTTATGAACTCAGCATTCTCAACATTAGATAAATCATTATTATCAATATCAATTGTATATAAATAATGAATATCCTCTTCCAGCATCAAGATTTCTTGTTGAGATTCATATGAAATATTGCTGGAACAATCACTTGAAGTATCATCCAGTGCTATTGTGTAATCAGCCTGATTCTCAGTTTGTTCAACAAGATTTATCTTCTTGTCTCATACATGGCCTTTCTTCCAAGGCTTATTGCACTTGAATCAAGTGTTTGTTGCATACTTTTTAGTTGCAACAGGGGCAGAAGGTTTACCAACCTTTTCCAGAGGTTTCTGTTGGTAAGTGGAGGGTTTCTCAAAAGGGGTTCTAGGAATGAATCTTCTGGCATCATACTAGTTGTTTAGAAGGATCTTATTACAAGTATTGATGAAAGAAGAATTTTCTCTGGAGAACTCAGTCCTAGCCACTATCAAGTCTCTCAAAGACATTGGTAATTTATAAAGGATCCTGTCCTTCCATAATTCAAACTCCATATTTGGGTCCATTGTTCTCAAGATTTTAACAAGTTTATCAAGAACTTAATAGTTTTATCAGTAGAAGAGCTATATCTAGTTTCCTCATACTGCCTTTGTTGAGCCATCCTAAAATTCTAGCCACCAAATTGTGCTTTAATCAATTTCTTCCAATCTTCCCATGAGTAATCATTCCTATTCAAGAGAACAGATTCATACCACATTAGGGCTACATTAGTAAACAAAGAAATTCACTTAGACACAATTTCATCATCTGGGAGTTTGTAAGAATTTTTTAGATGATCAATTCTGCAAATGAATTTCTGCCAATCAGAAGAAGAATCACCATCAAATGTTGGATACTGGTTAAGTTTTGGTCAATTCTTTTAATTTGAAGTAGTCTCCTTATTACAAGCTTGTTTCTGAGTGAGAAGGAGCTGTAACTTCTCCAATTGGGAAGTAATTTCATTGTTTAATCCTTCTGTGGATTTTACAGTTACATAATTAATCTTTGATAGAAACTCAGTGATATCAACAGATATTTCTGGCACTAATTTTACTGTGGATGAACTAGGAACAGGTACAATTTGGATATCCTGCACAAAAGGTTCTTTTCAAGAAATTTCAGATAATTTTTGATCATGTAACAATGAATTCAATTTCTCCTCAATAATTGTTAACCTAGTTTTTACTCTTGGAATACAAGATAAATTCTCATTGATGGTTGCAAAAGATAATTGATTCTTATTTTTTAAAGATGAATAATGGTTACTCAATCTTTCTAAGTTCATCTTGTTTCCCTTTAGCTCCTGGCAACAGATGGACACAGTATCTTTTAATTAAGACACTCCTCAATGCTAAATAACCCTGTTCAGTTAACAAACTATTATATTTCTGAGTCAATTGAATGTTTTTTATTATATGATTTTGTTTAGGAATAATATCCCTCAAATATTCATCATTAATTTTTGCTACATCTGAAGTGTTTCTCAATAAAGAAATAGAGTAAATTTCCAGATTCTCATAAAACTCAGGATAAAGTGTTTCATAAATAATATCCATATCAAGATTTATCATTTAAGTAGCAATTAAAAGTAAAGGATAAGATACATTAGAATATTGAGTGATTTTTCAACTTTTATCAGCCTCTACTGGTCTCACTGTTTCATCACCTCTTCCAGAATTACCTGAAGGAACTGAATCAGTTACAAGAAATGGCACTTCAGATTCAATAGAGGGGCTTACCATGGCTTGGGAAAGACTTAAATGTGGTTGTTTTTTCTTCTTCTTTCTCCTTGGTATGGATGAGGAGGTGTTGGGTTGAACTGATTTGTTCTTGAAAGACCTGCCTGAGGTACATGTTGCTGTTGTTGTTGGGACAGATAATCCCACTGGGTGTTCAGCCAATACCACTGCCACTTTGAGACTTCCACTTTTTCTTGTTACTGGGGGGCCTGTTGTGGAAGGGCTTTTGGAGGAGGAGGATTTTTCTTCTCTTGAAAAAAAGACTCTATATTTCTTACCTTGTCTTCTAGACAGTCTACTATTGACCTCAGCTTGAGGTTTTCTGTCTTCAACTCCTTGATGTGAGTGGATAGAATTTTTACCTGCTGGTTTAAGGGCATCTTTTTTATCTTGAAGCCTTTGGGAAGCTCTTCTGGAGGGTTATTAGAAGGCTTTTGCTCTTGAGCAGTTGTCTCCACTATTATTTCCATCTCCTGCATTTCTACATCCTGATTGGTCCAGTAATTGATTAATTTGAGCCAGTTTTGTAGTCAAAGGAGAACTTACAGAAGAGGCTTAATCATAGTCAATTAAATCTATTTCCTCACATGGCCAGCAGAATCACCTTGATCTGTCATAGTTGTTATTAACCTGAACTGAGAGAAAAATAATATTTAATTAGTTATTACTCTTACTTTTAATTAAAGAAAAATAAAGAAAAAAATATTATATAACTAATTATTAGGACCTTGTAGTCAACTGGAATAATTAAAATATAATGTTTATCAGGACAAAAAATCAACTGAAATAATAATCACAATTTTATTAATTTTAAGGTATTTTTATAACCAGGATTTAACATAAATCAACTGAAATAATGAAATTATTTAATAATTAGTAATATTTTGATAATTATCAGGAATAGAAGTCAACTGAAAAATAATTTAATTACTAGGACTTATTGTCAACTGAAATAATTTAATTACCAGTACTTATTGTCAACTGACATAATTTTAATTACCAGGACTTATGTCAACTGAGATGATTTGTTTACCAGGTATTATGTCAACTGAAATAATTTGATTACCAGGACTTATTGTCATTTGAAATAATTTTAATTACCAGGACTTTATTGTCAACTGAATTAATTTGATATAATTTAATTAATTTATATTATTTTTAAATTTAACTTCCAGGACAATTTGTTAACTGAAACAATAATATAAATTTCTAATTATCAGGACAGAAGTCAACTGAAATAATTAAAAAATATATAATTAATTTAATTCTTATATCACTTCTAGGACTAAGAACAATATAGTTCTATCTTTGTCAACTAGGAAAAAATTTTATTTTATTTTGCCAGACACCTCCCCCTGTAAAATGAGCAGGTTAATGCCACTTTACAGAGTGCTGAGTAACAAAAGATGTACTTGTGCAATGATTTGTGTAAAATGACACACAATTAGTAATCAAAAAATTACCACAAATATATATGACTATTGTCAATATATGAACCTAATTTTTGGAGGGCGGTTCAATTCCAGGTTGCAGAAAAAAGTAAGTCATGTGGCTGATGACATTTTTTGTCTTTGTCGTATACTCATCCTATTGGCACCTTGTTGTTTATACTCCCTTGTTCTCCAGCTTCAAGATATTGATGTGCCATTGACTATTTGGAAAGGGCCTCAATTTTCAAGGGGTGTCAGGCTAAGGTCAAGTACAAGAATGTGAACTAGCTTGAAATGGTCAGTTGTCTAGAAGATTTAAATGGTCCTAAATGAATACTGTAGTATAAATCCAATGAATAGTAAAATATAATCAAAATTAAAGGTCTCAGTAATATAATTCTCACTATTTTTTATATATGGCTTACAATATTTGTAGTTTTTAGAAAAATAGATTTTATAATACAAATACTATTCAAAAGTCTTATAAAAGTACTAATTGATATGTATTGTAATTTGTTTGGTTATATTTGTTAAATTTTAAATGATAAAGAATGCAGAAAACAAGACCCAAAACCTCCTTCTTTTATACACACTAAGTTCCCCAATAAACAACTTGATGTACCATCCAATACAATGTTAATGACGCCTTCAAACAAGTAATAGACCTCTCCATCAACTCCCCTAGTGACAAATAACATAATTAGACAAGCAACAACCACTAAAATCCTATTAATAATAAGGGAGATCCATCAAAATTAAAGAAAAGACAAAAAGAGAGTATATGCGTGGAAAACAATATTATAAAAAGGTTAAAGGAGACTTTTTAAGGTTAATTATAGTTTAATAATAAGGTGGATCTACAGTAGAAATGGAGAGGCTAATCCTGAAATTATACTACGTGAAATTCCCATCCAAAAATAACCAAAATTGACTGAGAAACCACCCAAAAACTTAAAAAAGAGTGTGAGATGTGGGGTAACTACATGCAGTCCTTGGCAGGCGCTTGCACGGGTAAATCCTTGACTAAAATTAGGCGAATTTAAGCGTGGTGATGAAATAAGGTGCCAAGAGTGAGGTTATTAATGAAATTAGTGCATATAAACAAGGTCAATGCATTATTAATTAAGCTAGGACACTAAATAAGAGCCTGTTGCCTATTTTAGTGTGTTTCCCCACAGTGGGCGTAGAATGTGGGGTAATTATAGTGTGAAAAAGCTAACTTTGCTAAAAATGAAGCTATTCACATGGGAAAAAAGCAGGCAGTATGTAGCTAGTACACAGAAGCCATTTCTGGCATAAAAAACACCAATTTTGAAAAGTGTTATTTTTATGCATTTAAATAGCCAAATCAATAGTCCTCAATGAGCCCAATTGATCTGTCAAAGCGCAATTTTGATATTCTCAATTTTATAGCGCATATAGTCAACTTTTAAGTGAAATAAAGCGCATTTCTTGTTTTTTGTGTAAAACAATGAATATAACAGCTTTAACGGTACTTAAAAATTATTTAGCCTTATACTTAAGGTTCTTAAGATTACCCTAACATATTCCAACTTAATATTAAGTACATAAGACTTATAAAAGGCTGATATATGCGTGTATATAAGGTGTTATAATGGCATTATCATAATTTTACTTATGTATACTGTTTGTGTACTCTCATTTATTTTTCCCATGTATAGTTAATGTGTTTTTAACATAACTTATAAGCACTTTTTACTCAGTCCTGGGGATATAAAGGCTTACACGGGGTCTTTTATGTCTAGAAGGTTTTTAATGGTAGTCCAACTGCGGTAACAGTGGAAATTTCTGATTTCAAAGTGTAGAGTACATTTTTATATCTTTTATTTATTTTACTCAAATATAAGAGGTAAGAAGTTTAATTATTATTATGAATTAGTGAGATAGTACTACAAAAATGAAATTACTATAAACAATAATAGATAGCAATAAGTATCTAAATTAAATAAATTTTTTGTTAAATGCAAGTAAGTAAGGAATGATTCAAAAACAACCAGAAAGAAAGGCCATATATAGGCAAAGGATAGACAAACCACGGTGTTAAAATCCTAAATACAGTAGTCTGAGAGAAGAAAAGAATATTCCAGAAAAATATTTTCAATTAATAAGGATGTTCTAAAAAGAAGGTTTCAGAAGAGTGTACTTACTGTATATGACAGAAATAAATTAATGTATTTAAAATTTACTGTAAATGTCAATTTTAAATAGTTAATTTGAATTTTTTGTAGGTAGTTAATTTTATTTGAATATTAAATTTTTATTTTTATTTATTTTAATATTAATTTCTATTTATTTTAACCTGTCATTGAGCAAGGTGTTAGAACATAGAAATATAAGGTAAATTTAATATTAATTTTCATTATTCAAAAACTTTACCATTTGGTAATTAGTTAATTTGTTATAGGTAAATTTATTGTAAATAAATTATAATTAATAAAATTAAAATAATAAGGTACGGCCTCATCCCAGTAGATAATTAATTATTTTACTGGGTAAGTCTAGCAGCCTGGATGACAAGGACCTTTCCAAAAAACAACAACCTTTTTTTATTAGTGTCATTATGCACAGACCACCTAGCGCAAAACAGATAATTTTTCCACAACTGTGTTTCAAACTTGGATTCACACTTTGTAGTTAACATTATGTTAAATTATATATATTTAAAAGTGATTTCTCAATCACTATAGTAAGTAAACCTTTGCACCTCTCAAATATATTATTAAATTTTTATTGCAATAACAGTGTTTTTGGCATAATTTCTGAATCACTGAGTGTAAGTGATCATTAATTTTTAATTTTTTTTTCTAGTTGACCATAATAGAGTTATACTCTTAGTCCTAGAGGATCATTAAAATTTTTTAAATTAATTATTAAATTAATTTTATTGAAAATTTTGTTTTGATTTATTGGTTGACATTAATTGTACTCAGTAGTTAGTCCCAATATTACCAAGATGTTTTTGGTAATAATTATTTTTGTTGAATTATTAAACCTTTTTGGTTGGTCCCTTAATAATTATTGTTATTTCTTAATAATATCACTTTTAATTACCTATTTTTGTATCATATTTTTTTTAATTAATTAATTTTTAAATAAAATTAAAAAAAAAATCTTTAAGAAATAATTTGTTTATTTTTTGATTGAAAATATAAATTTAAATCATTAAAACCATTTGATTTTTTATTCACAGTTTCATGACCAGTGGTTTGGAAAACAGCATAGATAACCTTCATGTAGATGAAATTGATGTAAATGTTGATAATGAATCTGTATTTTCTTCAAAATTAACTTACTAGAATTTTTCAGTTAACAAAAAATCTTCATATTCCTCTGGACATATAAATGTCAGGAGGTGTGACAAACCCACTTCACCAAACTACTCTGAAAGAAGTAAATGCTCAGATCAATCATGAAAATCCTCTAAAGGGTATAAAAATAAAAAATATCCTTCTGATGCAACAAATAAACAATCTTTCCAGCCATATAAAAAAACTGAAGGCAGAAAGCATGAAGTAAAAGGAAAGAATAGACACACTCTGGAAACAGATGTAGGAGCTCTTAAATCACATACAGGCTCAACCTCCTCCTTTCCCAGCTTCACAGCCTCAATTTCAGCCTCAGACTCAGCCTTATCAGGCACCCAGCTCTTTCACTCAAAGTCAAAACAATCTACAAGTGGAACAGTGGAAATGGGACTACCTGATGAGCCCTTACCAACAAAATTTTCCGCAGCCATCAGCTCAACACCCTGGCCCATCCAGGACACAAATCTACCATAAATCTCCTCATGCCCATCCTTATCAGGGAGGCAGAAGAAAAAAGGCACAGGGGAAATTTCCTCCCTTGACATGGTAATTAATTTGTTTGATAAACATGTTGGTATCACCATGAGAAATCTAGGGGTGAATTACTAGCAATCCCCTCTCCTGAAATTTAGAGTGTCCCTTAATTATGCCAGGTTTATGAATACTTTATAAACATAAGTAAATTAGAGTTGGATTTACATTTATTCTAAGATTGGTCCAAAAATGAACCTCAACTGATCTCAAGTTATGCATAAGTTGATCAACTATAACAATGATTTTATCCTTCATTGAGCACACATTGAGCACACATTGATCCAACATAAGCTTTTGAATATACAATATTTTTATCAATTTAGAGGAAGAAAATTATTCTTTAACATACCTAATCATTACTTTGCATTCAAAAAATAAACAATAAAATTATGAAAGTAAATTTAATTTACAATAATAATATCTTTTACTACATAATTGTAACAATAAATAAATTTAGCAAATTTTTTGATCAAAAATATTAATAACTATAGGAATTGAAATAACTAATGCCATTCCTATTTTCAAAATTTAAAAAGATTATAGTCACTTCTCACTTCTAATCTGTTAAGTCTTTGTGAAACTAAATTTTGTATAATTTTTTAAATTTAACCAAAAATATAAGACCTACAGGCTATTGAAAATAAAATCTTCAGTTACTCAACTAAAAGAAATATTTATATTTAAATAAAAATAAAAATAGTCCTTAAAGTGTATAACATGAAAGGTTTTTATGGAAATTAATATGCAAGTTTTCCTTTTTAAATATTTAATGCTTATATAAATCACTTTACCAAGTTTTGTTATGAGTACATGTGAAATAGTAACTGCATTTAAAAGTGGAAACCAATATAATGACAAAAATATTTACAAAATTTATTTCAATTTAATATTTATCTGTAAAAAATTTTGAAAGTAATATTTTATTCATCTTCTTAAGGATCTCTTCATCCTCCTCTACCCATCTACTTTTTAATAGGGGGTCTCAAACTTGAACAAATATGCCTGGTGGATTTCATTTGAAAACCACCACATAAACACACCATGAAACATGGCTGATTTGGTACATGAGATTATAAACATGGGGTAAAATATGTCCTACTTTAGTGAAAATTTTCCAACCACAGCACAGTCAACCAATCTAAAGATCCTCCCAATTCACCACACATCACATCTTTCCCAACCCACTTTTTTGAAACAAATTTTTACACATGGTGCCTCAGTAAATTTTGAGCTTTTCATTACTTTCTTTATCAACAATTCCTGAACAAATTTATATCCTCAAAACTCAGTCATCATGCCAAGAACACTACAAAATTTTCAACACAACCCTTTTAAATCCTTTTTTCATGCTCTCAAAATGATCAAGTTGCATGTACTTTCCACTTGGTTTTGTTTTATTTTTGCATATTAACTTTTATTTTGAATTTTCACTGAAAGCATAATTTTTCCCTTCCTGATTCATTTTGGTTAAGCATCTCAACATGAAGTTGGATATTTCAGAAATTGCATAATTTTTCATTCTTTCTGTTTTTCAATGATCCCTCATATCCTTTTATTCATCTTTTCTCACTTCCTTAACTCTTCTTCTATTTTTTTATCCATCACTTCCTGAACTTCTATCTGGTCCTTTTACATCTTTGAAGACATCTCATCAGGTAAGTCATCCTCCCACCATATTTTTTTCAATTTTAACTGAAGTTCTTTTTCTGAATTTGTTTTTTTTTTCTATTTCTTTTTTTGTTTTCTCAAATCACATTTCCACTTTTAAGAAGGTTCTACAGAAGCCTAGCTCTCATATCCACCAAGCAACATCTGATTTGGCTCACTGGTTAATGAGATATTTATTATTTACTTGGCTCAAACTTTCATCAACTTTATTTTAATCTTCTCAAGTAGGTCTTACTCTGGAACAAATATAATACTTATAAATAACATAGGTAGCTAAAATAGATCTTTTTAGACCATTGATAATACCTGACTTTAATTTTTATAACCCTTTTTTGATTTTCTTTTAAGTCAAAAATAAAAGGTCAGAAATAGGATTGGGGTTTTTTAAATGAAATATACTTTTTTAGGAAGAATCTCAAGAATCATTTATTTTATTTACAGCAAATGGTGTTGAATTTGGTCTAGTGGTTGCTGAGATAACTTCTTCCAAAGTTGAATCTTTTTTCATAGACTAATTTACATTTTTTAAGTTCAATGTTGCATAATATGCATATTGTCAGCCAGGCTATTCCAGGAGTCCAGTAAATGATATATAACTTATAAAACCTTAAAAAGTGGGTAAGAATTGTATTTAATGAATATAACTTAATATTTTATTGCATAATGAAATTATATAAGTATTTTATTATATACAAGTGTTACATAAAATTTATTGGTTATATAAATTTTTATATACAGTTAAATTGAACATAATATAATATATTCTACAAATAATGGCGCATTTTTATGTATTTAATAATTATAAATTTATATTTAATTAATTGAAAAACATATATTATAATTATAAGTGTAAAATTGACTCATAATATATTTAAATTAATTACTTAAATTTATATATTAAATAATACCTCTCATATAATACTAAACAATAATTAATGACGCTTATTTTGACCCTTAATTGTGTTAGAAAAAACAAATAAATTAACTTATACTAAATTGAGATTAATTACATGTTTTGTTGCGTCAAAGTATTTTTTGTTTCACTTAAAATATCCTTTAATCAGACTGTACCATCTGTTTGGAATTATTTTTCTCATAGTTCCTATGTTCCAATCTTGTTTAGTTATTCACTATTTTCACTTACTGATTTGGGAATCAATGATGGGAAAATTGGATTCTTAATTGGGGTTTTAATTAATTGTTTCATGTTTTTCTCTATATTGTTATGTTTCATTTACTCTTTGATATATTTTTTTTATTCTATTCTAATCATTGTATTTACAAATATAGTAGCGCTTCAGAGGACCCATTGCCTATAAAAGGGCCTTGGATAATCCCCTGTAGCCTCATCACTTATTATACACTCAACAAATTAAATACTATTTTACTACATTTATATTTTTTTATTAGTAATACAATTCTAATTAAAAGTCTATATAAAAAATTAAAGGTTTCTTTAAGTCTGATAGTAATTAAAATTGTTTGCCGCGCAGAACCCTTACATTAAATAGTATTATTATTAATAAATTCTAAGTTTTTGTCATCTCTCAAAGTTGCTCGCCGTTGCTTCCCTCTTAAATAAATTAAATATATTATTGTAATTTATTTCTTTTATTTTCCCTTGTCCTCCCCCTTCTCTCCTCCTTTTCTCCTATTTCTCTTACCTTCTTCTAGACAACTGACCGACAACTGAGGGCCTTTCCAAACAACGAGGACGATCGAGCCTGGTGATGAACGACAAAACGCATGGACCACCTAGCAAAAACAAAACTTTTGCCGCAACTGTGTTTCGAACTTGGGTTTGACATCTTAGGTTTATATAATATTAATTTTTATATTATTTTGAAGTGATTTTTCGATCACTATAGTAAGTTCACCTTTGCGCCTCTCACTCATATTACTATATTTTTATTGCAATAACAGTGATTGTGGCTTAATTGCTGATTCACTGAGTGTAAGTGTTCAATTTTTAAAATTTTTTTTTTCCTAGTTGACCATTATAGAGTGTTAAATCCTCTTAGTCCTAGAAGAATTGACATTTTTTTATTAATACAAATTGAATTATTAATTTAATTTTTTATTATTATTAATTATTGTTAATTTTGGTTGACTTAAAAGTACATTGTGCTTGGTCCCAAATATATTGCCATATTTAATATTGGTAATTAATTGGTTGAAATTAACTTAATTTTTATTCCCAATTTAACCTTGCAATCCATTTTTTTTAAATAAAAATTAATTTTTTTAATTATTACTTTATATTGAAAATTATTTTTTCTATAATTTAATTAATTAAATTTTTTTTTTGGAGCAGTTATTGACTAACTTTTATTATTTTTTTATAAAATAAAAAGTAAATTATAAATCTTCCCACTAGTATGTCCAACAATTTGGCAGAAAAAATGGATAACATGCAAGTGGATGAAATAGAAATTGACTATGATGCTGACACTGTAAGTTCTTCTAAAGTTGGTCATAAAAAATCTTATGCTAACACAAAGAATTCACATACTGCAGGATGTGGAAATGACGGGAAATGCAAACAAACCAAACCCCCTTCCCCCAGTACCACTGAAGGAAGTAAAGCCTCTAGTGCCTCAAGAAGGTCTTCCAAAAGGCTTCAAAATAAAAAAGCTTCCTCTGCCACAACAAATCAGCAACCTATCCAGTCATATAAAAGAGTTGAAGACAGAAAATATGACGTACAAAGCAAAGGTAGACACATTGTGGGATCAGGTCAAAGAACTCAGGAACCAGATTCAGGCCCAGGCCCCTCCTCAGTTGCCTCCCAATCAGCCTCAGTTTCAGGCTCAACCTTCACAGCCACCCAGCTCAACCATCCAAAATCCAAATACTATGGAAGTAGAGCAATGGAAATGTGATTATCTAATGAGTCACTACCAAAAGAATGTGCAACACCCTCCTCATCATCAGCCTGGCCCATCCAGAACACCCAATTTCCATCCACCTACTCATCCCTACCAACAAGGCAGGAGAAAGAAGGCCCAAGCACAATCCCAAACCCTGTCCCAGGGGAAGTTTCCTCCTCTTCCATGGTAAGTAATTTGGTTGATAGTCACTTGGGTATGTTTTCTAATAAATCTTCTTCTGCAGGTAATATTATTGAACATGGTGAAAGAACAGTTAAACCTGTTAAAAGACAGCTTCCTGTAACTAGTAGCCCTATTGATGTAATTAGCAAATTGTCATTTGATGAACCTTTACATTTAACTTCTACATCTTTAATTAATCCTTCTCTTGCAATTAAAAATGATTCTGTTCCCCCTGAAATCTATACCTTAATTGAAAAAACTTCTGAGGAAATATTGAAAGATACCCTTGATTTTAATATTGTGAAAGACAAACATGTGAGAGATGTGTTAATCCATGAAAATGATAGATTAAATAATTTACACTTGCAATGTAAAGTGAGTTCTTCTGTACAAGATACAGCTTATTTAAAAATCAAAGAAACCTTGAATATTGTTCTTAGTCAACAAAAACAAATAAGAAGTGACCATAGAGCTATCTCAGATAGAAATATCAGTCTACATAAGACCTTGAGTGAATTGAAACCCCTTATTGAGGAAAATTATTCATTCAAGAATGAAATAAAATCTCTGCAAAATGAGTTTAAGAAGCTAAAAAATGATTTCCATGCACTAAGTACCAAACACTCAGTTTCTGAGGACAGAAATGTTCTATCTCTTGCAAAAGTAAATGACCAGATGTCTGAAATTCCAAGAATAAGAAACTATGTGTCTGACCTACAGGAAAAGTTCTCAACCTTAACCATCAATAATGAATTAAATGAGATTTCTGTAAATAAACTGCATAAAAATAAAGGGAAAAAACCTGAGAAAAGTTCATCCTTTCTTCCTCATATTTCAACCATTAAACAAACTGACAATGAGTCTGTAAAATCTTTTGCTACTAGCAAAAAATCTTGTGATGGTCATGCACCAGCTGTCTCTGTAAATAATGAAATTTCTGAACACCTGGCTAAACTTCAGGAATTATTAATAATGAATAATTCAAACCAAAAAATGGACCATCCCAGTAGTCAGAAAAATTGGCCTAAGTTAGACCAATATCCTACCTTTGATGGTGATTCTTCCTCTGATTGGCAACACTTTATCCAAAGAATTGATAATTTAAAGAGATATTATAAACTACCTGATGAGGAAATTGTTTCCAAGCTCATTTCTTTATTTTCCAATGTAGCCTTGATGTGGTATGAATCTGTCCTTTTAGATAACAATCATTATACATGGAATGATTGGAAATCCTTGATTGAGAATCAGATTGGTGGTTCAAAATTCAGGTTAGCTCAGCAGAGACTGTATGAGAATACCAGATATGTATCCTCCTCTGTTGAAAAACCCATTGTTTTTCTGATGAAAATAACTAAAATCCTTAGAGCAATTGATCCAAAGATGGATTATGATATTTGGAGAGATAAAATCTTGTATAAATTACCAAATTCTCTTAGGGATTTGATTTTTGCTAGAACTGAGCATGTAAGGGAAAATTCTTCTTTCATCAATATCTGTAATGAAGTACTACTCAACCATAGATATGAACCAAAGAATTACCTTGGTAAATCTTCTAATGATCAGAATAAACCTTCTATAAAGCTCCCAGAAAAATCTGGTAAACCATCTGCCCCAGTTGCACCTAAAAAATATGCAACAAATACTTGTTATAAATGTAACAAACCGTGGCAGAAGGGTCATGTTTGTGACAAGAAAATTCATCTTGTTGAACAAAATGAAGACACTGATGAAGTTGAACTTGATGTCAATAATTCTTCCAGTGACTGTGAAAGTAATATCTCCTATGACAATGAATCTGTTAAAGATGTTTTAATGTTGGAACATGATGTCCATTATTTAAATAATATATCTGAAGATTGTGTATTGGATTTATCTTCAGTAGAAAATGCTGAGATAATTAAAGATATTACTAACAATTCTATTCCTATATCCCCTTTAAAGGCACCTGTTATCATTAATGGTAAAAATGTTGATGTAGTTCTTGATTCTGGTGCTGGAGGAAGTGTAGTATCTGAAAAAGCTTTGGCTTCAGTGGATAATGAATATTTGAGTAAATTATTACCTATAACTTCTGAAAAATGGAGAGGGTATGGTTCTACCTTATTTCCTATTGGCAAATACAAAACCTCTGTATTCTTCAAATATAATGGTGGTTTTGTCAGAGCTATTTGTGAGTTTGTTGTCATGAAAAATGATAATTTGAGCAATTGGTTTATTATGGGAAATGATATTTTAACCATGTTTGGTGTGAAACTGGACCCAGCAAATAATTGCTTTACCTTAGGAATGAATGGGAAAAGAAAATTCAAAATTACTTCTCCTAGACCTTCTGGGAATTTGTTGAAATATTGTAACTCACTGACCCAATGTAAAGGTATAACAACAACTGAAATGGATGATTTATTACATGAAATAAATACTGCTTCTTTTGGTGATCATTTGACTAGTGAACAAAAGGATTCTATTGTTGCCTCTATTACCTCTTTCCCTATGGCTTTGCTCATGGTTCTCATGTCTTGGGAATTGTTCAGGAAGAGATGAAAATTACCTTATCCTGTAATTTGAGTGATATTCCTCCTTCCCTTAAGAAAAAACCATATCCTGCTTCTCCATTAAAAAGAAAAGATATTGAAGATAATATTGAAACATTATTGAAAACGAATATCATTGAGAAAGTGTATGTCACCCCCAAATATTGTGTCATCTCCCCAGTCTTGATTTCATATGAAAAAGATAAAGCTAGATTATGTGGGGATTACAGAGCTTTGAATACTTATACTGTTGATGATATTTATCCTTTACCCAGAATTAATTCAATACATGCTACCTTGCAAGGTGCAAAATTTATTAGTTGTCTGGATGGTAATAAAGGTTATCATCAAGTTCCAGTTGAGAAAAATTCTCAAAATTTTTTGCTTATTGCTACTCATATGGGAATATATAAGTATGTTAGGATGCCATTTGGCCCTAAAAATGCTCCTTCAGTTTTCCAGAAAGTCATGGATAACACCTTCCATCTAGAAATTATTGAGGGTTGGCTCATGGTTTATATTGATGATATTATTGTTTTTTCTAAAACTTTTGATGAACATATGATTCACTTGAATAGAGTTTTCCAAAAAATGGATGAAATCAATATGACCTTATCTTTAAAAAAGTGTAAATTTGGTTTTCAATCTTTGAAAGTCCTTGGCCATGTTGTGTCAGGCTTACAAATTTGTGTAGACCATAATAAAGTTGCTGCCATTCAAAATGTGAAAGCACCAACTTCTGTAAGAGAAATCCAAAGTTTTTTGGGTATGTGTGGCTATTATAGACAATATATTAAAAATTATCAGGTCATAGCCTTGCCTCTTACAAAACTGACCAGAAAAGATGTTGCTTTTCTCTGGAATAATGACTGTCAGAAAGCTTTTGATACATTGAAAAGTTGCTTAATGACAGCCCCTATATTGGCTCTTCCAGATTTTAACAAGCCATTTGTCCTTTATACAGATGCTAGCTTTATTGGTCTGGGTGCTGCCCTTCACCAAAAGAAAATTATTAATGATAAATCCTCAGAGGTTGTAATTTGTTATATTTCAAGAACCTTAAGAAATAGTGAATTTAAATATGGTGCCACTCAATTGGAGTGCTTAGCAGTTGTTTGGGCTCTTGAGAAACTTCATTACTACTTGGATGACCAAAAATTTGAGTTGGTAACTGACTGTAGTGCTGTGAAATCTCTCTTAAACCTCAAAACACCTAACAGACATATGTTCAGGTGACAACTTGCTGTCCAAGAATACAGAGGAAGGATGACTATTATCCATAGAGCTGGAAATGTTCACTCTAATGTTGATATGCTCTCCAGATTGCCTCTGCCAAATAATGACTCAAATCCTGCTTATGTACCTGAAGATGATACTGTTCATATACATGGTATATTTATAGTTGATATGGAAGAAGAGTTATTACAGTTAATACTGGATTCATATGATAAAGATTCTGATTTAAATAAATTAGTTACTATTTTGAATGATCCTAAGAATGCTTCAATTCAAGCATTAATAAAAACTCTTCCTGCAAAGTACCAAAATGCTGTAAATAAAGGAAAGTTTTCTATTGAAGATGGTTATATATATTATAGGAGGAAGCTTACCAATGTAATTGTTATTCCTCCTTCAATGAAAGAAACTATCCTCAAACTTTGTCATGATGACATATTAGCTGGTCATTTTGATCTTGAAAAAACATTGATTAGAATCAAAAAAACTGCATGGTGGGCTAATATGTCTGAAGACACAAAATTATATGTTGAATCTTGTGATTCCTGCCAAAAATCTAAAAGGTTAACAGGTAAGAGAGCAGGGTTATTACAACATATTGAAGCACCTAGTGCTCCCTGGCAAATCATTAATATGGATTTTGTCACTGGTCTTCCTGTTGCAGGTAAAGACAGCTTTAACTCTTGTTGGGTAATAGTGGATAGATTCACAAAAATGTGCAAATTTATTCCAACCCACAAAGATGTATCCACCAAAGAATTAGCTTTCTTATGGTGGTCTTACATGTTTAATATTATTGGTTTTCCAAAAGCCATTATCTCTGATAGGGATCCAAAATTCACTTCTGAGTTTTGGACCTCTTTGATGGATATTTGTGGCTGTGAGTTAAAATTGTCTACAGCTCACCATCCTCAGACTGATGGTCTAGCTGAAAGAATGATTCAAACTCTAGAAGATATGATTAGAAGGTATTGTGCCTTTGGTTTAGAATATAAAGACAATGACAGATTTACTCATGATTGGGTCACTCTTTTGCCTGGTCTTGAATTTGCATATAATAGCACTGTTCATTCTGTCACTGAGAAAAAGCCTTTTGAGCTTTGGTTAGGTTATGTCCCAAACACTCCTGCTCATATTCTCAATAATAAATTGCCTAAGTTGGAACTACACCCTGGTGTTAAATCTTTTATGCAAATGCAACAGCTATGCAGGAAACATGCTCAGAGTTGTATTGATAAAGCATTTGAATATGAAAAGAAACGATGGGATAAATCCCATAAAGAATACACATTTAACAAGGGTGATGAAGTGTTGATCTCTACTGTACATTTCAATTTACAAGGTAACCACAAATTAAAAGATCCTTTTGTAGGACCATTTGTTGTTAAAAGAATGGTTGGTGATAATGCAGTAGAAGTTGTATTGTATTCTCCATATGATAGGAAACATCCTGTCTTTCCCATTTCTTCGCTTAAACCTTATACATCCAACAGTGACTTATTTCCAAAAAGAAGAGGAAGACCTAAGAAGAACCCTCAGGAAGTCACAGAAACAGCAGAAATTGATAAAATTCTCAATGATAGAATTATCACTTCTGAAAGAGGTACTGAATATTTATTGAGATATAAGAACAAATCATCTGAAAATGATGCATGGATACCTGGCAAGGAAATTTCAAATCTGCCTGCTCTGTTGAAAAAATACAAAAAGAAAAAATCTTAGCATTTTTTTTATTGTTTTTTTAGAGTGAGGGAGTGTCAGCCAGGCTGTTCCAGGAGTCCAGTAAATGATATATAACTTATAAAACCTTAAAAAGTGGGTAAGAATTGTATTTAATGAATATAACTTAATATTTTATTGCATAATGAAATTATATAAGTATTTTATTATATACAAGTGTTACATAAAATTTATTGGTTATATAAATTTTTATATTCAGTTAAATTGAAAATAATATAGTATATTCTACAAATAATGGCGCATTTTTATGTATTTAATAATTATAAATTTATATTTAATTAATTGAAAAACATATATTATAATTATAAGTGTAAAATTGACTTATAATATATTTAAATTAATTACTTAAATTTATATATTAAATAATACCTCTCATATAATACTAAACAATAATTAATGACGCTTCTTTTGACCCTTAATTGTGTTAGAAAAAACAAATAAATTAACTTATCCTAAATTGAGATTAATTACATGTTTTGTTGTGTCAAAGTATTTTTTGTTTCACTTAAAATATCCTTTAATCAGACTGTACCATCTGTTTGGAATTATTTTTCTCATAGTTCCTATGTTCCAATCTTGTTTAGTTATTCACTATTTTCACTTACTGATTTGGGAATTAATGACGGGAAAATTGGATTCTTAATTGGGGTTTTAATTAATTGTTTCATGTTTTTCTCTATATTGTTATGTTTCATTTACTCTTTGATATATTTGTTTTATTCTATTCTAATCATTGTATTTACAAATATAGTAGCGCTTCAGAGGACCTATTGCCTATAAAAGGGCCTTGGATAATCCCCTGTAGCCTCATCACTTATTATACACTCAACAAATTAAATAATATTTTACTACATTTATATTTTTTTTATTAGTAATACAATTCTAATTAAAAGTCTATATAACAAATTAAAGGTTGCTTTAAGTCTGATAGTAATTAAAAGTGTTTGCCGCGCAGAACCCTTACATTAAATAGTATTATTATTAATAAATTCTAAGTTTTTGTCATCTCTCAAAGTTGCTCGCCGTTTTTTCCCTCTTAAATAAATTAAATATATTATTGTAATTTATTTCTTTTATTTTCCCTTGTCCTCCCCCTTCTCTCCTCCTTTTCTCCTATTTTTCTTACCTTCTTCTAGACAACTGACTGACACATATAGGGCTTATGCAATCTATTTCAAATAATACTTCAGGCTTTTGGCTCTGATTTGATCAGCTAAATATCAGTTTTGGATGAGTCCTTCCTATTTTGTAATTTTTTTATGAGGTGAATATTAACATTTGATGAATTTTAGCTCATTCAAATCCCACATTATTTTGATTACAGGTTCTCTATAGTCATGAATTTCATTTCCAGAAAGCATAATCAATTTTGGCTCAGAAATTTCTGAGATATCTACTTTTAAAGTTGAGTCTTTTTATGTAAACTAATTTAAATTTTTGAATTTTGATATTCTGTAATATGCATGTTTTTTCTGATACTTTTCATTGTACCACTCCCAAGGTATGTCAATTCCTCAACTGTTTTTTATCATTTGTTTCCTCAATTTTTCTTCTTTATAAATCATTTTTTCCCTGATTTGTTGATGTTTTGGATTTTTTTCAGGAGATGGTATCATCAAATCTATTTGGAACTCTTCTCAGCATAATCATCAATCAAAAATCCAAGAGATAATCATCAAACTACCAAGGAAACTCCTGGTTTGATATCTTGTAAAAAGATTTCTCATTTTTTCGGAATCTTGTGAAGCACTTACTCATTTTTGTTTTTCATTCCAGATCAACCAAGGTCTGATAAACCAGGTAAGTAAAGAAAGAAGGAAGGGCCCTACTTATACTAAATCTTTAAGGAGGGGTTCCAAATAGGGTAATTAGAAGATTTTCCATTTTTTTTATTTCATAAATTTTTAAATTATCAATTATTAAATATAATCAATCAAATAAAACGTTTGTGCAATTGAGCCTTGCTTCTGTATAAATTTGTTCATTTACTTATTTATTTGTATTGAATGGATGAATTGTCAATACATTGCTTGTCATATGATTTATTTGGCTTTGGTCACATCTGAAATCATTAGCAGGTGGAATTGTGAATCCCATTACTTTTACTTGGTTGATTATATTTTTTTATTGATTTATATAAGAATTTATGAAATTAAAATGAAAATTTGGTAATCTTTACCCCCTCCCACAGTAAGTTGCAGGAGGAGGTATTGTAAATTTTTTTTTCTTACATAAATATTTTTTGACATGAAAAAAAATGGCAATTTCCACCCCCTCCCACAGTAAAATTCAGGATGAGGTATTGCCATTTTTTTTTTCAGACATAAAGAAATTTTTTGACATGAAAAAATGGCAATCACCAACCCCTAATATAATGAAATTCAGGGGAGGGTATTGCCAAATTTCTAGATTTAGAAAAATAAAATTTGTTAATTTATGTATCTTGTGCATAAGTGCTGATTAATGAAGCTGTTGAAAAACCATATTTAACCAAATTATTAATAGAAATCCAGAATGAATTTTAGTCAAGTAGATATGGAGAAAAACATTTCTTATAATTTAAATACAAAACATTTAATTAACTGGAATCCTAAAAAATAGCAAGAGTAGAAGCATGCAATGTATATAAGAGAGATACAAAGCCTTTTTTTACAATCAAAATATTTATTTCCATCTCTGATCTGGAAGAGGTTTTCAAGATGGGTAAATGTGCCACCATTTCAATTTAAACTAAAATTACAAAGTGCAACACAGATTTGAATAGGAGGATCTCTTTATGAACAACAAGAATCATTTCTGAAAATTGAGTGATATTTTATCAGTTCAAGTAACTGAGAAATTGAGGCAAGGTTGTGCAAAATATCTGTTTAAAGCTAATTTAAGGAATGCTTTAAAGAACCTCAAGGTTAAATTGTGGTTGGTGTTGTATGGAAAGTGTTCTGGAATATAAGTAGTGATTCTTCAGCATGTCACACATGTAAGCCAAGTCAATTTCAGCATTGGAGTTGGTATCTGAGTTAACCAATAGATCCAGGGCTAGAGTGGTAGCAGTTATTTCTAGTTTACAATGGACTGAAAGAGGAATTTTAGTGAATGGTGATTAAGACTAAGGGTGAGTGTATGATGAAGTGGCTGCTTAAGTGGTGGGAAGTCATGTTTTTCACATGTTGAATAATAAGCCCTTAAGAATTAGGCGGAAAAGAATCTAAAGAGATGGCTTGTCTGTACCTATTGCTGACTAATCAAGATGAAGGAGAAAAGTGTTTTGATGGCTTTTTTTACCAAAAGAAGGTTTGTTTGAGGCAAAACACACCATCAAAATACACCTGTCCATGGCAGGTGTATTTCATTTTCTGATGGTGTGTTTGGTACTTTTTTTGTGGTGTGTTTATGTGGCGTATTTGATCAAGTTTGAGATGCCCTAATGTACTCCATCCCATCTAATTTTCATAGATAATCTCTATTGTTCTAGAACTCTCCTTATCAGCAATGGCCAATTTTATTTTTGAGCCATTAATCCCTTCATCAATCCTTTACAACTCATAATTCTTAATATATCAAAGAATATGCTTTTTTTATTTCATATAATGTTTTTTCAAGCTTTCAAATGTCAGATAACACTACCATAAAGATGAAGCCTAGCTTGTAGTAATTTATAATTACATAAAAAAAAAAGAACCCAAGCCACAGGAAGTGGCTCAGGATTGAAATAAAAAAAATTGCTGCCAGCTTTAAGCTGGCAGCGTTTAATAAAAAATAAAAAAAAAATTGGCCAAAGCCACTAAAAGTGGCTTTGGCCAATTTTATAATACATCTTGCAGGCAGTTTAAAACTTCCTGCAAGATTTTGTGTTTAAAAGCAAGAGAAGTTGCATGCAGCAACTTTGCTTGCTTTTTTTTTATATTATTGACTTGCAGCCAGTAATAAACTGGCTGCAAGTCTTTTTTTAAAGCAACCAAAGTTGCTACAAGCGACTTTGGTTGCAATAACTTTTTTTTCATCTCTCAGCCAGATAACACTGGCTGGGAGGTCTTAAGGTGAACAATCAGCCAATGTTGCTTTAAGGAACAAGATTTTGTGTTTAAAAGCGAGCAAAGTTGCATGCAGCAACTTCACTCGCTTTTTTTTTATATTATTGACTTGCAGCCAGTAATAAACTGGCTGCAAGACTTTTTTTAAAGCAACCAAAGTCGCTACAAGCGACTTTCATTGAAAACTGTTTTTTGCATCTCCCAGCCAGATAACACTGGCTGGGAGGTTTGATGGTGAGATTTGAGCAGCCAATGTTGCTTAAAGTAACATTGGCTACTATAAAAATAAACTACCAGTAAGGGTGAGCCTGACTGGTTTGAATTAATAAGAAATAAGATTAAAGTTGATATACATTTAAATTTGCGCTACTCTTTTACATGCCATTTTCCATTAGTTTTTTGACAGTGTGAAATGTATATGTGTATAATAAAAAATCAAAGCCAAAAAAAGAGGTATTGGATATTTTTAAATGCCAAAACTTATATGCCCAGGTTTAAAATGTTTGAAATATCAGAATACTGATTTTGTGTGTAGGTTGTTTTTCAGAAATGCATACTTGGTTGTTAACTCTTTTGTAGCCAAATGTCAACTTAGTGGCAAAAAAAATAATAAGTGATAAAAAATTGGTCCATAACATCTGAAGGTTAGTTTTCCAACCTTATGTGAACAAATAATATGGATAAGTGGATTGATTTTGTAAAATAAGTGAATGTAAATATTAATTGCATCCGTGTGAAACTATCCGAGGCTTTGGTTCCTCGAATTATACTTTGTGAAACCCTATAAAAATAAGCTGTAAAAACAATATGTAAGTTTTAATTAAAAGCATGTAAAAATGTTTAGTCATCATTTGTACAATATATTGCTGTGTAAAAACCTGTTGCATATACGCCTTATGCAAGTCACTGCATGCCATGCAACCGGCTTCAGTAACTTGCATGTTTCTATACGCATAACTGTAAGCAAATTTTCATCTGAGTGGCAAATTTTCTACTTCTCTCCTTCAACTTAGAAGAGACAGGTTATTATAATTATTAGCTTTTCATCTGTTTCACTTAAGAGTTTTTTATTTTGGTTTGTCCCTTATACTTTTTTCTTAAGTAAAAATATTAATTTCACTTTAAATATAAGTTCAACTTTTAGGGAATCCATTTTTCTCAATCATTAGGTTTGCCACCAAATTAACTTGTTTAAAGATTACTAACTTGGATTTTTAGTATTTTACTCTCCTTTTTAATCCCTTTAAAAAAACATTAGAACTGATGATTGTTTTTAACTCTTGGCAGCTTGATCTCTAACTTGTCATAGTATCATCAAAAAGCTAATTTTTGGTTAGCATCCAAATTTTATTTTGGTTTGTCTTTCTCTTTTTATTTTTTTCATTCAATAAAAATGCTACTTATTTTTCTACAATAATCTATTCCTAAAAATTATAATTAACAGATTAGTTGTCCATTTATCAATCAATCAACTCCTACCAAAGGATTTTTTTTAAATTTCAAGTAAAAATATCTTTTTTTCACTATTTCATTTTAAACTTTTTATTATTCTCAATCATTATATATTAAATAATTAAATAAAATAAAATATCATAGTATCCACATGTGTATGTGATCAATTTTTTTCTACATATCAATAATTTATTGTATTGGCCTCCTGTAATTCTATTAATGGTAGAGGTATAGTTGATTCTTGTTTAAGGAAACTATACCTTTCAACATTATAAATTATGGATATCTGGCGGTTTGATATATTATTGATATATGGAGAAAAATTAAATAAAGCATCAACAGATACTTATGTATTATTGCTGTATTTATCATAATAATTGGGCATTGGATTTAAGCTTCACATTTAATTGTTTATGTTTAGGGAATAGTTGAATCTCGTGTGCCAAATGCATATGGCAGAATACTATACTTGTAAGCAATAAAATGAAGCTTTAATTCGAAATACTTGATTAATATTTTAAATTCAGCTAATACTGATGTTTTCTACATGCATGTTGGATATGATTTTTTATTTAATATTAAGAATATAATGATTATTTTGGAGGCCTTATTTTTAACCATTGCATTATTTTTCACTTTTTATTTATTTATTTTTGAATTAAATTAATTTCCTATTTACTACACAACAAGATGCAGGCTTCACAAAGTTTTTTTATAAAGAAAAATCACCACCGAGGAAAAAAATCAAACAACAAGCATGTGAAAAACATCGAGAATGCATTACTTATGGTTGAAAATTATGGTGTTGAGACAGATGGGAAGAGGGCAAAATATTTTTCTAGGAGTTTTGTAAAAAATTTAGTTAATCCAGAACGGTATTTGATTTCAAATTCTAGCTGTTATATTTTCCATCCGATCTGCTCCTCAATTCCAAGTGTTATAGTGAAAACATTTTCTATTGAAGATCTCATTTGATTAAACATGCTTGAAGCAACAATTCAGTGCATCAAAGACTTTTCGTATTGTGAACATCGAGTTTTGCAAAATAAAGCTCATAAAAATGGTGGTGGATTTGGTAATATGTTTGTTGGTGATCATTGTTTAGATGGAAAAAGTCTCTATTAATTGGTAAGTATTATATAGTTTTATTTATGAATAGTTTTAATCTATTATTATTTTAATTACTTTTTTAGGTAAATATGCTTCTAAGCCCTTAGATTTGGCAGAGTATGTTTGTTGCATGAAGCGAAAAGAGTTATTCTTTAAATTTTTTTATCAAAATATATCTAATGTTAAGTATCAAGAAGCAGTAAAACTCTGTCAAAAGCTTGGGATTCCTGGGTTTGGAGAATATTTTAACAATGAAGAAATTGAACCATTTGCTGGCAATGTTACTTGGACAACAGGCTCAAATGGAAACAGGTTTTCGAATAGTTCTCACTGTGACTCAGACCGTAGCGAGTATACATTTGGACTTTTCATACCTAAAGACACTGAGAAAAATTCTCTTCATCAATCTTATGACTCAAATCAACCACGTCAAAAAGGCGGAGAGCTTCATTTTCCTGAAATAGCTTGCAAAATAGACATGGAGGCCACTAATGGCATCACACCGATTCTATGGCCAGCAAACCTTCTTAAACATTTCACTTCACGATGTTATGAAATTGGTGGATTCACTAGCCTTGGCTCTTCTATTCAAGTTAGTACAAGACTTTTCAATACATTTAAAAAACTCCAAGAGTTTTAAATAGATATTTCTGAGTACTTAAATATAAATGAAGAGTTAGAAAGATGTAATTTTCTTATGATGAAACTTTCTAAGTACAATGAAAAGACTGATTTAACAAAAAAAAAGAAAGTTAGTGAATCACTATATATTTAATGCTACTAAAGATATTGAAAAATTAAATACAGAAAATGATTCTTATATACATGTTAATAAAAAAAGTAAAAGACCATTAAATAGTGATAGGTAAAAATGTGATTTTATTGTACAGGTATAGTTTTAGTTTAGTGGTAGAATGATATATTTACACACATGTCTAAAAAAACCTTTTATGAAGCTGATGATTATGTATAATCTGGTGAAAAACATAAAACAATAAAAGTATCAAAAAAAATGGATGTAAAAATTAAAAACCATGTTACAATAAAAAATTATCATTGCTACAAGTAAAATAAAATATAATAAAATATAATATAAGAAACAAAATATAGCTTTGTAACTTGCTTAATTATTGCAAATGGAAACTAAAAATAAAAAATATCTTACAAATCCTTCCTAAAAGATCATATGCATCAACATAAATAGATCTGTACTATTAATATTATTTTTAAAAATATTAAAAATTTGCTAATTTTTGCAATAAGTTTTTTCTTATTAATAAATAAAGTAAAACCATGTATTATTTTATTTTTATTTAAGTAAAAATAAAAATAAAAAATAAATTAAAGTAAAATTAAATATTAATTTTTTTCTTTGAGTCATTCATTATTTGCTTTCATATCTAACTTGAATTAATTTAGTGGCATTACTTAATCTTAAATATACTGAAATTTGTACACTAGTGTGACTTGTGATTTTATTTTTGATAAATTGAATATTTTTCATCACATAATTATATTTTATTGAAGCATATAACTGCAAAAGTAGAATTGAAATAATCAATAAAAGGAAATGAGATATATTAAGAATAATGAATCTAACAATCAATTTAGATCTCCAATAAAAATTAATTCTAATTTTAAAAATTGCCTTGTACAAGAGGAATATTTAATTAATATGAATTTAAATTTCCTTGTAGATCTTGACTTAGCCTTTATCATCTATCTTTAATTAAGGTGCAGAGTTCAAAAAGCTGAATTATATGATGATATTTCTATATATCTAATTGAATTTTTTTTAAAAATTCATAAAACAAGGTATGTAAAATAGAAACTACTACTTCATTTTTAAGTAAATTTTATTATATTATAATAAAATATTAATAATTATGAAAGGGCTTTTACTTTTGTGAGAGAGTGGACCTCAATATATTTAAAGATAAATATAAAGCAATCAAATTGAAATTTATTTTGAAGTGTTTGAATATTTATTCATTGAATTGATTTTTAGAGTTTGGGATGAATATTTCTTTTTTCTTGGAGTTGAATGAATCTTAAAATCCTAGAAAAAGATTGTAGATATATTTTTGTTGACCTTGATCTATTCAGGTAGATGTAAGTAGAATTTGATTCATATGAAATTCTACTTGAAAAATAATATTTCAATAACTTATTATTGACATTTAAGGATGAACAAGAAGGATGGAAATCTAAAAAGGGTTTGTTTTAATATTTATAGAAATAATATTTTTAAGTTCTTAATAAGGAGTACCCTAGTTGCTTTCTTTTCTTTTTTTTGCTTTCATAGAAAGAATTAAATATCTTTTTTACCAAATTATTGAACAAAATTTGATATCTATACATGAATCTGTAAGTGTAAAAAATAATCAATATAAAATATGAATCAAAATACAGCAAGGTAAATTATAGATCATCAAAATGTAGAGTAAATTTTATTTTTCAAAATAATTGACACTGATAAAAAGATATTTTTTAAATTTAACTAGTTTTTCAAAGACACTTTAATATGATTTCATACCAATATGATGGCTTCTCATTATTCAAATGTCTAGATATTATTTTATCATGGTACATATATATGTTACTATTATTAAATGAATTGAATATTATTTCCAGGAGTTTTTCATAGAGAATACTTAGTATAATTAAGATAATTATGCACCTAGAAATTATAGAAATTAGATTAAGAAAAGTCTACTTAAGAAAAATCTTTGATGAATTGTGAGCAAATATTCATTACACTTAATATTTTTAACTTTTTAACATGCTGAAAAGAATTGATATAAAAATGTTTCATTTTTTGTAATAATTATCTTAAAATTTGCAACAAATGCTAAGATGTATTGCCATCTTAAAGAAATATATAGTGTTATGAGAAAAATGACTTATAATGTATTCTTAATCTTTCTTCAAATTTTTGATCCATCATGATTTTGAGTTATTATTATTGCAATAATATTTACTGAATAGCAAAAAGGTGTAAGAAATTTATACAATAATATTTATTGATAGTTTAAGCATCTTTATTCAGATTCGGTAATAAATCTCACATAAATAAATAATTTGAGTTACACAAAAAAATGTAGCAATAGGATAAAGTATATATTTACATGAAGTAGGATTATGTATTAATTATGTCAACAATACAGAAAAATGAAGAATTCGGCTTAATAAGATTCCAATAATCAAGAAAATCAGCTGCCATTGCTTTAGAAATATGGCTCATGGTGGGAGTATTAAAATTAAGTGGCATAGACTCAGAATTATCTATTAAGGGTTTGATAATATTAAAGATATAAAAATTAAGGTTTTTCCAGATTTTTTCACCACCCAGATTATTATTATCACAGTATTTTCTAAGGAGGCCGAGTTGTGTTATGAATTCTAAGCAGTCTGAAGCTGACACAAGCCGGTGGTCCTGTGAGGAAAGAAATAATCCACAAACACCATCAACCAAGTAAAAAGTAAATGATTGATATTTATGGTGTGCCTATTCTTGATTCATCTTCTGAATAGAATCATTATGAGACTCATCAAATTGCTGCATATCTGTTGTTTTTTTTTATTCCTCGAACGTTGTCGTTTCTTGCTTTCAGCTTGAGTTATATTTGCAGCAGCCTCTCTAGATTTTAAAATAATTATTGAAATTATGACGTCGATTATTATGTTTCTAAATTGGCATAGGGGAGTGATTGAAAAACTTTCAGCAATTAACTGTGATGTTGAGCTGTCGAATGTATTGGGAACTTTGCTTTTCAGATTTGTAAGGCAGGCTAGAATATGTAGGGCACGTTCAATAGGAAAATCTGGATTGAAGTTGGATTCTTCAGCAGGAAGTGTAAACTCTTGAGAAGCAAGATAAAGAGATGATGCGATGAAGGATGTCCAAAAAGAACGCTGGTGAGCAGTTGGGCTAACTAGTCTTGATAGCATGCGTATCATCGATGATTCAGGGTGATCAGTCTTCTTAAATGGAGAAAGATTATTTGAGTTTGGTTCTTCAGAGTTACAAAAATTTTCCAAATTTTCAAAGTTCAAATTATTGACCACCCAGATCTGCAAAGTGTCAACATTAAGAAAATCCAAAGCTAAAAAAATAACAAAAAAATTAGTTATCATAAAATAAATTATCAAACTTCAAGTAAGTGATATATACAGAGTTCATTAATTTTTGTAAGCATTTTGTCATTAGCAGATTTCATCCATAGAAAATTGAATTTTTGCGAAATTTCGTGTGGCTTTTCAAGAGAAGCAGACAAACCAATATCAAATAACTGATCAATTTCTGGCCATGCCCTAAGTACCTTTTGACCATTGATTCTACCTTCAAAAAATCGATGAATTTCAGCTATTTGCTTCTGTAATTTTGAGTTTCCAATCATTGTTGGAGTATAAGGAAGGGAGTTATTAGAAATTTTTATTGATGATGATAGAGACCGTAGGATTTGGGGAATTTCAATTTTAGATTTTGAAGATACAGAAACTATAAGCTGTTTCTTTGAACTTGAAGTATTTTTTTGTGGCTGGCTAGGTGGATCGATTTCTTCATTCAGAGTTTTCTCAACCTCATCAGCAGAAGTAGCTTTATCATTTTTTTGAGTTAGAGAAGCTTCATATTTTGAAACTTCATCATCATCTTCTTCTTCTAGTTCTTCTTCATTAGAGCAAGATTCGCTATTAGTTGATGCTTTGGAGTGATTGTCATTTTTAGAGCTGGATTAAAAGATAAGAAAAAGACAAGAAATTATAAATAAGAAAGTAAACAATTTGGAGATAGCTTTAAACACTAATATAAAATTAATTGCTATATTACTCATGAAAGAAATAACATACCCTTTCGACACATTTTGGCTAGTTTTTTTGGATTTTTGAGATGCTGAGTAAGAGGAATCCTTGGCAGGAGGAGTTTTAGTAGCACTAACAAAACTAGAGCCCCTAGAAAGTCTCATTCTTTTTGAACGCCAAAGAATAGTCTTATCTCCCCCTCGAGATGTTGATGCATAGCCTTCAGCGTCAGGTATTTCATTATCATCATCATCTTTGATGATAATGAAATCATCAGGAGGAATGATACCTTTTTCATAAGCTGAATTTGAATAAGTTTTAAAGAAAAATTTTCCATAATTTATTGTTCTGAGTTTAAAGAATTTAATATAAAATAATTACTTACATTTTTCTAGGTCATCAATGTATTCAAGCACATTGTTGTAGGCATTCAAAATATAAGATGGCAAAGGCTTCTCGCTAAGAGTTGACAGTAGTTCTTCAGTTTTGCCTTTAGCAAACTCAAGTATCTTGCCATATTAAGATCGGGTAATTTCAGTCCTTTCATTGGCAAGAGAAGGGGGGTTTGGAGATATGCCTAGAGGTGGTTGTTTCTTGAGTTTGAAGGATTCGAATCGAGGATGCTGAAGAGCTTTCGTCAAATAACTACTTGGTGCTAATATATCAAATATATTAATGGAAAAGAAAAGTTAGTCTAAGAAGATATAAGAGATAAAGCAATAGATCTTACATAAAGGAGGTGTCTGTTTATCACGAGGCATTTTAATGACTTATTACTTGAAAAAAATAAAAAATTCTTATATCAAGATAATAAAGAGATAAAAAATATATATTGCTATTTGTATTTTCAAGCTGTACTAACACAGATAAATGTGATAACCAAAAGATAATAGTAGTAAAATTGAGAGAAATAAACGAATTGAGAAATGTGGTACTAAACAAGAGGGTTTATATATTACCAGAAGCAGGTTTTTGATAGGGGTTCTTTTACAATGGCATAAAGCTAGCGAGCATATTGTAGAATAGTCTGATGATAATAATGGGGTTAATAGTAAAAGGGAAGTAACTAGACATAAACATTGGGAACTTAGAAGGATGACAAACAAAGAAAATGTCCAATTTACAATTTGATAATCGCAAAGGGTAAATAGTTGAGAATATAAGTTTAACTAATTTAAATATTTAAATTAATTTTTAAATATCAACATCATGCAATATGACAAAGGGATCTATTATTGGAAATTTTGGCATCTTTATGTGTTATAAAAAATAGGGGACAAAAACAAAGGAAAAAGATAATTTAAAAAAAAGGGATAAAAAAAGATAACACTAAAGAGTATTATATAAAATTATTAAAAATAATTAATTTATTCTATGATAGGAGCTCGTTTGGGCTGCGCTGACACCCCATGGCACAAACCTAGTCTAAACTTAGTTAAAGTTAAATTGATATAATAAATCAAAAATAGAAACACTTAAGAATCTTAGCATATGAATAAAGTATAAAATTATTTGAAATTATTTCCATATAAAATCCAATAACCAACTACCAAAGTCACAATTTTTTTAAAGTATTTTACAGATTTGTACAACGTTACGTACTGTAAACATCATTCAATAGTAATTGATGAACACTTTCCACTGAGATAACTAAGTTGAAAAAGAAAGTAGATAATGGATATATGTTTCTAACTTGAGCTATTATTGAATAGTAACAGTCAAAAAAATATTGCAGGATTAATCAGGGTATTTTTTACATTGATGTAAAGCTTGGTTGATAAAATAGTAAAAACCTTTAAATTAGGACTAAAAAAATAGTCAAATCAAAGAGGAATATTAGAAATAGGTGTTATAAAAATTATAACCAATATCTTAGAAATATTGAGGGAAATAAATTACTGGTAATCACAAAAAATATTGTACTCTTTTACCTTAAAATGGAAATATCAACTACTCATAATATACTCAAAACAACTACCAATAGCTAAAGGTTTCCCTCTTTACCAAAAGACCATGGTAAGGAATATGTAGACAATTGAATCCATCAAACTGTTCTGAGTAAAGTGTCCAGCACAAGTTTGGCTGAACTTGTGCTGGACACTTTTATGATGAAAACCTCACTTCTCTTAAAAAAATATACACCTTACCAACTTCAAATTGGAAAAGTGTCCAGCACAAGTTCAGCCAAACTTGTGCTGGACACTTTGGCCAAGACCAGTGACTAAAAATTGTGAGGAAAACCAAAAATCAATAGGCTATAAAAGGAAGTTAATTGATGGCATCAAATTGTTTTTTGGTAAAAGTGTCCTGCACAAGTTCAGCCAAACTTATGCTGGACACTTTTATGAGGAACACCTCACTTCTCTTAAAAAAACATGCACTTAACAAATTCAAATTGGAAAAGTGTCCAGCACAAGTTCGGCCAAACTTATGCTGGACACTTTGGCCAAGACCAGTGACTAAAAATTGCAAGGAAAACCAAAAATCAATAGGCTATAAAAGGAAGTTAATTGATGGCATGAAATTGTTTTTTGGTAAAAGTGTCCAGCACAAGTTTGGCCAAACTTATGCTGGACACTTTTATGATTTGAAGTTGGTAAGTTGCTTGTTTTTTTAAGAGAAGTGAGGTTTTTCTTCATAAAAGTGTCCAGAATAAGCTCGGCCAAACTTGTGCTGGACATATTCACCAACAAAAAATTTGATGCCATCAATTAACTTCCTTTTATAGCCTATTGATTTTTGGTTTTCCTTGAAATTTTTAGTCACTGGTCTTGGCCAAAGTGTCCAGCACAAGTTCGGCCGAACTTATGCTGGACACTTTTCCAATTTGAAGTTGGTAAGGTGCATGTTTTTTTAAGAGAAGTGAGGTTTTCCTTATAAAAGTGTCCAGCATAAGTTCAGCCAAACTTGTGCTGGACACTTTTACCAAAAAAAAAAAATAGATTCCATCAAATATGTTCATGTTATAGCCTAATTTTTTTTAATTTCCTTGAAGTAATAAGTTACTGTCCATGACCAA
The DNA here is from genome assembly GCA_030280995.1 of Hemileia vastatrix. Lineage (NCBI taxonomy): Eukaryota > Fungi > Basidiomycota > Pucciniomycetes > Pucciniales > Zaghouaniaceae > Hemileia > Hemileia vastatrix. The sequence goes on along the minus strand of JASXTE010000008.1, from coordinate 3,007,996 downwards.
AGTGTCCAGCACAAGTTTGGCCAAACTTATCCTGGACACTTTTATAAGGAAAACCTCACTTCTCATAAAAAAACATGCACCTTACCAACTTCAAATCGGAAAAGTGTCCAGCATAAGTTTGGCTGAACTTGTGCTGGACACTTTGGCCAAGACCAGTGACTAAAAATTGCAAGGAAAACCAAAAATCAATAGGCTATAAAAGGAAGTTAATTGATGGCATCAAATTTTTTGTTGGTAAATATGTCCAGTACAAGTTCAGCCGAACTTATGCTGGACACTTTTATAATTTGAAGTTGTTAAGGTGCATGTTTTTTTAAGAGAAGTGAGATGTTCCTCATAAAAGTGTCCAGCACAAGTTCGGCCAAACTTGTGCTTGACACTTTTACCAAAAAAAAAAATAGATGCCATCAATTAACTTCCTTTTATAGCCTATTGATTTTTGGTTTTCTTGCAATTTTAGTCACTGGTGTTGGCCAAAGTGTCCAGCACAAGTTCGGCCGAACTTATGCTGGACACTTTTCCAATTTGAAGTTGGTAAGGTGCATGTTTTTTTAGGAGAAGTGAGGTTTTCCTTATAAAAGTGTCCAGCATAAGTTCGGCCAAACTTGTGCTGGACACTTTGGTCATGGACAGTAACTTATTACTTCAAGGAAATTAAAAAAAATTAGGCTATAACATGAACATATTTGATGGCATCTATTTTTTTTTTGGTAAAAGTGTCCAGCACAAGTTTGGCCGAACTTATGCTGGACACTTTTATAAGGAAAACCTCACTTCTCTAAAAAAAAATACACCTCCCCAACTTCAAATTAATAAAGTGTCCAGCATAAGTTTGGCCGAGCTTGTGCTGGACACTTTGGCCAAGACCAGTGAATAAAAATTGCAAGGAAAACCAAAAATCAATAGGCTATAAAAGGAAGTTAATTGATGGCATCAAATTGTTTTTTGGTAAAAGTGTCCAGAACAAGTTCGGCCGAACTTGTGCTGGACCAATTTATAAAGAAAACCTCACTTCTCTTAAAAAAACATGGACCTTACCAACTTCAAATTATAAAAGTGTCCAGCATAAGTTCGGCCGAACTTGTGCTGGACACTTTGGTCATGGAGAGTAACTTATTACTTCAAGGAAATAAAAAAAAATTAGGCTATAACATGAACATATTTGATAGCATCATTTTTTTTTTTTGGTAAAAGTGTCCATCACAAGTTCGGCCAAACTTGTGCTGGACACTTTTATGAGGAACACCTCACTTCTCTTAAAAAAACATACACCTCACCAACTTCAAATTATAAAAGTGTCCAGCATAAGTTTGGCCGAACTTGTGCTGGACACTTTGGCCAAGAACAGTGACTATAAATTGCAAGGAAAACCAATAAAAATAGCCCATATAATGAAGATAATTGATGCTATCTAATGTCTTTGGTAAAAGTGTCCAGCACAAGTTCGGCCAAACTTGTGCTGGACACTTTTATAAGGAAAACCTCACTTCTCTTAAAAAAACATGCACCTTACCAACTTCAAATTATAAAAGTGTCCAGCATAAGTTTGGATGAACTTGTGCTGGACACTTTGGTCATGTACAGTAACTTATTACTTCAAGGAAATTAAAAAAAATTAGGCTATAACATGAACATATTTGATAGCATCATTTTTTTTTTTTTTGGTAAAAGTGTCCATCACAAGTTCGGCCGAACTTGTGCTGGACACTTTTATGAGGAACACCTCACTAACTTCAAATTGGAAAAGTGTCCAGCATAAGTTCGGCCGAGCTTGTGCTGGACACTTTTACCAAAAAACAATTTGATGCCATCAATTAACTTCCTTTTATAGCCTATTGATTTTTGGTTTTCCTTGCAATATTTATTCACTGGTCTTGGCCAAAGTGTCCAGCACAAGTTCGGCCGAACTTGTACTGGACTCATAGCACAATACTTAAATTCTAATGAAGTATGTTTATCAATTACATGTTATTAAAGCCTCTTTTATTTTTTAAGGCATGAAAACCAAATATAAATTGATGATTTTTTGGTTTTTAATGATTAATAATTTTCAATTATTGTTGCAAAAAGTGAACTTTAAAAATAAAAATTTCTTAAGATCCTTGTGTAAACAAATCCCCATCGTTTGAATGCTTTAATTTTTTGTATATATTTAGTTTATTAACTATGGTAATGGATTTTTGAGTGCCTTTAATGATCTTTTGTTTTTGGTGAGGGAAGGTGTTCACTTTCATTTTTTTTTCACATGTGCATTTTTATACTAATCATTGGTGGCGTTTAGTCAATAAAAAAGCAATTATAATTATTGAAAAACAGGTATTCTAAATTGAGATTTAGAATCTAATTCTATTCTTGTTTTAGGCTTTAATTTGATCTTGTCATAAGTATCTGAGAAGAGATTCAATTTCATTTATTTTAAGTTCATTTATTGTGCATAAAAAAATTTCAAATTTATTTAATCAAAATGTTTATCATGTCTTAAAGTTTTACAAAAATATATATATGTTTTTCTATGCTCAATAATTTTAAAATCTTTAATTCTTTTGCTCTCGTTTATCTTATACATCAATTGGAATTTTTTATAAGAAAGAATAATAATGTTATATTTAAAAAATGATTACTATCACTCTATATACATGGTTACCAGTGGGGTAAAAAATTTAAGGTGCTGCTGCTCGATCTAGTGCTTCATTAACTTTGGCGAAATCTATATCTTCTCAAACGTCAAGTAACTCCCTCTCATTAACCGACAAATTTGTTAAATATCCAGGGGAATAGCAGTTTTTTGGCAGAAATTTGGGCACATTCAAGATACCATCTGTTGAAGCTGTCTTTTTAGTTGAGCAATCATAAAGTTTCTTTATTGAAGCCTTTTCAACATTTGAATGGGCCGTCTTTTTAGTCAAGTTGTCCATTTTATCTAAAATTTTATTGAGTTTTGTATTTCTCTATCCAGTAACTACTCGTTTAGGACGATTCTCTTCTGGATCGGGTGGGGCTTCTTCTAAATCAGACATGAGACTTGTATCATGAAAAATTGCTACAAAGCCTGGCTGATCAAAGCACTTTTTTCTTGCAATGTCGTAGCGGTTTTTTGAAATCTAAAATCAAATCAAATTAGTAATAGACTTTCTTTAATTATTATGCTTTGAATAAATACCTTTGTTTGATAACGCTTTATCTGTGCTCTTGATCTCTTTTCCTTTCTACTTGCCTCAATCACCTCACAGTTTTGACCAGCCACCTTTTGAATCTCCTTTCCCTTGTTGACCACCCATTTCTCGACGATGATTGGTGTAAACCTGAGTTTTTCTGAATCAATATTTTTCAATGTTGAGAGCCACTTAGTACAATGGTCTGATACTACACTCCCCATTACTTTATTCCATAGTGACTCAGAAAAATTTTGACAGTTCTAATCAAAAGTGAGTCAACGAAATCCTTTCTCTTGAAGCTCTCGTTCAAAATGCTGTTTTACAGAGATCGGTACAGCAGCTCCTCCCTTTAGTCCTTGGGGCTCAGGTGTTGAAATAAAAGTTGGTAGATGAATTTTGGAATGCAAGAATATAGCAGTATTTGTTAAAATAAATTGACAATCAGCAGCTGAAGTTGCCTGCGGTGCGTTTTGAACCTGTTTTAATGCTGTTTCAATTGTCAATTGCTTGTAATCATGCCAATTTTTCCAATCTGAAATTTCTTCATTTGTTGGGCCTATAGGAAACTCAGATACATTAATGGGTCCACCAAGACAGAACTTCAAAAAGTGATAGATATTTTGGTTAATAGAATCTGAGCTCCTTGGTACATCACACCTCGTAACTATGCTTCTAACCATTCTCAAGTTTTGGTCATTTTGAAGTGACTCAGCATCAAGTATTCTGCGCTCATCAGTAGCTCGAATTATGAGAGAGGGATTAACTGCAAATTTTTGAAAATAAAAATTGGTAAACCTATTTTAAAACATAAAAGCATGTTGAAAAAGTTTACTCACCAGTTCCACTGGTACTGGTGGCTGGGTTAGTAGAAGTGGATCCCCCACCGCTTCCAAGAAACTGATTCAACAACATACTAGCCCAATCATTACCTACACTTTCTTCTTCCTGCTGAAAATTACCAGGTGCGGATCGACCATCTGTATTTGTGATATTAAAAGAGAAATCAGTTGATCAAATTTGGTGATCTGATGAATACTGAGGAGGAGGTTAGGGTTTACCTGGATTTTCACTTGGTCTTTCAGGGGGAGCAGGACCCGATGGAGGCATTCTAGGATTTTGAGGGGGAGGATTATTTTGCACTCCAACATTACTTTCTAATGGAGTATCAACCTGCATGGCATCACCAGTATTAGACATTCTGTGCTTTATAAAAAAATTATTAACTTTCAGAATATAGACAAGATAATATTAAAGAGAAATTAGTTATACATTTTAATTGTGAGTTTAATGAATAAAATATTCAAGCGAAAAAATTAGTGGAAAACTCAGTTTTATTGGCTTGAAAAATATGGTCCTTAGATTTTTCAACCATGGTTCTGAACTATTTATAATATTTTTCAAGTATAGGTAGACTTTGTATAGAACATTGAATTCCTTTTAGTTGAAATTACATTTACAATAAAATGTCACTCATTAATAGCAGGGTTTCTAAACCGTAAAGAATGCCCTTGTTATTGTTTTCTTAAACATTTAGGCAACATCTCAAAAGGTTTTATTTATTAATCTTGCATCTAGCTGTTCCAAAGATCTATTACAAACTTTCCAAATCCTCCAAATTCTTACCAATCCTAAATAATTTCAACCATATTAACAAAAATAAAATGTCCATGTTGTTTAATTTTTTACTTACTAGAGTCTGAAGTCCAACAGCAGTGATAACATGGTACTTTATTCCAAACATTCCCCTTTGGTGCTGTAAAGTGGTGGCATGTCCAATAATTGAATCTTGATTTATCACAATTTGTGTCGCTTTTTCTACTCTTACTAAACGGCAATGCACTTGTGGAAAAGCCTCATAGGGATCCTTTTTTTTATCTTCTGGTATAAGCTCTTTAAATGGACTAACAATTAGATAGACTTTTTCATTATTGTCCTTTGAACTAAAAAGCTGATCAATATGCCCAAACTGACTATCTTTTCCAAAGTAGAATTCAATGGTAGAATTCCCAGGATTCTGTTCATGAGTCGTATAACGCTTTCCATGGACCAATATGCTTGCTATATTTTCAACTACCCTGTCTCCTACCTTCTCTGATGGTAACAAAGCCCGTTTAGATGTCTCTTTTCTTAAGCGTGCCCTTACCCATTTTGTAAATAATGCCTCAGTTAAATGGAAATGTCTTTTTTTTGTATCGTACTCAATTTTTTTAATATTATATCCATACTGAGCATCATCTTCAGCTTCACCTAGTTCCAATACCCTAGACTTCCAATGCCAGTGCTTGAGTATGGTCCGTGGTATTTCTTCTATGTTCAATAAAAATAAATTAGCTCATTTGCATTTTTAAGCGCCCAAATACCAAATTAAATACTTAGATGATGATTGTTTGGAATTTCCAATAATATACCATTAACTCTTTCAGCAGCCCAAGTAGCCATACTTACGGGTGGACCAAAACATTTAATCATTTCTGGAAAATGTTGAGTGAAATGAAGATTTGGCTTAATGCTGATATTTTTCCAACCTTCTTCCAAGCAGTTACAATACTCCAATAGCAGTTGTTTTAATTCATCAACTTCATTGGCAGACACATTTTTTAAAGTCAAAAAGTTGGTAATTGAACTTAAAGTGGTGAGTGATTTGAGAAGATAATATTCTCTAGGTTTGTGGTCTGATGTCACGGATGTCTCGGCTTGATTTAATTTTTCTACCCAAAGGGGGATAAGTGACAAAGGAAAGTAAACACTATAAAGTACATGCCACTCGGCAGCTTTGAGGGAACCTGACTTTTTAGATCCTACTTGTTTTGGAACTCGTGAAATCCAGGAAGGTTTTTTTGTTTGCTCTATCACATTCCACACTGCCTCTAGCTCAGTGGCTGACAATCGTGGATTCCTAGTTCTTTCACTTTCTTTCTCTTTGCCCCTCTTTTTATCTTCCTTACTTCTAAAAGTCTCAACGGATGAATTAGATCTTTCACTTTCTGATATACTGATACTTTTTTGCCTTAAGTTATAGGTTGAATTTCGACTTCCACTTTCAGAAGAATTTTTGGAGACAAACTCTAAGGTTTGAAAGTGATGTTCAGAACTTGATGACTTTGTCTGGCTGTTTTATCCTTCCGATTCAGCTCCTCCACTATCCATTCTAAGATATGTTTGTGACCGTCTCATTGTACTTGTATATCGTAGTCTTTTTTGCCGTCCCACTGGTTCAATATTATTGGCATCAGTGCTGATTAAGCTGCTTCTACGTTTTTTATATTGCTTATTTATAAATATATCAGAACGTGCATCATCATCTTCTCTTCTTACATGCCAATTTTTTTCCTTTGTCAGCTTTTGTTCTAGGTTGATTGCGGCATTTTGTATTAGATAAAAAGTTAGACTGTGATCTTTAAGATTTCCAAGCATGTGTGAATGCATCAAGTCAATTGAGCAATATTCCGTAGGTTGCCAATATACAAGGTTATTTAGCTTGCTCCATCGAACCCCATGACTCCTAACAATAGATACCCGCTCCCAATGTGACTGTCACTTTTTCCACTTCTCTGCCCAGTGAATATGATCCTCATGAGTACATAAGGAAAATTTTTTGACCTGATGCTCACCAATTTCATCTTTTGAAATATGACAGACAGAGAAGAACTTAGTGGCTGAGTGACTTGCAAAACCAGCAATCTTTCGCATCGCTGGAATGTCTCCTATTAAAGAGAATAATGCAGCCCTTATTTTTTGGCCCTGTGGATAGTGAGGTGATTTTTCAATAAATATGCCATCCCATAGAGTCTTTAGTTCATCGACAAGAGGATTCTGATTATGATTTATTTGTTCACTCGCTGGCTCAGTTGGACTGAGAATAATAGCATACGAAAATAGATTTTCGGTTTTGTATCGATCTTCTGTAGACAAGTTCATACACACCAACAAGATATTACCCACAGATTTCTGATGACCTCCAATACGATTGCCACCCGGCCTAAACCAGTCAACATATAAACTAAACATTAAATTACCTTGGATTTTTGTATATCCATCGACACTTCTATTTCGAGTCGTAGAAATATCTGGAAAATTTTTCCATACAAAACCATCATATACATCTTTCATGACATCCCTTTCCATGTTTTCTAGAAAATCATTTTTTATCAATCAGTGTCTCGAATTTGATTAGTTTAAACTTTCCTGAAAGCCATTCAACCAAACTGTTGTGATGAAATGTTTTACAAGGATGGTAGATTGCTTCTCCTTGTTTGTACTTAGCCAAATACAAATTTTCATCACAATTGACAGTTTCTTCTCTCTGTCCTAAATCTTTCAAATAGTGCTTTGAGGATGAATAAAAAGGTTGAGTACAAGATAAGATCGATGGTTGGTGTTTGGGGATATACTCATAAAGAGTAAAGCACTTAGCACAGCATGTCTTGGTGACAAATAATGGATTGAGTTGCAATCAACTAAAAACTGTCTCTATAGAAAGGGGAATCAGGCTGATGATTCTGCTAGCATCTAGTTTGCCTATGTCACTAAGAAGTTGGAGTTTGTTGACTTCATCATGCAAAAATTCAGCACAACCTTCTTTGCTTAAATGATGGATAAGAGAAAGTTTCGCTGCTTGCCACATTATCTTTTGGCTATAAGGCTCTTCCAAATTCAAATTGTTTGACCGTGGTAGAGATTGAATTGTTTCCAAAACAGGCTGCCCCTAAGAAAAGAAAAAAAATAGAGATTAATTGAAACATAATTTCTCTTTATTTATCAAATATTGATGTCTTACAAGATCTGGGATGTTGGATCCTAAGTTAGGTGAAGCGCTGGATGTACCAACCATCTTTGCTTTGCGATTTCTTTCCTCTTCATGTTTGGAGTATGACTGAGATGTTTTGAAATCTACACCAACTTCAAAGCTTCCCAATGAGGTCTGATGCTTTCTTGATGAACATCCAAGCTCTTCACATTTACAAACATGAAAAAATGGTGTCGTTTTAAGACTTCTGGATATAAGAAATATGTTACTGGATGGTAGCAATCATACAAACTATTTATTTATTGTGAAGCACTTACTAAAATAAGCTAATTTTTACGTCTCAAGAAGTTTATCAACAAGTTGGTTACCATGGATTTCTTTGAATTTTTTTTTCATGCAGATCAACCATGCATTAAGTAGGTATCCATACTGTGCATCAGAAAAATGTTTCAGACTCGCTACATTTTACAATGTTGCATACATGTTTATCAAACAGCTTATTTTGCACAAAGCATAATACTATAAGAGAATACAAATTGATCACATTTTTAAATATAGGAGAAACTATGATATAACTTGAATCAAAATAATACCATTTAATTTATAATAATAAAGTTATTTAAGTGTTGCCGTTTTTTTTTCTGCAATCACCTGAATTAATAAAATTCTGCCAAGTAACAGAAGGGTTTTCACTAATAATCACTACAAGATATAAAAAAATCTATAATATTTATTTTTCACAATATAGAATTACAGTCTGAAAAAAAAAATATTTTTTCAACAAAATATATTATTTTAAAATTTTCAAATCTAAGAGGTCATCAAAGTAAAGCTTCCAGAATCCATAAAACAGAATTTTTACATTAAGTTGCTTATTCCAAACTCTGAAAAATTGGTATGGTTTCCAAGTAATCTTGGTAAATAAAATATATACATACTAATAAGGTGTTAATCTAAATTTTTAAAATAAGTTTTTCAGCACAATCAACAAGCTCAAATAAGGTCATTATTTGCATTAAAATATTATCAAAATAAGTTGGAAAATCAAAATGATTCTGCATTATATTTTTACCCGTTTATCATGCAATAATTTTCTATTACAGCTGAGTTATTTCCTTTTAAATTAATTATGAACATACATAGTTATCCATATTTTATAGAGAAAGATATTCATGAGAAAGCTCATCTGTCCGTCCACTCAACACTTCATTATTAACTATTTTTAAAATAAAAAATTTATTATAGTAGTGTTTTTGTTGCCATATCCTTTCAAAATTTTATATTTTTGTTCATTTTGCTTTTCATAAAGTATATGATGAGCTCTAGTTGTTCTTATTTTCGTCAGGGAAAAATACCTACTAATACACGTGTACTAAATAAAAGATTCAATGAGATACTCCCTCGATCAACTTCTCATTTTTGCAGGTCTATTTACAATTTCTGTCATGTGCTTTTGAATATTTCACCTCAGTCTAATGAATGGAAGCTGAACCCCACCGAAGAACAACTACATAGGTTTTCATTGTTCAATATAAGCTCTCTCAACATTGATATTAATTTGCAATATCCCGAACGAAATTATCGTGTTTCTGAACAAATCCCTGCTATATTCTACAATGCTTTTATCCACTTTCTTCTTCAATGCAACTTTCCTGGAAAAATGTTTGCTTGGAATCTTGATTGGTTTCACGAGTGGAATCAAGTTTTGGCAAAAATTATCATTAAGCACTGGGATAAAGCTTTGGAAAATAATTATTTGGTTTCTTATTAAATGGACTCTACTCATATTTCCTACATAAATCAAATGGGTGTTCTTCACCGCTGGTTTATAGGTTATGCTGATAAATTACGACTCGGAAAAGATTCTGATAGTTTCCGTGAAATAGTTAAAATAAGAAAGTATAAATATAAAATAAAAAAGAAAGTAAGAACTAATATTTTTATCTTTTTTTTTACACAAGCTTATATAAATTTGACAATCTTTTTCAGAATTCTTTTAACCGAACTCACCTTCTTAAACAACTTCCAAGTGGTGAAACGTATGAGAATCTTTTCAAAAACATCAAATGTTGCTCAGACACCAAAATTGATGATGAAGGTTCTTTTAAGCGCATTTTATTGCCATGGAGAACTGAAGAATTATCAATACTTTCACGAAATCTCTACCAGAGACACATTCAAATCCAAGAATCTTCCTCTTATTCAGGAGAAATACTTAAGAACTTGGCATTATATGATAGATTAAATTTGGTATCCTTAATCAAGACTCACTTTAATTCTTTTCCAGTCCCCAGGGGTTTGCCAAGTGAATGCTATTCTTTTTTATATCTCGCTTCTCTTAATCCTCAACAATTAAGACTTCTTAATAGTTAAGCCCCAATAAACATTTCCTACATACTTGAACAAATTTCAAATTCTAATGTGAGTTATTGATGAATTCCCTAATCAATAATCTAGCAGACTCATATTCCTCGTTTCCAATGTTTGGGACACTTAACCTTAAAAAATTAGAACAGATAAATATTTTTTGCTATGATGCAACTTTATGTAAAGAAAATTTCACATACATTGATAGCTCAATCTTTTTTCTTTGTATCTAATAAATGCTGAATTCAATACTCCTGCTTACAAAATACTTGAGTACATGAACTTCATTTTGTTGGCTCATTCTATACAGACGATCAACTGCTTGCTGTTCAACTGCTGGATTCCAATTAGGCTCCTGTTTCAATATTTTAAACAAATTCTCTTTTCAACCTTTTCTATTTCAATATAAGACTCTTTGACTTACCATTATATATAAATTTTGTGCACACCTCAAGTCTATTCCAACTCCTGCAGCCTTGATTGTACCAAGCAAAACTTGACATCTTTCATCATTTTTGAATTTGTCCACACTTTCATCCCTTTTTTTCATGCTCAACTTTCCTACAAGTTCTGTGTAGCTAATTCCATGGTCATCTAAAGCCTTTTTTATACTGTTTCAATGGATAGAATATTGAAATGTTGTTTAAGCTAAAAATAAGTTATTGAGATAATTAATAGAATTCCTTACATTTCCAAAAAGTCCGCATATTCTGAAAATATAACAGCCTTGGGAAAAATTATCCCCCGTTCTCCCCTTAAAAAAATTTCTAAATGACTGATTAGATTTATAATCTTTGCTGAATGTTTCCATGTGAAAGGAAATGTTGGAGGTTGATCTGGGTTTTTGTAGACAGGGTGGTTACAAAATTGCCGTAAAATTGACAGTTCTCGGAGAAACTCAGCTGAGTCCTAAGGGAGGTTGGTGTTTCAAGAAGGCCCATAATACTCAGAAAAACGTTCTTGAAGCTTTGTAAGTTTTGAGTGCCAAGGTTCTGATAATTCTACAGATATTCCTTGCTCAATTTTTTGAGGAAGTGATAAGATTGCTTCTTTTGTCCTCCGCAGCCATATGACATTCATGAGAGTATTTATCAATTTTATTGAGCTAGAGCTTCCTCTGTTTAAGCCATTCATAAGAAAATTAATCCACAACCAGTTTTCTTGCCATCTTTCAATTCTGAAGAATGATATAAGGCTTTGAAGATCAGTTGTCCGGTTCTGAAGTGGTGTTCCTGTCAAGCATAGTCGATACTCAGCCTCCAATGCCGATATATTCTGATTCTTGTGAAACTGGGGATTCTTGATTAAAATTTTAAATTATGTTAAACATTTCATCAGATTTTATAATATTATGTTCAAAATTATTAGTAATTCAAATGAATGCTTACTGAGCCTCATCTAAAACTATTCTGTACCAAATGAGTTTATGAGTTACTGGCGGAATAGGTTGAGTATTTTTCTTTGAAGAAAATGGACTTGCTGTCTCATAGGTAGTCAAAACAACTAGTTGGTTCTGAAGCTCCTCAAAATTAATTTTCTTTGAATCCTTCCCATAAAGAACCTTGAAGGGTAGTTCATTATCTTCAAAGTAAATTCTTATTTCATTGACCCAGTTTGATAATTTTGCAAGTGGGCAAATGATGAGAGTTGCTGATGTCCTATCTTTCTCTTGTCCACCACCCAAGAGTTGGAATTGTCTGGCTTCACTTTGAGTTGCAGTAATTAGGCCAAGAGTTGAGAGGGTCTTTCCCAAGCCCATATCATCAGCTAGAATTGAACCAATTCCTGCAGAGGATAACTTTTCTTCAAGAAATTGTTCATAATAATTATTAAAACCCACTCTCAGCCAGCTGTTGTCTGCATGCCTCCACAGGTTTTCTAACTTTTCAGATAAGTTATTTTCATTTTCTATCATAAAATTGATAGCTTGAATCTGATGCGTTTTCAGAGTTGTTTTCATACCACGTATAGATAGATTTGCCATTTGATTATCCCTTGTCCCAGAAATTTTAGAAGTTGTGTGAATACAAGAATGAGGAATATTGAAGAATATGGTTGGATTGTAGTGTGGAATTGGTGTCAAATCAATTTGAGCATTTAGAAATACTTCTTTAGCATGAATAATAAAATCAGTCAAACAAAAAAGGAGGCCACAAATTCTATACTGCCTGTTTAATTGTAGAACCAAGTAAGAGCAAAAATAATAAGGTATTTGGGGATTTAAAGCCCTTTCCTCAGTTAAAATTTGAGATCCAGATCCAATTTCTCCAAGTAGTTGTCCAATTTGGCTTCTCTGTTCGTTAGAAAGATCACCAATAGGTTTTGCTTCTCTTTCTTTGAATAATCCAAAAACATGAACTAAAGATCTTCCTTGTTGCATAATAACTGGAGTGTATACTTCATCAAATACAGATCTTTCTTTTGGAAAAATAGGTTTAAAATTTAAAGATAATTGTCCAATGCATCTTAAATTTGACATTTTAATTAAATGAATTTTATGGTGATGGTGGTAGTTTAAAGAAAGAGAGGGTGAGAGCAAAGTTTTGAAAGAGAATAAAGTAGAGAATATATATAATATTGGATGAATATTCAAAATTGAATTTTTCATGTATGTTAATAATTAATGTTGACTCACATTTTAATAATAACTAAATACAGATAAATAATTAAAAAAGTGCATTATTTTAGAGCCTAAGTTTTGTGCCAATATATTAAAATTAGTTTCTTTAATAGTGTAAATTTTTTAAATAATACATTACTATTTTTTCCCCTTATAATATATATATATATTTTTTCTCCTACATTAAATTTTTTGAACATTGTCTTATACTTTTTTATTCTAAGGAACAATGAGAAATTTCTATTGATAAGGGCTCAATATCAACTTTTGTCTAGAAAATTTAAAATTATGTGCAAATATTTTTACAGAGTTATATTTTTATTAATAAAGTTTTTAAAAAGGACTTAAATAGTATTCTTTTTTATATATTTGCAGAAATAAAATTGATAATTGAAATAATATTCCAGACCTAGTATACTATGTGTCATTTAAGATATTTCTACTTATATCAAACCTGACCTCCCAACATTAAATGGATCTATATATAAAATTGAATATTATGGTATGTTAAGTGTTGTGGCTCAACCATTGCTCAAATTTGTTCCAACTGATGCTCAACTTAAATCCAAAGCTCTGCTCAAGTAGGGATAAATCGAGGCTTAATTTAGGGCCAACTTTTTTTTCAAATTTTTTTCATATAATTTTAAAACAGTTTCCTAATTCTTTCAAAACATTTCCCCAACGATTTCCCAACCTCTTCCTGAAAGTTTAAAAAAGAGGGAACTGCTAGCAGTTCACCCCCTGATTTCCTCGGTGTATGTATAATAACAAATCTTCTCCCAGAGGTAATATAGTGGATAATGGTGAAAGAACAGTTAAACCCATAAAGAGAAAATTTCCTTTTATGAGTAGCCCTAATGATTTAATTGGTAAATTATCATTTGATGAACCTTTACATTTAACTTCTACTTCTTTAATTAATCCTTCTCTTGTAATTATAAATGATTCTGTTTCCCCTGAAGTCCATACGTTACTTGAGAAAACTTCTTAGGATATATTGAAAGATACACTTGATTTTAATGTTGTAAAAGACAAAACTTTGAGAGATGTATTAGTACATGATAGTCATAGATTGAATAATTTGGACTTACATTGTAAAGTGAGCTCTTCTGTGCAAGATACAGCCTATTTTAAAATTAATGAAACTTTGAATATGGTTCTTAGCCAACAAAAACAAATTAAAAGTGATCATAGAGATATCTCAGATAAATATATTCATCTGCATAGAACTTTGAGTGAGTTAAATCCTCTTTTTGAAGAGAATTATTCATTGAAAAATGAAATTAAGTCTGTAAAAAATGAGTTGAAAATGCTGAAAAATGATTTCCAAGCTCTGAGTACCAAATACACAGTTTTTGAGGACAGAAATGTTTTATCCCTTGAAAAAATAAATGGCCAGATGTATGAAACTCCAAGGATAAGAAATTCTGTGTCTGACCAACAGGAAAAACTCTCAGCTTTAGCTACCAATCATTATGGTGTACATGAATATGCTGCCAATAAGTTGCATCAAAATAAAGAAAAGGGGCCTGAACAAAGCAGCTTTTTTTTCCCCATACTTCAACCATTAAAGTAACTGAAAATGAATCTTTAAAATCTTTTGCTACTAGCAAAAATCCTTTAATGGTAATAAACCAGCTGTTTCAGTAATTAATGAAATTTCTGAACACCTGGCTAAAATTCAAGAATTATTAATTTAAATAATTTAAATCAAAAGATGGACCATCCCAGTAGCCAGAAAAATTGTCCCAAACTAGATTAATATCCCACTTTTGATGCTGACTCTTAATCTGACTGGCAACCCTTTGTTCAGTGAATCAATAATCTAAAAGACTCTTATCAATTACCAGATGAAGAAATTTTTTCTAAATTAAGTTTTTTATTTTCCAATTTAGCTTTAATGTGGTTTGAATCTGTCTTACTGGACAATCAACATTATACTTGGAAAGAATGGAAAAAATTTATTGAAAATAAGTTTGGTGGTTCCAAATTTAGGCTTGCCCAGCAGAGATTATATGAGAATGCTAAATATGCATCCTCCTCCCCTGAAAAAGCTATTGTTTTCCTTGTGAAAATTACAAAAACTCTTAGATCCATGGATCCTAAAATGGATTATGATTCTTGGAGAGATAAAATTCTCTACAAATTACCAAATTCTCTGAGAGATTTGATTGTGGCATGAACTGAGCATGTGAGAGAGAATTTTTCCTGTATTAATATCTGTAATGAAGTCCCACTAAATCATAAATATGAACCAAGGAATTATCCTGTTAAATATTATCATGACCAACGAAAGCCTTCCACAAATCTTCCAGATAAAACTGGTAAACCTTCTGCCCTTGTTTCACCAAAGAAATATGCAACTAACACTTGTTTTAAATGTAACAAACATTGGCAGAAAGGACATATTTTTGACAAGAAAATTCATCTTGTTAAACATAATGAGAAATCTGAAAATACTCAAGCTGATCTTGATGATTCCTCAAGTGACTTTGATAGCAATATTTCTTATGACCATGATTCTTCTGAAGAAGTTCTATTTTTAGAAAAGGATATCCAATATTTAGATAATTGGTCTAACAATTGTAATATTGATTTATCTTCTGTAAAAAATTCTGAAGTAATTAGAGATATTACTGACAGTTCTATTTTAATATCACCTTTGAGAGCTCCAGTTATCATAAATTGTAAAAATGTTGAGGTTATTCTTGACTCTTGTGCTGGAGGAAGTGTAGTTTCTGAGAAAGCACTTGCTTCTGTGGATAAGAATTATCAATGCAAATTATTACCTATAACATCTGAAAAATAGAAAGGTTATGTTTCTGTGTTATGTCTCATTAGCAAATATAAAACCACTGTATTCTTTAAATATAATGGTGGTTTTGTCAGAGCTATTTTTGAATTTTTTGTGATGAAGAATGACAATTTAAGCTATTGGTTTATCATGGGAAATGACATTTTTACCATGTTTGGCATTAGGTTTTATCCTGCAAACAGTATTTTTACCTTGGGCTTTAATGGGAAAAGGAAATTTATAATTTCTTCTTCTAAAAAGCATTCTGAACCCTTATTTTAATCTTGTCACTCTTTGATCCAATTTAAAGGCAGAAAAACAGGGGAAATGGATGAATTATCATCTGAGATTGAAACAGCTTCATTTGGTGATCAATTAACGGTTAATCAGAAAGATTCAATAATATCTATAATTACATTTTTTCCTAAGGCTTGTGCTCATCGTTCTCATGTCTTAGGAATTGTTAAGGATGAAGTGAAAATTACTTTATCCTGTAATTTGAATGATCTTTCTCCTAGTCTTAAGAAAAACCCATATCCTGCTTCTCCAACAAAGAGAAAGGGTATTGAAGAAAATATTTTCACCTTATTAAAAATGAATATCATTGAAAATGTGGATGTCACCCCAAAATATTGTGTCATCTCCCCAGTTTTTATTTCGTATGAAAAAGATAAATCTAGATTATGTGGGGATTATAGAGCATCAAAAACTCATGCTGTCGATGATATTTATCCTTTACCCAGAATTAATTATATACATGCTACCTTTCAAGGGGAAAAATTTATTAGTTGTCTGGATGGTAATAAAGGTTCTCATCAAATACCTGTTGAGAAAAATTCACAAAATTTCTTACTTATTGCTACTCATATTGAAATATATAAGTATGTTAGGATGTCATTTGGCCCAAAAAATGCACCTTCCGTTTTTCAGAAAGTAATAGATAAAACTTTCCATCAGAAAATAATTGAAGGATAGCTCATGGTGTATATTGATGACATTATAGTTTTTCCTAAAACTTTTGATGAATATATGATTCACTTAAATAGAGTTTTCCAAAAATTGAATGACACTAATATATCCTTTTCCTTGAAAAAGTGTAAATTTGGTTTTCAATCCTTGAAAGTCCTTGGCCATGTTGTGTCAGGCTTACAAATTTGTGTAGACCAGAATAAAGTTGCTGCAATTCAAAGTATAAAAGTACCAACTTCTTTAAGAGAAATCCAAAGTTTTTTGGGTATGTGTGGCTATTATAGACAATATATTAAAAATTATCAGGTCATAGCCTTACCTTTTACCAAGCTGACCAGAAAGGATATTTTCTTTATCTGGAATAATGACTGTCAAAAGCTTTTGATACATTGAAAATTTTTTTAATTACAGCCCCTATCTTGGCTCTTCCAGATTTCAGAAACCTTTTTTCCTTTACACAGATGCTAACTTTTTTGGACTAGGTGCTGCCCTTCACCAAAAACAAATTATTAATGCTAAATTCTCAGAAATTGTAATTTGTTATATTTCAAGGACCTTGAGAAATAGTGAATTAAAAAATGGTTCTACTCAATTAGAGTGTTTAGCAGTTGTTTGGGCTCTTGAGAAGCTTCAATATTACTTAGATGACCAAATATTTGAATTGGTAACTGACTGTAGTGCTGTCAAATCACTCTTGAACCTAAAGACACCAAATAGACATATGTTTAGGTGGCAACTTGCTGTTTAGTAGTACAGAGAAAGAATGGCAATTATCCATAGAGCTGGAAATTTTCATTCAAATGTAGATATGTTGTCTAGATTACCTCTTCCAAATGATGTATCCAATTCATCATATATTACCTGAAGATGATACAGTGCATATACATGGTATATACATTGTGGATATGGAAGAGGAACTGTTACAATTAATTCTGGATTCATATGAGAAAGATTCTAATTTAAATGATTTGATTACAATCTTGAATGAGCCAAAGAATGCTTCTATCCAAGCATTGATAGAAACTCTTCCTCCAAAGTACCAGAGTGCTTTGAGGAAGCAAAAGTTTTCTATTGAAGATGGTTATATATATTACAGGAAAAAAATGACCAATGTCATTGCAATTCCTCCTTCCATGAAAGAAACAATTTTAAAAATTTGTCATTATGACATATTAGCAGGACATTTTGACCTTGAGAAATCCTTAATCAGAATTAAAAAAACTGCTTGGTGGGCTAATATGTCTGAAGACACTAAAGTGTATGTTGAATCTTATGATTCTTCTCAGAAATCTAAGAGATTGACAGGTAAGAGAGCAGGATTGTTGCAACATATTGAAGCACCTGATTCTCCTTGGCAAATCATTAACATGGATTTTGTCAATGGTCTTCCTGTAGCAGGTAAAGACAATTAGGACTCTTGTTGGGTAATTGTGGATATATTCACCAAAATGTGTAAGTTTATTCCAACCCACAAAGATGTATCCACCAAAGAATTAGCTTTCTTATGGTGGTCTTACATGTTTAATATTGTTGGATTTCTAAAAGACATTATCTCTGATATAGATCCAAAATTTACATCTGAATTTTGACCTCTTTGATGGATATTTGTGGCTGTGAGTTGAAATTATCTACAGCTCACCATCTTCAAACTGATGGTTTAGCTGAAAGAATGATTCAAACTGTAGAAGATATGATTAGAAGGTATTGTGCCTTTGGATTAGAATATAAAGACAATGACAGATTTACTCATGACTGGGTCATTCTTTTTACTGGTCTTGAATTTGCATATAATAGCACTGTTCATTCTGTCACTGAGTAAAAGCCTTGAGCTTTGGTTAGGTTATTTCCCAAATACTCCTGCTCAGATTTTCAATAATAAATTACCTAAGTTGGAATTATATCCTTGTGTAAAATCTTTTATGCAAATGCAACAGCTTTGCAGAAAACATGCTCAATACTGTATTGATAAAGCATTTGAATATGAAAAGAAAGGATGGGATTAGTCCCATAAAGAATACACATTTAACAAGGGTGATTAAGTGTTAATATCTACTGTCCAATTCAATTTACAAGGCAATAACAAATTTAAAGATCCTTTTGTGGGACCATTTGTTGTTAAAAGAATGGTTGGAAATAATGCAGTAGAAGTTGTATTGAATTTTCCATATGATAGAAAACATCCTGTTTTCCCTATTTCCTTGCTTAAACCTTATACTTCCAACAGTGACTTATTTTGCAAAAGAAGAGGAAGACCTAAGAAAACCCCTCAAAAAGTCACTGAAATTGATAAAATTCTCAATGATAGAATTATCACTTCTGAAAGGGGTATTGAATATTTATTGAGATATAAGAACAAATCATCTGAACATGATGCATGGATACCTGAAAAAGAAATTTAAAATTTTCCTACTCTGTTTAAAAAGTATAAAAAGAAAAAATATTAGCATTTTTTTAATTTTTTTAGAGTGAGGTAGTGTCAGCCAGGCTATCTCAGGAGCCCAGTAATTTATATAATAAATTACTAAAATCATGTAAGGGAATAACATGATGTATTATGTAGATACAATAAATTATTTTATTAAATAATGAAATTATAAATATTTTATGAATAAGTAAAATAATTACTATATTTAATTTTTTTATTTAATAAGTTTTTATTTCATAAACAAATATTATACTCTATAATAACATGGCGCATTTCTATGTATTTAATATTTCTAAAAAACTTAACTTAATTAAATTAATTATGATATTATAAGCTTAATTATATTTAACTTATAATTTAATTACAAATAAATTAATATAATTTAGATATTAAATCCAACTCATCATATAAAATTATCCATAAATATTAGGTGCCTTTTTGACCCTTAACTGTGTCAGTAAAATTATTAAATAACTTAAAACACATATTTAATATATTGATATTAAATTATCACTTTAAATAAGTTACAATTAAATTAATTATTTTTTTCAATTAAAATTATTATTTAATTACTTAAATTTGTTAAAAAAATCAATTAATTTCTCTTTATAACTGAATTAAATTGATTACATAAATTTTGGCATGTAAATATTTATATTTGTTTTAATTAACACATTTAAATCTTATTATAATACTTGTTTTGGATATTTTTTCTCACAGTTCTCATATTATAATACTTATTTAGCTACTCATTATATTAATTACCTTTTTTAACTTTACAATGGAAAAGTTATTTACATATTAACAGGTTTAATTTGTTGTTTCATTTTTTTCCCTTAAATTGTATGTTTTAATTAATTTCTTTGATCCTTTATTTTACATTACTATTACTCTTTTATATATATTTGAAGCATCTCACAAGTATCCTTGCCTATAAAAGGGGCTTGGAATACCTCTTAGTGAATCATCACTTACAATACAAAAATTTAAATACTTACAATACGTTATTATTATTTCTGTCAGCCAGGCTATACCAGGAGCCCAGTAAATGATATGTTGATTTATTGGACCTGAAAGAGGTCGTAAGAATTGCATTAGATGTATATAAATTAATATTTTATTGCTTAATAAAATTATATAAGTATCTTATTAAATATAAGTATTATATTAATTTTATTGTTATATAAATTATTTATACATTTAAATTAAGCATAATATATTTTATATTCTACAAATAATGGCGCATTTTTATGTATTTAATAATTATAAACTAATAATTAATTAATTACAAACATATATTATAATTATATGTGTAAAATTGACTTATAATAGGGGGTGTCAGTTCTGACAAATCTGCACTTAACTTAAGTGCGGATTTCAAACCAAATCAGCACTTAAAAATCAGCACTTAAATTTTGCAAAAAAGTCACTTATTTCAAAAAAGGGTGTCAGTTATGACCTCAAATCAGCACTTTTTTCCCATTTTTTTTCACAACCACATTTTGGCCACAAAACATCCCTTCCTTTCTTACCCCATCCCTGTCACATGTGACACACTGACCTTCCTCGCTACCTACCCATCAATCCTCGGCACACACCCCTTCCTTACATTTTCAATATTTTGTCCAGGTATGTTTACATTCTTCTTTACTTATTTCTTCTACTTCATAATCTTTTTTCTATGGGTGTCAGTTCTGACCTCAAATCAGCACTTCTTTCGTGATTTTTTTTTCAAAACCACATGTTGGCCACATCATCCCTTTCTTTCCCATACCATTTTGTACTCTCCAAATTTCCTCTTTGTGTACTTCATTCACTTGGGTTGGTATTTTGGTTTGTTACATATTCATTTTTTTTTGGAATTTACGGTGAATTTTTTTTTTTGGATGGCTCATTGGTTTTCTTTCACCAGCTCAACATGAAATTGCATATTTTCTGAAATCGCATATTTTGTCAGTGATTTTTTTTTTCATTCATCCCTCATATCGTTTTCCAATTCTCCTCCAACATCCCTCAAACAATTTGGTTTCATTCATTTTGTCATCTCATCTCTCCAGGTAAGTCACTTTATTCTTTTTTTTTGATTTTTTGATTACTATTATAATTTTTTTTGTTTTTTTCTGTTTATTTTATTTTTTTTATCTAAATTTTTTTTGTAAGTGGTTATTTTGGATTTCAATGGTATAATTAACCTTTTTTTTCTCTCCCTCTTTACTTTCTTTTTTAGCTCCATCACCCTACTCTTCATCCCTCCTTGGCATGGTCATTATCCCCCCTTTCCCTTATTTCACTTTTTTTTGGCTCCATTTCATTGAAACACATACATTGCACATTCTTTATGCATTTCACTTACTCCATATTCAATTTCCCCACAATTCCAACATCAATCTTTCTCACTCTATTTTTCCTACTTTTCAATCAAGGTAAGTTTCATCTCCTTTTTTTCATGCCTATATGATATCTCATTCCTTTTATGAAAATTTCATACTTAAATATATGTATGACTCTTATCTGGAAAAAAGTGAACTTATAAAACTCCTTTTGATCTCATCTTCATTACCACTTTTCAAGTTTTTGTAAAATGTTGAAAATCAGACTCGGAATTAGGGTTAGGTTTATTCAAATCTAATGTTCTTTTTACTGAAGATTCTCCTGAAGGCTACCTTTCATTTCCCACAAACAGATTTGAATTTGATTCAGTGGTTGCTGAGATATTGACCGTTAAAGTTAAGCCTTTTTTTCACAATTTAAATTTTTATTTCATTTTTTATGTAACAAATTAGGGTTAGGTTTATTTAAATCACATGTCCTTTAACTGAAGATTCTACTAAAGCATATCTTTCATTTCCCTCAAACAGGTTTGAATTAGGTTCAGTGGTTGCTGAGATTTTGACCTTTGAAGTTGAGCCTTTTTTCCAAATTTCACTTGCCTTATTTCACATTTTTATATTGCATATTTAGAGCATAAGGATTCTGAAACTCTTATATGATTATAATCTAGGCATTTCAATTATATAGGCATGTATTCGTTGCTCTAGAATATCACTAAAGCTCAAAAAGATGAAGATTTTTGCTTATGGGACACTCTACCTTCCTTTAACTCTTTTCTTGCTCTTCGACTCAAAAAGCACTGTAATAAAGCATTTGAAAAAAATCATGAACTTGCAACCAAAGTTGGAATACCGAATTGGTGTGACTCCAAATGGGAAGATATCAGCCACGAATATCTTTTATTTTCTAATGTTATTATCACTCATTCTGGATTTCACAATAAAATTCACACCAATACCAAGGACACCAATTTTCTTACTTTTGGTATATTCTCATATATAAAACCGATTACTGGCCAACCAATACCATCTCCAGCTAAAATCAAATGACATGGTTTATATTTTCCAGACCACCGGTGCATCATTAATTTTGGTTTGGGAAATGGTATCATTGAAACTATTTGGAATTCTTCTAAGGATAATCATCAAACAACCAAAGCTCCTCCTGGTTTGGAATCCTGTCAAGATTTAACACATTTTGGTTGCTCATTTCAAATCAGTCATAAGTTGATTCAAAGAATCAAAAAGGTAATGAAAGAAGGTAAAGTTAATCGATTTAAAAAAACTTTATTTAGATCCAAAAAGTATGGGGATTAGAGTTGTCATCGAAAATTTTATATTTTTTTGAAATTTTTAATAAATATTTTTTATGTATCAATTTCCTCAACTAAAGTAATGGGCCCACGACCTTGTGATGTATAAATGGTAATCATGATAACATTTATTTGTTTCATGGGGTTCCTCTAGCCTATACCTGTGGAAAGTCCCAAACTTTTGTTTCTATATTTGATCTGCATTTTGGCTTGAGGGATTGTCATTACTTTAAACTAGGGAAATTGATATATATTAGATATTTATTTAATAATTTATGTAATTATATTAAATTTAGATGACTTCCACCACTTATTTCAATAAAATTCAGGGGGGGGTATTGCCAAATTTTCAAATCTGACATGTGAAATTGATGACTTAAAAAAATTTTGGTGATATCCACCCCTTGCTTCAATAAAATGCAGGGGAAAGTATTGCAAATTTTTTAAAACAGATATGGAATTTTTTTGACTTGTAAATATTTTGGTGAAAATTTTTGACGAGAATGTGAAAGTAATTGTTTCCACCTTGAGCAGGTTTCTGGCTCAAAGGAATAGCAGTGCCATCAACAAAACTAATACATCCTGGGAAGCACTCTGCTTGCATAACCTGAAATGATTCAAGTCGCTCTTTATTTGTTGGCCAGGTGAGAAGTTGAGATTCCAAGGAGTTGATGGCAGTGATACATTGTTTGGTATAAGTGTTAACTGAACCATACCCTAAATCAAAGACATTTTCTAAGCGTTTCAAAGCGGCTCCATTACCATTTGAACCCAAATGACATAGTGTGATGGCCAATTGAATTGAAGGATGTTGTTGTTCTTTTTGAGAATTATTGTGAAATATTGGATGATCCTGAATAAGCTCAAGCAATTTAAGGAAAAAATCCTGAGAAGTCCTGAACAGCTGTCTAAAACTGGGTGTAGATAGTTTAAGAAGTGTTTGGATTGTGTACTTGGGGGTATGAAGTACTTGAGGCTTTCTGGGAAGAAGGTAACGTTTCGTGGCCATTTTTGATAAAAAGACAAAATCTTCTTCTAGATCAGAATCAGAATTGCAATCAGAGTCCAAGAGTAGTTCAAGAGCCATGAAAGTCATTTCTTTATGTAATTTATCATGATTTGAAAGTGAGGAAGGCATAACTCTTATATGATATGATATGAAGATGTAAGTGATGTACAATGTTTTGAGTTATGAAGTGTTATGCTGCGGAGTGCTGCATATGAATGGAATGATGCTGACAAATCAGTGAAATGGGACTTGATGGTGAAATTAGCAATTTTGGTTGAGAAAGTGCGGATTTGAGTGAAATAAGTGACTTATCTCATTTTGAAATCCACCAGTATTGGGGCTAGTGTGTTTTGGAAATCCGCACTTATTTAAGTGCGGATTTGCCAGAACTGACACCCCCTAATGTAATTAAATTAATTAATTAAATTTATATATTAAATATAACTTTTCATATATTACTAAACAATAATATTGAGCGCTTTTTTGACCCTTAATTGTGTCAGAAAAATTATTAAATAAATTATAACACTTATTTAATAATATAGTATTAAAAATCCCCATTTTAAATTACAAATATCATTAAAATAATTAAATGTTTCATTTAAACTGATTATTGAATTAATTACATAGTTAAAACCTTTAATTAAAATTTCTTTAAGCTGGATTGAATTGATTACATTAATGTTTGGTGTGAAAATAATCCTATTTGTTTTACTTAAACCCTTTACATGTCACTATAATGTCTGTTTTGGATTATTTTACTCACTGTTTTCATGTTTCAAACTTATTTGGCACTAATTATTTTAATTAAGTATTTTAGGAATTTTTGGTGGGAGAATCAGTTACTTACTCATGGGTTTAGTTTATTGTCTCATGTTTTTCTCTCAATCTCTATGTTTAGTTCTATTCTTTTATATTCTTGTTTCTTTTAAATTTTTGTGACGCTCTATAGGGTCCTTTGCCTATAAAAGGCTTTGAATAATCCCCTGTAGCTTCATCACTTATTACACTCACATTTTATTACATATTTTAAATAGTATACAAATTATTATTATTATTATTATTAGTCTTATAGTTCTATTATAAATCTTAATAAATTTCAAGGTTGCCTTAAGTCTATCAATAATAACAAGTGTCTGCCGCGCATTGAAAACAACTACTTATTAAATACTTATATTAGAAATTATTAAACCTCACTGTTGTATAAAGTTCCTAAAATCTACTCTTTACCCTTCCTCTCAGAATAATTAAAACTTTTTTTTATTATTTTATTTCTGCCCCCCTATCATCTCCTCCTCCTCTCCATTATTTTCCTTTTCCTCTTCCTCTTCTAGACATCTTGTGTGGTCTTCCAACATTGGCAGAGGCCTTTGTTGTGTATTTTGGCGCTGTTTGTGCATGTCTTAATTGACATCTGTTGAAGAATTGGGTATTTTTCTGGTTTTATTCCATGGATATTGGGCTTGCGGGTATATGTGTACTATCATTGGATAGCCCCGGTTTTTTTATATATTTCATGTCTTGATAATATTTTTTATATTCTAAGTTTTAAGGGGTGAATTCCTCATTCTTCTGTTACAAAAGATAGCTGTTTAATTTTGATTTTTGTTTTTTACAGGCTAACCTTAAGTCTTAGGGTTAAGTACTTAGTACCATTGGATAGGGCTAATTTAGCTCTATATTTCATATCTCAATGTTGTTATAGTGTAATTCCAAGTTTTAAGGGGTTTAGTAGTTGTAGTAAATTTTTCTAAGTAGATTAGGTGTTTTTATTGGTTTTCTGGCTTCAGGGAGGCCAGGCCACTTCAGGCGGTGTAGACAATCCTATAGTACTAGCTATAGGCCTTGACCAAGGGAGTTGGAGAAAAACCAGAGAGAAAATCCCCTGTCCCTTTAGAAAAATAGAGTGAGATTTACTTGCTAAAGTAAGTTGGTTCCTGTTTTGTAAAAGCTCCTTTTCAACACACTTGACTGCTTGATGAGCCAAGAAAGTAGTCACCAGACAGACTACCAGACCAAAGAACTGTAATGTAGAACAATGTCTACACCAGAGACAGCAAAGATACTTGATGTAGGCTGCAAATCCACACCAGAGACAGCAATAATACTTGCTATAGCTTGCAAGACTATAACAGAGAAAACAGTTGCCAAAGTTAAGTTAAATGAAGAACTCACTTGCAACAAACACAGCCAAATTGTGGCCAGAAAACAGTGAAAACTGAGTGAGGAACAAGGATATCACCTCCGGATGGTTGTATGATAATTAAGGTTGCCCCAAACTGTCTTCTTCACTATGTACACACAGACCACTAAGAGCCCATGCGCACCCATCAATCTGGCGCCTGTACCAGCCAAATTGCATAAAAAAACCCTCCTGAAGCGCTCCCCAACCTCCTAAAACAGAGGCGGGCGGGCCACCCGACGTCGGAGATGCCGCCTGAAGCGGCCTGGCCTCCCTGAAGCCAGAAAACCAATAAAAACCACTAAACTACTTAGAAAAATTAACTACAACTACTAAAACCTTTAAAACACGGAATTTCACTATAACAACATTGTGACATGAAAGATAGAGAAAAATTAGCTCTATCCAATGGTACTAAGAACTTAACCCTAAGACTTAAGGTTAGCTCGTAAAACACGAAAAACAAAATTAAACAGCAATCTTTTATAAATGCAAAATGAGGAAATGACCCCTTAAAACTTAGAATATAAAAAATTTCTACAAGACATAAAATATAGAGAAAAGCCAGGGCTATCCAATGATAGTACCCACATACCCGCAGACCCAATATCCACGGAATAAAACCAGAAAAATACCCAATTCATTAACAGATGTAAATTAAGACATGCACAAACAGCGCCAAATCACACAACAAAGGCCCCTGCCAATGTTGGAAGACCACATCCTCCCTCCAATTGAGAATGTCCGCATTCTTTCTTCATCCAACCACCATGTTTAACCTTCTTCCCAAATCTGCCTCTGAAATGGGTCCCTGCCAATACTGCATCAACAATAATTTAATCTGCACCATGACACCACCTGTCCATCCATACAGAACTTCCTGCAATGTCTGCCAATCTAGAAAGAAGACCTGACACAGACCTGGTCCACTTTCTTCTGCAACAGATTCACCTCCACCTCAACCTGGTCCATCTTCTGCCAGCACAAAAAGGTCTAGGCCATCCATCCTGATACCCAGATTAATCAAAAAGCTTCACCTTTCCCAGAAGAGTGCCACAACACATAAAACAACTAGTTCCACCATCCCTGGTCCATCTGATGGTAAAGAACATTCATTTCTTCCTTCAACTTTAAAACTGATGACTTCTCAGTTCCTCCATCTTCTGATAGTGATGATAACAATGTAGGATCCATTGCACCACCAACACCAACTCACTTTCCCACTATCAAGGCCAAGTTCCAACAACACAGATCTCAACAGAAACAGCTTCTGCTTCACTACTTCCAATCCACTCCTTCTAGAGATCCACAGGACATTGAGAACAGAAGACATCTCATTCACCAGTTCAAGGCTAATTCTGAACACTTCATTTTATCTCTTGATTCCCTCTGTAATTCCACTAGTACTTGAGTTTGATCCAGAAAAAAAAAATTGACCACACCCTCTATAGGATGTAACCACAAACAACCCTCAGTTTTAAGTCTTGGGGGACCATCCTCATTTTATAGTCTTGGGGGACTCAAAAACCCTCAGTTAGAAGTCTTGGGGGACTCAAAAACCTAAATCATAAACCCAGAACCAGAGATCAACCACATTAAGACACAGAGAAAAAACTAACATTCTGGGGTAATTGTAAATAGAGCTGCCAGCCCATCAATTACCCCGAAACTTGCCTTTGCTAAATTCGGAGGCTCCCCCTGTGGATACCCTCCACCAATCTTTCAAAACCAACTCCAACAACAAAACCCTTTTTCCTCAGCTTATAGTCTTGGGGGACTTACAACTCTCAGTTTAAAGTCTTGGGGGACTGACACATTGTTCAGTTTAAAGTCTTGACGGACTAGTCTTGATAGAATCTTGAAACCAGCCAGTTTAAAGTCTTGGAGGACTAACAGAAACCAGATTTCAGTTTAAAGTCTTGATGGACTGACAGAATTTTGCATAAAATAGACATAGCCAATTTCATACAGACCACCCCTACAGCCAACCTGCTGAACTTCCACCTTCACTTCATCATCTACCCATCACTGACAAAAATCTCCTCCTATCCCTTTCCATAATCTTTTCTCACCACATATCATGGCTGGATCTCCTGATGTTAACCCTTCTACTCTCCCTTGCTTCACTTCTCCCAAGGACTATGCCTGAAAACAGTAAATCCACATGTGCAGACCTTGCACATTCACTCTTCCAACTCCTGAATTCAAATTCTAAAATAGGCCTTGTGATTCTTGCTATTCAAAAATGATAAGATGTGACAGAGATGCCAACTACCCTATTACTCCTCCTTCACCTTCTCACAAATACATCTCTAGATCCCCTACTAGATCCCAAGAGCTTGGTCCTTCCTCTTCCTCTTTATCTTCAGCACCTTCCAGAAGATCCAGAAGCTCCGCTTCCAGAACTCTTCCCAAAAGACCAGCTTTAGCTTCCCAAGAAACTGCTTTTATCTCCGCCAAATTAGCTCCAAAAGCTTCAAGATCAACTCCCAGGCTTCTAGACCGCGTCCAGGTGGCCCGCCCGCCTCACTGGACAGTGAAAGTCCGGCTCCAAATCATCAAAAACAACCGGAAAACAGCCAAATTCTATCAATCAACAAAAACAACTCCATACAATTGCCTCCCACTGCTCCCAGAGCAATGCAGCCAACCCTTACAAAGTCCAAAAACTTCAAATTTTCCCAAACTTCTAGGAGACCTGCCAGAGAACCCCATGACAAAACCAGAACACCACACACTGCACCCAAGCAACAACTTTGTCCCCAACTAAGACAAAGAAACTACACCTCTCCTCTGTCAGCCAACTATTCTTCTGACAGTTCCATCTCTTCAAAAGCTCCATCCAGAAGAGATCAATCTGCTTCCAAATCCCCCTCTCCTGCTCCATCCTTTAACAACCCTGGTACTCCATCACCAGCACCTCCTCCAGCTGAATCCAACAGAAATAACAACCACAACAACAACAACAAACCCACTGCTCCAACTAGGCCCCAGGAACATCAGCCTCCTAGTTCACCTTCTCAAAATCTTTCAGAGGAAGACCATGAAAATCCATATCTTTCCCTAGTTGATCCACCCACTATGACCATTACAAAATCTTCAGAGATCCAAATCCCAGCTTCTTAAAAATTTGATGAGCTTCCAATCTGTAAGTACCAAATTAATTTATCCCATTTCTTTAACAAAAATAATTACTGATCCAATTCTTCTTGTCTAGTTGACACCCCTCCTCCTGAATCTATTATTGGAGTTGGCCAACCTCTTGAAACTTCTTTGACCCTGGATTATGGAGACATGAAGAAACACCTAAGCACCATGTGTTCCAACATGCTAAAAGCCTTTGCCCTCCATGGACCTTTTAATGACTTTGAAAAATCCCTGAGAAAGCGCCTGTTGGATGACCACTGGAAAATGTCTAGGATCATTAAAAACACCCTCCAGCAATCCATTCCTACCTCTTCTTCTTCTTCCTCCTCTGAACTTCCCTCTAATCCAATTCCTGTCCATTACAATCCCTATCATCTCTCCAGCAGGATGCACTTCAAAGAACACAGTGCTTCCCACAATCCCAACAAAAAATAAAAATGTCATCACAACTTGGACCAGCCTCCAGAAGCTTCATCATCCAGACAATGTGCTCCTGCAAAAAGATTAGAACATAATAATAATATAAAACAATTAATAAAAATAATTTCAGAATTTTTTTTTTTTTAAACTCTACTAATATACTAAAGTTAAATATTGATAAATAAAATGAAATAAAATAAATGAAATAAGATATAATATAAAAAAATAATAGAAATGGTATCCCCCAGCCAATTGATGAGCTGCTCCCCTGATACCTTACCCACATCCAAGTGCACCTTGATGTGGATACACAATTAAATATTTTAAATGATTAAGAGAAAACAAAAAACAAAAATTTAGAAATTCAGAAGATAAAAAAAATAATGAAACACAGAAACAAATGAAATAAATAAAAAATAAAAAAGAAAATAGCATTTCCCGGCCAATTGATGAGCCTTTCCCCACCAATGCTTGCCCACATCCAGGTGACCCTGATGTGGTAACACCCTATATTTTTGATTTTATAATTTTAAACAACCCCATAAAAAAATTAAAAGAAAAAAAAGAGAAAAAAAGAAAATAATCTAAAACTGCTATCTAGCAACAATCTAACTGCAAAATCAAAGACAGTCCAGCTCCATAGATGGTCCAATAAGGGAAAGTACAATCCATAGAAATGATCACTGGGTGGGCTCCCTCCAATAAGTAAAAATGATGGGAGACCACCAGTGATCCACCACCAATCTGACAGAACCAAAGATAAAGAAGCCAGTCCCAAACCAGTTTAAAGTCATAGTGGACTTGAAACCTGAATAATAAACAACAGAACCAGAATTCAACTAGGAAAAACAAAAGACTTCAGACAGACATTCTGGGGTAACTGTTCTACAGAGCAGCCAGCTCATCAGTTACCCCCACACTTGCCAAAATAAAATCTAGAAGCCCCCCTGGGTACCTTCTAACAAAAAAATAACATCCAACACAAAAAAAAAACCAAAACCAATAAACAGTGAAGAGTCCAGAACTTGAAAACCAGTGCAAATTCCAGTTTAAAGTCATAGAGGACTAAAACCAGTGAAGAGAAACCAATACTAGGGTTCAAACAAATTAAGAGAAAGGGTTGGAAACAGACAATCTGGGGTAACTTTTCTATAGAGCAGCCAGCCCATCAGTCACCCCTACACTTACCAAGATCAAATCTAGAAGCCCCACCCATGGGTACCTTCTAACAAAAGCTTCCAACACAAAGTTGCTCTGCAACACCAAAAAATTCCAAAACAAAAAACGTTCCATAGTTTATCCTCATTGCAGAGTCAATCTTCTTCATGCCTAGTGCCTCTGGGATAAAACCTCTTCACTTGGTCTGCAGCCACCCTCTTTTTCAAGACTGCACCATCAAACTCTTCCAAAACATAAGAACCTCCAGACGCCTGAGATCTGACTCTGTAAGGTCCATTCCATCTGTCAGCAAATATTTTCCACCACTGACTCTCCAAAAATCTGTTATACACCAAAACCAAAAAAACAGCTTTCAAAGGATCCTTGAGTCTATGAGCCAACTTCTTGTCCAAGTACCTGACTGATTGATTCCTAATCTTCATCATTCTAGAATATGCCTTCTCTTGACATTCCTCTCTACATTCCAACTGTTGCATCCTGGCACAGAGCAAATCTTCTGTTGAGTGCACGTCATCCCAATCAATTCCAAGATAAGAGACAGCTTCCAAGTACACTGGTAGAACGGCTTTCTGACCAAACATTAACTCATAAGGAGAATATCCAGTTGTCCTCTTCACAGTGACCCTATCAGCAAATAACACCAAGGGTAAATAATGCCTCCACTTTTCAGCACTATCTCCACACATCTTCACCAAAGAATTCTTGATAACTTGATGGACTCTTTCAACAATGCCTTCAGCTTCAGGATAATAAGGTGTAGCCACTCTAACTTTAGAACCAACACTAGCCACAGCTTCTTTAAATTTGGCACCAAACTCTGGCCTGCCATCAACAGTCACCAACTTCATCAACCCATACCTATAAATCCACTCCTTCTTCAAAAACTCTTCCACATTCTTGGCAGTCAAATTAACCAGAGGCACTACCTCAACTCCACCAGACAAATCATCCCTAGCAACAATCAAGTATTTATACCTACCCTCTTTAATATGGACAGCATCCAAACTGACCCTTCCAAAAACAGTTGATTCACCAGTAGCAGGGCCTACCTCTTTAGGTTTCAAATGACTTCTTCTTTGACATTCTTCACAAGATTGAACCCAACCCTGCACAGCCAACTTCATACCTGGCCACCAAAATCTTTCTGCTACTCTTCTATAAGTCTCCACAAAGCCTCTATGACCAAGGTCTTCATGCAAGGACTTCAAAACCAATTCTTGACCCTTCTTCTGAGTCACCACCACTTGAGGATTTGGATGTCTCCTCCTCATCAACCGCCTTCCTGACACATAAAATCCAGGACTCTTCTTCTTGATTGCCAACCAAGTATAATCATCACAACTATCTGGCCTCTCCAAGGTCAACAGATATTCCACCAAAATAAAATAAAACCCAGACTGACCCCAGGTCTCATCTTCAAAATCCCACAACACCACATCGAAGGGTACAATTCTGTCATCAAAATCACCAGTATGAACATGAGCCAATTGAGCAGCCCAACCAGGACACCAATCCTTAAATTTTGGCACGTCCTTCACTTTCCACTGAGCCTTGTGAGAATCCAGTTCACTAACAAAAACACCCTTTTCCAATTTTGAGCTGTCCCAGACAACGACTCCATCTTCATCAACAAAAATATCCTGATCACCAGAATCAAGATCACATACAGCCAGTTTAGCCTCTTGGTGGAGGTCAGAAAAATCTTCAGAACCCTTTGTGCTGGCCCTAACCACTGGAGCATCCTCATCAAACTCTTCAGCCTCAGAATCTTCATCTGTAGGTGGCCTCCTTGATAATCCATCAGGAATAGTAAAAGTTTTACCTGGTTTGTGTACCAGGTCAAAAGAAAAATGTTGAATAAATGCCACCCACCTAGTCATTGGAGCATTTGGAAGACTAGGTGTATTGATCATCTGAACCAAAGACTTTGCATCCACCTGCAGCTCAAAATGCTGCCCCCACAAAACCGTCTGTAGCTTCTTTAAAATTTTAGCTACGCCACACAATTCCAACTTAGGTTGAGAATACCTAGATTCCACCTAATTAAACACCACAGACTCATATCTTACTGGCCTAACCCTCCCAGTCTTATCCTCCTGAGACAAAACAGCACCAGCAGCAATATAACTTGAGTCCACTGCCAGATAAATTTTTCCAGCACCAACTCCATAATACAACTTGTGAAGAACAATATCTTCACCAACAACCTTTTTCAACTTCTGAAAAGCCTCTTCACACTCTTCAGTCCATTCCCAATCTGCATCTTTTCTGGTCAACCTCCTTAAAGGTGAAGCCAACAAAGAAAAATCCTTAATAAAAATCCTGACATATACACATACACCCAAAAATCCCCTGACTTCAGTAGTATTTTTAGGCCTTGGCCATGACTGAATTTTATTAATCTTCTTCTTCGCCATAATCCTTCCCTCTTTACATACTACATGACCCAGAATTTCCAAAGCAGGAACACAACAACAGAATTTTGACCCTGAAATGGTCAAACCAGCCTCTTCAATTCTGAACAACACTCTCTCTATAGTTATTGCATATTCCCACACAAACCTCCTTATTCCAGGGCTCTCTGCTAACACCTCATTACCATAATCAGTGGATGGTCCTTTTATTCCACCATCATCAATAAAAATACTAGCATTAGTAGGAACCTCATCCTGAAAAATCCAAGCCATCTGTGCTTGATAAACTTCCACTGAATTAGTTGCTCCTTGAGGCAACCTAGTGAGCTGAAATCTTCCCAAAGGAGTCTCAAAAGTTGTGAGAGGCCTTGAATCTGTATGGAGTTCCCTCTCATCATAACCACCCATAATATCACCCAAACCATAACACACCCTTCCAGCAAAAGCTTCAACGAAATCCTCTGCACTTGGTGGCATCCCAGAGTCCTTGATAGTGACTCTATTCAAGGCTCTAAGATCATGAATCACCCTCAACTTTCCATTCTGATTTTTTACACAGAAAACCGGACTTGAGTAGCTGGAAGTAGATTGTTTGTATAAGCCAGTCCTGACACTTTCCCTAACAATCTCCACAAAATCATCTCTAATAGCGTCTGGAATCGGAATAGGTTTCATTTGCCAAGGTTCATGACAAACCACAGATATCAAATACGGTTCCACATAAGAGTGCTTCAATACACCCCTTTCCTCCTCAACAAAAGCCACAGCTTTTTCTTTTAGCACAATAACGTGCAACAACAACTTCTTTTCTTCTTCAGACAAACACCCATCAGGACCAAAATTAACAACCTTCAACCTTTCCACAGTCACCCTAGCCGTCTCCACAAATTCTAGAGGATTCTTCACCAAAGGGGTACAGTACGGATCACTTGACAAAGGTGGTCACTTCAAGGGCGGATTCAAGCCCACAGGACTAATCTTCTGCGCTACCTTCTTATACTTTGCCGCTCCACCTTCAACTTGAGGGATCTTCAGGAATTCTTTGTCACCAGACCTGGAACAAAAACCAAGGGTTTCCCCATTGCTCACATGTGTGGCCAAGGTAATGTTTTTGAAAGTTGTAGAAGAAACCCTAGCGGTGCACAATTGGGAGGACTTACTTTTACACCCCAATCTCACCACTCCAAAACTTTTCTGCAATTCCACATCTTCATCCTCACTTCCAACTTCCAAATCTTCAAATCTTGATTCATCTTCTGAATCACATCTTCTAAAATTGTGCAGTTTATCCTCATGCTGGAGGCCCAAAAATCGATCTTGATGATCTTCTCTCTTCATAATTTTCTGCAGTTTAACCTCATGCTGGAGGCCCAAAGTTTGATCTTGATTATCTTCACAAAAATATTTTGCATCTACTTTCTTCATTATCTTCAGATTTTTTTCTTGATTTTCATGAATTATTTTGAAATTATTATCTTCTTTTCTAGAGTTTTCTTCTGACCTACAAAAATAACCAGGGGTTTCCCCAATGCTCACAGGTGTGGCCCAGGTAATGTTTTTGAAAGGTGTAGAAGAAACCCTAGCGGTGCACAATTGGGAGGACTTACTTTTAGACCCCAATCTCAGCGCCCCAAAACTTTTCCGCATATCTTTCAATAAAGATATATAACCAATCTTCTTCCTTGAACTTGAATTGAAAATAATTAAAAATCTTGAGATAGAACAGAGACTTGATTAAAAACTTGATGAATACTTGCAGAGAAGAGAAACATTTAAAAGAGAAAGTTGAAAATCCACTTGGTATATCTCCAAGGGAGCTGACCTACTACAACCTGTGATTTCCTCATCTTAGGGAGAGGTTGTAGCACTAGGGTGATCAGCCCTCATAACTTTAAAAAAGACAAACTCTCAATAGAGCCTAAGCCGTACTCCAAAAAACCAGAGGCAGCACCCACTTCCTTCCTTCTCCTGCATCAGTCCATGCACTGTAACATTGAAGATGAACCAGTCCTGCTCTCCCAAAAATCCTCTCCAGGGGATGACAACCTCATGTGAAGTCTCCTATCATCTTCACCAGTCAACTCCAAACTTATTCCCAAATCAAATTGATAACCAATTCTTTCCTGAAAATCCATCAAGAATGGCTCACCCAAAACTGCCTTTACATTACCATTAGCAATGTAAAAATGAACCTTCCCTGAGGCTCCGCCAACATCTAACTTCACAAACTCTGAAGATCTAACCAATTCAGTGACATGGCCACCGATCCCTCTCAAATTCCCACCAATACCATTTTTGATGGGGAGGCCCATATGAGTTGCCTCAAACAAAGAAATCAGGTTTATCTGAGAACCTGAATCCACCAATGCACTTGCCTCCATGCCATTCAGAGTGACATTGACATATTCCAGAGGAGCAGAAAAATGAGTTTCCAACCCCTCACCAAACTTTTCAGCAGAATCACAAATGCATTCTACCTCACCAGAAGAAACTCTTCTCCTGGTCAACAACTTTTTTTGCCTATCAGCCAACCCTGGACTGATAGCATACAATTCCCCATAAGATAGGGAAACCTGACCCTGATTCATCCTTTCCAGGACAGAGTCCATAACATTAACTTGACCAGACACTACTGGCCTCTCAAAGTGAGCTCTTTGCTTCACCACCTTGGTCCTAGAAGATTCTTGAGGACCAGCACCACCAACAGATTTACCATTAAGAGGAACCAAACCAGATCCCTCACCAGAACCTCTAATTCCAGAAGGCTTTGGCAATGAAGGCAAAGGGATATCCTCCTCAGAGTTAGAATCCACCTCCATTGGCATTGGCTCACCATTCATGTCCAATGCGCCAAAACTAGGGGGGCCCATGTCAGCCATACCCTTCTGCATCTTGTACAGCTCCTCTTTGCTATACTCAGCTTAGGATCCATCTTTTAAGCATTTGTCTTTGGTTGGGACTGAGAACTGCTCTTAGGCCTTCCCACCTTTCCTGCTTCCACATCATAAACACCAGCCAAGCATTCACCACTTGACTGTCCACCACAAGAATACAACTCCAAACCACCAAAGGAAGTAGAAAAAGAGACCTTATTGACCTCCTTCCCCTTTCCCATAGTATCCTCATTCTCCTTACCAGAAGACTTCCTTTGATCAGGAATCTCGTCAAACCTTGGCCTCCTTTGATTGAGAGCTCCCCTTCTCCTGACCAAATCAACTGGAGCCTGCCCCTCACTAGGCTTAACAAAAGAACCATAAGGGAACTTGAAAACCCTGCCATCAAATTCCACCTTTCCTTCAGACACATCCCTGTTCAATGCCCAACAATCATTGGACCTGTGCCGCCTCCTTTTGCAATAATAGCAGACCCAAGGATCACTCCTACCAGCCCTCCTATCAAAATCTCTAGGCTGAGAAGGTGCCTTATTGACCTTAGCCTCCTGAACAAAAATATGCAGCTGCTTTGTGAGATCAGCCAACTGCTCCACCATTGGGTCCCTCTCCTGTTTGGGAACCTGAACCATATTCTTCTCCTCCTTCTTCGCCCTGACTTCCTCTTCAGCCAAAGCCTCACTGACTTTGCTTACATATTTGGCACACCCCTCCTGATAGGTGTCCACAGCCAATAGCTTCAAATGGGCCTCAACAGCCTCCTTCACCTAAACCAAGGCAGGCAACTTCTGGTCCCCATTATAAAGAGTCTTCATCAAGTCCTTCCTTGACAGCTCCTTCAACACATCCATCCTGACATCTCTAGCCAGGGCAGACCAAAAAACATCCTTGGCAGCATTTTCATGTGCCAGCTCCTCCACTTCCACCAAGTATTCCACCACAGGATCAAACTGTAGAAGAAACTTTCTGTAGCTATGCAACTTACCAACACCACCATAAGATTGCCATTTGCTGACAACCTTGTTCAGATCCACCATAGTGAACCTGACACCCCATCTATCTACCATCTCCCTACACAATAACTTCCAATCCCTCTTCTTGTAGCCAGACATGGCCACAATCTCCTTCTCCACTTCCCTATCACCAATGAAGAAGATAATCTGCCTCACCATTTCCAGGTAAGAAGCACCATCCAATCCAGCAGCAGTTTCATACTTCTCCAGAAACCACTTGACATCCTCCCCATTAAACTTGGTACCATCCCAAGTTTTAATCCTTACACAATTTTTGACCATCACAGCAGGAGGACCATCTCCCCCACTGACAGTCACCACAGGAATAGAGGAACCAGAAGCCATTCCTCCAGACCAAAACACCAAAAAGAGCCAACCAAAGAAAAGAGAGATTCCAAAGAACTAGCAAGTTCACCCCACGTTGGGTGCCAGAAATGTAGACAATCCTATAGTACTAGCTATAGGCCTTGACCAAGGCAGTTGGAGAAAAACCAGAGAGAAAATCCCCTGTCCCTTCAGAAAAATAGAGTGATATTTACTTGCTAAAGTAAGTTAGTTCCTGTTTTTTAAAGTCCCTTTTCAACACACTTGACTGCTTGATGAGCCAAGAAAGTAGTCACCAGACAGACTACCAGACCAAAGAACTGAAATGCAGAACAATGTCTACACCAGAGACAGCAAAGATACTTGATGTAGGCTGCAAATCCACACCAGAGACAGCAATAATACTTGCTATAGCTTGCAAGACTATAACAGAGAAAACAGTTGCCAAAGTTAAGTTAAATGAAGAACTCACTTGCAACAAACACAGCCAAATTGTGGCCAGAAAACAGTGAAAACTGAGTGAGGAACAAGGATATCACCTCCAGATGGTTGTATGATAATTAAGCTTGCCACAAACTGTCTTCTTCACTATGTACACACAGACCACTAACTAAGAGCCCATGCGCACCCACCAATCTGGCGCCTGTACCCGCCAAATTGCATAAAAAAACCCTCCTGAAGCGCTCCCCAACCTCCTAAAACAGAGGCGGGCGGGCTGCCCGACGTCGGAGATGCCGCCTGAAGCGGCCTGGCCTCCCTGAAGCCAGAAAACCAATAAAAACCACTAATCTACTTAGAAAAATTAGCTACAACTACTAAAACCTTTAAAACACGGAATTTCACTATAACAACATGGTGACATGAAATATAGAGAAAAATTAGCTCTATCCAATGGTACTAAGCACTTAACCCTAAGACTTAAGGATAGCCCGTAAAACACAAAAAACAAAATTAAACAGCAATCTTTTATAAATGAAAAATGAGGAAATGACCCCTTAAAACTTAGAATATAAAAAATGTCTACAAGACATATAATATAGAGAAAAACCAGGGCTATCCAATGATAGTACCCACATACCCGCAGACCCAATATCCACGGAATAAAATCAGAAAAATACTTAATTCCTTAACAGATGTCAATTAAGACATGCAAAAACAGCGCCAAATCACACAACAAAGGCCCCTGCCAATGTTGGAAGACCACAGCGGCACCACTGACATTGGGTGGTTTGCCCGCCTCTGTTTTAGAAGGTTGGGGAGCGCTTCTGGAGGGTTTTTATTCAATTTGGCTGGTACAGGTGCCAAATTCATTGGTGTGCATGGGCTCTTAGATAGTGGTCTGTGTGTACATAGTGAATAAGACAGTTTGGGGCAACTTTAATTATCATACAACCATCCAGAGGTGATATCCTTGTTCCTCACTCAGTTTTCACTGTTTTTGGCCACAATTGGCTGTGTTTGTTGCAAGGTTAGTTCTTCATTTAACTCAACTTTGGCAACAGGTTCTCTGGTATAGTCTTGCAAGCTATATCAAGTATTATTGCTGTCTCTGGTGTGGATTTGCAGCCTAAATCAAGTATCTTTGCTTTCTCTGGTGTGGACGTTGGTCTACATTTCAGTTCTTTGGTCTGGTAGTCTATCTGGGGACTACTTTTGTCAGCCTAGATATCCCTAGGATTGAGTATTTCTTATACTTAAAATAAGATAACTATAAGCAAATTAAGAATATATCTTAAAAATAAGGTTAAAATAATAATATATATGATTATATTACATATATATATAATTATTACTCTATTATATAAACTATAGTTGTTTAAATAGCTTATCCATAGCCTAATAATACTTATTTAGGTGTTAATGGAGTCATAATATACTTATCTTAATTGATATGAAGTAATTATTGACATACATAAGCTTATATGTGTACATAAATCTCATATTCAGTGAAATATGCAGTATATTATGTATATTTAGGTCTATAAGTGGGTTTTAGCCTCTTAATAGCCTATAACCTTTGTTTTTCTGCTAATTTTAGGTCATATTGACGAAATCAGTGGACTCACAACGCCTAGAGAAGCATAAACATCTATATCAGGCACATACACTCAGTTTGGACAACTTAATCTGCTTCCTTGGATGGTTATTCACGGATTTATGGGTTGGGAGGTCATTTTTGGGTTAATGTGGATGCTTGGGGATGTTATTGGGGGCTTGGACATTTTATTTTTTTCATTTATATGCTTTGGGTTTCATTAAATCTCTTTTTGATTGCTTATTTAACCTGTTTCTTTATGGTATCTGCTTTTATCTGGAATTTCTATTTGTGGTATAGATCTGTGTTATCATTAATTGTGATGGAGAGTCCTTACTGGAGGTCTGGGTGTTGAATCTGTTTGAAGTGGACGCCATGGGGAGGTGATGTGCCCTCACAGTGCTGTAATTGCTGGGGATAGCAGTGACATCATCTGGATTGAAGGTCTGTGCACTCCAGGGGATTTGGGTATAAGTAAGGAGGGATTTTGACAGTTATTTATCATAAATTACTCACTAAAATTCAATAAAACACTTCAATACAATTATTAATATTTATAAATATATTATAAAGCCTTTTATAAGTTGATATTATCATTATATAAGCTATAATTATATTCTATTTATCTATTTTCCACCACTAAGCACACATTTCAATCCAAGTATTGTGAGTTTAAATTGAGTATATCTATTTTATTAGTCTTCCCCTGAGGTTTATCACTAAATAATTTATCAATAAGTAGTAGGACCATAAATAAACACTATTATATCATACTTATATACTAGACTATACTGACAATTGGGGGTCTTTCCTTATTTTTTACTTATTATTTAGTATAAGCCTTGGGACGTGATTTTTACTTTAGTATAGCTCAAAAGATCCAAATATTTGGGTCTGCTGAATATTAGTGGGTCATAATAACTCAGTTGTTGCGGAAAAGAACCCTTATAATAATTGTACTAATTTTTTATAATAAAAATTAGGTATTTACAGTAGTAACTGTACCCAATATAAACCCAATTTCACTTGGTATTTGGTCACCAATATAACACCCAATTAAATTGGTATTTGGTTAAAGCTTGGTAAGCTAATAATTCACCCTTATAAAGGTCTAGTTAAAGTTATTGTTTTATTTTTAGCAGACTTTTTCGAATTTTTTTTATATTTTATTTAAATAAATAAAGATATAAATTCAGGGTAAGCTCCAGTGATTTTTTATTAGCAATACCATTGCTAATAACTTTTGTCTACTAATTACATAGAGTTTTTCCTTTCTGTAGACGTGATATATTGTCATTATTAATATGAGTGCTCCTCAGGACAGTGTAAGTGAAAATCCTGCTTATAATACCAGGTCTAAAGCTAA
Source organism: Hemileia vastatrix (assembly GCA_030280995.1). Lineage (NCBI taxonomy): Eukaryota > Fungi > Basidiomycota > Pucciniomycetes > Pucciniales > Zaghouaniaceae > Hemileia > Hemileia vastatrix. Next base: position 2,967,296 of record JASXTE010000008.1, on the reverse strand, counting down.
CAAAAACTATCCAGGACATAACCATGGAGGGTCAGAAATACCCCCAGGCAGAGAACATGAGCATAGAGGAAAAAGACGCCCTTTTAAAAAAGATAACCATAAAAAAGATGTCTCCTCCTCTTCAGGATCAGCTATCCCACTTGGCCAAACAGCTTTTGAAGTTGGAAGAATCCAAGGCACTCATGTTCAAAGAGGTAGAGCAATTACAGAACAATTGCAAGTTAGGGTTTCAACAAATTAATCAGACACTGGCAGAGCTAAAGGGAGGCCAGCCAAGTCAACCAAGTCAGCAACCCCCTATTCCAGGAGGGTCAACTCACTCCCAGGAAAAAATCCTGGTAGACAAATGGAAGTGGGACTGGTTCCATCAACAATGGACCAGCCACAGCTGCAACAGGGATCCACCACCTCATCAGACTTCCTCAGTTCACCCTTACAAATGAAAAAAGCGCCAAAAATCAGGACTGGCATCTATCCCATGGTAAGTAGATTACCCTCTCAGATTGAACACAATACTGATAACTACAATATATGTAATCTTATTGATGTTTAATCTGTGCAGAAAATAGAGGAGGATTTAAGAAATTTAGGTTTTAGAGTAGATACACCTGACTTGTATTTTGTCCACAATAACAGTACTATTTATAATGATAATACAGTTAATCCTCAGTTGCCACCACTTACTTGTGAGATTAGAAGTTCACAGGAGAGTGGGAGGATTGAAAAGGAAGACATGGAATATTTTAACAATAATCCAACTGTCCATAGAATTGTTTCAGAATTGTGGAATAGAATGACTGATTGTGAGGAACAGAAAGTTAAGCTCACTAGTGATACAATTTCATCCTTGAAATTAAATATTTCTCAACTGGAAATACGTAATAAAGAATTAGAGAATGAACATTTGTCTCTAACTCTTAAATATGATTCATTGAGTAACAAATAAAGTGAACTTTCAAACAAATTCTGTGAGTTGGAAAAATTGTATGAAGCACACTTGTTGAAAACTGAATCAAGAGCTAAGTTATCTTTTGCCCAGACAAATCAAAGTGTCTCTGAGTTGCTAAAAAGATTATTTAAAGTTGAGATTGAAACTGCTAATCTACTAATGAACCAGGATTATCATAAGTATAATAAATATAATAATAATCCTTTCATTGGAAAAAGTGAATCTCATTCCTTCCCTATACCACCACAACTAAAACCATCTGGTGGTAGTGTCAAATCTGAAAATTTAAGTCACAAATCCTTACAGGAGGAAATACAAGACCATTTATCAAGAGTAAATGAGTTGTTGAATTTACCAAAGATTAGTGAAATAAAATTCAATCAGAAGAACTGGCCTAAGATAGATCAGTACCCAACTTATGATGGGGAAGCCAGCTCTGATTGGCAACATTTTATCCAAAGAATTGACAATTTAAAATTCTCATATAAGTTACCAGATGAAGAAATAACATCTAAATTAATTTCGTTATTTAAGGATGTTGCTTTATTATGGTTTGAAGCTGTATTGAGTGAGGGTAAAGACTACTCTTGGGCTGAATGGAAACAACTTATTGAAAAACAATTTGGAGGTTCTAAATTCAGGCTTACTCAGCAGATGCTTTATGAGAAGACTAGGTATAATCCGTTGAATGGTGACAAAGCTATGGTATTTTTAATGAATTTAAATAAAATTTTAAAAGCCATTGAGCCTCATATGGATTTTAACTTATGGAAAGATAAGATAATATATAAATTACCTATATCTGTCAGAGACATTGTTGTAGCTAGAACATTAAATGTTACTGAATATTCTGACTTTATTAATATTTGCAATGAAATATTATTAAACAATAAGTATGAATCAAGGTATTCCACTTATAAACAAAATGTGAACCTGTAAAAATTCAGAATTCAAAAAAACTTCAGGAGAAGCAGAAAAAACCTACTGCACCTGTAGTACCTAAAAAGTATGAAACAAATACTTGTTATAAGTGTAACAGACCTTGGTTTAAAAGTCACAAATGTGAGAAAAATATAAATATTGTTGAAAATCAACATAAATCTGAAACTGAAACTGAAAAAAGTAAAGAATCAAGTGATTATGACAGCAATATCTCATATAGTGATGAAAATGAAGTCTGTATGTTGGAAGATGATTTGTCCATCTTTGAAAATCCAATATTAAATATGGACTCAAATGAATCTTTAATGAATTTTGAGGATGCTGAAATCATTAAGGATATACAAGCTGATAACTTTAGAATGACACCTATCACGGTTCCAGCTATCATTTCTGGTGAAAATGTTAATATAGTAGTGGACACAGGAGCTGCTGGTTCAGTTGTTTCCACTAATACATTACAGAAAATTGATAGTTAATATAAGTCTAAGCTTGAACCACTTCAAAGTAAAAATTGGAGAGGTTTTGGATCAGTGCTACACCCCATCAGTAGATAAAAAGCTTCTGTTTTCTTTAAACATCAACATGGTTATGTAAGAGTAAATTGTGACTTTGTAGTAATGGATAATACTAACTGTAGTAACTGTTTTATCATTGAAAATGATATTCTGACTAAATTTGGTGTGAAATTAGACCCTGCTAATAACAATTTTACAATTGGCATGAATGGTAAAAGGAAATTTAAAATAAATTCTTTTAACACAGTCTTACACATTGAGTCAGTAACAAATTCTCCGTGTAATGGAAGAGAATCCAATGAGATGGAAATTCTTGAAACAGAAATTTCAAAAGCATCATTTGGCACTCAGATAAGTAAAGCTGAGAAAAATAATATTTTGGAATTAATTAAAGCATTTCCAATGGCTTTTGCACATGGTACAAATGAACTTGGCCTTGTAAAAGATTATGAAATGAAGATTAGTTTAACCTGTAATATGGATAATATTCCTGCTAGTCTTAAAAAGAAACCATACCCTGCTTCACCAATGAGGAGGAAAGACATAGAGGATAATATTAATATGTTATTTAAAATGAACATTCTTGAGAATTTTGAAACTACACCAAAATATTGTGTAATATCACCAGTGCTAATTTCTTATGAACAAGATAAAGCAAGACTGTGAGGTGATTATAGAGCATTAAATAAATTTACAGTAGATGATATTTATCCCTTGCCAAGGATTTCTTCTATACATGCTACCCTTAAAGGTGCTAAGTGTATAAGTTGCCTAGATTGAAACAAAGGGTACCATCAAATTCCTGTTGAAAAGAACTCACAGAACTTTTTGTTGATAACAACACACATGGGAATTTATAAATATGTCAGAATGCCATTTGGACCAAAAAATGCTCCATCAGTATTTCAGAAGTTAATGGATATAACATTCTATAATTAAATGATTGAGGGATGGTTAATTGTATACATTGATGACATCATAGTGTTCTCTAAAACTTATGATGAACACTTAATCCATTTAAAGAAGGTATTTCAGAAAATGGATGAAATAAAAATGACCCTTGCATTGAAAAAATGTAAATTTGGGTTTGAATCTTTAAAATTGCTTGGTCATATTGTATCTGGATTACAAATATGTGTAGACCAAAATAAAGTGGCTGCAATAAAGATTATTGGCATTCCTAAAAATTTAAAGGATGTAAAATGTTTTCTTGGAATGTGTGGTTATTATAGACAATATATAAAAAACTACCAATCAATTGCTGAACCATTGACCACACTGATAAAGATATCAGAAGCTTTCATTTGGAATAATGAGAGAAAACAGGTTTTTATAAGTTGAAAGAATGTTTAATTACAGCTCCTATCTTGGGATTACCAGATTTCTAATTACCTTTTGTATTATATACAGATGCAAATTTTATTGGTCTGGGTGCTGCTTTGCATCAAAAACAACTTGCAAGTAAATCTCACTCTATTTTTCTAAAGGGACAGGGGATTTTCTCTCTTGTTTTTTCCAACTCCCTTGGTCAAGGCCTAAAACTAGTACTATAGGATTGTCTACATTTCTGGTGCCCAAGGTGGGGTGAACTTGCTAGTTCTTTGGAATCTCTCTTTTCTTTGGTTGGCTCTTTTTGGTGTTTTGGTCTGGAGGAATGGCTTCTGGTTCCTCTATTCCTGTGGTGACTGTCAGTGGGGGAGATGGTCCTCCTGCTGTGATGGTCAAAAAGTGTGTAAGGATTAAAACTTGGGATGGTACCAAGTTTAATGGGGAGGACGTCAAGTGGTTTCTGGAGAAGTATGAAACTGCTGCTGGATTGGATGGTGCTTCTTACCTGGAAATGGTGAGGCAGATTATCTTCTTCATTGGTGATAGGGAAGTGGAGAAGGAGATTGTGTCCATGTCTGGCTACAAGAAGAGGGATTGGAAGTTATTGTGTAGGGAGATGGTAGATAGATGGGGTGTCAGGCTCACTATGGTGGATCTGAACAAGGTTGTCAGCAAATGGAAATCTTATGGTGGTGTTGGTAAGTTGCATAGCTACAGAAAGTTTCTGCTACAGTTTGATCCTGTGGTGGAATACTTGGTGGAAGTGGAGGAGCTGGCACATGAAAATGCTGCCAAGGATGTTTTTTGGTCTGCCCTGGCTAGAGATGTCAGGATCTATATGTGTTGAAGGAGCTGTCAAGGAAGGACTTGATGAAGAATCTTTCTAATGGGGACCAGAAGTTGCCTGTCTTGTTTAAGGTGAAGGAGGATGTTGAGGCCCATTTGAAGTTATTGGCTGTGGACACCTATCAGGAGGGGTGTGCCAAATATGTAAGCAAAGTCAGTGAGGCTTTGGCTGAAGAGGAAGTCAGGGCGAAGAAGGAGGAGAAGAATATGGTTCAGGTTCCCAAACAGGAGAGGGACCCAATGGTGGAGCAGTTGGCTGATCTCACAAAGCAGCTGCATATTTTTGTTCAGGAGGCTAAGGTCAATAAGGCACCTTCTCAGCCTAGAGATTTTGATAGGAGGGCTGGTAGGAGTGATCCTTGGGTCTGCTCTTATTGCAACAGGAGGCGGAACAGGTCCAATGATTGTTGGGCATTGAACAGGGATGTGTCTGAAGGAAAGTTGGAATTTGAAGGCAGGGTTTTCAAGTTCCCTGATGGATCATTTGTGAAGCCCAGTGAGGGGCAGGCTTCTGTTGATTTGGTCAGGAGAAGGGGAGGTCTCAATCAATGGAGGACAAGGTTTGAGGAGATTCCTGATAAGGGGATTTCTTCTGGTAAGGAGGATAATGATTTCAAGGGAAAGGGGAAGGAGGTCAATAAGGTCTCTTTTTCTACTTCCTTTGGTGGTTTGGAGTTGTATTCCTGTGGTGGACAGTCAAGTGGGGAATGCTTGGCTGGTGTTTACAATGTGGAAGCAGGGAAGGTAGGAAGGCCTAAGAGAAGTTCTCAGGCCCAACTAAGGCCAAATGCTTCAAAGACGGATCCTAAGCTTAGTTCAGCTAGGAAGAGGTGCAGCAAAGAGGAGCTGTACAAGATGCAGAAGGGTATGGCTGACATGGGCCCCCCTAGTTTTGATGCATTGGACATGAATGGTGAGCCAATGCAAATGGAGGTTGATTCTGACTCTGAGGAGGATGTCCCTTTGGCTTCATTGTCAAAGCCTGCTGGATTTAGAGGTTCTGGTGATGGATCTGCTTTGGTCCCTGTTAATGGTAAATCTGTTGGTGGTGCTGGTCCTCAAGAATCTTCTAGGACCAAGATAGTGAAGAAAAGAGCTCACTTTGAGAGGCCAGTAGTTTCTGGTCAAGTTAATGTTATGGACTCTGTCCTGGAAAGGATGAATCAGGGTCATGTTTCCCTTTCTTATGGGGAATTGTATGCTATCAGTCCAGGGTTGGCTGATAGACAGAAAAAGTTGTTGACCAGGAGAAGAGTTTCTTCTGGGGAGGTGGACTACATCTGTGATTCTGCGGAAATGTTTGGTGAGGGGTTGGAAGCTCATTTTTCCGCTCCTCTGGGTTATGTCAATGTCACTCTGAATGGCAGGGAGGCAAGGGCATTGGGGGATTTAGGTTCTCAGATAAACCTGATTTCTTTGTTTGAGGCAACTCATTTGGGCCTCCCCATCAAAACTGGTATTGGTGGGAATTTGAGAGGGATTTGTAGCCATGTCACTGAATTGGTTCGAATGTCTGAGTTTGTGAAGTTAGATGTTGGTGGAGCCTCAGGGAAGGTTCATTTTTATATTGCTAAGGGAAAATTTAAAGCTGTTTTGGGTGGGCCATTCTTGATGGATTTTCAGGCAAGAATTGGTTATCAATTTGATTTGGGAATCAGTTTGGAGTTGACTGGTAAAGATGAAAGGAGACTTCACATGAGGTTATCATCCCCTGGAGAGGATGGTTGGGAGACCAGGCCTGGTTTATCTTCAATGTGCTGGTGCATGGATTGCTGAAGGAGAAGGAAGGAAGTGGGTGCCGCCTCTGGTTTTTTGGAGTGTGGCTCAGGCTCTATTGAGAGTCTGTCTTTTTTAGAGTTATGAGGGCTGATCACCCTAGTGCTACAACCTCTCCCCAAGATGAGGAAATCACAGGTTGTAGTAGGTCAGCTCCCTTGGTGATATAGCAAGTGGATTTTCAACTTTCTCTTTTTAATGTTTCTCTTCTCTGAAAGTATTCATCAAATTTTTTATCAAGTCTCTGTTCTCTTTCTAGATTCTCAATTATTTTTAATTAAAGCTCAAGGAAGAAGATTGGTTTTATATCTTTATTGAAAGATATGCGGAAAAGGTTTGGGGCAGTGAGATTGGGGTCTAAAAGTAAGTCCTCTAAATTGTGCACCGCTAGGGTTTCTTCTACAACTTTCAAAAACATTACCTGGTCCACACCTGTGAGCATTGGGGAAACTTCTGGTTATTATTGTAGGTCAGAAGAAAACTCAAGAAAAGAAGATAAAAATTTCAAGATAATTCAAAAAAATCTGAAGATAATGAAGAAAGAAGTTTTAAAATATTTTTGTGAAGATCGTCAAGATCAATTTTTGGGCCTCCAGCATAAGGTTAAACTGCCAAAAATTATGAAGAAAGAAGATCATCAGGATTAATCTTTGGGCCTCCAGCATGAGGTTAAACTGCAGAAAATTATGAAGAAAGAAGATCATCAGGATCAATCTTTGGGCCTCCAGCATGAGGTTGAACTGCAGAAAATTATGAAGAAAGAAGATCATCGGGATCAATCTTTGGGCCTCCAGCATGAGGATAAACTGCACAATTTTAAAAGAGTTTATTCTGAAGATGAATCAAGATTTGAAGATTCAGAAGACAGAAGTGAAGATGAAGATTTGGTATTGCGGAAAAGTTTTGGAGTGGTGAGATTGGGGTCTAAAAGTAAGTCCTCCCAATTATGCACCGCTAGGGTTTCTTCTACACCTTTCAAAAAAATTACCTTGACCACACATTTGAGCAATGGGGAAACCCTTGGTTTTTGTTCCAGGTCTGGTGGTGAAGATTTCCTGAAGATCCCTCAAGTAGAAGGTGGAGTGGCAAAGTATAAGAAGATAGCGCAGAAGATTAGGCCTGTCAATGAGCCTATTCCTGTGGGTTTGAATCCGCCCTTGAAGAGACCTCCTTTGTCAAGAGATCCGTACTGTACTCCTTTAATGAAGAATCCTCCAGAATTTGTAGAGACGGCTAGGGTGACTGTGGAAAGGTTGAAAGTTGTTAATTTTGGTCCTGATGGGTGGTTGTCTGAAGAAGAAAAGAAGTTGTTGTTGCACGTTATTGTGCTAAGGGAAAAAGCTGTGGCTTTTGTTGAGGAGGAAAGGGGTGTGTTGAAGCACTCTTATGGTGAAACTTACTTGATTCCTGTGGTTTGTCATGAACCTTGGTAAATCAAACCTATTCCGATTCCAGCTGCCATCAGAGAGGATTTTGTGGAGATTGTTAGGGAGAGAGTCAGGACTGGGTTATACAAACAATTGACATCCAGTTACTCAAGTCCGATTTTCTGTGTAAAGAAGAAGAATGGATAGTTGATGGTGGTTCATCATCTTAGAGCCTTGAATAGAGTCACTATCAAGGATGCTGGTATGCCACCAAGTGCAGAGGATTTTGTTGAAGTTTTTGCTGGAAGGGTGTGTTATGGTTTGGGTGATAGTATGGGTGGTTATGATTAGAGGGAACTTCATACAGATTCAAGGCCTCTCACAACTTTTGAGACTCCTTTGGGAAGATTTCAGCTCACTAGGTTGCCTCAAGGAGCAACTAATTCAGTGGCAGTATATCAAACATATATGGCTTGGATTTTTCAGGATGAGGTTCCTACTCATGCTGGTATTTTTATTGATGATGGTGAAATTAAAGGACCATCCACTGATTATGGTAATGAGTTGTTAATGGAGAACCCTGGAATAAGGAGGTTTTTTTGGGAATATGCAACAACTCTAGAGAGAGTGTTGTTTAGGATTGAAGAGGCTGGTTTGACCATTTTGGGGTCAAAATTCTGTTGTTGTGTTCCTGCTTTGGAAACTTTGGGTCATGTGGTATGTAAAGAGGGAGGGATTATGGCAAAGAAAAATATTAATAAAATTCAGTCATGGCCAAGGCCTAAAAATACTACTGAAGTCAGGGGATTTTTGGGTGTGTGTGTATATGTCAGGATTTTTATTAAGTATTTTTCTTTGTTGGCTTCACCTTTAAGGAAATTGACTAAGAAAGATGCAGATTGGGAATGGACTGAAGAGTGTGAAGAGGCTTTTCAGAAGTTGAAAAATGTTGTTGGTGAAGATATTGTTCTTCACAAGTTGGATTATGGTGTTGGTGCTGGAAAAATTTATCTGACAGTGGACTCAAGCTATATTGCTGCTGGTGCTGTTTTGTCTCAGGAGGATAAAACTGGGAGGGTCAGGCCAGTACAATATGAGTCTCTGGTGTTTAATGAGGTGGAATCTAGGTATTCTCAACCTAATTTGGAATTGTGTGGTGTAGCCAAAATTTTAAAGAAGCTACAGAAGGTTTCTTGAGGGCAGCATTTTGAGCTTCAGGTGGATGAAAAATCTTTGGTTCAGATGATCAATACACCTAGTCTTCCAAATGCTCCAATGACTAGGTGGGTGGCATTTATTTAACATTTTTCTTTTGACCTGGTACACAAACCAGGCAAAACTTTTACAACGCCTGATGGATTATGAAGGAGGCCACCTACAGATGAAGATTCTGAGGCTAAAGAGTTTGATGAAGATGTTCCAGTGGTTAGGGTCAGCGCAAAGGGTGCTGATGATTTTTCTGACCTCCCCCAAGAGGCTAAAATGTCTGGATCTGATCTTGATTCTAGTGATTGGGATGTTTTTGTTGATGAAGATGGAGTTGTTGTTTGGGACAGCTCAAATTTCTAAAAGGGTGTTTTTGTTAGTGAACTGGATTATCACAAGGTTCAGTTGAAAGAGAAGTACATGCCAAAATTTAAGGATTGGTGTTCCGGTTGGGCTGCTCAATTGGCTCATGTTCACACTGATGATTTTGATGACAGAATTGTACCCTTGGATTTTGTTTTGTTGGATTTTGAAGATGAGACCTGGGGACAGTCTGTGTCTTATTTTATTTTGGTGGAATATCTGTTGACCTTGGAGAGGCCAGATAGTTGTGATGATGATACTTGGTTGCAAATCAAGAAGAAGAGTCATGGATTTTATGTGTCAGGAAGAAGGTTGATGTGGAGGAGACATCCAAATCCTCAAGTAGTAGTGACTCAGAAGAAGGGTCAAGAGTTGGTATTAAAGTCTTTTCATGAAGACCTTGGTAATAGAGGCTTTGGGGAGACTTATAGAAGTGTAGCTGACAGATTTTGGTGGCCAGGTATGAAGTTGGCTGTGCAGGGTTGGGTTCAATCTTGTGAATAATGTCAAAGAAGAGGTCACTTGAAACCTAAAGAGGTCGGCCGTGCTACTGGTGAAACAACTGTTTTTGGAAGAGTCAGTCTGGATGCTGTCCATATTAAAGAGGGCAGGTATAAATACTTAATTTTTGCCAGGGATGATCTGTCTGGTTGGTTTGAGGTAGTGCTTCTGTTTAATTTGACTGCCGAGAATTTGGAAGAGTTTTTGAAGAAGGAGTGGATTTATAGGTATGGGTTGATGAAGTTGGTGACTGTTGATGGCAGGCCAGAGTTTGGTGCCAAATTTAAAGAAGCTGTGGCTAGTGTTGGTTCTAAAGTTAGAGTGGCTACACCTTATTATCCTGAAGCTGAAGGCATGGTTGAAAGAGGCCATAAAGTTATCAAGAATGCTTTGGTAAAGATGTGTGGGGATAGTGCCGAAAAGTGGAGGCATTATTTACCCTTGGTGTTATTTGCTGATAGGGTCACTGTGAAGAGGACAACTGGCTATTCTCCTTATAAGTTAATGTTTGGTCATAAAGCCGTTCTACTAGTGGACTTGGAAGCTGTCTCTTATTTTGGAATTTATTGGGATGAGGTGCACTCAACAGAAGAAATTCTCTGTGCCAGGATGCAACAGTTGGAATGTAGAGAGGAATGTCAAGAGAAGGCATACTCTAGAATGATGAAGATTAAGAATCAATCAGTCAGATACTGGGACAAGAAGTTGGCTCATAGACTCAGGAATTCCTTGAAACCTGGTTGTTTGGTTTGGTTTATAATTGAAGTTTGGAGAGTCAGTGGGGAAAAATGTTTGCCGACAGATGGAACAGACCTTACAGAGTCAGATCTCATGCCTCTGGAGGTTCTTATGTTCTGGAAGAGTTGGATGGTGCAGTCTTTAAGAAGAGAGTGGCTGCAGACCAGGTGAAGATGTTTTATTCCAGAGGCACTAGACATGAAGAAGATTGACTCCGCAATGAGGATAAACTATGGAATGTTCTTTAAGTTTTGGAATTTTTGGTGTTGCAGAGCAACTTTTGTGTTGGAAATGTTTTGTTAGAAGGTACCCATTGGTGGAGCTTCTATATTTGATCTTGGCAAGTGTGGGGGTAACTGATGGCCTGGCTGCTCTATAGAAAAGTTACCCCAGATTGTCTGTTTCCAAACCCTTTCTCTTAATTTGGTTGAACACTAGTATTGGTTTCTTTTTACAGGTTTTAGTCCTCTATGACTTTAAACTGGAATTTCCTTTGGTTTTCAAGTGCTGAACTCTTCACTCTTATTGTTTTTGGTTTATTGTGTTGGATGTTGTGTTTTTGTTAGAAGGTACCCAGGGGGGCTTCTAGATTTTATTTTGGCAAGTGTGGGGGTTACTGATGTGCTGGCTGCTCTGGAGAACAGTTACCCCAGAGTATCTGTCTCAAGTCTTTTGTTTTTCCTAGTTGAATTCTAGTTTTGCTGTTTATTATTCAGGTTTCAAGTCCACTATGACTTTAAACTGGTTTGGGACTGGCTTCTTTATCTTTGGTTTTTTTGGGTTGGTGGTGGATCACTGGTGGTCTCCCATCATTTTTACTTATTGGAGGGAGCCCATCCAGTGTTCATTTCTATGAAATGGACTTTCTCTTACTGGACCTTCCCTTAATCTGGACCATCCATGGAGCTGGACTTTCTTTGATTTTTTAGTTATGATTTTTCTCGATAGTAGTTTCATATTATTTTCTTTTTTCTCTTTTTTTCTTTTAATTTTTTATGGGGGTTGTTAAAATTATATAATCAAAATATAGGGTGTTACCACATCTGGGTCACCTGGATGTGGGCAAGCATTGGTGGGGAAAGGCTCATCAATTGGCTGGGCAATGATATTATCATTTTATTTTATTTTATTTTTACTTTCATTAATGTCATTTTTTATTTTTTATTCTCATTATTACCCTTAATTTATGTTTCTTATTTCAAATCATTTAATTTATTTAAGGTGTATCCACATCAAGGTGCACTTGGATGTGGGCAAGGTATCAGGGGATCAGCTCATCAATTGACTGGGGGATACCATTTCTATTATTTTTTATCTTTTATTTTATTGCATTTATTTTTTTTTTATTTATCAATTTTTAATTTCAGTATGTTAGTAGACTGTAAAAAAAAAATAAAAAAAATTAGAATTTATAGTTATTAATTTTTATTATTTATTTATTATTATGTTTTTTAATCTTTTTGAAGGAGATCATTGTCATGATGATGAAGTTTCTGGAGGCTGGTCTGGATTATGATGTCGTTTTTGTTTTTTGTTGGGGTTGTGGGAAGCACTGTGTTCTTTGAAGTGCATCCTGCTGGAGAGATTATATGGATTATAATGGGCAGGAATGGGTTTTGATGGAAGTTCAGAAGACGAAGAAGAAGAGGCAGGAGTTTATTGTTTGAAGGTGTGCTTAATGATCCTAGACATCTTCCAGTGGCTGTCCAATAGTTGTTTCCTCAAGTTTTTCTCAAAGTCATTTAATGGTCCATGGAGGGCAAAGGCTTTCAGCATATTTGTACACATGGTGCTGAGGTATTGTTTCATGTCTCCATAATCCAGGGTCAAAGAAGTTTCTAGAGGTTGGCCAACTCCAATAGTAGATTCAGGAGGAGGGGTGCCAACTAGACAAGAAGAATTGGATCAGTAATTATTTTTGTTGAAGAAATTGGGTGAATTAATGTGGTACTTACAAATTGGAAGCTCATCAAATTTGTAAACGGCTGGAATTTGTACTTCTGAAGATTTTGGAATGGTGATAGTAGGTGGATCAGTAAGGGAAAGATATGGATTCTCTTGGTCTTTCTCTGAAAGGTTTTGAGAAGGTGAACTAGGAGGCTGATGTTCCTGGGGCCTAGTTGGAGCAGCAGGTCTGCTGTTGCTGTTGTTAATATTGCTGCTTGATTCAGTTGGATGGGGTGCTGTTGATGGAGTACCAGGGTTGTTATAAGATGGGTCAGGAGAGGTTGATTTGGAACCGGATTCATCTCTTCTGGATAGAGCTTTTGAAGGAATGGAACTGTCAGAAGAATAGTTGGCTGACAGAGGAGAGGTGTAGTTTTTTTGCCTTAACTGGGGATGAAGTTGTTGCTTTGGTGCAGTGTTGGGTGTTCTGTTTTTTTCCTGGGGTCTTCTGGCAGGTCTCCTAGAAGTTTGGGAACTTTGGGAGTTTTCGGACCTTGGAGAGGTTGGCTGCATTGCTCTGGGAGCAGTGGGAGGTAATTGCGTTGAGTTGTTTTCGTTGATTGGAGGAATTTGGCTGTTTTCTGGTTGTTTTTGGAGGTTTTGAGCCTGATTTTCACTGTCTAGTGAGGCGGGTGGGCCGCCTGGAAGCGGTCTAGAAGCATAGGAGCTAATTTGGCAGAGATAAAAGCTGTTTCTTTGGAAGTTAAAGCAGGCCTTTTTGGGAGAGTTCTGGAAACTGAGTTCCATGATCTTCTGGATGGTGCTGAGGATAAAGATGAAAAGGCTGGACCAAGCTCTGGGGATCTGGTAGGGGATCTGGAGAGGTATTTATGAGAAGGTGAAGGAGGAGGAATAGGGTAGTTGGCATCTCTGTCACATTTCTTCTTTTTGGAGTAGCAAGAATCATAGGCCCTGTTGTAGAATTTGGCTTCAGGAGTTGAAAGAGTGAATGTGCAAGGTCTGCACATGTGGATGCACTGTTTGCAGGCATAGTCCTTGGGAGCAGTGAAGCAAGGAAGATTGGAGGGGTCAACATCAGGGGATCCAGCCATGATCTGTGGTGAGAAAAGATGATGGAAAGAGATAAGAAGGGTATTTTTGTCGGTGATGGGTAGATGATGAAGTGAAGGTGGAACTTCAGCAGGTTAGCTGTAGGTGTATTTTGTATGAAATTGGCTGCATCTATTTTATGCAAAATTCTGGCAGTCCTCCAAGACTTTAAACTGGCTGGTTTCAAGAGTAGTCCATCAAGACTTTAAACTGAACACTGTGTAGTCCCCCAAGACTTTAAACTGAGGATTGTTTCATGGTGTAGTCCCCCAAGACTATAAACTGAGGAATGGTTTTTGTTGTTGGAAGGGGTTTGAAATATTGGCAGAGGGTATCCACAGGGGGAGCCTCTGAATTTAGCAAAGGCAAGTTTGGGGGTAATTGATGGGCTGGCAACTCTATTCACAATTACCCCAGAATATTAGTTTTTTCTCTGTGTCTTAATATGGTTGATCTCTGGTTCTGGGTTTATGATTTAGGTTTTGAGTCCCCCAAGACTTTAAACTGAAGGTTTTTGAGTCCCCCAAGACTATAAAATGAGGATGGTCCCCCAAGACTTAAAACTGAGGGTTGTTTGTGGTTACATCCTATAGAGGGTGTGGTCAATTTTTCTTTTCTAAAATCAAGCTCAAGTACTAGTGGAATTACAGAGGGAATCAAGAGATTAAATGAAATGTTCAGAATTAGCCTTGAACTGGTGAATGAGGTGTCTTCTTTTCTCAATTTCCTGTGTATCTCTAGCAGGAGTGGATTGGAAGTAGTTTAGCAGAAGGTGTTTCTGTTGAGATGTGTGTTGTTGGAACTTGGTCTTAATTGCGGGTAAGTGGTTTGGTGTTGGTGGTGCAATGGATCCTACATTGTTATCATCACTATCAGAAGATGGAGGAACTGAGAAGTCATCAGTTTTAAAGTTGGAAGGAGGAAATGGAAGTTTTTACCATCAGATGGACCAGGGATGGTGGAACTTGTTGTTTTAGTGGTTTTGGAACTCTTCTGGGAAGGGTGTAGCTTTTTGATCAATCTGGGAATCAAGATGGATGGCCTAGATCTTTTGATGCTGGTAGAAGATGTACCAGGTTGAGGTGGAGGTGAAGCTGTTTCAGAAGATAATGGACCAAGTTTGTATCAGGAATTCTTTCTGGAGTGGCATACATCACAGGACATTCTGTATAGATGGACAGTAGTTGTGATGGTGCAGATTAAATTATTGTCAATGCAGTATTGGCAAGGACCCATTTCAGAGGCAGAATTGGAAAGAAGGTTGAACATGGTGGTTTGATGAAGAAAGTATGTGGAAATTCTTAATTTGAGGGAGGATGTGGTCTTCCAACATTGGCAGGGGCCTTTGTTGTGTGTTTTAGCACTGTTTGTGCATGTCTTAATTGACATCTGTTAAAGAATTGGGTATTTTTCTGGTTTTATTCCGTGGATATTGGGACTGCCGGTATGTGGGTACTATCATTGGATAGCCCCGGTTTTTCTATATATTTCATGTCTTGATAATATTTTTCATATTCTAAGTTTTAAGGGGTCAATACCTCATTCTTCAGTTACAAAAGATAGCTGTTTAATTTTGTTTTTCATGTTTTATGGGCTAACCTTAAGTCTTAGGGTTAAGTACTTAGTACCATTGGATAGGGATAATTTAGCTCTATATTTTATGTCCCAATGTTTTTATAGTTTGATTCCGTGTTTTAAGGGTTTTAGTGGTTGTAGCTAATTTTTCTAAATAGATTAGGTGTTTTTATTAGTTTTCTGGCTTCAGGGAGGCCAGGCTGCTTCAGGCGGCACCTCCGACGTCAGGCTGCCCGCCCGCCTCTGTTTTAGAAGGTTGGGGAGCGCTTCTGGAGGGTTTTTATTCAATTTGGCTGGTACAGGTGCCAAATTAATTGGTGTGCATGGGCTCTTAGATAGTGGTCTGTGTGTACATATTGAATAAGACAGTTTGGGGCAACTTTAGTTATTATACAACCATCCAGAGGTGATATCCTTGTTCCTCACTCAGTTTTCACTGTTTTTGGCCACAATTGGCTGTGTTTGTTGCAAGGTTAGTTCTTCATTTAACTCAACTTTGGCAACAGGTTCTCTGGTATAGTCTTGCAAGCTATATCAAGTATTATTGCTGTCTCTGGTGTGGATTTGCAGCCTAAATCAAGTATCTTTGCTTTCTCTGGTGTGGACATTGGTCCACATTTCAGTTCTTTGGTCTGGTAGTCTGTCTGAGGACTACTTTCTTGGCTCATCAAGCAGTCAAGTGTGTTGAAAAAGGGGCTTTAGCAAACAGGAACCAACTTACTTTAGCAAGTAAATCTCACTCTATTTTTCTAAAGGGACAGGGGATTTTCTCTCTGGTTTTTCCAAAACTCCCTTGGTCAAGGCCTATAGCTAGTACTATAGGATTGTCTACACCGGCTGATAATTTCTATTGGTGTTAAAAATCTAATCTTAAAATTTAAAAAATAATCTAAGGTTGCTTTAAGTTTATTAGTAATACAAATTTTTAGCGGCTTAGAGAAGACTTTACTGACTTAAATAAATATTTATAAATAAACCAAAACCTCACTGTTGTGTCATTCCTTATAATATGTCGTTGCATCTCTCTTATTTTGATTTATTTATTTAATTATTTTTAACAATCACATTTCTTTCTTTTTATTACTTCCTTCTCCTCCATTCCATTATTCTCTTCTTCTTCAACTTCTTCTAGACTACCTGCCAACAGTTTATGTCAGCCAGGCTGCTAGACTTACCCATTAAAATAATTAATTAATTCCTGGGATGAAGCCGTGCCTTTTTATTTCTTATATATTATTATTAATTTTATTATAGTTACTTTAAATTTACTTGTAATAAATTAACCAGTTACAAAAAGGTTAATTCAGTAAAAAATTAAAATTTATATTAATTGTCCCATATATTTTATTTTTTTTTCCTTAAACGGTGCTCAATGTCAGGTTAAAAAAAATAAAGATTAAAATATTAAAATAAAATTTAATATTGGAAAAAAAATTTAAATATAATAGATATATCCAAAAAATCAAATTACTTATTTAATCATGAAATTTACAGATATTTTTTAAATAAAACAAATAATCTTGAAATATACAGTAAATACAACATTATAAATCTTTCTTTATAGAAGAATCTTAAAATTTGAAATATTTTCTTCAGGAATTTTTTTTCTATCTCTCCTACACATGTATATAGGATTTTTACTTCATACTTTAACTCACTTTTGCCTATTTAAGGCCTCCCCTTTCTGGTTGTTTTGATTAATTCATAACTTTATTAAAAAATTTATTATATCAAATATTTATTAATATTACTTATTACTTAGTACTTAAAACACCGTACCTCAAAATTTTTAATTATAATAATAATTGTAAAATCTTTTTACCTCTTTTAAATTGAGTAAATAAGATTAAAGATAATCCATAAGTACATTTGCCTTTAAAACCCTTAAATTCCACCTGTCTACATGAATATACCTCCATTAGAACCTTCTAGACTAAGAGACCATCCCAAAAGCTTATGTTGAATGGTCCTGATGGTCTAGAAGATTTTTAATGGAGGTCCAATGGTGGTGATAGGTGGATTTAAAGATCTTAAGGTCAAGGTATGTATAAATTTATCTTTTAGTTTAATTACTAAAATAAAAGAGATAAAAGTGTTAAAATTATTATTATAATTTATAATTTATAATTAATATTTTGAAAGTACTAAATAAAATAAATAATATTAATAAATAGTTTTAATAAAATAATAAGTAAGTAAAGGATGATCAAAACAACCAGAAAAGGGAGGCCTTATATATGCAAAAGAGAGACAAATCCCAGAGGTTAAAAATCCTATATATAGGAATATGAGAGAAGAAAAGAATATTCCAGAATAATATTTTCAAAAATAATAAAATTTATCTAGAAAGATTGTGTTTAAAATGTGCATTTTATGTATATTTCAGAAAAAAATTGATTTATTTAAAAATTACTGTAAGTGTCATTTTAAATAAGAAATTTGAATTTCTTGTATAGATTTATTTATATTTTTAATATTAAATTTTATTTCAAAATTAAATTTTTTTATTTTAATATAAATTTTTATTTCTCTTAACCTGTCATTGAGCGCAGTGTTAAGAAATAAAAATATAAGGGACAATTAATTTTAATTTTAATGATTAACTAATTTTACTTTTTTTGTAATTAGTTAATTTATTACAAGTAAATTTAAAGTAAATATATTATAATTAATATAATAATAATAATAATAAAACATGTGGCTTCATCCCAGTAAATAATTAATTATTTTACTGGGTAAGTCTAGCAGCCTGGCTGACACTACCTTACTGTAAAAAAAACAATAAAAAAAATGCTATTATTTTTTCTTTGAATATTTCTTTAGCAGAGTAGGAAGATTAGATATCTCCTTCCCAGGTATCGGAAAATCATAATCTGAAGATTTATTCTTGAATCTCAATAAGTATTCTGTACCTCTTTCAACAGTAACTATTCTGTAATTTAGAATCTTATCAATTTCTGCAGTCTCAGTGATCTCATTAGGGGTCATCTTTGGTCTTCCCCTACTTTTGGGAAATAAATCACTATTGGATGTGTCAGGTTTAAAAAGAGATATTGGAAAAACAGGATGTTATCTTTCATATGGAGAATACAAGATAACTTCAACTGCATTATCCCCAACCATTCTTGTGACAACAAATAGACCTAAAAATGGGTCTTTTAATTTATTACTATCTTTTAAATTGAAGTGTACTGTAGAAATAAGTACTTCATCACCCTTTTTAAAAGTGTATTCTTATGGTATTTGTCTCATCTTTTCTTTTCATATTAAAAGGATTTTTTAATACATTTTTTAGCATGACTTCTGCGCAGTTTTTGCATTTGGAGAAAAGATTTTACACCAGGATGTAAATCTAATTTATGTATTTTGTTATTTGGAATTTGGGCTAAAATATTTGGAACATATCCAAGCCAGAGCTCAAAAGGATTTCTTTGAGTAAAAGAATGAACAGTGCTGTTATAAGCAAATTCCAGACCAGGAAGTAAGGTAACCCAATAATGAGTAAATCTGTCATTGTCTTTTTACTCAAGGCCAAAGGAACAATACCTTCTTATCATGTCCTCTAAGGTCTGAATCCTTCTTTCAGCTAATCCATCAGTTTGGGGGTGATGGGCAGTAGAAAGTTTCAGATCACAACCACAAACATCCATCAGAGACATCCGAAATTTGGAAGTAAATTTAGGGTCCCTGTCAGAGATTATGGCCTTAGGAAAACCAGCAGTATTAAACATATGAGACCACCACAAGAAGGCTAATTCTTTAGTGGAAACATCCTTGTGGGTGGGGATAAATTTTCACATTTTTGTGAATCTGTCCATAAAAACCCAACAAGAGTTATAACTGTCTTTCCCAGGAATGGGTAATCCTGTTACAAAGTCCATGTTTATTATATGCCATGGTACATCAGGAGGTTTAATATGTTTCATTAATCCAGCTCTTTTACAAGTCAATCTTTTTGAATTTTGGCAAGAATCACAGGATTCAACATATAGTTTTGTGTCTTCAGACATATTAAACCACCAAGCAGTGTTTTTAATTCTGATCATTGTTTTTAAGATCAAAATGTCTAGCCAATATTTCATCATGACAAATTTTCAAGATGATCACTTTCATAGAAGGAGGAATAAAAAAAACATTACTCAACTTTCATCTATAATATATATATCTTCATCAATTGAACATTTACCTTTTTCCAAAGCCTTCTGGTAATTTGGTGGAAGGTTTTTAATCAATTATTTTATTGAAGCATTCTTTGGATCATTTAATTTGCTACCTAACTTTTTTAAGTCAGTGTCCTTATCATATGATTCCAGAATAATCTGAAATAGCTCATCCTCCATATCAACCACATATATCTTATGAATATGAAAAATTTTATCTTCAGGATCATATGCATGATTTGAGTCATCATTTGGCATAGGTAACCTTGAAAACATATCCAAATTGGATCGAAAAATACCAGCCCTATGAATTATTGTCATTCTCCCTCTGTATTATTGAACAGCTAGCTGCCATCTGAACATATGTCTGTTATGCTTTTTTAATTTTGAGAGGGATTCAACTGCACTTCAGTCAGTGACAAGTTTGAATTTCTGGTCATCCAGATAATAATGTAGCTTCTCAAGAGCCCACACCACTTCTAAACACTCTAGTTGAGTGGAACCATATTTCAATTCACTATTTCTTAAGGTTCTTGAAATATAAAAAATTACTAATTCTTACGCTTTATAATTAATCAATTGTTTTTGATGGAGGGTAGCACCAAGACCACTAAAACTGGCATCAGTGTATAAGACAAATGGTTGATTAAAGTCAGGTAAATCAAGAATCAGTGCTGACATCAAAAAATGTTTCATTGTGTCAAAAGCTCTTTGTCTTTCACTATTCCAGACAAAAGCAACATCTTTCCTAGTCAATTAGGTAAGGGGTAATGCTATGACTTGGTAATTTTTAATTTATGGTGCATGGTTTCCACACATTCCCAAAAAACTCTGGAGCTCTCTAACTGTGGTAGGAGCCTTCACCTTTTGTATGGCTGCCACTTTGTTTTGTTCAACACATATCTGTAAACCTGAGACAACATGACCCAGCACTTTTAAGTTATGAAAACTAAATTTGAATTTCTTCAAAGCAAGTGTCCTATTTATCTCATCCATCTTATGGAAAAACTTTACACAGGTGGTTAAGATTTTCCTCAAATGTTATAGTGAATTTAATGATATCATCAATATAAACCATCAGCCATCCTTCAATTATTTCTTGGTGGAATGTGTTATCCATAAATTTTTGAAAAACTGAGGGGGCTTTTTAGGGCCAAATGGCATCCTAACATACTTATAACTACCCATATGAGTAGCAATCATCAGAAAATTCTGGGAATTCTTCTCAAAAGGTACCTGGTAATATCCCTTGTTACCATCCAAACAGCTGATATATTTAGCACCTTGTAGGGTAGCATGTATAGAGCTAATTCTGGGTAAAGGATAGATATCATCAACATTATAAGTGTTTAATGCTCTATAAGTGCCACATAATCTGGCTTTATCTTTCTCATAAGAAATTAGGACAGGTGAGATAACACAATTTTTAGGTGTTTCAACTATCTTTTCAATAATATTCATTTTCAAAAGGGTAGAGATATTGTCTTCAATATCTTTTCTCTTTGTGGGAGAAGCTGGGTAAGGCTTCTTCTTTAAGCTAGGTGGTGTTCTGTCAATGGGAAAGATAATGAAAGCTTCATTTCTTTCTTTACCAATCCTAATTTATGTGGCCTATGAGCAAAGGCCATAGGAAAAGATTTTATCAATATAATGATGGTATCTTTATCCTCACCAGAAATTTGTTCTCCAAAAGAAGCATTGTCAATATCAGACACAAGGGAAGGCATTTCTTTTGTAGATCTTCCTTTATATTGAACTACAGAATGACATGTGCTCAATACTGGTGTTAATAATTTCTTGGGGGAGGAAAATTTAAATTTTCTCTTCCTATTCATCCCCATTGTGAAGCATTGGTTTGAAGGATCTAATTTTATGCCATATTTGGTTAAAATGTCATTTCCCACAATGAACCAACTACTCAAGTTATCATTTTTCATGTCAACAAAATCACACATAGCTCTTACAAAACTATGGTTACATTTGAAAAATACTCTAGCTTTGTATTTACTAATGGGGGACAAAACATATCCATAACCTCTCCAATCCTCAGAAATGATAGGCATAAGTTTTTTTTTATAATCTTGGTCCACTGAAGCAAGTGCTTTTTCAGATACTACACTTCCTCCAGCTCCAGAATCTAAGACAACCTCAATTTTGTTTCCATATATCAAGACTGGTGCCTTGAGAGGGGCAATAATAATTGAGCTATCCTCATGAGTTTTTATGATCTCAGAATTTTCTACTGTAGATAAATCATTATTTCCAATATCAATATTGTTTGAATAATGAATATCCTCTTCCAGCATTTAAATTTCTTGGTGAGATCCATATGAAATATTTCTGGCACAATCACTTTAAGTTTCATCCAGTGCTATTGTGTCATCAGCATGTTCCTCTGTCTGTTCAACAAGATTTATCTTCTTGTCACAAACATGGCCTTTCTGTAAAATCTTTCTGCATTTGAAGAAAGTGATTGTCACATACTTTTTGTGTGCAACAGGGGCAGAAGGTTTACCAACCTTTTCCAGAGGTTTTTGCTTGTAATTGGAGGTTTTCTCTTATGATGTTCTAGAAATGAATCTTCTATAATCATACTTGTTGTTTAGAAATATCTCATTACAAGTATTAATGAAAGAAGAAGATTCCCTTGAGAATTCAGTCCTAGAAACTATTAAGTCTCTCAGAGACATATGTAATTTATAGAGGATCCTGTCCTTCCATAACTCAAAATCCATATCTGGGTCCATTGCCCTCAAGATTTTCACAAGTTTTAACAGGAACTTAATAGGTTTTTCAGTAGAAGAGTTAAATCTGGTTTCTCTATATTTCCTTTGTTGAGCTAATCTAAACTTGGAACCACCAAATTGTGCTTTAATTAATTTTTTCCAATCTTTCCATGAGTAGTTATTTTTATCCAAGAGTTCAGATTCATACCACATTAGGGCTACATTGGTAAATTAAGAAACTAGTTTCGACACAATTTCCTCATCTGCGAGTTTGTAAGAATCTTTTAGATTATCAATCCTGCAAATGAGCTGCTTCCAATCAGAGGAAGAGTCACTATCATATGTTGGATACTGGTCAAGTTTGGCCATTTCTTTTGATTTGAAGTAGTCTCCTTATTAAAAGCGTGTTTCTGAGTGAGAAGGAGATGTAACTTCTCCAATTGGGTAGTAATCTCATTTTTTAATCCTTCTGTGGATGATCCAGGTACATTATCAAATTTTGATGGAAACTCAGTGGTATCAACAGGCATTTCTGGCACTAATTTTACTGTGGATGAACTAGGAACAGGTACAATTTGGGTATCCTGCAGAAAAGGTTCTTTTAAAGAAATTTCAGATAATTTTTGATCATGTAACAATGAATTCAATTTCATTTCAATGGTTGTTAATCAATTTTTCACTCTTGCAATACTAGATAAACTCTCATTGATGGTTGCAAAATATAACTGGTTTTTATTTTGGAAAGATGAATAATGGTCACTCAATCTTTCTAAGTTCATCTTATGTCCCTCTAGCTCCTGGAAACAGATATACACATCATTTTTTACTTGAGAAAAATCATTCTTGATATTTTTCCATAAAGCAACTTTTTTCATGAGTTACTTTGTAATGAAAAAAATCATGAGAAACTCTCTGTAACTCTCTCCTCAATGCTTAATAACCCTTTTCATTTAACAAACTATTATATTTCTGAGTCAATTTCATGTTGTTTATTATATGATTTTGTTTAGCAATAATATCCCTCAAATATTCATCATTAATGTTAGCTACTTTTGAAGTATTTCTCAACAGGGAAAAAGAATAAATTTCCAGATTCTCATAAAACTCAGGGTCAATTGTCTCATCAATAATAGCCATATCAGGATTTATCATTGAAGTAGCAATCAAAACCAAAGGATTAGATACATTAGAATATTGAGCAATATGCCCACTTTTCTCAGCCTCTACTGGTCTCACACTCTCATCTCCTCTTCCAGAATTACCTGAAGGAACTGAATCAGCAATAAGAAATGGTACTTGAGATTAAATAGAGGGGCTCACCATTGCTTGGGCAAGACTTGAATGTGATTTTTTTTCTCTTTTTTCCCCATAGATAGGGGTGATGAGGTGTGGGGTTGAGCTGATTGGTTCTTGAAGGACCTGCCTGACGTACTTGTTTCTGTTGTTGTTGGGACAGATAATCACACTTGGTTTTCAGACAATCCACTGCCACTTTGAGAATTCCACCTTTTCTTGTTCCTGTGGGGCCAATTGTGGAAGGGCTTTTTGAGGAGGAGGTTTCTTCTTCTCTTGAAGGAAGGACTCTATTTTTCTTACCATGTCTCTTAGAGAGTCTGTTTTTGACCTCAGCTGGAGGTTTTCTGACATCAACTCCTTGATGTGGGTGGAGAGATTTTTAACTTGCTAATTCAAGGGAATCTTTTTCATTTTGAAGCCTTTTGGAAGCTCTTCTAGGGGTTTGATAGAGGTCTTTTGATCTTGAGGAGTTGTCTCCACTAATATCTCCATCTCCTGCTTTCCACACCTGATTGGTCCAGTAATTGATTAATTTGAGCCAGCTTTGTAGTCAAAGGAGAACTTACAGAAGAAGCTTCATCATAATCAATTAAATCCAGCTCCTCATCACGGCCAGCAGAAGCACCTTGATCAGTCATAGTTGTAATTAACCTTAACTGAGAGAAAGAAATATTAAAATTTAATCAGTTATTATTTTTACTTTATTTGAAGAAAAATAAGGAAAAAAAACTATTATATAAGTAATTATCAGGATTTTGTAATTAACAGGAATAATTAAAATATAATGTTTTTCAGGAAAAAAATCAACTGAAATAATAATCAAAATCTTTATTAATTCAAATAATTTTATAACCAGAATTAAAAATAAATCAACTGAAATAATAAAAAAATATTAATTAGTAATGTATATGTTTATAATTATCAGCACTAGAATTCAACTGAAAAATTTAATTACCATTACTTAATTTCAACTGTTAATTATTCTAATTATCAGGACTTAATGTCAACTAAAATATTTTAATTACCAGGACTTGTTTTTAACAGAAATAATTTTAATATAATTAATTATTAAATATTATTAATTTACTACCAGGACAATTTGTCAACTGAAACAATAATGTAAAATTTTAATTATCAGGACAGAAGTCAAATGAAATAATTAAAAAAAATTAATTACATTAATTTAATTTTTTGTATCACTTCTAGAACTAAGAATAATATAGTTCTATCTTGTTCAACTGGGAAAAAAAATATTTTATTTACCAGGCACCTCCCCCTGTAAGATGAGCAAATTAATTCCACTTACAGAGTTCTGAGCAAAAAGAAATATGTGGACAATGAAATGTGCAAAATGACCCACAAACAGTAATCACTATAATTACCACAAATATGTATTACTATTGTCAATATATGAGCCTAAGTTTTTAAAAACAGTTTGATTCCCGGTCGCAGCAAAAAATAAGTCACGTGGTTGATGACGTTTGTTGTTTTTGTTGTCTACGCGTCCTACTGGTACCTTTTTGTTGATGGTCCCTTGGTTTCTGGCTTCAAGATATCAATGCACCATCAAAAACTTGGAAAGGCCCCCAAGTATTTAATGGTCCTGATGGTCTAGAAGATTTTTCACGGAGGTCCCATGGTGGTGATAGGTTGATTTGAAGATCTCAAGGTTAAGGTGTGTATAAATTTATCTTTTAGTTTAATTACTCAAATAAAAGAGGTAAAAGTATTATAATTATCATTATAGTTTATAATTTAGAATTAAGATGTTGTAAGTAATAAAAACAATAAATAATATTGATAGATATTTGATTTAATAAATGGTTTTAAAATAATAATAAGTAAGTAAAGGATGATCAAAACAACCAGAAAAGGGAGGCCTTATATTGGCCGGTCGTCTAAAAGAAGGAGAGGATGAGAGGTAAAAAACAGAGAAGAGGAGGAGGAAAGATAGGGAAAAGGTTATAATAGATAAAGAAATAAAATAATAAAAAAAAATAATTAATCTGAGATAGAGAGAGGCTATGAGATTCCTTGGGACTTGATACAGTACTGAGGGTTATTTAAATTATAATATATTTATTTAAATAAGACTTATTTTCAATGCACGGTAAACACTATTATTACTATTAGACTTATTGCAACCTGTAGTTATTTATATAAAACTTAAATTAGAATTTTAATACTAATAAAAATAATAATAAACGTATTATATTAAAAAAATATATTCAAGTTTCAGTGTATAATAAGTGATGTAGCTACAGGGGATTATCCAAAGCCTTTTATATGAAAAGGACTGTCGGTCAGTCGTCTAGAAGATATAAGAGAAGAGGGAAGAAAAGAGAGGAGGACAAGAAGGAGATAGTAGTTTAGAAATAAAGGAAATAAAAACACTTGAAATTATTTAATTTATTTGAGAGAAAGCAACGACGAGTGATTTGAGAGGTGACAACAAATTGGTTTTATTAATATTTAATATTGTTTAAGTAAGAGTTCTGCGCGGCAAACACTATAATTACTATCAGACTTAAGGCAACCTTTAAATTGTTATTTAGAATTTTTAATTAGAATTTAATACTAATAAAAATAATAATAAGTGTAATAATTTTATTTTTAAATTGTTGAGTGTGTAATAAGTGATAATTCTACAGGGGATTATCCAAGGCCCTTTTATAGGCAATGGGTCCTCTGAAGCGCTACAAGTGACTATATACAAAATAGTAATGAAGTAAAACAAGAAGATAAAAGAAGACATTTGTAACATAGTAATTAAGAGAAAATTATACGAAAAATAATAAGAATCCCAATTAAGAATATAAAATTCCCATCCCAAATTTCCCAAATCAGTTAATACAAAATAGTGAGTAACTAAACAACCCTGTGATCTAAGAACTATGGGAAAAACAGATCAAAACAAGTATTACAATCTGTTTTCAGCATTTCTAAGTGAAACAAATAACATGTTTTGACGTAACAAGGCATGCAATCATTTTAATTCAGTGTAAATTAATATGTATTAATTGTTTTCACTATGTAATTTAATAACTAGTTTAACTGAAACAATTAATTAATTTAATTTGAGAATTTATAATACTATTTTATAAAATAAGTATTATAATTTATTTGATTTTCTTCCTGACACAATTTAAGGGTCAAAAGAAGCGCCACTAATTATTGTTTAGTATCATATGAGAGGTAGTATTTAATATATAAATTTAAGTAATTAATTTAAATATATTATAAATCAATTTTACACTTGTAATTATAATATATGTTTTTTTTTCTTTTTAATTAATTAAATATAAATTTATAATTATAAAAATGCGCCATTATTTGTAGAATATATTATATTATGCTCAATTTAATTGTATATAAAAATATATATAACCAATAAATTTAATGTAACACTTGTATATAATAAAATTCTTATATAATTTAATTATGCAATAAAATATTAAGTTATATTCATTAAATACAAGTCTTACCCACTTTTTAAGGTTTTATAATTTATATATCATTTACTGGACTCCTGGAATAGCCTGGCTGACACTCCCTCACTCTAAAAAAAACAATAATAAAAAAAATGCTGAGATTTTTCCTTTTTGTATTTTTTCAACAGAGCAGGCAGATTTGAAATTTCCTTGCCAGGTATCCATGCATCATGTTCAGATGATTTGTTCTTATATCTCAATAAATATTCAGTACCTCTTTCAGAAGTGATAATTCTATCATTGAGAATTTTATCAATTTCTGCTGTTTCTGTGACTTCTTGAGGGTTCTTCTTAGGTCTTCCTCTTCTTTTTGGAAATAAGTCACTGTTGGAAGTATAAGGTTTAAGTAAAGAAATGGGAAAAACAGGATGTTTCCTATCATATGGAGAATACAATACAACTTCTACTGCATTATCACCAACCATTCTTTTAACAACAAATGGTCCTACAAAAGGATCTTTTAATTTGTGGTTACCTTGTAAATTGAAATGGACAGTAGAGATCAACACTTCATCACCCTTGTTAAATGTGTATTCTTTATGGGATTTATCTCATCTTTTCTTTTCATATTCAAATGCTTTATCAATACAACTTTGAGCATGTTTTCTGCAGAGCTGTTGCATTTGCATAAAAGATTTTACACCAGGGTGCAGTTCCAACTTAGGTAATTTATTATTGAGAATCTGAGCAGGAGTGTTTGGGACATAACCTAACCAGAGCTCAAAAGGCTTTTTCTCAGTGACAGAATGAACAGTGCTATTATATGCAAATTCAAGACCAGGCAAAAGAGTGACCCAATCATGAGTAAATCTGTCATTGTCTTTATATTCTAAACCAAAGGCACAATACCTTCTAATCATATCTTCCAGAGTTTGAATCATTCTTTCAGCTAGACCATCAGTCTGAGGATGATGAGCTGTAGACAATTTTAACTCACAGCCACAAATATCCATCAAAGAGGTCCAAAACTCAGAAGTGAATTTTGGATCCCTATCAGAGATAATGGCTTTTGGAAAACCAATAATATTAAACATGTAAGACCACCATAAGAAAGCTAATTCTTTGGTGGATACATCTTTGTGGGTTGGAATAAATTTGCACATTTTCGTGAATCTATCCACTATTACCCAACAAGAGTTAAAGCTGTCTTTACCTGCAACAGGAAGACCAGTGACAAAATCCATATTAATGATTTGCCAGGGAGCACTAGGTGCTTCAATATGTTGTAATAACCCTGCCCTTTTACCTGTTAACCTTTTAGATTTTTGGCAGGAATCACAAGATTCAACATATAATTTTGTGTCTTCAGACATATTAGCCCACCATGCCCTGTTTTTGATTCTAATCAATGTTTTTTCAAGATAAAAATGACCAGCTAATATGTCATCATGACAAAGTTTGAGGATAGTTTCTTTCATTGACGGAGGAATAACAATTACATTGGTAAGCTTCCTTCTATAATATATATAACCATCTTCAATAGAAAACTTTCCTTTATTTAAAGCATTTTGGTACTTTGCAGGAAGAGTTTTTATTAATGATTGAATTGAAGCATTCTTAGGATCATTCAAAATAGTAACTAATTTATTTAAGTCAGAATATTTATCATATGAATCCAGTATTAACTGTAATAACTCTTCTTCCATATCAACTATAAATATACCATGTATATGAACAGTGTCATCCTCAGGTACATAAGCAGGATTGGAGTCATTATTTGGCAGAGGCAATCTGGAGAGCATATCAACATTAGAGTGAAAATTTCCAGCTCTGTGGATAATAGTCATCCTTCCTCTGTATTCCTGAACAGCAAGTTGCCACCTGAACATATGTCTGTTAGGTGTTTTGAGGTTTAAGAGAGATTTCACAGCACTACAGTCAGTTACCAACTCAAATTTTTAGTCATCCAAGTAGTAATGAAGTTTCTCAAGAGCCCAAACAACTGCTAAGCACTTCAATTGAGTGGCACCATATTTCAATTCACTATTTCTTAAGGTTCTTGAAATATAACAAATTACAACCTCTGAGGATTTATCATTAATAATTTGCTTTTGGTGAAGGGCAGCACCCAGACCAATAAAGCTAGCATCTGTATAAAGTACAAATGGCTTGTTAAAATCTGGGAGAGCCAATATAGGGGCTGTCATTAAGCAACTTTTTAATGTATTAAAAGCTTTATGACAGTCATCATTCCAGAGAAAAGCAACATCTTTTCTGGTGAGTTTTGTAAGAGGCAAGGCTATGACCTGATAATTTTTAATATATTGTCTATAATATCCACACATACCCAAAAAACTTTGGATTTCTCTTACAGAAGTTGGTGCTTTAACATTTTGAATGGCAGCAACTTTATTATGGTCTACACAAATTTGTAAGCCTGACACAACATGGCAAAGGACTTTCAAAGATTGAAAACCAAATTTACACTTTTTTAAAGATAAGGTCATATTGATTTCATCCAATTTTTGGAAAACTTTATTCAAGTGAATCATATGTTCATCAAAAGTTTTAGAAAAAACAATAATATCATCAATATAAACCATGAGCCAACCTTCAATAATTTCTTGATGGAAAGTGTTATCCATGACTTTCTGGAAAACTGAAGGAGCATTTTTAGGGCCAAATGGCATCCTAACATACTTATATATTCCCATATGAGTAGCAATAAGCAAAAAATTTTGAGAATTTTTCTCAACTGGAACTTGATGATAACCTTTATTACCATCCAGACAACTAATAAATTTTGCACCTTGCAAGGTAGCATGTATTGAATTAATTCTGGGTAAAGGATAAATATCATCAACAGTATAAGTATTTAAAGCTCTGTAATCTCCACATAATCTAGCTTTATCTTTTTCATATGAAATCAAGACTGGGGAGATGACACAATATTTGGGGGTGACATTCACTTTCTCAATGATATTCATTTTCAATAATGTTTCAATATTATCTTCAATATCTTTTCTTTTTGATGGAGAAGCAGGATATGGTTTTTTCTTAAGGGAAGGAGGAATATCACTCAAATTACAGGATAAGGTAATTTTCATCTCTTCCTGAACAATTCCCAAGACATGAGAACCATGAGCAAAAGCCATAGGGAAAGAGGTAATAGAGGCAACAATAGAATCCTTTTGTTCATTAGTCAAATGATCACCAAAAGAAGCGGTATTTATTTCATGTAATAAAGCATCCATTTCAGTTGTTGTTCTACCTTTACATTGGGTCAGTGAGTTACAAGATTTCAACAAATGCCCAGAAGGTTTAGGAGAGGAAATTTTGAATTTTCTTTTCCCATTCATTCCTAAGGTAAAGCAATTATTTGCTGGGTCCAGTTTCACACCAAACATGGTTAAAATATCATTTCCCATAATAAACCAATTGCTCAAATTATCATTTTTCATGACAACAAACTCACAAATAGCTCTGAAAAAACCACCATTATATTTGAAGAATACAGAGGTTTTGTATTTGCCAATAGGAAATAAGGTAGAACCATACCCTCTCCATTTTTCAGAAGTTATAGGCAATAATTTACTCAAATATTCCTTATCCACTGAAGCCAAAGCTTTTTCAGATACTACACTTCCTCCAGCGCCAGAATCAAGAACTACATCAACATTTTTACCATTAATGATAACAGGTGCCTTTAAAGGGGATATAGGAATAGAATTGTTAGTAATATCTTTAATTATCTCAGCATTTTCTACTGAAGATAAATTCAATACACAATCTTCAGATATATTATTTAAATAATGGACATCATGTTCCAACATTAAAACATCTTTAACAGATTCATTGTCATAGGAGATATTACTTTCACAGTCACTGGAAGAATTATTGACATCAAGTTCAATTTCATCAGTGTCTTCATTTTGTTCAACAAGATGAATTTTCTTGTCACAAACATGACCCTTCTGCCACGGTTTGTTACATTTATAACAAGTATTTGTTGCATACTTTTTAGGTGCAACTGGGGCAGAGGGTTTACCAGATTTTTCTGGGAGCTTTATAGAAGGTTTATTCTGATCATTATAAGATTTACTAAGGTAATTCTTTGGTTCATATCTATGGTTGAGTAGTACTTCATTACAGATATTAATGAAAGAAGAATTTTCCCTTACATGCTCAGTTCTAGCAACAATCAAATCCCTAAGAGAATTTGGTAATTTATACAAGATTTTATCTCTCCAAATATCATAATCCATCTTTGGATCAATTGCTCTAAGGATTTTAGTTATTTTCATCAGAAAAACAATGGGCTTTTCAACAGAGGAGGATACATATCTGGTATTCTCATACAGTCTTTGCTGAGCTAACCTGAATTTTGAACCACCAAACTGATTCTCAATCAAGGATTTCCAATCATTCCATGTATAATGATTTTTATCTAAGAGGACAGATTCATACCACATCAAGGCTACATTGGAAAATAAAGAAATTAGCTTAGAAACAATTTCCTCATCAGGTAGTTTATAAGATCTCTTTAAATTATCAATTCTCTGGATAAAGTGTTGCCAATCAGAGGAAGAATCACCATCAAAGGTAGGATATTGGTCTAACTTAGGCCAATTTTTCTGACTACTGGGATGGTCCACTTTTTGGTTTGAATTATTCATTAGTAATAATTCCTGAAGTTTAGCCAGGTGTTCAGAAATTTCATTATTTACAGAAACAGCTGGTGCATGACCATCACAAGATTTTTTGCTAGTAGCAAAAGATTTTACAGACTCTTTGTCAGTTTGTTTAATGGTTGAAATATGAGGAAGAAAGGATGAACTTTGTTCAGGTTTTTTCCCTTTATTTTTATGCAGCTTATTTGCAGAAATCTCATTTAATTCATTATTGATGGTTAAGGTTGAGAACTTTTCCTGTAGGTCAGACACATAGTTTCTTATTCTTGGAATTTCAGACATCTGGTCATTTACTTTTGCAAGAGATAGAACATTTCTGTCCTCAGAAACTGAGTGTTTGGTACTTAGTGCATGGAAATCATTTTTTAGCTTCTTAAACTCATTTTGTAGAGATTTTATTTCATTTTTGAATGAATAATTTTCCTCAATAAGGGGTTTCAATTCACTCAATGTCTTATGTAGACTGATATTTCTATCTGAGATAGCTCTATGGTCACTTCTTATTTGTTTTTGTTGACTAAGAACAATATTTAAGGTTTCTTTGATTTTTAAATAAGCTGTATCTTGTACAGAAGAACTCACTTTACATTGCAAGTGTAAATTATTTAATCTATCATTTTCATGGATTAACACGTCTCTCACATGTTTGTCTTTCACAATATTAAAATCAAGGGTATCTTTCAATATTTCCTCAGAAGTTTTTTCAATTAAGGTATAGATTTCAGGGGGAACAGAATCATTTTTAATTGCAAGAGAAGGATTAATTAAAGATGTAGAAGTTAAATGTAAAGGTTCATCAAATGACAATTTGCTAATTACATCAATAGGGCTACTAGTTACAGGAAGCTGTCTTTTAACAGGTTTAACTGTTCTTTCACCATGTTCAATAATATTACCTGCAGAAGAAGATTTATTAGAAAACATACCCAAGTGACAATCAACCAAATTACTTACCATGGCAGAGGAGGAAACTTCCCCTGGGACTGGTTTTGGGAATGTGCTTGGGCCTTCTTTCTCCTGCTTTGTTGGTAGGGATGAGGAGGTGGATGGAAATTGGGTGTTCTGGATGGGCCAGGCTGATGATGAGGAGGGTGTTGCACATTCTGTTGGTAGTGACTCATTAGATAATCCCATTTCCATTGCTCTACTTCCATAGTATTTGGATTTTGGATGGTTGAGCTGGGTGGCTGTGAAGGTTGAGCCTGAAATTGAAGCTGATTGGGAGGCAATTGAGGAGGGGCCTGGGCCTGAATCTGGTTCCTGAGTTCTTGGACCTGATCCCACAATGTGTCTACCTTTGCTTTGTACGTCATATTTTCTGTCTTCAACTCTTTTATATGACTGGATAGGTTGCTGATTTGTTGTGGCAGAGGAAGCTTTTTTATTTTGAAGCCTTTTGGAGGACCTTCTTGAGGCACTAGAGGCTTTACTTCCTTCTGTGGTACTGGGGGAAGGGGGTTTGGTTTGTTTGCATTTCCTGTCATTTCCACATCCTGCAGTATGTGAATTCTTTGTGTTAGCATAAGATTTTTTATGACCAACTTTAGAAGAACTTACAGTGTCAGCATCATAGTCAATTTCTATCTCATCCACTTGCATGTTATCCATTTTTTCTGCCAAATTGTTGGACATACTAGTGGGAAGATTTATATTTTACTTTGTACTTAATAAAAAAAATAATCAAAGTTAGTCAATAATTGCTCCAAATAATAAAAAAAAAATTTTTAATTAATTAAATTATAGAAAAAAATAATTTTCAATATAAAGTAATAATTAAAAAATTAATTTTTTAAAAAAAAAAATGGATTGCAAGGTTAAATTGGGAATAACAAGTAAGTTAATTCAACCAATTAATTACCAATATTAAATATGGCAATATATTGGGACTAAGCACAATGTACTTTTAAGTCAACCAAAATTAACAATAATTAATAATAAAAAAAAATTAAATTAATAATTCAATTTGTATTAATAATAATGTCAATTCTTCTAGGACTAAGAGGATTTAACACTCTATAATGGTCAACTAGGAAAAAAAAATTTTAAAAATTGAACACTTACACTCAGTGAATCAGCAATTAAGCCACAATCACTGTTATTGCAATAAAAAGATAGTAATATGAGTGAGAGGCGCAAAGGTGAACTTACTATAGTGATCGAAAAATCACTTCAAAATAATATAAAAATTAATATTATATAAACCTAAGATGTCGAACCCAAGTTCGAAACACAGTCGCGGCAAAAGTTTTGTTTTGCTAGGTGGTCCGTGCGTTTTGTCGTTCGTCGCCAGGCTCAATCGTCGTCGTCGTTTGGAAAGGCCCTCAGTTGTCGGTCAGTCGTCTAGAAGATATAAGAGAAGAGGGAAGAAAAGAGAGGAGGACAAGAAGGAGATAGTAGTTTAGAAATAAAGGAAATAAAAACACTTGAAATTATTTAATTTATTTGAGAGAAAGCAACGACGAGTGATTTGAGAGGTGACAACAAATTGGTTTTATTAATATTTAATATTGTTTAAGTAAGAGTTCTGCGCGGCAAACACTATAATTACTATCAGTCTTAAGGCAACCTTTAAATTGTTATTTAGAATTTTTAATTAGAATTTAATACTAATAAAAATAATAATAAGTGTAATAATTTTATTTTTAAATTGTTGAGTGTGTAATAAGTGATAATTCTACAGGGGATTATCCAAGGCCCTTTTATAGGCAATGGGTCCTCTGAAGCGCTACAAGTGACTATATACAAAATAGTAATGAAGTAAAACAAGAAGATAAAAGAAGACATTTGTAACATAGTAATTAAGAGAAAATTATACGAAAAATAATAAGAATCCCAATTAAGAATATAAAATTCCCATCCCAAATTTCCCAAATCAGTTAATACAAAATAGTGAGTAACTAAACAACCCTGTGATCTAAGAACTATGGGAAAAACAGATCAAAACAAGTATTACAATCTGTTTTCAGCATTTCTAAGTGAAACAAATAACATGTTTTGACGTAACAAGGCATGCAATCATTTTAATTCAGTGTAAATTAATATGTATTAATTGTTTTCACTATGTAATTTAATAACTAGTTTAACTGAAACAATTAATTAATTTAATTTGAGAATTTATAATACTATTTTATAAAATAAGTATTATAATTTATTTGATTTTCTTCCTGACACAATTTAAGGGTCAAAAGAAGCGCCACTAATTATTGTTTAGTATCATATGAGAGGTAGTATTTAATATATAAATTTAAGTAATTAATTTAAATATATTATAAATCAATTTTACACTTGTAATTATAATATATGTTTTTTTTTCTTTTTAATTAATTAAATATAAATTTATAATTATAAAAATGCGCCATTATTTGTAGAATATATTATATTATGCTCAATTTAATTGTATATAAAAATATATATAACCAATAAATTTAATGTAACACTTGTATATAATAAAATTCTTATATAATTTCATTATGCAATAAAATATTAAGTTATATTCATTAAATACAAGTCTTACCCACTTTTTAAGGTTTTATAATTTATATATCATTTACTGGACTCCTGGAATAGCCTGGCTGACAAGGACCCTCTGAAACGTCACAAATGAGTACTTACTAAAGAGTATTTAAATGAAACAATAATATAAAAGAATTGAAGTAAACATAGAGATTGAGAGAAAAACATGAGACAATAAACTAAACCTGTGAGTAATTAACTAATTTTCCCACCATAAATTCCCAAAACAATTAATTAAAATAATTAGTAACCAAGTAAGTCTGAAACATGAGAAGAGTGAGTAAAATAATGCAAAACAGATATTACAGTAGTATCTAAAGGGTTTAATTAAAACAATTAGAATTATTCTCACATTAAAATCCATGTAATAAATTCAATCCAGTATAAAGCAATTTTAATTAATTTTTTTGACTATGTAATTAATTTAATAATTAGTTTAAATGAAACATATAATTAATTAAAATTAGTATTTTAATACCATATTATTAAATAAGTGTTATAATTTATTTAATAATTTTACTGACACAATTAAGGGTCAAAAAACGCCCAATATTATTGTTTAATAATGTATGAAAAGTTTTATTTAATATATAAATTTAATTAATTAATTTAATTACATTATAAGTCAATTTTTTACATATAATTATAATATATGTTTGTAATTAATTAATTATTAATTTATAATTATTAAATACATACAAATGCACCATTATTTGTAGAATATAAAATATATTATGCTTAATTTAAATGTATAAATAATTTATATAACACTTATATTTAATAAGATACTAATATAATTTTATTATGCAATAAAATATTAATTTATATACATCAAATGCAATTCTTATGCCCTCTTTCAGGTCCAATAAATCAACATATCATTTACTGGGCTCCTGGTATAGCCTCACTGACACTTGCTCACTCTAAAAAAACAATAAAAAAATGATAAGATTTTTTCTTTTTGTACTTTTTTTAACAGAGTAAGAAGATTTGAAATCTCCTTGCCAGGTATCCATGCATCATGTTCAGATGATTTGTTCTTATATCTCAATCAATATTCAGTACCCCTTTCAGAAGTGATAATTCTATCATTGAGAATTTTATCAATTTCTGCAGTTTCTGTGACTTCCTGAGGTTTTTTCTTACATCTTACCCTTCTTTTGGGAAATAAGAGACTGTTGTAAGTATATGGCTTAAGCAAAGAAATGGGAAAAACAGGATGTTTCCTATCATATGGAGAATAAAATACAACTTCTACTGCATTATCTCCAACCATTCTTTTAACAACAAATGGTCCTACAAAAGGATCTTTTAATTTGTTGTTACCTTGTAAATTGAAATGGAAAGCAAATATCAACACTTCATCCCCCTTGTTAAATGTGTATTCTTTATGGGATTTATCCCATCTTTTTTTTCATATTCAAATGATTTATCAATACAGATTTGAGCATGTTTTCTGCATACCTGTTGCATTTGCATAAAATATTTTACACCAGGGTGTAGATCCAACTTAGTAATTTTTTATTGAGAATCTGAGCAGGAGTGTTTGGGACATAACCTAACCAAAGCTCAAAAGGTTTTTTCTCAGTGACAGAATGAAGAGTGCTATTATATGCAAATTCAAGACCAGGCAATAGAGTGACCCAGTCATGAGTAAATCTGTCATTGTCTTTATATTCTAATCCAAAGGCGCAATACCTTGTAGTTATATCTTCCAGAGTTTGTATCATTCTCTCAGCTAGACCATCAGTCTGAAGATGGTGAGCTGTAGAAAACTTTAACTCACAGCCACAAATATCCATCAAAGAGGTCCAAAACTCAGAAGTAAATTTTGGATCTCTATCAGAGATAATGGCTTTTGGAAAACCAATAATATTAAACATGTAAGACCACCATAAGAAAGCTAATTCTTTTGTGGATATATCTTTGTGGGTATGAATAAACTTGCACATTTTTGTGAATCTATCTACTATTACCCAACAAGAGTTATAACTGTCTTTACCTGCTACAGGAAGACCAGTGATAAAATCCATGTTAATTATTTGCCAAGGAGCATCAGGTGCTTCAATATGTTGTAATAACCCTGCTCTTTTACCTGTCAACCTTTTAGATTTTTGGCAGGAATCACAAGATTCAACATATAATTTTGTATCTTCAGACATATTAGCCCACCAAGACGTGTTTTTGATCCTAATTAATGTCTTTTCAAGATCAAATTGACCAGCTAATATGTCATCATGACAAAGTTTTAGGATAGTTTATTTCATAGAAGGAGGAGTTACAATTACATTAGTAAGCTTTCTTCTATAATATATATAACCATCTTCAATAGAAAACTTTCCTTTAAGCAAAGCATTTTGATACTTTGCAGGAAGAGTTTTAATCAATGCTTGAATTGAAGCATTCTTAGTATCATTTAAGATAGTAACTAACTTATTTAAATCAGAATCCTTATCATATGAATCCAGTATTAATTGTAATAATCTTCTTCCATATCAACTATAAAAATAACATGGATATGAACAGTATTATCTTCAGGTACTTAAGCAGGATTGGAGTCATTATTTGGCAGAGGTAATCTTGACAGCATATCAACATTGGAGTGAACATTTACAGCCCTATGGATAATTTTCATCCGTCCTCTGTATTCTTGAACAGCAAGTTGCCACCTGAACATATGTCTATTAGGTGTTATCAGGTTTAAGAGGGACTTCACAGCACTACAGTCAGTTACCAATTCAAACTTTTGGTCATCTAGATAGTAATGAAGTTTTTCAAGATCCCAATTAACTGCTAAGCACTCTAATTGAGTGGCACCATATTTAAATTCACTTTTTGTCAAGGTTCTTGAAATATAACAAATTACAACTTCTGAGGTTTTATCATTAATAATTTTATTCTGGTGGAGGGCAGCACCCAGATCAAAAAAGCTAGCATCTGTATACAGGACAAATGGTTTGTTAAAATCTGGAAGAGCTAAGATAGGGGCTGTCATTAAGCAACATTTTAATACATCAAAAGCTTTTTGACAGTCAATATTCAAGATGAATGCAACATCTTTCTTGGTTAGTTTGGTAAGAGGCAAAGCTATGACCTGATAATTTTTAATATACTGTATATAATAGCCAAACATACCGAAAAAACTTTGGATTTCTCTTACAGAAGTAGGTGCCTTTACATTTTGAATTGCAGCAACTTTGTTGTGGTCTACACAAATTTGTAGACCTGACACAACATGGCCAAGGACTTTTAAAGATTGAAAGCGAAATTTACACTTTTTTAAGGACAAGGTCATATTGATTTCATCCATTTTTCAAAACACTCTATTTAAATCAATCATATGTTCATCAAAAGTTTTAGAAAAAACTATGATAACATCAATATACACCATAAGCCATACTTCAATTATTTCCTGATGGAAAGTGTTATCCATGACTTTTTGGAAAACTGAAGGTGCATTTTTAGGGCCAAATGGCATTCTAAAATACTTATATATTCCCATATGAGTAGCAATAAGCAAAAAATTCTGAGAATTTTTCTCAACTGGAACTTCATGATACCCTTTATTACCATCCAGACAAATAATAAATTTTGCACCTTGCAAGGTAGCATGTATTGAATTAATTCTGGGTAAAGGATAAATATCATCAACAGTATAAGTGTTTAATGCTCTGTAATCTCCACATAATCTAGCCTTATCTTTTTCATAAGAAATTAAGACTGGGGAGATGACACAATATTTGGGGGTGACATCCACTTTCTCAATGATATTCATTTTTAATAATGTGGCAGTATTATCTTCAATATCCTTTCTTTTTGTTGGAGAAGCAGGATATGGTTTTTTCTTAAAACTAGGAGGAATATCACTCAAGTTACAGGATAAGGTAATTTTCATTTCTTCCTGTACACTTCCAAAGACATGAGAACCATGACCAAAAGCCATAGAGAAAGAGGTAATTGAGGCAATAAAAGAATACTTTTGTTCACTAGTTAACTGATCATCAAAAGAAGCAGTATTTATTTCATTTAATAAATCATCCATTTCAATTGTTGTTCTGCCTTTACACTGGATCAGTGAGTTAAAAGACTTTAACAGATGCCCAGAAGATTTTCTAGGAGAGGAAATTTTGAATTTTCTTTTGCCATTCATTCCCAAGGTGAAGAAATTATTTACTGGGGCCAATTTCACACCAAACATGGTTAAAATATCATTACCCATAATAAACCAATTGCTTAAATTATCATTTTTCATGACAAAAAATTCACAAATAGCTCTGAAAAAACCACCATTATATTTGAAGAATACAGAGGTTTTGTATTTTCCAATGGGACACAAGGTAGAGCCATACCCTCTCCATTTTTCAAAAGTCATAGGTAACAATTTACCCAAATAATTCTTATCTACTGAAGCTAAGGCTCTTTCAGACACCACACTTCCTCCAGCACCAGAGTCAAGAACTACCTCAACATTTTTACCATTAATGATAACAGGTGCCTTCAAAGGAGATATGGCTATATAGTTTTTAGTAATATCTTTAATTATTTCAGCATTTTCCACTGAAGATAAATTCAATACACATTCTTCAGATATATTATCTAAATAATGGACATCCTGTTCCAACATTAAAACATTTTTAACAGATTCATTGTCATAGGAGATATTACTTTCACAGTCACTAGAAGAATTATTGATATCAATTTCAGCTTAATCAGTGTCTTCATTTTGTTCAACAAGATTAATTTTCTTGTCACAAACATGACCCTTTTGTAATTATTTGTTACATTTATACCCTTTATTTGTTGCATGTTTTTTAGGTGCAACTGGGGCAGAGGGTTTACCAGGTTTTTCTGGGGGCTTTGTAGAGGATTTATTTTGATCATGATAAGATTTACCAAGGTAATTCTTTGGTTCATATCTATGGTTGAGAAGTACCTCATTACAGATGTTAATGAAAGAAGAGTGTTCCCTCACATGCTCAGTTCTAGCTACAATTAAATCTCTAAGAAAATTTGGTAATTTATACAAGATTTTATCTCTCCAAATACCATAATCCATCTTTGGATCAATTGCTCTCAGAATTTTTGTTACTTTCATTAGAAAAACAATGGGTTTTTCAATAGATGAGGATACATATCTAGTATTCTCATACAGTCTTTGCTGAGCCAACCTAAATTTTGAACCACCAAATTGATTCTCAATCAAGGATTTCCAATCATTCCATGTATAATGGTTTTTATCTAATAGAACAGATTCATACCACATCAAGGCTACATTGGAAAATAAAGAAATTATCTTAGAAACAATTTCCTCATCATGTAGTTTATAAGATCTTTTTAAATTATCAATTCTTTGGATAAAGTGTTGCCAATCAGATGAAGAATCACCATCAAAGGTAGGATATTGGTCCAATTTAGTCCAATTTTTCTGACTACTGGGATGGTCCATCCTTTGGTTTGAATTATTTATCATTTATCATTCCAGAAGTTTTTCCAGGTGTTCAGAAATTTCATTATTTACAGAAAAAGCTGGTACATTACCATCACAAGATTTTTTGCTAGTAGCAAAAGATTTTACAGACTCATTGTCAGTTTGTTTAATGGCTGAAATATGAGGAAGAAATGAGGAACTCTGTTCAGGTTCTTTTCTTTATTTTTATGCCGTTTAAGGGCAGCATTCTCATTTATACTATAATTATTGATGGTAAAAGTTGAAAATTTTTCCTGCAGGTCAGCCACATAGTTTCTTATCCTTGGAATTTAAGACATCTGGTCATTTACTTTTGTAAGGGATAAAACATTTCTGTCCTCAGAAACTGTGTGTTTGGCACTCAGTGCATGGAAATCATTTTGTAGCTTTTTAAACTCATTTTGTAGAGATTTATTTTCACTTTTTAATGAATAATTTTCCTCAATAAGGGGTTTCAATTAACTCAAGGTTTTATGTAGATTGATATTCCTATCTGAGATAGATCTATGGTCACTTTTTATTTATTTTTGTTGGCTAAGAACAATATTCAAGGTTTCTTTAATTTTAAAATAAGCTGTATCTTGTACAGAAGAACTTACTTTACAATGCAAGTGAAAATTATTTAATCTATCACTCTCATGTATTAACACACTTATCAAATTTTTGTCTTTTACAATATTAAAATCACGGGTATCTTTCAATATTTCTTCAAAAGTTTTCTCGATTAAAGTGTAGACTTCTGGGAAAACAGAATCATTCTTAATTTCAAGAGAAAGATTAATTAAAGAAGTAGAAGTCAAATTTAAAGGTTCATCAAATGATAATTTGCTAATTACATTATTGGGGCTACTCATTAAAGGAAGTTGTCTTTTCAAGGGTTTAACTTTTCTTTCACCAGGATCCACAATATTACCTGAAGAAGATTTGTTATTATACATACCAACATGTTTATCAAACAAATTACTCACCATGGCAAGGGAGGAAACTTCACCTCTGCTTTCTTTCTTCTGCCTCCCTTATAATGATGAGGCTGAGGAGATTGATGGTAGGTTGGTGTCCTGGATGGGCCAGGGTGTTGAGCTGTTGGTTTCTGAACATTCTGTTGGTAATGGCTCATCAATTAATCCCATTTCCACTGCTCCACCTGCACAGTGCTTTGATTTTTCTTGAAGGAGCTGGGTACTTGATTGGGCTGAGGTTGAGGCTGAGGCTGGGAGGCTGGGAAATGAGGAGTTTGAGCATGTTTGGGATTTAATAATTCCTGCATCTGCTTCCAGAGTGTGTCTACTCTTGCCTTGTACTTCATACATTCTGCTCTCAGCTCTTTGATGTGACTGGACAGGTTGTTTACTTGTTGAGTTAGTGGTATCTTTTTTATTTTTATACCTTTGTGTTTATTTTCCTGATTTATTAGAGATTTTACTTCTTTCAGAGGTGTTTGGTGAGGGGGGTTTGCCACTTCTCCTGCCATTTCCACGTCCTGAAGGTTTTTTGTCAGCTGAATAATTTTTGTAAGTTAATTTAGAAGAACCTACAGATTCAGTGTCACCATCCACTTCAATTTCATCCACATGTAAGTTATCCATGCTGTTAGCCAAACTACTGGACATTGAAACTGTGAAAAAGAATCAAAATTAATTTTATGATTCAAATTGTTATTTTCAACATAAATTATAAATAATTGAATTTTTAACAAAACAAAAAATTTAAATTTTTATTCAAAATTAATTAATTAACAGAAAATGTAATACAAATATATGTAAATACAATTTTTTATTAAGATATAACAATAATTATAATGGGACCAACCAACAAAGGATTATAAGTCAACCAAAATAATTAATACCAAAATTAATATATTGTAAATATTGGGACTAAGTACTGAGTACTATTATGGTCAACCAATAAACAAAAAATAATATTAAAATTAATTGTCTTCTAGGACTAAGAGTTTTATTCTATTATGGTCAACTAGGAAAAAAATTAAAAAAATAATGAACACCTACACTTAGTGAATCAGCAATTAAGCCACAAACACTGTTATTGCAGTAAAATTATAATAATATTAGTGAGAGTTGCAAAGGTTAACTTACTATAGTGATGGTAAAAATCACTTCAAAATAATATATGATTTAATTTAATATAAACTTAAATGATCAAACACATGTTCAAAACACGGTTTCTGAAAAAAATTTACTTTTTGGCTTGGGTGGTCCGTGAAAAATGTCATTAGTCGCAAGGTGGGGTATTGTTGTTGTTGTTTGGAAAGGCCTCCAATTATCGGCCATTTGTCTAGAAGAAGGAGAGGAAGAGAAGTAAAAAACAGAGAAGAGGAGGAGGAAAGATAGGGAAAAGGTTATAATAGATAAAGAAATAAAATAATAATAAAAAATAATTATTCTTAGATAGAGAGAGGCGAAAAGATTCCTTGGGACTTGATACAGTAGTGAGGGTTATTTAAATTATAATATATTTATTTAAATAAGACTTATTTTCAATGCACGGTAAACACTATTATTACTATTAGACTTATTGCAACCTGTAGTTATTTATATAAAACTTAAATTAGAATTTTAATACTAATAAAAATAATAATAAACGTATTATATTAAAAAAATATATTCAAGTTTCAGTGTATAATAAGTGATGTAGCTACAGGGGATTATCCAAAGCATTTTATAGGAAAAGGACCCTCTGAAATGTCACAAATGAGTACTTACAAAAGAGTATTTAAATGAAACAAGAATATAAAAGAATAGAAATAAACATAGAGATTGAGAGAAAAACATGAGACAATAAACTAAACCCGTGAGTAAGTAACTAATTTTCCCAAAACAATTAATTAAAATAATCAGTAAACAAGTAAGTCTGAAACATGAGAACAGTGAGAAAAATAATCCAAAACAGATATTACAGTAGGATGTAAAGAGTTTAATTAAAACAATTAGAATTATTTTCACACAAAAATCCATGTAATCAATTCAATCCAGTATAAAGCAATTTTAATTAATTTTTTCGACAATTTAATTAATTTAATAATTAATTTAAATGAAACATATAATTAATTTAATGATATTTCTAATTTAAAGTGAGTATTTCAATACCATATTATTAAATAAGTGTTATAATTTATTTAATAATCTTACTGACACAATTAAGGGTCCAAAAAGCGCCCAATATTATTGTTTAATAATGTATGAAAAGTTTTATTTAATATATAAATTTAATTAATTGATTTAATTACATTGTAAGTCAATTTTACACGTATAATTATAATATATGTTTGTAATTAATTAATTATTAATTTATAATTATTAAATACATACAAATGCGCCATTATTTGTAGAATATAAAATATATTATGCTTAATTTAAATGTATAAATAATTTATATAACACTTATATTTAATAAGATACTAATATAATTTTATTATGCAATAAAATATTAATTTATATACATCAAATGCAATTCTTACGCCCTCTCTCAGGTCCAATAAATCAACATATCATTTAATGGGCTCCTGGTATAGCCTGGCTGACACCTTATATAGGCAAAAGAGAGATAAATCCAGGAGGTAAGAAATCATATATACAGGAGTATTAGAGAAGAAAAGAATATTCCAGAAGAATATTTTTAAATAATAGGATTTTTCTAGAATGAAGGTGTTTAAGATGTGTATT
The DNA here is from genome assembly GCA_030280995.1 of Hemileia vastatrix. NCBI lineage: Eukaryota > Fungi > Basidiomycota > Pucciniomycetes > Pucciniales > Zaghouaniaceae > Hemileia > Hemileia vastatrix. Next base: position 2,923,228 of record JASXTE010000008.1, on the reverse strand, counting down.
TACTGTATATGTCAGAATTAAATTTATTTATTTAAAAATTACTGTAAGTGTCATTTTAAATTAGTAATTTGAATTTCTTGTATAGATTTACTTTTATGTTTAATATTAAATTTTATTTCAATATTATTTTTTTTTATTTTTAATATAAATTTTTATTTCTCTTAACCTGTCTTTGAGCACATTGTTAAGAAATAAAAATATATAGGACAATTAATTTTAACTTTATTGATTTACTAATTCTACTTTTTTTGTATTTAGTTAATTTATTACAGGTAAATTTATAGTAAATATATTATAATTAATAATAATAGTAAAATAAAAAATAAAAAGGCGTGGCTTCATCCCAGTAAAAAATTAATTATTTTACTGGGTAAGTCTAGCAGCCTGGGCGACAGCTTAGGTGTCTAGTTTCCAACTACATTAGATTTACTTTTTGATGAATTCTTATTGGAAAGAAATAGGCCAAGGCAGAATGGAGGTCATTTCATATTTCTTGAATTGAAATACATAGTTGAGTTCAAAAAGTGTTATGGAATATGGGTTGTTATATGGCCAGCTAATATTCTATACCATCAAACAATACCTGTTAAAGAGTTTGGAAATTTTTCAATGCTTGGATCATCCATCAAAATAAGTAAAAAATTAGCCAATTCTGTTAAAAATTTAAATTGTTAATTCCAAATATAGATATGACGGACAAAAGTTCCATGAAAGAAAAAGAAAAGTTGGAATTTTTGCATGATAACTTTCTTTCATCAATTTTAGATGATGATACTAAAAACATGGAACAAGTGTATTATTATTACCAAAAGCATGTAAATCATTAGAAAAGTATATTTAGTAAATAATTTTTAGAAATAATAATGTGATTAAAAAGCATTAAGAGAAGAAAAAAGTTTAAGAATAAATCATAGCTAATACTTCCAATGCACTAGTGTGATTGGAATAATTTTTACCCTTATGCTAGTGGTTTGAGAAGTTGGAGGTGTTTCAACTTCCTTGTATTCATACAATTCTATCCATTGATCTTTGAGGTCAGCAAGTAGGTTATGAGGTATGGTGCAACACAGAATCTAGTTGATGACAGCCTTCATTTCGGAACTATTTTTAAGAGGACTTCTTAATTCTCTTAAACTGGAAAAACAACCTTTTAAGATTCCAATAGAATTTTCAATACAGACTCTTAACTTTGCCATATGATTGTTGAACTTGAAATTTTGACTGTCTTCTGAAGCTGCTCCACAAAGTGCAGGAAGTACATATTTTCCGTTCACATAACCTGAATCCGCCAGAAAATACTGATCTTCATCAAAAAAAAATTTTGGCTCTTTTGAGATTTGCAATTTTTGAGAGACGTAGGAGTCATGAAATGATCCAGGATAGCCAGCAAAGAAAGAGATAAATTTTTTGTTAACATCACAAATAAGCTGAACATAAATTTAATATCTATAGAGAAGATATAGTTGCTTGTGTTAGTATGAAAAAGCATGTAAAGAATCAAAAATAAGCTACCTCTTTTTACAGTCAAAGTAATTTTTTCCACCATGAGCAGGTTTCAGACTCAAAGGAATAGTAGTACCATCAACATAACCAATACATCCTGTGAAGCCCTCTGCTTGCATAACCTGAGATGAGTTAAGCTGCTCTTTTTTAGCTGACCAGGTGAGAAGTTTAGATCCAAGGATTTAATAGCTGTGATGCATTGTTCTATATAAGTGTTAACAAAGCCATACTCTAAATCAAAGACATTTTCCAAAAGTTTCAAGGCAGCTCCATTACTGATGGAACCCAAACAGCATAGTGTTCTGGCCAAATAAATTAAAGTACCATGTTGTGGTTTTGGAGAATTATTGTGAAAGATGAATTGGTCCTGAATAAGCTCAAGCAATTAAATGAAAAATTCTGAGAAGTCCTGAACAACTGTCTAAAACTGGGTACAGATAGGTTAAGAAAGGTTTGAATGGTGTACTTGGGGGTATGAAGTACTTGAGGATTTCTAGGAAGAAGGTAAAGTTTCCTGGCGATTTTTTATAAAAAAAGAAAATCTTCTTCAAGATCTGAATCAGAATTGCAATTAGAGTAAATGAGGAGATCAAGAGCTATGACAGTCATTGCTTGATGTAGCTTATCACAATTTGAGAGTGAGGAAGGCATGACTCTTATATGGTAGAAAAATGAAGATGATGCACAATGTTAAGAGATATGAAGTGTTATGGTGAGGAGTGCTGTGTATGAATGAGATGATTCTGAAAAATCAGTGAGATATGTGGAATGGTGAAACCAGCACTTTTGGTTGAGAAAGTGAATATTTGAGTGAAATAAATTACTTATTTCACTTTTGAAATTCACAAGTGTTGGGGCTAGTGTGTTTCATAAATCCCCACTTAGATTAGTGTGTATTTGGTCAAATTTAAGTATGGATTTTCCAGAACTGACACCCCCTATTATATTCTTACTTCAGTTCTGATATCTGAATGCATGACTAAAACCATGTGGTTTCCTGTGTTATCTAAAATACTTAAATTATGCAATATTCTATTTCCTATATCTTCCAAAATAGGAAGGGTATAATTTTAGATTTCAATTTAAATAAATAAACAATAATAATAATACTAAAATTTTTTATAAGATTTCTAGGAGGATTTTTCTGAAAGCAAATAGAGAACCACAGGGATACCACTCAACCCATATGAACAAATGAAACAGGGAGATCACTCAACCTGTAAGATGGTGGTGATGTGAGGAAAACACTCTACCAGGTACAGTAATAATGCATGAGGAAAAAACTCTACTTGGCTCACAATTCAGGGAAGACACTGTACCAGACTTAGGATATGGGGATGACACTCAACCCAGTGGTGAAATAATATGATGAGATGCAAAGGATCACAGGCTGATAATAATTAGTAGCAAAAAAAGATTGGGAATATATTTCATTGTAGTAAATAAGAATAGATTTAACGTGAAATAATAAGAATCAGAATATAACATTACCTGATGATATTGAGGAGCAAACAAAGATAGTAAAAATAATAAGTGTTGCAATCTATGTATACTTTCAACTATCATCAGTATAGGCTTAACATTGATTTAGAATTCAATATATTTAATTTAATTATGTTCACAGAAATATGTATTTCTATGTAGCTGAATGAGTGACACTTAATGATATTTTTAGATGTTCTATTAACAACAGAATAATAATGATAAAATAGACAAGTTGTCCAGAGGAGACATTTATGAAAATAGCTTAAAAGATGATATATAATGGAATATATTTTAGAAGATATCTATATAGTAATATTTTTATTCAATGTATTTGTCCAGGGGGACTAATGGTCTAGAAGATTTTAGCGGAGGTTAAATGGCGTAGGTAGGTGTAATTTGAAGATTTCAAAGGCAAAGGTACATATATTATCTTTTGTTTTAATTACTCAAATTTAAAGAGGTAATAATTTTAAATAATTATTATTATAATTAATAGTTTAGAAGTACATGATGTATCTACTAAAATATAATTAATAGTAATAAATATTAATTGGTATAATGATTTAAATAAAATAATAAGTCAGTAAAAAGAATGTCCAAAACAACAAGAAAAGGGAGGCCTTATATAGGAAAAAGAGAGACAAAGCACGGAGTTAAAATTCTATATACAGGAGTATGAGAGAAGAAAAAGAATATTCCAGAAAAATATTTTCAAATAATTAAACTGTTCTAGAAAGAATGTGTTTAAAGTGTGTATTTATTGTATGTGTCAGAAATAAATTGATTTATTTAAAAATTACTGTAAGTGTAATTTTTAAGTAAGTAATTTGAATTTCTTGTATATATTTATTTTTATTTTAATATTAAATTTTCTTTTAATATTAATTTTTATTTTTCTTAACCTGTAATTGAGCACATTGTTAGGAAATAAAAATATAAGGGACATTTAATATTAATTTTAATTATTTACTAACTTTACTTTTTTGTAAGTAGTTAATTTTTCACAAGTAAATTTAAAGTAAATATATTATAATCAATAATATATAAGAAATAAAAATAAAAAGGTGTGGCTTCATACCAGTAAATAATTAATTATTTTACTGGGTAAGTCTAGAAGCCTGGCTGACAGTATTGGTGTGCATTGACCCTAGCAGTTGTTAAACCATTAAGATATGTACTTAGTTATGTGTCAGTGTTTATAATCTGTTTTTGAAGCATCTCCTGTTCTCTGGTTCTTTCTGGAATTCTATAGGATGACACCATGCTACTGGTAAGAAATAAATAATGGTTTTTTCCAGAATTCTACTGGCTGAAACTGTGCTACAGGCTATTGGCTGTACCCAAAGTAGTCAAAAAGTTAGTTCAAAAAACTCCACAATGTTAGCAACACTAGGAAAGTTAGTAGCCAAAATATCCCCAGTGCATGTCTGAAAGAGACTTACCCTCTGCTGGTGAAAATATTCCATCCTGAAGCACCCTTCAAATATCCACCTGAGAGCTACACAGCCTTGGAATTAATCCTCTGAATCCTCCTCCCACTACCCACGGAAAAACCTGCTCCTCAACAACTTGAACGTCCACCATTACTCCTTCCTTAACATCAATTTACCTACCCTCTTTACCAACTGAAACTCATCCACCTTTCCCTTTTATAAAAAATTCCCCCTCCCCAAGCTCATTATAATTTGCTTGTAAGAATATGCTTGCTAGCAACAAGCACAAAAAAAACTCCCCCTCCCCAATTAAATAACTGTGAATCACTAGCGATCATCTCCATCATTTCTCCTCTCCTAAAGCAACCCCTCACTTGTGACCCGGCCAGGCCTTCACCACTTAAATAGTTAGCACAGGTCCCCTGATCTATAGAGGAGCTAACAATAGGTCTAGCTGCACTGTACCCCCTCCCCTCTCACCACCTCCATCCTAACCCTCTGCTTCCCCCCCTCCAATAGATACCTCCTTCTACCTTCCAACATGAGCAAGGCAAATAGGACAACATCAAAAGGGAGATTGGTCTCCCCCTTTAGGAAAGCCAATCCCATTGGTTATTCATTCCAAAATCTACCCCAAATTTCAGTTCAATCCCCCATTAGCATGATAGAGAGATAACACACATTACTTAATGTAATAGAATTCACTAAATCTATACAAAAACTTGACACAAATGGCGGAAACTATTCAGACTGGAATAGCAATGTTTCAGAATTAATCAAAGACTTTGTTGTCACTAGAGCCTATGATTTAAATTATGATAATGAACCAGATGAATTTGAAGATAGAATCACCCACTTAATTCTCTTACACCCAATTTCACCAAATTTGCAGCATGAAATATTGACAGATAGGAATGATTGCCAGACTTATCTTCACATTAGTAAAAAATTTACTAGTTCTAATCATACATCCATTGTGACAGATATCTTAAATTTCATAAATTTAAAACAAACCCCTTTTATGTTGCATAGTGAATGCTTTGATTCATTCAAAAAATACTTTGATGTATTTGAAGAAAATGGTTTTGTGTTCAACCAAAAAGTTTTTAAAGCTCTAATTTCTGATGCCCTCACCACACAATATGGGGGGTGGACTTGCTAGTGAGTCCCCAACCTTGGACCCAAACTAACCACAGATTGAACACACATTGAGCTATTTATAAAGGAACCATACAATCAGGGATGAGCACCACTCAGCAGAACAGTTTTAGGTGGGTGTTCAAGTAGAGTTCAGTATGGGTTCAGTATGAGTTCAGTCTGAGTTCCAACTGAGTTCCATCTGAGTTCAGGTTGAGGACTTGCTAGCAAGTCCACCCCATACATTGCGTATTTAATGTTACTGTTTTCTTTGAAAGGCCTTTACATCAATCTCTGTGTTTCTCTGGATAATTTCCCTGAATCAAAATTTGTTACCTTTAAAGATTTCTGCCAGCTCATGCAGAAATAAGAACAGAACAGATCAGATAGAGATACTTTCACCTCTAATCCTACTGCTTCTTATTCAACAGAACCCATCTTTCATGTGGCTGGTCACCCACAGTGTCAAACTGACTCTTACAGACCTACTGGTGCTCAAAGACAATGTCATGAATGCAAATCAACTTCCCACATTTTGCTCACTGTCCTACAACCCTTACTTGTCCAACTTTTCCCCAAGACTCTACACTATGAGAGAATGTGCCAAGGATTCTGTATCTGATCCAAATGCAAAAAATAAACCAGTTTTCATCCCTTACAAAATACCCTAAAACAGGCAGATTAGAGCCATAGATGTCCAGGTCAAAGCCAAAAAAGTCACCATTTTTGAGGAAAATGTGGAGGCCTTGAATGAACAGACTGCGCATATAAATCTGAACAGTGAGGAATGGTTACCTGAAGCACCTTCAGGGAATGTAGAAATCTTGGATTCTGGAGAAACCCATCATGTCACTATCAATGTGTAACTTCTAAGCGCTTTCAGATTTCTTAAAAATCAAATCCCAATCAAAGTAGCAACTAATTACCCTTCCTCATTTATTACTGGTATAGGGGACCTGAAAATAAGGGGAGATATAAAATTTGTTACCATTACCAATGTTTTTTACTGTTCAGATTTGAGAACTACTCTTATTTCTCCTTTTGATCTGGTGGATAGTGGTTTCTGTTTTGTTTTATGTTCTGAGGACAAGAACTTAGGGATTTATTTTAAAGATGATTTTAGTATGACAGGGTGCTTAAAAAGCACAAAGAGGCATTGTATCCTAGATTTAATTAGGTTTAGTGATTGCAACCCAAATGATGTTCCTCCTTACAATCATTCCTTGCATCCTTCCCTCTTGCTTACTTTTAAAAAGAATGACCATATTAACCAGCCCACAGCTGCAAAGGGCTCTCTTATGGATTGGCACAAAAGACTTGGTCATACCTGTCAGTTTTCAAAACCAATACTTCCTAACTCCTCATGACAATGCGCTAGCTCAGCCTTTCTACTTTTATACAAGCTTTATCTATCTTTAAAATACTGGGTAGTCTTTCATACAACTGTAGCTAATAGGTTGGATATAGGTTTACAATAGTGATAGCACCATAGGATATTTATTGGTAAAATCTGCATTTTCTTTTCTCATTGATTTTCTATTGCTATTTTACTAAATCAATCAACTTATTCAAACCTGCTTCACTACTCACCTTCTACAACATTTACTCAACTTTTTAAACTTGTTTTAGAAAGAAAAATGCTCTATAATACTAAGCTATAGACACAATTTGAGATGGATTGGTTCTTCTCTTTTAAAGAATAAAAAAAGAAGCACCTGCCACTCTAATCTTAAAGACAGTGAAAGCACATATTATAATTTTGGTTATCTAAATTTATTGGTGAATAAAGTAGGATAAGCTTTTAGAGATCTTTAAAAGAAAAAAGGAAATATATTTTAATATAAGTAATAAATCTGTTGGCTATATCTATTCTCAATCACTCCCTCTTGAAGCTCTCTATCTAATACTATCCTTACTGTAGCAATAAAATAACTCTACAGCGCTAATTCTGGTATGCACACCTGTTATGTACAAAAAAATAAAATATATCTATTTCTCTTTTATCTATCTCAAAAATATCTACTCTATTTTTTCTCTTCCTCTTCACCTTTAAAAGTGAGTGCCTTTATATACATTTGTATGTTCAGAGCCCCTTTCCTATGTTTCCTTCCCCTACTGGCTTTCCTACACAAGTTTAGTGCTAATACAAAATATCAAACAGTAACTATGTATCTCAATAAGGTATGTAAATTTGTAAGCATAAGTCTTGGTTCTAATAGCGCCTGAAAAATCTAGACCAGAACAACTATTAGCACCTGAAGCTCCACTTTCCTATACATACCCTACGTTTCTTAAGATTCCTGACTTAATAATAGGTACTGTACCTCCTTCATACCTATTTTATAAACCAAAATCACCACATGAGTCCCTACTAATAGTGAAACTGTCTTTTCTAAGAAAATGACTTCCCTATTTTGGATCTTACTTTCTTAACCCTTCTTTGAGTCTTACTTGAAACCTATTTGTCTTCCTAGTGCTACCTTATTTCTTTGATATGTTTTTCATATCCTTGGGCCGAAACAGCTTTTCCCAAAAGGTATTTCTCTTATCTAAGTGTGATTTTCATACCATTTCTTATTGCTGATTCCTAACTCTGTATTATGTGTCAAGCGCTAGCCATAACTTTCACAAGTACAAACCATATCATCTTATCCCACAATTCAGTATGCATTTCCCTCTATTCTTTACTTGCCACAGCTTGTATATCCATACTTCCCCTAAAAAAGTGTGCACAGAGAGTCTATCTTTTTTTGCGCTTTAAAGACCCCTTAGTTGCGCTTCCGTAACCATCCTTCTTTGCAGCCCCATTATTGTGATTTAGAGAATTGAGCCTTTTTCTGAATTACTGCAAGATTGGTACCACATTGTGCTTAGGTATTATCATTTATTCATATTTCCACATTTTTCTTTTCTGATCTTTTTTATCCATAGGTTGGCTCCATTAATTTTCACCAACCAACAACAATTATTGTAAATAACAAAATCATTATTTTTTATTTTAAAGGTTGGATATTACTACTAATTTTGTCTACAATTTTCACTTAATTCTTAAAACTTTTTTCTGTTCTTTATTCTCTATTTATTTTCTATTGTTATTTTACTAAATCAATAAATTTATTCAAACCCATTTTGCTACTTGCCTACTACAACATTGACTCACCTTGTTACACTCATGCTTAGGTTGGCTCCATTGAGTTTTGCCAACCAACAATGATTATTGTAACTAACAAAATCTTCATTTTTTATTTAAAGGGTTGGCTCCATTGAGTTTCTACAAACAACAACAATCATTGTTACCAAAAAAAATTTCATTGTTTATTTGAAAGTCTCACAATACCAGTGAAAACATAATTAAAAATATCATCAAAACTGGATTTGGTACTAGATTTCCCTCTTCTATGCCACCAGGTGAAATTGATTGTGAAGATGGTCTGATAGCCAAAAGTACCAGTAAACCTTCTGCTTTGCGTGAAGCTAGACCTAATTCATTGATGAGTCTTATTGTTGAACACCTGGTTGGCCCCATGGATCCTACCATTCATGGTGCAAGATGGGCAGCTATGTTCAGGGAAAGTCCAACTTCTTATGGTGAGGTGTTTCTACTCAATTCCAAGTCTGAAGCTACATCTGCTTATTTTACCTTATATAAAAAGCTGTAAATTTTTACTGGTAAAAAGCTTCAAGCACTACAAACTGATGGGGAGAAAATGCACTCTAAACAGATAGCTCAAATACTGACTGACATTGGAGCTACTCATGAAGTTACTTGCCCACAAAACCATGAACAAAATGGATTGGCTGAATGTTTCAACAGGACAATTGGTGACATTGCTATGACTATACTACTATCAAGTGAGATACCTGATTGCTTCGGGGTCCTAGCATACAAATGGACGACACATGTTCACAATCGACTTCCTCATGTCAAAGCTGGTGATAAAACTCCCCTAAAGCTCATGTACAATTGTGATCCAATTTACTCCAACCTCAGAATCTTTGGTTAAACAGCTTTTGTCCACATTCATGAAGAAACTGGACCAAAGTGCCTTGTTTGTAAATGTGTGGGTTATTCTTTAAATAATGCAGGTTGGATTTTTTGGCATCCAAAGTCAAATTCTTTTTTTGAATTGGATACAGCTGTTTTCCCTGGCAATCAACTTCCTGCTCACAAAGCTGCTTATCACAAACCACTGTCTAAAGGTTCTCTTGATCATATCCTTAATTCCATGAAACTAGGTGGTTTAAGGGATGAGAAGACCATTCTGTCACAAGAAAATGCTGTACATGACACTGTAAAGAAAGGTTTATCACAATCAACCATTATCCCCAAAACTCATTTGCAAGCTATGCTCTCACCTGAAAGTCATAAGTGGGACCAAGCATGCAAAAAAGCAACTGTTGAACATGAAATATATGGTTGTATGGTATGAAGAAAAGCTTCCTCCTGGAGCCAAACTGATCAATTCTAAGTGGGTGTTCAGCATTAAAAATCTATCATCCAAATCATCAACCTACAAAGCACAATATGTTTCCATAGGTTTCTTGCAACAGTATGGTATTGATTTTACTGACACTTTTGCTCCAACTTCCATTGTTGCTTCACAATGCATTCTCCTCACTTTAGCTGCTTATCACAAATGGTGGGTAAAATCCTTTGATGTCACTGCTGCTTATTATAACAGCCCAATTGATGAAGCAATTTGGGTTCACCCTCCTGAAGGTTACCTGCTACATGACATTGGCAATGCCCTCTGTTTGAAAAAGGCCATATATGGCACTAAACAGGCAGCAAGATGCTGTTGGCTTCATATAAGAAGCAAATTGGATTCTCTGGGGTATAAGGCAAGTCAATATGATAAAATTTTCTATGTTTTCAGGAAAAAGGGATGTGTGGGTGTGATTTGGATAGATGTTGATGATGGTATAGTTGCTGGAAGTAGTGAGGAGGTATTGAAGGAGTTGGAGGATGGTTTGGATGGTAGTTTAAAGGTAAAGTGGAATGATAATGTGGATAGTATTGTAGGTGTTGCTATCAAAGAAGTTCCAGAAGGTTTTGATCTGCATAATTTTCAGCTCATTGACAAGATTCTGCATACTCATAACCCCTCTGGATTGACAACACGATCCCCCCTACCAAATACCCTAGAGATTACCACAGCCAAAGATGAATAGGGAGCTATTGATACAACTAAATATCTCACTATTCTAGGTGCTCTCAGTTATGTGGCAGTGGCAACTAGGCCATACCTGTCTTTCCCTATCAATTTTTTAGCACAATTCTCCTCTAAACCTACTGCCACTCACTGGATTGCTCTAAACCACCTGCTCATATATGTTCAACACACTGCCGCCCTATGTCTCAACATTCATCCTGACCAAAATTCTCCACTTGATCTCCTATCTTTTTCTGATTCCACTTGGAATAACAAGGAATTCTCCAGAGCTCAAAGTGGACACCTCCTTCTCCTCAACTCTTGCCATATTGTGTGGACCTCAAGGCGCCAACTTACAGTTAGTGATTCATCATGCACTGCTGAATATGTAGCACATGGTGGTGTTATGAAGGATGCCATCTGGATATCAAATCTTCTCAAAGATATATTTCCTGATATTGCCCCAATGAAGATCTTCTGTGTCAACAAAGGTGCTATAGCCAATGCAAAAGATAACCCAGGCAACAGGAGGACGCAGCATGTGGATAGGTGTTTCTATATTGTGAATGAACAACTCTTTCTGAAAAAAGCAACATTGAAATGGGTTCCCACTGCTCAAATGTGTGCAGATATACTCACAAAATCACTGTGCCCATCTCTGAAAATGCTTAGAAGGAAAGATGTCTGTGGGTGGTAATGGGGATATATATATTTTCTTTCTTTCTTTTTCACATTTCATTTTATTTTGTCATTTTGGAGTTGGTTATGTTTGCATGGATGGATATCAGTAATATTTTTCATAACAAAGTGGGGGGGATGTTAAGCCGTTAAGATATGTACTTATTTATGTGTCAGTGTATATTGTCTGTAGTCGCGGCGTCCCCTGTTCTCCGGTTCTATCCGGAGTTCTACAGGCTGACACCGTGCTACAGCAATAACACGGACCCCTGGGGTATATATACTGTCATAAATTCTCAGTATGTACCTTAGCGGCCTTATTTTATTGCTAGGTGATGTATTTTTCTAACTCCTCTTTTCTGTATTTTTACCTAATTTGGAGCAGTTGTATTATGTAGGTTGGTTGCGCTGCTTACTAGATATAAGCTGGGGGATACTAATCCCAAGACTCTTATATTATTGATCAGGTAGAGATTGTCTCTTATTCCTTATCATGTAATGCATTCTGCTTAGAGCAGCCATATTTTACTTCTAGGTTGGTTGCGCTGCTCACTTGATATAGGCTTGGGGATACTAATCCCAAGACTCTTATATTATTTATCAGATTGCATAACCTGCTATAAGTTTTACAGCTCGGCTGCTGTTGAGTTAGGCAACAGATAAGGTTTGGCACCTACTATCAGGTGCCCTCGTTTTTTTCTGGTGTTAAAAATTTGTATTGTTTTTTTTGCATATATTGAGAGAACTAATAGGAAATTTAGGAAATTATTGGTGATCTTCTCTAATATACAAAAATCTCAGCTCTCTTCTCATTACGACGTATATATTTTGAATATTATCTTGAGTTTTTACCTTATTGTTAAGCTTTCACTGTTAAAATTTACGAATTTGGAAGGTAATTGGGGTTGTTTTGCTGCCATCGACAATACAAAAGGTAACTATTGAAAGAAATTTTATTGAAATTTTCTCGAAAAGGAAATTAAAGAATAAAGCGTCAAAATATGCCATTTCCTGGTTAAAGTTCGGGCCATTCTCAAAAGGAAAATATAAAAGAGAACGATATCGCCTATATGCCCAAGTTTATTTGAAACTTGATTCAATCAACCAACTCAACTTTTTTTATCATAATGGCGAGTCCAGGAGCTTCGACCTCTCACCCCTGTACTAATTTATCTCGGGTCAAAGATAGTAAGACGAAAATGACTTTGAAGCGTGAGTTATTTGAAAAGAGTAGTCTTTGTCTCATACCACGCACTGATTCATGATATGTTAACTTTCAAAGCTGTTGTACACGAAACTGTTGAGCATCAAAAAACAGAATTTGTGGAAAGGATTAAAATTGATGAGCGACATCAGACGCACATTCATCACCATGTTCAAGTTCGTAGCATTTCTTTAATTTCTTCCTCCTTCATCTTTTGCTCAGGTTCATCAATTGATTGAATTATCAATTAAATCATGACGGACCCTTATTTGTGGTTTCTCAATACAACTGATCCCACTTTTTAAAATTTAGCCAATCGTATTTGATGGTAGCATTCACGAAAAGCACACCTACCAAATGAATGTTGCGGTACGTTTATTTTACACTTGTGTCTTCTGTAACCTTTCAGATCTTGGAAAATTCATGGAGATGATAGACTTTACCCGTTAAAACCTGGTATTCTCATGATTATGATCTTCTTATTCTGACAAGCCTCACCTCTTTTAGGAACGTGTCAATGATTTTATCAGTCGCTCGGATCCATCAAGACTTTTTTCAGAGGCTCTTCAGCCTTTAGAAGAATCTTCAGTACTTTCAACACTGACTATTAACAGATATGTAATAATTCAACCAGTTAGTTTCTCAAGAGACAAAATGAGTCATCATAATCTTCTGATTAATCAAGGTTTCTTTTCCCATTTATTAACAGGTGGTAATTCAAGATTCTAATTCCAACGCAGTTCTCAGAAAAGAGAGGGATGAACTGATAGCTGAGGTGAGACTTTTTTTCCTTGTTTTAAATGAAATTTGCTTAATTTATCAAGAGTGATGTTACGTAGCAGGCTGCTCAATGGGAAACATCACAATCGAATTTTACTACAGGCAAAACAGTTGAGAAGAAAATGAAATCACCCTACTTTCTGATAAATAAATACATCAAAGAAAAAATTAAAAAAATTTAAACCTCATCATCAGAAATAAAACTTTGGCACCTGCTAGTAGGTCGCTATCAATGAATTTTATTGAGCTCCACCGTAATACTTTCGTGAAACTCATACATTTATCACCGAATTAGTTGAGTGCAGAAGCTTTTCATGGCATCAAATTATACTTTGATTTCAATTAAAAATAAGGGGCGTTAAAGTTAGCAAACCAGCACTTAAATCAAGTGTTAGTTTCATCCCAAATCAGCCATTACATACCAACCTCTAGTTTGTGGAATAAATGGGCTACTTTAAATTTTATGAAACCAAATCTTCTGGTGAAGAAAGAGTGGTTTAAATAAAAATACCATGTCATTTCAATTTTGAAAGACTCCAGTGTTGTTTCCATAGTGGTTTTCATGTAAAAAATTAATTAAGTGCTGATTTAATCAAAATTAATTGCTGATTTTCCAATTTTGACACTCCTATAAGGGGGTATCAAAGTTAGACATTTGTGATTATTTAAAATGTATTTCACAACACAAGAAGAAAGCCACAAACCTAAAATTATTTCTCAGTAAAAAGGTGTTTTGGGGGCACAATATGCCATCGTCTAAAAGATAATCATGGTTGACACAACAATAGGGGGTATCAATGTTCAGGGATCTGAAATTAAATTAATTGCGGATAAAAATCCTTATACCCCAATTAACTTCCGCAATTATTTTTGCTAATAATTAGGTTTTTAGACATTTTACGTGTCAATGTTCACCTCTTATCTGACATTTTTCTACTCAATTTTTCATAACCACATATCGGACAGCTTTCTGTAACAACCACATCTTGGCCTACTTTCATTCATAACATATTCAATTATATGTCATGTGACTTGCATACAAATCAATCATGGATGTGATGAGTTTGGGATCAGGAATTAGGAATGAAAATTGGGGTATAAGAGGTGGGATAATGCATTATTGTGGATTCCTTATCCACTAGCCCCAGGGCTAGTGGATAAGAATCTTCTGCAATTAATAATGTCTGATCCTGGGAAAAAAAATTCCTGATCCCTAATTGCGGATCCCTGAACATTTATACCCCCTAATAAATGTTTTTTTCATCTTGGGGCGAAACAATAGCGCAACAATTATGCAACAGTTATGTAACAATTATTTTTAGCACTTAAAGGTCTTAAGTTTAGATGTTTAGTAATATCTAGTACATTAGTTATTTTGTTGATTGAATAGATGTGGCACAGACCCTAGCAATAGAGCACAAACCTCTTGGGTATATAAAGCAACTCTTCATTTCATATCCTCAGTGGCCTTAATCTATTGCTAGGTGAATTACTTTTCTTTCTTCTCTTATAAATACTTATTTGACAATTTTGTATAAGTTAGTAACTTAATAAATAGAGGGACAAAGACGAGGGACAAGTACAAGGGACTGTGGACTCAGAACTTGGACTGGTGGACTTGATAGGGACAGAAGGAAAGTTACCTGATGATTTTGTATAAGTTAGTAACTTAATAAATAGAGGGACAAGGACAAGGGACAAGGATGAGGGACAGAAGGACTTTGATAAATAATATAATGAATTGTTAGACTAGATAAAATAAGTAAAGAGAAACAAAATAGATAGATCAATGAGTTGCTGTAGCAGAGCATACGTACAAGTAACCTGATGATTTTGTATAAGTTAGTAACTTAATAAATAGAGGGACAAGGACAAGGGACTGTGGACTGAGAACCTGGACTGGTGGAATTGATAGGGACAGAAGGACTTTGAAAAATAATATAATGAATTGTTAGACTAGATAAAATAAGTAAAGAGAAACAAAATAGATAGATGCAGAATCAAGTAATGGATCTGCATCTTATGAATGGGACTGTATATCATCAGGTTAGGTTAAAAGATAGACTAGGAGGTAGCTACTGTATGATAGTGAATATAATATGCTTAAGAGACTAAGTGACATAAGTAAATTAGTGGTGAGAACCGTATTATACTGACACTCCCCCATGCTCAAGACAGCAACGGAGTTAAATGAAGTTGATTTAAGAATTCTAGGTGTTTTGGTTGAGGAAGAGACTTTGTCAAGATGTCCGCCATCATACTGCTGGTGGGGATATATTTGATTAGGAATTCATTATTGTTGACCTGTTCTTGCAACCAACATATTCTAGTGTTGATATGTTGGGTGCGGTGTTGATAGAGTGGGTTTAGAGAGAGTTTGATAGCCCCCTGATTGTCACCATAGAGATGGCATCGTTCAAGAGGAATAGAAAAGTCATTAAATAGCTCTTTAGTCCAAATAAGATCCTGTCCACAGTCAGTCATAGATTAATATTCTGATTCAGAGGTAGATAGTGAAACAGATTGTTGTTTGGCTGATTTTCAACTAATGAGACCCAGATGAAAAATTAGCATGCCAGAGGTAGATTTTGAGTCAGATGATTTATTGTAATCTGAATTGGCAAATCTTTCAAGGTGGCCAAGTTTAGCTTTTTCTACGTTGCCCAGCATAAGATGGTAATCTTGAGTGTGTTGTAGATATTGTAAAATGTGGAAGAACGCACTAATTTGCTGATCAGAGGGGTCATTTAAATATTGAGCTAAGGTACTTGGGGCAAAATCCAAATCTGGTCAAGTGCATAGTACCAAATAATTAAGTAGTCCTACAGCTCTTTTATAGTTGACAAGAGGTACTAATTGTTTTAAATTGCATCGAGTGAACAGAGAATTGGGTACAAGGGGAGTGGAAACAGATCGACATTTATCATGATTGAATTCTTTTAGTATGTTTTTGATATATAATTTTTGTGAGAGATGTATTGTTCTTGATTTTTGATTGCAAACTACTTTCATTCCCAGTACCCAACTAAGTTCACCCTGATCATACATGTCAAATATGCTTGATATTTTTTATTTAAATTCTTGAGCTGAAGGGCCAGCTATGACTAGTTCATTGACATGAATGAAAACATAACAAGGTTTGAATACGTCTTGACTCAAGAACAGACAAGGATCAGCTATACTAGGATGAAAACCAATATTTTTGAAGAAATTGGATATCTCCTGATACCAACATCGAGGACTTTACTTCAAACCCTATAAAGATTTTTTAAGATGTAGACAGGAATCAGGATCATCTGGGATGTAACTGCAGGGAAGGCGTAAATAGAGGTCCTTGTCTGGTTTGCCATGAAGGAATGCTTATTTTACATTCATTTGATGTATTTCCCAATCTTTGTGAGCAGCCATGCCCAAGAGAAATCAAAGAGTGGATAGTTGACCAGTGGGAGTGTAAGTTTTGTTGTACTCAATACCCTCTATTTGTGAGAAACCCTGGAAACAAAGTCTAGCTTTGTATTTGATGATGTTTCCCTCAGCATCAGGTTTCCGCTTGAATGTCCAGGTGGCTCCTAATAAATGTTGATCTTGAGGAACGGGAGATTCTTTCCAGACTCATGCTTAGCAATACTCCCTAATTCTTCTTATATAGCTTTTAGCCATTTGTCGCTTTAGGGAGAGGTGAGGGCCTCATGGTAGCTCTTAGGGGTGTCAAAGGGAGTGACTAGTAAGCAAATGTTGTTTATTTGGTGTTTAGATGTTAAGATATATGCGGGATCTATATCTGAGGAGATTTCTTTTGAGGGTCTGGTGTTTTTATCAACATATGTGTAGTGTTTCATGTTAGGCATATTAGAAGATGTATTGTCACTTATGTTAGGAATATTTTCACTAATTTCATTTGTATCAGAGGGAATGGTGACATCAGGAATAGTCTCGACTAGTTGATTAAAGGATGGAGTGTCAACATGTTGAATTTCAGGAAATATTAAGGTGTCTATGGGTTCGCCAGTGGTGATTATTTGTGCAAGGTTAAAGTTGTTAAGGAATTTAACATTGTGTGTGATTTCAATGGAGTCAGTGAAAGGAGAGTATATGCAATAATTAATGTTACCCTCACAGTATCCCATAAAGATTCCTTCTATTCTACTCCCATCAAATTTTCCTGCACGTTTATGCTTCTGTTGATAAAATACAACATCGCTTCCAAAGGGGTACAATTTGGTTTGGATGTTGACAGACTCGCCATACCATAATTCCCAGGGTGTCTTGTGATTAGGGAGTGATGACAAAGAAAGTATGTTTAAAAGGTAGGTGGCAGTATTAACAGCTGCATCCCACCAATGAGCATTGAGTCCAGATTCAATTAGAAGACATTGTGATTTCTCAACAATAGAACAATGACCCCTTTTGGCAACAGGATTTTGTTGAGGTGAGTAAGGAGAAGTCTGTAGATGTATGATACCTTTGTTTTTAAAATGATTTGTAATTTAGTTGCTAGTAAATTCCCCGCAATTATCAGAGACAACACACTTGATGTGCCGATTCTTTTGATTTTCAACTAGGTTTTCATATTCTTTATATTTTTCAAACAGTTCAGATTTCAAATTCAAGAAGGTAACATATCAAAAGTGAGAATTTCCATCAACAATTTGATAGAAATATGATTTAGAGCCTTTGGATTCAGGAGTGATTGGACCGCATAAGTCCATATGAATAACATCAAGTGGTGATTCCGAAGTGGGAAAAGCACTGGAATATGGTAAAATGTGTGCTTTAGCTAGTGCACAAGGTTTACAAGTATATTCAGAAAAATTCAAACCTGGGTATAAACACTCCATGGTTTGATTGTTAGGATGACCAAAGCTGTGATGAAGTAAATCATGATTGGGGAGTCCACTCCCAACCAGATTGTATATTGGAAATTTTTGAATAGGAAAGCTAATTATTACCCCTTTTGTTGAGCAGTCAATCAGGGTTTTGTCCATATGTTTGACCTTGAAGTTCCCTTTATCATTGAGAAGATACCAGCCTTCCTTTAATAAATCAATGACTGAGATAAGTGTGGCCTTGA
This sequence comes from Hemileia vastatrix, assembly GCA_030280995.1. Lineage (NCBI taxonomy): Eukaryota > Fungi > Basidiomycota > Pucciniomycetes > Pucciniales > Zaghouaniaceae > Hemileia > Hemileia vastatrix. The sequence goes on along the minus strand of JASXTE010000008.1, from coordinate 2,904,784 downwards.
CTGAGGGAGCATATAAGGCATTATGGATATTAAATTGGTGGCCATAATTAGATTTGAAAGCAACTTTGCCTTGTCCAGGGGCAAGTACTTATCCTCCGTTAGCCATAGTGAGTACAGTGTTAGATGATTCTAGCTGCGTAAAGAAGTCCCAATTGTTAAAAATTGAAAATGAAGCGCCACTTTCCAAGATGACGTAATTGTCTGGTACATCAGAAAATAAAGAGAGTGCCTTGGGTTGAGATGAGCTGTCCATACTCTCTCTCTCCTTCTTCCTTTTAAGAAATTCTTCTCATTTGTGAGGATGAAATTGAAAACAGGAGTCTTGTGAATGAGGTGTGAGGGGGTTGTGCTTTCCTCTTGAACAGAAAATGTTTGTCTTGCCCTCCACTGCTAATACACTTCCAGAATTAGTCCCAGTTGTATTCAACACTTTTTGTCTAATTACTTCAGCTTCAATGTCAGCAAAGATGCTTTCAAAAGTGGGTCGTTGATTGGTGATGTTGTATTTTCTGAGGATAATAGTTGCTGCGGTTTGATAAGAGTCAGGTAACAAGTTGAGCACGTAGTTGGCCATGATGTATGAGAGTATATTCTCCTTGAACAGATTGGGAGCCACCTCACAAAGTAGCTTCATGGTACTTCTAAATTTGTCCATTGCAGTAAGAATGCCGCTCTCAGTAAATTTTATTTTGAATAATTTGTTGACAACATAAGAACAGTTTTGGCTTGATTTTGAAGTGTAATGATTTTTAATACGTGTCCATAATTGAGTGGTTTCAATTGCCTTGTCATCTAGTATGAATTTATGTTGATTTGCCCTGTCCATGAAGATTTTAATAATGGTATTGGTTTGCCTCTTCTTTATATTGTAGATTGTGAGCATTTCAGAGTTAGTAGGGGTAGGACATTCCTCCGAGAGAAATTGATCCAAGTTTTGAACAGAAAGAGCATATTTGAGATCTGTTTTCCATGAGCTGTAGTTTTTATTGTTAAGTTTTTCAATTCCTTTGATTTCAGAGAAGTTAGAGTCCTGGAGAAATGGGAAATCTGGTGTGCTAGTAGAGGATGATTCAGCCATGGCTGTGTGAGTGGATAGTGAAGGTTTGGAATGTGAAGAGCTCAATGAAATGGGAGATGAAGGTGGAGATGTGCTGATGGGATCAGGAGTAGCCAGATTCGTTTAATAATTGGGGATCTCTGGGCCCATAACCCTGATGATTTTGGATAAGTTAGTAACTTAATAAATAGAGGGACAAAGACGAGGGACAGTGGACTGAGAACTTGGACTGGTGGACTTGATAGGGATAGAAGGAAAGTTACCTGATGATTTTGTATAAGTTAGTAACTTAATAAATAGAGGGACAAGGATGAGGGACTGTGCACTAAGAACTTGGACTGGTGGACTTGATAGGGACAGAAGGACTTTGACAAATAATATAATGAATTGTTAGACTAGATAAAATAAGTAAAGAGAAACAAAATAGATAGATGCGGAATCAAGTAATGGATCTGCATCTTATGAATGGGACTGTATATCATCAGGTTAGGTTAAAAGATTGACTAGGAGGTAACTAATGTATGATAGTGAATAGAATATGTTTAAGTAACTAAGTGACATAAGTAAATTAGTGGTGAGAACCATATTATATTGACATTATTTGTCTACCTGTTGTATTATTTGCGCTACATTCAGGTTGGTAGTGCACTCTTAGATTGAAGGCTTGTGAGAAATACTCACAAGACTATTACATATTTATAAAGGTACTTCTTATTCTGAAGTTATATCATGTGAAATATATGTCACTCACGAGTGGCCTTAATCTATTACTAGGTTGGTAGTGCACTCTTAGATTGAAGGCTTGCGAGAAATACTCACAAGACTATTATATATTTATAAAGGTTATTTGAAGTTTTATCCTTCTTAAACTTCTTATCAAGTAGGTCTTAAGTGCAAAAAACAATTGTTTCCTAACTGTTGCACAACTGTTGCGTAATTTTTGCGCCTCATGGTGAAACAAAAATGATTCGTAGTGTGATTTGGTTGAAAAAAGAGGTATTTTGAAATGGAAGATTTCTAACTTTGATACCCCCTATTATATATTTTTTCTTGTTGGAAAAACCTACAAATTTTTGACAAAAAAAACTAAAGCTTACGTCCCCTTCTCCCCTAGAATATACTATTGGGTATATCAAACTTTTGGTATAATGATAATGAGAGCAATTTAATTTCATTGTGATCATCTAACCACGATACACCAAGTACAGCTATTTCAGGAAAGCTTGCAACTTGCGGAAAATATTTCCTTCTCATACCCACTGGATCTGGCTTATCAAATGGGCCGGGCGCACAAGGCAAGCTGACCTAATACTCACGTTATGGGAGGGGGATAAAAAAATAAAACTTTTTTTTTTTAAAAAGCCGTAAGCTCTCCTGAAACAGTTGTACATATTGTTATCAGTTATTATTAGTTTGATATTAACTTGGTATCAGCAGCTTCCCTCAAAGCCTTTGCCACGTGTTAGGAGTCAGAAATGGAAAAAATAAAAACTTTAACTGTCAGATGTTGTTTGATATCTGAAAAAGACATGACATATATGAAGGGGGTGGGTGGGAGGGAAGAACAGTGATATCTTGAGCAAGAAGATAAATTGTATGATAAAGATGGAGCAATAGAATTGAACCAAAATGTCACTCGACAAAAAACTGCAACCCTCTGGTTAGTGGCTCTAGAAAGGGATCTATTAACTATTAGCCTGGGACCAATACTCCAAATCTAACAGCCTCCCGAACCCCTTTCTTCTCAATAGATGTAAGGAACCGGTGACCGGGCTCCGGGATACTGAATACGTGAGCAGGGCTTGCGGAACACCGTACATACATAACCTAAATAATTCCAATAATTGTTCTGGTATATTCTTGACCTTATTGCTACAATAGTACTCACTATCAAAGTAATGTATAAATCTATTTATAACACTGATCGCCTTCACTCCATTAAAGCTACATCCTCTTCTAGCTGGTTAGTGAGTGAATTATTCAGTGTCTAGAAAAGTAAAATTTAAAGTATTGAGAGCCACAGCAGTGATCTATTGTATTTAGTCATATGCAGAGTAACGAGAGTGAGCTTACCATCCGGGCCTTGAGGTTCGGGTGCGCAGAGCACTGAAAGAATAATGATAGTTACTCCTTCATGCACCTAGTCGCATGAGATTGAAAGAAATATAAAAATTAAATCACTTAATTAAAGAAGTGTGCATACATTGCATGTCTACACCTCCGAGTCAACTATTGCTATCCCTGTTAAAAAAACTCTGCAACAAGAGCCTATCAAAAGTGTGGAGGGGCATAGCCAAATAGCCAATACCATTTGTCAGCCAATCCACCCAACCGCCGACTACGCCCTTTTATAACGTGTTGATGTTTGAGCAGCCTGTCGATTTGTATAGTGATTCAATATTCAAAGGATGGTGGTAACATAATAAGAAGGGCTACAACTCGGGTGTCATCACAGATCAAACGTTCCGGAGTAAAGGCTATTCGATTTTCATGAAGGTTTTTTATTTAATTTTAATTTTAATTCTCTTACTTTATAGTTTATTGGCTATAAGAGCTAAAGATGTTAAACTTAATGTCCATGCTCTCCATTTGCGCCCTTGTTAAAAAATAAAAAAATAAAAGAAGAAGTCATTCTCGCACACGGCTTCTTAGTTTAAAAATTCATGCAACTGCTTTCTACATTTGTATTTCTTGCTATTAAAATTGAGTAGGAGTGCAAGCATAAATGTAAATCTTCCAAAAACTTGTAGCTGCGTGCTTGTTTGGGCCAGAAGTTAGGCTAGAGAACAAAGGAATGATAACCAAGGAAACCCCAAGACTTCTATATGCCAACAATCCTTTGGCCACCACACAGTACCAGAGCAAATTCTACCTTCACCAGGGTAGTTTGTGTTCGCACGGTCAATCACTCATCAAAAATTCTTATCCACCCCCTTTTTATTAGTTGTAGACATTGTAGACACTTACATACATAACCTGATCACGGAAAAAGAATCTTCTTCTAATATGATAATCAACGATTCACGCTCTGTGGAGCGCTTTACAGGGATTGCTTGTGTACCGCGGGTAGTGAGCTACCATTAAGCGGCTTTTGACAACCTCTTCCCTCCTCTAGACTTTAAGAAGAAAGTTGTGCTTGGATGCTCATAGTGCCCAGTCCCAAGAACTCATTGCTCAATTCGCTATTTTGACATGTATTTCAACATTTTTCGTCTGCATACGATTCTTTCCTTGATATCTTCCATTATCAATATTGCTCCCACTCTATCTCACCTCTTTCAAGGACATTCAGGCCCCGCAGCATTTGGAGTTTGGGTTGTGCTTTATAATTCTTTATTTGCTGTGAGCTTCATCAAAACATAACTAAATTCAGCTTGGTACCATATCAAATTTTGATAAATGATATGACTTTAAAGATTAACGGTTTTCTATGGAGCAACGATACTTATGACCGCGCTCCCATATTTTGTGATATTTCAACCAAGGTAGAAAATTACAGCCAGATATTTATCAACTTCAGATTAATAAATGAAAATTTCGATTGCATAGGTTTTGATGTTGGGCCCACTTGGGTTATCCATCTCAAATTTTTGTATTATCCGTTACTTGGCATTCATCATAACCCCCAACAACGGCATTGAGGACCGACATGACTATCGTCGAAGATTGGTTATAGATTACCTTGCCTCATTTGGGTTTCCCATTACTCTCATAGCGATTTCCTACTGCTATAGCGTTGCACGTTATCAAATCGTCCAATCCGTTGGTTGCACCGCCGTTGTGTCTTTAGTTTGGCCTATCATTGTTTTCTTTCTCATTTGGCCACCTATCATATGCACCATTGCGTGTGGATATTCTGGTAAGATATTTCTTTTAAAGAACACAGTTGGGCTACTTGATACTTATATGCCTTTTCAGTTTATGTCATGTATTGGCTACTACTTCAGCATCGAAATTTGAAGCATCTGGTGGCTAGGTCTTCTTCTCCTTTGGATTTATCGCGTTTTGTGAGAATGGGGGCTCTATCTGCAACCTATATAACCATTTCTGCCCCTTCAACAATTGTTGGAACAAAAACAGCCCTAGAAAGCCTAGGCGTCTACGTTCCTTTCATATCGTGGCGTGACTTACACGATAATGACAACTTGGTAAGTTTCCATGAATCATAACTTAGCAGCTTCTAACTGACTCTTCAATATATGAATAAGCTTACTCGAGTAAGGGTCAGCCATGCGTACCATTTTAACATTACTGATTGGTTGGGAATAGCAGCTGGAGCCACAATATTCTTCTTCTTTTCATTTGCAAATGAATCATTAAATGTTTACTCTAAATTAGGAAGCCTAATCGGCCTAAACAAATTCTTTTCGGCTATCATAAAGCGCCTTTCCTTTCCTGCACGATACACAGCCGAAAGATACCAGGCTTCGTTTCCAAGATCATCCAGGTAAATTAAATCTTTTATAAATATATGTGGTCTTTTGATTTGAGTTGAATATATATATATATGCAATTTTTAAACAGCATTCATAAAACGCCGGAAATTAGTTACAGCCATAATCCGTTTCAAAATTTAGCCGATAAAAAATCGAAGAATTTGGATGAAGTATTTACTATATCAATTTCATCGTGTGAGAAGGGGTCGACTGAGAAAGTCGAGGAAATTTAGAGAATTCTTTTCAATTTAAAAATCGTAATTATCTTGCCATATTTGCAATTGGGAACTCGGTGGGCTTTTGGAGCATATAATTTGGATGCAAGAAATATACTCGAGAGTATAAACTAATATATACTCTATCTTGCCGCAGTCAAAAATGTACGTTTTATAAAGTGGATTTATTTATTTATTTATTTCTTAGGAATACTCTTCCGAAGAGCAAGGAATTAACACTTACAAAATAAAAAGAGAAAATAGAACCTAAAAGGGAAGATGTTTCACAAGCTACTTTAGGCACTAAAATTAAAGTGAAAGAGAATTAAATATGCCTGCCGTTAGGGATTATCTGTTGCATGAGTTGGGTAGGCAGATAACTTGACTATGTTTTGCTACAAAGGTGTAACATGAGTTTTAGAGTTCAAGCACAATATCTTACTCAAAGATATGAAAATAATATAACTTGCTTACCGTTATTAGCCTAATTTAGTTTCCTTTTTCCGATAATTATTATCCTTCACTTATCTTTAAATGTTCATACACAACTTTTTAATGTTTAACTTCTCTAATTTCTCTAATTTGCCACTTAATTAAAATATGACACCATTTATATTTTATCACGTGTATTCTAATTATTAGTATATATACGTGAGTGTTGATGTACTCTAGTCAACATTCACCTTTGTTTCCTTAACTTTAAACTGACTGATTCAACCTTTCATTACCTTATCATATTGACCTTTACTAGAACTTTCTCTGATCTTAATATATCTGACCAGTATATTTGACCTTTAAACTTACCTACCTGTAAATGCCATTCTCACAGGTAACATGTATGTGTGCTCATGACTGCAATAACAATAACATTCACCTTTGTTTCCTTAACTTTAAACTGACCGATTCAACCTTTCATTACCTTATCATATTGACCTTTACTAGACCTTTCTCTGATCTTAATATATCTGACCAGTATATTTGACCTTTAAACTTACCTACCTGTAAACGCCATTCTCACAGGGTTATGGGCCCAGCGCTCCACTAATCACTCACATTATAATTTACACTGGCGTCTCCCATTTCCACTAGTTCATCGGACTCTGATTCCGATTCATCCAACACTCCAACTCAGTCCATTAACTTACCTGATCCTTCCACATTATACAATATGGAAAACTTGACAATTTCAGAAATCAAAAATATTGAAAAATTAACCGAATCCAATTATGTTACATGGAGCGATAATATGGAGTGTGCATTAGAACTTTGTCTACTTGATCAGTTTCTTGATCCAAACCTTACTACTCCTACAAATGAAAATGAAAAATCTGTCATTGAGCTTAAGAAGAAGCAAACTGCCATGATATTGCGAATGCACCTGAATTTGGACAACTCTAATCTTTTTGTTAATGCTCAAACTAAAAATAATCCTGCTCTTTTATGGTCCAACATTAAAAATCATTACGCTTCCTCATTGGATCAAAATTGCTCTTTTATTTTCAATAAGCTATATTCTACAAAGTTTAACGAAAACAACATTGTCACCATGATGAAAGAATTTTGTGGAAACTTTAAATTTCTCAAAGAAGTAGCTCCAGAAATGTTTACTACTTCTGATGTATCTCATTCAATAGCTTATTATATACTCAATCATCTTCCCAAATCATTTCAAACACTAGCCATGATGATTGTTAAATCTACTTATTTGTCCAACTCTAAACCAACAGTCAAAAGTGTCTTCTCTGACATTGAAACTGAACTTCGAAGATGTGAAGCTGCCAACTTATCCACTTCATCAGGAAGTGTTCTGAATATTAAAAATTCATCAAAAAATTATGTCATAATGGAAAACACAATCCACTTGCTCCACATACCAAATCATCTTGTTTTCAAGTTTATCTGGAAAACGGTGTAGAGAGTTCTAAAGTACTAAGCAGTAGACACAATGCGAGATGGGTTGGTTCACCTTTTCAATTTCTAAAAAGAAGTGCCTGCCACTCTTATTTTTAAAGACAGTGCAATAATGTGTAACACAAATTTGTGATTAGAAAGTTAATAAGTTGAGAACTGAGTTTAAAAGATCGGAAAAACAAGTATTACTATCCAGATATTTCTATTCTTAACAAGTGCTAATATTCACAGCTACTCCCCCTTGAAGCGCTCTCTTTGAATATGCCTTATTATAGCAATAAAATAACTCTAATAATAGTTAAACCTACTGAATCTATATATTCCCAAATTATTGAATGCTGAAAATCTAATATTCCTTGACTCCCTAATTATTAACTACTTGTATGTTAACTAACTATTCGTCAATTTGTTCTCCTTTTTTTCATTACTAGATGTGATACCCTCTTTATATTTCTTCAGCGCTCTAAACACAGTTCCCTAGTGGATCTCCAGCCCGGCATTATTAAAACAGTAACTAATTTATTAGTAGACCACGTACACCTCTTGTAACAACTACAGCGACTAAATCATACCCTATCCTTACTAACACTAGTATTAACTTGTTTTATTCATGCTTGACAGCTTGACATGCGCGCCCTTGAGTGTACCTTTGTTTGTTACAGCGCTACTTCCAAGTTTGACTCCTTCTAACGCTGATCTTAGTCACTTTGATTTTCAACTAGTTAATCTCCCTTATCACCCGTTTCAGTAAGTTACCACACTAGCTGTGGTGCAGTATACTTTACACTTGAGCCTTTCCTTAAGCCATAATGCCTTCCTTAGAGCGTAATACACGATTATTCGAAAATACAAGTCCATATTGTTCAGCGCTTGCAGTCCTAAATAAATAACACAAAATTCCCCACTATGTGGCACATCCTTCTGCAAAATCCGAGCTCCCAGACCCTGAATCCTCTTCTGCACTTCTATTCCCCTTTTTCCTTGAAACACACAAACACGCATTACAGTTTAGCACTTCCAACTGCGCTATGAATCCCCTTTGTTCTTCCTGGAATATGCGAGCTGATTGGTCCAAACTTTAACTACCTATGAGGCGCATACCACATCCTCCCTCTACTCGCGACTGTCCCCAGGAGCCTATAAATATCCTGCTCCTCGCAGCATCTTCTTCCTCCATATTCTTCCATCTTCCCTTATTTGCTACAATCCTCATTTCATTTCATTTCTTTTTTTTTGTTACCTTCATCACTTTTTCTCCTTCAATAAATACTAGAAATACTACCATTAATACCAAAAATACCACCAACGTTGTGGACGCTATCCAGCAGTTCGTGCATACCCAGCCTGCTGATGCTCCACCTGCGACGCCAGTTACTACGCTGATGGGTGGGACAAGATGCACCCACTGCATTGAGAATTGCATAACTCCCTGTCATTTCTCAAAAGCCCACCGTGGAAACATTTCTTTACTGTAAGTTTTTTTTCTTCTTTCCTTTTCCTTCCTTTCTCCTTATTACTAATCTTTTATATTTTTTTCTTTTTTTAGTCATGCGATTACTGTAAACAACACAAGAAGAAATGTAGTTACAATGGGCCGCCCACTGTTGCATGCCTGGATCCCAACACTTCAACCTCGAATATGATGAGTCAGTTGGCCATCAAGCACCCTGTGCCTACATCTTCAACTACACCTGGCAACAAGCGAGCCAAGGTTAATCACCCCGCACCTACACCTAGTAGTGTCGCCTCCGTTCAAATTCTCTCTTTTCATAGGAGAGTACAGTAAGTTTTTTTTTATTTTTATTTTTTTTGTGTAACACTAATTTGTGATTAGAAAGTTAATAAGTTGAGAACTGAGTATAAAAGATCGGAAAAAAAAAGTATTACTATCCAGATATTTCTATTCTTAACAAGTTCTAATATTGACAGCTACTCCCCCTTGAAGTGCTCTCTTTGAATATGCCTTATTATAGCAATAAAATAACTCTAATAATAGTTAAACCTGCTGAATCTATATATTCCCAAATAATTGAACGCAGAAAATCTAATATTCTTTCTTAGAATGCGCCAGCCACTCCTTACCCTGCATCGCCTCCGCCGCCTAATGCTCCCCTTTTCCTTCCTGCCTTGGAAGAAGATCCCGTCTGGGATACCAATCCAATTCCTGAGTGCCCTCCGCGCTCACCGACTCCCGACTGGACCACCCTTTAACCAGTCTTTGAGGCTATCATCCTGGATGATTGGCCAGCCAACGTCTTCCCTGATGAGGACGAAGAAGAAGAAGAGCCCGCCATGGCTCAAAACTGGGAATTCGCAGAGCACGTTGCCTGCGCACCATACAATGCGACCATGCGTCGTATGAACAATATGATAGTCACGATCGAAAAATTTCTCGAGGCGGTCCTGGTCTATACTTGCGCCGAGTACGACAAAAGAAAACAGCTAGTCACCACCTTGCAGCAAAACATGCAAGAGGCTGTTTACAACTGGGCTTTCTGCGTCCCTATCTATGATGACGCCCAATACTAAGATCTTCGTTGTATATTCCTTATAAATTGTATATAGTTTTGTAAAAAAAAAATGTAATAATAATATTTCTTTCTCCTTTATTCTGCTTGACCCTAAGTCCCTTGTAAGAACCCAACATCTGTGAGATGAGTTTCCCTCAAAAAACATCATCCTTTTTTCCAAACAGCGCACCTTACTACTAAGTGCCGATGAAAAGTGAAACAATAAAAAGAAAATAAATTTGAGATTGGTGCTACTCCCTATAGCAGTAAATACATCCCCTGCATCATATATGCATGCGTTCCCTTGAAATCTTCAGATATTCTCAGCATATGACTTTCCCTTGACTGCGACAAATTTTCCTTTCCGTAGGTCCCTCATTTTCTTTTCTTTGACAAAGATTCTTCCCATCCATCTTATAAACCATTCAGAACTCATGTCAGCTTATTGCGCGACTGACGTTTCTTCCATAATGCCATTATTAACCTATAAATAGCTCATCTTGTCAGCCAGGCTGTCCCCGGAGCCAAGTAATAAACATACAATTTTATTGGAGTTAATAAATGAAATAATAATTGCAGCTTATGTATATACATTAAATTTATATTACATAATAAATTATATTAAAATATTATTTTATAATTAAAATAAATTTTATACTAATTTTATTATCATATAAATTAAGTATACATTAAAATAATTATTATATTCCATATAAAGAGGTGTTATGTGTATTTAATGAATAATTAATTAATTACATGTTGATAATATAATTATATCTTATTAAATTATCTTATATTTTAATTACATTAATTTTTAAATTTAAATATATAATTGAACCCTTTTCATATTCAAAATTATCCATAATTATTGACGTTGTTTTTTGGACCCTTAATTGTGTCAATAAAAAATTAAATAAATTATAATACTTATTTTATAAAATAGTATTAAAATCCTCAACTTAATTTAGTAATAAATTAATTACTTGTTTAATTTAAATTAATTATTTAATTATATAGTTGGAACAATTAATTAATTTCTTTATAATAAATTAAAATTGATTACATATTTGTTGTGTCAAAATATTTTTACTTGTTTCACTTAAAAACCCTTAAAGCATACTGTACCATCTGTTTTGAATTATTTTTTCTCATAGTTCCTATGTCTCAGGCTTGTTTAGTTACTCACTATTTTTACTTACTTATTTGGGAATTAGTTGTGGGAAAATTTGGTTCTTATTTGGGGTTTTAATTATTTGTTTCATATTTTTCTCTAAATTGTTATGTTTCACTTATTCTTTTATATTCTTGTTTCATCTTATTATGACTCTTGTATTTACAAATGTAGTGGCGCTTCCATAGGTGCAGGTTTATTCTCTCTAGTAGTATACCCTACTTTCTCCATATCTTCTGGATTTGCATACCTAGCGCCAGCTCTTCTCGGCCTACTAATTGTAGATGGGGCCATCTTCTTGTGTTTTGCTGCAAACATCTCCAAAGGTGCTGCAGTAAGTGGCGCTGAAACTTCTCCTTCCTTGACTTTAAAATTCAGCACTGCACAAGTAACTGCAAAATTGACTGACTTCAAATCCTTGCCTTTCTCTCTAGCTTCAGGCTCCTTGCCCTTGCTTGACCTGCCCTCCATAGACTTTTTATTAATGTGATCTATGACCATGGCTTGCATACCTCGATCCTTGTCTTTGACAAGCTTAGTCCCATCTTCCAAAATAAGTTTAGTTCCATCCTCATAAACTACCCTCTCTTCTTTATCTTTTTGAAGCGCATTACACTTCATCCTACTATGTCCCTCTTTATTACAATAGTAACATACCATAGTAGCAAAGGGCAATGGTTGAGGAGAACTCTTGGGCCTAAAAAATTCTTTAGCTTTTGCCGCTTTGTTTATTTTCTTCTCCAGCTCGTCAATTCTCACCATAACTGAATCTGGCTCCTTAGTAAAATTTTTTACTTTAGGAGACAACATTTGAGGAGGCGATTTCATTCCAGACGCATCTTTGTCCATCTCCTTGTTATACAAAGCAACTCTAGCTGCACGACGATCAACTTGGCACAGCTTCATTTCCGCTTCCACTGCCATTTCTACTTCTTCTAATCCAGGGTACTTATAATTACAGTCCCTCTTCTTAACTAGCTTTCCTTCATTATCCAAGCGCCTCTTTTCCCAGTCTTCCACTTCTGGCACTAGCGCTTCACAAAAACAAGGTAAAGATGCATTAGCATCACTAAAATCTTCATTACTGACTAAATATTCCACCGTTCGATCAAAATCCTCTCTAAAACTTTTAAATTCCCTAGGATCTTGGACACCCTCTTTAGCTTTAACCCTTTTTACCATGACAACCAGATCCTTTATTGTATACTTAGTTTCCTCGGTAACTTTTGGCCATCTCTTGAGCATTTGTTCTTTTAGTGCTGACCAATTGCGCTCTTCATGCCCTTTTAAATCCTCTAAATTGTCTTTGCACTCATTAGAGACAAAGAAGAGCACTTGACGCACCATATCATACTCAGTCGCTCCATGCACTTCTACCAATTGTTCAAAACTTCATACAAACTTCTTGGTATTAATACCTGTAAAACGCAAACTTTCATCTTTAAATCTAATGATTGTAGTTACCATTTGTGGCAACGACATGGTTGAATTAGGTGTTTTAACCCTCTCCTGACATCCCTTAGATGTAGTCGCAGTAGGATCCATTTCTGAAAATATGAAATCAAAACAGAGATCACAAAATAATTAATGCACACTTGGTAATTAAACCCGACTATATCCAAAATAAAGCCCTACGCTATCCTCTGATAACGGCTATTGATCCATTTGTTGTACACCCTACGACTCTTCCGCTGAAGCGCTGGCTTGATCTCGTCCTCTTGACGAAACCCTGAAAAACTAAACAATCTAATCAAAATACTAATTACAATTATGCCACTGTTGGGACACCAATTTTAGAGAGTTCTAAAGTACTAAGCAGTAGACACAATGCGAAATGGGTTGGTTCTCCTTTTCAGTTTCTAAAAAGAAGCGCCTGCCACTCTTATTTTTAAAGACAGCACAATAATGTGTAACACTAATTTGTGATTAGAAAGTTAATAAGTTGAGAACTGAGCTTAAAAGATCGTAAAAACAAGTATTACTATCCAGATAATTCTATTCTTAATAAGTGCTAATATTCACAGCTACTCCCCCTTGAAGCGCTCTCTTTGAATATGCCTTATTATAGCAATAAAATAACTCTAATAATAGTTAAACCTACTGAATCTATATATTCCCAAATAATTGAATGCAGAAAATCTAATATTCCTTGACTCCCTAATTATTAACTACTTGTATTTTAACTAAATATTCGTCAATTTGTTCTCCTTTTTTTCATTACTAGATGTGATACCCTCTTTATATTTTTCCAGTACTCTAAGAACAGTTCCCTAGTGGATCTCCAGCGCTGACTCTAGCGCTGCATTAGTAAAACAGTAACTAATTTATTAGTAGACCACGTAAACCGCTTGTAACAACTACAGTGACTAAATCATACCCTATCCTTACTAACACTAGTATTAACTTGTTTTATTCATGCTTGACAGCTTGACATGTGCGCCCCTGAGTGTACCTTTGTTTGTTACAGCGCTACTTCCAAGTTTGACTCCTTCTAACGCTGATCTTAGTCACTTTGATTTTCAACTAGTTAATCTCCCTTATCACCCGTTTCAGTAATTTACCACACTAGCCGTGGTGCAGTATACTTTACACTTGAGCCTTTCCTTAAGCCATAATGCCTTCCTCAGTGCGTAATACACAATTATTTGAAAATACAAGTCCATATTGTTCAGCACTTGCAGTCCTAAATCAATAACACAAAATTCCCCACTATGTGGCGCATCCTTCTGCAAAATACGTGAGCACAGAAACTGAATCCTCTTCCACACGTCTATTCCCCTTTGTCCTTGAAACACACAAACAGGCATTACAGTTTAGCACTTCCAACTGCGCTATGAATCCCCTTTGTTCTTCCAGGACTATGCGAGCTGATTGGTCAAAAATTTAACTACCTACGAGGTGTGTACCACAATGGGAAGAATGGAAATATTTTAAAGCTGCCAAAGAGAAATCTTATAAAGCCCTTACTATCATAGGATCAGTCCCTTCTCAATAGTGGTGCCTCAATTTCAATCTTCAACAATATTTCTTTCTTTTCTAATTATATTGAAGAATAATCTTCCTTAAAGCTAGCAAGTGGTGATAATTTTAAATACCTTGGTCACTGATCTGTCACCTTAACCTTTCATAATGGTCATATATTCTTTATTGAAAGGGCTCTATATGTTCATACTGCTCAATCCTCATTAGTTTCCGCCACTCAAATGTTATTGGACAGCTGGTCACTCAAAAATAACTGCAGAGAATATCTTATTAAATATAAGGGAAATTTAATTACTAAATGGTTAATTTATGACAATGTTTTATGCATTCCCCTTAAAACTCAATTCATCAATTCTACCTTTACATTTTATAAACTACAATTACTACACCATGCGGCTGGTCACCCAGGTGTACAAGTCATAAAGAAGATATATCCAAGTATGAATTTCTCAAACTTTGTCTGCAAAAGATGTGCTCTAGCTAAATCACATGTTCCTCCTTATTCCGGAACTTTTCCCACTCCTAAAACCCAACTAGAAGTGATTCATATGGATCTTTGTGGCCCGGTCAGTCCTACTTCTAAAGGAGGAGCCAATTACTTCTTTCAAATTGTTGACAGTTTTTCACAATATTGACAAGTTTATTTTCTTACTGTCAAATCCGAAACCTTTGAGAAATACAAATTGTTTGAAGCTATTGCTTAAAATCAATTGAATAAACAAGGCTGTCATGAGCATGGGGGGGTATGAAAATTATATAACTCGCTTACCATTATTAGCCTAATTTAGTTTCCTTTTTCTGATAATTATTATCCTTCACTTATCTTTAAATGTTTAACTTCTCTAATTTCTCTAATTTGCCACTTAATTAAAATATGACACCACTTATATTTTATCATGTGTATTCTAATTATTAGTATATATAGGTGAGTGTTGATGTACTCTAGTCAACATTCATCTTTGTTTCCTTAACTTTAAACTGACTAATTCAACCTTTCATTACCTTATCATATTGAACTTTACTAGAACTTTCTCTGATCTTAATATATCTGAACAGTATATTTGATCTTTAAACTTACCTACCTGTAAACGCCATTCTCACAGGTAACATGTATGTGTGCTCATGACTGCAATAGCAATAACATTCACCTTTGTTTCCTTAACTTTAAACTGACCAATTCAACCTTTCATTACCTTATCATATTGACCTTTACCAGACCTTTCTCTGATCTTAATATATCTGAACAGTATATTTGACCTTTAAACTTACCTACCTGTAAACGCCATTCTCACAGATAACATACCTTTCTCTGATCTTAATATATCTGACCTTTAAACTTAGCTACCTGTAAACGCCATTCTCACAAAAGAAGCTGAAAAGCATAAATTAATGTTCTCCCCACCTGCTCTCTTATCTCCTTCCCCTATCATAGAACTAGTTGCTTCATTTTTAGTACGCAAAATAGGTTTCTTAATAATCTCCCTTTGACACAGTAAAAATAATCTGTTTAAAATTAATTTCCCTAAATGTCTAACATCATTTCTATACATTATAAAGTCTACATAACCATGAAAAAAAATTTTACACCTGCTCGCAGGTGCCAGGTTCTTTTTTCTGGTGCTTAGCCTAGCTATTTTATTCCCTTCTTCATGTACCATGCTGGGTGAGATTGTAAGAAATAGTAATAAAACCTGATTTAAGGCTTCTGAATTCTTGAAAAGTGGTTGGGTGAACATTAAAACTGGGCAGATATTAAGAAAGTCGTACAGAGGCTGGACAAGTTTACTGGCCACTTTTTATTCATATCTTCTTTTTTTCCATCTTTCTCTTATAGCATATTCATCACCACTAACCCTCCCAAAATTGGTTCTCGGATCTTTGGCCCTCACTTTTGCATCTGATAAGGTTTTTTATATTTTAACCCTTCTGTAGATGAACAAGGTGCATCATCAATTTTTTATGGAAACTCAGGAATCTCTACAGGCATTTCTTGCACTAATTTTACTTTAGATGAGCTTGGCTCAGGTACAATTGGAGTATCTTGTGCAACAGGTTCTTTCAAAGAAGTGGCAGAATATTTTTGGTCAAGTAACAATGAGTTCAACTGTTCTTCAATGTTTGTTAGCCTAGTTTTTGTCAGAATAGTAATCTCATTTAGTTTTCCTTTTCTCTCTTTCCCATATGCATTACATTTATTTTGTTTTTCTTTCTTGCTAGATTACATATGCCTGTGACTTTATCACCTCCTGAAGCTCTACATTTTCATGCATTAGTAACTTGATGCACTCTTACATTAGAATTTATGATTTTGTGCTTTAGTCATTCTTACCTCAGTTTAAGTATCCCTGCATCTATCATCATGTAATCCCACTTCTATTTTACCCCTGTAAATGGTCAGACTCACTGGGTTAAAAAGAGCTGCCTTCCTTTGCTTTTTTCTCAAGCTAGTCCGTCCTATTTACAGGTGTGTGTTTTCTTTCATCTTTAATATATTCAAATATACTAAATTGTTGTTACTCTTATCATGATAATTGGGTATAACTGGCTCATTTAATTGAATAAGTCTCACATTACTGATTTGTTCATTGGATTTATACCAAAGGTCTTTTTCGTTGATGTATTTACTTTTATATATTTATTAAAATTTACTCAAGCAAGTCCGTCCTATTTAAAAGTATAACTGGCTCATTTGATTGAATAAGTCGCGCATTACTGATTTGTTCATTGGCTTTATACCAAAGGTATAACTGGCTCATTTAATTGAATAAGTCGGGCATTACTGATTTGTTCATTGGCTTTATACCAAAGGTATAACTGGCTCATTTAATTGAATAAGTCGCGCATTACTGATTTGTACATTGGCTTTATTCCAATGGCTTATCCTTGATAGATTATGAGACTGGCTGTTATCCACTTCTCCCTATTAGTATTAATACTTTATCTGCTCTATGCAGCCATACACGAACTGAATCTTATTGCTCAAATGCAAACTTCTGTGGTCTCTACTGCCACCCATTGCATCCCACTTCTAACTAAGGAGAACTACTCATTTTGGGATTTGAAGATGAAAGCCCTCTTCCTTCAGCACAATCTGTATTACTTTGTTTTGACTGATTCCAAGGCTGATACTAGAGAAGAAGCCCCTGCCTTTAAAATCTGTACTTAAAAAGCTCCTGGGCTCATACAGAAGTTTCTCAACCCATACCATATGCAATGTTGTGTCAACTCTGATAATATTCTGAAGCCCCACAGCTACTGGAAATCCATTGAGGATCACTAAGGCTCTTCTAGCGAAAGAAATTAAATGCACATTTTCCAGAAATTCACACATCTTTCATATCCCGGAAACATTACTAAATATGTGGAACTGATTAAAAGCTTAGAATTTGAGATGGGAGCTGTTGGAGTTAAACTAAAACAAATTTTTTTAGCTTCCTACTTCTTTTTCAAACTACCCTCGGAGTTCAATACATTCCGAGATGCTCAGAAAGAGACTGACAGTACTCGTGGTGAATCTTTGACCATGGCAAAACTTATTTCAGCTCTTAATAACCATCTTCTCCAAAATGAACCTGTTACCTCAACACAATAAAATTCTCTCCAAATAACTGACAAGTGTTCATATGAGAATGGTACTGGTGGTAAACATAATTCCAAAACTAAACATTCAGAAAGAAAATGTTTTCAACTCCATCCCCACTTAAAAAAAGAATGATCCAAGCCAACTGTCAAGACAAAATTTGCCAATGACTTATCCAAACTTGACACCACTTCTGCTTAATGCCTATCTGTTATTTCTTATAACTCTCAACACGAATTTGTCCTTGATAGTGGTGCCACCAAGCATATGATCTGCAACAAATTGTTTTTTCTTCACCTCAAAAATGAATGTTCACTTATCTCTTTTGGAAATAACTCTACTATCTGTAGTGAAGGTTATGGTGATATCAAACTTCTCATTGATAATAAATATTTCATATTGAAAAACTGTGTCAGCCTAAATATCCTTAGGACTGAGTATTTCTTATGCTTAAAATAAGATAAACTTAAGTAGATTAAGCTTATATCTTAAAAATAAGGTTAAAATAATAATATATATTATTTTATTATATATATATATAATTATTATTCTATTATATAACTTATAATAGTTTAAATAGCTTATCCATGGCCAAATAATATTTATTAAGGTGTTAATGGAGTCATAATATACTTACCTTAAGTGATATGAAGTAATTATTGACATACATAAGCTTATATGTATACATAAATCTCATATTCAGTGAAATATGCAGTATACTATGTATATTTAGGTATATAAGTGGGTTTTAGCCCCTTAATAGCCTATAAACTTTGTTTTTCTGCTTATTTTAGGTCATATTGACGAAATCAGTGGACTCACAACGCCTACAGAAGCATAGACACCTATATCAGGCGCATACACCCAGTTTGGACAACTAAAAATACTTCCTTGGATGGTTATTCACCGATTTATGGGTTGGAAGGATGTTTCTGGGTTAATGTGGATGCTTGGGGATGTTATTGGGGGCTTGGACATTTTATTTGTTTCCTTTATATGCTTTTAGTTTCATTAAATCTCTTTTTGATTGTTTATTTTACCTGTTTCTTTATGGTATCCGCTTTTATCTGGATTTTCTATTTATGGTATGGATCAGTGTTATTATTAATAGTGATGGAGGGTCTTTACTGGAGGTCTGGGTTTTGAAACTTCTTGAAGTGGAAGCCATGGGGAGGTGATGGGCCCTCACAGTGCTGTAATTGCTGGGGATAGCAGTGACATCATCTGGATTGAAGGTCTGTGCACTCCAGTGGATTTGGGTATAAGTAAGGAGGGATTTTGACGGTTATTTATCATCATTCAATTACTACAACTCCAACAAACACTACTATAAAATTATTAACCTTTAGAAATATATAATAAAGCCACTATAAATTGATATTAGGGGGTGTCA
Source organism: Hemileia vastatrix (assembly GCA_030280995.1). Taxonomy (NCBI): domain Eukaryota; kingdom Fungi; phylum Basidiomycota; class Pucciniomycetes; order Pucciniales; family Zaghouaniaceae; genus Hemileia; species Hemileia vastatrix. The sequence continues at coordinate 2,885,529 of JASXTE010000008.1, read as the reverse complement.
GTTCTGGCAAATCCGCACTTAAATTAAGTGCGGATTTCAAACCAAATCAGCACTTACAAATCAGCACTTAAATTTTGCAAAAAAGTCACTTATTTCAAAAAAGGGTGTCAGTTATGACCTCAAATCAGCACTTTTTTCCCGTTTTTTTTCACAACCACATTTTGGCCACAAAACATCCCTTCCTTTCTTACCCCATCCCTGTAACATGTGACACACTGACCTTCCTCGCTACCTACCCATCAATCCTCGGCACACACCCCTTCCTGACATTTTCAATATTTTGACCAGGCATGTTTACATTCTTTTTTACTTATTTCTTCTACTTTTTAATCTTTTTTCTTGTTATGTGCCAGTTTCATAATGCCTCCCAGACATTCCAAATCTCAAAAGGTAACTCAAAAATCTGCTTCATCACAAAAGTCTCCTTGTAAAGCAAGCCCTACACCTGAAAAATCAAAGGCAGGTTCAGGTCAGCTTAAAAAGGATGATTATCTCATCATAATCAACTTCCTTAAAATAAAATCAAATTTTGAAGCATGTTTTGGATGTGAAAAGTCCACTCGTATTGGACGTCCACCTTCTTCAAAGGTTAATGGCTACTTGTTGATGGCCAATGAAGTAAGGAAGAAAACAAGGGGGAGAATCGATATCAATCCTAAACAAATGAAGGAGAGATTTAAGAGTTACCATTCAAAATATAAAAAGACTCATCATGCTGTAAATGAAACTGGCTTTGGTATTGACGATGATGATTTGGAGATTGGAATTACTACTGTTTCCAAAAAGCTCAATGTCATGTGTCCTTTCTATGAGGAAATGGATAATCTTTTTGGCACCCGAGTTGAGGTAAACCCTTGGTTTCTACACGATACTACTAAGCATATACCTTCTGGATCCAAACCTTCCTATAATCCTCCCAACACACCTTTACTTGAAGAAGATCAATCCCCTCCACCTTCTAACCATAGTTCAGCTGAAGATGATCCCAACTATCAAGCAGAACAATTATATCGCAGAAGATCTGAATCCTCAGAGGCCCAAAATTTAAATGTATGTTTACTTTTTGTTTTTTCTTCAATTCTTCTCTGAATTTCTCTTTCTTTCTAGTCTCCTCCTACTCAAACTCAATCTCCATTAAATTATCTCAATTCTGGAAATGTGAATACCTCTTTAGAAGCTGCTTTAGAAGAACTTCCTGAAGCCTCTTGTTCAAACTCCAAACTAAAGCGTTGAGCCTCAACTTCAATGAACTTGAACCATCTATTAAAACGTGGTAATACTTCAACAAGCTCATTTGGCTCCCTTGAGGATTATTTTGAAAAAAAAGATATAAGTAAGTTTTGTTTACTATATATCTTAATCATTAACTCATTTATTTATTTATTTCAATTTAATTTTCTCAGCGAAATCAACTATTGCAAATAATGCCCTTGACTTTGAGAAGATGAAGTTTGATCATATGCTAAGGAAAGATCAGCAAGCCTTAGATTTGGAAGAAAAAAAATTTGAGGTAGAGCAGATGGAAAGAGTAAATGACCGTCAATTTCAAAGAGAAATGGCTACTTGTGAATTGGAAAAACAAGAGAGTTTTAAAAAAAAAGATTTCATTATGGAATGTGTTAAAAATGGCCAATCTTATGAGGACATTAAAAAATTACTTGACCTTTTCAATTGATAATTTGTTTTTCTAGTTAATTTAATTTTGTTTGATTTCTTTTTGGTAATATTTTCTTATATGCTGACTTATAAAAGGAAAAGAATATAGTACATTATTTTTGACAAAAATTTGAATGTATAATAAAAATTTTCTATCTTTACTTTCTAGTCAATAAGTTTCCTTATCTAAATTTTTCTAAGTCATCAATTTCACATGTCAGATTTAAAAAATTGGCAATGTCCTCCCCTGCATTTTATTGAAACAAGGGGTGGGTACCACCAAATTTTTCTAAGTCATCAATTTCACATGTCAGATTTAAAAAATTGGCAATACCCTCCCCTGCATTTTATTGAAACAAGGGGTGGGTACCACCAAATTTTTCTAAGTCATCAATTTCACATGTCAGATTTAAAAAATTGGCAATACCCTCCCCTGCATTTTATTGAAGTAAAGGGTGAAAGTCATCAAAATTTAATATAATTACATAAATTAATTAATATATAAATAAGATATGTCAAGTATACTACTTTTAAAGTAATGACAATTCCTTAAGCCAAAATGCAGATCAAGTCTAGAAACTAGGTTTGGGACTAAGGCTGGAGAGAGGGGTGAGGAAGGGTGTATGGGGTAGCGAAAAGGTTGGGAAAGAGTTGGAAGGGAAGATTAAGGGTTCCGAGGCATTTTAAATGAAGAAAAGGGTCTGGGAGAGGTTGAGAGGGGTGAAATGGGGATCAAAAGAGGATGGCATACAATGGGGCTGGGAGGATAGCGAAAGGCATGGGAAGGGAAGACAAGCATGTGTTGATAGAATTGAAAGGGATGGAGATTGGTGCAAACAGAGTGTGAAAATAGGAGGATGAACTCTGTTCTTCGGGCGAAGAACAGAGTTCACTTCCATAAAATATTAGCTGAAACATAGTTTTCAATTCTGTAAAAACAGTTGTAAGTAATAGAAAAAGTCACTGATTTTTTTTATATGTAATCTGAAATTTTTTAATAAAATTATTGTATTTAAGAATTGCAATATTGTCAATCAATTTTTATTGATCAAATTAATTTAATAAAGTATTATTTTAATAAGCTGTTTCAAAAAATACTTTGCATTGAGTAGACTCATGGAATGATTTTTTCTGGCTTCCATTCAGTTATCCTCACACTTTCACTATGTTTTCAATCTAGATCCATTGTTATTTGTGTGATACTTCAAGTGAAAGTTCAGTATTACTTCAGTCTGAGTTCCATCTGATTTCCATCTGACTTCACATTGCGGACTTGCTAGCAAGTCCTCCCCCTATATTGCGTGGTGTTTGCTGAAAATATGCGATTTCATGTTGAGTTGATGAAAGAAAACACAGAGAGAAAAAAAAATAAGACTTTAACAGCAAATTCAAAAACCAAAAAAATATGCAAAAAAATTTACCATTCTCAGTGAATAATACATGCAAAATGATAATTTGAAGAGAAAGAGAAAAAAATTAAAATTGCGTTGAAAAATGTTGGAGTGTTATTGGAAGAATTTTCGCCCTTATACTAGTTGATTGAGAAATAGAAGTGTTGGATATAGTCGGAGGTGAATCAACTTGTTCATCTTCATACAGCTCTAACCATTGATCTTTGAGGTCAGCAAGTAGGTTATGAAGTATAGTGCAACACAGAATCCAGTTGATCACCGCCTCCATTTCAGATTTATTTCTAAGAGGACTTCTTAATTCCCTTAAACTAGAAAAACGGCCTTTCAAGATTCCAATAGAATGTTCAATACGGACTCTTGACTTTGCCAAATAATTGTTGAATTTGGCATTTTGACTGTCTTCTGAAGCTGCTCCCCAAAAAGCAGGAAGTACATACTTTCCATTCACATAAGCAGAATCTGCAAGAAGATACTGATTTTCATCAAAGAATTTTTCAGGTTCATTTGAAATATGCATTCTTTGGAAGACGTAGGAGTCATGACATGAGCCAGGATAGCCAGCAAAGAATGATATAAATTTTTTGTTTACGTCACATATAAGCTGAACGTTAATTGAATATCTATAAAGAAGATATATTTGTTTGTGTTAGTTTCAAGGAGGATGAAAGGAGTTAAAAATAATCTACCTCTTTTTACGGTCAAAGTAATTGTTTCCACCTTGAGCAGGTTTCTGGCTCAAAGGAATAGTAGTACCATCAACAAAACCAATACATCCTGGAAAGCCCTCTGCTTGCATAACCTGAGATGATTCAAGTCGCTCTTCTTTTGTTGGCCAGGTGAGAAGTTGAGATTCCAAGGAGTTGATGGCAGTGATACATCGTTTGGTATAAGTGTTAACTGAACTATACCCTAAATCAAAGACATTTTCTAAACGTTTCAAAGCGGCTCCATTACCATTTGAACCCAAACGACATAGTGTGATGGCCAATTGAATTGAAGGATGTCGTTGTTCACTGGATTCTGTGTTGCACTATACTTCATAACCTACTTGCTGACCTCAAAGATCAATGGTTAGAGCTGTATGAAGATGAACAAGTTGATTCACCTCCGACTATATCCAACACTTCTATTTCTCAATCAACTAGTATAAGGGCGAAAATTCTTCCAATAACACTCCAACATTTTTCAACGCAATTTTAATTTTTTTCTCTTTCTCTTCAAATTATCAATTTGCATGTATTATTCACTGAGAATGGTAAATTTTTTTGCATATTTTTTTGGTTTTTGAATTTGCTGTTAAAGTCTTATTTTTTTTTCTCTCTGTGTTTTCTTTCATCAACTCAACATGAAATCATATATTTTCAGCAAACACCACGCAATATAGGGGGAGGACTTGCTAGCAAGTCCGCAACTTGAAGTCAGATGGAAATCAGATGGAACTCAGACTGAAGTAATACTGAACTTTCACTTGAAGTATCACACAAATAACAATGGATCTATATTGAAAACATAGTGAAAGTGTGAGGATAACTGAATGGAAGCCAGAAAAAATCATTCCATGAGTCTACTCAATGCAAAGTATTTTTTGAAACAGCTTATTAAAATAATACTTTATTAAATTAATTTGATCAATAAAAATTGATTGACAATATTGCAATTCTTAAATACAATAATTATATTAAAAAATTTCAGATTACATATAAAAAAAATCAGTGACTTTTTCTATTACTTACAACTGTTTTTACAGAATTGAAAACTATGTTTCAGCTAATATTTTATGGAAGTGAACTCTGTTCTTCGCCCGAAGAACAGAGTTCATCCTCCTATTTTCACACTCTGTTTGCACCAATCTCCATCCCTTTCAATTCTATCAACACATGCTTGTCTTCCCTTCCCATGCCTTTCGCTATCCTCCCAGCCCCATTGTATGCCATCCTCTTTTGATCCCCATTTCACCCCTCTCAACCTCTCCCAGACCCTTTTCTTCATTTAAAATGCCTCGGAACCCTTAATCTTCCCTTCCAACTCTTTCCCAACCTTTTCGCTACCCCATACACCCTTCCTCACCCCTCTCTCCAGCCTTAGTCCCAAACCTAGTTTCTAGACTTGATCTGCATTTTGGCTTAAGGAATTGTCATTACTTTAAAAGTAGTATACTTGACATATCTTATTTATATATTAATTAATTTATGTAATTATATTAAATTTTGATGACTTTCACCCTTTACTTCAATAAAATGCAGGGGAGGGTATTGCCAATTTTTTAAATCTGACATGTGAAATTGATGACTTAGAAAAATTTGGTGGTACCCACCCCTTGTTTCAATAAAATGCAGGGGAGGGTATTGCCAATTTTTTAAATCTGACATGTGAAATTGATGACTTAGAAAAATTTGGTGGTACCCACCCCTTGTTTCAATAAAATGCAGGGGAGGACATTGCCAATTTTTTAAATCTGACATGTGAAATTGATGACTTAGAAAAATTTAGATAAGGAAACTTATTGACTAGAAAGTAAAGATAGAAAATTTTTATTATACATTCAAATTTTTGTCAAAAATAATGTACTATATTCTTTTCCTTTTATAAGTCAGCATATAAGAAAATATTACCAAAAAGAAATCAAACAAAATTAAATTAACTAGAAAAACAAATTATCAATTGAAAAGGTCAAGTAATTTTTTAATGTCCTCATAAGATTGGCCATTTTTTACACATTCCATAATGAAACCTTTTTTTTAAAAAATTTCTTGTTTTTCCAATTCACAAGTAGCCATTTCTCTTTGAAATTGATGGTTATTTACTCTTTCCATCTGCTCCTCCTCAAATTTTTTTTTCTTCCAAATCTAAGGCTTGCTGATCTTTCCTTAGCATATGATCAAACTTCATCTTCTCAAAGTCAAGGGTATTTTTTTCAATAGTTGATTTTGCTGAGAAAATTAAATAGAAATAAATAAATAAATAAGTTAATGAATAATATATATAGTAAACAAATCTTACTTATATCTTTTTTTTCAAAATAATACTCAAGAGAGCCAATTGAGCTTGTTGAAGTATTACCACGTTTTAAAAGATGTTTCAAGTTCATTGAATTTGAGGGTCTTCTCTTTAGTTTGGAGTTTGAACAAGAGGCTTCAGGAAGTTCATCTAAAGCAGCTTCTAAAGCGGGATTCACATTTCCAGAATTGAGATTATTTAATGGAGTTTGAGTTTGAGTAGGAGGAGACTAGAAAGAAAGGGAAGTTTAGAGAATAATTGAAGAAAAAAGAAAAAGTAAACATACATTTAAATTTTGGGGCTCTGAGGATTCAGATCTGCTGCAATATAATTGTTCTGCTTGATAGTCAGGATCATTTTTAGCTGAACTATGGTTAGAAGGTGGAGGGAATTGATCTCCTTCAAGTAAAGGTGTGTCTGGAGGATTATAGGAAGGTTTGGATCCAGAGGGTATATCCTTAGTAGTATCATGTAGAAACCAAGGGTTTACATCAACTCTGAAGCCAAAAAGATTATCCATTTCCTCTTGGAAAGGACACATGACATTGAGCTTTTCGGAAATAGTAGTAATTCCAATCTCCAAATCATCATTTTCAATACCAAAGCTAGTTTCATTTGCAGCATGATGAGCCTTTTTATATTTTGATTGATAACTCTTAAATCTCTCCTTCATTTTTTTAGGATTAACATTGATTCTCCCCCTTGTTTTCTTCCTTACTTCATTGGCCATCAATAAGTAGCCATTAACCTTTGAAGAAGGTGGATGTCCAATACAAGTGGACTTTTCACATCCAATACATGCATCATAATTTGATTTTATTATAAGGAAGTAAATTATGATGAGATGATCATCCATTTTTAGCTGACCTGACTTTGATTTTTCAGGTGTGGGGCTTGCTTTACATTTACAAGGAGACTTTTTTGATGAAGCAGATTTTTGAGTTACCTTTTGAGATTTGGAATGTCTTGGAGGCATTATAAAACTGGTACATAACAAGAAAAGAGATTAAGAGGTAGAAGAAATAAGTAAAAAAGAATGTAAACATGCCTCGTCAAAATGTTGTAATAAAACGTTGAAAATGTTAGGAAGGAGTGTGTGCTGAGGATTGATGGGTAGGGAGCAAGGAAGGTCATTGTGCCACATGTGACAGGGATGGGGTAAGAAAGGAAGGGATGTTTTGTGGCCAAAATGTGGTTGTGAAAAAAAACGGGAAAAAAGTGCTGATTTGAGGTCATAACTGACACCCTTTTTTGAAATAAGTGACTTTTTTGCAAAATTTAAGTGCTGATTTGTAAGTGCTGATTTTGTTTGAAATCCGCACTTAATTTAAGTGCGGATTTGCCAGAACTGACACCCCCTAATATATGTAAATTAATTATTTAAATTTATATATTAAATAACACCTTTTCATATAATACTAAACAATAATTAATGACGCTTCTTTTGACCCTTAATTGTGTCAGGAAAAACCAATTAATTAATTTATACTAAATTGAGATTAATTACATGTTTTGTTGCGTCAAAGTATTTTTTGTTTCACTTAAAATATCCTTAAATCAGACTGTACCATCTGTTTTGAATGATTTTTCTCATAGTTCCTATGTTCCAGGCTCGTTTAGTTATTCACTATTTTTACTTACTGATTTGGGAATTAATGGCGGGAAAATTGGATTCTTAATTGGGGTTTTTAATTATTTGTTTCATATTTTTCTCTACATTGTTATGTTTCACTTATTCTTTTTAAATTCTTGTTTTATTCTATTATGTTTCTTGTATTTACAAATATAGTAGCGCTTCAGAGGGCCCATTGCCTATAAAAAGGCCTTGGTTAACCCCCTGTAGCCCCATCACTTATTATACACTCAACAAATTAAATACACTTTTTATATTACGTTTATATTCTTTTTATTAGTAATAAAATTCTAATTAAAACTCTATATAACAAATTAAAGGTTGCTTTAAGTCTGATAGTGATCATAGTGTCTGCTGCGCATAGTCCTTACATCATAATAATACTATTAATTAATAATAACCTCATTTTTTGTCACCTCTCAAGAAAACCGTTGTTGATTCCTCTCAATAAATTAAATAATCTTTTTATATTTTATTTCTTTTATTTTCCTTCTTGTCCTCCTCCATTTCTCCACCTTTTCTTACCTACTTCTAGACGACTGACCGACAACTGAGGGCCTTTCCAAACGATGACGACGATCGAGCCTGGCAACAAACGACAAATGCACGGACCACCTAGTGAAAAACAAAACTTTTGCTGCGACTGTGTTTCGAACTTGGGTTCGATTTCTTAGGTGTATATTATATTAATTCTTATATTATTTTGAAGTGATTTTTCGATCACTATAGTAAGTTCACCTTTGCACCTCTCACTCATATTACTATATTTTTACTGCAATAACAGTGATTGTGGCTTAATTGCTGATTCACTGAGTGTAAGTGTTCAAATATTAATTTTTTTTTTTCCTAGTTGACCATTATAGAGTGTTAAATCCTATTAGTCCTAGAAGAATTGACATTTTTGTTAATACAAATTGAATTATTAATTTAATTTTTTTTATTATTAATTATTGTTAATTTTGGTTGACTTAAAAGTACTTTGTGCTTAGTCCCAAATATATTGCCATATTTAATATTGGTAATTAATTTTTGAATTGACTTGATTGCTTATTCCCAATTTAACCTTGCAATCCATTTTTAAAAATTAATTTTTCATAATTATTACTTTTTATTGAAAATTTTTTTTTTCTATAATTTAATTAATAAAAAATTTTTTTTTATTATTTGGAGCAATTATTAACTAACTTTTATTATTTTTATTAAAAATAAGAAGTAAATTAAAATCTTCCCACTATTATGTCCAACAATTTGGCTGAAAAAATGGATAACATGCAAGTGGATGAAATTGAAATTGACTATGATGCTGACACTGTGAGTTCTTCTAAATTTGGACATAAAAAATCTTATGCTAACACAAAGAATTCACATACTGCAGGATGTGGAAATGACAGGAAATGTAAACAAACCAAACCCCCTTCCCCCAGCACCACAGAAGGAAGTAAAGCCTCCAGTACCTCAAGAAGGTCTTCCAAAAGGATTCAAAATAAAAAAGCTTCCTCTGCCAATACAAATCAGAAACCTGTCCAGTCATATAAAAGAGTTGAAGACAGAAAATATGACGTACAAAGCAAAAGTAGACACCTTGTGGGATCAGGTTCAAGAACTCAGGAACCAGATTCAGGCCCAGGCCCCTCCTCAGCTGCCTCCCAATCAGCCTCAGTTTCAGGCTCAACCTTCACAGCCACCCAGCTCAACCATCCAAAATCCAAATACTATGGAAGTAAAGCAATAGAAATGGGATTATCTAATGAGTCACTACCAACAGAATGTGCAACACCCTCCTCATCATCAGCCTGGCCCATCCAGAACACCCAATTTCCATCCACCTCCTCATCCCTACCAACAAGGCAGGAGAAAGAAGGCCCAAGCACAATCCCAAACCCAGTCTCAGGGGAAGTTTCCTCCTCTGCCATGGTAAGTAATTTGGTTGATAGTTACTTGGGTATGTTTTCTAATAAATCTTCTTCTGCAGGTAATATTATTGAACATGGTGAAAGAACAGTTAAACCTGTTAAAAGACAGCTTCCTGTAACTAGTAGCCCTATTGATGTAATTAGCAAATTGTCATTTGATGAACCTTTACATTTAACTTCTACTTCTTTAATTAATCCTTCTCTTGCAATTAAAAATGATTCTGTTCCCCCTGAAATCTATACCTTAATTGAAAAAACTTCTGAGGAAATATTGAAAGATACCCTTAATTTTAATGTTGTGAAAGACAAAAATGTGAGAGATGTGTTAATCCATGAAAATGATAGATTAAATAATTTACACTTGCAATGTAAAGTGAGTTCTTCTGTACAAGATACAGCTTATTTAAAAATCAAAGAAACCTTGAATATTGTTCTCAGTCAACAAAAACAAATAAGAAGTGACCATAGAGCTATCTCAGATAGAAATATCAGTCTACATAAGACCTTGAGTGAATTGAAACCCCTTATTGAAGAAAATTATTCATTCAAAAATGAAATAAAATCTCTGCAAAATGAGTTTAAAAAGCTAAAAAATGATTTCCATGCACTAAGTACCAAACACTCAGTTTCTGAGGACAGAAATGTTCTATCTCTTGAAAAAGTAAATGAACAGATGTCTGAAATTCCAAGAATAATAAACTATGTGTCTGACCTGCAGGAAAAGTTCTCAACCTTAACCATCAATAATGAATAAAATGAGATTGCTGTCAATAAGCTGCTTAAAAATAAAGGGAAAAAACCTGAGCAAAGTTCATCCTTTATTCCTCATATTTCAACCATTAAACAAACTGACAATGAGTCTGTAAAATCTTTTGCTACTAGCAAAAAATCTTGTGATGGTCATGCACCAGCTGTTTCTGTAAATAATGAAATTTCTGAACACCTGGCTAAACTTCAGGAATTATTAATAATGAATAATTCAAACCAAAAAGTGGACCATCCCAGTAGTCAGAAAAATTGGCCTAAGTTAGACCAATATCCTACCTTTGATGGTGATTCTTCCTCTGATTGGCAACACTTTATCCAAAGAATTGATAATTTAAAGAGATCTTATAAACTACCTGATGAGGAAATTGTTTCTAAGCTAATTTCTTTATTTTACAATGTAGCCTTGATGTGGTATGAATCTGTTCTTTTAGATAACAATCATTATACATGGAATGATTGGAAATCCTTGATTGAGAATCAGTTTGGTGGTTCAAAATTCAGGTTAGCTCAACAGAGACTGTATGAAAATACTAGATATGTATCCTCCTCTGTTGAAAAGCCCATTGTTTTTCTGATGAAAATAACTAAAATCCTTAGAGCAATTGATCCAAAGATGGATTATGATATTTGGAGAGATAAAATCTTGTATAAATTACCAAATTCACTTAGGGATTTGATTGTGGCTAGAACTGAGCATGTAAGGGAAAATTCTTCTTTCATTAATATCTGTAATGAAGTACTGCTCAACCATAGATATGAACCAAAGAATTACCTTGTTAAATCTTATAATGATCAGAATAAACCTTCTACAAAGCTCCCAGAAAAATCTGGTAAACCCTCTGCCCCAGTTGCACCTAAAAAATATGCAACAAATACTTGTTATAAGTGTAACAAACCATGGAAGAAGGGTCATGTTTGTGACAAGAAAATTCATCTTGTTGAACAAAATGAAGACACTGATGAAGTTGAACTTGATGTCAATAATTCTTCCAGTGACTGTGAAAGTAATATCTCCTATGACAATGAATCTGTTAAAGATGTTTTAATGTTGGAACATGATGTCCATTATTTAAATAATATATCTGAAGATTGTGTATTGAATTTATCTTCAGTAGAAAATGCTGAGATAATTAAAGATATTACTAACAATTCTATTCCTATATCCCCTTTAAAGGCACCTGTTATCATTAATGGTAAAAATGTTGATGTAGTTCTTGATTCTGGTGCTGGAGGAAGTGTAGTATCTGAAAAAGCTTTGGCTTCAGTGGATAAGGAATATTTGAGTAAATTATTACCTATAACTTCTGAAAAATGGAGAGGGTATGGTTCTACCTTATTTCCTATTGGCAAATACAAAACCTCTGTTTTCTTCAAATATAATAATGGTTTAATCAGAGCTATTTGTGAGTTTGTTGTCATGAAAAATGATAATTTGAGCAATTGGTTTATTATGGGAAATGATATTTTAACCATGTTTGGTGTGAAACTGGACCCAGCAAATAATTGCTTTACCTTAGGAATGAATGGGAAAAGGAAATTCAAAAATTCCTCTCCTAGAACTTCTGGGCATTTATTGAAATCTTGTAACTCACTGATTCAGTGTAAAGGTAGAACAACAACTGAAATGGATGATTTATTACATGAAATAAATACCGCTTCTTTTGGTGATCAGTTGACTAGTGAACAAAAGGATTCTATTGTTGCCTCTATTACCTCTTTCCCTATGGCTTTTGCTCATGGTTCTCATGTCTTGGGAATTGTTCAGGAAGAGATGAAAATTACCTTATCCTGTAATTTGAGTGATATTCCTCCTACCCTTAAGAAAAAACATATCCTGCTTCTCCATCAAAGAGAAAAGATATTGAAGATAATATTGAAACATTATTGTAAATGAATATCATTGAGAAAGTGGATGTCACCCCCAAATATTGTGTCATCTCCCCAGTCTTGATTTCTTATGAAAAAGATAAAGCTAGATTATGTGGAGATTACAGAGCTTTAAATACTTATACTGTTGATGATATTTATCCTTTACCCAGAATTAATTCAATACATGCTACCTTGCAAGGTGCAAAATTTATTAGTTGTCTGGATGGTAATAAAGGTTATCATCAAGTTCCAGTTGAGAAAAATTCTCAAATTTTTTTGCTTATTGCTACTCATATTGGAATATATAAGTATGTTAGGATGCCATTTGGCCCTAAAAATACTCCTTCAGTTTTCCAGAAAGTTATGGATAACACTTTCCATCAAGAAATTATTGAAGGTTGGCTCATGGTTTATATTGATGATATTATTGTTTTTTCTAAAACTTTTGATGAACATATGATTCACTTGAATAGAGTTTTCCAAAAAATGGATGACATCAATATGACCTTATCTTTAAAAAAGTGTAAATTTGGTTTTCAATCTTTGAAAGTCCTTGGCCATGTTGTGTCAGGCTTACAAATTTGTGTAGACCATAATAAAGTTGCTGCCATTCAAAATGTGAAAGCACCAACTTCTGTAAGAGAAATCCAAAGTTTTTTGGGTATGTGTGGCTATTATAGACAATATATTAAAAATTATCAGGTCATAGCCTTGCCTCTTACAAAACTGACCAGAAAAGATGTTGCTTTTCTCTGCAATAATGACTGTCAAAAAGCTTTTGATACATTAAAAAGTTGCTTAATGACAGCCCCTATATTGGCTCTTCCAGATTTTAACAAGCCATTTGTCTTTTATACAGATGCTAGCTTTATTGGTCTGGGTGCTGCCCTTCACCAAAAGCAAATTATTAATGATAAATCCTCAGAGGTTGTAATTTGTTATATTTCAAGAACCTTAAGAAATAGTGAATTGAAATATGGTGCCACTCAATTGGAATGCTTAGCAGTTGTTTGGGCTCTTGAGAAACTTCATTACTATTTGGATGACCAAAAATTTGAGTTGGTAACTGACTGTAGTGCTGTGAAGTCCCTCTTAAACCTAAAGACACCTAACAGACATATGTTCAGGTGGCAACTTGCTGTTCAAGAATACAGAGGAAGGATGACAATTATCCATAGAGCTGGAAATGTTCACTCTAATGTTGATATGCTCTCCAGATTGCCTCTGCCAAATAATGACTCAAATCCTGCTTATGTACCTGAAGATGATACTGTTCATATCCATGGTATATTTATAGTTGATATGGAAGAGGAGTTATTACAATTAATACTGGATTCATATGATAAAGATTCTGATTTAAATAAATTGGTTACTATCTTAAATGATCCTAAGAATGCTTCAATTCAAGCATTAATAAAAACTCTTCCTGCAAAGTACCAAAATGCTTTAAATAAAGGAAAGTTCTCTATTGAAGATGGTTATATATATTATAGAAGGAAGCTTACCAATGTAATTGTAATTCCTCCTTCAATGAAAGAAACTATCCTCAAACTTTGTCATGATGACATATTAGCTGGTCATTTTGATCTTGAAAAAACATTGATTAGAATCAAAAACACTGCATGGTGGGCTAATATGTCTGAAGACACAAAATTATATGTTGAATCTTGTGATTCCTGCCAAAAATCTAAAAGGTTAACAGGTAAGAGAGCAGGGTTATTACAACATATTGAAGCACCTAGTGCTCCCTGGCAAATAATTAATATGGATTTTGTCACTGGTCTTCCTGTTGCAGGTAAAGACAGCTTTAACTCTTGTTGGGTAATAGTGGATAGATTCACAAAAATGTGCAAATTTATTCCAACCCACAAAGATGTATCCACCAAAGAATTAGCTTTCTTATGGTGGTCTTACATGTTTAATATTATTGGTTTTCCAAAAGCCATTATCTCTGATAGGGATCCAAAATTCACTTCTGAGTTTTGGACCTCTTTGATGGATATTTGTGGCTGTGAGTTAAAATTGTCTACAGCTCACCATCCTCAGACTGATGGTCTAGCTGAAAGAATGATTCAAACTCTGGAAGATATGATTGGAAGGTATTGTGCCTTTGGTTTAGAATATAAAGACAATGACAGATTTACTCATGATTGGGTCACTCTTTTGCCTGGTCTTGAATTTGCATATAATAGCACTGTTCATTCTGTCACTGAGAAAAAGCCTTTTGAGCTTTGGTTAGGCTATGTCCCAAACACTCCTGCTCAGATTCTCAATAATAAATTACCTAAGTTGGAACTACACCCTGGTGTAAAATCTTTTATGCAAATGCAACAGCTATGCAGAAAACATGCTCAGAGTTGTATTGATAAAGCATTTGAATATGAAAAGAAAAGATGGGATAAATCCCATAAAGAATACACATTTAACAAGGGTGATGAAGTGTTGATCTCTACTGTCCATTTCAATTTACAAGGTAACCACAAATTAAAAGATCCTTTTGTAGGACCATTTTTTGTTAAGAGAATGATTGGTGATAATGCAGTAGAAGTTGTATTGTATTCTCCATATGATAGGAAACATCCTGTCTTTCCCATTTCTTTGCTTAAGCCTTATACTTCCAACAGTGACTTATTTCCAAAAAGAAGAGGAAGACCTAAGAAGAACCCTCAGGAAGTCACAGAAACAGCAGAAATTGATAAAATTCTCAATGATAGAATTATCACTTCTGAAAGAGGTACTGAATATTTATTGAGATATAAGAACAAATCATCTGAACATGATGCATGGATACCTGGCAAGGAAATTTCAAATCTGCCTACTCTGTTGAAAAAATACAAAAAGAAAAAATCTTAGCATTTTTTTTATTGTTTTTTTTTAGAGTGAGGGAGTGTCAGCCAGGCTATTCCAGGAGTCCAGTAAATGATATGTAACTTATAAGACCTGAAAGAGGGGGTAAGAATTGTATTTAATGTATATAAATTAATATTTTATTGCATAATAAAATTATATAAGTATTTTATTACATACAAGTGTTATATTAATTTTATTGGTTATATGAATTTTTTATATACATTTAAATTTAACATAATATAATATATTCTACAAATAATGGCGCATTTTTTATGTATTTAATAATTATAAATTTATATTTAATTAATTAAAAACATATATTATAATTATAAGTGTAAAATTTACTTATAATATAATTAAATTAATTAATTATATTTATATATTAAATATCATTTCTTATAATATTAAACAATAAATAATGACGCTTCTTTTGACCTATAATTGTGTCAGGAAAAACTAATTAATACTGAATTGAAATAAATTACATATTTGTTGCGTCAGAATATTTTTTGTTTCACTTAAAAATCCTTAAATCAGACTGTACCATCTGTTTTGAATGATTTTTCTCATAGTTCCTATGTTCCAGGCTCGTTTAGTTATTCACTATTTTTACTTACTGATTTGGGAATTAATGGCGGGAAAATTGGATTCTTAATTGGGGTTTTTAATTATTTGTTTCATATTTTTCTCTACATTGTTATGTTTCACTTATTCTTTTTAAATTCTTGTTTTATTCTATTATGTTTCTTGTATTTACAAATATAGTAGCGCTTCAGAGGGCCCATTGCCTATAAAAAGGCCTTGGTTAATCCCCTGTAGCCCCATCACTTATTATACACTCAACAAATTAAATACACTTTTTATATTACGTTTATATTCTTTTTATTAGTAATAAAATTCTAATTAAAACTCTATATAACAAATTAAAGGTTGCTTTAAGTCTGATAGTGATCATAGTGTCTGCTGCGCATAGTCCTTACATCATAATAATATTATTAATTAATAATAACCTCATTTTTTGTCACCTCTCAAGAAAACCGTCGTTGATTCCTCTCAAAAAATTAAATAATCTTTTTATATTTTATTTCTTTTATTTTACTTCTTGTCCTCCTCCATTTCTCCACCTTTTCTTACCTACTTCTAGACGACTGACCGACAATATAAGTGGGTTTTAGCCCCTTAATAGCCTATAAACTTTGTTTTTCTGCTTATTTTAGGTCATATTGACAAAATCAGTGGACTCACAACGCCTACAGAAGCATAGACACATATATCAGGCGCATACACCCAGTTTGGACAACTAAAATTACTTCCTTGGATGGTTATTCACGGATTTATGGGTTGGAAGGATGTTTCTGGGTTAATGTGGATGCTTGGGGATGTTATTGGGGGCTTGGACATTTTATTTGTTTCCTTTATATGCTTTTAGTTTCATTAAATCTCTTTTTGATTATTTATTTTACCTGTTTCTTTATGGTATCCGCTTTTATCTGGATTTTCTATTTATGGTATGTATCAGTGTTATTATTAATAGTGATGGAGGGTCCTTACTGGAGGTCTGGGTGTTTAAACTTCTTGAAGTGGACGCCATGGGGAGGTGATGGGCCCTCACAGTGCTGTAATTGCCGGGGATAGCAGTGACATCATCTGGATTGAAGGTCTGTGCACTCCAGTGGATTTGGGTATAAGTAAGGAGGGATTTTGACAGTTATTTATCATCATTCAATTACTACAACTCCAACAAACACTACTATAAAATTATTAACCTTTAGAAATATATTATAAAGCCACTATAAATTGATATTATCTTTATATAAAGCTATAACTATATTTTATTCATCTATTTTCCACCACTAGCACGCATTTAAATCCAACTATTGTGAGTTTTATTTGAGTATAACTATTTTATTAGTCTTCCCCTGAGGTTTAATCACTAAATCATTTATCAATAAGTAGTAGGACCATAAATAAACACTATTATATCATACTTATATACTAGACTATACTGACAAACTGTCTTTATGTCCCAACCTTGAAATTGAACCTCATAAGTCTCACGGCTCTGCACCAAAGTCACAATGAACTTTCTCCTGTTCTCTGTGATTCTAAGTTTACTCTCTTCATTAATCAAAAATCTCTAATCCATGGGCTTATCAGTAATAATCTCTTAGTAATCCAGACAGCCTTCTGTAAGACTCCTGATCCAATTGCTGTACTGTCCTCCACTGATTCATATACCCTTTGGCACAACAGGTTAGGCCATCCCAGTCAACATGTCACAAAACGTCTTTCCAAACTTTCCCCATTGCCTCTAAAAACCAACTTCTTTTGTGAATGTTGTGTCAACTCTAAAAATCACCATCTTCCATTTCCTGGTTGATTACCTAAAGCCTCACGGCCCCTTGAGTTTATTCATGCTGATTTGAGTGGTAAAAGATCTCCACCATCAATAGGCGGTAATCTCCATTTCTATTAACTTACCAATTATTATACTTCTTACCATTTTGTATATATTCTTAAAAATAAAAATGATACATTTAAAACCTTTGTGCTATCTAAGAAATCCATTTAATTTTCCCTAAACCATAGAATTTGCCATCTAGTAAATGATGGAAGAGGAGAATTTATAAATCATGAGTTCAAAGAATTTCTCTTAGAAGAAGGTATTCAAATGCACATTACCTCACCATAAACTCTGCCACAAAACCCCATATCTGAAAGTGGTAATAGGAAAGCTACTGAAAATGCAAAAGTTTTACTTTTCCAAGCAAACTGCCTGCCTGAACTCTGGGCTTAAGCAGTTACAACTGTTGTTTATCTCTATAATCAAACTCCCACTTCAACCCAAAATATGCTTTCACCATATGAAAAATTATATGGTGTAACAACTAACCTGAAACATCTTCATATTTTTGGATTCAGTGCATATTTCTAATTCCAAAGCACAAAAGAAAGGTTAAATTTGACTCTGCTACCCAACACCTTATCCTTATTGGTTTGGAAGAAAAATTGAGCTCCTACAAGCTTCTAGACCCCAATGATAATGTAGTCTCTTATTCTCATGATGTTGTTTTTAATGAAAATCAATTTCCCTACCATTCCCTTAAAAACTCTCAGTTACCCCAGTCACTGTATTACCCTCAAATCCTAGAAGATCTTTTCAAACACCTTATTTCTCATTAGGGGGTGTCAGTTCTGGAAAATCCGCACTTGACTTAATGTTTTTAATGAAAATCAATTTCCCTACCATTCCCTTAAAAACTCTCAGTTACCCCAGTCACTGTCATACCCTCAAATCCTAGAAGATCTTTCCAAACACCTTATTTCACATTAGGGGGTGTCAGTTCTGGATAATCCGCACTTAACCTAAGAGCGGATTTCAAACCAAATCAGAACTTAAATTTTGCAAAAAAGTCACTTATTTCAAAAAAGGGTGTCAGTTATGACCTCAAATCAGCACATTTTTCCTGTTTTTTTTTCACAACCACATGTTGGCCACAAAATCCCTTCCTTTCTTACCCCATCCCTGTCACATGTGGCACAATGACCTTCCTTGCTCCCTACCCATCAATCCTCAGCACACACTCCTTCCTAACATTTTCAACGTTTTATTACAACATTTTGACGAGGCATGTTTACATTCTTTTTTACTTATTTCTTCTACCTCTTAATCTCTTTTCTTGTTATGTACCAGTTTTATAATGCCTCCAAGACATTCCAAATCTCAAAAGGTAACTCAAAAATCTGCTTCATCAAAAAAGTCTCCTTGTAAATGTAAAGCAAGCCCCACACCTGAAAAATCAAAGTCAGGTCAGCTAAAAATGGATGATCATCTCATCATAATTTACTTCCTTATAATAAAATCAAATTATGATGCATGTATTGGATGTGAAAAGTCCACTTGTATTGGACATCCACCTTCTTCAAAGGTTAATGGCTACTTATTGATGGCCAATGAAGTAAGGAAGAAAACAAGGGGGAGAATCAATGTTAATCCTAAAAAAATGAAGGAGAGATTTAAGAGTTATCAATCAAAATATAAAAAGGCTCATCATGCTGCAAATGAAACTAGCTTTGGTATTGAAAATGATGATTTGGAGATTGGAATTACTACTATTTCCGAAAAGCTCAATGTCATGTGTCCTTTCCAAGAGGAAATGGATAATCTTTTTGGCTTCAGAGTTGATGTAAACCCTTGGTTTCTACATGATACTACTAAGGATATACCCTCTGGATCCAAACCTTCCTATAATCCTCCAGACACACCTTTACTTGAAGGAGATCAATTCCCTCCACCTTCTAACCATAGTTCAGCTAAAAATGATCCTGACTATCAAGCAGAACAATTATATTGCAGCAGATCTGAATCCTCAGAGCCCCAAAATTTAAATGTATGTTTACTTTTTCTTTTTTCTTCAATTATTCTCTAAACTTCCCTTTCTTTCTAGTCTCCTCCTACTCAAACTCAAACTCCATTAAATAATCTCAATTCTGGAAATGTGAATCCCGCTTTAGAAGCTGCTTTAGATGAACTTCCTGAAGCCTCTTGTTCAAACTCCAAACTAAAGAGAAGACCCTCAAATTCAATGAACTTGAAACATCTTTTAAAACGTGGTAATACTTCAACAAGCTCAATTGGCTCTCTTGAGTATTATTTTGAAAAAAAAGATATAAGTAAGATTTGTTTACTATATATATTATTCATTAACTTATTTATTTATTTATTTCTATTTAATTTTCTCAGCAAAATCAACTATTGAAAAAAATACCCTTGACTTTGAGAAGATGAAGTTTGATCATATGCTAAGGAAAGATCAGCAAGCCTTAGATTTGGAAGAAAAAAAAATTTGAGGAGGAGCAGATGGAAAGAGTAAATAACCATCAATTTCAAAGAGAAATGGCTACTTGTGAATTGGAAAAACAAGAAATTTTTTAAAAAAAAGGTTTCATTATGGAATGTGTAAAAAATGGCCAATCTTATGAGGACATTAAAAAATTTCTTGACCTTTTCAATTGATAAATGGTTTTTCTAGTTAAATTAATTTTGTTTAATTTCATTTGGTAATATTTTCTTATATGCTGACTTATAAAAGGTCTTGAATATAGTACTTTTTTTTGATGAATTTTTGAAAATATCATACAATTTTTCTATCTTTACATTCAAGTCAATAAGTTTGCTTATACTTTTTTTTGACAAAAATATGAAAATATAATACAATTTTTCTATCTTTACTTTCAAGTAACTAAGTTTGTTATCTAAATACTGCTAAGTTATTAAAATTCTATATCTCTTTTGAGAATTTGGAAATAACTCACCTTGAATTTTATTGAAACAAGGGGTGGGTACCACCAAATTTTTCTAAGTCATCAATTTCACATGTCAGATTTAAAAATTTGGCAATACCCTCCCCTGCATTTTATTGAAGTAAAGGGTGAAAGTCACCAAAATTTAATATAATTACATAAATTAATTAATATATAAATAAGATATGTCAAATCTACTACTTTTAAAGTAATGACAATTCCACTAGCCAAAATGCAGATCAAATCAAGAAACAAAAGTTTGGGACTTTTCACAGGTATAGGCTAGAGGAACCCCATGAAACAAATTAATGTTTTCATGATTACCTTTTATACAACCTAATGTCATTGGCTCATTACTTTAATTTAGTAAAGTGAAATATCAGATTTATTTATTAAAAATTTATGGAAGAATATTAAATATTTGGTGAATACTTTTTAGATATACCTAAAGAATTTTTAAATTTATTACCTTTTTCTTCTTTTTTTAACTTGTTTATTTGTTGGATTAACTTTTGACTGATCTGGAAAGAGCAACCAAAATGCGTGAAGTCTTGACAAGATTCCAAACCTGGAGGAGCCTTTGTGGTTTGGTGATTATTGTAAGAAGAATTCCAAACTGTTTTGATGATTCCATTTCCTAATCCAAAATCGATTATAAATCTATGATCTGGGAAATATAATCCATGTCCTTTAATTTTAGCAGGTGACAGAATAGGTTGTCCAGTAATAGGATTAATATATGAGGAAATTCCATAAGTAAGATAATTGGCATCATTCGAGTTGGTGTGAATTCGGTTATGAAATCCAGAATGAGTGATTATAACATTTGAAAAAATTAGATAATCACTGCTAATATCTTCCCATTCAGAGTCGCACCAATTTGGTATTCCAAGTCTCGTAGCAAGTTCATGATTTTTTTCAAAAGCTTTATTGAAGAATTTTTTAAGTCAAAGAGCAAGAAATGAATTAAATGAAGGTAATGTATTCCATTTTTGAAAATCATTATCTAATTCAGCTTTAGATAAAGATCTGAGTAAAGAATATATGCCTATATAATTAAATTCAGTAATATGATATTCATAAATCCAGAAACATTTTTAAACATACCAAGAGAAAAACCTTTATCAAATCCAGGTCTCCATCCAATACCAATCATAATACCACCCAAATAATTGTTATTCCTTAAAGGTAAACGAACCAAAGCCATTTGATAGAGTGTTATGATGAGATCGCAGAGTTGATTAAATGAATCATCTTTTAAACCATTAAAAAAATGGTTTTTGTAAATAAATTGAGGTTTGAAAGTATTAGTAATAACAGCTTTAACTTCATCACCTCCAGTTTCAGTTAAATAATGTATATTTTAAGGTAACGTTTTTGGAAAATCGTTTTTTTTTCAACTTTAGTTTTATAGTACTTGATTTTTGAAATATGGCCAAATATTTTATCCAAGTGATTTTTTTTTAAATATCTTTTATTTCAATACTCTTCATTTTTTGTCAATGTATTAGATGATGATTGAAAAGAAGTTGAATTTGAAAATGATAATGAAGTTACAGAAGATGAGAGTGAGGTAAGTGGTGAATCTGAAGTTAAAGACATGTGTTTTTCTACATAAAAATTTTTTACTTTTCAAATACCCAAAATTATACATTAAACAAAAATCACTTAATTTAAATTAAAAAAAATTCCACAAAAGACAAATAAGATTTTTTTTATTTTACTTGAACTTGATGAATATTTTTTTTTAAATTTCTGAAAAAAAAAAAAATTCTGGTGGAGGTGGAGGTGGTGATGGTGGTGGTAAGAGGAGGTGGAGGTGGAGGTGGTGATGGTGGTGGTGAGAGGAGGAGGTGGTGAGAGGTGGTGCTGGTGGAGGTGGAGATGGTGGTGGCGAGAGGAGGTGGAGGTGGTGATGGTGGTGGCGAGATGAGGAGGTGGTGGAGATGGAGATGTTGGTGGCAAAAGGAGGTGGAGGTGGAGATGGAGATGGTGGTGGCAAGAGGTGGAGATGGAGATGGGGGTGGCGAGAGGAGGTGGAGATGGAGATGGTGGTGGTAAAAGGGGTGGAGATGGAGATGGAGGCCTCCTCTTGCCACCACCATCTCCATCTCCACCTCCTCTTGCCACCACCAACTTCACCACCACCTCCTCTTGCCACCACCATCTCCATCCCCACCTCCACCTCTACCTCCACCTCTCGCCACCACCATCACCACCTCCATCTCCATCTCCACCACCTCTCGCCACCACCATCTTTATCTCTACCTCCACCTCCACCTCCTCTTGCCACCACCATCTCCATCTCCACCTCCTCTTGCCACCACCACCTCCTCTTTCCACCACCATCTCCACCTCCACCCCTTTTTCCACCACCATATCCATCTCAACCTCCTCTTTCCACCACCACCTTCACCTTCACCCCTCTTGCCACCACCATATTTATCTCCAACCCTTTCTCCACCACCTTCACCACCACCTTCTCTCACCACCACCACCTTCACCTCCACCTCTCACCACCACCATCTCCACCTCCACCTCCTCTTGCCACCACCATCTCCATCTCCACCTCCTCTCTCCACCACAACCTCCACCTCCACCTACTCTTGCAACCAATATCTCCATCTCCACCTCCACCTCCACCTCCATCAAAATCTCCAATTGCCACCATTTCCACCTCCCCCTCCTCCACTTACCACCATCGCCACCTTCAATCAAAAACAATTATGAGTATCAAGGGGGAGCTGAAGAGACATTAAATAAAACTATGTTTACAGATGATTAAGTTTTTTTTCTGTAAATATTCCTGAGATTTTTGGTTATTTTTCTTTAGCTAAAGATTTCAATGGCAATGAGAAAATTTTATTTTTTAATGTTTTGTTTGAATAACCTGGTGTTAAAATGAATCCTTATCAAAGGCTATGTTTTACGTGAAAGAATAAGGATAAGAAAAAAAAGTGTCAAGCAGAATGAAAGGGATGTGCAGCGACAGTAATTGCTGTTGCAAGATATCTTAATTGGTCCTTTGTAATTTTCAAGGCCAATTTTTGGCTTGCAATTGGCTGTTGCAGGACAGCCTGTGACACCACTTTCCCATGTAGTTTAACAGAAAATTCAAAAACAAAATAAGTATGCCAAAAAAATACCATTCTCAGTGAATAAAACATGTGAATTGATCATTTGAAGAGTATGAAAAAAAATTAAAATTGCGTTGAAAAATGTTGAAGTGTTATTGGAAGAATTTTTGCCCTTATACTAGTTGATTTAGCAAAAGAAGTGTTGGATATAGTTGGAGGTTTATCAACTTGTTCATCTTCATACAACTCTAGCCATTTATCTTTGAGGTCAGCAAGTAGGTTATGAAGTATAGTGCAACACAGAATCCAGTTGATCATGGCCTCCATTTCAGATTTATTTCTAAGAGGACCTCTTAATTCCCTTAAACTAGAAAAACGGCCTTTAAAGATTCCAATAGAATGTTCAATATGGACTCTTGACTTTGCCAAATGATTGTTGAACTTGGCATTTTGACTGTCTTCTGAAGCTGCTCACCGAAAAGCAGGAAGTACATAATTTCCATTCACATAAGCAGAATCTGCAAGAAGATACTGATCTTCATCAAAGAATTTTTCAGGTTAATTTGAAATTTGCATTCTTTGGAAGATGTAGGAGTCATGACATGAGCCAGGATAGCCAGCAAAGAATGATATAAATTTTTTGTTAATGTCACATATAAGCTGAGCGGAAATTGAATATTTATAAAGAAGATATGGTTGTTTGTGTTAGTTTAAAAGAGAATGAAAGGAGTTGAAAATAATCTACCTCTTTTTACGTTCAAAGTAATTGTTTCCACCTTGAGCAGGTTTCTGGCTCAAAGGAATAGTAGTACCGTCAACAAAACCAATACATCCTGGGAATCCCTCTGCTTGCATAATGTGAGATGATTCAAGTTGCTCTTCTTTTGTTGGCCAGGTGAGAAGTTGAGATTCCAAGGAGTTGATGGCAGTGATGCATCATTTGGTATAAGTGTTAACTAAAACATACCCTAAATCAAAGACATTTTCTAAATGTTTCAAAGCGGCTCCGTTACCATTGGAACCCAAAAGACATAGTGTGATGGCCAATTGAATTGAAGGATGTTGTTGTTCTTTTTGAGAATTATTGTGAAATATGGGATGATCCTTAATAAGCTCAAGCAATTTAAGGAAAATTTCTGGAGAAGTCCTGAACAACTGTCTAAAACTGGGTTTAGATAGGTTAAGAAGTGTTTGGATGGTGTAATTGGGGGTATGAAGTACTTGAGGCTTTCTGGGAAGAAGGTAACGTTTTGTGGCCATTTTTGATAAAAAGACAAAATCTTCTTCTAGATCAGAATCAGAATCGCAATCAGAGTCTAAGAGCAGTTCAAGAGCCATGAAAGTCATTGCTTTATGTAATTTATCACAATTTGAAAGTGAGGAAGGCATGACTCTTATATGATATCATATGAAAATGTAAATGATGTACAATGTTTTGAGTTATGAAGTGTTATGCTGCAGAATGCTCTGTATGATTGCGATGATGCTGACAAATCAGTGAAATGGGAATTGATGGTGAAATCAGCACTTTTGGTTGAGAAAGTGCGGATTTGAGTGAAATAAGTGACTTATTTCATTTTTAAATCCACCAGTATTGGGGCTAGTGTGTTTCGGAAATCCGCACTTAAATAAGTGTGGATTTGCCAGAACTGACACCCCCTATTATCTACATCTCAAAGTGCTTCCACTCCATACAACAATCCACCCTCTATTCCAGATAATTCCCAAAGTATCAAAAATGATTTACCTGATGAGCCAGGACCATCCCATTGAATTCCAGTCTCAGAATGTTTCACTTATATCCCTGAATCAATGCCACCTCCTAGAGAGATATCTTCTAACTTTATCCAATGAATATTGTGAGTTATCCCCAAACTTTCCAACCTCCAAATCAATCACTTCTTTACTTAAATCTTCCCTTAGCAGTTGATGTTCCCATTCCTCCTTATTATACCACTGCGGTAAATGGTGAACATGGCTTTTCCTGTAATACCACAATCAAAGAAGAACTCCAGAATATGAAAACTCATGAAGTCTGGGAAATTTGTGAGAGACCCTCAAATATCAACCCCATTGGTGGTACTTGGGTCTTTACTGTAAAGGAGAATATTGATGGAAGTATTGCCAAATTCAAAGCATGCCTATGTTTTCAAGGCTTCTCTCAAAAACCTGAAATTGATTATCTTGACACTTATGCACCTACTGGATGTCTTACCACCTTTTGGGTGTTATTAGCCCTCTGTGCGGAACAAGAATACCAAATGGGGCATATGGATTTAAAAAGGGCGTTCCTCCATGGGAAATTATCAGAGGAGGTGTACATGCAAATCTCGGCAGGGGTCATTGTTGATCCTCAGGTAGCCAATCCCATTCTCTGACTTAAAAAATCCATCTATGGACTTAAGAAATCTTCAAAATTCTGGTCACAAGAAATTAACTCCTTCATTGCCTCTGTAGGATTAGTGGTGTCAGAAGCTGACCCTTGCCTTTTTCTTTCTCTTAATTCCAATAATCCAATATTTGTTAACCTTCATGTTGACAATCTGGCTGTATTTAGAAAAGAACTTACTCTTTTCAAACCCGCAATTGCCAAAAGATATAATATAGATTATCTATGAAATCTCAACTATTTCTTAGGAATGAAAATCACTAGAAATATTCCAAAACAATTGATAATTTTGTCACAGCCTACCTATATTCTTAACTTACTTAAAACCTACAACATGTCTGACTGTAAATCAGTAACGACTCCCATGCTTCCACATTATCAACTGAAAACAGACAATTCTCAAGAGAAAGAAGACTTTATTAAACTAAATGAAAACTATTGAAGCGCTATTGAGCGACTTAATTACTTAGTAAAATTTTCTCATCCTGACTTGGCTTTCTCTGTAAGTCAACTATCCCAAAATTTGGAAGAAACCAGCATAAATCACTGGATCTCTTTCAAAAATACCCTCTGGTATCTTGCTGGAATGACAGATCTTAGCCTTAACTTCTCTGAAAGCTCTTCATCTGCACAAACAGGTCACCAATAATTGTCTCACCCAATAGTTTTTGCTGATGTGGATTGGGCAGGATGTCCTAATACCTGACAATCCACATCAGGTTATGTCTTCATCTTCAATTACAGAGCAATTTTATGGAAATCTAAGAAGCAACACACTGTTTCTCTTTCTGCTTCAGAAGCTGAATATGGCTCTTGTACTTCAGCTGGTCAAGAAGGAATTTGGCTCAAGAATATATTCACCTCCCTATCTCTACCTGTTTCTCTACCTTTAACCATCTTTGGAGACAATCAGGGAGAAATTGCACTATCTAAAAATCCTGTGTTCCAAGCTCGCACAAAACATATTGAGGCTCAATTTCATTGGCTCCGCGAACAATTTCTGGCTGGAAATATACATATTCCCTATACCCCTACTACTGACATGTTAGCAGATGCGCTAACTAAATCTGTTCAAAATAAATTTTTGATTACTTTCCACAATTCTTGGGGAATTTAATCTGAAGTACCTTAAGCAGAAAGGGTGTCAGAATAGTAATCACAGTTAGTTTTATTTTTCTCCATTTCCCATATGTGTTACATTTCTTTTGTTTTTCTTTCCTGCTAGATTACATATGCCTGTGACTATATCACCCCCTGAAGTTCTACATTGTCATGCATTAGTAACTTGATGCACTCTTACTTTAGAATTTATTTATGATTTTGTGCTTTAGTCATGCTTACCTCAGTTTAAGTATCCCTGAATCTATCATCATGTAATCCCACTTCTATTTTACCTCTGTAAATGGTCTGACTCACTGGGTTAAAAAGAGCTGCCTTCCTTTGCTTTTTCTCTCAAGCTAGTCCGTCCTATTTACAGGTGTGTATTTTCTTTCATCTTTAATATATTCAAATATACTAAATTGTTTTTTCTCTTATCATGATCATTAGGTATGACTGGCTCATTTAATTGAATAAGTTGCACATCACTGATTTGTTCATTGGCTAAATACCAAAGGTCTTTTTCCTTGATGTATTCACTTTTATATATTTATTGTTATTTACTCAAGAGAGTCCATCCTATTTACAGGTATAACTGCCTCATTTAATTGAATAAGTCAAGCATTACTGATATGTTAATTGGCTTTATACCAAAGGTATAACTGGCTAATTTAATTGAATAATTTGCGCATTACTGATTTGTTCATTGGCTTTATACCAAAGGCTTCTCCTTGATAGTTTTTATTCTTGGAACACTGGATAATGTCTCATTGATTGTTGCAAAAGATAATTGATTCTTGTTTTGCAGATATGAATAATGATCACTTAGTCTTTTCAAGCTCAACTTATGTCCCTCTAGTTTATGGAAACAGATAGACACAGATTCTTGTAACTTGGACAAATCATTATTGATATTTTTTCACAAAACAACTTTCTTTTCATGAGTTACTTTGTAATTATACAAATAATCAGAAAACCTCTGAAATTCACTTCTCACTGCTCGGTAACCTTGTTCAGTTAACAAACTATTAAATTTTTGAGTCGATTGTAGGTTGTTCATAATTTGATTTTTTTTGTAATAATATCTCTCAAATATTCATCATTAATAGTAGCTACATCAGAAGCATTTCTCAATAGAGAGACAGAGTAATTTTCCAGCATCTCATAAACTACAGGATCAATTGTTTCATCTATAAAAAGCTATATCAGGGTTTATCACTGAAGTAGCAATCAACACTAACAGAGTACTTACATTAGAATATTGATTAATATGCCTACTAGAACCAGCCTCTACTGGTCTCAAGGTATCATCATCCATTCCAGAATTACCTGATGGAACTAAATCAGTAAGAAGAAAGGGAACTTGAGATTCAATGGAGGGCTTTACCATGGTTTTGACAAACTTGAAAGTGATTTTTTTTCCTTCTTCTTCCTCCTTGGTAAGGGTGAGGAGGGGTTGGGTGGAATTGTTGGGGTCTGGAGGGACCTTCCTAGGGAGATTGTTGCATTTTTTGAGCTTGGAGGGAGTCCTGCTGAGTATTGAGCCAGTCCCACTTCCATTTTGACACTTCCACCTTTTCCTGTTGATGAGGAGGCAACTGTCACTGGAAAACCTACACACAAGGTCAATGGTGTTCCTGAAAGTGAGATGAGGGGAAAAGTTTAGATACTTCTTCAAAGCACAGAGGAAATGTTCAAGGAAGTGATTCGAAGATGCCTCAAAGGAAGAGCTACTGCTTTGAGGTATATTTGATAAGAATCTTAATATAATTTAAAGTAATACTAATATTCTTAACATCTCACAAAGGGTTGTAAACTCAACAATCAGAGATTTAAATTTAGAAATGATTATTGAGAAAATAAGAAAAGGTACAATAACAATGGTTTAACTTGCAGTTTTACCACTATTAACTATAAATATGTTTTATAATTTAATTCTAAAGAAACATCAAACCAAAATCCAACCCCTTTTATATCTATTACTCCTTCTCGCATTGACCTCATACCCATCCATCATTCTGCACACCACAGACCACCAAAATTACACCCGTTACACCTGGACCCTCCTCACTAACATCTGTTAACCCCTTAATCCTCCACTAACCATTCCGTCCTTGCTCACTACCCCTTTTTAATAACCCACAGATATTTAATAAACCTTTTAGTGGAATATTGCATTGACTATTGTGCTGTGCGTTGCTTATCGAAGAAAATCCTAAACACACTTTTGAGAATTGACTAATTTAGATTTAAAGTTTAGATTAGCACAGTCTAATAGTGAGTACACAAAGGGAAGTTGCCGTTGCTATGTAGAATTGCTTTCTGCACTTCGAGTATGGATTTAGACCTCTGTTTTATTGATTTAATGAGCTGCTTTTGCCTTGAGTGTCACGTGACATGTGACAGCAACTGTGGAGGGGGTTTTTCTGCTTGTGTATGTTTCCTCTTCTCTTGGAGAAAATTCTCTACACTATTTAGTTTTACTTCTAGTGACTCTACATTTTCTTTTAGCCTGAGTTTCTCTGACTTAAACTCTTGATGTGAGTTGAAAGGTTGTTTACCTGCTTCTGTAAGGGCATTATTTTTATTTTGAAGCCTCTGGGAAGCTCTTCTGGGGGGATCAATTAAGGCTTTAAGTCCAGAGGAGTCTTCTCTTTTTTTATCTCTGCCTCCTGCATTTCTACATCCTGTTTGGTTGAATAATTGATTAATTTGAGCAAGTTTAGCAGTCAAAGGAGAACTTACAGAAGTATCATCACAATTAATTAGGTCCAACTCCTCTTCACTGATAGTAGAAACACTTAAATCAGCCATTTTTTGAATAACTTGAGCTGAGAGAAAAAGGAAATATTAAAATTTAATCAGTTATTATTTAACTTGTTGAAAGAAAAATAAGAGATAAAATGAAAATATTTTAAATATATGATCAATTATCAGGATTATTAATCAACTGAAATAATAAAAATAAAATACTTCTCAGGACAAAAAATCAACTGAAATAATTATTAAAATTTTTAATTAATCAAGTTAATTTAGATATTGATATTTTATAACAAGGATTTGAATAAATCAACTGAAATAGTAAACTAATTTAAAAATTATCAGGACAAAGAGTCAACTGAAATAATTAACACAATTCATAATCAATTAATAATTTATATATTGACATATAATTATCAGGAATAAATTTCAACTGAAATAATTAAATATAATTTCTTATCAATTAATTAATTTATATATTTATTTTTTTAATACCAGGACTAATTATCAACTGAAATAATAAAATAATATTTTAATTATCAAGACAAAATTTCAACTGAAAAAATTAAAAAAAATATATAATATAATTTATTAATGTAATTATATTACTTCTAGGACTAAGAACAAAATTTCTCTATCTTGGTCAACTAGGAAAAAAAAATTATATGCCAGACACCTCCCCCTGTAATGTGAGAAATTTAATGCCCCTACATAGTTCTGAGTAAAAAGATATACATGAAATATGAAATATGCAGAGTGAGACCTACAGATAGTAATTTCTATAGTCACTAAAAATATATAGGACAATTAAGAATATATGAAACTTAAATTTGGGGCAAGGTTTGATTCCCAGTTGCAGCAAAAAAAGGTAAGTCACATGCCTTTTGAAATTTGTCATGTGTTGTTTGTCCAAAAATTGTTATTGGTCATTGGAGTTGATGGTCCCACAGTCACCGGCATCAAGATATCAATGGGTCAACAACAATTCAGAAAGTTTTCCAATTGTCAGAAGGTCCTTATTGGTCTTGAAGTATTTTCAGCAGTCCAACGGTGGTGGTAGGTGCAAGAAGTGACTCAAGGTTCAGACTGTTGTATGTATTATTCTCTTATAAGAGGATTACTCAAATTAAAAGGTAAATGAATGGTTTATTATTACTTTAAAAGATTAGAAATACTCCAAATGTAAGTACTAAGATAATATGAGTAGTAATATATTGATTGTTCATATATAATAAACTAAAAAGTAAGTAAGAGATGATCAAAAGCAGGGAAAGTGATAGGTCTTATATAGGCAAAAGAAAGAGAGAAAAGTCAGAACCACAAGTCTACATACATGAGTACATTAGAAAGAACAACTACTAATATAGAAAGTTCAAATGTTTAAAGAATATTCAAAAATGAATGTTCTTATATACAGATTTTTAGATGTATACGTCTATTTGTTTAGAATTACTTGATTTTCTTAGTTTTATTGTATATGTCAAAGTATAATTAACATATTTGATTTTTTTTATGTATTTTTATATACTTTATTCTACCTTTTAGCTTTCATGAGGACACTGTCAAGGGATGAGAGATGGGGAACATTAAATTTAATTAATTACTTGTTTTATTATTTAATTAGTTAAATTATTATAAGTAAATTACAAAGTAAGTAAAATTAAATAAAATAAGAAATAAAGGCATGGCTCTATCCCAGTAAATAATTAATTTTTAACTGGGTAAGTCTAGTAGCCTGGCTGACACATTAATTTTTAATTAATTCTCTAAAAATCTCTAGTTAGGAAAATTCAGTACAACATATGTGTGACATTGACAAAAAATATAGTTCTTATTGGTATTTTCCGTACATTTAATGGGTTTGGGAGCAGGTAAATAATTTAAAAGATTGTTTTAGTATTTTAAAAGTATTAATAATATAAAAATATGAATTTTAAAACTAATGTGACAATGCCAAATTAGTGGCATAAGTAATAAGAGAAAATAATAGATATTATAAATTTCAACAGGAAAAATCAGGGGGAGGGTTACCTATATGCAAGTCTGAAATGATTTTTTTTCTTTGAAGTGCATCTATCTATTAAATTAATAACTTAGTGCCCTAAATTTCTAAAAAAATATCAAAATTTTGCTGCTAACTTAACTTCCCCTTACCTTAATCATCCCTATCATACAATGTGTAGGTGAGCCTGCTGTCCATCTGTTTAGCAGACATGTAGAAGGATTTTTTAATGAATAAATAAAGATACCCTAACTTTTTGAATTTCTGGAATTTTCTCTCATTCCCTAACTGACCCCATCCCTCAAACACTTCCCCTCTCTTTCCCTCTCTTTGGCTCATATTCAGTATTTTTTTCTGTTTGTCTTTCATAATTTTTTATATCAACTTTTTACATCCCTCCCCTGCCACCTCTCTACCCTCTTGCTAACCTCACACCCCTCTCAATCCCCTTGCATCATCCCACATTCATCTTTTCATCTTTTTTTTATATTTTATTTATTGCTCCACCAGACCACCTCCCTCACTTTCCCATTACTTTACTTTATTTATTTTTCATTACCACCCCACCTCACACACACACTCCACCTCTTGCGTCCCTACCACTTCCTGATCAAATCAACCACCCATACATAAAACAAAGTAATTTTTTTTCTATTGTAGTATTAATTTTTATCTATCTATTTAATTTAATTTATTCTGCCACTCCATCTTCCTCCCAAGCACACACCACTCCAACCCTCACCCCACCATCCATCACTAAATTATCTCCTCCACCTTCCCCTCAGCAATGCCTTTCACTAACCCCTATGCCTCCCAAATTTTCATCACTACTGCCTCCAACACCTGACTACCCATCATTACCATCTCCACCACCTTGGACACCTTAAAAACCCCCAGCCCTTCCTCCAACCTAGCCAATGGGTGCTTTTGGTCTAGAAGATTTTATGGCGGTCAAAGGGCAATGAGAGGTGGGGAAAACTCAAGATTTCAAAAGAGGTACATATTTTTTATCTTGATAATTTAATACTCAATATAAATGTTAAGATTTATTATTATTATTACTTTAAAGGCTTAGATATACAAAAATGAAAATACTAAGGTAGTAACAGTAGCAATATATGTGATTAGTGTGTATATAATAAAATTTGTAAAGTAAGAATGGAATGAATGAAAACAGCCAGATTGAGAGGCCTTATACAGGCAAAAAGGAGAGAAACTACAGGAAAAAAATTCTATATACATGAGTATCAGAGTAAGAACCATTCCACAATTAGACATTTCAAATATGAAAGTTGTTCTATAAAGAATGTACCCATATACTGTATTCAACTGTATATGTCCATTTTATTTGATTTACTTTAGTTTTCTGTAAATTTCAAAGTAAAAATAAAAATAAAAATATTTGATTTAATATTTAATATTTTTAATTTTCTCTTCAGCTGTCACAGAAAAAAATATATGAGGAAATAATAGAATTATATCTTTACTTTTATTTACCTATTTATTAGTCAAAATTGTATAAGTAATTTATAAAGTAAGTATAATTCATTAAATGAGAGGTAAAAGTGTATCTCCACTCTAGTAAATAATTAATTATTTACTAGGTAAGTTTAGTAGCCTGGCTGACACTTCCTCACTCTAAAAAAATAATAAAAAAATGCTATGATTTTTTCTTCTTATATTTCTTTAGTAGAGCAGGAGGGTTAGATATCTCTTTCCCAGGAATCCAAGAATCATATTCAGAAGTTTTTATCTTGAATCTCAGTAAGTATTCAGTACCTTTTTCAGCAGTTATTATTCTGTCATTTAGAATCTTATCAATTTTTACTGTTTCAGTGATTTTGTTAGGGGTTTTCTTTGGTCCTCCCCTCCTTTTTGGAAAAAAATCACTATTGGATGTGTAAGGTTTCAAAAGAGATATTGGAAAAACAGGATGTTTCCTGTCATATGGAGAATACAGGATAACTTCAACTGCATTATCAACAACCATTCTTCTGACAACAAATGGACCTAAAAATGGGTCTTATAATTTGTTATTAGCTTGTAACCTAAAGTGAACTGTAAAAATCAGTACTTAATCACCATTCTTAAAAGTGTATTCTTTATGGGATCTTTCCCATCTCTTCTTCTCATATTCAAAAGATTTTTCAATACATTTTAGATCATGAATTCTTAAAATTTGTTGCATTTGAAGAAAAATTTTTACACCAGGATGTAAATCCAATTTAGGTATTTTATTATTGAGAATTTGAGCAGGAGTATTTGGAACATATCCAAGCCATAAATAAAAAGGCTTTCTCTGAGTAACATAGTGAACAGTGCTAAAATAAGCAAATTCCCAACCAGGAAGTAAGGTGACCCAATAATGAGTGAACCTGTCATTGTCTTTGTACTTAAGGCAAAGGGCACAATACCTTCTTATCATGTCCTCTAAAGTCATCATTCTTTCAGCTAATCCATCAGTCTGGGGGTGATGGGCAGTAGAAAGCTTTAGATCACAACCACAAACATCCATCAGAGACATCCAAAATTCAGAAGTAAATTTAGGGTCTCTGTCAGAGATTATGGCCTTTGAGAAACCAGAATTATTAAACATATCAGACCACCACAAAAAGCTAATTCTATAGTGGAAACATCCTTGTGAGTAGGTATGAGTTTACACATTTTTGTAAATCTGTCCACAATAACCCAGCAAGAATTATAACTGTCTTTCCCAGAAATGGGAAATCCTGTAACATAGTCCATGTTTATAATCTACCATGGTGCATCAGGAGATTCAATATGTTGTGTTAATCCAGCTCTTTTTCCAGTAAATCTTTTTGATTTCTGTCAAGAATTACAGGATTTAAAATATAGTTTGGTGTCTTCAGACATATTAGCCCACCAAGAAGTGTTCTTAATTCTGATCATTGTTTTTTCAAGATCAAAATGTCTTGCCACTATGTCATCATGAAAAATTTTCATGATGATTCTTTCATAGAAGGAGAAATAACAATAACATTACTCAACTTTCTTCTATAATAGAGGTATCCTTCATCAAATAAAAATTTACCTTTTTCCAATGCAATCTAGTACTTTAGTGAGAGGGTTTTACTTAATACTTTAATTGAGGTATTCTTTGTATCATTGAATATAGTACACAGCTTTTTTAAGTCAGTGTCTTTATCATATGAATCCAGAATAAGCTGTAATAGCTCTTCCTCCATATCAACCACATTAATCCCATGAATGTGAACTATTTCATTCTCAGGATCATATGCAGGATTAGGGACATCATTTGGCAAAGGTAACCTTGATAACATATCTAAATTTGAGTGAACAATGTCAGCCTTATGAATTATTGTCATCCTCCCTCTGTATTCCTGAAAATACAGCTGCCATCTGAACATGTGTCTGTTAGGTGCTTTTAAGTTTAAGAGGGATTTTACTGCGCTTCAGTCAGTGACAAGTTCAAATTTCTGGTCATCCAGATAATAGGGGGTGTCAGTTCTGGAAAATACGCACTTAAAAATCTGCACTTATGTAAGTGTGGATTTATGAAACACACTAGCCCCAACACTGGTGGATTTCAAAAGTGAAATAGGTCACTTATTTCACTCAAATCAGCACTTTCTCAACCAAAAGTTCTGTTTTCACCATTCTGCACATTTCAATGATTTGTAAGCATCATCTCATTCATATGCAGCACTCCACATAATAACACTTCATATCTCTTAATGTCGTGCATCATCTTC
Source organism: Hemileia vastatrix (assembly GCA_030280995.1). Classification (NCBI taxonomy): domain Eukaryota; kingdom Fungi; phylum Basidiomycota; class Pucciniomycetes; order Pucciniales; family Zaghouaniaceae; genus Hemileia; species Hemileia vastatrix. The sequence goes on along the minus strand of JASXTE010000008.1, from coordinate 2,850,067 downwards.
ATTTTTCTACCATATAAGAGTCATGCCTTCGTCACTCTCAAATTGTGATAAGCTACATCAAGCAATGACTTTCATAGCTCTTGATCTGCTCTTGGACTCTGATTTTGAATCTGATTCTGACCTTTATGAAGATTTTCTTTTTTTATCTAAAATGACCACAAAACGCTACCTTCTTTCTAGAAAGCCTCAAGTACTTCATACCCCCAAGGACACTATCCAAACACTTCTAAACCTATCTGTACCCAGTTTTAGACAGCTGTTCAAGAATTTTCAGGAATACTTCTTTAAATTGATTCCTGTTATTGAGGATCACCCTGTGTTTCAAAATAATTCTAAAAAGCCACAATGTGATCCTTCAATTCAATTGGCCATCACACTATGTTGTTTGGGTTCCAATGGTAATGGAGCTGCCTTGAAAGGTTTGGAAAATTTCTTTGATTTAGTCTATGGCTCTGTTAACACATATACAAAACTTTGCATCACTACTATCAACTCATTGGAATCTCAACTTCTCACCTAGCCATCAAAAGAAGAGTGACTTGAATCATCTCAGGTTATGCAAGCAGAGGGCTTCCCGGGATGTATTGGTTTTGTTGATGGTACTACTATTCCTTTGAGTCCGAAACCCACTCATGGTGGAAACAATTAATTTGACCGTAAAAAGAGGTAGCTTATTTTCAATTCTTTACAATATTTTTCATACTAACACAAGCAACAATATCTTCTCTGTAGATATTCAATTTCTGTTCAGAATATTTGTGACATCAACAAAAAAATTATATCTTTCTTTGCTGGCTATCCTGGATCTTTTCATGATTCCTATGTCTTTCAAAGAATGCAAATCTCAAAAGTGCCTGAAAATTTCTTTGATGAAGATCAGTACCTTCTAGCTGATTTAGCTTATGTGAATTGAAAATATGTAGTACCTGAATTTTGTGGAGCTGCTTCAGACAACAGTCAAAGTTTCAAGTTCAACAATCATTTGGCACAGTCAAGAGTCCATATTGAACATTCTATTGGAATCTTGAAAGGTTATTTTTCCAGCTTAATGGAATTAAGAAGTCCTCTTAGAAATAGTTCTGAAATGAAGGCTGTCATCAACTGGATTCTTTGTTGCGCCATACTTCATAACCTACTTGCTGAACTCAGGATCAATGCTTAGAGTTGTATGAAGATGAAGAAGTTGAAACACCTCCAACTATATCCAACACTACAACTTCTCAATCCACTAGCATAAGGGCGAAAATTCTTCCTGTAAAATTAGCACATTGGGACTCTTAGCTAGACTTTATTCTTAATTTATAATGAATTTTTTTATTTTATATCTACTTTTACTACTTTCAAAAATATTACTTCCCACTATCATACACTCTTGATCTAATAAATTCAACCCCTTTAATTTTTTTCCATACTCTTTAAAAGATTTTTTTGATAAGTATTATTCTCCTGCTTTTGTTAGTTTATTTTTGCATATTGAATTTTAATTTGAATATTCAGTAAATTGTTCTTTCCTCTGCTTGATTTGTTTATGTTAACCAGATCAACACAAATCCGCATATTTCTGCAATCACATAATTTTCTTCACTGAATTTTTTTCCTTTGATGCCTCATATCCATTTTCTCCTCTCCTGAAACATCCCTCAAATAAATTTTTATCAATTTTTTTTCTTAACTCATCTCTTCAGGTATGTCATTTTGTTGTCAATTTTTTTTTCTTACTAACATTTTTTTTGTCTTTTTTTTTTTTTTTTTTTTTTTTTGGTGGTTTTTACTTTTGCTAATTATTATTTTATTTTTATCCTTCTTTATTTTTTATTTTTTTGGTGTTTTTTATTGTTGCTAATTATTATTTAATTTTTATTCATTTTTTTTTTTGGCATCAGTAAGTCCTTTTTTTTGGTTTTCAGGGTTAGACTAATTTTTTTTAAATATTTTTTAATCTTATTTTTCTCTCCATCTCCTCCCCTTCCCCCTCCTTCTCTGCGTCAAACCCTCCCATTCACCCTCCTTGGCCACCTCCCCAGGCCCTAGGCTCCCCCCCTTGCCCCCACGCACTTAGCGAGCAACCAGCCAGCTTGGCTGGCTGGTTGTTTGCAGCCCTCGTCCCCCCTTGCCCCAACTCACTTATCCAGCAACCAGCCAGCTTTCTGGCTGGTCATTTGTGGAGCTAGGCCCCCCCTACCTCCCCCCACCTCCCCAGTCCTTAGGCCACCCTTGCCCCAACTCACTAAGAGAGCAACCAGCCAGATTTTCTGGCTTGTAACTTGTGGACCTAGGCCCCCCCTACCTCCCCCCACCTCCCCATGCCTTAGGTCCCCCCCTAATAAATAAACCAGCAATCCAGCTTCGCTGGCTGGCTGGCTAGGCCCTAGGCCCCCCTGGTCCCTATACGCTTAGCAAGCAACCACGTCTCTTGCTAAGGGTGTGGAACCCCACCACTTCCCTACACGTTAGGCCCCCCCAGTACCTATGCCCTTAGCCAGTGACCACATCGATTGCTAAGGGCGTGGCATCCCCCCTCTCCTGTTGTACTTACAAACGAGCACCCAGTCAGCTAAGCTGGCTTGGTGGTCCCCTACCTAGGCTACAGGTGCCCCCCCTTAACCGAGCAGCTGCTGGGGGGAGCCCAGTGGTCACCTAGCTACCCAGCCCCCCCCCTTAAAAATTTTTACCACAAGGATCCTCCTGGTGGTCCACTGAATTATTCAATGAACAACCAGACAGCAAGGGAAGCTGGATTGGAACAAGTAGGAGCCTCAACCCCTGTCTTTTCTGGGTTAGAAGATTTATAATGACTAAAGGAATAGATAAATATTACAAAATGTACTATTTAAAATGATATTATTTTTCTGTAAAGAAATTAAACAAATAAAATAATTCAAATATTGTAATATTTTTGATATTTAAATGATTTTAGGACACAATGAGTTCACAAAGAAATTACCACATTGTAGAGTTAAACTTTATGATAAAAAACAGAGTAGTATACAATTGATTTCATTCAAAATCTGCAAAATTCACATAATACAATATTTTGAAATGCTAGAAAGTGATTAAGGTACAATATTATCATTACAAAGAATGGTGATAATGTTGCATGAGAAGGAGAAGTGATGAGCAGGTTTAGTTAAATCTTACAGTGAGATAAATAAAAGTTACCAAATGACTGCTGATTAAATTCTGGTAAATCAATGGTCAAATTCTGTTCATATGCAGGATGAATGAAGTACAAAGAAAAAATCTCATTGTGGACTTTCATACAGGTCCCCCCTTATTTTTCCTGGTGAATGTTACTTTTCAATAAAAAGGGATTTTAAAATGAGTTTAATCTAATTCTAATAGTGAATAAAAGATGCTATTGTGGTTTGAATGGTTAAATTGAAGAAGTATGATAAAATTTGTAAAGAAAAGCTACATATAGATGAAAAATATATTTTAAAGGAAGTGAGGTTGAGAAAATTGAGTTAAAATTTAGTTAACTGAAAAATATAATACTGAAATATAGAAATATGATAGAAAAGTTGAAAGTGAGATGAACAAAAAGTTAGAACATGATGCATGTGATGTTTGAGTATTAAATTGAGTTGATGAAGCTGGAATTAAGACAAGTAAAAATCCATCTAATAATGAAATGTAATATTGCAATATGAAATTATGAGTGGCAAAGTAGAAAGTGAGATGATTAAAAAGTTACTGAATGGTGAAATTTGATATTTCAGTATACATTTAAGAAGGAAAGAAAAAATATTTTGAAATGATGAGAAGATATACTAGGGGACATTGAAATATTCTGATAATTAGTGGTAGATAAATGATTTAAATATCAAAATATTTTCCATCTTTCTTAAGTAAAAATAAAAGTAAAAATATGTGGGTTATCTGGTATAGGATATATCAAAATTTGAGTTTAATTAAAATTTTTTTTTATGGAATCTATCATTATGACTTAAAACTAAAGTGTTAGAAAAAAATAAGTGGTTTATTTTAATTATCTTGCCCACTAGCCCCTGGGATAAAGATTCCAAGAATAAATTTCAAATAATAAGAGTTTCTAGAAAAGAACGTGTTCAAAACTTGTATGTACAGAATGTACTAGAAATAAATTTTTTTTATTTAAAATTAAAGTAAGTGTCAAATTATAAATAAGTAATTTGAATTTATTGTATATAATTGTTTTTATTTTAATTTTAAATTTTATTTTAATATTAATATTTATTTCTCTTAACCTGTCATTGAGCACGGTGTTAGAAATAAAAAAAATAATAAAATTCAAATTCAAATATCAATAACAATAAAAATATCACTACCCAATATAGTGGGTGGACTTGCTAGAAAGTCCTCAACCTGAACTCAGATGGAACTCAGACTGAACTCATACTGAACCCATACTGAACTCTACTTGTACACCCACCTAAAACAGTTCTGCTGAGTGGCATTCATCCCTGATTGTATGGTTCCTTTATCAATATCTCAATGTGTGTTCAATCTGTGGTGAGTTTGGGTCCAAGGTTGCGGACTCACTAGCAAGTCCGCCCTTCATATTGTGTGGTGTATAAAGGAAAATTATTATTTAATTTAAATATTTACTAACTTTACTTTTTTGTAACTAGTTAATTTATTACAAGTTTAAAGTAAGTATTATAATTAATAATTATAAGAAGTAAAAAGGCATGGCTTCATCCAGTAAATAATTAATTATTTTACTGGGTAAGTCTAGCAGCCTGGCTGACACTCCCTCACTCTTAAAAAAATAAAAAAAATGCTATGGTTTTTTCTTTTTATACTTTTTTAACAGAGTAGGAAGATTTGAAATTTCTTTTCCAGGTATCCATGCATCATTTTCAGATGATTTATTCTTATATCTCAATAAATATTCAGTACCTCTTTGAAAAGTGATAATTCTATCATTGAGAATTTTATCACTTTCTGCAGTTTCTGTGACTTCCTGAGGGTTTTTCTTAGGTCTTCTTCTTCTTTTAGGAAATAAGTCACAGTTGGAAGTATAAGGTTTAAGCAAAGAAATTAGAAAAACAGGATTTTTCTTATCATATGGAGAATACAATACAAATTCTACTGCATTATCTCCAACCATTCTTTTAACAACAAATGGTCCCACAAAAGGATCTTTTAATTTGTTGTTTCCTTGTAGATTGAAATGGACAGTAGATATCAACACTTCATCACCCTTGTTAAATGTGTATTCTTTATGGGATTTATCCCATCTCTTCTTTTCATATTCAAATGCTTTATCAATACAGCCTTGAGCATGTTTTCTGCATAGCTGTTGCATTTGAATAAAAGATTTTACTCCAGGGTTTTCAAAATCCTATTACTGGTCTCAAATTTACAGAGTAGTATTGTCAGCCAGTCGTCTAGAAGAAGGAGAATAAGAGGGAAAGATGAAGAGGAGGAAAAGGAAAATAAAAATAAAAGGTTTTATAAAAGATGAAAGAAATGAAATTAATAAAATAATTGAGTTATTTAAAAAAGATGCAACGACTATTTCTTAAGATTGACACAACAGTGATGTCTTATTTATTTCTAATATATTTATTTTAAGTAAGTACTATCTTCAATGCGCAGCAAACAATTAATATTATTAATAGACTTACTGCAACACTATAATATTTATTTACTGTTTAACTTAGACTTATAATACTAATAAAAATAAAATAAATGTGTTGTATATTTTCAAGGGGTCTTTTGGTCTAGAAAGTTCTAATGGAGGTCCAATGGGGCATTTAGGTGGATTATTGGACTTTTAAAGTCAAGGTATGTATAATTTATTTCTTTTGTTTACTTTACTCAAAATTCAAGAGGTAAGGGTTTAAAATATTATTATGATTTATATTTTATAATTATGTTGATGTAAATACTAAATTTATAAAAAATAGTAATAAGTAATTTATTTAATAGATATGTTATAAAATTGTTAGGTAAAAGAATGAGTTAAAAGCACAAAAAGAGAGGGCCTTTTATAGGCAAAAGGTGAGGGGTAATACACGGAGATAACAACTATCAATCAGGGAGTGTGAGAGAAAAACTTATTGAAAAGAAAGAATGTGAACATAAGAAAGGTATACTAAAATGATGCATCAATAAAAAGGTATCACATTATTTGATATAATTTTAGACACATGGATTCTGACCAGAACAACCATGATATGCAGATTGACGCGACTCCGCCCCCTCTGCAATTGGACGTGCCTCTTACGCCGCCTGAGCCTCCTCCTCCCCTGGCTCCAGATCCCCCTCCTCCTGACCTCTCTCCTCTCTTCCCTTCTCCCCTTCTCTACTGATCATATTCCCTCCTCTCCTCCTTCTCCTGACCCTCTTCCCCCCCTGCGAGACCCTACCCCACACCAAAGAAGAGACTTTATTCTTCTCCTACCCCCCTCACAAGATGCCCACTTTGCTGTTCCTCCTCGGACTCCGTAGAGGAATCTTGTGAAAAACACAGGGAGCTCTTCTTCTCTACTCAAGCTGATGGGGATGCTCCAATGTCAGAGGGCTCAGTCACCCCCACCCCTTCCCCCAAAGCTATACTCTCTCCCCTCCCCACCCACCCCGCCCCAGCCAGAGCCTCTATCCAGAACCCAACAAGAGCATTCACCAACTTGGGCCTCACATTTACTCCCCAAAACCTCCTCCCTCATTCAGTCGACCCTAATTCTCCTGCAGCCCGTGTCGTCCGCCTGGTTGGTCTTGACCAGGCCAATGAACCCAAGGCAATCGTGGGTTGCCTCAATAATCTCCTGGGAACTGTCTGAGAACCTCTCAGAAAGGGTACTCGTGCTACAGTGCACATTGCCATGCTGTCTGACATCAAAGCCCTTGCAGCTGCCCTGTCCCCCCTGGCAAATCAGGCTGCTTTTCATCATGCAACTACCCCTGTCGCACCATTGGCTCCCAACAAAGAACCTTCTCTGAAATCTATTGACCAGAATATTGACTCCTTACTGGCCCACCTCTCTCCTGCTAGATCTGCCTCTGGCCCTTCTAGCTCCTCCCCCTCTCACCCGCTGAAACCCACATTTGCTCAAGTTACCGCATCAGGCTCTCCCTCTCTTAACCGCCCTTCCACCATGCCCCCCATCTTTCACTGTCAAGAAATCTAACCCAGAATCACTAGTTTTAAAAGACTTACCAAACCCCAAGCTGCTTTCTTTCATCAACAATTGCATTGCCTCCAAGAAAATTGTGAACCCTTCCAACAACGCAATTATTTGCGTCAAAGGTGTAATGGGACATAGGTCCAACAACCTAAAAATCATCATGAACTCAACTTAAGACCATAACATCCTCACCGGTTCCTGGCAATAATGGCTCCCTCAAGGTCTTATCTACAAACCCCCTACCTTCCCAGTTGTTGCCCACGGAATCCAGACCTATTTTGACTTCAATGACCAATCATGCATCAACTCCCTGATTGAAGACAACCCTGCTTCCCTCAGGTCTCTTTATAGGATCTCTTGGTTAAGGCTCCCTGAAGCTAGGGCGGGGAAGAATCACTCATTGGTTGTACTCCACCTTCATGATAAGTCCGATGCTGACCTCCTTTCCTCTCCCTTCCCCCTGTCCCCTCTTGTGGTATAAGGGCAGATCCACCACACCAAAGCTGTGAACCATGAACGAAGCACTTGTTTTCAGTGCTGGGGCAAAGTTCACCTGTCCATTCATTGTTCCCTCCCTCCACACTGCTCAAATTGCACAGGTCACCATAGCACCAAAATGTGCAAAGAGCCGAATTTGTCATCTCTAGTTTGCTTCCGTTGCATTGATTCCCTCCCTCATGACCACCTTCTCAAGAATTCTCTCACCAATCTCCCCCTCCTTCTCACTGACCCACAAAACTCTCCCCCTATCTTCCACCTCCCACATTTGCCAGTCTGCCCCCATAATATCTTATGAATAGAGAACATATGGCGAAATTCCCATCATCATCCCCTTTTTTCTCCTTCTTCCAACTCAATTGTCACAGATCTTTTTATGTTTTCCATTCCTTGTTTAATGACCCCAATACTAATAACTTTGATATACTTATTTTCCAGGAGCCCTTCCTCTCCCCTGACCATTTCTCTCCTGCTCCAGTCAGAGGATGGCACCTGATCTCTCCACTTCACTCCCCTCCCTCTTCCCCCCTCTCCTATCCATTTTTGTTTCTATGATAAAAAAAGACTCCCCATCCATCTCTTCACTTCTATCCCAAGCCCATCGCTTGATTTTACCCTCCTCCATCTTAACCTCTCACCCACCCCAATTATTTGTGCAAATATTTACAACCCCCCCACTTCTTTCTCCACCTCCCAATTCATTTTTCCCTCACTTCACCCTTTTCACCACCTTCCTATTTTTCTTTTTTCTGACTCAAACTTGCATCATGATTTGTGGGCAGATCCTTCCAAGCATCACTCCAATCACCCAGAGTCTTCATTCTTTATTGACTCCCTCCCTGATCTAAATATGTCTCTTATCTCCCAAGCTGGAATCCCCACCTTTTGCAACTCAAGGTGCTTCACCTCAGTGATTGACCTTGTGTTTGCAAACAGGAAGGCTTCTGATTGGGTGATAAGTTGTATTACAGACAGAGATGGTTCGCTTTCCCATCTCTCAGATCACAGGTCAATCATTACCCAAATCCTCCCTCTCCCCTGCCCTGCCCCTCAGCAGAATTGCTTCAGGAATTGGAAATATTTTGATGAGTCCTCTCTTCATAACTCCCTCTCCTCCTTGCCCCCTATCCCCCCTCTCTCCTCCCCCTCCTCCATTGACTTGGCTGCTGAGAAAGTCTCTTCCATATTTATCGAACTAATGGAAACCTGTGTCCCGCTGCAGCAACCCAGCTCGGTGTGTCACGCATGGTGGAATCAGGGTATCTTGGATCCCCTCAAGAAAAACTGCTAAAGAGCCCTTTGTCACATGAGGCTCTCCCCTGCTCCCCACTTTGAGTCTGAGTTTCTGGCAGCAAGAAAGGTCTTCCATGCAAAAATCAAATATCTTCGCAAGCAACACTGGCAAAAATACCTATCCTCCTTGACTCCCAACACTCTATTCAAACCAGCTAAGTCATCCTTTCATGTGTCTAACCCTTGTTCTAATCCACCTCTCCTAGATACTGACGGATCTCTTGTGACTGACAACCTACTGAAAGCTAAACTTCTCTTTGAAGGCACTTCTGTAGTGTCTATCCCCTGTGACCTCTCAGACATCCCTCCACCTCCTCCCTCCTCTGTCCCCCCCTCCTCCCCTTCACTGTTCAGGAGATCTCAGCTGCTCTACTTAAAACTAAGAAAGGCAGGGCTCCTGGACCTGATGGTGTCCCAAACTCCCTCTTCCACTGTAACCCCCAAGCGGTTGCTGCCTTTCTCCTCCCCCTCTTTCAGAAGTGCCTTGACATGGTTCACTATCTGTCAGCCTGTATGTATCAAGGACTGAGTAAAAAGTTCTTATAAGTTATGTTAAACACATGAACTATACATGGGAACAATAAATAAGAGTACACAAATAGTATACATAAGTAAAATTATGATAAATACACAAAAAATGACATTATAACACCTTATATACACGCATATATCCACCTTTTATAGGTCTTATGTACTTAATATTAAGTTGGAATATGTTAGGGTAATCTTAAGAACCTTAATTATAAGGCTACATAATTTTTAAGTACACTTAAAGCTGTTATATTCATTGTTTTACGCAAAAAACAAGAAATGCGCTTTATTTCACTTAAAAGTTGACTATATGCGCTATATAATTGAGAATATCAAAATTGCGCTTTGACAGATCAATTGGGCTCATTGAGGACTATTGATTTGGTTATTTAAATGCATAAAAATAACACTTTTAAAATTTGGTGTTTTTATGCCAGAAATGGCTTCTGTGTACTGGCCACATACTGCCTGCTTTTTTCCTGTGTGAATAGCTTCATTTTTAGCAAAGTTAGCTTTTTCACACTATAATTACCCCACATTATACGCCCACTGTGGGGAAACACACTAATATAGGCGACAGGCGCTTATTTAGTGTCCTAGCTTAATTAATAGTGCATTGACCTTGTTTATATGCACTAATTTCATTAATAACCTCACTCTTGGCACCTTATTTCATCACCACGCTTAAATTCGCCTAATTTTAGTCAAGGATTTACCTGTGCAAGCGCCTGCCAAGGACTGCATGTAGTTACCCCACATCTCACGCTCTTTTTTAAGTTTTTGGGTGGTTTCTCAGTCAATTTTGGTTATTTTTGGATGGGAATTTCATGTAGTATAATGTCAGGATTAGCCCCTCCATCTCTACTGTAGATCCCCCTTATTATTAAGCTATAATTAACCTTAAAAAGTCTCCTTTATTCTTTTATATCATTGTTTTTCATGCTTATACTCTCTTTTTGTCTTTTCTTTAATTTTGATGGATCTACCTTATTATTAATAGGATTTTAGTGGTTGTTTCTTGTCTAATTATGTTATTGGTCACTAGGGGTGTTTATGGAGAGGTCTATTAGTTGTTTGAGGCATCATTAAAATTGTATTGGATGGTAAATCAAGGGATTTATTGGGGAACTTAGTGTGTATAAAAGGAGGAGGTTTTGGGTCTTGTTTTTCTTCATTCTTTATCACTTCAATTTATCCAATATAACCAAACAAATTACAATACAAATTAATTAGTACTTTTATAAGACTTTTGAATAGTATCTGAAATTATTGAATCTATTTTTCTACCAACTAAAAAGATTGTGAGCCACATATAAGAATAGTGAGAGTTATATTACTGAAACCTTTATTCTGAATTATATTTTACTATTTGTTGGATTTATACTACAGTATTCATATAGGACCATTTAAATCTTCTAGACAAAGACTTTTCAAGCTAGTTCACGTCTATTTAGTTGATTTTAGCCTGAAACTATCCCTCCCCATGGAAGATTGCTAGAACAGTTATCATTCCCAAACCAAATCGCCCTGATTACTCTATCCCTGGCGCTTACCAACCCATTGCTCTCCTCAATACCTTGGGTAAACTCCTTGAAGCCCTCCTCACCAAGCCTCTTTCCTATCTCATTGAGTCAAAACACCTTCTTCCTGACACACATTATGGAGGCCGTCTATTCAGAAGCACCTCCAATGCCCTTCTACACTTCACCACTTGGGCAAAAGACCAGTGGAGGAAAGGTAACGTGGTAGGAGCTTTGTCCCTGGACATGAAAGGCGCCTTTCCCTCAGTGAACACCTTTAGACTCTCACATATCCTACACTCTATGCCTCTCCCTCATAATCTAATTTCATTAATCATTGATTCCTTACAAGGACGGCAAACTAATATTGCCTTCTCCACCTTTGAATCCCCAGTCTCTTTCTCCCCCAAGGGGCTCCCGCAAGGTTCTCCTTTGTCCCCTCTATTATATGTCATTTATAACACTGATCTTTTGACTCTCCCATACCTCTCTCATTCTTCCCTAGCCTTAGGTTACCTTGATGATGTGGTATTCCTCTCCGCTAACAAGGAACCTGAAGTAGTGGTTGATACTCTTACATTATTGGGATCAGAGGTGGCTACTTGGGGCTTCAAAAATGTAGCCGTTTTTGACTTTTCCAAAAAAAAATGGATGCTTCTCACTAAACGCAAACACATCTTAACCTCCCCCCCTTCTCTCTCCTTTAATGGGAGATCTCTCGCTCTCTCCCCTACTCTGAAATGGCTTGAATTTCTCCTTGATCTCTCGCTGTCATTTATCCCTAATGGTAACAAGTTGATAGCAGCAGGCCTCCAATCTGTGGCATCCATAAAACGTCTTGCGTCATCAGGTTGGGGTATCCCATTAAAGCAATACTGCACACTGATTACTTCTTTAGTTCATTCGAGGACTGACTATGCTGCCATTACATGGCATAATCCAAAGAGGAACTCTTTTACTACTAGACTTCTACAGGTGGTTGACAACAAGGCTCTGAGAAGGGCTCTTGGCTGTTTTTGTTCAACCCCAGTCAAACTTCTCCTACATGACTCATCCTCCCTCCCCTGCAAACAATTCCTGGACCTAGCCATCTATAAGGCATGGGCAAGGCTCCTCACAATCCCATCCTCAAATCCCATGGCACACTTGGCAAAACTCCTCCTCTCCTCCCCCACCCCCAAAGTCCACCAACACCAGCTCCACATTCTCTCTCACAATAATATTTTCCCCCCTCATTCCCCCTCTCCAAACTAGATACTTGCCACCCATCCCCCTTCCCTCCTTTGTCCCCCCCCATTTTCTCGGAAGACATTGCTGACTCCAAGGAAGTTGAATGTGCTGAAAGCTCTTGACTTTTGCTCACCAGACCTCATTCATCTTATCTCATTTACACAGACGGGTCAAAATCTGATATGGGCACTTTCTCTGCGGTTTTTGATCCTGGCCAAAACCTCCCCTTTGTGGCACGCCTAGGCAACCAACACCTCTTCTCAGTTTTTGAGTCAGAGATGTTTGGTATACTCCTAGGCCTTTGCCTTTTTATTGCCAACCCTTTCCATTCCCTCTACAAGTCCCTTACCATCCTCTCTGATAGTCAAACTGTTGTTAGGGCCCTTTCCTCTCCTTCCTCTTCAACTCATAACTCCACTTTACTCCAATCCATCACTTCCTCTATATCTGCTATCCTTGAATCCAATCCCAAAGTATCCCTCTCTCTTAAATGGTGCCCTGGTCATTGAGGCATCCTGGGTAACGAGGTGGCGGACAAACTTGCCAATGGCTCCCATGATATGGCCACTCTTGCTGAGTCTCTCCTCTCTTCTGTCGCCCCTTCTCCCTCTATCTCTTCACTTAAGTCACACATTAAAAAACACTCTAAATTCCTCCTTCATTCTCCTCCAAATAGAGACACATTACGGAAGCTTAGGGGTAGATTCAATCCTTCCCTCTGCTTTCAAGTGTTGTCCACTCTCCCATGTGCACATGCTACTGCATTTGTACAATGTCTCTCAGGCCACTCTCCCTTGAAACACTACCTATTTCTATTCAAGGCATCACCCTCATCCCTCTGTTCCCTTTGTCATCTCAATGCTCCGGATACCCCCAAACATGTCTTACTTTTTTGCCCTGCTCATTTAGAAGAGCGCAAGTCACTATTTGATGTTGCCATTAATCATAAAATCAAGTTTGACTCCTCTTCCCTTTCGTCTCCTTCCCCTATCTCTCCCCAAGTTGCTTCCTTTCTCATCTCTACAAAGAGATTCCCTAATAATGTTCCCCTCACCCAGTAGTTCCATATTGCTTCACTTTTAATTGCCCATTGTTTCCCTTAACTGTGCTCCCTGATCCATTTTTACTTAGCTCTTGTCTCCCTGCTCCTTCATGCCCCTAGTTGGGTGAGATTGTATGAAATAAAAAATATATATATAATTTTAGAGTTCCCTTTAATTGTAACACTAAGTATAAAACATTTGATTTAAAATTTTATTTTAATTGAATTTTAAATTTCTTAATAAAGAAATTTGAATTTTTAAACTTTAGTATTTTTAATAAATTTTTATCCCCTTTTCATCTTGTTGTTGAGCACGGTGTTAGGGAGTAAAATTATATGGGACATTATTATTAATTTTACTTAATTACTAAATTTACTTATTGTACTTAGTTAGTTTATTGTAAGTAATATATAAGTAAATATAATTAATTAATAATAAGAATTAAAAAGGCGTGGCTTCATCTCAGTAAGATAATTAATTATTTTACTGGATAAGTCTAGTAGCCTGGCTGACATATATATTTAAAAAAATATGTTAAAAGATGAGTGTAATAAGTGATGAGGCTACAGGGGATTACCCAAGGCCTTTATATAGGCAAGAGGCCCTCTGAAGTGTCATAATAAAGTATATACAATAATATAATAAAAACATAATAACAAATAACTGATTTTTAGTAAGTGTAAGGGGAAATATGACACAATTAACTAAGACACATAAGTTAGAGCCCAAATATCCACCAATTTAAACTCAAAAAGTTACCATAAAATTAGTGAGTAGTTAAATAAGTTTGAGACACATAAAAATAATTAATTTAATTTAAAACATGTCCTATAATCTTTTAAGTAATAACCAAATTAAATGAAAAATGAAAAATAAACTTATTTTAACACGTAAAAATAATGTAATTAATTAATTTAGTATAAAACATGAATAATCAAGTATTTTAATTACTTTTATTAGTGTAAAAATTATTGTAAATTAAAACAAATATTTATTATAACAAAATTACTAATTTTTAGAATAAAGCATTAATAATATATTTAATAAAGTGTTTTAACTTGTTTAATACTTTGATGACACAATTAGGAATCAAAAAAGCACCCAATATTATTTTTTAATAACATATGTAAGTTTTTATTTAATATATAAATTTAATTAATTAATTAAATTACATTATAAGTTAATTTTATACTTATAATTATAATATATGTTTATAATTAATTAATTATTAATTTATTTTCATTAAGGGGTATCAATGTTCAAGGATCTGCAATTAAATTAATTGCGGAAAATAATCTGCATACCCCAATTATCTTCTGCAATTATTTTTGCTAATAATTGGGTTATTAGACACTTTACGTGTCAATGTTCACCTTATATCCGACATTTTTATCCTCAATATTTCATAACCACATCTTGGACAACTTTCTGGATATCCCAGCCTTCCCACCTTGCTGCACACTCCTAACCTCATCCCATCCTGTCATCTACCCTGAAAAATTCTTCATTGAAATTTCCAATCCTCTTTACCATAGACAATCTCTCTCACCAACATCTTGAATTCTGGGCCAGAACCTCCCCTATGTGGTAAGAAAGAAAATATTTTTGATCTATGAATCAAAACATTTATCATTGTATGATTTCATAGCATATTTTGAACAGAAATGGTATGATATTTCTCAACCTCCAGACTTGAGAGGCAGTGTTAGACCTATCTTATTTGAAGTAGATGGTAAATATATTTTCTATTTTATGTGATGAGCTACTGCTTCTAACCAGGATACTGCTGTATTATTTTTATTTTTTCCTCCTCTAAAAGAGACTCCACCTCACTGCTTCACCTCTACTTGATTCCCCACCCTGCAAATCCACCTCGCTTGCCTCCCATTTACCTCCAATAGAAACCCCACTCCTCAAACTTACCTTGCTCTCCATCCCTTCATCTCCACTAGACACCCCAGCACACCCTTTCAACTTTAATTTATGCCTCACCTTTCAAATCCACCTCGCTTTACTCCCATTTACCTCCAATAGAAACCCCACTCCTCAGACTTACCTCGCTCTCCATCCCTTCATCTCCACTAGACACATAAATAAATTATGAACCAATGAATACAAAAATTATTATATTTAACACCATTAAGCATCTCCAAAAAGTAACTAAAAGTCTGACAAACAGTCACTTTAATTTGTACAATTATATATTCAGCAAAACCATAAATGCTTGGCCTTTTTGCCAAAAATTATTTAATACTTTTTTTGCCTGTATCAGCACTTTTCCGGCCCTAATTAGGGGTTTTTAGGCTTTTTTGGATGATGCATCCAACATAAAAGATGCCACACCAGTATAAAACGTCCACAAAAAATGTCAAAAGGGCCAAAAGTTATCATTCATGCCATAAATAAGTAAAAAAGTAAATTTTTTCCCAAAAAATATTAGAAAATTATTGACTTGAATCTTTTGTAAGTTTCCTGAATACAAAAATTACATTCCTGTTACATTCAAAATTTTTGAAATTTATATTTTTTCTCTATAATGATGTCTATAAGTAAAGGTTAATGTGATAGTTTGTATTAATATTAACTTTTTTTATAAATCTTGCTTAATGTGGACAAATTAAATATATGTTCAAGGTACTTAAGAAGCACATAAGAGGGTGGCGAGCTAATTTTTGGGTTATGAGGTGTCAATTGGAGGTGAGAGAGGTGGATTTGATGCTTGGGGCATCAAGTTCGGTTAAAAAGGTGTGTTGGGGTTTCTATTGGAGGCAAAATGGAGTAAAGCAAGGTGGATTTTAAAGGTGAGGCATCAATTAAAGTTGTAAGGGTGTGCTGGGGTGTCTATTGGAGATGAAGGGATGGAGAGCGAGGTAAGTCTGAGGAGTGGGGTTTCTATTGGAGGCAAAAGGGAGTAAAGCGAGGTGGATTTGAAAGGTGAGGCATCAATTAAAGTTGTAAGGGTGTACTGGGGTGTCTAGTGGAGATGAAGGGATGGAGAGCGAGGTAAGTTTGAGGAGTGGGGTTTCTATGGGAGGTAAATGGGAGGCAAGCGAGGTGGATTTTCAGGGTGGGGAATCAAGTAGAGGTGAAGCAGTGAGGTGGAGTCTCTTTTAGAGGAGGAAAAAATAAAAATAATACAGCAGTATCCTGGTTAGAAGCAGTAGCTCATCACATAAAATAGAAAATCTATTTACCATCTACTTCCCATAAGATAGGTCTAACACTGCCTCTCAAGTCTGGAGGTTGAGAAAGATCATACCATTTCTGTTCAAAATATGCTATGAAATCATACAATGCTAAATGTTTTGATTCATAGATCAAAAATATTTTCTTTCTTACCACATAGGGGAGGTTCTGGCCAGGAATTCAAGATGTTGGTGAGAGAGATTGTCTATGGTAAAGAGGATTGGACATTTCAATGAAGAATTTTTCAGGGTAGATGACAGGATGGGATGAGGTTAGGAGTGTGCAGCAAGGTGGGAAGGCTGGGATATCCAGAAAGTTGTCCAAGATGTGGTTATGAAATATTGAGGATAAAAATGTCGGATAAGAGGTGAACATTGACACGTAAAGTGTCTAATAACCCAATTATTAGCAAAAATAATTGCAGAAGATAATTGGGGTATTCAGATTATTTTCTGCAATTAATTTAATTGCAGATCCCTGAACATTGATACCCCCTAATAAAATACTTATATAATTTCATTATGCAATATAATATTGATTTAGATATATAATAAGCATATTTTTACACCCTCTTTTGGTTCCAGTAAATTGACATAACATTTACTGGGTTCCTGGTATAGCCTGGCTGACAAGTATCACACAACTTTGATACCCACTAAGGTGCATGTTCTTACTATATTTAGAAATCTAGCACCAGTAAAAAAATGAGGGGACAAGCTACAGGGAGATATGAAATAATTGATACCATAAAAAGTTTCTGTAATTTTTTAACAGGACCAAAAACGGAGTTTCAGATTATTTTTGACATTTTCAACTCATGATGCGGCTCTGGAATGGAAGTGATGGAGCAAAATGGCAAGGAAAATTCACACAGTTCCACAAAATGAATTGGAGCCTTCAAAAACATCATCAGCTCAGTTTGTTGTCCTGTCAACAAATTTCTACTTTTGTATTTATTAGTGGATATCAAAGTTTTCAAATACTACTTTGCAAATCCAACACCTGTATTAGGAGTTCACAAAATCTAATGCTGAATTTTGGAATTCACTTACCCCAGGGCTGGTGGATTTCAGAGTAAGATACTACTCCAAAATCCCACTCTGCATAGAATTTCGGGACTGGTGGGGAACTTATACCCTCACACAAGCCTGAATTTTTATCATCACCATGTGATTTAATTCATTCAGTTATATTACTGTGCATAGCCTGTTTTTAGACTATTTCTTACCCCTTGACAATGTTAACAAAAAATTCATCGGGCTCAACTTATACATCACTTCAATGCCACTTGGAAAATTATCATTTCCCTTATATGTTGAATTTATGGAATTGATATGAAACAGTGCATGTTGGTTTAAATTGGTTGTAGACCTTAGCACTGATTTCATTTTTCTTTATCCTGAAATCATGAATCTATATATATAAAAGAATTAGTGCCCTAACTTCCTAAAAAAATAGCAAATTCGGCTGCTATCCCAACTGACCCCAACTGATTCCACATTAGGGGGTATCAATGTTTAGGGATCAGCAATTAAATTAATTGCGGATAAAAATCCTTATACCCCAATTATCTTCCGCAATTATTTTTGCTAATAATTGGGTTATTAGACACTTTACGTGTCAATGTTCACCTCTTATCCAACATTTTTTTACTCAATTTTTCATAACCACATCTTGAACTACTTTCTGCCATAACCACATCTTGGACTACTCCCTGGATATGCCTTCTACCTTGCTGCGCACTTCAATTCTCATCCCATTCTGCTCATTCTATCCACTCAGAATTTCTCCCCATTTCATCTATTTGATTCTGCTACTTTTCATCTTGCTATCTCATCTGCTTGTTTCTGCTCCTTTTCATCTTCATTTATAATAACATGCCTTTTCATCCTAGATCTTCTCAAAGGCAGCCATCACCAAGTTGTTCTTCAATTGCCACTACTTCCTCTTTCCCCCGCTCAGCCAAGAAATCATAGACCGTTCAATTAAAAAAAGATGACCATCTCATTCTTATCAACTGGCTGAAAACCAAATCTAACTATGATTCTTGTTTTGGTAATGAGTATGCCACTAAAGTAGGATGGCCCCCTGCATCAAAAGTTAATGGCTATCTTCTAATGGCAAATGAATAATGGAATAAGACCAAGGGAAGGATTGATCTTTTGCCTAAACAGATGTCTGAATGATTCAAGCATTACCGAGCAAAATACAAGAAGGCAAAGGTTCTTTCATCTTCCACTGGTTTTGGGGTTACCGACAAAGATATAACTAAGGGCATAAAATCCATAGACGATAAACTTGAAACTTTATGTCCTTACTTTAAAGAGATGGATGCAATTTTAGGAGAGCGAGCCAATGTTAATCCTGTAAACATGTTGGATTGTGAAGATCCTATCTCCAAACATGATTTTGAAGCAAATCTTTTCCATTCCTCTTCCTCCACTCAAGCCTCCCCTCATTTGAATGAGACATATCTAGATAGCTTTTCTGTAGATCCTATAGGTGATTTAACCCAACCAAATCTAACTCAGGTCTGTTTCTTTTTTCTTTTATCTTATCTTTTCTATTTTTTATTTACTTATCTTTTTCTTATTTCTTAAAAGGCTGATGAACAAACCCAGGATCCTCAATCAACTGAGTCTGAAGGTAGTGACAATAATGAGGAGGAAAATATGACCTTGAACAAGAAGTGTAGGGCTTCAAGTAGTCTAAATTTCCACTCACAAAGAAGACGAAAAAGTGATACTTCATCACAAACCCCTTTTTTGTCTATGGAACAATTTTTAGAGAAACGTGATGCTGGTAAGTGATACCATACCTCTTATTACTTTACTCTACTTTTCTTCCACTTTATATTAATTTTTTATTATCACTCTAGAACAAGTAGAAATTGCTAAAGAGACTCTAAGCTTTGAAAAGAAGAAATATGAGCTCTCTTTAAGGAGGGATGATAGGCTACAAGATTTGGAAGAGAGGAAGTATGAGCTCTCTTTACAGAAGGATGATCGGGCCCAAGATTTGGAGGAGAGGAAGTACCAGCTCTCTTTACGGAATGATAATTGGGCCCAAGATTTGGAGGAGAAGAAGTTTGAGTTAACTCTAAGTATTGAAAAATCAAAAAAAGAGGAGAAGACACTTGAACATCAAAACCTATTAGAGCAGATGAAATATAAGTTTGATCATGAAGAAAATTCCAAAAAGAAAGATTTCTTGATAGAATGTGTTAAAGCTAATAAATCTGTTGAGGAAATTGAACGTTTAAAGAAATTGTTGGATGACTAGTTTGTTTTATTTCTGTCACCGGACGACCTACGCACAAGGTCGAGGATGTTCCTGAAAGTGAGATGAGGGATTTAGAAACTTCTTCGAAGCACAGAGGAATGATTTGAAGGTCACTTGAAGTAAGAGCTACAGGTTCGAGGTATGTTCAAAAAAGAATTATAAGATAGTTTCAAAGGTAATAGGAATTCTTAAGATCTCAAGAAGGGTTGGAAACTCAATAATCAAAGGTTTAGGATTTAGAAATGATTTATTGAGCGAATAAAAGAAAGATACAATAACAATGATTTAACTTAAAGATTTTACCACTATTAAATGTAAATACATTTTATAATTTAATTATAAGGATTATTGAACCAAATACCCAACCCTTTTATATCCTTTATTCCTCCTCGCATTGACCTCCCTTTCATCGCACCATTCCCATACCATTGACCATTACTAACATACACTTAGACCCTCTTCGCTAAATATCCGTCCATGCTCAATTTACCCCTTTTTAATTAATTAACAAAACTTTTAATGAAAACTACTACTGTACTATTACGTTGATCCTAGCACTGTGCGTTGCTTATTGAAAAGGAGACTAAGGCACCCTATTGGGAGATTGACTAATTTAGATTTAGAGTTTAGGCTAGCGCAGTTAAATAGTAAGTACACAAAGGGTAATCGCAGTTGTTATGGAGAATTGCTTTCTGCGCTTTGAGTATAGATTTAGGACTTGATATTATTGATTTAATGAGCTGCTTTTGCCTCGAGTGTCATGTGGCGCATGACAATTTGTCTCACACTTCAACTGTTCATATTTATTTGTACATAAAATTTCCAATAACTTCCTTTATTTCATTACTCTATCTATCATTACTTGAATTTTTGTATTTTAATGTTAAATATTCTTTTTTTAAATAAAATTTTCATGTCTCCTTTGAAAATTTGATGATCCCCCACCCCTGGATTTTTTGAAGTAAGGGGTGGAAGTCATATAAATTTAATATTATTACATAAATTATTAAATAAATATCTAATATATATCAATTTCCCTAGTTTAAAGTAATGACAATTCCTCAAGCCAAAGTGCAGACCAAGTCTAGAAACAAAAGTTTGGGACTTTCCACAGGTATAGGCAAGAGGAACCCCATGAAACAAATAAATGTTATCATGATTACCTGTTATACAACCAAAGGTTGTTGGCTCATCACATTACTTGAGCAAATTGATATATAAAAAATATTTATTAAAAATTTATGAAAAAATATAAATTTTTTGATGACAACTCTAATCCCCATACTTTTTGGATCTAGATAAAGTTTTTTTAAATAGAATAACTTTACCTTCTCTCTTTACCTTATTGATTCTTTGAATCAACTTATGACTGATTTGAAATGAGCAACCAAAATGTGTTAAATCTTGACAGGATTCCAAACCAGGAGGAGCTTTGGTTGTTTGATGAATATCCTTAGAAGAATTCCAAATAGTTTTGATGATACCATTCCCCAAACCAAAATCAATGATGCACTGGTGGTCTGGAAAATATAAACCCTGTCCTTTGATTTTAGCTGGAGATGGTATTGGGTGGCCAGTTATTGGATTGGTATATGAGAATATACCGAAAGTAAGAAAATTGGCATCATTCCTATCGATATGAATCCTATTGTGGAATCCAGAATGAGTGATAATAACATTAGAAAATAAAAGATATTTGTTGCTGATATCTTCCCATTTGGAGTCACACCAATTTGGTATTCCAACTTTGGTTGCAAGTTCATGATTTTTTTCAAATGCTTTATTACAGAGCTTTTTGAGTCGAAAAGCAAGAAAAGAGTTAAAGGAAGGTAGAGTGTCCCATAAGCGAAAATCTTCATCTTTTTGAGCTTTAGTGATATTCTTGACCAAAGAATATATGCCTATCTAATTTAAATGCCTAGATAATAATCATATAAGAGTTTCAGAATCCTTATCCTCTAAATATGCAATATAAAAATGTGAAATAAGACAAGTGAAATTTGGAAAAAAGGCTCAACTTCAAAGGTCAAAATCTCAGCAACCACTGAACCTAATTCAAACCTGTTTGTGGGAAATGAAAGATATGCTTTAGTAGAATCTTCAGTTAAAGTACATGTGATTTAAATAAACCTAAACCTAATTTGTTACATAAAAAATGAAATAAAAATTTAAATTGGGAAAAAAAGGCTCGACTTTAACGGTCAATATCTCAGCAACCACTGAATCAAATTCAAATCTGTTTGTAGGAAATGAAAGGTAGCCTTCAGGAGAATCTTCAGTAAAAAGAACATTAGATTTGAATAAACCTAACCCTAATTCCGAGTCTGATTTTCAAAATTTTACAAAAACTTGAAAAGTGGTAATGAAGATGAGATCAAAAGGAGTTTTATAAGTTCACTGTTATCCAGATAAGAGTCATACATATATTTAAGTATGAAGTTTTCATAAAAGGAGTGAGATATCATATAGGCATGAAAAAAAGGAGATGAAACTTACCTTGATTGAAAAGTAGGAAAAATAGAGTGAGAAAGATTGATGTTGGAATTGTGGGGAAATTGAATATGGAGTAAGTGAAATGCATAAAGAATGTGCAATGTATGTGTTTCAATGAAATGGAGCCAAAAAAAAAGAGAAATAAGGGAAAGGGGGGATAATGACCATGCCAAGGAGGGATGAAGAGTAGGGTGATGGAGCTAAAAAAGAAGGTAAAGAGGGAGAGAAAAAAAGGTTAATTATACCATTGAAATCCAAAATAACCACTTACAAAAAAAATTTAGATAAAAAAAATAAAATAAACAGAAAAAAACAAAAAAAATTATAATTAGTAATCAAAAAATCAAAAAAAAGAATAAAATGACTTACCTGGAGAGATGAGATGACAAAATGAATGAAACCAAATTGTTTGAGGGATGTTGGAGGAGAATAGGAAAAGGATATGAGGGATGAATGAAATAACAAATCACTGACAAAATATGCAATTTCAGAAAATATGTGATTTCATGTTGAGCTGGTGAAAGAAAACCAATGAGCCATCCAAAAAAAAGATATTCACCATAAATTCAAAAAAAAAAAAATGAATATGCAACAAACCAAAATACAAAACCAAGTGAATAAAGTACACAAAGAGGACATTTGGAAAGTATGAAAACATAAAAATTAAAAATTAAAAGCCTTGCAAAGTGAAATGTTGGAGAGTAATTGGCATTATAATGGAGCGTATGCCAGTTGATTGAATGATTTGTGAATCAAGGGAGGGGAGTGCCGGTGGTGGTTCAGGACCCTCTTCTTCATAAAGATCATCCCACTCATCCTTTAAATCAGCTAGAATATTGAGGAGTATTACGCAAGTCAAGATCCAATGATTTGCAGTTTTGATCTCCAATTTTTTTTGAAATTGGATTCTGAGCTCCCGAAGACTAGAAAATTGTCCCTTTAAAATACCTATAGCATGTTCAATTGGTACTCTTGATTGTGCAAGGTGATAATTAAAGGCAGTTTTGGGGTCATTTTCTGAAGTTGCACCACGGAAAGCAGGTATAATGTACTTTCCACTTGCATATGCTAAGTCTGCAAGGAGGTACTGAGATTCGTCAAAGTATGAGTCAGGGGATTGAGAAATCCTCATTCTTTGGAAGATGGAAGAGTCATGAAATGATCCAGGGCAGTCACTGTGAAAAGCAATAAAATTTTTATTGACATTGCATACAAGTTGAACGGCAATAGAGTATCTGGAAAGAAGATAAAAAGTTAGATTGTGAAAGATGAGAACTTGGAGAAGATTTTGAAGAAACCTTTTTTTGCGATCAAAATAATGGTTGCCATCATGAGCAGGCTTTTGACTCAAAGGGATGGTTGTGCCATCAACAAAACCTATACAGCCAGGGAAACCTTCAGCTTGCATTACTTGAGAGGATTCAAGTCTCTGTTCTGGAGTTGGCCAAGCAAGAGTTTGAGACTTGAGGGAAAGGATAGCAATCATACAGCACTTGGTGTATAATATCACGGTATCATATCCTATGTTAAAGAGATTATCCAAACGTCTTACGGCAGCACCATTTCCATTTGAGCCAAAGCGACATAGAGCAACAGCAAGTTGGATGGCAGGATTACGCTGTTTGTTATGAGAATTGTTATGGAAGATAGGATGTTCAGAAATGAGTTGATAAAGTTTGAAGAAAGAATCAGGAGAAGTTCTAAAAAGTTGTGTGAAGTTAAAATGAGGAATGTTGAGAATGGAGGCCAGATCATATCGGGGATCATGATAAAGATTTGGCCCCCTGGTGATGATGTAACGCTTTTTGGAAAGAAAACAAATATAAGCTAAAGCATCTTCCAAATCAGAGTCAGATTTATAGTAAAGAACTAAAAGAAAAGTGATAGCATTCATTGTTGAGTGAAGTAGCTTCCTAGTAGAGAGGTGCTTCATTGTTGTTGGTGGAAGAGATATGTGATGAGGGAAGTGGGAAGTGGAAATTCACTGCCAAATGTGCAGTTGAGGTGTGTAGATAGAAAAAAACTTAAGTGTTTGCCACCAAAATTAAGTGGCATAGAGTGAGGAAAGACTTAAGGATGGCATCAGCAATTATGAGTCATGTGACTTTCTTGCAAATCCATCATGGATGAGATGAGTTTGGGATCAGGAATTAGGAATGGAAATTGGGGTATAAGAGGCGGGATAATGCATTATTGTGGATTTCTTATCCACTAGCCCTGGGGCTAGTGGATAAGAATCTTCCGCAATTAATAATGTCTGATCCCGGGAAAAAAAATTCCTGATCCCTAATTGCAGATCCCTGAACATTGATACCCCCTATTGAATACTCAGGGCTGCGCGTCGCTAGATGCAGCAGCCCCACCAGCAATTCTCATTTCACAACCACTCATTCCACTAAAAACCCATGCTGTGCATGGGTCACGTATGCTCGTATAATAAGAATTAATAATCTTTATTCCAGTTCTGAACATAATGAGCTGATAAAAAATAGGTGATTAATTGGAGAAAAGAGGTTGGTTGGTATAATTAAAAGGGGGATGCAATGGGGAGTGATGATTGTAAATGCCACAATCAAAATTGTATGAACTTCAGGTGAACTTTGATACAGGTGTCACAAAATACTACAGTCTTTCAAAATTCTACGTTAAATTTCTGGTCAAAAATTTCTTGGAAATCTAACATGGGGTTTCACAAAAAGTCCTAACTTTGATACCCACAATTTCATTTCAACTGTTTCAGATTTTCCTGTAGCAAGTCTTTCATTCACACTTCTATAAGAGATGGCAATTTGCATTTCAATAAAATTATTCAAAGACTAACCAACTAGAAATAACATCATTTTCCTCAATTCAAATTAGTTATTATTCTTCTCTTATAGTGAGCGTCAACACTGCTTTTTTTCATAGGTACATCTTCCATCCTGTGGTATTTCATATGGAAAATTCAAATCGGATTACAAGTGACATTGAAAGGGGGAATATGCGTACTAATGTGGGTTCTTTTTTCTTGCCGGTAAATGGAACAGGAAAAACATAAAATAGAAAAACCATTCTTGTAAGAAGTTTTGGGTTTTTTACTAAAGCTCAAAGCTATACTCATCCACACCTCCATCCATTGTGCTAAGCGAATCAATATGATACCGGTATGTAGCCACCAAATTCAAAAATCATATTGAAAAATTTACTGGATCCTTTAAGTTTAACATGAAACTAGCCTCATTGTGATAACAAATTGTTACAAGTTTATGTTATACTTTCGAAGCTCGTTCTCATGGTTTTTGATTAGAAGTTCAACCAATACTGTGAAAGAATAATAAAAGCCTTTAATCTAGCGTAAGTCTTCTCCTCTAGTAACACTGTGGATGAAGCTGAAATCGCTGATAGTAATGCGCTAACCTTTAATCTAGCGTAAGTCTTCTCCTCTAGTAACACTGTGGATGAAGCTGAAATCGCTGATAGTAATGCGCTAACCTGTATGATATGAGATCTACTCGTAAATAATATGGATCACAAGAGAACAGTGTTGTGCTAACCTTTAATCTAGCGTAAGTCTTCTCCTCTAGTAACACTGTGGATGAAGCTGAAATCGCTGATAGTAATGCGCTAACCTGTATATTCAAGTGAGTACGTGTAGAGAGATGAGATGAGATGATGAGCAAAAGAAGACAAAAGATATTTAATTGCAAAGATAAGCACACCTGTATGATATGAGATCTACTCGTAAATAATATGGATCACAAGAGAACAGTGTTGTGCTAACCTACAAACATAGTGGAGTATGAATATAATAGTAACAATAGGAAACTACAGTTAGAGCACACCTTTAATCTAGCGTAAGTCTTCTCCTCTAGTAACACTGTGGATGAAGCTGAAATCGCTGATAGTAATGCGCTAACCTATAACAATAACAATTAAATGTAAAAATCAACTTATGATAGTAATGGTACACACCTGTATATTCAAGTGAGTACGTGTAGAGAGATGAGATGAGATGATGAGCAAAAGAAGACAAAAGATATGGTAATAGATGAACACTTGATAGCTATATATACCATAACTACAACTTCTCACGCTAGCACAATACACTTCTCTCTCTTCTACATACAGTTAGTATCAGTCCACTTCGGGACAAGTAATGCAAAAAAGATTATAATAATAAGTATGAATTAGAATATTATGTATATACTAACACTCCACCTCATTACTTGAACCAATAGTGCGTCGACATTCATTCAGACCTAGATCTGTTCTAAATTTTTCAAATTTTGTACGATCCAGTGCTTTTGTCATGATGTCTGCAACCATGTCGTGCGTAGAGCAGTATTTGAGATTTAATTCGCCATCAAGTACTTTTTCCCTGACCCAGTTGAAATGTACTTCAATATGTTTTGTTCGTTTGTGAGCTACGGGATTCTTTGACAATGCTATTGCTCCTTGATTATCTCCATAAAGTAACGTTCCTTGATTGTTTTCATACCCTAGTTCACTTAGCAGTTTTCGCAACCATACTCCTTCTAATCCTGCATCAAGATATCCCTTATACTCAGATTCAGTGGCTGATGTGGAAACAGTGTTTTGCTTTTTGCTCTTCCAAGAAATAGCACCTCCACCGAGCAGAAAGGCATACCCATTAGTTGATCTACGTGTTAGATTACATCCAGCCCAATCCGCATCACTGAAACCTGTAGGTGCTTGATTGCTAATATTGATTTTCGTGGGTATTAATGTTTTGAAGTCTCGTGAGTACAGTAGGCCAACATTGGCTGTACCCTTGAGATATCTTAGAATTCGGAGTGCCGCTTGCCAGTGAGACTGATTTGGTTTTATGAGGAACTGAGATAAATAGTTGACAGCATGGGTGATATCCGGTCGAGTACATTGTGCTAGATAGCCAATACTTCCAATGATACTTCGATAGTCATTTCCTGTTTTCAGAAACTGAGCGTATTGGTCATCATCAGAGGGTAACAGCTGGATATTTGATTGCATTGGAGTAGGATTAATTTTGCAGTCTGTCATACCGAAGGTTTCTAATAGATCTGCTATGTACTGACTTTGGTGTAGTTGAACAGAAGTACTATTTAGTCGAGTAATTTGTATACCCAGTAGATAAGTTGCTTTTGTGAAGTCATGTACCTTGAAATCCTTCGATAATTCAGCATGAAATTGATGAGCCCCGTGTCCAATGATAGCCATGTCATCCACCCAAATAAACACATATAAATAGTCATCATTTGAATCTTTTCTAATAAATAAACAGGGATCGCTATTGCTGGTTTTAAACTTATGTTTATGGAACCACTTAGATACCTCCTGATACCAGGCTCTAGGTGCCTGCTTTAAACCGTAGAGTGCTTTTTTTAATTTTAAAACTCTGCTACCACCATTTAATTGCTCTATCTCCTTTTTACAGTTCAAGTTTGATCTATCCAACCACTCAGTAAAACCTTCTGGAGGTTGAATAAAGATGTCTTCGTCAAGATTACTGTTTAGGAATGCAGTCTTTATATCAAGTTGATGCATCGGTAATCCTTCAATAGCAGCAAGCGCAAAGATCGTTCGAAGGGTTGCCAGTCTCCCGGTAGGTGCAAACGTTTCGTTGAAGTCTATTCCATGTCTTTGTAGATAGCCTTTGATAACCAGTCTTGCTTTAAATTTGTTAAGGACTCCATTTTCATCATACTTTGTTTTGAAGATCCAACGGGTAGGTATTGTTTTTTGATGATTAGCAGGGACGATACACCACACGTGATTTTCATGAAGTGAGTCAAGTTCTTCTTTAATTGCACTTATCCAGTGTGACCTTTGAGACCCACTGATTGCCTTTCTGTAATTGTCAGGATCTGTGTTTTGTTGTTCGACAAAGTTTATTAAAGCATTGTGGGTACCTTCAAGTTCATTTATCACCTTCCTGGTATGAGATCTCAGGGTGGGTCCAGAATACTGATCTGATTGATTTTCAGGTGGCGGTGGACCAAGGCGTAAGATTAGTCGTCTGGTTACTGGATTTTCAGTATCTGCTGACTGTTCTTCTATTTGTTCCTCTACTGCATCATGAAATTCCTCATCATCTTCAACATTTTGATTTGTTGGTGTCTCTGTTGTGTGACTTATGGTGACGATATTGAACATTTCTTTTGGGCTGTTGCAATCTTTCATAGGAAACACTGACTCATTGAATGTGGCGTTGTGAGTGAAGATTATTCTTTTTGTTTGAATTTCCATCAACTTATAGTTGTTGTTTCCTTCAGAATACCCAAGTAGAACACATCTGGTGCCTGTCGGAGCAAACTTATTTTTCCTCTGTTGTTTTGGAATATTGGCAATAGCTAGGCATCCAAACGGGTGTAGATGTGTTATTTTTGGTTTTCTGCCGGTAAGTGCTTCATATGGTGATATCATATTTGCAGCCTTACTAACTATCAGATTTTCCAAATATACTGCTGTTATTACTGCTTCTCCCCAATAGCTAAGTGGTAGCCCTGATTGGAACAGCATCGCTCGAGCTTTCTCGGTGGTGATTCGATTTCCTCGCTCGCTGATTGGGTTCTGCTCAGGTGTATAAGGCGCAGTGATTTGATGGAAAATACCATTGTCTTTAAGGTATGTTTCAAATTTATTCGAGCAGTATTCTCCTCCTCCATCTGTTACAATAGTCTTAATTTTTGATTCACAGATATTTTCATATTTTGTCTTAAATTCCGTTAATTTAGATAGTGCCTCATCTTTGTTTTTTAACAGGTATACTGCACGAGTTGAAGTTAATCCATCTGTGATCTTCATATAGTACTCATAGCCACTGTTGGTTGGTGGATTGATTCTGCCACTAAGATCGGTGTGGATCACTTCCAGAGGTTTCTTTGGTGTTGGAAAATGTCCTTGAAATGGTAGTTTCTTCGCTTTTGTCATTTCGCAGATTTCACAGAAGAACTGACTGTCGTCCAACGTCTCACCAACAGTTGACTTTGTATACTTCGAGTTTGGATGTCCCAGTCTATCATGCCACATTTTTACAGAGCAAATCAGTGCGGACTCAGCTGGTTTGAAGTTTCCACGCATTTTGCAAAGATTGTTCTCGATATCTGCATTGAATTTAAGATTTTTATTACTGATGATGCATCTTTCGGGATTCTTAGCAAATTCAACTTGATAATTTTTTCTCCAAAACTCAATAGTTGCCACAAGATCATACGGTAATTTAGGTACATGTAGTGCATTAAGAGTCACAACATTTTTCCCTTCAACCAATTTAACAGTTCCCTTTCCAACACATTCTGTGTTTTCATTTCCAGTCACAATATCGAACTTAGTACTCTGATATGTCCAGAAGTACTTTCGGTTTCTAATCATCGTTGACGTGGCTCCTGAATCAAGGATTGGTTTCAGGTTGGTGTTGTTGTCGATAGAAGAGATAAGAACATACTGATTGTACGCCATCATAGCTGACTCATTAGTTTTTTTATTCTTCTCAGCCATCTCTTTCTTCCATTGATCGCGTTGTTCGACCCAGCTTGGTTTTCCAACCTTCTCCCAGCATTCGCTTTCAAGATGTCCTGTTTTATTACAGTACGTGCATTTCTTTCGCGGTTTTCTTTCTCTGGACTTCGACGTTTCAGTTTTACTTGAGTCGGCAATAAGGGCTTTGCTAGTCTTAGATTCGTTCGATTGGTTGTCCTGAAGATTGTGAAATTTGCTAGTCTGTTCGAGTACTGCCAGGACATTCATCATGGTTACCTTTCCAGAAGCCAGGATATTTTGAGCTGTGGTTTGATATTGATCAGGTAATTTCATAATTATTTGAGTAGCTACAGTGTCGCCTTCATAGCTGATTTTAGCATTTCTCAAATTTCGTAGGACTTTTCGGATATCGTTAATAAAGGTTTTGAGATCCGTAGTGTAAGTCAGATCATTTAATGATTTGTAGGCAGCGGCTTTAGTGAATTGATTTACTTCAGCATGTTTCTCTTTCAGTTTCATCCATGTTTTGTATGGATCTCCTTTTAGCTCTGGACTGTCGCAAATTAGCATCGTGTTTTCATGGTCAAGATGTCGAAGAGTCATTGAATACGCTTTCATGTTTGTCTTAAGGCGCTTCTTGATCTCATTTGCACTTGGAGACGTGATTGTTGTCCCATCTTCTTTTTCAGTAGTTGTTATTATAAACTCGTTTTCGGTTACTTCCCACAGTTCATTTTCGAAGAGAAGACCTTCCATGTGAGCAGCCCAGGTAAAGTAATTGTCACTTCCGAGTTTTGTGTCATTTTTGTTTTCAAGTGCAGAGATTAATTCACGGATGCTATTGTTGTCCATGTTACTAGTGTTACTAGTTGTTGTTTGTGCTTAAGTACGTGAGCTGGTACTGATAATGTGAAAGAATAATAAAAGCCTTTAATCTAGCGTAAGTCTTCTCCTCTAGTAACACTGTGGATGAAGCTGAAATCGCTGATAGTAATGCGCTAACCTTTAATCTAGCGTAAGTCTTCTCCTCTAGTAACACTGTGGATGAAGCTGAAATCGCTGATAGTAATGCGCTAACCTGTATGATATGAGATCTACTCGTAAATAATATGGATCACAAGAGAACAGTGTTGTGCTAACCTTTAATCTAGCGTAAGTCTTCTCCTCTAGTAACACTGTGGATGAAGCTGAAATCGCTGATAGTAATGCGCTAACCTGTATATTCAAGTGAGTACGTGTAGAGAGATGAGATGAGATGATGAGCAAAAGAAGACAAAAGATATTTAATTGCAAAGATAAGCACACCTGTATGATATGAGATCTACTCGTAAATAATATGGATCACAAGAGAACAGTGTTGTGCTAACCTACAAACATAGTGGAGTATGAATATAATAGTAACAATAGGAAACTACAGTTAGAGCACACCTTTAATCTAGCGTAAGTCTTCTCCTCTAGTAACACTGTGGATGAAGCTGAAATCGCTGATAGTAATGCGCTAACCTATAACAATAACAATTAAATGTAAAAATCAACTTATGATAGTAATGGTACACACCTGTATATTCAAGTGAGTACGTGTAGAGAGATGAGATGAGATGATGAGCAAAAGAAGACAAAAGATATGGTAATAGATGAACACTTGATAGCTATATATACCATAACTACAACTTCTCACGCTAGCACAATACACTTCTCTCTCTTCTACATACAGTTAGTATCAGTCCACTTCGGGACAAGTAATGCAAAAAAGATTATAATAATAAGTATGAATTAGAATATTATGTATATACTAACATACTGCGTGGTCAGTGAGACAGTTTTCATAATTTGTTTCTCGCATATGAATTAATCGAATGATCAATGGGTTTTCAATAGGGCTTCCACCAACCGCCCACATTTGGTCCAGTAATTTGTACAGGAGAATTTTTTCTTCTTCCGAGCCCCACGTGTCTTTATGCTTGGTTTTCACCAGTCCAATCAAAATTCTGCTCTTCTCAATCAAAGTATGTGAAGTTCTATCGGGCTTGATAAGTTCGAACAAAGCACGGCCAAGTTTCCCAGTCTCTCTCGTGATTTTTCCGTCCTCTCTCTGTTTCCGAATGACTACAATATATGGCGAGTCAAGTAAAATTTTAGACAAAATCTTAAAATGCTTCATAATTTAATGAAAATATTCCTCACAATCGTCAGTCGCTTCGGTGGGGTAAAAAAGTGGATCCGCTTTAAAATAGTCGCCATGTCAGCTTGTTTTGTCTCACTTTGTAACGGTCAGATGTCGTTTTTCATTTTAAACCCTAACCTAATTTGTATCTCCAAGAGAGTGCATGAAGTACGCCGAATGACTTATTTCTTATTCTGATAGATCCTTTGCCTAACATATTTATCAAGGTTTTCATCATTTCTGCAATCCATGGAGCTCGCTGAGGTGGAACAAATTCTGAAATGACTGCCCATTTACAGATTTCGACTGCTCTACAATATCTTATATCCTCATGCGGTTCGTTGGTATATTGAAAAGAGATCAAGTAGTCAAGCCAGCGCATAAGAACGGTTGGATCACACTCTTGTTCCTGGTAGCCCCTAATGAAACTGGTTGCTTCTGCACTTATTCCAGGAAATGTTAGATAAGACGAGTCATCTACTTTTTTTACATCGACTATAGGAGTTTTTTACTGTGAATTACGTGAGAACCTTAATAGCTGCATTAGGTGACTCACATTTCTCCATAGATTTCTTTGCGTATCTCACTATCGGTATTAACCGTTGGTGAAAAATGATTTTTTATCATTTTAGAGATTGGATTCAAGATATTAGCCAAGTTCACTACTAGAAAAATAAAGAAAAATTACCAGCTTCATTAGCTTTTTTAAGCTCATATAGTGACGCATCATCTATATAGCTTTTCAAAGTACCCTTTTCTTTCCAGAAATTCTCAATTAAGTATGCTTTATATTGATAAGCCTCAAGATGATTGTTTGATGAAAACATCCCCTTCCAGCTCAATTTTTCCGCTTGACGAGCCTTCAACAAATCTTTCAAAAGTGATATGTTTAGAAGAAAGAATGGTGCTTCGTTGGCATGATTCGAAACCTTCTTGATTGATGAAACTATCATATCTTCACTTTCCTTAGGCTTTTTTATGTCTAATTGGAAGTTTAAAATTTATAGTCATACACATCTCCTAATAAAAAGAATGGAAAGTATAAGAAGTAACCTGCATCCTTGCTTAAGCTATTTTCCCGTTCCTCTTCCAAAATCTCAGAGCTAAGAGATTCCCTATGCGTGTCTGGGGTATGTGATCTTCCATTGCTTAAAACTGAAAGCTTTGAATAATCTGCGTAAAATCTTTAAATCTCCACCGTCCCTGTTACGATTAAAAGGTGGGAAATCATAATCACCTTTAAATATCGTTGGGCTACCTGTGCTTCCCCGTGTTGATCCAGCAAAGTCTTTCTGAGCTGGAAAAAGGCTTGGGAAAAGATTTTCATTGCCTGCATGATTTGTAAAATCTCCGACTTCCATGCTAGGACGCTGGTGGGCTGGAAATGAAAATCCATAATCAGTCTTTTGTGAGTAACTCGTGACAAGTGATACTTACCTTCCAATTTTGTTGTAATGTCAGTGTTTTCATGTGTTGAACCTGGGATGCCTTGCTGAGATGGAAAAAGACTGGAAAAAGAAGGTTCATGACCTCCCCGATTTGTAAAGTCCTCGGCCATCATTCTAGAGCGCTGTTGAGCTGGAGCTGAGGAAGCATAATTAGTGATTTAATGAGTTAAATGATAAGGGGGGGGGGGGGGGTAGAGAGATATCTACCTTCCAATTTCGTTGGAGTGTCAGTGTTTTCATGTGTTGAAACTGGGATGCCTTGCTGAGATGGAAAAAGGCTGGAAAAAGAAGTTTCATGACCTCCCCGATTTGTAAAACCCTCAGTCACCATTGAAGAATGTTGACTAGCCGGAGCTAAATATTCAGAACTGCCCCAAAACTCATTCAGGCCACCAAAAGCTAAAATGTCGTCAATGGTCTTCTATCAAGTCTTCTGAACTTCCTAGTGGTTTGGTTATATATCGTTGAAAAAATATTTCTTACGTGAAAATTCCAATGGACTGGCGGGGTATTCGTCAACTGGAGAAAAGTACCAATCATAACTTCCAAAATCACTGAAGGCACCAAAGTCATGGATTTCTGAAGCTGAAAACATGAATTTAGGAAATTAAATAAGCTAAATTATTAGTTTTTCAGTTTTGGATTTCAAAACCCAATTCTTACCTGTAGCATCTAATGAACTACCGGCTTGTTGGCTGCCCGTAGTTGAGTACCGATAACCTCCAAAGTCACTCAAGGCCCCAAAATTATGGTCACCAATGGCTAAAATAACATGAAAAACTCCTCAAATCTCCCGCAGCCAGATTTTTTTAAAGAGAAACCGGTCCTACCTGTAGCAAATGATGAAGTGTCAGGGTGTTGTCTACCTTGCTCTGAATACCCATCACCTCCAGGATCACTCAACCAGCGAACGTGCTGATTTCGAAAATCTAAAATAGCAAAAAAAGTCTCTCAAATCAGCTTCCGCGTTAATTTTTTGATCTTAAACAAGTAGAAATTCCATAGCTACCTGTAAAATCTAATGGTCTTTCAGGGTGTTGGCCTGCTCCTAGATCAGAATACCTTTTATCACCACCAGAATCACTCAATCTAGCCAATTTGTGGCCTTGAAATGCCAAAGTAACGAAAATAAGCTATAATATCTGCTGGACCGATATTTTTTTAGTTACTTAGTTTATAAACCACCTTACCTCGAAAATCTATTGAGTTAGCATCGTTTTCACCAGCAGAAGCTGAAAACTCTGTTGAACTGAGTCCTCCTTCGCCACTCCAAGGTTCAAGCCTCCTTTTTCCAGTAGATATTTGTGTGTCGTGGGTGTCGTCCAATGGCCACTTAATATTGTAATGCGCATTTTCATGACCTTGCACATTCATACAGAGAAAGGACCAGTATACAAAAATTAGGATCTGGTCCATAAGCCCATGTCTGCTAGGAAGAGAAACCATATTTTTATCAAATTTTGAATATCGAGAGCGTAATCTGAAGAGGACTTCAGCACTCTAATAATTTTTCATGCCACAAATTGTACGGTATCTATTATATACCTGAAGGGACTGTGTTTAAGGCTCACTAATTAATCGGCCGTTAGTCGCACTAACAAATTGTAAAAAAATGGCCGCACTTACAAGATATTTTATCCGAGTTCCAAGAGAGGCTAAAATAACTAATACATTTATTCACCAAAAGGGCCACTTAATAGTGGACCAACATTAGTTGACACACTATATTAACGTATTTAAGTAAAAGCAGAAAGAGTGAAGTTTCTTAGGATAAAAAGGTAAGTAGCAACAAGAAAGTAAAAAATGTATGTGCACCGTAAAAAATTACGAAAATGATAATAATTTGATTAGATAGTGTCCCACTAAGATATAAAAGATGAGCGATAACAAGTAAAATGAACATATATCAATGTACACAATAGGAAAATGAACCTTTAGTTAGGTGAAATAGTGCAGGATTCATCACACGTATACCTTAAAGAGAGTAGTCTTGAAAATGCACTCTAAAAAATTATTTCTTATGGACTCAAACTGTGTACCCAAGTATAGTCAGTTATGATGATACAAACATAATCCCGCCCTAATTGAAGAATTATGTTACAGTATCAGGTTGCCAAACCCTGAGAGCAATTAAGAACCACAAAGTATTTAAAATTGATCGACAGCTGGTTGGGTCATGTGTTTAAAAGTCAGTCCTGAATTTTTTATCCTACCCGATGATAAGTTACTCCTCACAAATCGTTACCTGAGTTTCAGCTTGATGATTACTAATAGTTTGATTTTTCAGTCAGTACATACATCCAAGTCACAAAAGCTTGCAGAATGTTTGATGAAAAAATCAAAGTTCCCCTCACAAAAGATATTTTGCCTATTCAAAAGGGAGCACCTCCGACCTAAACCTGACCCTTTTGAATAGGCAAATAATTTTTTCGTGAGATTAACTTTGGTTTTTTCGTCAAAATTTCCGCAAGCGTTTGAATGTTGAAATTCTGATTTAAGATGTAAGGTCTGTTTGGAAATCCACCATGTTTCAAGGGGTTCAAGGGTTTGTTAGTTTTTCTTTTTGAGGAGGAGATCTGAAGGGAATAAAGAAGAGTCAATGCCGCCCAGAAGAATTATTTTTAATCACCCGCCGACAGGGCAAGTCGTTCTTGTCAGCTCTACTCGTTCCCGGTGAAAGGCTGGAGAGGTAGGTAAAACACGGGGGGGAGGGGTTGGGTTAAACTATGCACTAGATGTATAGTACATTATTTGGTTTCAGGTAATGACACTGTGCGTGGCTCTCGAACTGACCACATATTAGCCCAGTGTTCGCATTTCACTAATTTTATTTCCTTGTTTGTATAGATAACTCACCCAGCTCTTTTATTTTCGTCAATTATGTTTCATTTTGCTCATTGTCATTTAAGTGCTAATGATATCTTTTTTCTGTCTACTTCTTCACATAAAAAATATTTGTTTATTCCCCATTATTTTTCAGTCCAGTTTCCTCGTTACTATTATCTTTTCTTGTTACTCTAGATATTTGTTTATCAATTAAACTTAATTGATTTTTGCACAGACCCTAGTAATAGCATATGTCTCTTTGGGTCTATATACTTCTTGCTATTTATAGTAGTTTCCCCAGCGGCCTGATACTATTTCTAGGTAATGTCATCTTCCTTTCTATCTATACTTATAATACTTGTTAATCTCATTGTGAGCATGTGCACCATGTAGGTTGGTTGCGTTGCTCAATAGTAAAGGCTCGAGATACTGATCTCAAGACTTCTGCTGTTTTGTTAAAGCTTTGAGCTTTCCTAACCTTTATACTTCACAATAATTCATACCAAATTTATTTTTTCCTTTCTCTTGAATCCTTCAAGACTACAATATTAATATAATCAGCTCATCTTTTTCCTTCATTTATTTCTAAGGTATATGGATTCAATTGAGTTATGATGCTCCAACTTTAAATATTATAGGGTTATGCACAAATGGAATAGAATAAGAAATATTTTTAAAAAAATAAGCACTTTTTACCCCTTACACCATGAAAAAATAAGGGAACTTGCATACAAGTCCCCCTTCTTTTTGTGAAGGAGAAGTCTTGGGTCTTCGGTATAAAGCAAATGAATAAATTTTATTCAAATAAATGAGCCAGTTATACCTGTAAATAGGATGGACTCGCTTGAGTAAATTTCAATCAGTATATAAGAAGTAAGTGCATCAAATAAAAAGGTCCTTTGGTATAAAGCGAATGAATAAATTAGTAATGCATGACTTATTCAAATAAATGAGCCAGTTATGCATAGAGATTGTGATAAGGGTAATAGAAGTTTAGTATAATTGAGTAAATTCAATATGGAAGTAAATACATACCTGTAAATAGGACGGACTTGCTTGATAGAAAAAACAGAGGAAGTCAATGCTTTTTAACTCAGAGAGTCTGGTCATTTACAGGGGTAAGGGCATCTCCACTCTTTTTGGTAAACCCCTTTGGTATGCATATTTTGACCCTGGCAACATCACCCGTTCCATTAAGACCCATTGTTAAGCCCTCATTTCAGCAATTTGTTGATAAGGGTCAGTAATATTACTGAACACTCACCACGGAAAATCTGGGGGTGAACTGCTAGCAATCCCCTCTCTTTGAAATCCAGAGTGTCTCTTATTATTCCAGGGTTATTCTCACTTTATAACAATATACAAAATTGTATTGGAAGTACATTTATTCTCAGATTGATTATAGAGAGAATATCAACTGATTCCAAATTATGCACAAGCTGATCCTCCAGAACTTGATTTTGGTCCTCTGTTGAGCACAAATTGAGCACAAATTGATCTAACCTAAGCTTATGCATATATAATAATTCAGGATACTTGCTCTATTAAATTTGATAATAAAATAAAATATTTATGAATTTATATAAAAAATAATTATTATGTAAGATATTACATTATAGATTTAGGCATCATAGGAGGGCACTTAATAAAACTTAATTATACTATGTGACACCTTAATACTGTATCACACAGTTTGAAGAATTTAAAACAAAATGTGTCATGATGGGAAATGAAATTGCTTGGACAGACACTTTCAAAATTAATACTGACCATAATACACAAATATGAAACCTTATCATCTATCCAATAAAAGATTTTCCTTCTAATAAATGGATTTTTCTAAGTTACTCCCTGTTAAAAAGTGTCCTTGTGAGGTTTGTCTGACCTTCAGGGGGATAATTTGGCCTCATCAAACTACTTCTATTTCCATGATTGACCAAAATATCATCCTCATTTCCATCTAAAGAATTGATCTCACCTGACTGTGGCTGATCAAAGGGGTCCACCACAAGTTTAGCCAAAATTTTGGTGAACACTTTTTTGATGGATAGTGACTAACCAATGCTTTCCAAAATTGTCCACCTGAAGTTAGGCTAAACTTCAGGAGGATAAATTTATAATGAATACCAAATTAACTGAAGAATACTTTTGCCCTAGCTACTCTGCATCATAAAAGTGTCCAACTGAGGTTTAGCCATAATTCAGGCAGACACTTTTGGAAAGGCACAGTCTGATGGGATTAATATCTATATATGGCAATAAGTATGAGTTTTTTATCAACATGGAACTAGAATTAATTTAATATGGCCAAAGTGTCCACCTGAAGTTTGGCCAAAATACAGGTGGAATTTTTATGAGGATTACTTGATGAAATGAAGAAGACTTGAAATTACTTTCCATCATAAAATTTTCAAGCTTAAGTTAATCAAAAATTGTGATGACACTTTTGCCAGATCCAGTCATATGGGATCAACTCTCTATATGACAATGAGAATCAATTTTTAGTCAATCATGGCATTAGAAGTAATTTGATATGGACAAACTTTCCACCTGATTTTTGGCCAAAAATAAGTTGGAAATGTTTATGAGGAATACTAGATTAACTAAAGAATACTTGCACCCTACTACTGTCCATCATAAAAGTGTCCACCAGAAGAATTCTCAAGCTTGTGGTTGACACCTTTGGCCTGGTCCGGCCATATGGGATCAATTCTACATATGGAAATGAGGATGTAATTTGGTCAATCATGGTACTAGAAGTAATTTGATATAGACAAAGTGTCCAACTAAATATTGTAAAAAAATCAGTTGAAAATTTCATTTAGTTTTTCAAAAAATCAAATTAAGTACAATTTTATTCCTGATGGTGCCCATTTTATCCAACACCTCTTCTGAGCCTTGAAAGTAGGCATTTAGCTTGAATTTTAAATTTCATATAAAATCCCTTCTATTCAACCTATTTCTTTTTATCCCTTTTTTTCTTTTAGATATCAATTAATTTTATGTAAAACAAATCATTTTCATAATTTTTTACCTGTATTTAATAAAATTATTAAAGGTTTAAGATCACCCTGTAAGCATTTGGAACATGTTTTTTTGCAATACTAATAAAAATAATAATATACTGGTGACAAAAAATTGATCAAATGATAAAATATTAATAAAACAGAGAGATCAAGTACCAGTGGATATTTTTTAAAAAAATACCAGTTGCACTGAAGAAGAGCTGCACCCTAGATACCAACCATCAAAAAAGTGTCCAGCACAAGTTCGGCCGAACTTGTGCTAGACACTTTTGGTCAGGTGCAGTCATATGAGATCAATTCTCTCTATGGCAATGAAAAAAATTATTTGATAGAAAACTTCACTAGAAGTAGTTTTATATAGCCAAATTTTCTACCTAGAGTTCATCCAAACCACAGGTGCAAAATTTTTTATCTTTAAAAAAAGTAAATTTAGTACAATTTATCCCTGATGGCTCTCATTTTCTTCAACACCTCTACTGGCCTTTGATAGTAGGAATATTACTTGGAGTTATTTTTTCATATTTGATCCCTTTAACTTAATTTTTTATTCCTCATATTGCTTTTGGATATCAATTAATAATATTTAAAATAAATTATTTTCATATTTTTATACATTTATTTAATAATATTATAAATGGCGTAACAACACCTGGTATGAATTTGTCACATGAGTTTTTTCTATACTTATAAAATTAATAATATAATGGTGACCAAAAATTAATAAAATGATATTTATGAGTGAGGCAAAAAGATAAAATACCAGTAGACATGTTTGTAAGAAATACTAGATAAACTGAGGAAAAATTTTACCCTAGATACTCTCCATCATAAAAGTGTCCAGCACAAGTTTGGCCGAACTTGTGCTGGACACTTTTGGTCAGGTGAAGTCAGATGGGAGCAATTCTCTTTCTGGAAATGAAGATAAATTTTTGATAAAAGTTACACTAGAAGTATTTTGATATGGAAGAATTTTCATCCTGA
Source organism: Hemileia vastatrix (assembly GCA_030280995.1). NCBI lineage: Eukaryota > Fungi > Basidiomycota > Pucciniomycetes > Pucciniales > Zaghouaniaceae > Hemileia > Hemileia vastatrix. Next base: position 2,809,973 of record JASXTE010000008.1, on the reverse strand, counting down.
TGTTTTGGTAAAGCTCAAGTGGATTCTTTTTTTATTTTTACAAAAAAGAAAATTAAGTGCAATTTTAGCCCTGATTGTGCTAATTTGATTCAACATCTCTTTTTTCTGTTTATGGCAGGAATTTAACTTAGATTTTAATTTTCATATTTAATTTCTTTTATTTTACTTTATTCCCCCCATATTTCTTTTGGATAGAAGTTTATTTTTTGTAAAATAAATCATTTTCATATTTTTTTTACCTTTATTTAACAATATTATAAAAGGTGTAACAACACCCACTATTCATTTGGCACACAAGTTTTTGCTATACTGATAATATTAATAATATAATGGTGACAAAAAATTAATCAATTGATAAATATGAGTGATGCACAAAGATTGAATAACAATGGACATGTTTATAAGAAATTCCAGATGATTTAAAATGACTTACAACCTGGCTTCTCTCCATGATAAAAGTGTCCAGCACAAGTTTGGACAAACTTGTGCTTGACACTTTTGGTTGCATGCCGTCAGATGCAATCAATTCTTTTTATGCAAATGAGACTGAATGATGACTCCATCATTGCACTGAAAGTAGTTTTATATGGACAAATTGTCCCCCTGAAGTTTGTCCAAACCTCAGGTAGACAATTTTTTACTTGGTAAAAAGTAAATTTAATCCATGTTAATCTATGATGGTGCCCATTTTTTCTGAAGCCTCTGTTAACGCCATAGAAGCCAATCTAACTTTCATCCACTTGACATCTCAACCTCTGGATAGCTCACAAGATGGCGATACAAGTTCTCAAGAGGATACTAGTAGTGAATACTATTCAGTTACAGATGAAGATAAGTATGTTAGGATCATAGGAGACATTATCCATAAGAAGGTTAAAATGTGAAGGTGGCAATGGAGAATAAAGACTAAACATCTGACATTAAGGAAGGGCGCAAAAGACATACTTAAGAAAAGAAACAAAACCACTAATGTCTCATGCTCGCAGGATAAGTTTGTATTTATAAGTAAGAAGGTCAATTAGCGCAAAGCGCAAGATGTAGGAAAAGTTAATGTTAAAAGAGTGAAAGGTATAGCAACTATGTGGGAGAAACTAAATCCAAAAGTAATCAATTGTTATGTGAAATGTTTTAGTAGAAAAGCGTATCATGTACACTATTACTCTAAGGTATATAAATGAGCATGATCTTGTAGAATAGTTAGTTAGTTAGTTAGTAGAACAATTTTTTGTATACATTTATTTGAAATTTGTTTATATATGAGAAATACATTTTATTATATTTAAAAGTTTTAATTCACCAGTTCAATACATTATCAGTACCGTTGTGTCGTAACACCTACAACTATGTCAGAATCAAACAACAACAATAACGGAAGTAATCCTCGCTGCCTACTAAATGAAAGTAACTATTTTTATGGTCCACCATCATGGAAGCCGAGCTAGACTATGTGAAATGCCTCGATTACGTTATGGGAAGATCCACCGAGCAAGAGGAGGAGTGAAGGAGAAAGGCTTACAACTTGATTATACGAAGTCTCAACGATGACCACGTCGCGATGATTGCCAGCGAGTTGTTTGGGGAAAAGAAGGGAGATGGAAAGATAGCTTGGGATTTGTTAAAAGAAAAGTACGCCGGAGGGGATGCACAAGGAAGAAGAATGGCGTTTACTGAGTTATTGGGGATAGAATTCACCAATGCAAGTCAATTCGTCAAAGAGGTAAGAACGATAAACAGCAAAATAAAACTCACCGGATTGAAAATCTACAACGAAGTATTGTCGTTGCAAGTACTCCACAAGTTACCCAAAGAATATGAGTCATTCATCAGAATACTCATACAAGGAGAAGAAGTTCTAGGACTTGAGGAGGTTTTGAGACACCTGGAAAAGGACAGTAAACAGTTTGCAGCAAAGAAAGGAGAAACTTTTGCAATGTTAACGGCTACATCCACAAAGAAAAATATGAAGTTCTATAATTGTGGCATTATGGGACACTCTGCTCGCGAGTGTAGAAAACCCTGGAGTAAGTACAAGTATGCACCCCCCAAAAACGCAAATGTAGCCGAAGCTACAAACAAATCAAAGGAAGGAAACAGTGTGGCGTTCTTGGGAAAAAGAATCCTCAGTAATGAAGAGAGCGACAAAGAATGGCCAAACAAGAAACAAGAGATCAACTACGAGCTGGAAATTTTTGGTAATGAGGAGAAGTTCCTTTATGGAGAGGACTATGGGAGTGATGTTGAAATCTATGTTGGTAACCAAGAGGTGCCAAAATTCTCTTTCATAGGAGCAGTTAAAGCTAACATGTGCCTTACCCCTAGTAACAAGATACTCTTAGACTCAGGAGCCTCGGAACACATGTTTAAAAAGAAGGAAGATTTCGTGAACTTTCAAGACTTTCAAGGCAGTGTAAATATTGGGGAAGTAGGAAGGACGGTAGATATAAGAGGGAAAGGAGATATAGTAGTATATAATTCTGACAATAAAAAAATAGTTTTCAGAAATGCATACTACATTCCTGATTTACTGTACAGTTTAGTATTGCAGGCATTAATATGGAGTGGAGGAGCACAAGTAGTTAAGAAAGAGAGAGAAAACTTTGAAGTAATAAGAGATAAAAAAGTTGTAATGCGTGGAAAAATAAGAAATAACTTACCATTTTTGCACTTGGAGAGAGAAGTAATGAGAGCTCAAGTATCAGTAAAAGAGCATAATAGGTTAGGGCATCCAGGAGACGGCACAGATTGTGATAGTTGTAAGCAAGGAAAGAAGACAAGGAAGCCATTTAAAACTGAGAGGGAAAAGACGAACATGCCCGGAGAAGAACTATCAGTGGATGTGATGGGACCAATAACGCCAATATCTTTAGGGAGATCAAGATTTTCACTTACAGTTGTTGATACCGCAACCAGATACGTCTGGATAAAAATCTTCAAATACAAAAGCAAGAGTGAAAAAGAAATCAAAGGGATAATACAACATTTGCAAAGGCAAAGAGGGATAATAGTAAAAAGGATGATCAGTGACGGAGGAGGAGAGTTTATAGTAGATAACCTGGGCCAATGGTTGAGAGAGCAAGGGATAATCCATGTAGTCACCACACCCAACACACCGCAAAACAATGGGATAGCAGAAAGAATGAGCAGGACAATTATTGAAAAATCAAGGACAATGATTATGGCAAAGAATCTACCCAAGAACCTATGGGCTGAGGCAATGACAACGGCAGCATACCTATATAACAGAACCAGCAAGTCTGAGCCATACGAAAGATTGTGGAAAGAAGTACCAAAGACAAATAATATACGAGAATTCGGAGAAGAAGTGTGGTTTAGTATACACCACTATCAAAAAGTTGGAAAAATGGACCTGAGGTGCAAAAAGGGAATTGTAGTCAGAATGGATGAACATAACAACAGCGTGTACAGAGTATGGGATCAGGAAAAGGGAACTGTGATAAGGACAAGGGACATAGTCGCAACTACAAAAATTAGACAGATGAATGAGGAAATACCAATTAGTGAAACAGAAGCAAGTATTGAGGAAATAGAGACTGAAGAAGTACCGGAGGAACAACTTGACCAGGACAAATTGGGCAGCAAAAGAGTAGAGGAAAGAAGGTCAACAAGAGTAAAGAAAAGACCAGAGAGATACGGAAACTTGCAAAACTACACAGCGGAGAAAGGAAAAGAGGCGGAGAGAGACCAAGAAGGAGAAGTAAGTAATGAGCAGGAAGTAAATTTAGAAGCCATGGTAATGGAAACTTTTGTCAGAGAAAATGTAATCATTCCTAATACCTACAAAGAAGCAAAAGGATCAAAAGAGTGGATAAGAAGGAAAAGAGCTATCTTCAAAGAATATGACTTAATTTTAGAAAACAGAGTGTTTGAGATAATACCTAAGAATAAGAAAGACGAGAATAAAACCACAATTACAACTAGGTGGGTACTCAATAAGAAATTCAATGCAGAAGGACAACTTCAATGGTATAAAGCCAGATGCGTAGCAAGGGGTTTTAAACAGAAGGAGGGGATTGACTTTGAAGAAACTTTTTCACCAACGGGTAGATTAAGTACTATGCAATTTCTACTTAATCACGCCGTAATCAAGAAGCAGAAACCCAGACAGGCTGATTTTGTCACTGCGTATCTAAATTCAAAATTAAGTGAGGACAAAGCAGTATATACCAAAATCCCAGAAGGTTTCACTGAGTGGCTGAGAGAAACAAAACAAGAAGCATATAATAGCGAGTACAAGGAAGACTTAATAGAACAGCCAGACAAATACATTATAAAATTAAAAAAGACACTTTATGGACTAAAACAAGCAACAAGAGGGTGGTATTTAACCATGTCTGAATGGTTCACCAGAAATGATTATAGAATAAGTGATGCGGATCCCTGCTTGTTTATTCACACCAACGGAGATTTAGCTTTCGCCTGGGTAGATGACTTGATTTTACTGGGACCTAACAGCGATGACACTATAAAGAGATTAAAAGAGAATTTCAAAAAAAAAGACCTAGGAATTGTACAACACGTCCTAGGGATAAAAGTAACCATAGAACCAGATGGGAATATTTTCCTGTCACAAGAGCATTAAATCAAAAACTTAGTACAAGAATATGGCTTAGAGGACACTAAAATAAGTGGAACTCCAATGCAAGCAAACATAAAAATGGAAAAGTCTACAGATGAGGAATATGAGAAATTTAGACTAGAAGTAAAAGACTACCGATCAGCAATTGGATCTCTAAACTATTTGTCTCAATATACATCACCGGACATTGCCTATAGCATAGGAATTCTGTCACGGTTCCTAGAAAAACCAAATCACGTTCACTGGACAACTTTCAAGTGAGTCCTAAGGTATTTAAAAGGGACAGAGAAATGGGGATTATATTACACCAATGAGAATAGCAAATTAAGGGGCTTTGTAGATTTAGGATGGGCTGAGAATGAAAAAAGAAAGTCGACAAGCGGCCATGTGTTCATGAGAAACAATGGCACCATCTCATGGCGAAGCAAAAAGTTGGGGGCAATTAGCACATCATCTACAGAGGCGGAGTTCAGGGCTTATCTGGCAGCAGCACAGGAAGCAGTTTGGTGACGAAAAATGTTAACTGAGATAGGAGAAGAAATAAACCAACCCACTCTAATCGAAAACGATAATCAAAGTGCATTAAAGAAGTCTAAAAACCCAGTTTTCCACTCAAGAACAAAACATATCGAAACACATTATAATTACATTACAGATTTAATAAGAAACAAAGAAATCATCATAGGTTATATACCAACAGAAGAAATGGTAGCTGACATTTTTACTAAGCCATTAGACCGAGTTAAGCATTTTAGATTCATGGAAAAGATGGGAATGAAAAATCAAGAGATGAAAAGTGTAAGGGGGTGTGTTAACGCCATAGAAGCAAATCTAACTTTCATCCACTTGACATCTCAACCTCTGGATAACTCACAAGATGGCGATACAAGTTCTCAAGAGGATACTAGTAGTGAATACTATTCAGTTACAGATGAAGATAAGTATGTTAGGATCATAGGAGACATTATCCATAAGAAGGTTAAAATGTGAAGGTGGCAATGGAGAATAAAGACTAAACATCTGACATTAAGGAAGGGCGCAAAAGACATAATTAAGAAAAGAAACAAAACCACTAACGTCTCATGCGCGCAGGATAAGTTTGTATTTAAAAGTAAAAAGGTCAATAAGCGCAAAGCGCAAGATGTAGGAAAAGTTAATGTTAAAAGAGTAAAAGGTATAGCAACTATGTGGGAGAAACTAAATCCAAAAGTAATAAATTGTTATGTGAAATGTTTTAGTAGAAAAGCATATCATGTACACTATTACTCTAAGGTATATAAATGAGCATGATCTTGTAGAATAGTTAGTTAGTTAGTTAGTAGAACAATTTTTTGTATACATTTATTTGAAATTTGTTTATATTTGAGAAATACATTTTATTATATTTAAAAATTTTAATTCGCCAGTTCAATAGCCTCTACTGGCTCATGATAGCAGAAATTATACTTAATATCTTTATTTCATGTTTGATCTCTTTAATTTTAGTTTTACCCTTTTATTTATCCTGTAGCTTTTAAAGATCAATTTTATTTTGGTAAAACTGATAATTTTCACATTTTTTTACATTTATTATATAATATTATTAAAGTTGTAGAATCACCCAGTGTACATTCAGTACACATGTTTTTGCTATACTAAAAACATTAATAATATAATGGTGACTAAAAAAAATCAAATAATTAATATGGATGGCACAGAAAGATCAAATACACATAGACATTTTTAAAAGGAATACAAGATTAAATGAAGAATACTTGCACCTTAGTTACTCTCCATCATAAAAGTGTCCAACACAAGTTCAGCTGAGCTTGTGCTGGACACTTTTGGTTGCATGCAGTCAGATGGGATAAATTTACTCAATGGAAGTTAAAATGAATTTTTGCTCAATCATTGCACAAGAAGTAGTTTTATACTGCTATACTATCCTCCTGATTTTTTGGAAAACCTCAGGTGGACACTTTTATTAATTTTAAAAAAATGAAAATATATTCCAAATCTAGAACTGGTGGTGCAAATTTGTTCTGAAAAATCAAATTATCTTTGATGGCAGAAATTTTATTTGAATGTTTAATTTCATATTTCATCACTTTTATTTTACTTTTTAATTCCTCTTTTTGCTTTAAAATATCAATTTATCTATTGTAAAACTAATACTTTTCATATTTTTTTTACTTTTATTTAATAAGATTATTAAAGATGTAGCATCTCCCAGTATGCGTTTGGCTTACAAGTTTTTTCAATACTAATAACATTAATAGTATAATGGTGAAAAAAAATGAATCAAATGATTAATATGAATGACACAGAAAGATCATATACAATTGGATTTGTTTATAAGGAATACCTGATGAACTGAAAAAGACCTGCATCCTAGATACTCACCATCATAAAAGTGTCCAGAATAAGTTCGGCCGAACTTGTGCTGGACACTTTTGGTTGCATGCAGTCAGATGAGATAAATTTACTCTATGGAAATGAAAATGACATTTTGCTCAATCATTGCACAATAAGTAGTTTGATATTGCCAAAATGTCCTCCTGATGATTTTTCAAAACTCATCAGGACACTTTCTTTGGTTTAACTAAAAAGAGAATATAGTCCAAGTTTAGCCCTGGTGCTGCACATTTGATCTAACACCTCTACTTTTTATTGATAGTGGGAATTTTTCTTAGATTTTTTTTTCTTTTTTTATCCCTTTTATTTTACTTTTTTATTGCTCATATTTCTTTGGATATAAATTTTTAATTTTTAAAATCAATAATTTTCATACTCTTATACCTTTTTTAATAATATATGATTAAAGGTGGAACACCACCTGGTATGCATTTTTCACACAAGTAATTACTATAGTAATAACGTTAATAATATAATGATGACAAAAAATTAATCAAATGGTAGATTTAAATGACACAGAAAGATCAAATTCCAGTGGAAATGTTTATAAGAAATCCCTTTTGAGTTTAAGAAGATTTGCTGTATGCCTACTCTCAATTATAAAAGTGTCCAGAACAAGTTTGGCCGAACTTGTGCTTGACAATTTTGGTTGCATAAAGTCATATGAGATAAATTCTCTCTATGGCAATGAAAATGATATTTCACTCAATTATTGAAGTAAAGAATGTTTAATATTGTAAAATTGTCCCCTGGAAGTCTGTACAAACCTCAGGTTAAAATTTGTTAGCTATACATAAAAGTAAGTTTAGACCAAGTCTTGACCTAGGGGTCCCCAACTGTCCCAACACCACTTCTGTCTCTTGATAGTAAAAATTTTACTTGTATTTTTTATTTCATATTTGATCCCAATTATTTTCATTTTACTTTTCTATTACTCTTTTTAATTTTAAATATCAATTTATTTTTTTTAAAAACTAAACATATTCATATTTTTTTAACTTTATATAATAATATTATTAAAGATGTAACATCACCAATTTTACATTTGGCTTGCAGGTTTTTGCTAAACTAGAAACATTAATAATATATATGGTGACAAAAAATTAATTATAAGATAAATATGAATGACAAAAAAAGATAAAAAACAAATAGAAATGTGAAAAACAAAAAACTGATGTACTGAGGAACACTTCCACCCTAGCTACTCTCCATCATAAAAGTGTCCAGCACAAGTTCGGCCAAACTTGTGCTGGACACTTTTGTTCAGGTGCAGTCAGATGGGATCAATTCTCTCTGTGGAAACTAAGCTAAAAAAAATGCTAAATAACTACATTAGAAGTAGTTGGGTATGGCTGAATTATCCACCTTAAGTTTTTCCAAACCTCAGGTGAAAAATTTTTTATCTTTAAAAAAAATTAAATTTTGTCAAATTTAGCCCTGATGGCACCCATTTTTTTCAACACTTCTACTGGCTCTTGAAGGCAGGAATTTTCCTTGTATTTTTCTTTTTCATATTTTATCTCTTTTACTTTACTTTTGTATCACTCATGTTACATTTAGATATTAATTTATAATTTTGGAAAAAAAATCATTTTCATATTTTTTTAACATTTTTTAATAATATTATAAAAGGTGTAATATAACATGGAATGCATTTGGCACACAAGTTTTTTCTATACTCATATAATTAATAATATTCTAATGACAAAAAATAAATCAGATAATAAAATATGAATAACACAGAAGGATCAAATACCAGTTGACATGTTTAAAAAAACAGTTTCACTGAAGAAGACCTGCACCCTAGCTACTCTCCATCATAAAAATGTCCAGCACAAGTTTGGCCAAACTTGTGCTGGACACTTTTGGTCAGGTGCAGTCAGATGGGATCAATTCTCTCTATGGCAATGATAAAAATTATTTGATAAGAAACTTCACTAGATGTAGTTTGATATAGCTGAATTGTCCACCTAGAGTTCATCCAAATCACAGGTACACAATTTTTTATCTTTAAAAAACAGTCAATTTAGTACAATTTATCCCTGATGGCTCTCATTTGCTTCAACATCTCTACTGGCCTTTGATATTTGGAATAATACTTGGATTTCTTTTTTCATATTTGATCCCTTTGACTTAATTTTTTATTCCTCATATTGCTTTTGGATATCAATTTTTAATTTTGAAAATAAATTATTTTAATATTTTTATACATTTATTTAATAATATTATAAAAGGTGTAACATCACTCAGTATGCATTTGGCACACGATTTTTTGCTACAATTATAAAATTAATAATATAATTAAGACAAAAAATTTATCAAACAATATATATGAGTGAGGCACAAAGATAAAATACCAGTAGACATGTTTGTAAGAAATACCAGATGAACTGAAGAAAAATTCTACCCCAGCCACTCTCCATCATAAAAGTGTCCAGTACAAGTTCGGCCGAACTTGTGCTGGACACTTTTGGTCATGTGCAGTCAGATGGAATCAATTCTCTGTATGGCAACAAAAAATTTTTTTTATCAAATTTCACTAGAAGTAGTTTGGTTTAGCTGAATCATCCACACGCTGTTCTGCCCAATATCAGGTGTATAATTTTTTATCTTTAAAGAAAAGGTGACATATTAAAATTAAGCCCTGATGGCTCCCATTTGCTTTAACACCTCTACTGGCTCTTGATAGCAGGAATTTTACTAGTATTTTTTTCATATTTGAACTCTTTGACTTTTATTTTACTCTTTTATTCCTCTTTTTACTTTTAAATTTCTATTTAATTTTTGTAAAACAAATTATTTCCATATTTATTTACATCTATTTTAAAAAATTATTGAAGGTATGCATTTGGCACACAAGTTTTTGCTATACTAATAACATTTATAATATAATGGTGAAAAAATATTAATTAGATGATAAATATGAATGATACAGACTAATCAAATACAAGTAGACATGTTTATGAGAAATACAAGATGAAGGAAATGAAGAAAAATTCCACCCAAGATACTCTCCATCATAAAAGTGTCCAGCACAAGTTTGGCCAAACTTGTGCTGGACACTTTTGGTCATGTGCATTCAGATGGGATCAATTCTCTCTATGGCAACAAAAAAACATTTTTTTAGCAAACTTAGTAGTTTTCTTTAGCTGAATCACCCACCTGTCATTCTTCCCGACCTCAGGTGTATAATTTTTTATCTTTAAAAAAAAGGTCACTTATTACAATTTAGCCCTGATGGCTCCCATTTGTTTCAACACTTCTACTGGCTCTTGAGAGCAAGAATTTTACAAGTATTTTGTTTTTCATAATTGATCTCTTTGAGATTAATTTTACTTTTTTATTTCTCTTTTTTTAATATCTATTTAAATTATTGTAAAGCTAATCAATTTCATATTTTTTTACTTTTATTTAATAATATTATAAAAGGTGTAGCATCACCTGGTATGCATTTGGCACATGAGTTTTTTCTATACTTATAATATTAATAATATATTGGTGACAATAAATTAATCAAATGATATATATGAGTGAGGCACAAAGATCAAATACCAATGGACATGTTTATAAGAAATACAGATTAACTGAAGAAAAATTCTACTCTAGCTACTCTCCGTCATAAATGTGTCCAGCACAAGTTCGGCCGAACTTGTGCTGGACACTTTTGGTCACATGCAGTCTGGTGTGATCAATTCTCTCTCAATAATTGCACTAGAAGTTGTTTGATATAGCTAAATGGTTCTGCTGAAGTTTTGTTAAACCTCAGGTTGGCACTTTTTTTGTTTTTCAAAAAAGCAATTATAGTCCAATTTTAGCCTCACTGGTGGGCGTTTGCCCCAACATGTCTACTTACTCTTGATGGCAGTAATTTTATTTTAATTTTTTATTTCATATTTGATCCCTTTAATTTTACCTTTTTACCCCTCATATTGCTTTTTTTAATCAATTAATTTTTTGTAAAACAAATCATTTTCATCTTTTTTTACCTTTATTTAATAATATTATAAAAGGAGTAACATCACCCGGTATGTGTTGGGCACACGAGTTTTTTCTATACTTATAATATTAATAACGTAATGGTGAAAAAAAATCAATCAAATGATAAATATGAGTGAGGCACAAAGATCAAATACCAGTGGACATGTTTATAAGAAATACCAGATGAACTGAAGAAAAATTCAACCCTAGATACTCTCCATCATAAAAGTGTCCAGCACAAGTTTGGCCGAACTTGTGCTAGACACTTTTGGTCACATGCAGTCTGATGTGATCAATTCTCTCTATTGCAATGAAAATGAATTTTTTTACAATAATTGCACTAGAAGTTGTTTGATATGGCAAAATTGTCATCCTGAAGTTTTGGTAAAGCTCAAGTGGAATTTTTTTTATTTTTACAAAAAATAAATTATAGTCAAAGTTTAGTGCCACTGGTGGGCGTTCACCCCATCATGTCTACTTGCTCTTGATGACAGGAATTTTACTTTAATTTTTTATTTCATATTTGATCCCTTTAATTTTACCTTTTTATCCCTCATATTGCTTTTGGATATCAATTTATTTTTTGTAAAACAAATCATTTTCATATTTTTTTACCTTTATTTAATAATATTATAAAAGGTGTAACATCACCCGGTGTGGTCTTCCAACATTGGCAGGGGCCTTTGTTGTGTGATTTGGTGCTGTTTGTGCATGTCTTAATTGACATCTGTTAAAGAATTTGGTATTTTTCTGGTTTTATTCCGTGGATATTGGGTCTGCGGGTATGTGGGTACTATCATTGGATAGCCCTGGTTTTTCTCTATATTTTATGTCCTGTAGACATTTTTCATATTCTGAGTTTTAAGGGGTCATTTCCTCATTTTTCATTTATAAAAGATTGCTGTTTGATTTTGTTTTTCGTGTTTTACGGGCTAACCTTAAGGCTTAGGGTTAAGTGCTTAGTACCATTTGATAGAGCTAATTTTTCTCTATATTTCATGTCTCAATGTTGTTATAGTGAAATTCCGTGTTTTAAAGGTTTTAGTAGTTGTAGCTTATTTTTCTAAGTAGATTAGTGGTTTTTATTGGTTTTCTGGCTTCAGGGAGGCCGGGCCGCTTCAGGCGGCATCTCCGACGTCGGGCGGCCCGCCCGCCTCTGTTTTAGGAGGTTGGGGAGCGCTCCAGGAGGGTTTTTTATGCAATTTGGAAGGTACAGGCGCCAGATTGGTGGGTGCGCATGGGCTCTTAGTTAGTTGTCTGTGTGTACATAGTAAAGAAGACAGTTTGGGGCAACCTAAATCATCATACAACCATCCGGAGGTGATCTCATTGTTCCTCACTCAGTTTTCACTGTTTTCTGGCCACAATTGGCTGTGTTTGTTGCAAGTGAGTTCTTCATTTAACTTAACTTTAGCAACTGTTTTCTCTGTTATAGTCTTGCAAGCTATAGCAAGTATTATTGCTGTCTCTGGTGTGGATTTGCAGCCTACATCAAGTATCTTTGCTGTCTCTGGTGTGGATTTGCAGCCTACATCAAGTATCTTTGCTGTCTCTGGTGTGGACCTTGTTCTACATTTCAGTTCTTTGGTCTGGTAGTCTATCTGGTGACTACTTTCTTGGCTCATCAAGCAGTCAAGTGTGTTTAAAAGGAGTCTTTAGCAAAACAGGAACCAACTTACTTTAGCAAGTAAATCTCACTCTATTTTTCTAAAGGGACAGGGGATTTTCTCTCTGGTTTTTCTCCAACTCCCTTGGTCAAGGCCTATAGCTAGTACTATAGGATTGTCTACATTTCTGGCGCCCAACGTGGGGTGTAACTTGCTAGTTCTTTGGAATCTCTGTTTTCTTTGGTTGGCTCTTTTTGGGTCTTTTGGTCAGGAGGAATGGCTTCTGGTTCTGCTATTCCTGTGGTGACTGTCAGTGGGGGGAATGGTCCTCCTTCTGTGATGTTTAGGGAGTGTGTGAGGATTAAAACTTGGGATGGTACCAAGTTTAATGGGGAGGATGTAAAGTGGTTTCTAGAGAAGTATGAAACTGCTGCTGGAGTGGATGGTGCTTCCTACCTGGACATGGTGAAGCAGATTATCTTCTTCATTGGTGATAGGTCAGTGGAGAAGGAGATTGTGGCCATGTCTGGCTACAAGAAGAGGGATTGGAAATTGTTGTGTAGGGAAATGGTGGATAGATGGGGTGTCAGGTTCACTATGGTGGATCTGAACAAGGTTGTCAGTGAATGGCAATCTTATGGTGGTGTTGGTAACTTACATAGTTACAGGAAGGTTCTGCTACAGTTTGATCCTGTGGTGGAATACTTGGTGGAAGTGGAGGAGCTGGCACATGAAAATGCTGCCAAGGATGTTTTTTGGTCTGCCCTGGCTAGAGATGTCCGGATGGATGTGTTGAAGGAGTTGTCAAGAAAGGAATTGATAAAGAATCTTTCTAATGGGGATCAGAAGTTGCCTGCCTTGGATAAGGTGAAGGAGGCTGTTGAGGCCCATTTGAAGTTATTGGCTGTGGACGCCTATCAGGAGGGGTGTGCCAAGTATGTCAGCAAAGTCAGTGAGGCTTTGGCTGAAGAGGAAGTTAGGGAGAAGAAGGAGGAGAAAAATTTGGTGCAGGTTCCCAAACAGGAGAGGGACCCAACGGTGGAGCAGCTGGCTGATCTGACAAAACAGCTGCACATTTTTGTTCAGGAGGCCAAGAAGGTTAATAAGGCACCTTCTCAGCCAAGAGAGTTTGAAAGAAGGGCTGGTAGGAGTGATCCTTGGGTTTGCTCTTATTTTAGTAGGAGGGGGCACAGGTCCAATGATTGTTGGGCACTGAACAGAGATGTTTCTGAAGGAAAAGTGGAGTTTGATGGCAGGGTTTTCAAGTTCCCTGACGGTTCTTTTGTGAAGCCCAGTGAGGGGCAGGCTCCTGTTGATTTGGTCAGGAAAAGAGGTGGTCTTAATCAAAGGAGGCCAAGGTTTGAGGAAATTCCTGATCAGGGGAAGTCTTCTGTTAAGGTAGATGAGGACGTCAAGGGAAAGGGGAAGGAGGTCAATAAGGTCTCTTTTTCTACTTCTTTTGGTGGTTTGGAGTTGTATTCTTGTGGTGGACAGTCAAGTAGTGAATGCTTGGCTGTTGTTTATTATGTGGAAGCAGGAAAGGTGGGTAGGCCTAAGAGCAGTTCTCAGGCCCAACCAAAGCCAAATGCTTCAAAGGGTGATCCTAAGCTGAGTGCAGCTAGGAAGAGGTACAGAAAAGAGGAGCTGTACAAGATGCAGAAGGGTATGGCTGACATGGGCCCCCCTAGTTTGGTGCATTGGACCTGAATGGTGAGCCAATGCCAATGGAGGTGGATTCTGACTCCGAGGAGGATGTCCCTTTGGCTTCATTGCCAAAGCCTGTTGGATTCAGAGGTTCTGGTGAGGGATCTGGTTTGGTTCCTGTTAAGGGTAAATCTGTTGGTGGTGCTGGTCCTCAAGAATCTTCTAGGACCAAGGCGGTGAAGCAAAGAGCTCACTTTGAGAGGCCAGTAGTGTCTGGTCAAGTTAATGTTATGGACTCTGTCCTGGAAAGGATGAACCAGGGTCAGGTTTCCCTATCTTATGGGGAATTGTATGCTATCAGTCCAGGGTTGGCTGATAGGCAGAAGAAGTTGTTGACCAGGAGAAGGGTTTCTTCTGGTGAGGTAGAATACATTTGTGATTCTGCTGAAAAATTTGGTGAGGGGTTGGAAACTCATTTTTCTGCTCCTCTGGGATATTTCAACGTCACTCTGAATGGCAGGGAGGCAAGGGCATTGGTGGATTCAGGTTCTCAGATAAACCTGATTTCTTTGTTTGAGGCAACTCATATGGGCCTCCCCATCAAAACTGGTATTGGTGGGAATTTGAGAGGGATCGGTGGCCATGTCACAGAATTGGTTGGAACTTCAGAGTTCGTGAAGTTAGATGTTGGAGGAGCCTCAGGGAAGGTTCATTTTTACATTGCTAAAGGTAATGTAAAAGCAGTTTTGGGTGGGCCATTCTTGATGGATTTTCAGGCAAGAATTGGTTATCAATTTGATTTGGGAATCAGTTTGGAGTTGACTGGTGAAGACAAAAGGAGGCTTCACATGAGGTTATCATCCCCTGGAGAGGATGGTTGGGAGACTAGGCCTGGTTTATCTTCAATGTGCCAGTGCATGGACTGCTGCAGGAGAAGGAAGGAAGTGGGTGCTGCCTCTGGTTTTTTGGAGTGCGGCTCAGGCTCTATTGAGAGTCTGTCTTTTTTAGAGTAATGAGGGCTGATCACCCTAGTGCTACAACCTCTCCCCGAGATGAGGAAATCCCAGGTTGTAGTAGGTCAGCTCCCTTGGAGATATACCAAGTGGATTTTCAACTTTCTCTTTTTAATGTTTCTCTTCTCTGCAAGTATTCATCAAGTTTTTTATCAAGTCTCTGTTCTCTCTCAAGATTCTTAATTATTTTTAATTCAAGTTTAAAGAAGAAGATTGGTTATATATCTTTATTGAAAGATATGCGGAAAAGCTTTGGGGCGGTGAGATTGGGGTCTAAAAGTAATCCTCCCAATTGTGCACCGCTAGGGTTTCTTCTACACCTTTCAAAAACATTACCTGGGCCACACCTGTGAGCATTGGGGAAACCCCTGGTTATTTTTGTAGGACAGAAGATAACTCAAGAAAAGAAGATAAAAATTTCAAGATAATTCAAGAAAATCAAGAAAAAAATCTGAAGATAATGAAGAAAGAAGATGCAAAATGTTTTTGTGAAGATCGTGAAGATCTATTTTTGGGCCTCCAGCATGAGGTTAAACTGCAGAAAATTTTGAAGCATGATGATCGTCAAGATCAATTTTTGGACCTCCAGCATGAGGATAAACTGCACAATTTTAGAAGATGTGATTCAGAAGACAAATCAAGATTTGAAGATTTGGAAGTTGGAAGTGAGGATGAAGATGTGGAATTGCGGAAAAGTTTTGGAGTGGTGAGATTGGGGTCTAAAAGTAAGTCCTCCCAATTGTGCACCGCTAGGGTTTCTTCTACACCTGTCAAAAACATTACCTTGGCCACACATGTGAGCAATGGGGAAACCCTTGGTTTTTGTTCCAGGTCTGGTGGTGAAGAATTCCTGAAGATCCCTCAAGTTGAAGGTGGAGCAGCAAAGTATAAGAAGGTAGCGCAGAAGATTAGGCCTGTCAATGAGCCTATGCCTGTGGGTTTGAATCCGCCTTTGAAGAGACCTCCTTTGTCAAGAGATCCGTACTGTACTCCTTTGGTGAAGAATCCTCCAGAATTTTTAGAGACGGCGAGGGTGACCGTGGAAAGATTGAAAGTTGTTAATTTTGGTCCTGATGGGTGGTTGTCTGAGGAAGAAAAGAAGTTGTTGTTGCACGTTATTGTGCTAAGGGAAAAAGCGGTGGCATTTGTTGAGGAGGAAAGGGGTGTTCTGAAGCACTCTTATGGGGAACCTTACTTGATTCCTGTTGTTTGTCATGAACCTTGGCAAATCAAACCTATTCCGATTCCAGCCGCTATTCGAGAGGATTTTGTAGAGATTGTTAGGGAAAGAGTCAGGACCGGGTTATATGAACAATCAACATCCAGTTACTCAAGTCCGGTGTTCTGCGTAAAGAAGCAGAATGGAAAGTTGAGGGTGGTTCATGATCTTAGAGCCTTGAATAGAGTCACTATCAAGGAGGCTGGTATGCCGCCAAGTGCAGAGGATTTTGTTGAAGCTTTTGCTGGAAGGGTGTGTTATGGTTTGGGTGATATTATGGGTGGTTATGATGAGAGGGAACTACATACGGATTCAAAGCCTCTCACAACTTTTGAGACTCCTTTGGGAAGATTTCAGCTCACTAGGTTGCCTCAAGGAGCAACTAATTCAGTGGCAGTTTATCAAGCACAGATGGCTTGGATTTTGCAGGATTAGGTTCCTACTCATGCTGGTATTTTTATTGATGATGGTGGAATTAAAGGACCATCCACTGATTATGGTAATGAGGTGTTAGCAGAGAACCCTGGCATAAGGAGGTTTGTGTGGGAATATGCAATAACTCTAGAGAGAGTGTTGTTCCGGATTGAAGAGGCTGGTTTGACCATTTCAGGGTCAAAATTCTGTTGTTGTGTTCCTGCTTTGGAAATTCTGGGTCATGTGGTTTGTAAAGAGGGAAGGATTATGGCGAAGAAGAAGATTAATAAAATTCAGGCATGGCCAAGGCCTAAAAAGACTACTGAAGTCAGAGGATTTTTGGGTGTATGTGTATATGTCAGGATTTTCATTAAGGATTTTTCTTTGTTGGCTTCACCTTTAAGGAGGTTGACCAGAAAAGATGCAGATTGGGAATGGTCTGAAGAGTGTGAAAAGGCTTTTCAGAAGCTGAAAAAGGTTGTTGGTGAAGATATAATTCTTCACAAGTTGGATTATGGTGTTGGTGCTGGGAAGATTTATCTGGCAGTGGACTCAAGTTATATTGCTGCTGGTGCTGTGTTGTCTCAGGAGGATAAGACTGGGAGGGTCAGGCCAGTAAGGTATGAGTCTGTGGTGTTTAATGAGGTGGAATCTAGGTATTCTCAACCTAAGTTGGAATTGTGTGGCGTAGCTAAAATTTTAAAGAAGCTACAGACGGTTTTGTGGGGGCAGCATTTTGAGCTGCAGGTGGATGCAAAATCTTTGGTTCAGATGATCAATACACCTAGTCTTCCAAATGCTCCAATGACTAGGTGGGTGGCATTTATTCAACATTTTTCTTTTGACCTGGTACACAAACCAGGTAAAACTTTTACTATGCCTGATGGGTTATCAAGGAGGCCACCTACAGATGAGGATTCTGATTCTGAAGAGTTTGATGAAGATGTTCCAGTGATTAGGGCCAGCACAAAGGGTGCTGAAGATTTTTCTTTCCTCCCCCATGAGGCTAAACTGGATGATTGTTCTGACCTCCCCCAAGAGGCTAAACTGGCTGGATCTGATCTTGATTCTGGTGATCAGGATGTTTTTGTTGATGAAGATGGAGTTGTTGTTTGGGACAGCTCAAAATTGGAAAAGAGTGTTTTTGTTAGTGAACTGGATTCTCATAAGGTTCAGTGGAAAGAGAAGGACGTGCCAAAATTTAAGGTTTGGTTTCCTGGTTGGGCTGCTCAATTGGCTCATGTTCACACTGGTGATTTTGATGACAGAGTTGTACCCTTGGATGTTGTTTTGTTGGATTTTGAAGATGAGACCTGGGGTCAATCTGGGTTTTATTTTATTTTGGTGGAATATCTGTTGACCTTGGAGAGGCCAGATATTTGTGATGATGATACTTGGTTGGCAATCAAGAAGAAGAGTCCTGGATTTTATGTGTCAGGAAGGCGCTTGATGAGAAGGAGACATCCTAATCCTCAAGTGGTGGTGACTCAGAAGAAGGGTCAAGAATTGGTTCTGAAGTCTTTACATGAAGACCTTGGTCATAGGGACTTTGGGGAGACTTATAGAAGAGTAGCAGACAGATTTTGGTGGCCAGGTATGAAGTTGGCTGTGCAGGGTTGGGTTCAATCTTGTGAAGAATGTCAAAGAAGAAGTCACTTGAAACCTAAAGAGGTGGGCTGTGCTACTGGTGAATCAACTGTCTTTGGAAGAGTCAGTCTGGATGCTGTCCATATTAAAGAGGGCAGGTATAAATACTTGATTGTTGCTAGGGATGATTTTTCTGGTTGGGTTGAGGCGGTGCCTCTGGTTAATTTGACTGCCAAGAATGTGGCAGAGTTTTTGAAGAAGGAGTGGATTTATAGGTATGGGTTGATGAAGTTGGTGACTGTTGATGGCGGGCCAGAGTTTGGTGCTGAATTTATAGAAGCTGTGGCTAGTGTTGGTTCTAGGGTTAGAGTGGCTACACCGTATTATCCTGAAGCTGAAGGAATTGTTGAAAGAGGCCATCAAGTTATCAAGAATGATTTGGTGAAGATGTGTGGAGATAGTGCCGAAAAGTGGAGGCATTATTTACCCTTGGTTTTATTTGCTGATAGGGTCACTGTGAAGAGGAAAACTGGCTATTCTCCTTATGAGTTAATGTTTGGTCAGAAAGCCGTTCTACCAGTGGACTTGGAAGCTGTCTCTTATCTTGGAATTGATTGGGATGACGTGCAAACAACAGAAGATTTGCTCTGTGCCAGGATGCAACAGTTGGAATGTAGAGAGGAATGTCAAGAGAAGGCATATTCTAGAATGATGAAGATTAGGAATCAATCAGTCAGATACTGGGACAAGAAGTTAGCTCATAGACTCAGGAATCCCTTAAAACCTGGTTGTTTGGTTTTGGTGTATAATAGAAGTTTGGAGAGTCAGTGGGGAAAAATGTTTGCTGACAGATGGAATGGACCTTACAGAGTCAGATCTCAGGTGTCTGGAGGTTCTTATGTTTTGGAAGAGTTGGATGGTGCAGTCTTGAAAAAGAGGGTGGCTGCAGACCAAGTGAAGAGGTTTTATCCCAGAGGCACTAGGCATGAAGAAGATTGACTCCGCAATGAGGATAAACTACAAACCATTCTTTAATTTTGGTTTTTTGTGGTGATGCTACGCATCTGTTTGTTGGAAACTTTTGTTAGAGGGTACCCATGGGTGGGGCTTCTAGATTTGATCTTGGCAAGTGTAGGGGTGACTGATGGGCTGGCTGCTCTATCAACAGTAACCCCAGATTGTCTGTTTCCAACCCTTTCTCTTAATTTGGTTGAACCCTAGTATTGGTTTATTTTCACAGGTTTTAGTCCTCTATGACTTTAAACTGGAATTTCCTTTGGTTTTCAAGTGCCGGACTCTTCACTCTTATTGGTTTTGGTTTTTTTGTGTTGGACGTTGTGTTTTTGTTAGAAGGTACTCACGGGGGGCTTCTAGATTTTATTTTGGCAAGTGTGGGGGTAACTGATGAGCTGGCTGCTCTGTAGAACAGTTACCCTAGAATGTCTGTCTCAAGTCTTTTGTTTTTCCTAGTTGAATTCTAGTTCTGTTGTTTATTATTCAGGTTTTAAGTCCGCTATGACTTTAAACTGGTTTGAAACTGGCTTCTTTATCTTTGGTTCTTTCAGATTGGTGGTGGATCACTGGTGGTCTCCCATCATTTTTACTTATTGGAAGGAGCCCACCCAGTGATCATTTCTATGGACCGGACTTTCCCTTATTGGATAATCTATGGAGCTGGACCTTCTTTGATTTTGCAGTTATGTTTTTGCTAGATAGTAGTTTTAGATTATTTTCTTTTTTTTCTTTTTTTCTTTTAATTTTTTTATGGGGGTTGTTTAAAATTATAAAATCAAAAATATAGGGTGTTACCACATCAGGGTCACCTGGATGTGGGCAAGCATTGGTGGGGAAAGGCTCATCAATTGGCCGGGCAATGCTATTTTATTTTTATATATTATTTATTTCATGTGTTTCTGTGTTTCATTATTTTTTATTATTTTCTGAATTTCCAAATTTTGAATTTTGTTTTTTGATTAATCATTTAAAAGATTTAATTGTGTATCCACATCAAGGTGCACTTGGATGTGGGTAAGGTATCAGGGGGTCAGTTCATCAATTGGCTGGGGGATACCATTTGTATTATTTTTTATATTTTATTTTATTTCATTTATGTTATTTCATTTCATTTTATTTATTAATTTTTTATTTTAGTATATCAGTAGACCGTAAAAAAAAAAAAAAAAAATTCTGAAATTATTTTTTATTACTTGTTTTATATTATTTTTATGTTTCTAATCTTTTTCAGGAGCTCATTGTCTGGATGATGAAGCTTCTGGAGGCTGGTCCGGATTGTGATGACGTTTTTGTTTTTTGTTGGGATTGTGGGAAGCACTGTGTTCTTTGAAGTGCATCCTGCTGGAGAGATTATAGGGATTGTAATGATCAGGGATTGGATTAGAGGGAAGTTCAGAGGAGGAAGAAGAAGAGGCAGGAATGGAGTGCTGGAGGGTGTGTTTAATGATCCTAGACATTTTCCAGTGGTCGTCCAGTAGGCGCTTTCTCAGGGATTTTTCAAAGTCATTCAAGGGTCCATGAAGGGCAAAGGCTTTTAGCATATTGGAACACATGGTGCTTAGGTGTTTCTTCATGTCTCCATAATCCAGGGTCAAAGAAGTTTCAAGAGTTTGGCCAACTCCAATAATAGATTCAGGAGGAGGGGTGCCAACTAGACAAGAAGACTTGGATCAGTAATTATTTTTGTTGAAGAAATGGAATAATTAATTTGGTACTTACAGATTGGCAGCTCATCAAACCTGTAAGCAGCTGGGATTTGGATCTCTGACGATTTTGTTATGGTCATAGTGGGTGGATCAACTAGGGAAAGATATGGATTCTCATGGTCTTCCTCTGAAGGATCCTGAGAAGGTGAACTGGGATGATGAGGTTCCTGGGGCCTAGTTGGAGCAGTGAGATTGTGGTTGTTGTTTTTGTTATTTCTGTTGGATTCAGCTGGAGGAGGTGCTGGTGATGGAGTACCAGGGTTGTTAAAGGATGGAGCAGGAGAGGGGGATTTGGAAGCAGACTGCTCTTTTCTGGATGGAGAATTTGAAGAGATGGAACTGTCAGAAGAGTAGTTGGCTGACAGAGGAGAGGTGTAGTTTCTTTGTCTTAGTTGGGGACGAAGTTGTTGTTGTGGAGCAGTGTGTGGTGTTCTGGTTTCTTCTTGGGGCTCTCTGGCAGTTCTCTTAGAAATCTGGTAAATTTTGGTACTTTTAGACTTTGGAAGGGTGGATTGCATTGCTCTGGGAGCAGTAGGAGGTAGTTGGTTTGAGTTGTTATTGTTATCTGGATGAATTTGGCTATTTTCTGGCCGTTTTTGGAGGTTTTGGCCCTGATTTTTGCTGTTTGGTGAGGCGGGCGGGCCGCCTGGACGCGGTCTAGAAACCTAGGGGTTGATTTTGAAGCTTTTGGAGCTAATTTAGCAGTGATAAAAGCAGTTTCTTGAGAAGCTAAGGCTGGTCTTTTTGGAAGAGTGCGTGAAGCTGAGCTTCTGGATCTTCTGGAAGGAGCTGAAGATAGAGAGGAAGAGGATGGACCAAGTTCTGGAGACCTGGTAGGGGATCTGGAGATGTACTTGTGAGAAGGAGAAGGTGGAGGAATAGGATAGCGGGCATCTCTGTCACATTTCTTTTTTTTGGAATAGCAGGAGTCACAAGCCCTGTTGTAGAATTTGGCTTCTGGATTTGGAAGAGTGAATGTGCAAGGCCTGCACATGTGCATGCACTGTTTGCAGGCATAGTCCCTTGGAGCAGTGAAGCAAGGAAGAGTAGAGGAGTCAACAGCAGGGGATCCAGACATGATTTGTGGTGTGAAAGGTGATGAAAAGGATAAGAGAAGATTTTGTCAGTGATGAATAGAAGATGAAGTGAAGGTGGACGCTCCGTGGGTCTGGCTGTGTGTGTGTATTGCATGAAATTGGCTGGGTCAGATTCATGCAAGATTCTGTCAGTCCTCTATGACTCTAAACTTGAAATTTTATCAGTCCATCAAGAATCTAAACTGAAAAAGCTATAGTATCAAGGTAGTCCGTCAAGACTTTAAACTGAACACTGTGTTAGTCCCCCAAGACTTTAAACTGAGGGTTGTAAGTCCCCCAAGACTATAAACTGAATGAAAAGTTTTTGTTGTTGGAGTTGGTTAGAAAGATTGGTGGAGGGTATCCACAGGGGGAGCCTCCGACTTTAGCAAAGGCAAGTTTGGGGGTAATTGATGGGCTGGCAGCTCTATTCACAATTACCCCAGAATGTTAGTTTTTTTCTCTGTGTCTTAATGTAGTTGATCTCTGGTTCTGGGTTTATGATTTAGGTTTTTGAGTCCCCCAAGACTTTAAACTGAGGGTTTTTGAGTCCCCCAAGACTATAAAATGAGGATGGTCCCCCAAGACTTAAAACTGAGGGTTGTTTGTGGTTACATCCTATAGAGGGTGTGATCAATTTTTCTTTAATGAATCAAACTCAAGTACTAGTGGAATTACAGAGTGAATCAAGAGATGAAATGAAGTGTTCAGAATTAGCCTTGAACTGGTGAATGAGGTGTCTTCTGTTCTCAATGTCCTGTGGATCTCTAGCAGGAGTGGATTGGAAATAGTGAAGCAGAAGTTGTTTCTGTTGAGATGTGTGTTGTTCGAACTTGGCCTTGATAGTGGGCAAGTGCGTTGGTGTTGGTGGTGCAATGGATCCTACATTGTTATCATCACTATCAGAAGAGGAAGGAACTGAGAAGTTATCAGTTTTAAAGTTTAAGGAAGAAATGAATGTTCTTTACCATCAGATGGACCAGGGATGGGGGAAATAGTTGCTTTATGGGTTGTGGCAGTCTTCTGGGAAGGGTGGAGCTTTTTGATTAATCTGGGTATCAGGATGGATGGCCTAGATCTTTTGGTGCTGGCAGAAGAAGGACCAGGTTGAGGCGGAGGTGAATCTGTTGTAGAAGAAAGTGGACCAGGTCTGTGGCAGGTCTTCTTTCTGGAGTGGCAGACATCACAAGACGTTCTGTATGGATGAAAAGGTGGTGTTATGGCGCAGATTAAATTATTGTTGATGCAGTATTGGCAGGGGCCCATTTCAGAGGCAGATTTGGAAAGGAGGTTAAACATGGTGGCTGGATGAAGAAAGAATGCAGACATTCTCAATTGGAGGGAGGATGTGGTCTTCCAACATTGGCAGGGGCCTTTGTTGTGTGATTTGGCACTGTTTGTGCATGTCTTAATTAACATCTGTTAAGGAATTTGGTATTTTTCTGGTTTTATTCCGTGGATATTGGGTCTGCGGGTATGTGGGTACTATCATTGGATAGCCCTGGTTTTTCTCTATATTTTATGTCTTGTAGACATTTTTCATATTCTGAGTTTTAAGGGGTCATTTCCTCATTTTTCATTTATAAAAAATTGCTGTTTAATTTTGTTTTTCGTGTTTTACGGGCTAACCTTAAGGCTTAGGGTTAAGTGCTTAGTACCATTTGATAGAGCTAATTTTTCTCTATATTTCATGTCTCAATGTTGTTATAGTGAAATTCCCTGTTTTAAAGGTTTTAGTAGTTGTAGCTTATTTTTCTAAGTAGATTAGTGGTTTTTATTGGTTTTCTGGCTTCAGGGAGGCCAGGCCGCTTCAGGCGGCATCTCCGACGTCGGGCGGCCCGCCCGCCTCTGTTTTAGGAGGTTGGGGAGCGCTCCAGGAGGGTTTTTTATGCAATTTGGCAGGTACAGGCGCCAGATTGGTGGGTGCGCATGGGCTCTTAGTTGTCTGTGTGTACATAGTGAAGAAGACAGTTTGGGGCAACCTTAATCATCATACAACCATCCGGAGGTGATCTCATTGTTCCTCACTCAGTTTTCACTGTTTTCTGGCCACAATTGGCTGTGTTTGTTTCAAGTGAGTTCTTCATTTAACTTAACTTTAGCAACTGTTTTCTCTGTTATAGTCTTGCAAGCTATAGCATGTATTATTGCTGTCTCTGGTGTGGATTTGCAGCCTACATCAAGTATCTTTGCTGTCTCTGGTGTGGATTTGCAGCCTACATCAAGTATCTTTGCTGTCTCTGGTGTGGACCTTGTTCTACATTTCAGTTCTTTGGTCTGGTAGTCTATCTGGTGACTACTTTCTTGGCTCATCAAGCAGTCAAGTGTGTTTAAAAGGAGTCTTTAGCAAAACAGGAACCAACTTACTTAAGCAAGTAAATCTCACTCTATTTTTCTAAAGGGACAGGGGATTTTCTCTCTGGTTTTTCTCCAACTCCCTTGGTCAAGGCCTATAGCTAGTACTATAGGATTGTCTACACCGGTATGCGTTGGGCACACGAGTTTTTGCTATACTTATAATATTAATAACATAATGGTGACAAAAAATCAATCAAATGATAAATATGAGTGAGGCACAAAGGTCAAATACCAATGAATCAATAGTTCTTTTTAATATTATAAATTTTTTGATTAAATAAAATAGTAATAATGAATTTTACTTTTCATCCACAATTCCACTCTAATGATTCCCACTGCACAAAAAAGGTTCACTCAGTCCTTTCTTTACTTCTTGTGCATATATTTTATTGCCCACAGTACTACAATTTTTTGTAGTGATTATCCCACATCTGATTCAGGAATATTTTTAAACAATATAAGTTTTTTTTACAAAAGACCTTATCATATTTAATATCCCACAAAAAATACAACATGTTTTTGTATTAAAACCCGTTAATTATTAAGAAATTGTTAAAATAATTAGATTAGACCCTGGCACAGCTAGATCCATACCAACCGACCTAAAGTCTTTTCAATATTGAAAACAATTAAATAAAATTATGGTATCATACTAAATTATGGGCACCAACCATAATTCAGCACTTCTAATTTGCACTGCTACAAAATGAGTGCATGTAGCATTTTTCTAATGTCAGACTGTTTTTCTTCCTTCCCTCACACCTTTAGTCCAGAATGAAAATTTAGTATGAGTTTTGGTCAAGCTGGTTTGCCAGTATTATCTGTATGCAATATGAATTCATAATGCATATTTCAATTTATGCATAAAATATACTCGTTAAGCATCATTTTTTTGCATTTTTCAATCATTATGCATATTTATG
Organism: Hemileia vastatrix; assembly: GCA_030280995.1. Taxonomy (NCBI): domain Eukaryota; kingdom Fungi; phylum Basidiomycota; class Pucciniomycetes; order Pucciniales; family Zaghouaniaceae; genus Hemileia; species Hemileia vastatrix. The sequence continues at coordinate 2,784,443 of JASXTE010000008.1, read as the reverse complement.
CATATGCATATGCATATTCATTATACAGATGTATATGCATATTAATATATTTTATTCATATACATATATGCACCTTTTTTTTGCATATTTAATATGCACATTTTTAATGCATATTCAATTTTAATTTTTTTACGCATATTCAATATGCATATTTTTATGCATAATCACTATGCATATTTATGCATATTTATTCTTCATAGTCATTATGCATACACTTTGGATAGGCATTTCACATCAATTTTTAACATGCAATAAGTCTCCACCATGCAAATTCAAATGCATATGCATCTATATCATACACGCAACATATATTCAAGTTTAATATTTGAATTTTAATGTATGCTAAGTGATGTTGTTCAACCTTTTGCCAAACCTGAGATTAACTGATGTTCAATGTGGTTCCTAAGCTCTGCTCAAGGAGGGATTGTTCTGGATTCAATCTGTGACAGTTTATTTTTTCAATGTTTTTTCATCAGATTTAAAAACATATTTCTGACAGTTTCAGGATGGTTTCCCAACAGTTTCCTGACAAATTCCTGATAGTTTCAAATAGAGGGAACTGCTAGCAGTTCACCCCCAGATTTCCTGTGGTGACTACTGCTTGCAAATCATCAACTCAACCTCTTGCCTGCCAAAAATTTTCACATCTCAACTTGCTTGCCAATTACACAGACGCCTCTGAAGGTTACTGATTTTTTTATTTCTCCATTACACAGCACTGTTTTGACTTCATATCACTATTTATTAACATATTTTGGTACTTCAGACAACTATATAAAACTCCTCACTAAAAAAACCCCAAAATGTCATCTGATTCAAAGAAAAAACAATAACATAACTGGAACACACAGGAAAAAAATAGCTTGCCTTGCCATGGATTAGCATCAGTGAGCAGCCTGAATTTGCAACATATCAAACTGGGGAAGCCTTTTACAAAAAAATCAAGACACATTTTAATCAGTATAGCAAAGTCCATTACAGAGATTATGAACAAATAAAAATAAGGTAAATTCTCATTTCTTCTTACTCACATCACATTTTACCAATTCAATCATTCTTCTTTTCAATTTGAATGACAGATGACAAGCCTTAAATTAATCAAATCTTAAATTTAGTGTGGTTTATTACTCAATTGAGCATAACCCACCTAGTGGAAGTAACCCAAGTGACTGGATCTGAATGGCTCTTTCTGTCTATCAAGAACAAAATAAGTTACCTTTGAAAAGTCTTCCAGAATGGGAAAAAATCAAGTTTCTGAAATGGAGAATGGAGACAAACAAACCTTATAATTTAGTTCCTATGGACCCTATACCTGTTGAGGCAACAATACCTAAATCATTTTCAAGTTGTTATGATGATCAAAAAAGTGAACCAGTTACTTCTTCATCTTCCAATTTTTTCAGTGTGTTCCCTATGGGTCAAAAATCAGCAAAAAAAGAAGATTGAGTGAAAGCACTATAAGTGAAGATAAATTCAACATCACTACTCACCTTTAATATTTGGCTGAAAAACAGCTTACAAGCATATGCAGTACCAATTCAATGTTTGAGAAACAAAATGATCTTGCAGGAAAAAAAGTGGATATTGCACAAGACAGAATTTTAATTGAGAAAGAGCAACTTGAAATAGAAAAAGTAAAAATTTCTATTGACCAAAAAAAAATTGAAATGAACCAGGAGAAAATAAAGATTGATAAAAGAAACTTGAAGATAAATGAGAAACAAAGCCATAGTAAGGTGCAAATCAATGATATCAATCAACTGAAGGAGCTTTTGATATTGAAGCAAAATTAAAGTTGTGCTGAGGAAGATTTTGAAATGCTGGATAAAATGAAAGATGACTTGAAAAGAAAGTGGTTAGGGAATTAACTTCTATATATAATAATTATGGTTGTAATAGATGGAATATAAAATATCTAGGCATTAAAAGAATAATTTTAACAACTAATTTTTGTATATTTTTATTGATAAGTAAGGTGAAAAAAACTGTGGAATGTTTCACATGAAATAAGTAATAAGATTAAAAAATATTGTTGGTTATGAGAGTCTTGATGGCATAAACCTGAATTGTATCAATAAAAAATTAAACAAAATTATGGACATGTAAAAATGAAAAGATTCATTTAATAAAATTAAGAAGGAAAAGTTTTGATTAGCTGTGAAAAATCTCAATGCTCAAATAATAAGTATTATTTTTTATTCACATATTTTAAAATATGTTTAATAGGAAAATACTTATTAAATTACTTGTGGCTCAAATAAGTTAAAGTATTATATTATTTTTAATATTTATTTTAATTGCAAATAAATTGAGGGGCTTTGGTGAAAGACTTACATCCATATATATTGGAGAGGATGCCTGTCAGCCAGGCTGCTAGACTTACCCAGTAAAACAATTAATTATTTACTGGGATGAAGCCACACCTTTTTTCTTATTTTATTTTTAATTATATTATATTTACTTTAAAATTACTTGTAATAAATTTACTAATTACAATGAGTAAATTTAAGTAAATATTTAAATTAATGTCCCTTATATTTTTGTTCTCTAACACCGTGCTCAATGACAGGTTAAAAGAGATAAAAATATACTAATACTAAAATTGATAAAAATTCAAATTAGTTTATTTAAAATACTAAATTATATCAAGTTCTGAAAATTGGGAAAATCAAATTGTTTTGTACAAAGTGTGAAATTTAAAGGAAACTTAAAATATATCAAATAACTTAATATATACATTAAAATATTTTATTGACGCATCTTTTTAGTACTCTCTGTTGTTTGTAATTTCTTATTTTCGAAGTATCTTTTCTCTTACACCCTTGTATGTAGTCTTCTTAATTCCGTGTTCTCTCTCTCCTTTTTGCCTATAAAAGGCTTACCACTTTGTGCTGTTTTGATTCACTCTTTTACTTACTTACTTTTTATCATATAAAATCAAAATACATTCTATTACTACCAGTACTGATTTATTATTTACATTTGTGTAAATTAAGTCTTTATAGGTAATAGTAAAATTATTCCCTTACCTTCTAATTGAGTAATAAATCATATAAGATAAAATCTATGTACTTTTATTTAAATCCTGGAGTTATCCACCTTCACTGCCATTCGGACCACTGTTAGAGCCTTCTAGACCATCAGCAGCCATTGACACTTGGGAGCCTTTCCAAATTGTTGGCAACACACTGTTATCTTGATTCCAGAAACCAAGGGACCTTTGACTACAAGGACCAATAAGCCTTTCTGGATGACTGAAAATGACAAACGTTATCAAACACGTGACTTACCTTTTTTTCCACCACTGGGAATCAAACCTCACCCCAAATTTAAGGTTTATATAGGTGTATATGTCCTGTATAATTGTAGTGACTATACCAGTTACTATCTGTAGGTTTAACTCTGCTTATTTCACCTTTCACATATATCTTTTTACTCAAAACTCTGTAGTGGCATTAATTTGTTAACATTACAAGGGGAGGTGCCTGGTAAATAATAATTTTTTTTTCCTAGTTGACCAAAAAAGAGCAATAATTTTCTTAGTCCTAGAAGTAATAAAATTATTTTAATAAATTATTTTATTTTTTTAATTATTTCAGTTGACAATTGTCCTGACAATTAAAATTTTATTTTGTTTTTCAATTGAAAATTGTCCTGACAGTAAAATAATAAATATATAAATTACTTAAATTAATTATATTAAATTACTTCAGTTGAAATTAAAGTCCTGGTAATAAAAATTTCAGTTGAATCATAGTCCTGATAATTATATATCAATATATATTAATAACTAATTGAGACTTTTATTAATTATTCCAGTTGACTTTTTGTCCTGATAATTAGTAAATTATTTGATTATTTCAGTTTATTTATTTTAAATCCTGGTAATTAAAGTATAAATATCTTAAGTATTTTAATTATTATAATTATTTCAGTTGATTTTTCTGTCCTGATAAATATTGTATTCTCATTATTCCAGTTGATTAAATAATCCTGATAATTGATTATATACCTGAAAAATTAATTTGCTATTCTTATTTTTCTTTCAACAAAGTAAAATAAAAACTGATTAAATTTTAATATTTCTTTCTCTCTGTTTCAGTTATATACAACAATGACTGATCAAAGTGCTTCTGCTGGCTGTGATGAGGCACTAGACTTGACTGATTGCGATGAGACTTCTGTAAGTTCTCCTTTCACTACAAAATTTTCTCAAATTAATCAACTGTTGGACAATCAGGATGTGGAAATGCAAGAAATATAGATAAAAGTGGAAAAGACTCCTCTGGATCAAAAGCCCCCAGAAGAGCTTCCAAGAGGATTCAATATAAAAAAGATGCCCTTTCTGCTGCAAGTCAGAAACCTCTCCACTCAAATCAAGAAGTTGAGGGCAGAGAACCTCAAACTAAAATCAAAAGTAGAAATTATAGAAGAAAAGGTAAGAAATGTAGAATCCTTTCTTCAAGAGGAGAGGAAACCTCCTCCAACAACAAAAGCCCTTCCACAATTAGCTCCTCAACAACAGGAAAAGGTGGAAGTTTTAAAATGGAAATGAGACTACCTCCAGTCCTAACAACAACAGCAAGCACCTCAGGAAGGTCCTTCCAGGCCCCATAAGCTCAGAAAAACACCTCCTGTCAGCCAGGCTGCTAGACTTACCCAGTAAAATAATTAATTATTTACTGGGATGAAGCCACACCTTTTTAGTTCTCATATATTATTATTAATTATAATTTATTTACTCTAAATTTACTTGTAATAATTTAACTAGTTACAAAACAGTAAAATTAGTAAATAATTAAAATTAATATTAAATTTCCCTTATAGTTTTATTTCCTAACACTGTGCTCAATGACAGGTTAAGAGAGATAAATAATAATATTAAAACAAAATTAAATATATAAAAGAAATTCAAATTACTAATTTAAAAGTGACAAATACAGTAATTTTTAAACAAATCCATTTATTTCTGACATATACAGTAAATACACATTTTTAACACATTCTTTATAGAGCAACCTTATTATTTGAAAATATCTCCTGGAATATTCTTTTTTTTACACACCTGTATATAGGATTTTTATTCCGTGCTTTGTCTCTCTTTTGCCTATATAAGGCCTCCCCTTTTCTGGTTTTTTGCATTCATTACTTACTTACTTACTTATTTTATTAGATTATTTAAATCAAAATATTTATTAATATTATTTATTATTTTAGTAATTACAAAATAGTAGTTCTAAATTATAATTCATAATAATAATTATAATAATTCTACCTGTTTAAATTTGAGTAAACAAAAAAAAGAAACATATGTTGTAGACAATCCTATAGTACTAGCTATAGGCCTTGACCAAGGGATTTGGAGAAATCCCAGAGAGAAAAACCCCTCTCCCTTTAGAAAAATAAAGTGAGATTTACCTGCTACAGTAAATTGGTTCCTGTTGCTAAAGCCCCTTTTCCAACACCCTTGACTGTCTGATCAGCCAAGGAATTAGTCTCCAGACAGACTACCAAACCAAAGAACTGAAATGTAGACCAATGTGCACACCAGAGAAAGCAATGATACTTGATGTAGATTGCAAATCCACACCAGAGACAGCAATAATACTTAATATAGCTTGCAAGACCACACCAGAGAAACCAGTTTCCAAGTTAAGTTAAATGAAGAACTCACCTTGCAACAAACACAGCCAATTGTGGCCAGAAAACAGTGAAAAATGAGTGAGGAACAAGGATATCACCTCTGGATGGTTGTATGATAATTAAAGTTGCCCCAAACTGTCTTATTCACTATATACACACAGACCACTATCTAAGAGCCTATGCATACCAACAAATTTGGTGTTTCTGAGTGCCAAATTGCATAAAACCCCTCTAGAAATGCTTCCCAGTCTTCTAGCATTGGGGCGGGTGGTTTGCCCAATGTCGGGAGGCCCGCCTGAGGCAGCTGGACCACCCTGAAGCCAGAAAACCACCAAAAACCACCAAAAATACCCAAAATACTTATAAAAAACTACTATGACTACTAAAACCTTTAAAACACATAATTAAGCTATAAAAACATTGTGACATGAAATTTAGAGAACAATTAGCCCATTCTAATGGTACTAAGCACTTAACCCTAAAACTCAAGGTTAGCCCGTAAAACGCAAAAAACAAAATTTAACAGCTATCTTTTAAAATGAAAAATGAGAAATAATCCCTTAAATACTTAAAATCTGAAAAATGTCATCAAGACATAAAATATAGAAAAAAACCGGGGCTATCCAATAATAGTAACCACATCCCCACAGTCCCAATATTCACCAAATAATTCCAGAAAACACCCAATTATTAAACAATTCCATTAAAGACATATCAAAACAACACCAAATAGACCAACAAAGGGCTCCACTAATGTTGGAAGACCACAATGTACCTTTGACTTTGAAAACCCCAAAATACACCTATCTCCACTGTTGGACCTCTTTAAAAATCTTTAGACCATCAGGACACTTTGACACCTGAGGCCCTTTACGAATCATAGACAGTGCATCAATATCTTGAAGCAGGCAAACGAGGGACCAGTAGGACAAGTAGACAACAAAAATGATGAACATCATTGACCACATGACTAATTTTTGCTGAGACTGGGAATCAAACTGTGCTCCAAAAATTAGGTGAATATATTTACAATTTTAATATATAATTGTGGTAATTATATTGATTACTAGTTCTGGGTCATTTTGTACGTTTCATTGTCAACATATATCTTTTTTACTAAGAACTCTGTAAGTGGCATTAAATTGCTCATTTTACAGGGGGAGGTGCCTGGTAAATAAAATATTTTTTCTCCAAGTTGACCAAGATAGAACTATATTGTTCTTAGTCCTAGAAGTGATATAAAAAATTAAATTAATTATATTAAAAATTTTAATTATTTCAGTTGACTTCTGTCCTGATAATTAAAATATTATATTATTTTTTCAGTTGACAAATTGTCCTGGCAGTAAATTAATAATATTAAGAATTAATTAAGTTAATTATATTAAATGATTTTGGTTTAAAATAAGTCCTGGTAATTAAATTATTTCAGTTGACATTAAGTCCTGGTAATTAAAATTATTTTCGGTTAACATTAAGTCCTGGTAATTAAATTCTTCAGTTGACTTCTAGTCCTGATAAATATAAAAATATTACTAATTATTAAATTATTTTATTATTTCAGCTGAATTATTTTAAATCCTGATTATAAAATTATCTTAAAATTAATTAATAAAATTATGATTAATATTTCAGTCAATTATTTGTCCTGATAAACATTATATTTTAATTATTCCAGTTGATTACAAAGTCCTGATAAATACTTATATAATAAAAAAAAATTTCCCTTAATTTTCTTTAAATAAAGTAAAAATAATAACTGATTAAATTTTAATATTTCTTTCTCTCAGTTCAGGTTAATTACAACTATGGCTGATCAAGGTGCTTCTGCTGGCGGTGATGAGGAACTAGATTTAACTAATTATGATAAAGCTTCTTCTGTAGGTTCTCCTTTGAGTACAAAACTGGCTCAAATTAATCAATTACTGGACTAATCAGGATGTAGAAATGCAGAAGATGGAAATAATAGTGGAGACAACTTCTCAAGATCAAAAGCCTTCTATCAACCCCCTAGAAAATCTTCTAAAAGGCTTCAAAATAAAAAAGATGCCCTTTAATCAGCAAGTCAAAAATCTCTCCACTCATATCAAGGAGTTGAGGTCAAAAACAGACTCTCTAGAAGACAAGGTAAGAGAAATAGAGTCCTTCCTTCAAGAGAAGAGGAAACCTCCTCCTCCAAAAGCATTTCCACAATTGGCCCCCCAGCAACAAGAATAGGTGGAAGTCTCAAAGTGGCAGTGGGATTATCTGTACCAACAACAACAGCAACAAGTACCTCAGGAAGGTCCTTCAAGAAACAATCAGCTCAACCCCACACCTCCTCACCCTTATCAAGGAGGAAGAAAGAGAAAAAAAATCACATTCAATTCTTGCCCAAGCCATGGTAAGCCCCTCTATTGAATCTCAAGTACCATTTATTGTTACTTATTCAGTTCCTTCAGGTAATTCTGGAAGAGGAGATAAGACTTTGAGACCAGTAGAGGCTGGAAATAGTAGACAAATTGCTCAATATTCTAATGTATCTAATCCTATGGTTTTGATTTCTACTTCAATGATAAATCCTGATATGGCTGTTTTTGATGAGACACTTGAACCTGAGTTGTATGAGAGTCTCAAAAGTTATTATGTTTCCCTATTGAGAAATACTCCAGATGTAGCTAACATTAATGATGAAAATTTGAGGGATATTATTGCTAGACAAAATCATATAATGAACAACATGCAATTAACTCAGAAATTTAATGGTTTTTTAACTGAATAGGGTTATTAAGCATTGAGGAGTGAAGTACAGAGAGTTTCTGATGATTTGTTTCATTACAAAGTAACTGATGAAAAGAAAGTTGCTTCATGGAAAAATATCAAGAATAATTTGTCTAAATTAAAAGATACTGTGTCCATCTGTTTCCAGGAGCTAGAAGGACATAATTTTTACTTAAAAGGTTGAGTGATCATTATTCATCTTTACAAAAAAATATCCAGTTATTTTTTGCAACCAGAAATGAGAGTTTATCTAGTATTCCAAGAGTAAAAACTAGGTTAACAACTATTGAAGAGAAATTAAATTCATTGTTACATGATCAAAAGTTTTCTGAAATTTCTTTGAAAAAACCTGTTGTGCAGGATACCTCAATTGTAACTGTTACTAGCTCATCCAAAGTAAAATTAGTGCCAGAAATTCCTGTTGATACCACTGAGTTTTCATCAAAACTTGATGATGTACCTGGATCATCTACAGAAGCATTAAACAATGAGATTACTGCCCAATGTGAGAAATTACAGCTCCTTCTCACTCAGAAACAAGCTTTTAATAAGGAGACTACTTCAAATCAAAATAATTGGCCAAAACCTGACCAGTATCCAACATTTGATAGTTACTCTTCCTCTGATTGGAAACAGTTCATTTGCAGGATTGATAATCTAAAAAGTTCTTACAAACTCCTAGATGAGGAAATTGTGTCAAAATTAATTTCTTTCTTTACCAATATATCCCTAATGTGGTATGAATCTGTTCTCTTGGATTAAAAAGACTACTCATGGGAAGATTGGAAAAATGAATTACAGCACAATTTGGTGGTTCCAATTTTAGTTTAGCTCATCAAAGGCAATATGAAGAAGCCAGATATAGCTCTTCTATGGAAAACCCTATTGAGTTCCTGATTAAACTTGTGAAAATCTTGAGGGAAATTGACCCAGATAAGGAGTTTTAGTTATGGAAGGACAGGATACTCTATAAATTACCTATGTCTCTGAGAGACTTAATAGTTGATAGGACTGAGTTATCAAGGGAAAATTCTTCTTTCATTACTACTTGTAATGAGATCCTTATAAACAACAAGTATGATTCTAAAAGATTCATTTCTAGAACTTCATTGGAGAAAACCTCCAAATACCAACAAAACCCTCTGTAAAAGGTTGGTAAACCTTCTGCACCTGTAGCACCCAAAAAGTATGCAACAAACATTTGCTTCAAATGCAGAAAGCCTTGGCAGAAAGTCCATGATTATGTCAAGAAGATTAATCTTTTTGAGAAAACAGAGGAACATGCTAATGACACAATAGCACTGGATGATACTTCAAGTGATTGTGCCAGCAATATTTCATATAAATCTCAGCAAGAAATTTTAATTCTGGAAGATAATATTCATTATTTAGACAATATGGATATTGAGAATAATGATTTATCTACAGCCAAAGATGCTGAGATCATCGAAAATCTTGAGGATAGCTCAATTATTATTGCCCCTCTCAAGGCACCAGTCTTGATCAATGGAAACAACATTGAGGTTGTCTTAGATTCTGGAGCTGGAGGAAGTGTAGTATCTGAAGAAGCACTTGCTTCAGTGGACCAAGATTATAAATGAAAACTTTTTTCTATCATCTCTGAGAATAGGAGAGGTTATGGATCAGTTTTTCCCCCATTGGTAAATACAAAGCCATGATATTTTTCAAATATAAATATGGTTTTTTAAGAGCTATATGTGATTTTTTTGTCAAGAAAATGATAATTTGAGTAGTTGTTTCATTGTGGGAAATGACATTTTAACCAAATATGGCATAAAATTAGATCCTTCAAACCAATGCTTCACAATGGGGATGAATGAGAAGAGAAAATTTAAGATTTCCTCCCCCAAAAAATTATTAAAACCAGAATTGAACACATGTCAGTCTGTAGTTCAATATAAAGGAAGATCTACAAAATAAATTCCTGCCCTTATGACTGAAATTGACAATGCTTCTTTTGGAGAACAACTTTCTGGTGAAGAAAAAAGATTCCATCATTAAATTGATAAAATATTTTCCTATGGCCTTTGCTCATGGGTCACATGAATTAGGATTGGTAAAAGAAGAAATGAAGTTTTCATTAGCTTCCCCATTAACTGAAATACAACCTAGCTTAAAGAAGAAACCTTTTTCTGCTTTTCCCTTAAAGAGAAAAGATATTGAAGACAATATCTCTACCCTTTTACAAATGAATATTATTGAAAAGGTAGTTGAAACACCTTAACATTGTGTTATTTAACCTGTCACTATTTCTTATGAGAAACATAAAACCAGGTTATGTAATGATTATAGAGCATTGAACACTTATACTATTGATGATATCTATCCTTTACCCAAAATTTGATCTATACATGCTACCCTACAAGGTGCTAAATATATCAGATGTTTGGATGGTAACAAGGGATATCACCAGATACCTGTTGAGAAGAATTCTCAGAATTTTCTGATGATTTCTACTCAAATGGGTATTTATAAGTATTTTAGGATGCCATTTGGCCCTAAAAATACCCCTTCAGTTTTTCAAAAAGTTCTGGATAACACATTCTATCAAGAAATAATTGAAGGATGGCTGATGGTTTATATTGATGATATCATCATATTCTCAAAAGCATTTGAGAACCATCTTAACCACCTGTGTAAAGTTTTCCATAAGATGGATGAGATAAATATGATACTTGCTTTGAAGAAATGCAAATTTAGTTTTCATTCCTTAAAAGTGCTTGGTCATGTTGTCTCAGGTTTACAGATATGTGTTGACCAAAAAAAAGTGGCAGCAATACAACAGGTGAAGGCTCCTACTACAGTTAGAGAGCTCCAGAGTTTTTTGAGAATGTATGGATACTATAGACAGTATATTATAAATTACCAAGTCACAGCATTACCCCTTACCCAACTGGCTAGGAAAGATGTTAATTTTGTCAAGATAAAGAGCTTTTGACACTATGAAACATTGTTTAATGTTAGCACCAATTCTTTCTTTACCTGACTTTAACCAACCATTAGTTTTATAAACTGATTCCAGTTTTATTGGTCTTGGTGCTTCCTTCCATCAGAAACAAGTGATGAATGATAAAGTATCAGAAGTATTAATTTGTTATATTTCAAGAATCTTGAGAAATAGTGAATTGAAATATGGTGCCACTCAACTAAAATGTTTAGCAGTAGTGTGGGCTCTTGAGAAGATACATTATTACCTGGATGACCAGAAATTTGAACTTGTCACTGACTGAAGTGCAGTTAAATCCCTATTAAACTTGAAAACACCTAACAGACATATGTTCAGATGGCATCTAGCTGATCAAGAATACAAAGGGAGAATGGCAATAATTCATAGGGATGGTATTTTTTACTCAAATGTGGATATGTTATTGAGGTTTCCTTTGCCAAATGATGACTCAAATCCTGAATATGATCCTGAAAATGAAGTTACTCTTATTCATGGGATATATGTGGTTAATATGGAGGAAGAGCTATTACAGCTTATTCTGGATTCTTATGATAAGGACACTGACTTAAAAAAGTTTTGTACCATATTAAATGATCCAAAGAATGCTTCAATACAAGTTTTAGTTAAAACACTCTCACCAAAGTACCATATTGCTTTGGAAAAAGGTAAATTTTCAAATGATGAAGGATATCTATATTATAGAAGAAAGTTGAGTAATGTTATTGTTACTCCTCCTTCTATGAAAGAGATCATCTTGAAAATTTGTGATGATGACATATTGGCTAGACATTCTGATCTTGAAAAAACAATGATCAGACTTAAAAACACTGCTTGGTGGGTTAATATGTCTGAAGACACAAAACTATATGTTGAATACTGTGATTCTTTCCAAAAATCAAAAAGATTGAATGGTTAATGAACTGGATTAATGCAACATATTGAACTTCCTGATGCACCATGGCAGATAATAAACATGGACTTTGTAACAGGATTACCCATTTCTGGGAAAGATAGTTATAACTCTTTTGGGTTATGGTGGACAGATTAAAAAATGTGTAAATTTATCCCCCTCACAAGGATGCTTCAACCAAAGAATTAGCCTTCTGTTGTGTTCTCATATGTTTAATAATTCTGGTTTTCCTAAGGCCATAATCACTTACAGGGACCCTAAATATACTTCTGAATTATGGATGTCTCTGATGGATGTTTGTGGTTGTGATTTGAAACTTTCTACTGCCCATCACCCCCAAACTGATGGATTAGCTGAAAGAATGATTCAGACTTTAATGGACATGATAAGAAGGTATTGTTCCTTTGGCCTTGAGTTCAAAGACAATGTCAGGTTTACTCATGATTGGGTCACCTTAATCCTGGTTTGGAATTTGCTTATATTTGCACTGCTCATTCTGTTACTCAAAGAAAGCCTTTTGAGCTCTGGCTTGGATATGTTCCAAATATTCCTGCACAAATCCTCAATATTAAAATACCTAAATTGGATTTACATCCTGGTGTAAAACCTTTTTTTCAAATTCAACAACTTTTTAGAAGTCATGCTCAAAAATGTATTGAAAAATCCTTTGAATATGAGGAAAAGAGATGGGACAAATCCCATAAAGACTACACTTTTAAGAAGGGTGATGAAGTACTGATTTCTACAGTCCACTTCAATTTACAAGGTAATAATAAATTAAAAGACCCATTTTTTGGTCCATTTGTTGTCAGAAAAATGGTTAGTGATAATACAGTTGAAGTTATTTTGTATTCTCCATATGATAGAAAAAATCCTGTTTTTCCAATATCTCTTTTGAAACATTACACATCCAATAGTGATTTATTTCCAAAAATGAGGGGAAGATCAAAACATACCCCTAATGAGATCACTGAGACAGCAGAAATTGATAAGATTCTAAATGATAGAATAGTTACTTCTGAAAAAGGTACAGAATACTTATTGAGATTCAATAATAAATCTTCTGAATATGATTCTTGGATACCTAGGAAAGAGATATCTAATCTTTCTACTCTGCTAAAGAAATATAAAAAGAAAAAATCATTTTTTATATATATTTTTTTAGAGTGAAGGAGTGTCATCCAAGCTGCTAGACTTACCCAGTAAAATAATTAATTATTTATTGGGATGAAGCCAGGCCTTTTTAATTCTCATATATTATTATTAATTATAATATATTTACTCTAAATTTACTTACAATAGTTTAACTACTACAAAACAGTAAAATTAGTAAATAATTAAAATTAATATTAAATTTCCCCTATAATTTTTTTTCCTAGCACCGTGCTCAATGACAGGTTAAGAGAGATAAATATAAAAATTAAATATACAATTTAAAATTGAAATAAAAATTAATATTAAAACAAAAACAAGTATATACAAGAAATTCAAACTACTTATTTAAAAATGACAATTACAGTAATTTTAAAATAAATCCATTTATTTCTGACATATACAGTAAATACAAATTTTTAACATATTCTTTATAGAGCAACCTTATTATTTGAAAATATCTCCTGGAATATTCTATTTTTTCTTTTATACACCTGTATATAGGATTTTTATTCTGTGCTTTGTCTCTCTTTTGCCTATATAAGGCCTCCCCTTTTCTGGTTGTTTACATTCATTACTTACTTACTTACTTATTTTATTAGATTATTTAAATCAAAATATTTATGAATATTATTTATTATTACAGTAATTACAACATACTAGTTCTAAATTATAAGTCATAACAATAATTATGATAATTCTACCTCTTTAAATTTTAGTAAACAAAATTAAAGAAACATATGTACCTTTGACTTTGAAAACCCCAAAATCCACCTATCTGCACCGTTTGACTTCTGTTAAAAATCTTCTAGACCATCAGGAACCTGTGTGTCACCGGAAGACCTACGCACAAGGTCGAGGATGTTCCTGAAAGTGAGATGAGGGATTTAGAAACTTCTTCGAAGCACAGAGGAATGATTCGAGGAAATGATTCGAAGGTCACTCGAAGTAATAGCTACAGGTTCGAGGTTTGTTCGAGAAGAATTATAGACTAGTTTCAAAGGTAATAGTAATTCTTAAAATCTCACAAAGGGTTGGAAACTCAATAATCAAAGATTTAGGATTTATGAATGAATATTGAGAAAATAAAAGAAAGATACAATAACAATGATTTTAACTTTAAAGATTTACCACTATTAATGTAAATACGATTTTATAATTTAATTCTAAGGAATATCGAGCCAAATACCCAACCCCTTTTATATCCTTTGTTCCTCCTTGCATTGACCTCCCTTCCATCGCACCATTCCCATTCCATTGACCATTACTAACATACACTTAGACCCTCTTCGCTAAATATCCATCCATGCTCAATTTACCCCTTTTTAATTAATTAACAAAACTTTAATGAAAACTACTACTGTACTATTTCGTTGAACCTAGTGCTGTGAGTCGCTTATTGAAAAGGACTAAGGCACCCTATTGGGAGATTGACTAATTTAGATTTAGAGTTTAGGCTAGCGCAGTTAAATAGTAGGTACACAAAGGAAAATCGCAGTTGCTATGGAGAATTGCTTTCTGCGCTTCGAGTATAGATTTAGGACTCGATATTATTGATTTAATGAGCTGCTTTCGCCTCGAGTGTCACGTGGCGCGTGACAGATGCCCGGGTAAAAGAATTGCGAACTCCGTTGAGCTTGAGCCATCTTCCCACACTAGTTTCCCTTCTTCTAATAATTTTTTCCTCACTTATTAATTTCTCTTTTTTATAATGAACTGCCCCACTCCCACACCTACGCCTCCACACGCTAAAGCGGATGGGGGAATGATCACGCGACAGTTTTCACAAACTTGCACGGCTTGTGAAAGCATGGAGTATTTCTGTGTCGAAAGTACGGCGACTCGAGGCCCTCGCCAGAAATGCGAGTTTTCCCGTTGGCGACGAGTGGCGTGCAATGCATTGACGAAGAATGCAGAAATCGAAAAGCGATTTACCAAGACTAAGTTTTGGGTAATCCCTAAACCCAAAGAGGTGGTCAAAGACATTTGGGATGTCTCGATTGAAGATGAAAAATCGGTGGGGGAAAATGATAAAGAATTAAATAACGAGATCTAAACCTGGGTAACACAGGCCACGAGTTAAAAGCGAGGTATTGAGGAAGAGGTCAACGAGTTGGTGGAGGAAGATGAAGATGAAGTCCCTGTTCCAGGGCGGGCACCCAAGAAACGAAGGGTGGTCATCAAAGACGACGAGGAGGAGAGAGAGGCAGAGGTTGAAGTGGCGCCAAGGTTATTTTTAGAGCCTGACCCCATCTTCGAGGTAAGTTTTAATTGTTATTTTTTAAGGATGAAGTTACTGATGAGTTATGTTTAGACATTGAATACCCTTGAAGAGCCGATTGGGGAGCCTGTGCCGGTTATACCAACTGAGGCAAACCCTCCGGCCACGGAAGTAGTTGAAGAACCTGAAGACACCCTGGACCAGGTGTGGTCGAAGAAACCTAGTCAAGGTTGAAGAGTAAGGTTCACGGAAGAATTATGTGGGGAGGTCGACACAATTATCGACGCTGCTTCCTTCGACGTGGCAGAGGAGCTCTTGGAGATGGGAGAGGTGGTTCCGGTAGGAGAGGAGGAGTTATTTGAGAAATGCAGGAAGGAGATAAGGGTAGTTTTGGAGAAAATGAAAAGATTGGTTTGAGAGAAATTAAAAGAAAAGATTTGAAATGAAAAGGAGATGTAAAGAAGTAGAAAAAAAATTGTATTTTAGTTTTATTTTTATTTTATTTTTATTTTATTTTTTTATTGCAGGTGAATATTATTAATTTTATAAGATTTGGGAGAGAGAGAAAAAGAAAAAAGAAGTTTAAAATAAAAAATTTTAGAATTTGAAAGAAGAAATTTAAAGAAAGAAAAAGGTTGTTTAATGGAAGGAAGTTTTAATGTTTTTTTTTTTTTTTTTTTAAAAGGAAAATTTTTTATGTAAGAAAAGAGAGAGAAAAAGAAACGGTTTTGTGATTGAGATGAGTTTGTTAAATTGAGGATTTAATGAAAGATTTTTTTTTTTTTTTTTTCAAAGAAATTTTAGTTGAAAAGAGAGGAAGAAGAAAGAAAAGAAAAAAACAGAATTTAGAATTTAAGAGAATTTGAAAAGAAGAATTATTTGTTTCGAAGAATTATTATAGGGAGATTTAGAGGTTGAAGTTAAGTTCGAGGAAATGGTCGTGTCGTACAAGATTTGATGATTCGAAGGAAAGAAAGTTTTTAAAGAGAGAATAAATTTTTTAGAAAAGAAATTTTTAAAGAGAATTTTAAATTTAAGAAAAGAATGTATTTAGAGAATTGAAAAAGAAAAGGAAGAAAATATTTAGAGAGATTTAAGAGTTTTTTTTAGTTTATTTTATTATTCATGTTTATTCTATTTATTTTATTTTATTTTAATTTCTATTTTATTAATTACGTTTATTCTATTTATTTTATTTTATTTTATTTTTATTTTAATTTTGATTTTACTTTTGGTTGGTTTTGGAGAAAATTTTATAGAAGGAGAAGAAAGAAAAAAGAAGAGAGAAAAAAGAAAACAAGGCTAAGAAATTTAAGAGGTGTTTTAGATTTTAAAGAAAGAAAGAAAAAGAAAAGAAAATTTTAAATAAAGAAATTTTAAGGTTTTGGTTTTAAAGGATATTTCAAATGAAAAGATTTTAGGAGTTCAGGGGCGTTAGAAACATTGATGGCTGGTTCACAGGATGTTTTGTCTGAGTCATTGAGGAAGCCTTCCCATTCCACGAGGTATTGAAGTTTCCCCTTGCGTATTCTTGAATCAAGGATACGACTTACTTCCCACTCTAGATGATCTTCTACTTCGACTGGTTCTGGAGGGGGTTGGTTCTTGCCCGGGTATATTTCTCAAGCCAGTTCCAGGAGAGATACATGGAAAACAGGGTGAATCGCCTGTCATTTAGGAGGTAACTTGAGTCGAAATGCAGTTTTAGAGACTTCAGAGTCGATTTCGAATGGTCCCAAGCGCTTTTCAGCCAGTTTCTTTGATGGTCTTGTTGTTCGAATGTTTCGTGCGTCGAGCCATACTTTTTCGCCTGGTTTAAAGGAAGGAGCAGATTGTCGATGTTTGTCAGCCTGTTCCTTGTATCTTTGAATCGCTGATTCCAAATTTGTTTTAAGTTCTTCTTGGAGTTGTGATATAGTTCGAAGATAATGTTCCGCAGGATGATTAGTTCCTACATGGATTGAGTTGAATTGAGGATGTCGTCCATAAATTGTTTCGAAGGGAGATTGTCGTGTCGAAGTATGAGTCGAGTTATTATAAGCAAATTCAGCCAATGGTAACCATGTGGTCCAATCGTCTTGTTGGTAACTGACATACATTCGAAGATATTGTTCGAGGATTTGGTTAACTCTTTCTGTTTGACCATCGGTTTCAGGGTGATAGGCCGTGGAGAGATTCCTCGTGATATTGAGTTGTCGACACAGTTGGGTCCAGAATGTGGATACAAACAATGAGCCTCTATCTGAAATAATATCATTTGGTAGGCCTTGTTTAGAAAATACATATTCTAGAAACAATTTTGACAAATCTTCTGCTGTAGCAGTAGTAGTGGTTTTAATAAAAATAGACATTTTTGAAAATCTATCTACTATTACTAATATAGCATCAAAATCATTAGAAATAGGAAGTTGAGAAATGAAATCCATCGATAAAGATTCCCAAGGTTTAGAGGGAATAGGAAGTGGTTGAAGCAACCCATGCTTACGGTGACGGGGAGCCTTATTCCTATTACATTCGTAACAAGCTTTTATATAGGCCTTGATTTCCCTGGTCATACCTGGCCAGAAGAAATCCCTCGCTATTAACTGGTAGGTTTTATCAACCCCAAAATGACCAGCTAATGGAGAATCATGTCGACTGTTGAAAATCCATAATTTTATCTCATTGTTGTCAGGTATGACTACTCTACCTTCGAAGACTAATAGACCTGATTAAATACTAAATCTTTTGGCCCCTTGCTTCGAGAGTATTTTGTCTTTTAACCCTAAAAAATATTCGTCCTTCAACTGAGCTTTGAGGATGTTGGATAGTAGATTTCGAAAAGATTGAATTGTCATTGAATTAAGTTGATGAGTCGTTAACATTGATTCGTTGAAGATTGATTTCACATTTGCTGGGTTCTTGTCAGCAAATGCGTCCCCCCGCTGTGGGTAAACGTCGTCCCGACGTGACAAGATATCTGGGACAATGCAGTTTTTTCCTGGGCGATATGAAATAGAGAAAGAAAATTCAGACAAAAATTCAGCCCACCTGGCTTGACGCCTGGTTAACACTTTAGAAGACATGAAGTATTTCAAAGCATTATGATCTGTAAGATTTGAAAAGGACTATCTAGGCTGAGAAGAAAAGAACACCATTTTTTAAGACAATGGATAATAGCTAAAAGCTCTTTGTCATGAATTTCATAATTTAATTCTGCGGCTATGAGTTTGCGTGACTCAAAAGCAACAGGATGAAACAAATTTGTTCCAGGATTTAATTGGGAGATGACCCCTGCAATAGCATAATCGCTCGCATCCGTCTCAACTATTGTCGAGGCAGAAGGATCAAAATGTCAAAGAATTGGGGCTGTGGTGAACGCCGTTTTTAGTGCTTTGAATTCCTTTTGTGCTGTAGAAGTAAAAAACAAAAGGAATGTCTTTTCTAAGAAGAGAAGTAAGATTGGAAATAGTTTTAGAGTAATCTTTAATAAATCTTCTATAGAAGTTTGCAAAACCCAAAAATCCTTGGAGTGATTTAATGTTTTTGGGCTCAGGCCATTCCAGGATTTTCTGGAATTTTTTGTCATCAATGACTAAACCGTCAGTGGACAACGTAAAACCCAAAAAATCAATTGATTTGAGGTGGAATTAGAATTTATTATGCTTGGCGTAGAGACCATGATCTCGAAGACGATTTAGGACCTGTCGAACATGATGAATATGTTCATCCAGTGTTTTCGAGAATATTAAAATATCATCTAAATAGACAACTACAAATTGTTCAACAACATTTTGAAAGATATCATTAACAAAAGTTTGAAAAGTTGAAGGTGCGTTACATAATCCAAAAGGCATAACTAAATATTCAAAACTACCAAATCTAGTGCGCTTTGCAGTCAGTGGTTCATGACCTTCTGCAATGCGAATCAGATTGTAAGCGCCTCTAAGATCAATTTTAGAAAAGAAATTAGCACCATTGAAAAGGGTAAGAAGTAATGACATAGGAGGAACAGGATATGCATTCTTCTTCGTGACTGTGTTGAGCTTTCTATAGTCAAAACACAACCTAAGACTACCGTCCTTCTTTTTTACAAAGAGGACAGGGGAGCCGGTTGGAGATTTACTGGCTCTGATGAAACCTTTGGCTGCATTCTCTGCAATGTAGTCTCGAAGAACTTGAGATTCGTCCTTCGATAAAGAATAGACAGGACCTGCCGGAGGTACTGGGCCTATTAACTCTATTTGATGGTCGTAGGGTCGATGAGGTGGTAACTTATCGGCCTTTCAGATTGAGAAAACATCGAGGAAATCGTGGTAGATCTCCGGTAGAGTTGATTTAATGGCTTCAACATTGATTTGGTCGTCCTCTTCATCTTCGAGAGAATCTGTCGAGGGGATACCTGTATTGAGAGAGCAGAATTTGATTACTTCGAGGCAATTTAAATCCTCTTCGAGTGAAGTCATCGAGCTAGAAGAGTTAGCCAATTACTCATTTAGAGAAGGATCAGATGCTTGCAAGTCATCTGGCAGAGACTTGTCCTCTAGCAGGACGTTGTCAGGCGGGTTGTTTAACTCCCTATTGACCTGCATTGAAGAATCAGAAATATACTTAGATCGTGGGGTGATCAATCCCCTAGTCCAATCAATTTCGGGATTCCAATGCGTTAAAAAGTCATGGCCAAGAATGGTATCGTCCATCCTTGGGGCGTCCAAGACTGATAATTCCCACTCAAAGGGTGGAAAGTTCGGAAAGTTGAAAACCCATAAAACTTTCTTACTTACCCAATATTTGGGTTCCTCTGATTCGACCAAATAGATTGGAGTTCGATTGATATCTGTAAATGTTAGTTGAAGCTTCTCGGAAAAAGATAAACTAACAAAAGAAATTGAAGCTCCAGAGTCTATAAGACAACTGAAGGGGATATCCTCCTTAAAAAGAATGAATCTCAAGCGGTTTAAGGCAACTCCAGTCCTTAAGACATTGAGGTTCTGTGCACTGGGAGAGATAAGATAGTTTGCTTTGCACACAAGTAAACTATCTACTAGTTTTTTGACTTCGAACTAGTACCTTCTCTTTCCTTCAATTTTACACAGTCTTCCAACTTGTGCTTACCCCCACAATACATACATAACCCATTATCTGCTCGTCTCTTCCTCTCAGCTTCTTTAAGTTCCCCTTTAGGATCCAGTACTTTGCTGATATCGCCTGGGGTCGAGCCTTTTGGTCGAGGTTTATCCTTTCCCTTATTGGGTTTGGATTGAGTCGAGGAGGATTGATTTGGTCGTGGGTGTGAAGAAGGTCCCGATTTAAAAATTAGGCCTTGAGATTTGTTGGAATATCGACGATGTTGAAGTCGTCCTTGATAAACGCCGTCAAGTTTGAGGGTTCGATCCATTAAGTCCGTTAAAGTAGTCATCTTCTGACCGTGAAGATTTAATTGATCTAGAATCCTCGAAGGAAGTCCTTTCTTGAAATGATACTTAAGGGCAGCATCATTCCAACCTACTCGAGTTTGAAGTGCTCTGAAGTTCGAGATATATTCAGAGGCTTTACCATTATCACTCATGCGAAGAAAATCAAGTTCGATTTCTGCGTTGTCCATTTCATTAGGGTCCCCAAACAACATAAAAAGTTGGTCTTCGAACTTTTCCCAATTATTGATAAGTAAGTGGGTTTATGTCGAAGAAAGCAAGAGTAGATAAGGTTCGAACCATCTTGCTTCTTTCCCGGCTAGGAATGAAGAAGCGTAAACAACCTTTGATCGGTCGCTGTTAAAGGTTCGAGGGTCATTATGGAACAGTAGCTTGAAGGTTTGAAAGAAGGGTCGCAATCTGTCAGGGTGATCTCCGTCGAATTTGTCAGGAGATTTCATAGAAGGAGTTTTGAACTTAGATCCCTCTGAAGACGTTGGATTTGAAAGGGTTTTCATGAAAAGTCTCATGAAATCTTTCAGAGAGTTAGATTGTCCAGGTTCTGAGGATTGGCCAGAAGGGTGATTGGCAGGGGCGGATGGTGCCTCGTGCATTGTATCCTCTCCTTCTTCTTCGTCACTAGAATCCTCAAAATCTTGTGGGATGTCTTCTACAGATTGAACTGAATGTTGCCGTTCCCTAAGGTCGAGTGGTTCCAAAAGTGAGTGCGGGAAACAGACCTTGTGGCTGTTGGCCTGCCTCTAGCGTAAGCTCTAGTAGTAGCGCCCGTAGGAGGAGTGCGTTGAACAGGTGCCATTTAAAATTTTAGAAACACCTAAAAGGACGTAGTAGTGCAAATAATGTGAACTACGGAGAATTGAATTATACTGTCACCGGACGACCTATGCACAAGGTCGAGGATGTTCCTGAAAGTGAGATGAGGGATTTAGAAACTTCTTCGAAGCACAGTGGAATGATTCGAGGAAATGATTCGAAGGTCACTCGAAGTAATAGCTACAGGTTCGAGGTTTGTTCGAGAAGAATTATAGACTAGTTTCAAAGGTAATAGTAATTCTTAAAATCTCACAAAGGGTTGGAAACTCAATAATCAAAGATTTAGGATTTAGGAATGAATATTGAGAAAATAAAAGAAAGATACAATAACAATGATTTTAACTTTAAAGATTTACCACTATTAATGTAAATACGATTTTATAATTTAATTCTAAGGAATATCGAGCCAAATACCCAACCCCTTTTATATCCTTTGTTCCTCCTTGCATTGACCTCCCTTCCATCGCACCATTCCCATTCCATTGACCATTACTAACATACACTTAGACCCTCTTCGCTAAATATCCATCCATGCTCAATTTACCCCTTTTTAATTAATTAACAAAACTTTAATGAAAACTACTACTGTACTATTTCGTTGAACCTAGCGCTGTGAGTCGCTTATTGAAAAGGACTAAGGCACCCTATTGGGAGATTGACTAATTTAGATTTAGAGTTTAGGCTAGCGCAGTTAAATAGTAGGTACACAAAGGAAAATCACAGTTTCTATGGAGAATTGCTTTCTGCCCTTCGAGTATAGATTTAGGACTCGATATTATTGATTTAATGAGCTGCTTTCGCCTCGAGTGTCACGTGGCGTGTGACACTTTGACACCTCACCCATAACAAGGAGAAATAAAGAGGAAGAAAAATCAAATTAAATTTTTGCAAAAACCATGGTAAGCCCCTCTATTTAATCCCAAGTACCCTTTCTTGTTACTGATTAAGTTCCTCTAGGTAATTCTTGAAGAGGAGATGATACCTTGAGACCAGTAGAGGCTGACTGTAGTAAGCATATATCTCAGTATTCAGATGTAACTAATCCTTTAGTATTGATTGCTACTTCAATGATTAATCCTGATATGGTATTTATTAATGAAGCACTTGATCCTGAATTATAAGGAGAATATGAAAAATTACTCTGTTTCCTTGCTTAGAAATACTCCAGATGTAGCTACCATAAATGATGAATATTTGAGAGATACTATTGCCAAAAAAAATTATATAATGAACAACATGCAATTGACTCAAATTTTTAATAGTTCGTTAACTGAGAAAGGTTACCAAGCAATGAGAAGTGAATTACAGAGAGTTTCTGATGATATTTATAAGTACAAAGTAGCTAATGAGAAGAAAATTGCTTTTTGGCAAAATATCAAGAATGATTTGTCTAAGTTAAAAGACACTGTGTCTATTTGTTTCCAGGAACTAGAGGGACATAAGTTAAACTTGAAAATACTAAGTGAATATTACACAACTCTGTAAGACAAGAATCAATTATCTTTTGAAAATATCAATGAGACATTATCCAGTATTCCAAGAGTAAAAACTAGGCTAGAAAACATAGAAGAGAAGTTTAATTCCTTGTTACATGACCAAAAACATTCTGAAACTCCTTTGAAAGAACCTGTTGCACAAGATACTCCAGTTACATGACCAAAAACATTCTGACATTCCTTTGACAGAACCTTCTGCATAAGCTACTCCAATGGTTCCTGTGCCTAGTTCATCTAAAGTGAAATTAGTGCCAGAAATTCCTGTAGATATTCCTGAGTTTCCATCAAAAATTGATGATGCATTTTGTTCATCTACAGAAGGGTTAAACAATGAGATTACTACCCAATTAGAGAAATTACAGCTTCTTTTTGCAAAGAAACAAGTTTTTAACAAAGAGATTGCCTCATATCAGAAGAATTGGCCAGCCAAAACTTGACCAATACCCAAATATTTGATGGTAATTCTTTCTCTCATTGGCAGCAATTTATTTGCAGAATTGATAACTTTAAGAGCTCTTATAAACTTCCAGATGAAGAAATTGTGTCTAAATTGATTTCTTTATTTTCCAATGTTGCCCTATTGTGGTATGAATCTGTTCTCTTAGATAAGAGTGAATACTCCTCAGAGGATTGGAAGAAATTGAATAAAGCACAGTTTGGTGGTTCAAAATTTAGGTTAGCCCAACAAAGGCAGTATGAGGAAGCCAGATATAGCTCCTCTTCTACAGAAAAACCTATTGAGCTCCTAATCAAACTAGTAAAGATCCTGAGGGCAATGGACCCAAACATGGACTTTAAACTATGAAAGGACCAGATCCTCTATAAATTGCCTATGTCTCTGAGGGACTAAGTAGTTTCTAGGACTGAGTTCTCAAGATAACCTTCTACTTTTATTAATACTTTTAATGAGATCCTTTTAAATTACAAGTATGATTCTAGAAGGTTCATTCCTAGATCTTCAATGAAGAAAACCCCCCATTACCAACAGAAACCTCCTGAAAAAGTTGGTAAACCTTCTGCCCCTGTTGAACCAAAAAATTATGGAACAAACACTTAATTTAAATGCAGAATAACTTGGAAGAAAGGCCATGTTTTTGACAAGAAAATAAATCTTGTTAAAAAAACAGAGGAACATGCTGATGACAAAGTTGCAATGGATGATACTTCAAGTGATTTTGCCAGCAATATTTCTTATGAATCTCACCAGTAAATTTTAAAGCTGGAAGAATATATTCATTATTTGAATACCATTGACATTGAGAATGATGATTTATCCACAGTAGAAGATGCTGAGATCATAAAAAATCTTGAAGACAACTCAATAATTATTGCTCCTCTCAATGCACCAGTCTTGATTAATTGGAAGAACATTAAAGTTGTTTTGGATTCTGGAGCTGGAGGAAGTGTAATATCTGAAAAAGCACTTGCTTCAGTGGATAAGAATTATAAATCAAAACTTATGCCTATCATTTTTGAAAGCTGGAGAGGCTATGGCTCTGTTTTGTCCCCCATTGGTAAATTCAAAGCTACAGTATTTTTCAAATATAACCATGGCTTTGTAAGAGCTATTTGTGATTTTGTAGTTATGAGAAATGATAACTTTAGTAGTTGGTTCATTGTGGGAAATGACATTTTAACCAAATATGGAATTAAATTGGATCCCTCAAACCAATGCTTCACAATGGGGCTGAATGGGAAGAGAAAATTTAAAATTTCCTCCCCAAAAAATTTATTAACACCAGGATTGAACACATGTCATTCTGTGGTTCAATATAAAGGAAGATCTACAAAAAGAAATGACTGCCCTTCCATCTGAGATTGAAACTACTTTATTTGGAGAACAAATTTCTGGTGAGGAAAAAGATTCCATCATTCAATCAATAAAGTCTTTTTCTATGGCCTTTGCTCATGGGTCACATGAATTAGGCTTGATAAAAGAGGAAATAAAGCTTTCATTATCTTGCCCATTAACTAAAATCCCACCTAGTTTAAAGAAGAAGCCTTATTCTGCTCC
Source organism: Hemileia vastatrix (assembly GCA_030280995.1). Lineage (NCBI taxonomy): Eukaryota > Fungi > Basidiomycota > Pucciniomycetes > Pucciniales > Zaghouaniaceae > Hemileia > Hemileia vastatrix. Next base: position 2,759,052 of record JASXTE010000008.1, on the reverse strand, counting down.
TCCCACAAAGAGAAAAGATATTGAAGACAATATCTCTACCCTTTTAAAAATGTATATTATTGAAAAGGTAGTTGAAAAACCTAAATATTGTGCTATCTCACCTTTCCTAATCTCTTATTAGAAAGATAAAGCTAGGTTATGTGGTGATTATAGAGCATTAAACACTTATACTGTAGAATATATCTATCCTTTACCCAGAATTAGCTCTATACATGCTACCTTACAAGGTGCTAAATATATCAGGTGTTTAGATGGTAATAAAGGATATCACCATGTACCTGTTGAGGAGAATTCTCAGAATTTTATGATTATTGCTACTCATATGGGTATTTATAAGTATTTTAGGATGCAATTTGGCCCAAAAAATGCCCATTCAGTTTTTCAAAAGATTATGGATAACACATTCCTTCATGAAATAATTGAAGGATGGCTGATGTTTTACATTGATGATATCATTATATTCTCTAAAATATTTGAGGACCATCTTAACCACCTGTGTAAAGTGTTCCTTAATCTGGATGAGATAAATATGATACTTACCTTGAAAAAATGCAAATTTGTTTTCCATTCTTTAAAAGTATTTGTCATGTTGTCTCAGGCTTATAGATATTTGAAACCAGAACAAATTGGAAGCCATACATCAGGTGAAGGTTCCTACCACAGTTAGAGAGCTCCAGAGATTTTTTATATGAGTGGATACTATAGACAGTATATTAAAAATTACCAGGTTATAGCATTACCCCTTACCCAATTAACTAGGAAAGATGTTGCTTATGTCTGGAACAGTAAAAGACAAAGAGCTTTTGAAACTATGAAACATTGTTTGGTGTCAGCACCAATTCTTGCTTTACCTGACTTTAATCAACCATTTTTTTATACACTGATTCCAGTTTTATTGGTCTTGGTGCTGCTCTCCATCAAAAACAAGTGATGAATGATAAAGTATCAGAAGTATTAATTTGTTATATTACAAGAACCTTGAGAAATAGTGAATTTAAATATGGTGCCACCCAACTGGAGTGTTTAGCAGTAGTGTGGGCTCTAGAGAAGCTACATTATTATCTGTATGACCAGAAATTCGAACTTGTCACTGACTGCAGTGCAGTTAAATCCCTCTTAAACTTAAAAACACCTAGCAGAAATATGTTCAGATGGCAGCTAGCTGTTCAAGAATACAGAGGGAGGATGAAAATAATTCTTAGGGCTGGTATTTTTCACTCAATTGTGGATATGCTATCAAGGTCACCTTTTCCAAATGATGACTCTAATCCTGCATATGATCCTGAGTATGAAATAGATCACATTTATGTGATATATGTTGTTGATATGGAGGAAGAGCTATTACAGCTTATTCTGAATTCATATGATAAGGACACTGACTTAAAGAAGTTATGTACTATATTAAATGATCCAAAGAATGCTTCAATACAAGAATCGATTAAAACCCTCCCACCAAAGTACCAGATTGCTTTTGAAAAAGGTAAATTTTCAATTGAAGAAGGCTACCTCTATTATAGAAGAAAGTTGAGTAATGTTATTGTTATTCCTCCTTCTATGAGAGAGATCATCTTAAACATTTCTCATGATGACATATTGGCTGGACATTTTGATCTTGAGAAAAAAATGATCAGATATAAGAACACTGCCTGGTGGGTTATTATGTCTGAAGACACCAAACTATATGTTGAATCCTGTTATTCTTTCCAGAACTCAAAAAGATTAACTGGAAAAAGAGTTGGATTAATGCAACATATTAAAACTCCTGATGCACCATGGAAAATAAGAACAATGGACTTTGTAACAGGATTGCACATTGCTGGGAAAGACAATTATAACTCTTTCTGGGTTATGGTGGACAGATTCACAAAAATGTGTAAATTTATCCCTACTCATTAGGATGTTTCCACTAAAGAATTAGCTTTCTTGTGGTGGTCTCATATGTTTAATACTTCTGGTTTTCCAAAGGCCATAATCTCTGACAGAGACCCTAAATTCACTTCTGAATTTTGGATGTCTCTGATGAATGTTTGTGGTTGTGATATGAAGATTTCTACTTCCTATCACCCCCAGACTGATGGATTAGCTGAAAAAATGATTAAAACTTTAGAGGACATGATAAGAAGTTATTGTGAATTTGGCCTTGAGTACAAAGACAATGAAAGATTCACTCATGATTGGGTTACCTTACTTCCTGGTTCGGAATTTGCTTATAATAGCACTGTTCATTCTGTTACTCAGAGAGAGCCTTTTGAGCTCTAGATATGTTCCAAATACTCCTTCCCAAATTCTCAATAATAAAACACTTAAATTGAATCTACATCTGGGTGTAAAATCTTTTCTTCAAATGAAACAACTTTGCAGAAGTCATGCTTAAAATGTATTAAAAATATTTTGAATATGAGAAGAAGAGGTGGGACAAATCCCATAAAGAATACACTTTTAAAAAGGGTGATGAAGTACTGATTTCTACAGTCCACTTCAATTTACAAGGTAATAACAAATTAAAAGACCAATTTGTAGGTCAATTTGTTGTCAGAAGAATGGTTGGTGATAATGAAGTTGAAGTTATCTTGTACTCTCCATATGACGGAAAACATCCTGTTTTTTCAATATCTCTTCTGAAACCTTATACATCTAATAGTTATTTATTTCCCAAAAGGAGGGGAATACCAAAGAAGACCCCTATTGAGATCACAGAAGCAGCAGAAATTGATAAGATTCTCAATGACAGGATAATTACTGCTGAAAAAGGTACAGAATACTTATTGAGATTCAGGAATAAATTTTCTGAATATGATTTTTGGATACCTGGAAAAGAGATTTTTAATCTTCCTACTCTACTAAAGAAATATAAAAAGAAAAAATAATAATTCATTTATTGTTTTTTAGAGTGAGGGAGTGTCAGCCAGGCTGATAGACTTACCCAGTAACATAATTAATTCTTTACTGGGATGAAGCCACACCTTTTTTCTTATTTTATTTTTAATTATATTATTTTCAATATAAAATTACTTTTAATAAATTAACTATTTACAATGAGTAAATCTAATTAAATATTTAAATTAATGTCCCTTATATTTTTATTGCCTAAAACTGTTCTCAATGACAGGTTAAAAGAGATAAAAATATACTAATACTAAAATTGAAAAAAATTCAAATTAGTTTATTTAAAATACTAAAATTAAATTAAACTCTAAAAATGGGGAAAATAAAATTGTTTTTTAATAAGTGCAACATTTAAAGTGAAATTTAAAATATATCAAATTAATTAATAAATACATTAAAATATTTTATTGATGCATCTTTTTAGTGCTCTCTTTTATTTGTAATTTCTTATTTTGGAAGTATCTTTTCTCTCTCACCCTTTTATGTAGTCTTCTTAACTTCATGTTCTCTCTCTCCTTTTTGCCTATAAAAGGCCTAACACTTTGGGATTTTTTGATTCATTCTTTTACTTACTTACTTTTTATCATATACAATCAAAATACATTCTATTACTACCTGTACTTATTTATTGTTAACATTTGTGTAAATTAAGTCTTTATAAGTAATAATAGAATTATTTCCTTACCTTCTAATTGATTAATAAATCATATAAGTTAAATATACGTACTTTGATTTAAATCCTTGAGTTATCCACTTTCATTGCCATTTGGACTGCCGTTAAAACCTTCTAGACTATCAGGACCCATTGACAATGCCTATTACATTTATCCAGTATGGGCTTCCTCTTTTTCCAAGCTAAATTGAGGCAATAATGCCTTAAGGCAATAGCCAATAGGGGCATACTAATCTTAAACAATTTCTCTCTATTTCCAAGCACAATATTGAGAGATGGTTTTGGTTGGGTAAAAGAAAACCAATAAAAAAAAAGATAAATTTTGGAGTAAAAAAAGGGAAATTAAACTTAATAATTATACTAAGTTTTCACTTACCAGCAGGAAAAAAATGAAGATTGGAGGAGCAATACACTCATAAAATATTTCACCAAAGAAGGGGTGGAAAAAAGGTGGAAGAAAAAATGGAAAATCTAGTGAGAGATTTACCCAAGGTTATCAAAAATAAATTATTCTTTCTTGGAGGTGGAAAAAAATTGGAAAATCTAGCAAGAGTAATTTATTTTTGATAACCTTGGGTAAATCTCTCACTAGATTTTCCATTTTTTCTTCCACCCTTTTTCCACCCCTTCTTTGGTGCAATATTCTATGGGTGTAGTGCTCCTCTCATCACCTTTTCTATTAGTATAATTATTAAATTTTTTGTTTTTTTTTTTGCTAAAAATTTCACTTGTTTTTCTTTTATTGGTTTTTTTAACCAACTAAAACCATCTCTCAATATTGTGCTTGGCAATAGAGAGAGATGGTTTTAGTTAGGTATTCCCCTAATTTCTTTACCCCTTTTGGCTATTTACTTGAGGCATTATTTCCTCAATGTAGCTTTGCAAAGGGGGATTCCCATACTGGAGAAAGGTAATAAGTGTCCTCTCCAATATATAAGGAGGTAAGTCTTTCACCAATAGGGGGTTTCAGTTCTGGGAAATATGCACTTATTTAATTGTAGATTTCAAAAAAAAAATATCCTCAACACTAGTGGATTTCAGAATGAAATAAGTCACTTATTTCACTCAAATCTGCACTTTTTCAATCAAAAGTGCTGATTTCACAATAATGTCCTGTTTCACTAATTTGTCAGAATCATCCCATTCATACACAGAACTCCACAGCATAACACTTCATAAATCAAAACATCATACATCATTTACATTTTTATACTATGTAAGAGTCATACCTTCCTCACTCTTCAATCCTGATGAGCTACACCAAGCAATGACTTTCATAGCTCTTGATCTCCTCTTGTACTCAGATTGCATTTCTGATTCTGATCTTGAAGAATATTTTCTTTTTTTATCAATAGTGGCCTGGAAGCATTAACTTCTTCCAAGAAAGACTCAAGTACTTCATACCCCCAAGTACACCATCCAAAACTTCGTAACCTATCTGTACCCAGTTTTAGACAGTTTATCAGGACTTCTCAGGAATTTTTCCTTAGAATGGTTATTCTTAATTGCATATTCAAAACACCTCCTACTATATCCACACTTCTATTTCTTAAACCACTATCAAACAGGCAGATATTCTTTCAACCACACTAACACATTGTTAGATTAAGAAATTTTTTCTTAAATTATTAAAAATTTCATTTCATTTTTATCTACTATTGATATAACTTCCCACTGGGATACTCTCCATCATTATGCCTATAATGCTTCAAATTTTATCAACAAAACCCTTTTAATTTTTTTCATACTTTTCATATAATCAAATTGTGTGTATTATTCTCTTGCTTTTGTAATTTTATTTTCTCATATTGAATTTTATTTTGAATTTTCAGTGATAGTCACTTTTTCCCTGTCTATTTTTTTTTGTTCACCACCTCACCATGAAATCAAATTTTTTTAGCTATCACATAATTTTTCAGTCATTCTTTTTTTCATTCATACCTTATATTGTTTTCCTCTTCTCCTCAAACATCCCTCAAACATTTTGTTTTCATTTATTTTATCATCTCATCTCTCCAGGTAAGTCATTTTTTAATTTTAATTTTTATATTTGCTAATTGTTATTTTTTTTCTCATTTTTCTTGTATGTAGTTTTCTTTTCCCTTCCAAGGAAATTTTTTTTCTCTCCCTCTTTTCACTCTTTTCTTCTCTCAATCCCCTTGGTTGGTCTTTTCCCCACATTCACCCCTTCTTGGAATGGACATGTCCCTCTTTCTCTTCTCTTTGGCTGCCTCTAACCCTCCCTATAACCCCCTTAATTCCCCCTTTCTTCCCCCCTATAACTCCTTCAAATCCCTCTCAATTCCTCCCTACACCCACCTCAACCCCCCTTGGGCCCCCTCTTATCCTTCTTTAATCCCCCCTTACCCCCCAGTTATTTGTTTGTTAACTAATCAAATTTTTATTGATTTTATTTTTTTTTTAACTAATCAAATTTTTATAGATTTTATTTTTTTGTTAACTAATCAAATTTTTATTGATTTGATTAGTTAATGAACAATCTTTGCTAATTTTTTTAACTAATCAAATAATTACCAATATGATTAGTTAATGAACAATTGATGAAGATTGTTTGTTAACAAAAAATAGAAGGAGGGAGGTTGAGGTGAGGGTTTGGGGTGTGTTGGTGAAGTTTTGGGGGGTTTGGAGAGGTTTTGGGGTATTGTGGGGGGTTATGGTGAGGGTTTGGGGGTTTGGAGGCATTTTGATGTGGGATTGGGAGAAGTTTTACAAGGGGAGAAAGGGGACCAATGAGGGAGAAATTAAAATTTTGATAGAAAATTTTTACAGGGACCAATGAGGGATCCATTAAAAAATTGACAGAAAAGTTTTACAGGGACCAATGAGGGAGCTATTAAAAATAGACAGAAAAGTTTTACAACTTATTTCAACATTTAAATTTTTTTTCTATACTTTTTTTTGTGCAGAATTAACCAAAAGAAATCCCTCAAATTTAAGTAAAGTAATAAAAAATTTTTCAACATCTTTTAATTTAAATTAGGTGAGTTTTTAATTAATTTTTTTTAAAAAATTGATCATTTTATGACTAGTAAAATTTTTTTCAGAAAAAAAAGAAATTTCTGTTACTTCTGTCAGATTGAAAGACTCGATCCTTGCTTCACCTAATCCACTCAAATGATCCCTCAGAATCACATCTACCACGTTTTCTTTTTTTCCCTATCTCATTGCATATTCATGTATCTACAACTAAAGTAGTCCCACTGTCAAGTGTATATACTACTGCTTAGGATTAATCAGTACACTATCGTCACTTCTACTTAGTCCTGGTTGTGATTCTCCTATGTGTTTACCTGCAGCTGGAAACTGAGCATTAACTAGATATAAGGACAGTTCTTACAGTCTTTGTTCCTCAGTTAATCGTATTCCACTTCAGGTAATGTCATTTCATTTCCTCTATTGCTATTCTCTTCATCCACTTATACTAAAATGTACTTATACCTTTTAGGTGACTTGATCTGAATCCTTGATCTCGTGTTGAACTACTGCTTACCTGGATCTCTGAATCCTCCTTAAAGGTATCTTACTTTATTTACATTCTATTTCACCAAACTTGTATTCTCTCTAGTTCTATCTGAAATTTATAGTTAATCGTTTTCCACTGCAGGTGACTTGATCTGAATCCTTGAGCTCGTGTTGAACTACTACTTACTTGGATCTCTGAATCCTCCTTAAAGGACTTGTTGTTCTAATATGATTCAAGCCTTACACTTCTATTTTCATTTTTATCATTTTTATCATTTTATTTAAATTCTACTTCATTTCAATCATCAAAAAAAATTTCAGAAAAAAAATCTGTTTCTTCTCATTCAAACCTCACACCTCTATCTTCATCTTTATCTTCCTATTCAAAGTCTACTTCATCTCAATCATTGAAAAAAGTTTCAAAAAAATTTTCAGAAACAATTTTAGAAAAAAAAATTCTGTTTCTTCTGATTCAAGCATAACAAATCTATCTTCATCTTTATCTTCTTTATCATCTTCAATTTCTACTTCATTTCAATCTTCCTCAAAACCTTCAAACATAAAAAATGATGATTGATTTTATCAAAATTAAAGAATTTTAAAAAAAAATATACTTGAATATTTTATTTGGCCACAAATCAAACATCTATTATTTTAAAAATAAAGTTGATAAAAAAATAAATATCCCAAAAATTTACCTGAAGATATTGAATATCTAACCAAATTAGGAGGAGATGAAGATAAGGGTGTAATCAGCAATAATTTTAAACCTCAATTTATTTATGAAAATCATTCATTCAATGGAGTAAAAGATGAATCCTTTATTCAACTATACAATCTCATTAGGACACTATATCAAATGGCTTTGGCCCACTTACCAATAAGGAATAAGAATTTGTTTAATGGTATCATGATTGGTTTTGGATGGAGACCAGGATTTGGTAAAGGTTATTCTCTTGGTAAGTCTTATAATTTTTATTTTTTAATTCTTAATATACTTCACTCATTTTAACTCTATAGGCATATATTCTTTTCTCAGAATTTATCTAAAGTGGAAATTGATAAAAAATTTCAAAAAGGGGACTCTTTAACTTCCTCTAACTCTTTTCTTGCTCTTCTCATTAAAGTCTCTAATAAAGATTTTAAAAAAATCATCAGCTTTCAACTAAAGTAGGTATACCAAATTGATTTGTGTCAGCCAGGCTGTCCCAGGAGCCCAGTAAATAAACATACAATTTATTAGAGTTAAATAAAGACATAATAATTTCAGAGTATGCATTTAAAATTAATATTATATTACATAATAAATTTATATTAATATTTTATTTATATAAATAAAGTAAATATTATTTTAATTTTATTATAAGATAATTTAAAAGCATTTAATTCCATAACAAAGGGCATATTGTTTATTTAATAATTATAGATTAATTAATTAAAAACTTATAAGATAATTATATTCAAGTGTTTATCTTATATTGTTATTACTTTAATTAATTAAATTTAAGTATTAAAATATACCTTTTCATATACTATTATCCATAATTATTGCCGCTTTTTTTTGGACCCTTAATTGTTTCAATAAAAAAAATTAAATAAATTATAATACTTATTTTAAAAAATAGTATTAAAATTCTCAACTTAATTTAGTAATAAATTAATTACTTGTTTCATTTAAATTAATTATTTAATTACATAGTTGGAACAATTAATTAATTTATTTATACTAAATTGAAATTGATTACATATTTTGTTGTGTCAAAATATTTTTTCTTGTTTCACTTAAAAACCCTTAAAGCAGACTGTACCATCTGTTTTGAATTATTTTTCTCATAGTTCCTATGTCCCAGGCTTGTTTAGTTATTCACTATTTTTACTTACTGATTTGGGAATTAATTGTGGGAAAATTTGATTCTTATTTGGGGTTTTAATGATCTGTTTCATATTTTTCTCTAAATTATTATGTTTCACTTATTCTTTTATATTCTTGTTTCATCTTATTATGATTCTTGTATTTAAAAATGTAGTAGCGCTTCAGAGGACCCATTGCCTATAAAAAGGCCTTGGATAATCCCCTGTAGCCTCATCACTTACTATACAAATATAATCTGAGCCAATTGTCAATATAATACATTTTATTATTATTTTTATTAGTATTGAAATTCTAATTAAAATTCTATATAACTATTTAAAGGTTGCTTTAAGTCTGATAGTAATTATGGTGTTATCCGCGCAGAACCCTTACATTAAATAATATTGTTATTAAATAAAACCTCATTATTGTGTCATCTCTCAAGTAACTCGTCGTTGTCTCACTTTAAATAAATTAATTCTTTATTTCTTTTACTCTCTATAGCCCTTTATTGCCTTTTACTTTCTCCTCCTCTGTTCCTTTTCCCTTTTCCTACCTTCTTCTAGACAACTGGCCGACAATTTGGTTCTGAATGGGAGGAAATCAGCTATGAGTATCAATTGTTTTCAAATTTTATAATCACTCATTCAGGATTTCATAACAATATACACTAAAATATGAATGATTCCAATTATTTCACTTTGTAATCTTCTTGTATATCAATCCTATTACTGGACAACCTATTCCTTTACCTGCTAAAATCAAAGGACATGGTTTATATTTCCTGTATCATAGATGTATAACTGATTTTAGATTAGGAAATTGAATCATAAAATCTTTTTGGAATTCATCTCATGATAATAACAAGACAACAAAACTCCTTCAGGTTTGGAATCTTGTCAAAACTTTAATATTTTTGGCTGCTACTTCCAAATAAGTCTAAAGCTAATCCAAAGGATAAAAAGGTAAAAAAAGGAAGGTAAAAGTAATAAATTAGAGAAACTTTAGGTATATTCAAAGGGGATGGGTATTTGTAAAGTCATTGATTATTTTTTATTCTTTCATAAATTTTTAATAATTAAGTCTGATATTTCAATTTACTAAACTAAAGTAATGAGCCAACAACCTTGTGTTGCATAGATGGTCATCATGACAACATGAAATTTTTTAATGGGATTCATCTAGCCTAAACCTGTGGAAATTCCCAAACTTAGCTTCTAGACTTGATTTTTGTTTTGGCTTGAGGAATTTTCATTACTTTAAAACTAGTAAATTTGATTTATCCTATTTATTAATCTATGGTGTTATATTAAATTTTGGTGATTTTAACCCCTTAATCCAAAAATTCAGAGGATGGTATTGCAAAATTTTCAAATCTGACATGGAAAATTGATGACTTAGAGAAATTTGGTGATACCCACCTCTTACTTCAATAAAATGTAGGGGAGGATATTGACAAATTTTCTAAAAAGATATAGAATTTTGTTGACTTAGCTATATTAAGAGATGAAAATTGGTTTTGAGGTGATAAAAGAATGTTGATGAGGATTTTGTACAGTTTTGATTATTATTTTACCATCTGAAATTCAAAAAGTGCAATATTTTAGAGTCCAGTAAGGACAAAAGGTGTTATCAGAATCTCATGATATAACTAATTTTGATAATATTAAAGTTAAAAATAAAGTCATTCCCCAACCATTAACCAACACAACAATTAATCAATAAAAAATTTAATTAATTTTTTCATGTCCTCATAAGATTTGCCATTTTTTATACATTCTTTAATAAACTCTTTTTTTTTAAAAATTTTTTGATTTCCAATTCACACCTATCCATTTCTCTTTGAAATTCACAGTCTTTTGTTTTTTACAAGATAATGTGAGCTCTTTCCATTTCCTCAGCCTCAATTATAGCCTTTTCAAAATTTTATTTAAGAAGTAATTTTTTTTTCATCAAAATCTAAGCCCCATCAATCTTTCATTAGCATATGATCTAATTTCATCTTCTCAATGTCAAGGGCATTTTTCACAATAGAGGATTTTTCTGAGAAAATTGAATAGAACAAAAATAAGTATGTTATTGAAGAAGTTATATAGTGACAAAATCTGATTGATATCTTTTTTCTCAAAATAATAATCAAGGGAGGAAAAAGGGGTGTTTGAAGTATTATTACCACATTTTGAAAGATGGTTCAAGTTCATTGAAGTTGAGGCCCAATTCTTTAGTTTGAAGTTTGATCTAGAGGGTTCAGGAAGTTGATCTAAAGCAGCTTGCAAAGCAGTATTGCCATTTCCAGAATTATTATTCTTTTTAGAAATTTGAGTTTGAGTAGGAGGATTCTAGAAAAAAAGAAAGATAAATTTAGATAAGAATTGAAGAAAAAAGAGAAAGTAGACATACATTTAAATTTTGGGGCTCTGAGGACTCAGATCTACTCCTAAATAATTGTTCTGCTTGATAGTATGGATCATCTTCAGGTGAACTATGGTTAGAAGCTGGAGGGGATTGCTGTTGTTAAAGTACAGGTGTTTTGTGAGGATAATTAGATGGTTGATAACCAGAGTATATATCCTTGGTAGTATTGTGTATAAACCAAGGGTTGACATCAACTTGGGAACCAAAAATATTATCCATTTCCTCATAGAAAGGACACATGACATTGAGCTTTTTGGAAACAGTTGTAATTACAATCTACAAATCATCATCATCAATACCAAAGCCAGTGGAAGTTGAATCAAGATGAGCATTTTTGTATTTGGATTAATAATTTTTGAACCTCTCCTTCATTTTCTTAGGATTGATGTCAATTCTCTTTTTGTTTCTTTTTTTGCTTCATTTTCCATCAACTAGAAGCCATTGACCTTTTTTGAATGTGGATTTCCAATTTGGATGGACTTCTGACATCTAAAACATGCATCATATTTTGATTTAATTTTGAGGATGTTGATTAAGATGAGAAACTCTTCCTTTTTTAGCTGTCCAGACTTTAATTTCTCCAGTAAAGGGCTTGCATTATATGAAGACTTTTGTGATGTAGCATTTTTATGAGTTGCCTTTTGAGTGTTGGATTTTCTGGGAGGCATTATGAAACTGGTATTTTAAAAGAAAAGTGATTAAGGGATTGAAAACATAAAAGAAGAAGGAAAAAAACATGCCTGGAAAAATGTCACAATAAAATGCTTCAGATCTCAGTGGGAAGTGTGTGCTGATGATTGATGTGAGGATGGAGGTCTGGGTGTCACTTGTGACAGGGATGGGGTGGGGGAGAATGGGATAATGTGGCCAACATGAGGATGTGAAAAAAAATTGGGAAAAAGTGCTGATTTGAGGACATAAATGACACCCATTTTTAAAATAAGTGGCTTTTTTGCAAAATTTAAGTGCTGATTTTCTTTGACATCTGCACTTAAGTTAAGTGCCAATTTTCCAGAACTGATGCCCCCTAATAGGATGTGTCAGTTCTGGCAAATCCACACTTACAAATCTGCACTTAAATTTGACCAAATCCACACTTATTTAAGTGCGGATTTCCAAAACACACTAGCCCCAACACTGGTGGATTTCAAAATGAAATAATTCACTTATTTCACTCAAATCCGCACTTTCTCAACCAAAAGTGCTGGTTTCACAATTCTCACTACTCTCCCTCTCTCTCACCTCCCACTACCTCTCCATTCCTTTTGTTACATTCTCCACTTGCAGCTCCTATCACCCCTCCCGTTTCAATTCCCCTCTTCCTCTCACTCCTCTCTGCTCATTAATTCACTCCCATCTTTCACTCAACTCCCTCTCTTCATTACACCCCTTTTCCCTCACTCATGATTGATTTATAAGCAACTAAACATCTCAAACACCCAAAACTAACTGCATAAAAAAAGGAAGGAGTGAAATTTCTTGCTCCTTATGTAAAAAACACTAATGAGCAAGTCACCAAATTTGCTTTCTCATGTCTCAAATATTTTAGTATATTTCAAATTTCAAAAAAGAGGATTTTATAAGTATCTCAAGCTTCTGAAGTTCATTTGCTCTCACCTAGATACAATTTTAGAGCATGTACAGCCATTTTCTTAACTATAAGGACATTATTATTATTTTTTGATAGTTAATTAGGCTAGTGCACTTTTTTCCACAGTTGTATAGTGAAATTATCATTTCTCTTTTTCTTGATGCTGTATCTGGTGGTGAGAAAGGTGGTTGTAGTGGTGAGAAAGCTGGTTGTGGTGGTGGGTGAGGTGGTTGAGGGGGTGAGCAAGTTGGTGATGGCTGTGTGAGTGGTGGTGGTGGTAGTAGTGGTAGTGAGCGAGGTGGTGGTGGTGGTGGTAGTGAGCAAGGAGGTGGTGGTGGTAGTGAGCGAGGAGGAGGTGGTGGTAGTAGTGGTAGTGAGTGAGGAGGTGGTGGTGGTAGTGAGTGAGGATGTGGAGGTGATGGTAGTGGTAGTGAATGAGGTGGTGGTGGTGGTAGTGAGTGAGGACAAGGTGGTGGTGGTGGCAGTGGTAGGGAGTGAGAAGGTGGTGGTGGTAGTGAGCGAGGAGGAGGTTGTGGTGGTGACAGTGATAGTAAGCAAGAAGGTGGTGGCAGTGGTGTGAGTGGTTTCATGAGAGGTGGAAAAATTTACCAAAATTAAAACAAAAAAAATACCTAAATGATCAAGAAGAAAAAGAGAAAAAGAAAAAATACTGAAAAAAAAGAAATAAAAAAAACTTACCATTGGTCAGATAACAATGTTTCAATTGGAAAACAAATAGTGAGAACATGATATATGAAGCACAAACTAACAAGGGGAATGTGGGGTGAGAAGTAGGTGAGCAAGAAAAGGTCTGATTTGAGGTAAGAACTGACACCCATTTTTGAACTAAGTGACTTCTTTTCAAAATTTAAGTGCTGATTTGGTTTGAAATCTGCACTTAAGTTAAGTGCCGATTTGCCAGAACTGACACCCCCTAATATGTGTAAAAGAATCAAATTTCATTCTTGAAATTGGGGCTGAAGGTAGCATAGTCTCTGTTAACACATTAAAAATACTTAATAGTAAGTATGAAGAAAAATTTGAACATGTACAGACAAAGAACTGGAGAGGTTTTGGTTCAGTATTATGTCCAATTGTAAAATTCAAGACTACTGTATTCTTTAACTATAGTAATTGATATGTAACAGAAGTATGTGAATTTTTAGTAATGGATAATAATAGGAGGCGTAAAACATTACCATATACACCTGTTGGACTTCAGTCTTAAAACACTATTCCAAGACATCATCATAAATTTCAGACTTAGGGTTAGACATGTCAAAAATTTGGTCAAAAACTTCCTATCCTTGCACCATAACCACAACCAAAATTCAGGCCACCAATACACGCATTCCTTAAATCCACTGTACATCAGACCCCTTTTCCCCCAACCCCACATCATCCTGGACTCCCACTCAAACTCATATATTCATCATCACTGTAAGTGTTTCTGTTACTTATCTTTTATCATCATCTTATCAAGCTCATGTTTTTATTCTTTTTTTATTTTGGTTTTTCTTATCTCACTATATCTTTGTTAGTATTTCACTTTCTTATCCATAAAATTTTATCATGTACTAATAATTTTGTCCTTCCCATAGTTTTAATTCTATCATGACTTGTACAAAAAACATTGCTAAAAATTATATTCAACCAACCAAGAGTGAATTTCAGATTTTTATCAATTGGTTTCAAACAAAATCATATTTTGATGTCTTCTTTAGCTGTGACAATCTACACATGTGGAAAGACCATCCGCCTCATAAATCAGTGGGTATCAGATAATTGCAATAGAACTAGAAAAATAGAACAAAAGGTAAAATGGACTTAACAACCAATAACATGAGGGAGCAATTTAATAATTAGCATTCATAATACAAGAAAGTAAAAATGGATTCTTCTTCTAATGGTTTTGGAGTATCAGAAGAAGATAATCAAAACAGATTTACCACAGTTACTGAGAACCTTAATTTGGTGTGACCACTTTATTAACAGATGGATGATCTCTTTGGGAAAATAGCTGATGTAAATCCTCTGCACACTGAGGATTCTCAACTACTGGGTTCTGGAATTAACTACAATTTAGATATGCTGATAAATCCAGTACTCAATAAACAAGATTTAGAGGATGCTCCCAACAATTCTGACCATGAGAAAGATGAAACAGTTTTTTTGATTTTAAATGGCTTGTATTAAAAAACTCCCTCCAACTTTTACTATAATTTTTTTCTTTTTCCACCTAATAAAATCTATACCAATCATGAACCAGACCCCAGCAAGTGAATCAAGATACTTTTCACAAAGATTTGGATGTGGAGCGCAGTGTATAAAATGAGCTTATCAAAACACCAGACTTAAAATTAGAGCTTTTACATCTTTCACAAATTATCAATCAACTTCAAAATTTGTCTTATCTGCTTATGGAGAGATTGTGGAAAAATGTGAAGAAGGTAAGGCTTATTTTATTTATTTGAATTCTATATGATTATTTTTTTGACTTTTCTCTAATTTTTTAGTAAAACTTGTTGTGTCAAAAGAAAAATGCTCAGATAGAAATTTTGAAAATGGAGTCTCAAGAGAAGTCTGCAAGCCAAGGATTTGACCTGAAAGAAAAAAAATTATTTCACCTGCTCAAAAAGGATGAAAATTCTTTAGAAATTGAGAAGAATTGTTTAAAGATGGAGATGGAGAACTCAAAGCTTGAAAGGGAAGGAAATAAGACACTCCAAAATTAACAGCTTCAGTTGGAAAAAGAAAAATTACAGTTTCAACATGAAGAATTTAACCAAAAAAAATGTGAAGAAAAAACCAGCAGACAAAACTTGATGTTAGAATTTCTGAGTGCAGGAAAATCAATGGATTAAATTAAAAAGTTTCTGGATTTCTTTGATTAATTTAGTTTTTTACATGCTGACTTTACAAAAATCTTGATTAAAGGTTTTTTCTTTTTGGTCAAAATTTGAAAAACTCTTAGAATATTTCTTGATAAAGGTGTTGAATTACATTATTCTCTTGTAACTTATTTTTTCTTTAATTGTGGATAAAGAATTTATATATATTCAACTATACCAATGGGAAAAGGCCCTCAACTCACTCCCTTGAAACTCTTTCATATTGAATTTCTCAATGCATTTCATAACACATTTCAAAACACATTTCATAATGCGTATCTTAATCATCATTTAATTCTCCTTCCAGGTTCCCCCAACTCTCTTCCTCTTTACATCTTTTTCCCCCCTTTCATCAAGGTATGTTTATTTCTTTTTCTTCACAGCTTTACATGTTCCTCATTTTTCTCTTCAAGCCCCTTTCAACAATTACCTAAGGTGAGTGCTACCTGATCCTTATTTTCTTTTTACAGACTTTTTCTCTTTTTTTCATCTTTTGGGGGTTTTTTTTTGCCTAATCACTTTAGAAACAGTCCCAGAACAACTCTACACTGTTTCCAAGAATTTTAAGTAATTTTTTTAGTCTTGGAAAAGTGCTGGAAGCATTCCCAGCACATTTCTGAGTGTTTTTACTAACTTTTTTTTCTTTTCAAAATCATTTTGGAAACAGTTGCAGAACAATTCTACACAGTTTCAAAAAATTTTTGGCAAGTTTTTTTTAGCATTGTAAACATGCTGGCAGCATTCCCAGAACGTTTATGAGCTTTTTTACTAAATTTTTTGTTCCAAATTGATTCAGAAACAGTAGCAGAACAATTCTTCACTGTTTCCAAGCATTTTTGGTATGTTTTTGTTTTATTTTTTAGCCTCAGAAACATGCTCGCAGAGTTCCCAGAACATTTCTGAGAATTTTTACTAACTTTTTTTTTCAAATTGATTTTTTTTTCCGTACAATATCACTCAACATGGAGCATGAACAAAAAGGGAAGCTATAGGTGCTATTTACAATGGGTAAGCAAGGATGGGAGGGTAAAAAAGGGCATTCTAGACAGTAACAGATAGTTAGTGGGGAAATGGTAGGTTATTGGGGAATCTATTAGTATTAATCAGAAACTGGGCAACTAATTTAGTGATGGAAGAAGGGAAGAGTAAGGCTGAGGTAGAAATGGAAATTTTTTGGCTCTTAGCCTCAAATCTCAGGAGGTTACGGGCATCTGAGTGGGCAGGACAGAACAGGAGGACATGTTCCGGGGTGTCAGTAGAGCATAAAGAACAGAGAGGGCATAGGGGGGAGTCAGATGCTTTGAAATGGAATAGATAGTGTTTTAGTGGGGAATGTCCTGAACGACATTGTGAAAACACAGTGGCTTGGGCTCTAGTTAGTTCTGTTAAAGATTTGAAAATGAGTTGAGGATTAAACCTCCCTCTCAATTTCTTAAGTACCTTTTGGGATTGAGGGGTGAGGAGGAGCAATAGTGTGTGTGATTTAATTTGTGATTTAAACAAAGTGGAGGATGGGGGGAGGTGTAAATTTAAGGAAGGACTCAGCTAAGTAGGCGGTGGGGTGAGAGGTGTTGGCAAGTTTGTAAGCCATTTTTTTACCCATGATGCCTAGGTGTCCAGGGCACCATTGGATAATCAGTGACTGTCTCCGGTTATCAGTGAGGAGGTGGTGGGCAGCGCAAATGATGGCTGTGAGTATGGAGCATTTAGAGGTAGCATGAGAGGGGGAGGATAATGCTTTAATTGCCAATTGGTTGTTGGTAAGCAGGGTGAGGGAGGGGTAGAGTGAATTTAATGGGTTCTCGTGAAAGAGGCGTGAGCCAAGGAGGGTGCCGTATAGCTCAGCTTCAAAAACTGAGTATAGGTGCGCATCTCCTAGCCTAGCAACGAGTGGGAGGGGCTGACCCGGATCAAAGGCAGCAGCAAAGGTGCCTGCCTGAGAGAGGGATACATCAGTGTAGACAAAGTATGATGAGGGGGTGAAGATGAGAGAGATTTCAAAATAGATTCCTGGGCCACCTCTTTAGATGAGGCAATAAAGGTGGAGAACAGGGGAGGGACCCAAGGGGGAAGAATCATAGGGTGTCTTGTGTCAAGTGACTCAAGGGGGATTGAAGGGGGAAATATATGTGAGTTGGTTTTGGTGGGCTTTGGATGGTAAGACCCCAATTGTGGCTTTTGCCAGTCAGGAAATGGGGTTTGATGAGGGGGTTGCGAGGGGTCTTGCCCATGCTTTGTACACCACAAGGTCGAGGCACTGCTTTCATGGGAGTGACATTGAATCATGGAGGAGAGTACTTACTGGGGTGGAGCAAAAGAAACCAAGAGCTCTCTGGTAGGCCTTGTTGTCAACTACATGGAAGTCTGGTGGTGGGTGAGGGCTTCTTAGGTTTATTCCAGACTACTGCAGCATAATCTGTTCGTGAGTGAATGAGAGAGGAAATCAGTATTTTATATTGTTTCAGAGGAATGCTCCAACCTGAAGATGCCAGTCGGTGTAGAAAGGCAGAAGCTTGCAGGCCAGTGGAAACTTGTTTGTTGCTATTTAGGAAGAAGGAAAGGGAAGGGTCAATGAGCATCCCTAGCCATTTTGGATAAGGGGAGGGTTGAAGTTGGCGGCCATTGAAGAGTAGGTCAGGAGGGGATTTCAGGAGTGCTTTTTGTTTGGTGAGTAAGATCCACTTGGTTTTTGAAAATTCAAAGACCGCAGCATGTCTTAGACCCCATTTGATAGCCTCAGTGCCAAGAGATGAGAGGGATTCAGTGACGTCTGTTGGGTTTTTCCCTGCTGAGAGATTCCAAATTGATTTGGAAACAGTACCAGAACAATTCTACACTGTTTCTGAGAATCTTTGGTAAGTTTTCTTTACCTTGGAAACATTCTAGAAACATTTCCACTACAATGCTGATTAATATATTTTCCATTTTTTTATAAATAGAAAATCATTATGTCCTCCTCATCTTTTTATTCACTTTCATCAATCTCCTCCTCATTTCTTTCTTCAATTCCATCAATCAAGTACTCACAACATACTTCCTCCTCATCTCTTTCTTCAATTCCTTCTATCACATCTTTAAAGGATTCAAACATCATATCTGATATAAAATCATCCATTTCTAATGAGAAAAAATCTTTATATTAAAAACACAGATTAACTCAAATGAAGCAATGGTGTGAAGCTTACTTTGGAAACTGATAAAATCTGAATTTTTACAAAACTAAAATTTTCAAGAAGAAACATTATAAAAAAAGTTTACCTGAAAAACTCAAGTAATTAACTACTGGTGGAAAGGATATTATTGTAACAGTTGTCAGTAATGAATATAAACCTTAATTCATTTTAGAGGTTCATTCATTTTATGGAGTTCAAGATGATGTCTTCAAAAAAATGTTGGATCTAGTTTTCAATTCATATCATATGGCTTTAGTTCAACAACCCTTAAAGAATTAAAATATATTAAGAGAAATTAAGATTGGACTAGGATGGAGACCTGGATAATAAAAGGGAAAATCTCTTGGTAAGATTTTATCATGATTTAATTTCTTGAAATCATTTTCTTACACCCATACTAGATATTTATTCTTTATTAAAAAGTATAAGTTCCATTCAAATGGATGAAGATTTAGAAAGTTAGAAAATATTAGGATCCTTCAATTCATTTTTGGCCAATTGATTAAAAAAATTATTTATTTGTGTTTTACAATCTAATCATGAACTAGCCATCAAAGAAGGAATACCAAATTGGAAAGATATGGAATTGTTTGATCTGGAAGATGATTATATCTTTATGTCTAACATTATTATTACATATGGAGGCTTTCACAACAAGATTCATATGGAAAAAAACAATTCTAATTTTCTTACATTTGGGATTTTCACTTATACTGATCCCATCACTGGAATAACAATTCCTTCACCTGCCCAGCTCAAAGTTCATGGAATATACTTTCCCAATCACAAATATATTTTCAACTTTGGATTAGGTAATGGTCTGTGAAAGCAATTTGGGTATCTTCACAAGATAACCATCAAACAACTCAAGCTCCTCCTGGGTTAGAATATTGTGAAAATTTTACTCATTTCGGTTACTCTTTTCAGATCAACCAAAATTTGATAAAGATGGTAAGTAAATTAAGGAAAGAAGGTTCAATGAAAAGTAAAGCTTCAGGGAGGGAGGCTAAGTATTGAAACTAATGGATTTGATAAAGTTTCATTTTTATTTCTAAAATTTATAAAAAAACATTCATTAAAGAAAATCATCAACTTTAAGTAATTGGCCATTGGGCCTTGCTGCTGTATATAAATTAATCATTCAAAAAATTATTTATTTGAATGAGTTCACAATACAATTCCATGTCAATTTATTCTTTGGCTTTGGTCACATCTGAACTCATTGGATGGTAGTATTCTGAATTCTGTTACATTTGCTTGGTTGATTATCCTTTTTGAACAATTTATTTATTAATTTATGAAATAAAAATAAAAATTTGGCAATCCTGACCCCCTTCAAGAGTAAATTAAAGGGGATGGTATTGTCATTTTTTTATTTGTGTGATTTGGTTTAAATTTTTTTAAAATGTATATACACAATACAAAGACAAAAAATCTCCCTTTGAAGACTAAAAATGCATGAAACATGCATTTAATTGCATGCTAATTAGACTTACATGTTGAAATGTAACAAAGGATGAAAAAACTATAATCACTATAAGTGCATACTCCAAAAAACAGCCTAGTTTTTTCAAAGAAGAAATAAAGAAGGAACTTTAGTACTAATTGATAATCAATCTGTGTTTTCATAGTGAGAAAGAGTGATAGGGAGAATTTCAGCATGCATTCCACCATATTGGGATAAAGATCTAGAAGATTATTTAATGATTGGGGGTGGATTGTGAATTTTCTCTTCATAAAGACTTTTCCATTCATCCTTTAAGTGTGCAAGGAGATTATGTAGTATCAAGCATGAAATGATCCAATAAATCATAACCTTAGTTTCTTTCTGCTTATGAAGAGGACTCCTCATTTCCCTTAGTGAAGAAAATAAACCTTTCAAAAGTCCAATTGTATGCTCAATCCTTACTTGAGACTTGGCAAGATGAGTGTTGTATTGTGATTTTTTACTATTTTCATCACCAGCCCCACAAAATTCTGGGATCACATATGTACCACTGGTGTAATAAGATTCAGCAAGAAGATATTGATGTTCATCAAAGTAATTCTCAGGGTTTGAGAAATCATCATTTGTTGAAAAACTGAAGAGTAATGGTGAGCAACATGAAAGCCAGCATAAAATTCAATAAAATTCTTATTTATATCACAAAAAAGTTGGAGAGCAATAGAATACCTGAAAAAAGAAAAAGTAAGATAGGATTTGTGTTAAAGGTAAAAATATGTAATATATAGATAAGAGCTGACCTCTTTTCCTGATCAAAATAATTATTTCCATCCTCTTTAGGCTTTTGACTCAAAGGGATGGTTTTACCATCAACAAAGCCAATACATCCAGGGAAACCTTCATTTTGCATGTCCTGTGTGTTTTCCAGTCTAACCTCCTTAGTTGGCCATGTGAGGAATTGCAATTAAAATGAATTGATGGAATTGATGGTTCTCTTGGTGTATAAATCTACTGTTCCATGACTTATACTGAAGAGGTTCTCTAGATAAGTTATGGCAGGACCATTCCCATTTGAACCAAATCAGCAAAGTGCCACAGAGATTTGTATTTCAGGGTCCTTCTGTGGGAAATAAATGTTGTTGTGGTAAATAGAGTGATAATGAATCAAATCATGTAGGTATTTAAAAAGATGATAAGTAGTTTGGAAAATTTGCTGAAAACTGGGATCAGGTATTTCAGAAAGTTTTTGAAGTGTATATCATGGTTGATGGCAAATAAATGCGGTTTAGGAAGTAATTATCTGTTCTCTAACAGGTGACTCATTTAAAAAAAATTAAACTCAGAATCAGAATCTGGATAAGACTCAACCAAAAGATAAAGGAATAGAGAATCAGTTGTTGAAGAATCTTTTGACAAAGTGAAGGAGTCATGTTGGTGTTTAGAAGAAAAAAATCAGAGTGAGTAATCAAGGGTGGGAGGAAGTAAGGGTTGGAGTATGATATTGGGGGGGTCTTAAGACATTGTGCACAGTGTACTGTGTGTGTATAAAAAAGCCCCTAAGAATTAGGCGAAGAAAAAATTTAAGGTATGGGTGTGTGTGTACCTAATACTGACTGATCAAATTTAGGGGAAGATGTGCTTGAAAGACTTGGATGTACCCAACAGATGGTGTGTGTATGGAAATGCATGCTGTTGAAGTATACCAGTTAATGGGGTATGTAATTCAAATTAGAATGACTTACTTGGTACCTTTTTTAAGGCTTTTTTGAATGGTGCATATGGTACAGTTTGGCACCCCCTAATGATTTTAGTGGTTGGTTTATTATTGGCAGTGATTTATTGAAAAAAACTGGTGTTAAACCAGATCCTGAAAACAGTTGCGTCACAATTGGAGTAAATGGGAAAAAAAATAAAAGATCTGCTCTAAAGATTAAATTGATTCCTTTTCTCTTAAAGAAGAAAAATTTGAAGGCGGAAGATCCACCTCAGAAGTGGTTGAATTGGAAAAAGAAATCCAAAAAGCCTCTATTAGTCTTCAACTCTCAAAAATTAATGAAAACAATATTTTTAGATTGATAAAATCTTATCCTATGTCATTTTTTCATGGTTCAAAAGAACTAGGATTGGTCAAAGACTATGAGATGAAAATCTCCTTAAGTTGTGACTTGGATCATATTACTGGAAGATTAAAAGTGAAACCTCACCCAGCATTCCCTGAAAAATGAAAGATATTCAACACAATATTATGATGTTGTTAGAAATGGGTATTGTAGAAAAAGTAGATACAACTCCTAAATATTGTGTTATGCTACCAATTTTAATATCTTATGAAAAATATAAGGAAAGATTATGTGGTGGTTATGGAGCTCTAAATACATTCACTTTGGATGATATTTACCCTCTCCCAAGGATAGCTTCTATCCATGCTACCTTAATAGGAGAAAAATATATTTCCTGTCTATGTGGAAACAAAGGTTACCATCAGATTCATGTTGAAAATAATTCTCAGAATTACTTACTCATAAACACACACATGGGAATATATTAATATGTGAGAATGCCCTATCAGTCTTCCTAAAACTGATTAAATAAATTTTTTCATAGGGAAATGGTTGAAGGATGGATCTTTATATCTATTGATAAAATAATAGTGTTTTCAAAAACATATGATGAAAATTCAAATCACCTGAGAATAGTATTCCAAAAAATGGATGAAATAAACATGACAATAGCATTGAAAAAATGTAATTTTGGGTTTTAATCTGTTAAAGTACTTTGACATGTTGTATCTGGAATACAAATTTTTGTTGACCAGAATAAAGTGGCTTTAATCAAAAATATTTATATACCTAAAAATGTGAAAGATGTTCAAATATTTCTATGTATGTGTGGATATTATAAGAATTATATAAAAAATACCAATCTATTACAGCCCCTTTAACATCATTAATCAGGAAAAATGAGGCTTTCATTTGGAATAATGAAAGACAACTTGCCTTTGATAAATTAAAGGAGAGTTTAATGTCAGCTCCAGATTATAACTACAAGACTTTAACCTCCTTTTTATCATGTATACCAATGTAAGCTTTACAGGGTTAGGTGCTACTTTACAGCAGAAACAGATAATAAATAGTAAATTATCTGAAGTAGTTATCTGTTATATATCCAGCACCTTAAGAAAAGCTGAATTAAGGTATGGTGCTACTAAAATGGAACTATTAGCCATTGTATGGGCCCTGCAGAAGCTTCATTACTATCCAGAAGAAATGTATTTTGAACTAATTACAGATTGAAGTTCATTAAAATCATTACCAAACAAGAAAAAACTATATAGACACATGTTTAGATGGTGACTATCTTTACAAGAATAAAGAGGAAGGATGAAAATCACACATAGAGCAGGAACCTTGCACTCTAATGCAGATTTTTTATATAGAAATTCTTTTTCAAATGATACTAGGAACCCAGCATACATGCCTTAAAATGAGGTAATACATATATTTGGGATTTATATACACTACGCAATATAGGGGGTGGACTTGCTAGCAAGTCCTCAACCTGAACTGAGATGGAACTCAGATGGAACTCAGACTGAACTCATACTGAACCCAAACTGAACTCTACTTGAACACCCACCTAAAACTGTTCTGCTGAGTGGTTTTCATTCCTGATTGTATGGTTCCTTTATCAATAGCTCAATGTGTGTTCAATCTGTTGTGAGTTTGGGTCCAAGGTTGCGGACTCACTAGCAAGTCCGCCCCCCATATTGTGTGGTGATAGTGGATTTATATGAAGAATTTATGCAAAAAATATTTGAATATTATTCATCTCATAGATATTTCTCTAAATTATCAAACATCTTAAATGATCCAACAAATTCCTCAATGAGTGCATTAATTTAAACTTTACCTCCAAAGAATAAAAGTTCATTGGAAAAAGGTAAATTGTCAATTGAATATGGATACATAAATTACAGGAAAAAGCCAAGTAATGTAATATTAATACTTCCTTCAATTTCAGAGTTTATTTAAAGTACTTTCCATCATCACATCTTAGCTGGTAATTTTGATTTTAACAAAACATTAACTAGAGTAAAAAACACATCCTGGTGAATAAACATGAAAAAATATGTAAAAAAAAATTTGACATATGTGACTCTTTCCAAAAATCTAAAAGATTAACTGGGAAGAGAGCTGGGTTGTTACAAAAAATTGAGAAGCCAAAAGCCTCATGGGAAATCATAAACATGGGCTTTTTAACTGGCTTCCCATTAGAAGGAAAAAACCTTTCAATTCTTGCTGGGTAATTGTGGATAGACTAACAAAAATATGTGAGTTTATTCCTCCCCATAAAGATCAATCTAAAAATGACTTGGCATTAATATAGTGAAGTCAAATGGTGAACACTTCTGGGCTCCCCAAATTCATAATCTCTAACAGACACCCAAAATTTACTTCAAAATTCTGGACATCTTTGATGAAAGTATCAGGATTTCTGTCAGCGTTTATATCCCCAGGACTGAGTAAAAAGTACTTATAAGTTATTTTAAACATATGAACTATACATGGGAACAATAAATGAGAGTACAGAAACAGTATGCATAAGTAAAATTATGATAATACACAAAAAATGCCATTATAACACCTTATATACATGCATATATCCACCTTTTATAAGTATTATGTACTTAATATTAATCTGTAATATTTTAGGGTAGCCTTAATAACCTTAATTATAAGGCTACATAATTTTTAAGTATACTTAAAGCTGTTATTTTCATTGTTTTATGAAAAAACAAGAAAGGCGCTTTATTTCACTTAAAAGTTGATTATATGCGCTATAAATTTAAGAATATTAAAAATGCGCTTTGATGGTTCAATTTGTCTTGTTTAGGACTACTTATTTGGCTACTTAAATGCATAAAAATAATACTTTTCAAATTTGGTGTTTTTTATGCTAGAAATGGCTTCTGTGTACTGGCTACATACTGCCTGCATTTTTCCCATGTGAATAGCTTCATTTTTAGCAAAATTAGCTTATTCACACTATAATTACCCCACATTCTATGCCCACTGTGGGGAAACACGCTAAAATAGGTGAGAGGCGCTTATTTAGTGTCCTAGCTTAATTAATAATGCATTGACCCTGTTTATATGCACTAATTTCATTAATAACCTCACTCTTGGCGTCTTATTTCATCATCACCCTTAAATTTGCCTAAATTTAGTCAAGGATTTACCCGTGCATGCACCTGCCAAGGACTGCATGTAGCTACCCCACATCTCACGCTCTTTTTTTGAGTTTTTGGGTGGTTTCTCAGTCAATATTGGTCATTTTTGAATGGGAATTTCACGTAGTATAATGTCAGGATTAGCCTCATCATTTCTACAGTGAATCCCCCTTATTATTAAGCTATTATTAACCTTAAAAATTCCCTCTTTAGTCTTTTATATTATTGTTTAATACGCATATACTTTCTTTTTATCTTATTATTTAATTCTGATGGATTTTCCTTATTATTACAGGATTTTGAAAGTTGTTACTCTTCTAATTATGTCATGGGTTACTGGGGATGTTGATGGGAATGTCTATTAGCTGGTTTGAGGCGTCATTAACTGTGTATTGGAGTGGTACATCAAGGTATTCGTAGGGAACTCAGTGTGTATAAAAGAAGGAGGTTTTTGGGTCTTGTTTCTACATTCTTTATCATTAAAATTCAATCATATAACCGAATCAATTTACAATACATATCAATAGTGCTTATATAGTCTTTGAATAGTATCTGAATTATTAAATCTATTTTTCTACCAACTATAAAAATTGTAAGCCATATATTATTAGTGAGATTAGAATTACTGAGACCCTTACTTTGAGTTATTTTAATACTTATTGGATTTGTACTACAGTATTCATATAGGACCATTAAAATATTCTAGAAAACTGACCATTCAAGCTAGTTCACGTCTTTGTACTTGACCTTAGCCTGACAATTGGGGGCCTTTCTTCAAGAATTCTGTTATAATCCAGTAAGTAAAAGTTTCAAAGAAGGTACATGTCAATAAAATCCCTATAGAAATATTTGGATAATTACAACAGGTTGGGGTCACTTATATAGTGATTTCATAAAAATAAGCCCTGTTATATAATAAAATTTTGATATTGAATCAACAATTTTACCACTAATTTAACATATAATTGTTATTAGTGGGTCTGTAAGTAGACCAATTAAATTTGTGATCTTTGCAAATAAAATATTTTACCACTAATTTAATGTAAAGTTGTTCTTAGTGGGAGTCTGTCAATAGACCAATTAATTTTGTGATCTTTGCAGATGATAACCAATTAAACTGATTAATTGTTTTCTTTTAACAGGACTCTTAATCCCTTTTTATTGGTTTGTAAAATTCATTTAATATTTAGAGAGAATCTTACTGACAAATTTTCTTTTTTAAATATAAAAACACGGCTACATATTGTAGACCAGTTAAATCAAGTGACCACATAAAAGCATATTTGACTTTTTGAACTTCTAAATTCACTTTATACCTACAAGTAAGCAATAAAATTGTCTTCAGTGGTATTAATAAATACTGATAAAACTCCTTTTTGAAGTTTTAAAAATCTCAAATTTCAATTCTTTGATTAAATTCCACGTAAAAATTTGTGACAACAGTTTTATTGTGAGTAATACTTCAAAACCTTACAGCTTAAGACCTAGAGCTGAGAAACCTGGTACAGGAAATTCAAATGGAGGGCCAGGAGTCCCCCATAAACACCATCACTCCACAAATGTCTCTGGAGGAAAGAAAAAAACCTTTAAAACAGGTATCAATAACGAAAACAAAAAATACCTTACAAGAGCAAATTCACTCCCTCTCCACTCTACTGAACACCTTGAAAATAAGGGTAAACAATATAGTGGACCAGATAAACAATCTGGAGAAAAGAGCAGCTCAGGGGTTTGTAGAAGTCAATCAAGCTCTAGTAGAAATAAAGGCTCAACCACCAACAGTGGCACCCAAAAGCTCCATAGCAACATCTCCAGCCCAAGAGGAGGACCAAAAAATTACTTTAAGAAAATGGAAGTGGGATTGGTACGCCCAAAACTACAACAACCCTCAACAGCAGGGCTCCAGCAGTCACCCTTGCAGGGGAAAGCCAAGGAGAAGCAGGGGAAATGGAATAAGACCTTGGTGAGTCATCCATCTTCTCAAGATCAATTATATAATCCTAACAATGAATAACTTATAGGTAATGAAATTGATAGAGAGTTATTGGATATAATTGATAAGGATTTAATAATTATTCATTTGAAAATAACATGTTAAACTTGTCTTTAAATGAGGACAATGTACATAGTTTTATTGACCACCAGGAAAATGCTATTAATATAAAAATGGAACCAAATGAATTAAATATTGAACCTGATGATGAGTCTTCTGAATTGGACACAGAAAAAATTGAATATTTTCTAAAAGAAAATCCAATGGAATCAAAAAGAATTAGTAAATTATTATTAAGAATTGAAAAATTAGAAGAATTCTCTAAAGTAGTCAAACAATAATACAGAAAGTGTATTATTAAACCTCACACAATCATTGAGTACAACAGACAATAGGTTAAAAATTATTGAGAATTCAAATAATGAATTAATCAATGAAAACAAAAAATTAAACTCTGAGATTAAAAATTTAGAAAATAAATTAGAACATTCTCAGAATATTATGGCTACCATAGAGGGACACGTAAAATTGTCTTTTTCAAATGTAAATGATACCTTAACTCATGTACCTGTAATAAACGATAGGTTACAAAGAGTAGAAATTGAAGTAGCTAACATTTTTAAAAATACTGATAAAATAAAAAATAATACCTCTTATGTGGAAAGAGTACCAGTTTTTATGAAACACTCTGATGATAAACCAATGATTAAACATGAACATAGTGTCATGGACTCTGAGAATATAAAATCAGTAAAGGATGAAATAAATGATCATCTTTCTAAAGTAAGTGAATTACTCAATATTCCTCAGGTTAGGGAAGCAAAAACTAGCCAAAAGAACTGCCCTAAGTTAGATCAGTACCCTTCTTTTGACGGGGATTCAAAATCTGATTGGAAACAATTCATTCAAAGAATTGATAACTTAAAATTTTCATACAAGTTACCTGATGAAAAAATTACATCAAAATTGATATCTTTATTTACAGATGTGGCCTTATTATGGTTTGAATCTGTATTGAGTGAGGAAATTAACTACTCCTGGAATGAATGGAAGGCACTAATTGAAAGACAATTTGGTGGCCCAAAATTCAGAATCACTCAACAAAGATTGTATGAAAGAGCCAGATATAATCCAAATGCTGGAGATAAACCCATGGTCTTTTTAATGAATTTAATAAAAATCATGAAAGCTATGGATCCAAAAATGGATTATGATGAGTGGAAAGAAAATATTATACAAGTTGTCTATATCAGTTAGAGACATTATTGTAGCTAGAACTGAAACCATCAGAGATACCTCTGGGCTCATTATTATATGCAATGAAATATTATTAAACCACAAATATGAAACCAAGTATAATAATTACAAACAAAGTGTTGATGTAGTAAAAACTAATACAAGTAAATTGCCAGTGGATAAGAAAAAACCTTCAGCTCCCCTTGTCCCTAAAAGACAAGAGAATAACACTTGTTATAAATGTAATGAACCTTGGTTTAAGGGTCACACATGTAAGAAGAGAATAAATGTTATTGAAACCTCACAAAATTCTGAACCAAGTAATCAGGAAGAGGAGAATGTGGAATCCAGTGAGGATTGTAAAATTAAAATATCTTACAGTGGTGATGAACATGAGATACTTGTATTAGAACAGGATATTATGTTCCTGAATGATGCTATACCTAATACAGACACATCTTTAACTTCCATTGAGGAAGCTGAAATAATTAAAGATGTATCTCATGATAATTAAAAAATAATACCTATCAGAGCACCTGTTATCATATGTGGAAAAGAAATGAATGCCATTCTTGACACTGGGGCTTCAGGTAGTGTAGTTTCAATTAATACATTAATGAAAATTGACAGTAAGTACCAGGAAAAACTAGAACCTGTTCAGACAAAGAACTGGAGGGGTTTTGGTTCAGTTTTAAATCCAATTGGCAAATACAAAACTGCTGTATTCTTTAAATACAATAATGGATATGTTAGAGCAGTGCGTGAATTTTTTGTAATGGATAATAATAATTGTAGTGATTGGTTTATTATTGGCAATGATTTATTGACAAAAATTGGCATTAAAATAGATCCTGCAAACATTTGCTTCACTATAAGCGTGAATAGTAAGAGAAAATTCAAAATATGTTCTGAAAATTCAGTGTATGCCATTTCTCCTAGAGAAGAACAACTGCAAGGTGGAAGAACCACCACTGAAGTGGTTGATTTAGACAATGAAATCCAAAAGGCCTCTTTCAGTCCTCAACTCTCAACAATTGAAGAAGAAAATATTTTGAGATTGATTAAATCATATCCTATAACATTTGCTCATGGTTCAAATGAACTAGGATTGATAAAAAACCATGAGATGAAAATCTCTTTAAGTTGTGATTTGGATAATATTCCTAGCAGCTTGAAAAAGAAACCTTACCCAGATTCTCCTGCAAAAAGGAAAGATATTGAAGACAACATAAAAATGTTGTTGGAAATGGGTATTGTTGAAAAAGTGGACACAACACCTAAGTATTGTGTCATTTCACCAGTATTGATCTCTTATGAAAAGGATAAGGCAAGATTATGCGGTGATTATAAAGCTCTGAATACATACACTGTAGATGATATTTACCCTCTACCAAGGATAGCTTCTATCCATGCTACTTTACAAGGAGAAAAATATATTTCCTGTCTGGATGGAAACAAGGGTTACCACCAGATCCCTGTGGAAAGGAATTCTCAAAATTACTTATTAATAACCACACATATGGGTATATTTAAGTATGTTAGAATGCCATTTGGCCCAAAGAATGCGCCTTCAGTCTTCCAAAAATTAATGGGTAGTATTTTCAATCAGGAAATGGTTGAAGGATGGCTTTTGGTCTATATTGATGACATCATAGTGTTTTCAAAAACATATGATGAACATTTAAATCACCTGAAAAGATTCTTTCAAAGGATGGATGAAATTAATATGACAATTGCATTAAATAAATGTAAGTTTGGATTTCAATCCTTGAAAGTACTTGGACATGTTGTATCTGGATTACAAATTTGTTTTGACCAGAATAAGGTGTCAGCAATTAAAAGCATTGGTATACCTAAAAATGTAAAAGAGGTTCAAAGGTTTTTGGGTATGTGTGGATATTATAGACAGCATATTAAAAATTACCAATCCATTGCAGCTCCTTTAACAACACTAATCAGGAAAAATGAGGCTTTCATTTGGAATAATGAAAGACAACACGCCTTTAATAAATTAAAGTAATGTTTAATGTCAGCTCTAATATTGGGACTGCCGGATTTCACCCTACCTTTTATCTTGTACACTGATGCAAGCTTCATAGGTTTAGGTGCTGCTTTACAGCGGAAACAGATAATAAATGGAAAATTATCTGAAGTAGTTATCTGTTATATATCCAGAACCTTAAGAAAAACAGAATTAAGGTATGGTGCCACACAGCTGGAATGTTTAGCCGTGGTGCGGGCTTTGGAGAAACTTCATTACTATCTGGAGACCAGAAGTTTGAACTTATAACAGATTGCAGTGCAGTAAAATCATTACTAAACATGAAAACCCCTAATAGGCACATGTTTAGATGACAACTAGCTGTACAAGAGTACAGAGGAAGAATGACAATCACTCATAGAGCAGAAACATTGCATTCTAATGTGGATTTATTATCCAGAATTCCTTTTCCAAATGATGCTGACAACCCAGCTTATGTACCTGAAAATGAGGTTATACATATATTTGGGATTTATATAGTGGAATTACAGGAAGAGTTTATGCAAAATATATTGGAAAATTATTCATCTGATAAAGATTTTACTAAACTATCTACCATTCTAAATGATCCAACTAATGCCCTCTATGAGTGCATTAATTAAAACTTTGCCTCCGAAGTATATAAATGCATTGTAAAAAGGTAAACTGTCAATTGAAGATGGATATATATATTACAGGAAAAAGTTAAGTAACGTAATAGTGATACCACCCTCTATGAAAGAGTTATTGTTGAGTACTTGCCATGATGAAATCTTAGCTGGTCATTTTGATTTTAAAAAAACATTAACCAGAGTTAAAAATACAGCCTGGTGGATAAGCATGAAAGAAGATGTACAAAAATACATTGAAACATGTGACTCTTGTCAGAAATCTAAAAGATTAACTGGCAAGAGAGCTGGGTTGTTGAAACAAATAGAGAAACCAAAAGCTCCATGGGAAATTATAAACATGGATTTTTTAGCTGGCTTGCCATTAGCAGGAAAGGAAAGTTTCAATTCTTTCTGGGTAATAGTAGATAGATTAACAAAAATGTGTAAATTTATCCCTACACATAAAGAGGTATCTGAAAAAGACTTGGCATTACTATGGTGGACTCAGATGATGAATACTTCTAGGTTCCCCAAAGCCATAATCTCTGACAGAGACCTTAAATTCACTTCAGAGTTTTGGACATCCTTGATGGAAGTATCAGGTTGCCAATTGAAATTGTCTACAGCACACCATCCACAAACTGATGGCCTGGCTGAGAGAATGATAAAAACTCTAGAAGACATGATCAGAAGATATTGTGACTTTGGATTAGAATACAAAGAAAATGAGAAATTCACACATTACTGGGTAACATTAATTCCTGGCCTTTAATTTGCTTATAACAGCACAACTCATTCTGTAACAGAGAAGAAACCATTTGAACTCTGGCTGGGAAACGTACTAAATACCCCAGTAAATCATTTAAATAAATTACCAAGGTTAGATATACACCCTGGTACTAAATCCTTTATTCATATGCAACAAATGTGTAGAAAGCATGCAGAAGAATGCATCCAAAAAGCATTTGAATATGAAAAGAAAAGGTTGGATAAATCTCATAAAGAATTTGAATTCAAAAAGGGAGATGAAGTCCTAATATCAACACTACATTTTAACTTACAAGGTAATGTTAAATTAAAGGATCCCTTTGTAGGACCTTTTGTAGTAAGAAAAATGGTTGGTAATAATGCAGTTGAATTCATATTATATGCTCCATATGATAGGAAACATCCAGTTTTCCCTATCTCATTATTGAAACCTTACCATGCAAATGATCCTGACTTATTTCCAAAAAGAAGGGGAAGGCCTAAAAAGCAACCTGATGAATTTTTGGAAAAAGCAGAGATTGAAAAAATACTCAAGAAAATAATCCTTACTAAAGAAAAAGGAACTGAGTATTTATTAAGATTGAAAGGGAAATCAATTGAATTTGATAAATGGATACCTGAAAAAGAAATTTCTAATTTATCCACCCTTCTTAAAAAATTTAAACGGAAATAAATTTCTGTCTCACCAGCTGAGGGGTAAAAACCAGTACTCATAATATTTTATTATTTTTTATTTCTTTAAAGAATAATCTTTAATGCTACAGAATTAATCTGAATACCTGAAAATTAACAAATAAATAAATAAAATGCATAACTTAAAATTTTTTTATTATTTTTTTTGGTTGGGCAAGTGTCAGCCTGTATATCCCCAGGACTGCGTAAAAAGTACTTATAAGTTATGTTAAACATATGAACTATACGTGGGAACAATAAATGAGAGTACACAAACAGTATACATAAGTAAAATTATGATAATACACAAAAAATGCCATTATAACACCTTATATACACACATATATCCACATTTTATAAGTTTTATGTACTTAATATTAAGTTGTAATATGTTAGGGTAACCTTAAGAACCTTAATTATAAGGCTACATAATTTTTAAGTATACTTAAAACTGTTATTTTCATTATTTTATGAAAAAACAAGAAATGCGCTTTATTTCACTTAAAAGTTGATTAGGGGGTATTGAAGTTAAAAATTTGTAAATATTTAAAAGGCATTTCACAACACAAAAAGAAAGACACAAACTTGACCTTAATTCACAGTAGAAAGGTGTTTTGGAGGCACAATATGGCATATGTAAAAAAAATAATCATGGTTGATTTGGTGAAAAAAAGAGGTATTTTGAAATGGAAGATTTCTAACTTTGATACCCCCTATTATATGCGTTATAAATTTAAGAATATTAAAAATGTGCTTTAACCGTTCAATTTTTGTCATTTAGGACTATTGATTTGGCTACTTAAATGCATAAAAATAATACTTTTCAAATTTGGTGTTTCTTATGCCAGAAAAGGCTTCTGTGTACTGGCCACATACTGCCTGCATTTTTCCCATGTGAATAGCTTCATTTTTAGCAAAATTAGCTTTTTCACACTATAATTACCCCACATTCTATGCCCACTGTGGGGAAACACGCTAAAATAGGTGAGAGGCGCTTATTTAGTGTCCTAGCTTAATTAATAATTCATTGACCCTGTTTATATGCACTAATTTCATTAATAACCTCACTCTTGGCGTCTTATTTCATCACCACACTTAAATTTGCCTAAATTTAGTCAAGGATTTACCCGTGAAAGCACCTTCCAAGTACTGCATGTAGTTACCCCACATCTCACGCTCTTTTTTTGAGTTTTTGGGTGGTTTCTCAGTCAATATTGGTCATTTTTAAATGGGAATTTCACGTAGTATAATGTCAGGATTAGCCCCATCATTTCTACAGTGAATCCCCCTTATTATTAAGCTATTATTAACCTTAAAAATTCCCTCTTTAGTCTTTTATATTATTGTTTAATACGCATATACTCTCTTTTTATCTTATTCTTTAATTCTGATTGATTTTCCTTATTATTACAAGATTTTGACAGTTTTTACTCTTCTAATTATGTCATGGGTTACTGGGGATGTTGATGGGCATGTCTATTAGTTGGTTTGAGGCGTCATTAACTGTGTAATGGAGTGGTACATCAAGGTATTCATTAGTGAACTCAGTGTGTATAAAAGGAGGAGGTTTTTGGGTCTTGTTTCTACATTCTTTATCATTACAATTCAATCATATAACCGAATCAATTTACAATACATATCAATAGTAATTATATAGTCTTTGAATAGTATCTGAATTATTAAATCTATTTTTCTACCAACTATAAATATTGTAAGCCATATATAATTAGTGAGATTAGAATTACTGAGACCCTTACTTTGAGTTATTTTAATACATATTGGATTTGTACTACAGTATTTATATAGGACCATTAAAATCTTCTAGAAAACTGACCATTCAAGCTAGTTCATGTCTTTGTACTTGACCTTAGCCTGAAAATTTCAATTTAAATTTTCTACAGAACCCTTTCCAAAAGCTGATGGACTACCTAAGAGAATGATAGACTCTTAAAGATATGATCAGAAGATGTTGTGCTTTGGATTAGAACCCAAATAAAATGAGAAATCCACAAATGACTGGGTAAATTTGATTCCAGGCCTTGAATTTGCTTATAATTGCACAACTTATTCTGTAGCAGAGAAAAAACCATCTGAAATATGGCTGGGGTATGTTTGAAATACAACAGTAAACCATTTAAACAAATTTTCAAGGTTAGACATACACCCTGGTACTAAATCATTTATCCATATGAAACAAATGTGTAGAACTAACGCAGAGGAATGCATTCAAAAAGAATTTGAGCATAAAAAGAAAAGATGGGATGAATACCTTGAAGAATTTGAAGTTTAAAATTGAGACAAAGTCCTTATTTTAACCCTACATTTTAACTTTCAAGGTAATGTAAAATTAAAGGATCCTTTTGTGGGACCTTTTTTATTCAATAAAATGGTTTTTAAGAGTTCTGTGGAAGTCATACTGGATGCCCCATATGTCCACACTTCCCTCCCTCATTATTAAAACCTTACTTGAAAATGATCATGTTTTAATTCAAAAAGGAAGAGGAAGGCCTAAAAAAAAGCCTGAAGAACTTATGGAAAAAGAAGAGATTGAAAAAATAATCAAGAAAAGAATACTTACTAAAGAGAAAGGAACTGAGTATTTATTAAGATACAAGGGAAAATCAGGTGAATCTGATAGGTGGATACCTGAAAAAGAAATTTCAAATCTGTCCTCCCTTCTTAAAAAAATTTAACAGAAATAATTTTCTGTTCAACCTTCTGAGAGGTTAAAACCAGCTCTCATAATATTTCTTCATGTTTGATTTCTTTAAAGAATTACTCTTTAATTCTACAGAGTATTTGTCAGTGTATGCTAGTATCTAAGTATCATTTAATAGTAAATATTAATGGCTCTAAAACTTTTTTATAAATGATTTGTTGATTAAACCTCAGGGGAAGACTAATAAAATATTCATTCTCAATATTAAGTCACAATATTTGGATTGGTGCAGACTAGTGGTGGAAAATAGGTTAAGAAAATATAATTATAGCTAATATAAAGATAATATCAATGTATAAAGGCTTAGTTATAGCTTATATAAAGATAATATCAATTTATAAATGCTTTATAATATATTTATATATGATAATGATTTTGTTATAGTTTTTATTTGAATTTTAGTAAGTAAGTGATGTCCAATAACCAGTCAAATCCTCTCTTACTTATACCAAAATCCACTGGAGTGCACAGACCGTTAATCCAGATGATGTCACAGCTATCCCTGGAAATAAAAGCACTTTGAGGGCTCATCACCCCCCCATGAAGTCCACTTCAAGAAGTTTTAACACCCAGACCTCCAGTAAGGACCCTCAAGCACAATTAATGATATCATACATTCATTCCACCAATAGATAAAACAGATAAAAGCAGATACCATAAAGAAACAAGTGAAATAACTTATAAAAAGACTATAAAATGAAACTCAAAGAATATAAAGGAGCCTAATCAACTTTCTGGGCCCCCAATGAAATCCCCAAGCATCCATATCAACCCAGTAATCATATCCCAACCCATAAATCTGTGAAAATCCATTAAATGAAGCAGATTAAGTTTTCCAAACTGGATATATGCACCTGAAAAAGTTTATATGCTTGTGTAGGCATGGTGAGTACATTGAATACTTCCATATGACATAAAATAAGCAGAAAAAAAATCTTATAGGCTATTTAGAGGTTTAAAACTGCTAATAGACCTATATATACATAATAGGGGGTATCATAGTTAGAAATTTGTAATTATTTAAAAGGTATTTCACAACACAAAAAGAAAGCCAAAAAATTGACATTGATTCTCAGTAAAAAGGTGTTTTTGGGGCACAATATGGCATATTTTAAAAAATAATCATGGTTTATTTGGTGGGAAGAAGAGATATTTTGAAATAAAAGATTTCTAACTTTGATACCCCCTAATATAATTACATATTTCACTGAATATGGGGTTTATGCATACATATAAGCTTACACATGTCTATAATTACTTAATATCACTTAGGATAAGTATATTATGACTCAATTAGCACCTTAATAAGTATTATGGGGCTATGGATAAACTATTTAAACTTATATAAGTCATTTAATAGTGTAATAAATATATATATAAACATAATAACCATATATATAACTATTATAGCCATAATTTTATTTATAAGGTTAATTTAATTAATGTTATCTTATTTTAAACATAAGAAATACTCAGTCCTGGGGATACCTAGGCTGAATATTTTTCTGAATACCTAAAAAAAAAATATAAAAAATTTATAATTTATCATTTTATTGTATTTTTTGGGTGGGCAAGTTTCAGCCTGGATATTATCATGACTGAGTAAAATATGAATAGAAAATATGCTAGACACATGTTTTAAACATGAGGATAATAAGTAAAAGTATAAAATATGTATACATAAGTGAGAAAAGTCAGTTAATATAATATATATCATTATAATACTTTAAATACATGCATAGATCCACCTTTTATATGTCTTAAATATTTAATATTAGATTAAAATATTATAAAGTAATCTAAAGAATCTTAGACATAATGTCACATAATATTTAAGTGGACTTAAAGCTTTTACTTTCATTATTATAGTGAAATAATAAATAAATAAGATTTAAATAATTTAAATGTTGAATATATGCCATATAAATTTTATAATATTAAAGTTACACTTTGATAAATCAATTTGCCTTACTTAGGACTATTTTTTAGCTACTTAAGTGTATAGAAATAACACTAATCAAAAGATGATGTTTTTTATGTTAGAAATGGCTTCTGTGTACTGGCCTTATGCTGCCTGCATTTATCCCACATGCATAGCTTCATTATTAAAAAATTTAGTAATTTCCCAATAAAATTACCCTACGTTGTATTATTCATATGTGCAAACACACTAAAATAAGAAAGAGGTCCTTATTTAGTGCTCTCATTATTAGTGTATTGACCTCATTATATGCACTAATTTCATTTATAACCTCTATTTTGGTGCCCAGATTTCTCCACCACATTTAAAATTTCATAAATAGTCAAGTATTTATCTATGAAAGTGCCTGAAAAGGGTTTGCCTTCAGTCACCCCACATTTAGCATCTTATTTTGGGTTTCTTAATGGTTTCTCAGGCTATAATGGTCATTTTTAGGTGGGGATTTAACATGTAAATTTGTAATAATTAATACCTTAAATTTGAGTGTTAATCTTTCTTAATTAAAAATTATATTTAGGTTCTTTCTTTCCTTATTCAGTCTTTTTATTATAAGAATTGAAGGCATATACTCTCCTTTTGGTCATTAATTTATTTTGATGGATTAAACCCTGTTATTTTTGAATTTTGGCATGTGATATGGTTCTTCTTTTGTTATTGACTGATCCTTGGGTTGGTGGGTATGTGTCACTGCTATATTTGGGCATCATTTACCAAATAAAGGATTGGTAATTAAAGGTGGAATATTGGGGACTATATGGGTATAAAAGGAGAAGTTTTTTGGCTTATATTCTACATTTTTTTCCATCACCTTATAAATATACAACTAAACCATTATAATACATATTCATTAGTACTGTTAAAGTCTTTCATATATAGTTTTGAATCATTGGTTATATTTTTCTACCAACTGTAAGCTGTATACCATTTATAATTATTGAGATTAAATCACTGTGACCATTACATTGAATTATATTTTATTACTTAATTTGAATTAGACAACACTATTAATACTGGACCATTTAGATTTTCTAGAAAACTCAATAATAAAGCTATTTACATCTCTTTACTTGAACTCAGACTGATATTTTCAATTTCAGGCCACCCACAAGAATGTTGATTATCAGAAATAATAATACAAATATTAGAAGGAATTTCAAAATTGCATGTTGACTTTAGAATGAATTTTAAATACAAAGGAGGGTTTACATATGATTGGTATTCAAAAATAGCTGTGCAAGAGTGTGCAGACAACTCAATATAACACAGTATTACAGAAAGTAAAAATTTGAGTTAGGAAGACGATACATCACAACAAACTGATTATTTGATACAGTGAAAGAACTAAAAGACATAAAAATACCACCTAAATTAATAATAATTACATAAATGTTTGAGAGAGAATATTAATACACCAAGAAAAAATGGGAGAAAAATACTCAACAAGCTCTATTGAAATAGGAGACTGAATATTAAATCCAGACATATATTTTATTAATCTAGCAAGATAAATCAGTTAAATCGGTCCATTGTTGGGCTCATTCTCAACCTTGAATCAACATGGAAGAAAAAGTAAATCTACCTCCAGAAAATCAGCAAAATGTCAAATAATTCCATTAAACTTTAGATATAATAGGTGATGTCAGTTCTGGAAAATATGCACTTATTTAAGTGTGGATTTCCAAAACACACTAGCCTTAACACTGGTGGATTTCAAAATTAAATAAGTCACTTATTTCACTCAAATCAGCACTTTCTCCACCAAAAGTGCTGATTACACCATAACGTCCCATTTCACTTATTTTTCAGCATTATCCCATTCATACACAGCACTCCACAGCATAAAACTTCATAAATCAAAACATCATACATCATTTCTATTTTTATACTATGTAAGAGTCATGCCTTCCTCACTCTCAAATCCTGATAAGCTACATCAATCAATGACTCTCATAGCTCTTGATCTCCTCTTGGAATCTGATTTCAATTCTTATTGTGATCTTGAAGAAGATTTTCTTTTTTTGTCAAAAATGTCTAGAAATGTTACCTTCTTCCAAGAAAGCCTCAAGTAAACCATCAAAACACTTCTTAACCTATCTGTACCCAGTTTTAGACAGTTTTTCAGGACTTCTCAGGAATTTTTTCTTAGAATTGTTATTTGTATTTTCATATTGACTTTTATTTTGAATTTTCTTTTATACTCTCTTTTTTCAAGTCTCTTTATTTTTTTCATCATCTCAACATGAAATTGCATTCTTTCTGCAGTTGCATAGTTTTTCAGTCATTATTTTTTTTCTTTCATCACTTATATCCATTTCCTCCTCTCCTCTTTTATCCCCCAAATAACTTGAAGTCAATTTTTTTTTCAGCTCATCTCTACAGGTATGTCATTTTTTCATTTTTACTCATATATTTGCTAATTAAATTTTAATTTGTTTTTTATTTGTTTTTTTTGTATCTAAATTTTCTAGTAAGTATTTATTTTTTTATTTTAAAGGTAAAATTAACCTTTTTCCTTCTCTCCCTCTTTTCTTTCTTTTTTAGCTCCATGATTATACTCTTCATCCCTCCTTGGCTTAGTCATTATTCCTCCTTTCTCCTATTTCACTTTTTTTTGGTTCCATGTCATTGAAACACATACATTGCACATTTGTTAAGCATTTAACTTTCTCCATATTCAATTTCCCCCAAATTCCAACTTCACTCTTTCTCACTCTATTTTTCCTACCTTTCAATAAAGGTAAGTTTTACCTCTTTTTTTCATGTCTATATGATATCTAACTCATTCTATGAAATTTTCATTCTAAAATATATGTAGGACTCATATTTGGAGGACAGTGGAATTATTTAACTCCTCATGTTGTCATTTTTATTATCACTCTTCAAGTTTTAGTGAAATTTTGAAAAAAAGACTCAGAATTAGGGCTAGGTTTATTTTAATATACTGTCTTTTTAACAGAAGATTCTCTTGAAGCCTATCTTATTTTTCCCACAAAAAGATTTGAATTTGGTTCAGTGGTTACTGAGATATTGACCTTTAAAGTTGAACCTTTTTTTCCCAATTTGACATTTATTTATTTCATAATGTATAACATAACATTTACATCATGCATTTTTTTTTATATAAAAAATTAGGGTTAGTTTATTTAAATCACATGTCCTTTAACTAAAAACTCTCCTGGAGCCTATCTTTCATTTCTCACAAACTGGTTTGAATTAGGTTCAGTGGCTGCTAAATTTTGACCTTTGAAGTTGAGCCTTTTTTTCCAAATTTCACTTATCTTATTTCATGTTTTTATATTTCATAATTAGAGAATAAGGCTTCTGAAACTTTTATCTGATGATTATCTATGCTTTAATCTCCCTCTTTTTGGAATTTTCATCATCACTTTTCAAGTTTTTGTATAATTTTGATAAGCAGAGTGAGAATAAGGGTTATGTTTATTTGAATCAACTTTCCTCTTAGCTGAAGATAAATTTGAAGACTATCTTTCATGTTAAACCAATCAATTTGAATTTGGTTCAGTGGTTGCTGAGATATTGAATGTTAGAGTTGAGCCTTTTTTTCTAAATTTCACTTTTATTTATTTCACAATGCATATCATAATGTTTAAATTATCCATTTATCCTTCTAGATTCCAATGATTATCTAGGCTTTTATCTCCCTCTTGTTGGAATTTTCATCATCAGTTTTCAAGTTTCTGTGAAATTTTGAAAATCAGAGTCATTATTAGGGTTAGGTTTATTCAAATCTAGTTTCTTGTTAGTTGAAGATACTCCTTAAGCCTATCTTTCATTTGCAGAAAACCAGCTATAATTTTGTTCAGTTGTTTCTGAGATATTGACCTTTAAAGTTGAGCCTTTTTTTTGAATTTCACATTTATTTATTTCATAATGCATAAAATAACATTTGCATCATGCATTTATACCTCCAGATTCCTCAAACCACCTTTCTCTTTACTTATTATTCTGCCCTTACATCAAGGTGTGTATTTTTATTTCTCTTACCATTTTCATATTTCTAACCTTTCACTCATTTTGGCTTCTCTTATCAGATCAGTCAAGAGTTAGTCCAACAAATCAACAAGGTAAAAAAAGAAGGTAAAATTAATTAATTTAAAAACCTTTAGGTAGATAAAAAAAGTTTGGGAATTTGTAAAGTCATCAAATATTTTTTATTCTTTCTTAAATTTTAAATAAATAAATCTTATATTTCAATTTACTAAACCAAAGTAATGAGCCAAAGACCTTGTGTTGTATAAAATGTAATCATTATAACATTAAATTTTTTCATGGGTTTCATCTTTCCTATACCTTTGGAAAGTCCCAAACTTAGTTTCTAGACTTGGTCCGCATTTTGGCTTGAGGAATTTTCATTACTTTAAAACTAGTGAATTTGACTTATCTTATTCATTTATTTATTAATTAATTTATGGAATTGTTCTAAATTTTGGTGATTTTCACCCCATACTTTAATAAAATTCAGGGGAGGGTATTGCCAAATTTTCAAATCTGACATGGAAAATTGATGACTTAGAAAGATTTGGTGATACCCACCCCTTGCTTCAATAAAATTCAATAGAAGGTATTTCCAAATTTTGCAAACAGATATGGAATTTTTTTGAACGAGCTTTGTTTAAAACTTTAAATTGGTAGTGAAGTGGTAAAAGTATGTTGGTGATGTGGTTTTTTACACAGGTGTCAGTATTATTTTACCATCTGAAATTCCAAAAGTGAAATATTTTAGAGTCCAGTAAGGAAAAATGGTGTTATCAGAATTTCATGATATGACTATTTTTGATAAGATTGAAAGTAACTTTTAAATCTGGAGCCAAAAAGAATATCCTTTTCCTCATATAGAAGATACATGACATTGAGATTTTTGGAAACAGTAGTAATCCCATTCTCCAAATCATAATCATCAATACCCAAGCCAGTGGAAGTGGAAGCTAAATGAGAATTTTTATATTTTGATAGATAGATTTTGAACCTCTCCTTCATTTGCTTAGGATCAATGTTGATTCTCCCTTTTTTTTTCTTATTTACTTCACTTGCCATCAACAAAAAGCAACTGACCTTTGATGAAGGTGGACATCTGATTTGGGGAGGTTGAAAACATAAAAAAAGAAGGAAAAAGACATGACTGGTTAAAATTTCACAACAAAATGTTTCAAGTCTCAATTAGGTATGTGTGCTGAGGATTGATGAGAGGATTGAGGCCTGAGTGTCACATGTGACAGGGATGGGGTGGGAAATGAAGCAATGATGTGGCCAACATGTGGTTGTGAAAAAAACTGGGAAAAAAGTGCTGATTTGAGGTCATAACTGACACCCATTTTTGAAATAAATGACTTTTTTTGCAAATTTAAGTGCTGATTTTGTTTGAAATATGCACTTAAGTTAAATTTTGATTTGCCAGAAGTGATACCCCCTAATAATAAAATTAATGTAACACTTATTTTAATGATATAAAAATATTTTTATATAATTATATTTAATATAATATTTAATTTTTATATATAATTTAAATTCATTTTTTCTCTTATATATGTTCAAGTAATTTAGCATAAGATTTACTGGACTCTTAGCATAGCCTGGCTGACACTTTTAGTGAAAATAGTAGGCATAAATTTTCATGTTTGAGATGCAATGTAGAGATTAGAGCTTACTTTGATT
The DNA here is from genome assembly GCA_030280995.1 of Hemileia vastatrix. Classification (NCBI taxonomy): domain Eukaryota; kingdom Fungi; phylum Basidiomycota; class Pucciniomycetes; order Pucciniales; family Zaghouaniaceae; genus Hemileia; species Hemileia vastatrix. The sequence goes on along the minus strand of JASXTE010000008.1, from coordinate 2,715,741 downwards.
GAAGTGAGTGTGAAATGATAAATTTTAGTGCTTATTCTGTAGTGCAATAATGATCAAAAATGGAAAGTATAAGAAAAAGAGGTTTAAAGCTGTGTGAGGTGGAAAAAATTTGGAAAAAATTGGTCTCACTTACAGACAGTGGATTATAAAATTCTTGTAATTTTACAAGCTCAGATCAAATATTTACAGGTTTCTATTCTTACTGATTCAAGTTAATGAGACAATAGTGTTGGATGAGCTTTAAAATCATTGATTTGTGCATTCTGCCTCACTTTACCTACACAGTAGTAGATGCTCTAATGTTTTAGACCACTTTTCCAAAATCTGCCATTTGTCATGATGAATGGAAAATGATGTTCTGAGACTGAAGTCCACTAGGATTTATGCTAATTCTTTAGACTCCCTAATGATTCACATCAGGAAATAATATAATTTCAATAAGTTCTACTTGCCCATAAATTACCCAGGTTTTTCAATTTTCATCAAAAAAATGTGTTTTTTTTAAATTCAATATTATCTTCCTTTCCAATTCCTATTCTTTCAAAAAGCCAAGCCTATTATGATGTCATTATACCAGTAGCCCTAATATTTGAAGAATTCCAGGTTCTATAAAAAATCAAAATTATTTGTGAAGGAGAAAATTCAATTTTCACATAAAATACTTCAAAAACTCTGATTATAAAGCAAATTTCTTTCTGTTGGATATCAAAAACATGGGTTATTATTTTTTCACATAAACATCTTAAATAGGGGGTATCAATGTTCAGGGATCCACAATTAGGGATCAGGAAATTTTTTTCCTGGGATCAGAAATTATTAATTGTGGAAGATTCTTATCCACTAGCCCTGGGACTAGTGGATAAGGAATCCATGATAATGCATTATCCCACCTCTTATACCCCGATTTCCATTCCTAACTCCTGATCCCAAACTCATCACATCCATGAGGTATATCTAGAGAGTAGTCCAAGATGTTGTTATGGCAGAAAGTTGTGCAACATGTGGTTATGACAGAAAGTTGTGCAGGATGTGGTTATGAAAAATTGAGTAGAAAAATGTTGGATAAGAGGTGAACATTGACATGTAAAGTGTCTAATAATGCAATTATTAGCAAAAATAAGTGTGGATAATAATTGGGGTATAAGGATTTTTATCCACAATTAATTTAATTGAGGATCCCTGAACATTGATACCCCCTAATATTAGTATTCAATATATAAAACTACAAAATTCTAACTTTATACAAAACACCTAAGGGAGTCTGGTTCCACTTTTAAGTCCATGCGGATCTAGAGTTATTTTACACTCATAATAGGGGGTATCAAAGTTAGATATCTTCCATTTGAAAATATCTCTTTTTTACACCAAATCAACCATGACCATTTTTTAAAATATGACATATTGTGCCTCCAAAACACCTTTTTATTGAGAGTTAATGTCAAGTTTGTGGCTTTCTTTTTGTGCTGTGAAATGCCTTTTAAATAATTACAAATTTCTAACATTGATACCCCCTAATAGGGGGTATCAATGTTCAGGGATTCACAATCAGGGATCAGTAATTTTTTTTCCTGAGATCAGACATTATTAATTGTGGAATATTCTTATCCAATAGCCCCGGCTCTAGTGGATAAGGAATCCACCAGAATGCATTATCCCACCTCTTATACCCCAATTTTCATTCCTAATTCCTGATCTCAAACTCATCACATCCATGAGGCATATCCAGAGAGTATTCCAAAATGTGGTTAAGGCAGAAAGTTGTGCAACATGTGGTTATGACAGAAAGTTGTGCAGGATGTGGTTATGATAAATTGAGTAGAAAAATGTCGGATAAGAGGTGAACATTGACACGTAAAGTGTCTAATAACTTAATTATTAGCAATAATAATTGAGGAAGATAATTGGGGTATAAGGATTTTTATCTGAAATTAAATTAATTGTGGATCCCTGAACATTGATACCCCCAATATATATTTCTTCAAAAAAATTTCTTCTTGATGACTAAAAAGTGGAGCTGTTCTCTATATTAGGGTTTATCAATGTTCAGGGATCCTCAATTAGGGATCAGGAATTTTTTTTGCCAGGATCAGAAATTATTAATTGCAGAAGATTTTTATTTACTAGCCCCAGGGCTAGTAGATAAGGAATCCATTATAATGCATTATCCCGCCTCTTATACCCCAATTTCCATTCCTAATTCCTGATCCCAAACTCATCACATCCATGATGGATTTTTAAGAAAGTCACATGAATTATAATTGCTGATGCCATCCTTAAGTCTTTCCTCACTCTATGATACTAAATTTTGGTGGCAAACACATAACATTTTTTCTCATCCTTATGTGCCTCTTAACTCTATGATTCTTAATTTTGGTGGCAAACACATAACATTTTTTTTCTATCTACATGCCCCATCTGCTCGTTTGGTGGAAAATTCCCACTTCCCACTCATCACTTAAACCTTCTACCAACAATAATGAAGCAGCCCTCTACTAGGAAGCTACTTCAAACAGCTATGAATGCTATCACTTTAGTTTTAGCTGCTGAATCTGATTCTGACTCTGGTTTGGAAGACACTTTAGCTTATATGTCTTATCTTTCCAAAAATTGTTACATCATCCCAAGGGGGCCAAATCTTTATCATGATCCCAGATATGATCTCTTCTACATTCTCAACATTCCTCAACTAAACTCCACTCAACTATTCTCAACTTCTCCTGATTCTTTTTTCAAACTTTCTCAACTCATCTCCAATCATCCTATATTCCATAATAATTCCCATAACAAACAGTATGATCCTGCCTTTCAAATTTCTGTCACACTATGAAACTTTGTTTCAAATGGAAATTTTAATGCTGTAAGAGGTTTAGATAATCTCTTTACCATCGGATATGGTACCATCATATTATACACCAAGCGCTACATGATTGCAATCCTTTCTCTCAAGTCTAAAACACTTGCTTGGCCAACTCCACAACATTGACTTGAATCCTCTCAAGTAATGCAAGCTGAAGGGTTTCCCTGGATGTGTAGGTTTTGTTGATGGTACAACTATACCTTTGAGTCAAACTCCTGCTCATGATGGCAACCATTATTTTGATATCAAAAAAAGGTTTCTTCAAAATGTTCCCTAATTTATCATCTTTAATAAACTAACTTTTTATCATCTTTTAACATACTCTATTGCTGTTCAACTTGCCTGTGACATCAACAAAAAGGTTATTGCTTTTCATAGTGGCTGCCCTGGCTCAGTTCATGACTCTTACATCTTCCAAAGAATGAGGATTTCTCAAAGTCCTGACTCATACTTTGACAAATCTCAGTACCTTCTTGCAGACTCAGCATATGCAAGTGGAAAGTACATTATACTTACTTTCTGTGGAGCAACTATAGAAATTGACCCCCAAACCACCTTTAATTCTCACCTTTCTCAATCAAGGATACAGATTAAACATGCTATTAAGATTTTAAAGAGAAGATTTTCTAGTCTCTGGGAACTCAGAATCCAATTTCAAAAAAAAATGGAAATCAAAACTCCAAATCATTGGATAATGACTTGTGTTATACTCCACAATATCCTAGCTGATTTAAAGGATGAGTGGAATGATCTTTATGAAGAGAAGGATCCTGAACTAGTGCCAGCTCTCCTGTCCCTTGAATCACAAAAAATTCATTCAACTGGCATACACTCTGTCATTATGACAATCACCCTCCACCATTTTGACAAACAACACTTTTAATTTTTTGTTTTCATACTCTCCAAATGTCCACTTTTTATACTTTATTCACTTGGCTTGGTATTTTTGTTTGTTGCATATTCATTTTTTTTTGGAATTTATGGTTAATATCTTATTTTTGGATGGCTCATTGGTTTTTCACCAGCTCAACATGACATTGCATATTTTCTAAAATTGCATAATTTTTCACTGTTTCTTTTTTTCATTCATTTCTCATATCTTTTTCCTCTTCTCCTCCAACATCCCTAAAATAATTTGGTTTCATTTATTTTCTCATCTCATCTCTCCAGGTAAGTCATTTTATTCTTTTTTTGATTTTTTGATTGCTAATTATAATTTTTTTTGTTATTTTTCTGTTTTTTTTATTTTTTGTATATAAATTTTATTGGTAAGTGGTTATTTTTGATTTCAATGGTAAAATTAACCTTTTTTTTCTCTCCCTCTTTAATTTCTTTTTTAGCTTTATTACCCTACTCTTCATCCCTCCTTGGCATGGACATTATCCCCCCTTTCCCCTATTTCACTTTTTTTGGCTCCATGTCATTAAAACACATACATTGCACATTCTTTATGCATTTCACTTACTCCATATTCAATTTCCCCACAATTCCAACCTCAATATTTCTCAATCTATTTTTCCTACTTTTTAATCATGGTAAGTTTCATCTCCGTTTTTTCATGCCTATATGATATCTCATTCCTTTTATGAAAATTTCATACTTAAATATATGTATGACTCTTATCTGGATAACAGTGAACGTATTAAACTTCTTTTGTTCTCATCTCCATTACCATTTTTCAAGTTTTTGTGAAATTTTAAAAATCAGACTCATAATTAGGGTTAAGTTTATTTGAATCTAATTTTCTTTTTACTGAAGATTCTCCTGAAGGCTACCTTTCATTTCCCACAAACATATTTGAATTTGGTTTAGTGGTTGCTGAGATATTTACTGTTAAAGTTGAGCCTTTTTTTTGCAATTTAATTTTTATTTAAATTTTTATGTAACAAATTAGGGTTAGGTTTATTTAAATCACATGTCCTTTAACTGATTATTATACTAAAGCCTATCTCTTATTTCCCACAAACAGGTTTAAATTAGGTTCAGTGGTTGCTGAAATTTTGACCTTTGAAGTTGAGCCTTTTTTTCCAAATTTCACTTATCTTATTTCACGTTTTTATATTGCATAATTAGAGGATAAGGATTCTGAAACTCTTATCTGATTATTATATAGGCTTTTATCTCCCTCTTTTTGGAATTTTCATCATCACTTTTCAACTTTTTGTGCAAACTTGAAAATTAGAGTCAGAATTAGGGTTAGGTTTATTTGAATCAACTGTCCTTTCAGCTGAAGATACTTTAAGGTTAAACAAACAAGCAAAATCTTGTGGGTCTTATTTTTTTTCCAATTTATTTTTTTGGTTTTTGAAACAATTTTTTTTTTCAGAGAAAAAATACAATTTTTTTGGTTTAATTTTTTGATTATAATTTATTTTATCATTTTTTTAGAGAACTTTGGAAACTTTTTGGCACTTTTCTGGGAATTTTTGGGGAGGTTTTAGGGGACTTTCAGGATACTATTTTTTGAAACTTTTGAAAAACTTTTTGGGCACTTTTGGGACTCTTTTTTGGCAACATTTGGGGCTCTTTTGTTGAACTCTTGGGACTCTTTTTTGGAAATTTTTGAGACTATTTCTTTCAGGTAGTTTGAGGAGAGCTCTTTAGGTAAGTTTCATCCAATTTAGTTTAATTTTTTCTTTTAGATTGATATTTTTTTTTAGAAAAAAATGATTGAGAATCTAGACTCATCTAAAAATAATGAAATGTCTTCCTCAAACTCATCCCTTTTGTCACTTACCTCAATATTTTCAACTTCTCTTTCTTCACTTTCTTCAATATCATCTCTTTCAAAACCTGGTCACAGTAGAAATTACATAAGAGAAAAACAATTTTGTTCCAAATTTATTGGCAGTTCAACTGGCTTTAGTTACTTCAAAGCTAGATTCTTACAAAAAAAACTTATCCAAAAAAAATACCTGAAAATATAAATTTTTTTCCTGAGCCTATAACCAATAAAAATCAAAGTCAAGTAACAATGAAGAAGATAAGACTGGAAATAAAAAAAATTGCTGTTGTTTCTAATTCTTTCAATTCTTAATTTATTTTTGAGATTAACTCATTTGAAGAAAATACAAATGAAATGTTTCAAAATTTATCAGATCTTATATTTTGACTTTGTATCAAATGACCTTAGCTCGTCAACCTTTATCAAACAAAAATATTCTTGGAGGTTTCATGTATGGTATTGGTTGTAGACAGGGATATGACCAAGGCACTTCACTCAGTAAGCTTATTTATAGATGAATGAATATAAAAAAAATTTATTCTTTCTAAAGGTATTTATTCTTTAGTCCGAGATCTAACTGCCTAAGAAATGAAAGAAGATTTAAAAAAAATGGGACTCCTTGTCAACATTCAACCATTTTTTAGCTCAACAATTAAAGAATCTATGTAAATATGCTTTTTGAATCTACTTATCAATTGACAAAATGGTTTAGAATCCCTAATTGGAAAGATGCAGAATGGCTTAAACTTGTTGATGATGATATTTTTGCTTCTAATGTCACAGTAACCTTTGGTGGTTTTTATAAAAAAATTCACATGGATAAAAACAATCTCAACTCACTTACATTTTGAATATTCTAATTCATTAATCCAAAAAATGGTATTCATATCCCCTCACCCTCCTCATCTACAAAAGGCCATGGTCTATACTTTCCAGACCATCAATGCATTATTGACTTTGGAAAAGGAAAATTTGGTATTTGAATCTTCAAAATCACCAGACGACTAAAGCACCACCTGGCTTAGAATCCTGTGAAGAATTCACATATTTCAGATGTTCATTTCAAATAAATAGGGAGCTGGTCAATAGGATTGATAAGGTAAGAGAAAAAGGTGAGGTAAAATAAAAAAAATTAGGTAGAAAGAAAAAGTATGGGGTTTAATATAGGTTGTCAACTTTTATTTTTATTTCATGAATTAAAATTTTACAAGTCATATATGATAATCTACTTACCTAAATAAATGAGCCAACGGCTGTGTGTTGTATAACAGTAATCATGAGGAAATATGTTTTTCTCATGGGTTTCATGTATACATTTGTGTTTGATTTCATTGACTTTGGTCACAGACAATTTCCACTCACATTTTTACTTGAATTTTCATTAATTTAGGTTTTTTAATTATCTTATAAGACTTGTTTTCATCTTAATTTATGCAATGAACATAAATATTGGCAATCTATGCCCCTACTTTAATAAAACACAGGGAAGGGGGGTTATTGCCAAATTTTTTGTCATAAATATTTTTCTATCTTAGAAAAAAAATGATGATCCCCACCCCCTGTTATGGTAAAACACAGGGGAGGGTATTGCCATTTTTTTGTCATAAATGTTTTTCTGACTTAAAAAAAAAATGGTGATCCCCACCCCCTGTTATGGTAAATAGCAGGGTAGGGTATTTTCAAAAAAAATAAGGGACACTCTAAAGTTCAGGAGAGGCAATCGCTAGCAGTTCACCCCTAGATTTCCCATGGTGAATCTTTCAAATCTCAGTGAGGAGTACGTGCCAAGGATTGATTATTAGCTTTAATGCATTCTATCAAGAAAACTTTGTAAATGAAATAAAAAAACTTAGTTATCAAAAATTTTCATTAAGTGTTCAATTTCCTCAATAGATTTATTTTATTTAACACAATCTCTCAGGAACTCTTTCTTTTTTGAATCTTCTTCAAGTTGATACTTGAGTTTCATTTGATCCAATAGGAAATTGTACTCAAGAGCCTTCTCCTCTTTCTTTATCTTTCACGTGCCACGTGACACCTGAGGCAAAAGCAGCTCATTAAATCATTAATACAGATGTCTAAATCCATACTAGAAGTGCAGAAAACAATTCTACATAGCAACTGAAACTTTCCTTTGTTTACTCACTATTCAATCGCGCTAATCTAAGCTTTAAATCTAAATTAGTCAATCTCTCAATAGTGTGTTTAGTCTTTTCTTCAATAAGCGACGCACAGTGCAATAGTTAATGCAATATTCCGCTAAAAGGTTTATTAAGTATCTGTGGGCTATTAACAGGGGTAATGAGCATGGACGGGATGGCTAGTGGAGGATTAAAGGGTTAACAGATGTTAGTGAGGAGGGTCCAGGTGTAAAGGGTGTATTCTCGGAGTTCTGTGGTGTGCGGAATGATGGATGGGTATGAGGTCAATGCGAGGAGGAGTAATGGATATAAAAGGGGTTGGATTTTGGTTTGATATTTCTTTAGAATTAAATTATAAAACGTATATATAGTTAATAGTGGTAAAGCTTCAGGTTAAATCATTATTATTGTACATTTCCTTATTTTTCTCAGTAATCATTTCTAAAGCTTAAATCCTTGATTATTGAGTTTCCAACCCTTTGTGAGATCCTAAGAATATTAATATTACCTTTAAATTATATTAGAATTCTTATCGAACATATCTCAAAGCAGTAGCTCTTCTTTCGAGTCATCTTTGAATCACTTTCTCAAGTATTTCCTCTGTACTTCAAAGAAGTCTCTAAAACTCTTTCCTCTATCTCACTTTCCCAGGAAAACCCTTGACCTTGTGCGTAGGTTGTCCGGTGACAGTATAATTTAATTCTCCGTAGTTCTCATTCTTTGACACTACTATGTCCTTTTTCAGGTGTTTTAAATTCTTTAAAAATGGCACCTGTTCAACGCACTCCTCCTACGGGTGCTACTACTAGGGCTCGTGCCAGAGACAAGCCAACAGCCACACGGCCTGTTTCCTGCACTCACTCCTTGGAACCTCTCAACCTTAGGGAACGGGGACACTCAGTCCAATCTGTAGAAGACATCCCCCAGGATGTTGATTATTCTAGCGAGGAAGAAGGAGAGGACACACCGCATAAGGCACCATCTGCACCTGCTACCTACCCTTCTGGTTAACCTTTGGAACCTGGACCATCTAATTCTCTGGAAGACTTCATGAGACTTTTCATGAAAACCCTTTCAAATCCAACTTCTTTGGAGGGATCAAAATTCAAAACTCCTTCCATGAAATCTCCTGATAAATTTGATGGAGAACATCCAGACAGATTGCACCCCTTCTTGCAAACCTTCAAGCTCTTGTTCCATAATGACCAATCCAAGGTTGTTTACGCTTCTTAATTCCTAGCTGGAAAAGCAGCAAGGTGGTTTGAACCTTACCTTCTCATGCTCTCTTTTACAGAAACCCACTTACTCATTAATAACTGGGAAAAGTTCGAAAACCAACTTTTTATGTTGTTTTGTGACCCTAATGAAACTGACAACACAGAAATTGAACTTGATTCCCTCCGCATGAGTGATAATGATAAAGCCTCTGAATATATCTCGAACTTCAGAGCACTTCAAACTCAAGTAGGTTGGAATGATGCTTCCCTCAAGTATTATTTCAAAAAGGGACTTCCTTTGAGGATTCTGGATCAATTAAATCTTCATGGTCAGAAGATGACTACTTAAACAGATTTAATGGATCAAACCCTCAAACTTGATGTTGTTTACCAAGGACGACTACAACATCGTCAATATGCCAACAATTCTCAAGGACTAAATTTTAAATCAGGAGCTTCTTCACACCCACGGACAACTCAATCCTCCTTGACTCAATCCAAACCAAATAAGGGAAAGGACAAACCTTGACCAAAAAGCTCGACCCCAGGCAATATCAGTAAGGTACTGGATCCAAAAGGGGAACTTAAAGAAGCTGAGAGGAAGAGACGAGCAGATAATGGGTTATGTATGTATTGTGGGGGTAAGCACAAGCTAGAAGATTGTTTAAAGTTGAAGGAAAGAGAAGGTACTAGTTCAAGGTCAAAAAACTAGTAGATAGTTTACTTGAGTGCAAAGCAAGCTATCTTATCTCTCCCAGTGCACAGAACCTCCATGTATTAAGGACTGGAGTTGCCTTAAACTGCTTGAGATTCATTCTTTTTAAGGAGGATACCCCCTTCAGTTGTCTTATAGACTCTGGAGCTTCAATTTCTTTTGTCAGTTTATCTTTTGCCGAGAAGTTACAGCTGACATTTACAGATATTGATCGAACTCCAATTTATTTGGTCAAATCAGAGGAACCCAAATATTGGGTAAGTAAGAAAGTATTATGGGTTTTTGACTTTACAAATTTTCCCCCCTTTGAGTGGGAATTATCAGTCTTGGACGCCCCAAGAATGGACGATACCATCCTTGGCCATGACTTTTTAACGCATTGGAATCCTGAAATTGGTTGGTCACGGGGATTGATCACCCCACATGCTAAGTATATTTTTGATTTTTCAATGCAGGTCAATAGGGAGTTAAACAACCCACCTGATGATGTCCTGCTAGAGGACAAATCTCTGCTGGATGACTTAAAAGCATCTGATCTTTCTCTAAATGAGTAATTGGCTAACCCTTCTAGCTCAATCACTTCACTCAAAGAGGATTTAAATTGCCTTGAAGTAGTCAAATTATGCTCTCTCAATTCTGGTCTTCCCTTGAAAGATTCTCTTGAAGATGATGAGGACAACCAAATCAATGTTGAAGCCATTAAATAAACTCTACCGGAAATCTATCACAATTTCCTCGATGTTTTCTCAATCCGCAAGGCCGATAAGTTACCACCTCATTGACCCTATGACCATCAAATAGAGTTAATAGGTCCAGTACCTCCGGCAGGTCCTGTCTATTCTTTGTCAAAGGACAAATCTCAAGCTCTTCAAGACTACATTGCAGAGAATGTAGCCAAAGGTTTCATCAGAGCCAGTAAATCTCCAACCGGCTCCCCTGTTCTTTTTGTAAAGAAAAAAGACAGTAGCCTTAGGTTGTGTGTTGACTATAGAAAGCTCAACACAGTCAAAAAGAAGAATGCATATCCCATTCCTCCTATGTCATTGCTTCTTACCCTTTTTAATTGTGCTAATTTCTTTTCTAAAATTTATCTTAGAGGCGCTTATAATCTTATTCGCATTGCAGAAGGTCATGAACCACTGACTGCAATGCGTACTAGATTTGGTAGTTTTGAATATTTAGTCATGCCTTTTGGATTATGTAACGCACCATCTACTTTTCAAAAAAAATTTAATGACATCTTTCAAGATGTTGTCGTTGTATACAATCCTAAAGTACTAGCTATAGGACTTGACCAAGGGAGTTGGAGAAAAACCAGAGAGAAAATCCCCTGTCCCTTTAGAAAAATAGAGTGAGATTTACTTGCTAAAGTAAGTTGGTTCCTGTTTTGATAAATCCCCTTTTCAACACACTTGACTGCTTGATGAGCCAAGAAAGTAGTCCCCAGATAGACTACCAGACCAAGAACTGAAATGTAGAACATAGTCCACACCAGAGACAGCAAAGATACTTGATGTAGGCTGCAAATCCACACCAGAGACAGCAATAATACTTGCTATAGCTTGCAAGACTATAACAGAGAAAACAGTTGCCAAAGTTAAGTTAAACGAAGAACTCACTTGCAACAAACACAGCCAATTGTGGCCAGAAATAGTGAAAACTGTGTGAGTAACAATGATATCACCTCCGGTGTGGTGATCCAAACCTGGGTAGGCCTTTGGAGTGCATATTTTGGGGTATTTGGTATGTAGGATGTTATTTGGTTTATGGTGTTATTAGTGGATTTTTTCATATTTAGGAGATAGTTAGTAGTGTTTATGGAGGCTTAAGCTAGGGTCACTTATTATGTCTCAGCTTAATGTCCTTTCTTTTCTCTTCATTTTGGTATCCTTTATGGGTGGTTACCTTGTTTTATAGGGTAGTTATGGTGTTATTATTGGTATTTATCGGATGTTTATTGCTTAGTGGTGCTTATGTAGGCTTAAGATAGGGTCACTTATTATGTCTCCGCTTATTGTCCTTTATTTTATTTTCAGTTTGGTATGTCTTATGTGTGTTTATCGTGTTTATTAGTGAAGTTATGGGTTTTTAGGGTTTTTATAGGTTGTATGGGTGTTTTAGGGCCTAGAAGCGGCCTGCCTTCCCCTAAGCGGAGCCACCTCCAACCGGCCTGGCCGCCTGGGCACTGGGGAGGCGCTAAAATGCACTTTTATGCATGAAAAAGGCTGGGAAAGCTGGATTTTGGCTGGGGAATTGGTCAGGGTGGTCTGTGCGCTGGCTGTATGATGCGTGTGTGGGAAGATTTTTAGGAAAATCATCTTATCTCTTTACTCATCGCCTCTCTGTTCCTCACTGTCTCATTGGCTGGTTTTTTGTTGGAATATATTACTGTTCATTTCAACTCTTTCTGGCAGTCTGTCTGGGACTGTTATCTTCACTTTTAAAGAGGTCAAGAGTCTTTAATTAGAGGGTCTAGCAAACAGATCTCCAATTTGCTGCAACAGGTAAATCTCACCTGTTTTTCTAAAGGGACAGGGGATTCTCTCTCTGGTTTTTCTCCAACTCCCTTGGTCAAGGCCTATAGCTAGTACTATAGGATTGTCTACATTTCTGGCGCCCAACGTGGGGTACGAATCTGTTGGCTTTTTGGAATCTCTGTTGATCTAGGCTTCTCTCTTTGGTGGATCTCCTTTGGTGGATTTTGAATTTGGTGCTATATCTCTTTGTGGTTGGTCTAGGGGTCTTCTTTTCTGTTGGTTTTGGTCCCTCCTAGGTCTGTAAGGCTACTGGGGGGGACTTTTGCTATCTTTGATGGAGATTGGAGGCTGTAACTGGGAGTTGCTAGGATGGTTAGGATTCAGTCTTGGAATTGTTCAAGGTTTTTGGGGGAGGATGCAAAGGGGTTTTTGGATAGGTTTGAGGTTGCTGCTGAGATTAATGGGGCCTCACTGTTGGACATGGTTAGGCAAGTAATCTTTTTCATTGTTAATAGGGAGGTGGAGAAGGAAGTTTCTGGTATGGCAGGATATAGGAGTCAGGACTGGGGAAAGTTGAAGATTTAAATGGTTAAAAGGTGGCCTACTACTTTCTCAATGGTGGACCTTCATGGGATTGCTAGGAAGTGGGAATTGAAAGGTGGTGTAACTTCTCTTTCTCAGTATGGGGAATTTATGGAGGAGTTTGGGGAGGCTCTGAATTATCTGGTATATAATGATATATTACCACATGAAGATGGGGCCAAGTATGTATTTTGGAGTGCCATGGGTAGGAATGTAAAGGTGGAGGTTTTGGAGATTCTTTTCAAGGCTGACTTGATGAAGACTCTTCCAAATGGGGAGAATAGGATTCCTGGTATGGCTATTCTGAAGAAGGTTATTTTGGGATATTTGGATGGTATGATGAAAAGGGATGTGGAATCTGGAGAGGAAATCCTGTTCGATGGAGAGGTTCAGGAGACTGTGGTGGCAAATTCAGTTTCTGGAGAGGTGTTGGAGCCATTAATTTTGGAAGATGGGGACTCTGATGATGTTTGTGAAACTGATTTTTCTTTTCCAAAGGATGCCATAGGATCTCAGGAATGTGCTTCACTGGAAGTTTTGGAAATGTACACACTGGAGGATCAGTGTATTTCCTCAAGTTTGGGTGAATTATGTGGGAAGGAGGACTTGTCTGGTCATGAAGAAGGATTTCGGGATATTGAGAAGGAATCTGTGGTGGATGAATGGTTGTTGAGGGATGATTATTATTCTTTCTCAAGCTCAGATAATGGCTTATTGGAGGAAGATGTATCAATTGAATTTTTGGATGGACAGAAAGATTCTGTCTTGGATTATTTTCTCATAGAGGAAGATTATTTTCAGATGGTTCCCTCAAAGTCTGAAGCTCTCTGCTTGGAGGAGGATTTTTATTTTGATGTTATGGATGTTATTCTGGAGGATTTTTCAGATTCTAAGCAAGATTCCTGTAGGGAAGGAGAAAATTGTGATGTTTTGGATGTCACTGGTATGGAGGTTGATTTTAAAGATGTGGTGGAGGTTCCAGATGTTTCACAGGGTGAAGAATTCATTGATTCTGGTAATGTGAAATATGGAAGACTCAGTGTATGGAGGAGGATGTAAGATTTTTTTGCAGGTCTGATTTTGGGATATCAGAATTGGAAGAGGAGCTTAGGGGGTTCAGGCCCTAGGGGCAAGCTTATTGGTTTAAACCTTGGGATTTCAAGAATCTGATTCCTCTGAAATGAGGATAAACTACTTAATTTGTTTTGGTTTTGCTTAATTTGGCCTCTATGTATTTGGTCAGGATTTTTTTTTGTTATGCCCTATTCTTTTCAGTCTCTCTGGTTCAAGTTGCTATATAAAAAAGGGAGGCTGGGACGCTTCAGGCGGCACCTCCGACGTCAGGCGGCCCGCCGGTAATGAAAAAAAAAAAAAATCTTATTATAATGAAGATGGAAGAAAAGAAAAATTTAAGTGAAGATGGATATTTTATTTAAAATAAAATGATGATAAAAATGAAGATTATTGGTTTTATTTCACCTCCAGCATGAGGTTAAGCTGCAAAATTTTATTTCTAAATTGGATTTTTTTGGCTTTAAAGAATTTTAATGGTTTTTTAATGGTTTTGGTTTTTTACGGGAGAAGATTTGTGTTGGAAAATTCTTTTTGTTAGAAGGTACCCAGGGGTGGGGCTTATAGATTTTATTTTGGCAAGTGTGGGGGTGACTGATGGGCTGGCTGCTCTATCAACAGTTACCCCAGATTGTCTGTTTCCAACCCCTTCTCTTAATTTTGTTGAATTCTAGTATTGGTTTTTTTTCTTTAACAGGTTTTTAGTCCACCATGACTTTAAACTGGAAATTCTTTTGGCCTTCAAGTGCTGGACCCCTCATGTTTATTGGTTTTGTTTAATTTTGTTGGATGTTGTGTTTTTGTTAGAAGGTACCCAGGGGGGGCTTCTAGATTTTATTTTGGCAAGTGTGGGGGTAACTGATGAGCTGGCTGCTCTGTAGAACAGTTACCCCAGAATGTCTGTTTCAAGCCTTTGGTTTTTTTTCTAGTTGAATTCTAGTGTTGTTTTTTTTGTGATTCAGGTTTTTAGTCCTCTATGAATTTAAACTGGATTGCCTTGGATGTCTTTTGGTGCTTTTGGATTGGTGGTGGATCACTGGTGGTCTCCCATCATTTTTACTTATTGGAGGGAGCCCACCCAGTTATCTCTTCTGTTGACCTGGAGCTGGCTTTGCTATGTGGTTCTAGGGTGTTGGCTGTGAAAGTGGTGGATTCAAGATTTTTTTCTTTTTTTCTCTTTTTTTTCTTTTAATTTTTTTATGGAGGCTATGTTTGTTCAAAGGCTCAACATAGGGCTCTGGCAATGTTTTTGGTAGAAGAGAAGGAGTCAAAATAAAAATAAAAAAATTAAATTTTTTTAGGTGTGACCACATCAAGGTGCACTTGGATGTGGTTAAGGTATCAGGGGATCAGCTCATCAATCGGCTAGGGGATACCATTTTATTTTGTTTTATTTGTTAAAGGAGGTTAAATGTTTTGGCTTTGATGGTTTTTGGTAAGTCCCCCAAGACTATAAACTGAGGAATGGGAGGCAGTGTGATGTGGAAGTGTAAAGGCAGAAGGATCCAAGGGGGAACTTCTGAATTTTGTAAAGGCAAGTTTGGGGGTGACTGATGGGCTGGCAGCTCTATATACAGTTACCCCAGAAAGTTAGTTACTTCTCTAAATCTTTTTCTGGTTGATCTCTGGTTCTGGGTTCTGTGATTCAGGTTTTTGCAGTCCCCCAAGACTGTAAACTGAGGATTTTTGGAGTCCCCCAAGACTATAAACTGAGGGCTGTTAGTCCCCCAAGACTTTAAACTGAGGGCTGTTAGTCCCCCAAGACTTTAAACTGAGGGTTGTGAGTCCCCCAAGACTATAAAATGAGAAAATTTTTATGCCGGTAGAAGTTTATAGTCAGGAAGACTTGTCAACTGGATATCACTTTTCATTGTTGGAGGCTGGTACAGCCAGAGTTGGAATTCAGGAACAGAAGAAAGATATTTTTTTTCACAGAGATAGATTGAATTTAAAGGCATGGTGCAAGAGAAGTTTTAAGGAAGAAGCTTGGATTGCTGGTTCAGAAGGTCACTTTGGTTGGAATAGGATCTGGTGGAAGAGAGAAATAAGCTGTTTGTAAAGATTCTGGATGGTTGTTCAAGAATGGTTTTGGCGAAGGAAGAATGGGGACACTCTTGATTGGAGGGAGGATGTGGTGATCCAAACCTGGGTAGGCCTTTGGAGTGCATATTTTGGGGTATTTGGTATGTAGGATGTAATTGGGTTTATGGTGTTATTAGTGGATTTTTTCATATTTAGGAGATAGTTAGTAGTGTTTATGGAGGCTTAAGCTAGGGTCACTTATTATGTCTCAGCTTAATGTCCTTTCTTTTCTCTTCATTTTGGTATCCTTTATGGGTGGTTACCTTGTTTTATAGGGTAGTTCTGGTGTTATTATTGGTATTTATCGGATGTTTATTGCTTAGTGGTGCTTATGTAGGCTTAAGCTAGGGTCACTTACTATGTCTCAGCTTATTTTCCTTTATTTTCTTTTCAGTTTGGTATGTCTTATGTGTGTTTATCGTGTTTATTAGTGAAGTTATGGGTTTTTAGGGTTTTTATGGGTTGTATGGGTGTTTTAGGGCCTAGAAGCGGCCAGCCTGCCCCTAAGCGGAGCCGCCTCCAAGCGGCCTGGCCGCCTGAGCACTGGGGAGGCGCTAAAATGCACTTTTATGCATGAAAAAGGCTGGGAAAGCTGGATTTTGGCTGGGGAATTGGTCAGGGTGGTCTGTGCGCTGGCTGTATGATGCGTGTGTGGGAAGATTTTTAGGAAAATCATCTTATCTCTTTACTCATTGCCTCTCTGTTCCTCACTGTCTCATTGGCTGGTTTTTTGTTTGAATATATTACTGTTTATTTCAACTCTTTCTGGAAGTCTGTCTGGGACTATTATCTTCACTTTTAAAGAGGTCAAGAGTGTTTAATTAGAGGGTCTAGCAAACAGATCTCCAATTTGCTGCAACAGGTAAATCTCACCTGTTTTTATAAAGGGACAGGGGATTCTCTCTCTGGTTTTTCTCCAAGTCCCTTGGTCAAGGCCTATAGCTAGTACTATAGGATTGTCTACACCGGATGGTTGTATGATGATTAAGGTTGCCCCAAACTGTCTTATTCACTATGTACACACAGACCACTAACTAAGAGCCCATGCGCACCCACCAATCTGGCGCCTGTACCTGTCAAATTGCATAAAAAACCCTCCTGAAGCGCTCCCCAACCTCCTAAAACAGAGGCGGGCGGGCCGCCCGACGTTGGAGATGCTGCCTGAAGTGGCCCGGCTTCCCTGAAGCCAGAAAACCAATAAAAACCACTAATCTACTTAGAAAAATTAGCTACAACTACTAAAACCTTTAAAACACGGAATTTCACTATAACAACATTGAGACATGAAATATAGAGAAAAATTAGCTCTATCCAATGGTACTAAGCACTTAACCCTAAGACTTAAGATTAGCCCGTAAAACACAAAAAACAAAATTAAACAGCAATCTTTTATAAATGAAAAATGAGGAAATGACCCCTTAAAACTCAGAATATGAAAAATGTCTACAAGACATAAAATATAGAGAAAACCCAGGGCTATCCAATGATAGTACCCACATACCCGCAGACCCAATATCCATGGAATAAAACCAGAAAAATACCCAATTCTTTAACAGATGTCAATTAAGACATGCACAAACCGCGCCAAATCACACAACAAAGGCCCCTGCCAATGTTGGAAGACCACATCCTCCCTCCAATTGAGAATGTCCACATTCTTTCTTCATCCAACCACCATGTTTAACCTTCTTCCCAAATCTGCCTCTGAAACGGGTCCTTGCCAATACTGCATCAACAAAAATTTAATCTGCACCATGACACCACCTGTCCATCCATACAGAACGTCCTGTGATGTCTGCCAATCCAGAAAGAAGACCTGCCACAGACCTGGTCCACTTTCTTCCACAACAGATTCACCTCCACCTCAACCTGGTCCTTCTTCTGCCAGCACCAAAAGATCTAGGCCATCCATCCTGATACCCAGATTAATCAAAAAGCTCCACCCTTCCCAGAAGAGTGCCACAACCCATAAAACAACTAGTTCCCCCATCCCTGGTCCATCTGATGGTAAAGAACATTCATTTCTTCCTTCAACTTTAAAACTGATAACTTTTCAGTTCCTCCCTCTTCTGATAGTGATGATAACAATGTAGGATCCATTGCCCAACCAACACCAACGCACTTGCCCACTATCAAGGCCAAGTTCCAACAACACACATCTCAACAGAAACAACTTCTGCTTCACTACTTCCAATCCACTCCTGCTAGAGATCCACATGACATTGAGAACAGAAGACACCTCATTCACCAGTTCAAGGCTAATTCTGAACACTTCATTTCCTCTCTTGATTCCCTCTGTAATTCCACTAGTACTTGAATTTGATTCAGAAAAGAAAAATTGACCACACCCTCTATAGGATGTAACCACAAACAACCCTCAGTTTTAAGTCTTGGGGGACCATCCTCATTTTATAGTCTTGGGGGACTCAAAAACCCTCAGTTTAAAGTCTTGGGGGACTCAAAAACCTAAATTATAAACACAGAACCAGAGATCAACCACATTAAGACACAGAGAAAAAACTAACATTCTGGGTTAATTGTAAATAGAGCAGCCAGCCCATCAATTACCCCCAAACTTGCCTTTGCTAAATTCGGAGGCTCCCCCTGTGGATACCCTCCACCAATCTTTCAAAACCAACTCCAAAAACAAAAACTCCTTCCTCAGTTTATAGTCTTGGGGGACTCACAACCCTCAGTTTAAAGTCTTGGGGGACTAAACCAACAACAATCCTCATTTTAAAGTCTTGGGGGACTAACACAGTGTTCAGTTTAAAGTCTTGATGGACTAGTCTTGATAGAATCTTGAAACCAGCCAGTTTAAAGTCTTGGAGGACTAACAGAAACCAGATTTCAGTTTAAAGTCTTGATGGACTGGTCTTGATACCATAGATTTTTCAGTTTAGAGTCTTGATGGACTGACTTGATAACATAGCTTTTTCAGTTTAGAGTCTTGATGGACTGACGGAATTTTGCATAAAATAGACGCAGCCAATTTCATGAAGCACACCTCTACAGCCAACCTGCTGAACTTCCACCTTCACTTCATCATCTACCCATCACTGACAAAAATCTCCTCCTATCCCTTTTCATCATCTTTTCTCACCACAGATAATGGCTGGATCTCCTGATGTTAACCCTTCTACTCTCCCTTGCTTCACTGCTCCCAAGGACTATGCCTGCAAACAGTGCATCCACATGTGCAGACCTTGCACATTCACTCTTCCAAATCCTGAATCCAAATTCTACAACAGGGCTTGTGACTCTTGCTATTCCAAAAAGAAAAGATGTGACAGAGACGCCAACTACCCTATTCCTCTACCTTCTCCTTCTCACAAATATATCTCCAGATCCCCTACCAGATCCCCAGAGCTTGGTCCTTCCTCTTTTTCTTTATCTTCAGCACCTTCCAGAAGATCCAGAAGCTCCGCTTCCAGAACTCTTCCCAAAAGACCAGCCTTAGACTCACAAGAAACTGCTTTTATCTCCGCCAAATTAGCTCCAAAAGCTTCAAGATCAACTCCCAGGCTTCTAGACCGCGTCCAGGCGGCCTGGCCGACGTCGGGCGGCCCGCCCGCCTCACCAAAAAGTGAAAATCAGGGCCAAAACCTCCAAATAACGGCCAGAAAACAGCCAAATTTATCCAGACAACAACAACAACTCAACCCAACTACCTCCTACTGCTCCCAGAGCAATGCAATCCACCCTTCCAAAGTCCAAAAGCACCAAAATTTCCCAGATTTCTAAGAGACCTTCCAGAGAACCACAAGAAGAAACCAGAACACCACACACTGCTCCACAACAACAACTTTGTCCCCAACTAAGACAAAGAAACTACACCTCTTCTCTGTCAGCCAACTACTCTTCTGATAGTTCCATCTCCTCAAAATCTCCATCCAGAAGAGAGCAGTCTGCTTCCAAATCTCCCTCTCCTGCTCCATCTTTAACAACCCTGGTACCACATCACCAGCACCTCCTCCAGCTGAATCCAACAGTAATAACAACCACAACAACAACAACAATCTCACTGCTCCAACTAGACCCCAGGAACATCAGCATCCCAGTTCACCTTCTCAGGATCCTTCAGAGGAAGACCATGAGAATCCATATCTTTCCCTAGTTGATCCACCCACTATGACCATTACAAAATCGTCAGAGATCCAAATCCCAGCTGCTTACAGATTTGATGAGCTTACAATCTGTAAGTACCAAATTAATTATTCCATTTCTTTAACAAAAATAATTACTGATCCAATTCTTCTTGTCTAGTTGGCACCCCTCCTCCTGAATCTATTATTGGAGTTGGCCAACCTCTTGAAACTTCTTTGACCCTGGATTATGGAGACATGAAACAACACCTAAGCACCATGTGTTCCAACATGCTTAAAGCCTTTGCCCTCCATGGACCTTTGAATGACTTTGAAAAATCCCTGAGAAAGCGCCTACTGGACAACCACTTGAAAATGTCTAGGATCATTAAACACACCCTCCAGCACTCCATTCCTGCCTCTTCTTCTTCCTCCTCTGAACTTCCCTCTAATCCAATTCCTGACCATTACAATCCCTATCATCTCTCCAGCAGGATGCACTTCAAGGAACACAGTGCTTCCCACAATCCCAAAAAAAAACAAAAATGTCATAAAAATCCGGACCAGCCTCCAGAAGCTTCATCATCCAGACAATGAGCTCCTGCAAAAATATTAGAAGCATAATAATAATATAAAATAATTTATAAAAATAATTTCAGAATTTTTTTTTTTTTTTTACTAATATACTAAAATAAAAAATTAATAAATGAAATGAAATGAAATAACATAAATGAAATAAAATAAAATATAAAAAATAATACAAATGGTATCCCCCAGCCAATTGATGAGCTGATCCCCTGATACCTTACCCACATCCAAGTGCACCTTGATGTGGATACACAATTAATTCTTTTAAATGATTACAGAAACAAAATTCAAAAAATTTAGAAATTCAGAAGATAATAAAAATAATGAAACACAGAAACACATGAAATAAATAATAATAATAAAAAATAATAAAAAAGAAAAAAGAAAATAGCATTGCCCGGCCAATTGATGAGCCTTTCCCCACCAATGCTTGCCCACATCCAGGTGACCCTGATGTGGTAACACCCTATATTTATGATTTTATAATTTTAAAAAACCCCCATAAAAAATTAAAAGAAAAAAAGAGAAAAAAGAAAATAATCTAAAACTGCTATCTAGCAAAAACATAACTGCAAAATCAAAGACAGTCCAGCTCCATAGATGGTCCAATAAGGGAAAGTCCGGTCCATAGAAATGATCACTGGGTGGGCTCCCTCCAATAAGTAAAAATGATGGGAGACCACCAGTGATCCACCACCAATCTGAAAGAACCAAAGATAAAGAAGCCAGTCCCAAACCAGTTTAAAGTCATAGTGGACTTAAAATCTGAATAATAAACAACAGAACTAGAATTTAACTAGGAAAAACAAAGACTTGAAACAGACATTCTGGGGTAACTGTTCTACAGAGCAGCCAGCTCATCAGTTACCCCCACACTTGCCAAAATAAAATCTAGAAGCCCCCCCTGGGTACCTTCTAACATAAAACACAATGTCCAACACAAAAAAAAAACCAAAACCAATAAACAGTGAAGAGTCCAGCACTTGAAAACCAGAGGAAATTCCAGTTTAAAGTCATAGAGGACTAAAACCTGTGATAAGAAACCAATACTAGGATTCAACCAAATTAAGAAAAAGTGTTGGAAACAGACAATCTGGGGAAACTGTTGATAGAGCAGCCAGCCCATCAGTCACCCCCACACTTGCCAAGACAAAATCTAGAGGCCCCACCCATGGGTACCCTCTAACAAAAAGTTTCCAACACAAAAGTTGCTCTGCAACACCACAAAATTCCAAAACAAAAAAAAGAACGTTCAATAGTTTATCCTCATTGCGGAGTTAATCTTCTTCATGCCTAGTGCCTCTGGGATAAAACCTCTTCACTTGGTCTGCAGCAACCCTCTTTTTCAAGACTGCACCATCCAACTCTTCCAAAACATAAGAACCTTTAGACGCCTGAGATCTGACTCTGTAAGGTCCATTCCATCTGTCAGCAAACATTTTCCCCCACTGACTCTCCAAACTTCTATTATACACCAAAACCAAACAACCAGGTTTCAAGGGATTCCTGAGTCTATGAGCCAACTTCTTGTCCCAGTACCTGACTGATTGATTCCTAATCTTCATCATTCTAGAGTATGCCTTCTCTTGACATTCCTCTCTACATTCCAACTGTTGCATCCTGGCACAGAGCAAATCTTCTGTTGAGTGCACGTCATCCCAATCAATTCCAAGATAAGAGACAGCTTCTAAGTCCACTGGTAGAACGGCTTTTTGACCAAACATTAACTCATAAGGAGAATAGCCAGTTGTCCTCTTCACAGTGACCCTATCAGCAAATAACACCAAGGGTAAATAATGCCTCCACTTTTCAGCACTATCTCCACACATCTTCACCAAAGCATTCTTGATAACTTGATGGCCTCTTTCAACAATGCCTTCAGCTTCAGGATAATACGGTGTAGCCACTCTAACCCTAGAACCAACACTAGCCACAGCTTCTTTAAATTTGGCACCAAACTCTGGCCCACCATCAACAGTGACCAACTTCATCAACCCATACCTATAAATCCACTCCTTCTTCAAAACTCTGCCACATTCTTGGCAGTCAAATTAACCAGAGGCACTGCCTCAACCCAACCAGACAAATCATCCCTAGCAACAATCAAGTATTTATACCTGCCCTCTTTTATATGGACAGCATCCAGACTGACCCTTCCAAAAACAGTTGATTAACCAGTAGCACGGCCCACCTCTTTAGGTTTCAAGTGACTTCTTCTTTGACATTCTTCACAAGATTGAGCCCAACCCTGCACAGCCAACTTCATACCTGGCCACCAAAATCTGTCTGCTACTCTTCTATAAGTCTCCTCAAAGCCTCTATGACCAATGTCTTCATGCAAAGACTTCAAAACCAATTCTTGACCCTTCTTCTGAGTCACCACCACTTGAGGGTTTGGATGTCTCCTCCTCATCAACCGCCTTCCTGACACATAGAATTCAGGACTCTTCTTCTTGATTGCCGACCAAGTATCATCATCACAACTATCTGGCCTCTCCAAGGTCAACAGATATTCCACCAAAATAAAAAAACCCCAGACTGACCCCAGGTCTCATCTTCAAAATCCAACAAAACAACATCCAAGGGTACAACTCTGTCATAAAAATAACCAGTGTGAACATGAGCCAATTGACCAGCCCAACCAGGACACCAATCCTTAAATTTTGGCACCTCCTTCTCTTTCCACTGAACCTTGTGAGAATCCAGTTCACTAACAAAAACACCCTTTTCCAAATTTGAGCTGTCACAAAAAACAACTCCATCTTCATCAACAAAAACATCCTGATCACCAGAATCAAAATCAGATCCAGCCAGTCTAGCCTCTTGGGGGAGGTCAGAACAATCGTCCAGTTTAGCCTCATGGGGGAGGAGAGAAAAATCCTCAGCACCCTTTGTGCTGGCCCTAACCACTGGAACATCTTTGTCAAACTCTTCAGAATCAGAATCCTCATCTGTAGGTGGTCTCCTTGATAATCCATCAGGAATAGTAAAAGTTTTACCTGGTTTGTGTACCAGGTCAAAAGAAAAATGTTGAATAAATGCCACCCACCTAGTCATTGGAGAATTTGGAAGACTAGGTGTATTGATCATCTGAACCAAATATTTTGCATCCACCTGCAGCTCAAAATGCTGCCCCCACAAAACCGTCTGTAGCTTCTTTAAAATTTTAGCTATGCCACACAATTCCAACTTAGGTTGAGAATACCTAGATTCCACCTCATTAAACACCACAGACTCATATCTTACTGGCCTGATCCTCCCAGTCTTATCCTCCTGAGACAAAACAGCACCAGCAGCAATATAACTTGAGTCCACTTCCAGATAAATTTTTCCAGCAGCAACACCATAATCCAACTTGTGAAGAACAATATCTTCACCAACAACCTTTTTCAACTTCTGAAAAGCCTCTTCACACTCTTCAGTCCATTCCCAATCTGCATCTTTTCTGGTCAACCTCCTTAAAGGTGAAGCCAACAAAGAAAAATCCTTAATAAAAATCCTGACATATACGCACACACCCAAAAATCCCCTGACTTCAGTAGTATTTTTAGGCATAGGCCATGACTGAATTTTATTAATCTTCTTCTTTGCCATAATTCTTCCCTCTTTACATACCACATGACCCAGAATTTCCAAAGCAGGAACACAACAACAGAATTTTGACCCTGAAATGGTCAAACCAGCCTCTTCAATCCTGAACAACACTCTCTCTAGAGTTATTGCATATTCCCACACAAACCTCCTTATGTCATGGTTCTCCGCTAACACCTCATTACCATAATCAGTGGATGGTCCTTTAATTTCACCATCATCAATAAAATTACCAGCATGAGTAGGAACCTCATCCTGCAAAATCCAAGCCATCTGTGCTTGATAAACTGCCACTTAATTAGTTGCTCCCTGAGGCAACCTAGTGAGCTGAAATCTTCCCAAAGGAGTCTCAAAAGTTGTGAGAGGACTTGAATCCATATGGAGTTCTCTCTCATCATAACCACCCATAATATCACCCAAACCATAACACACCCTTCCAGCGAAAGCTTCAACAAAATCCTCTGCACTTGGTGGCATACCAGCATCCTTGATAGTGACTCTGTTCAAGGCTCTAAGATCATGAACCACCCTCAACTTTCCGTTCTGCTTCTTTACACAGAACACCGGACTTGAGTAACTGGATGTTGATTGTTCGTATAACCCAATCCTGACTCTTTCCCTAACAATCTCCACAAAATCCTCTCTAATAGCGGCTGGAATCGGAATAGGTTTGATTTGCCAAGCTTCATGGCAAACCACAGGAATCAAGTAAGGTTCCCCATAAGAGTGCTTCAGAACACCCCTTTCCTCCTCAACAAACTCCACAGCTTTTTCCCTTAGCACAATAATGTGCAACAACGACTTCTTTTCTTCCTCAGACAACCACCCATCAGGACCAAAATTAACAACTTTCAACTTTTCCACAGTCACCCTAGCCGTCTCTACAAATTCTGGATGATTCTTCACCAAAGGAGTACAGTACGGATCTCTTGACAAAGGAGGTCTTTTCAAAGGCGGATTGAAACCCACAGGCATAGGCTCATTGACAGGCCTAATCTTCTGCACTACCTTCTTATACTTTGCCGCTCCACCTTCAACTTGAGGGATCTTCAGGAAATCTTCACCACTAGACCTGGAACAAAAACCAAGGGTTTCCCCATTGCTCACATGTGTGGCCAAGGTAATGTTTTTGAAAGGTGTAGAAGAAACCCTAGCAGTGCACAATTGGGAGGACTTACTTTTACACCCCAATCTCACCACTCCAAAACTTTTACGCAATTCCACATCTTCATCCTCACTTTCAACTTCCAAATCTTCAAATCTTGATTCATCTTCAGAATCACATCTTCTAAAATTGTGCAGTTTATCCTCATGCTGGAGACCCAAAAATAGATCTTGATGATCTTCTCTCTTCAAAATTTTCTGCAGTTTAACCTCATGCTGGAGGCCCAAAAATAGATCGTGACGATCTTCACAAAAATATTTTGTGTCTTCTTTCTTCATTATCTTCAGATTTTTTTCTTGATTTTCATGAATTATCTTGAAATTTTTATCTTCTTTTCTTGAGTTTTCTTCTGACCTACAAAAATAACCAGGGGTTTCCCCAATGCTCACAGGTGTGGCCCAGGTAATGTTTTTGAAAGGTGTAGAAGAAACCCTAGCGATGCACAATTGGGAGGACTTACTTTTAGACCCCAATCTCACCACCCCAAAACTTTTCCGCATATCTTTCAATAAAGATATATAACCAATCTTCTTCTTTGAACTTGAATTAAAAATAATTAAGAATCTTGAGAGAGAAAAGAGACTTGATAAAAAACTTGATGAATACTTGCAGAGAAGAGAAACATTAAAAGGAGAAAGTTGCAAATCCACTTGGTATATCTCCAAGGGAGCTGACCTACTACAACCTGGGATTTCCTCATCTTGGGGAGAGGTTGTAGCACTAGGGTGATCAGCCCTCATTACTCTAAAAAATACAGACTCTCAATAGAGCCTGAGCCGCACTCCAAAAAACCAGAGGCAGCACCCACTTCCTTCCTTCTCCTGCAGCAGTCCATGCACTGGCACATTGATGATAAACCAGGCCTGGTCTCCCAACCATCCTCTCCAGGGGATGACAACCTCATGTGAAGCCTCCTTTGTCTTCACCAGTAAACTCCAAACTGATTCCCAAATCAAATTGATAACCAATTCTTGCCTGAAAATCCATCAAGAATGGCACACCCAAAACTTCTTTTACATTACCTTTAGCAATGTAAAAATGAACCTTCCCTGAGGCTCCGCCAACATCTAACTTCACAAACTCTGAAGTTCCAACCAATTCAGTGACATGGCCACCGATCCCTCTCAATTTCCCACCAATACCAGTTTTGATGGGGAGGCCCATATGAGTTGCCTCAAACAAAGAAATCAGGTTTATCTGAGAACCTGAATCCACCAATGCCCTTGCCTCCCTGTCATTCAGAGTGACATTGACATATCCCAGAGGAGCCAAAAAATGAGTTTCCAACCCCTCACCAAACTTTTCAGCAGAATCACAAATGTATTCTACCTCACCAGAAGAAACTCTTCTCCTGGTCAACAACTTTTTCTGTCTATCAGCCAACCCTGGACTGATAGCATACAATTCCCCATAAGATAGGGAAACCTGACCCTGATTCATCCTTTCCAGGACAGAGTCCATAACATTAACTTGACCAGACACTACTGGCCTCTCATAGTGAGCTCTTTGCTTCACCACCTTGGTCCTAGAAGATTCTTGAGGACCAGCACCACCAACAGATTTACCATTAACAGGAACCAAACCATATCCCTCACCAGAACCTCTGACTCCAGCAGGCTTTGGCAATGAAGCCAAAGGGACATCCTCCTCAGAGTCAGAATCCACCTCCATTGGCATTGGCTCACCATTCAGGTCCAATGCACCAAAACTAGGGGGGCCCATATCAGCCATACCCTTCTGCATCTTGTACAACTCCTCTTTGCTGTACCTCTTCCTAGCTGCACTCAGCTTAGGATCCCCTTTTGAAGCATTTGGCTTTGGTTGGGCCTGAGAACTGCTCTTAGGCCTTTCCACCTTCCCTGATTCCACATCATAAACACCAGCCAAGCATTCACCACTTGACTGTCCACCACAAGAATACAACTCCAAACCACCAAAGGAAGTAGAAAAAGAGACCTTATTGACCTCCTTCCCCTTTCCCTTGACATCCTCATCTACCTTAACAGAAGACTTCCCCTGATCAGGAATCTCCTCAAACCTTGGTCTCCTTTGATTGAGACCACCCCTTCTCCTGACCAAATCCACAGGAGCCTGCCCCTCACTGGGCTTCACAAAAGAACCGTCAGGGAACTTAAAAACCCTGCCATCAAACTCCACTTTTCCTTCAGACACATCTCTGTTCAGTGCCCAACAATCATTGGACCTGTGCCCCCTCCTACTGCAATAAGAGCAAACCCAAGGATCACTCCTACCAGCCCTCCTTTCAAAATCTCTAGTCTGAGAAGGTGCCTTATTAACCTTCTTGGCCTCCTGAACAAAAATGTACAGCTGCTTTGTAAGATCAGCCAACTGCTCCACCATTGGGTCCCTCTCCTGTTTGGGAACCTGCACCAAATTCTTCTCCTCCTTCTTCTCCCTAACTTCCTCTTCAGCCAAAGCCTCACTGACTTTGCTGACATACTTGGCACACCCCTCCTGACAGGTGTCCAAAGCCAATAACTTCAAATGGGCCTCAACAGCCTCCTTCACCTTATCCAAGGCAGGCAACTTCTGATCCCCATTAGAAAGAGTTTTCATCAATTCCTTTCTTGACAACTCCTTCAACACATCCATCCTGACATCTCTAGCCAGGGCAGACCAAAAAACATCTTTGGCAGCATTTTCGTGTGCCAGCTCCTCCACTTCCACCAAATATTCCACCACAGGATCAAACTGTAGCAGAAACTTCCTGTAACTATGTAAGTTACCAACACCACCATAAGATTGCCACTCACTGACAACCTTGTTCAGATCCACCATAGTGAACATGACACCCTATCTATCCACCATTTCCCTACACAACAATTTCCAATCCCTCTTCTTGTAGCCAGACATGGCCACAATCTCCTTCTCCACTGACCTATCCCCAAAGAAGAAGATAATTTGCTTCACCATTTCCAGGTAGGAAGCACCATCCACTCCAGCAGCAGTTTCATACTTCTCTAGAAACCACTTGACATCCTCCCCATTAAACTTGGTACCATCCCAAGTTTTAATTCTCACACACTCCCTAACCATCACAGAAGGAGGACCATTCCCCCCACTGACAGTCACCACAGGAATAGCAGAACCAGAAGCCATTCCTCCTGACCAAAAGACCCAAAAAGAGCCAACCAAAGAAAACAGAGATTCCAAAGAACTAGCAAGTTACACCCCACGTTGGGCGCCAGAAATGTAGACAATCCTATAGTACTAGCTATAGGCCTTGACCAAGGGAGTTGGAGAAAAACCAGAGAGAAAATCCCCTGTCCCTTTAGAAAAATAGAGTGAGATTTACTTGCTAAAGTAAGTTGGTTCCTGTTTTGCTAAAGCCCCTTTTCAACACACTTGAGTGCTTGATGTGAGCCAAGAAAGTAGTCCCCAGATAGACTACCAGACCAAAGAACTGAAATGTAGAACAAAGTCCACACCAGAGACAGCAAAGATACTTGATGTAGGCTGCAAATCCACACCAGAGACAGCAATAATACTTGCTCTAGCTTGCAAGACTATAACAGAGAAAACAGTTGCCAAAGTTAAGTTAAATGAAGAACTCACTTGCAACAAACACAGCCAATTGTGGCCAGAAAACAGTGAAAACTGAGTGAGGAACAATGATATCACCTCCGGATGGTTTTATGATGATTAAGTTTGCCCCAAACTGTCTTATTCACTATGTACACACAGACCACTAACTAAGAGCCCATGCGCACCCACCAATCCGGCGCCTGTACCCGCCAAATTGCATAAAAAACCCTCCTGAAGCGCTCCCCAACCTCCTAAAACAGAGGCGGGTGGGCCGCCCAATGTCGGAGATGCCGCTTGAAGCGGCCCGGCTTCCCTGATGCCAGAAAACCAATAAAAACCACTAATCTACTTAGAAAAATTAGCTACAACTACTAAAACCTTTAAAACACGGAATTTCACTATAACAACATTGAGACATGAAATATAGAGAAAAATTAGGTCTATCCAATGGTACTAAGCACTTAACCCTAAGACTTAAGGTTATCCCGTAAAACACAAAAAACAAAATTAAACAGCAATCTTTTATAAATGAAAAATGAGGAAATGACCCCTTAAAACTCAGAATATGAAAAATGTCTACAAGACATAAAATATAGAGAAAACCCAGGGCTATCCAATGATAGTACCCACATACCGGCAGACCCAATATCCACGGAATAAAACAAGAAAAATACCCAATTCTTTAACAGATGTCAATTAAGACATGCACAAACCACGCCAAATCACACAACAAAGGCCCCTGACAATGTTGGAAGACCACATTGTCTACTTAGACAATAATTTAATTTTCTCGAAGAGACTAGATGAACATATTCATCATGTTTGACAGGTTCTAAATCACCTTCGAGATCACGGTCTCTACGCCAAGCACAATAAATGTGAATTCCATCTCAAATATATTGATTTTTTGGGGTTTACGTTGTCCACTGATGGTTTAGTCATGGACGACAAAAAGGTCCAAAAAGTCATGGAATGGCCTGAGCCCCAAACTGTTAAATCCCTCTAAGGATTTTTGGGTTTTCCCAATTTCTATAGAAGATTTATTAAAGATTACTCTAAAATTATTTCCAATCTTACTTCTCTTCTTAGAAAAGATATTCCTTTTGTTTTTACTTCTACAGCACAAAAGGAATTCGAAGCATCAAAGACTGTGTTAACCACGGCTCCAATTCTTTGACACTTTGATCCTTCTGCTTTGAAAATAGTCAAGACCGAGGCTAGCAATTATGCTATCACAGGGGTCATTTCTCAATTCAATCCTGAAACAAAATTATTTCATCCTGTTGTTTTTGAGTCACGCAAACTCATTGCGTCAGAATTAAATTATGAAATTCATGACAAAGAGATTTTAGCTATTATTCATTGTCTTAAAAAATGGTGCTCTTTTCTTCTCAGCCTAGATAGTCCTTTTCAAATCCTGACTGACCATAATGCTTTGAAATACTTTATGCATTCCAAAGTGTTAACCAGGTGTCAATCCAGGTGGGCTGAATTTCCTTTTTCTATTTCCTATTGCCCAGGTAAGAACTGTATTGTCCCAGATATCCTGTCACGTCGGGAAGACGTTTACCCACAGCGGGGGGAGGAATTTGCTGACAAGAACCCAGCAAATGTGAAATCAATCTTCAACAAATCAATGTTAACCACTCATAAACTTAATTGGATGACAATTCAATCTTTTCAAAATCCACTATCCAACATCCTCAAAGCTCAGTCAAAGGACAATTATTTTTTAGGGTTAAAAGACAAAATACCCTCGAAGAAAGGGGCCAAAAGATTTATTATTGAATCAGGTCTATTAGTTTTCAAAGGTAGAGTAGTCATACCCAACAACAATGAAATAAAATTATGGATTTTTAATAGTCAAAATGATTCTCAATTAGCTGGTCATATGGGGGTTGATAAAACCTACCAGTTAATAGCAAGGGATTTCTTCTTGCCAGGAATGACCAGAGAAGTCAAGGCCTATATAAGATCTTGTTACGAATGTAATAGGAATAAGGCTCCCCGTCACTGGAAGCATGGGTTGCTTCAACCACTTCCTATCCCCTCTAAACCTTGGGAATCTTTATCAATGGATTTTATTTCTCAAATTCCTCTTTCTAATAATTTTGATGCTATATTAGTAATAGTAGATAGATTTTCAAAAATGTCTATTTTCATTAAAACCACTACTACTGCTACAGCAGAAGATTTGTCAAAATTGTTTCTAGAATATTTATTTTCCAAACATATCTTACCTAATGATGTTATTTCAGATAGAGGCTCATTGTTTGTATCCACATTCTGGACTCAATTGTGTCGACAACTCAATATCACGAGGAATCTCTCCACGGCTTATCATCCTGAAGCGGATGGGCAAACGGAAAGGGTCAACCAAATCCTCAAACAATACCTTCAAATTTATATCAGTTATCAACAAGACAATTGGACCACATGGTCACCATTGGCCGAATTTTCTTATAATAACTCGACTCATTCTTTGACACGATATGGTAAGGTAAACTCTTACAGTCGCCTTGCTGTAAGCAGAATCCGGAGGAGATATGTGGATTTAGTGGAAAACCCTGTCCTTCCAACAAAAATAACAAATTAGGTGTTCTAAATCACTAAGCTAACCAGTCTACTTGGATCTGATTGATAAATTATAATGAAACTCTAAAATAATTAACGCTTATTGAGATTTAATGAAAGTGGCTGTTGAGAAAGAAATACTGATAACAACAATTAAGGTGTACCAGTGAAAGATCTGAAAAGATTGACTTTTATGTTTTTATTATAATTTGAGTTTTTATGAGACAGCAATAATCAAGTCCCAGCGATGAAGACCTTTCTAAAGATACCCTGTATGAAGTGTGTTTTAAATTGTTGAGTAGTATTTCTAAAATGTTATATATAAAATATAAAGTTACAAGGGTATTACAAATTTATTTAATTTGTTGAGTAATAAAAAATGAGACCTTGGTGGTTAAAGATTAAGCTGTATGATGTGTCCCCCCTCTCAATTTCGAGTTTGAGAGGCGCTTAAGTATTCCTAGTCACGTGCCTAAGTTTTCCCCTCAAGAGCTCTTCCAGAGTCAATCCGGAGCCCGTACGGAGTCCATACGGAGCCGGAACGGAGTCCGTACGGAGTACGTCCGGACTTCCGGACTCAATTAGAACCTTAAAAACTATAATAAAAAATCTAGAAAAATTACACATAATAGAGCTACTTCCCCTTTACATACCAAACAAATTTTCGCAGTCTGCACAGCTCTAATTACCCCGTGAAAATTCATCAAAGTTAAGTAATTTCTGAAAACGTAAATGTTTCTATAAAACTTTAAAATTCATTTAAAAATATAAGAAAAATAGAAAAAATTCTGGGAAAGTTTCCCAAGGTTCTTGAGGGACTTGACTTGATACTTATAAATTTTTCAGACCGTAAAAATAAGTTTTCTCCATAAAATAAATTGTTTTTGTGTAGGCATTTGCTCATGACCAATTTCTTCATATTTAAAACTCAAATAAATTAAATAAAACCCTTTTTATATAACAATAATAACACCAATCTTGCATGCCGTAATAACTCCATTTACGTTCTTAGGTGCCATACTAAACTTTAGGCTACCACATCCTCCCTCCAATCGAGAATGTCCCCATTCTTAAAACTTTGCATAAGTAGTCGAACACAATATTCATCTTTAACCTTCAACCACCATCTTCTTTAATCAACTATAAAATTCATCTTCATCAATATGTCTTCCAAAGAGCTTGTCGCTCCATGTGAACTCTGCGCTCGATATCAGGTACCTTGTTTAATGTCCAACCCTAATCTTCCTGGCAGGACAGCTTGCGACTTATGCCGTGTGAAAAATGTCAAATGTAACCGGCCAATAGTTCCTTCTAAAACAAATGTATATTTAGGACCAGCAGCTCTCCCTGATCCCTCAACTTCTAAAAAGCGATCCAAAATTCCTGTCTTCTTAAAACGAATAAAATCAAAAACAGCTTCAAAAGTTCAATCTCCATCAGCGGATCCCGGCCTAATTTTGCCATCACAAGATCCTAATCCTATAATGCCAGTGCCCCCAACTAAATTTGCTGAGACTATGTTTCCTGGCTCTAAATGTAAGACCCTATTTATCTTACTAGAAAAAACTTTTAATCAAAATTGACTAAACCTATGACTTAATAACATATCTGAACTTCTAGCTGTCGAAATAACCAACACTGATGATGTTGGTAGAGTGAAGATGGACTATATCAATCATTATCCAAATTTTCATCGCTATCTTTTTCTTGACTTTACTAATGAGTTGAAACGAAAAATGCTGGCCTATTTTCAAGAAACTCCAGCTAATAACCATGAAGACCTCATGAAAAGAAGAATTTTAATGCAAAACTTTGATAATGATGTTGAACAATTTCAAAGAAATTATCTTTTCTAACAGTATAACTTGATAAAATTTTGTTTTTGCTTGGTCTTCTTTAACTTTCAACATAAATGTTGTTTTCTTTCTTCTCTGGCTTGATATAACATAAAATAAAATAATATAAATCTTGTGATGATTCCACTACTGAGAGCAAGGTTTGAATCCCTTCAGACTCCCATATACCAGTCTTCCTTCTTGTCACAGCATTGAGAGAGTGGATCTTCCTATGAGCCAAATACTCCTGATTACAACCTCATAGGGCCCCCCACTGAGCCGAATTCTATGATTCCAATCTCACCATAAGGTCCTCCAAGCTTCACACCAAAAATGGCCTAACACTGAGGCACTAAAAAAAATCATTCCCTAAAATCCAACTACCATCCTAACTTCTGATTCCTTCATCACAATTTTCAAACTTTGCTATACAGCAAACCCATAAAATACTTTTGCCAGGCTTCCAATAATAATTTTAACTTTATACCATGTTAAAGCGCCACAAATTTCACCTAATTAACCATTATGCTTTCATTAGCATCATCACCACCTAAAATTTTAACCTCCTAAAGCTTATCAGCACCCAATTCCAGAAATAATTGAATAACCAGTTTAGAGTCTTAGTGGACAGTGATAAATTAAAAGATTGAATTGAGTTATCCAAACAAGATTGACATTCCAATTTAAAGTCTTGGTAGACCAAACATATAATCGATTGCCAGTTTATGGTCTTGGTGGACCAAAGATCGTTTAGGTGCATAAATAACTTGATAAATTCCTAAGTAAGGCCTAGGCTTGACCAAAGATTGAATAAATTTGATAATCCAGTTTAATGTCATAGTGGACCAAACATTTGATCGACAAGTAATCCAGTATAAGGCCATAGTGGACCAATGAATGTTTAATTATCCTGCAGATATTAATTTTCCAGTTTAAAGTCATAGTGGACTAAAAAATGAATGAACTACCAGTTGAAAGTCATGGTGGACCAAACATTTAATCAATAAGAAATCCAGTTTAAGGTCATGGTGGACCCAACAGCTTGATAATAGTCCAGTTTAGGGTCTTGGTGGACCTAACATTTGATAACACTCCAGTTTAAGGTCTTGGTGGACCTAACAAATCCAAAAAAAAATTTTAACGATAGTCTTGAAAATTAGCTAGTTTAAAGTCTTGGAGGACTAACAGATCCGAAATATGTATAAAAAACCTTAAAGAACGTCTTGAACAGTAGCCAGTTTAAAGTCTTGGAGGACTAACAGATCCAAAATATGTATAAAAAACCTTAAAGAACGTCTTGAACAGTAGCCAGTTTAAAGTCTTGGAGGACTAACAGATGTCTTGAAGTAAAATCCCATAGGTATTGAGTTCCCATAGACCCTGTTTCCTGTCTAAACTAAATGAATAAACTAAAAAGAATGATGACTGAAAAATAAAACTAAGAAATATAATAATAATTTTGATTTAATTAATTAATTTTTTTTTTATTATTATTTTATTTTATTTTTATTTTTATTTATTATTTTTATTTTTATTTTATTTTTATTTTATTTTTATTTATTTTTTAATTTAATTTTTTTTTTTTTTTAATAAAAGATTTTTAGAAAAAGATAGTTTTGTAATAAAAGTTAAAATTTAATTTTTAAAGAAAGATAAACGAATGTAAAAGAAAGATAAAAAAGGTAATAAAATAAAATTTTAAAAGATGCCCCCTGGCCATTTGATGAGCCGTACCCTCGACATCATACCCACATCCAAGTGCAACTTGATGTGGTTACACAATTTTGAGAAATTGAAAAGAAAAGAAAATAAATGAAAGTTTTTAGAAGATAATTTTTATAATGATGATCACTGGGTGGGCTCCCTCCAATTTATAAAAATGATTAGAGACCACCAGTGAGCATCACCTTTACAATAATTCATAATATATATTAAAGAAAAGAAATCACAATCTAACATAAAAAAATCAAAAACAAAATAAAATAAAAAGAATCTTGAATCCGGCGTTGAGAGCGGTGTCTCTTGATTTGTTCCAGTTTATAGTCTTAGTGGACTTCCTATAATTAAAAGACAAAGCCAGGATTCAACTAGAAACAGGGAAAATTTTGGAAACGAACATTATGGGGTAATTGTGTATAGAGCAGCCAGCCCATCAATTACCCCCACACTTGCCAATATTAAATTAAGAAGGTTCCCCATTGAACACTTCTTCCAATAAATTTTAAAAAATTTTCCAACACTATCTTCACCCATATTTTAAGAATTTTAAGTTTTTTGAAAATTTCAAAGAAGGTCTTCTTGAATCTCGTTAAGTTTCATCATAGTTTCGTCGCCCATATGCAGTGTAACGACAGTAAAGTATTTTGATAAAAAGAAGATAGTTTATCCTCATTGCGGAGGTCATCATAAAATTTCGTTGATATCATAGTTTATCCTCATTGCGGAGGAATCCATAAAATTTCATCAATATCATAGTTTATCCTCATTGCGGAGGATGACTTCGGCACTCCTGGTGCCTCTAGGATAGAACCGTTTCACTTGATCGGCCGCTACCCTCTTCTTCAATACTACTCCATCCAACTCTTCTAACACATATGAACCGCCGGAAACTTGCTCCTTGATTTTATACGGTCCATTCCACCTATCTGCAAACATCTTTCCCCACTGACTTTCCAAACTCCTATTATACACCAGGACCATATCACCTAGGTTCAAAGGTTTCCTTAATCGATGTGCCAACCGCTCATCCCAATATCTAACTGATTGATTTCTGATATTCATCATCCGCGAATATGCCTTTTCTAAATATTCTTCTTTCTTTTCTAGCTGCATCATTCTTGCACACAATAATTCTTCAGTAGTTTTGACCGTGTCCCAGTCAACTCCAATATATGATTCAGCTTCTAAATCAACCGGTAAAACTGCTTTCTGTCCAAAAACAAGTTCATAAGGTGAAAATCCGGTCGTCCTTTTGGCAGTGATTCGATCAGCAAATAAAACTAAAGGTAAATAGTGCCTCCACTTTTTGGCACTTGTCCCACACATTTTAACTAAAGCATCCTTAATAACTTGATGCCCTCTTTCCACCATGCCTTCAGCTTCAGGATAATATGGGGTTGCTACCCTAACCTTTGATCCAACTTTCAATACAGCCTCTTTAAACTCTGTCCCAAATTCAGGACCTACATCTACCGTTACCAACTTCATCACCCCATACCTATATACCCAATTATTCAAAAAAATTCTGCCACATTTTTGGCAGTTAAATTAATAAGAGGCGCTGCCTCTACCCAACCAGATAAATCATCTCTGGCCACAATTAAATATTTATACCGTCCCTCTTTTATATGAACGGCATCTAAACTAACTCTTCCAAAGAGCGTATATTCACCGGTCGCGCGTCCAGGTTCTTTTGGCCTTAAATAACTTCGTCTTTGACATTCTTCGCATGACTGAACCCACTGTTTAACAGCCATCTTCATGCCAGGCCACCAAAATCGATCAGAAATTCTTCTAAATGTTTCTCCAACGCCTCTATGCCCGAGATCTTCATGCAGTGATTTCAAAACTAATTCTTGCCCCTTCTGTTGAGTTATAACTACTTGAGGATTTGGATACCTCCTCCTCATTAAACGTCGACCAGATAGGTAAAACGTAGATGACTTCCTCTTGATAGCCACCCATTCATCGTCTTCACAATCTTCTGGCCTCTCTAAAGTCAACAAATATTTGACTAACAAAAAATAAAAACCAGTCTGACCTCAGACTTCATCTTGAAAATCGATTAATATAACATCAATAGGGACTTCTCTATCACCAATATCACCTGCACATGAATGAGCCAATAATCGTTGACCCTTAAATAATTCTTTAATCGAGCTATGTTGACATTTTTCTTCTGAACCTTTGGATCCTTTGTAAACCGTATTCGAAAATACCTCTTTCTCTTTATCCACCTTTTTATTTAAATTCTCTAATTCTCCAAAATATACACCATTCCTTAACTTACTACTATCCCACACTACCAATCCATCTTCCTCTACATACACCACATCTTCTTCTACCTCCTTTCTACCAAATTTATCTACACCTTTTCCAACACCTTTATTAACATAAAAACTATTTTCCAGTTTATCCTCTTGGTGGAGGTCATCATTACCATAATCTAAACACAATAGTCCTGCCAGTTCAACCTCATGGGGGAGGTATGGAAAGTCTTCAGCTCCTTTAGTGCTGGCTTTGATAATAGGTATATCTTCATCGAACTCTTCTGAGTCTGAATCTTCTTCAGTGGGTGGTCTCCTTGATAAACCATCTGGCATAGTAAAAGTCTTTCCAGGCTTATGAACTAAATCAAACAAAAAATGTTGAATAAAAGCTACCCATCTCGTCATGGGTGCGTTCGGTAAACTTGGGGAATTAATCATCTGGATTAACAATTTCGCATCCACTTGCAACTCAAAATGTTGCCCCCACAAAATATGCTGAAGTTTCTTCAGTATTTTTGCCACACCACATAATTCCAATTTTGGTTGAGAATATCTTGATTCGACCTCAGTAAATACTACAGATTCATACCTAACTGGCCTGATGTAACCAGCTTTATCCATCTGAGACAAAACCGCCCCAGCTGCAACCTGACTTGAATCAACTGCTAAATAAGTTCTGCCAGCATCTTTTCCATAATCCAACTTGTGCAGGACTAAATCCTTCCCTACAACCTCCTTCAACTTCACAAACGCCTTCTCACACTCTTCATCCCACTCCCAGTCTGAATCCTTTCTCGTTAACCGTCTCAATGGAGCTGCCAATGAAGAAAAGTCCTTGATAAACATTCTAAAATATACGCAAACACCTAAAAACCCTCTAACTTTGGTCGTATTCTTGGGTCTTGGCCAGGACTGAATTTTGTTAACTTTCTTCTTGGACATAATCCTACCCTCTCTACATACCACATGGCCTAATATTTCTAAGGCTGGCACACAACATGAAAATTTTGAACCTGAAATAGTTAAACCAGCCTCTTCAATTCGAAACAAGATTCTTTCTAAAGTAATTGCAAACTCCCAAATGAATTTGCGTATCCCGGGATTCTCTTCCAACACCTGGTTATCATAGTCGGTTGTTGGTCCCTTAATTCCTCCATCATCTATAAAGATTCCAGCATATTGTGGAATTTCGTCTTGAAGGATCCAAGCCATCTGAGCTTGATAAACTGCAACCGAATTTGTTGCACCTTGAGGTAATCTTGTTAACTGTAAACGTCCTAGTGGCGTATCAAATGTAGTGAGAGGCCTTGAGTCCGGATGTAACTCTCTCTCATCATATCCACCCATAATATCTCCCAATCCATAACACACTCTCCCTGAAAACGCTTCAACAAACTCCTCAGCACTAGGCAGTATCCCAGCATCCTTTATTGTAACCCTATTTAATTCCCTAAGATCATGAACTACTCTAAGCTTGCCATTTGGTTTCTTGATACAAAATACCGGACTAGAATAACTTGACGTTGATTGCTCATACAGTCCAGTGCGTATCCGTTCTCTGACAACTTCAATATAGGCTTCTTTTAATGCAGCCGGAATAGGAATCGGTTTCTGCTGCCACGGTTCATGACATACCACAGGAATCTTGTAAGGCTCCCCATAGGAATGCTTCATCACACCCCTCTCCTCTTCTACAAAAGCAATGGCCTTCTCTCTCTTGACCATCACATCCAACAACAACTTCTTCTCTTCTCCAGACAACCAACCATCAGGTCCAAAATTAACAACACCCAGTCTCTCAAAAGTGATTCTTGTCGTCTCCGAAAATTCAGGCGGATTCTTTACCAAGGGACTTTCATAAGGATTTCTTGATAACCTTGGTCTTCTCAAAGGTGGATTTAATTCAGCAGGTAGCGGTTCATTAATAGGTTGAACTTTATTTGCTACCTTCTTATATTTGGCTGCGTCCACATCTAAATAAACTTGAGGTAAAACATTTACTTTTGTATCGCCATTACATATTCCATCAAATGAATCTTCTTCATCGTCAGAATCAGAATAAGAAAAATTAGAAAAATATTTTATTTCATTTTTAAATTTTACCCTTTTCTCCTTTCCCTCGTCTAATTTATAAACAGATTTTGCAACACCTTTGCTTCCCTTATCCAACATTAAATCACCCGTAAAGAAAGTTGGCAGTTTAACCTCTTGCTGGAGGACCGGAATTGAATTTTCACAAAAATTATTTTTTTGTGTTTTAATTATACTGAGATTTTTTATTGGGTTTTGATGAGATAGTTGCAGTTTACCCTCTTGCTGGAGGTCCGGAATTGAATTTTCACAAAAATTATTTTTTTGTGTTTTACTTATACCGAGATTTTTAATCGTATTTTGATGAGATTTTCGCAGTTTACCCTCTTGCTGGAGGTCCAGAATAGAAGGAGATACTTGCAGTTTAACCTCTTTCTGGAGGCCCAAAATAGAAGGAGATAATTGCAGTTTAACCTCTTGCTGGAGGTCATAAAACATACCCTTCCAATTTTTATCCAACCTAATTTGGCCCATTTTGCCTTTTTCACCATTTTTAAATTTAATAGAAAAACCGGGTAAATCCAATAAACATATATAAAAGTCCAAAACGTATTTGCACTCCAAAGTAATATTAACAGAAAATAATTGAGAATCCACTTGAATTATCTCCAAGTGAGCTGACCTATTGCAATCCGGGATCTCATCCTGAGGAGAGATTACAACATTAGAGTGATCAGCCCCTGCTACCCCAAAAAATGAGGGCATTCATCCCTTTCCAACAAACATAATTCACCAGAAGCCATCCGTTTTATATGCCGCTTCTTGGTGCAAACACAACACTGGCACAGAGTTGTAATCCCTGGCCGTGTTTCCCAACCTTCATCTCCAGGAGGCGCTAACCGCATATGTAACCTCCGCATATCTTCACCAGTGATCTCCAAGCTAATCCCCATGCCAGCTTGATACCCTATCCTGGCCTCAAAATACATCAAAAAAGGA
Source organism: Hemileia vastatrix (assembly GCA_030280995.1). Taxonomy (NCBI): domain Eukaryota; kingdom Fungi; phylum Basidiomycota; class Pucciniomycetes; order Pucciniales; family Zaghouaniaceae; genus Hemileia; species Hemileia vastatrix. Next base: position 2,675,471 of record JASXTE010000008.1, on the reverse strand, counting down.
CCACCAAGAACAGTTTTGACTTCTCCTCTGGCCACATAAAAGTGAACCTTACCAACAGATCCACCAATGCCTAACCTGACATGCTCAGCTGTACCCATCAGCTTGGTTGCATGCCCTCCAATGCCTCTGAGGTTTCCCCCAGTTCCACTTTTAATTGGCAAGCCTATACTCGTCGCTTGCTCCAATGAAATTAAATTAATTTGAGACCCTGAATCGACCAAGGCCTTAACTTCTTTACCGTTAAGAGTTACCACCAGGTAACCCAGGGGAGCGGAAAAATGCATATCTACATCTTCCCCAAACTTTTCAGCATTTTCACAAATATATTCAACCTCTCCAGTGGAAACCCGACGCCTCGTCAAATTCTTCTTTTGCTTTTCAGCAAGCGCCGGACTAATCGTAAATAACTCCCCCAAAGATAAGGGAATCTGCAGTTGATTCACCCTATTCAAAACTGCGTCCATCGCATTAGCTTGACCAGAAACTACTGGCCGCTCATACTGGACCTTTGATTTAACAACCTTGGCCCTGGGTACCTCTTGAGGTCCAACCGAGCCATCTTCACCCCCCATTATAACATCTTCACTTTCTATAACCCTAACTCCGTCACCAGCTTCTTGCATTAATCCTGATCCATTGCTAGTCCTTCTTACACCCTCCATTGGGATGGGACCGCTAAAACTTGGTCTGGGTAGAGACGCCAACGGTACGTCCTCCTCAGAATCCGAATCATCCTCTGGAATAGGCTCACCATTTAAATCAAACTTGCCATAACTAGGGGGCCCCATATCAGCAATCCCCTTCTGCATTTTATATAATTCGTCCTTAGAGTAAGGGTTCAATTTGTTGACGGCAGTTTGAGCACTAGAATTCTTGTCCTTAGAGTAAGGGTTCACTTTGTTATTGGCCTTGCCAGGATTAGCCCTCAATTGGCTCTGAATGCTACTCTTCGCCTTAGTAGCAGCTGCTCTTCTAGCAGCATTAACATCGTATTCGCCAGCCATACAGCTACCCTCCACCTGGGCAACCATCGCCAGCTCTAAACCACCAAAAGAAGTAGAGAATGTGGCTTTACTGACCTCTTTCTCCTTTCCCTTGTCAGCTTTACCACCATTACCATTACCATTTTTGCCACCCTTGGCATTAACATCTTCATCCGTCACCTCTTCAAATCTGGCTCTCCTTTCAGCCGTTAAACTTCTTCTGACCAAATCAGAAGGAGACTGTCCATCACTGGGCTTGATGAACAAACCATCAGGAAATTTATAAACTTTACCATCAAATAAAACTCGCCCAGCATCCATATCCTTATCAAGAGCAAAACAAACTGTTGCTCTGTGCCCCCTCCTATTACAATAGGAGCACACCTTTGGCTCATCATAGCCACCTCTATAACTACTACCACCATTACCACCATTTCTCCCATTGCCTGGGAAGCGGTTACCATTATTATTGCCGTTATAATTTCGACGTTCATAACCTCTGGATTGATAAGAAGTCGACGTCGACGAAGAAGCAATTGGGGCCTTGTTAGCCTTCTGGGTTTCTTGAACAAATATTTTTAATTGTTTCGTTAAATCGGCCAAGTGATCGACTATCTTATTATCTACATTGCCCTCAACTTTAGCCGCCGGTAATCCCATTTGAGCCTTCTTGGCCTCCTGGGCTTTGACCATAATATTGTTGTTTTCGGCCAAAACTTCGCTGACCTTGCTAACATATTGAGTGCATGACTCTTGATATTTGTCCAACGCCAATAACTTTAGATGGGCTTGAATGTTGTCCTTGATAACCTCCAGAGCCGGCAGTTTCTGCTCACCATTAGGCAGTTCCTTCATCAAATCTTTTCTTGAAAGATCCTTCAAGACGTCCATTCGAATATCCCTGCTGCATGCTGTCCAAAACAAATCTTTTGCTTGGTTCTCATGCACTAACTCATCCACCAATATGAGATATTCCACCACTTCATCAAACTGAACACAGAGCTTTTTGAAGTCAGCCATAGAAGAAACTCCACCTTTTGCTTGCCAGTCTCCAACAATTTTATTGAGGTCCATCATAGTAAACCTAACACCCCATCTATCAACCATAGCTTTAGAAAGCTTAACCCAATCCTTGTCCTTGAACGCCTGCATAGCAATAACCTCTTTTTCCACCTCCATATCAGCAATAAAAAACCTAACTTGCTTCACCATATCCACATGAGAAGCACCATCAACAGCAGCAGAAGCTTCATACCTGCTAATGAACCATTTAAACTCCTCCCCATCAAACTTTGGGCCATCCCAAGAAACAATTCTAACTGAAGGAGTAATAGGGTTAGAAGATCCAGAAGCAACAGCAGAAGAAGACATCCCAATAAGTAATGAAAAGTGTTAACAATCGATAAAATAACAAGCCTCTTGCAGGCCAATAACAAAGATCCAATTAGAGTTCCAGAAAATAAGCCTCTTGCAGGCTAAGAACGTTCTTGATCCAAGTAACTCTTTAAAGAAAGCTAGAGAAATCGAACCCCATGTTGGGCGCCAACTATGGTAAGGTAAACTCTTACAGTCGCCTTGCTGTAAGCAGAATCTGGAGGAGATATGTGGATTTAGTGGAAAACCCCGTCCTTCCAACAAAAATAACAAAGTAGGTGTTCTAAATCACTAAGCTAACCAGTCTACTTGGATCTGATTGATAAAAAATAATGAAACTCTAAAATAATTAACGCTTATTGAGATTTAATGAAAGTGGCTGTTGAGAAAGAAATACTGATAACAACATTTAAGGTGTACCAGTGAAAGATCTGAAAAGATTGACTTTTATGTTTTTATTATAATTTGAGTTTTTATGAGACAGAAATAATCAAGTCCCAGCGATGAAGACCTTTCTAAAGATACCCTGTATGAAGTGTGTTTTAAATTGTTGAGTAGTATTTCTAAAATGTTATATATAAAATATAAAGTTATAAGGGTATTACAAATTTATTTAATTTGTTGAGTAATAAAAAATGAGACCGTGGTGGTTAAAGATTAAGCTGTATGATGTGTCCCCCCTCTTAATTTCGAGTTTGAGAGGCGCTTAAGTATTCCTAGTCACGTGCCTAAGTTTTCCCCTCAAGAGCTCTTCCAGAGTCAATCCGGAGCCCGTACGGAGTCCCTACGGAGTACGTCCAGACTTCCGGACTCAATTAGAACCTTAAAAACTATAATAAAAAATCTAGAAAAATTACACATAATAGAGCTACTTCCCCTTTACATACCAAACAAATTTTCGCAGTCTGCGCAGCTCTAATTACCCCGTGAAAATTCATCAAAGTTAAGTAATTTCTGAAAAGGTAAATATTTCTATAAAACTTTAAAATTCATTTAAAAATATAAGAAAAATAGTAAAAATTCTGGGAAAATTTCCCAAGGTTCTTGAGGGACTTGACTTGATACTTATAAATTTTTCAGACCGTAAAAATAAGTTTTCTCCGTAAAATAAATTGTTTTTGTGTAGGCATTCGCTCGTGACCAATTTCTTCATATTTAAAACTCAAATAAATTAAATAAAACCCTTTTTATATAACAATAATAACACCAATCTTGCATGCCGTAATAACTCCATTTACGTTCTTAGGTGCCATACTAAACTTTAGGCTACCACAACGAGAATCTCCCTTAGAAACTGTTTATGGAAGACATCCTCGATTCAACTCAATCCATGTAGGAACTAGTCATTCTGCGGAACATTATCTTCAAACCATATCATGACTCCAAGATGAACTTAAATCAAACTTTGAATTAGTGATTCAAAGGTACAAGGAACAGGCTGACAAACATCGACAATCTGCTCTTTCCTTTAAACCAGGCAAAAAAGTATGGCTCGATGCACAAAACATTCAAACAACTCAACCATCAAAGAAACTAGCCAAAAAATGCTTGGGACCATTCAAAATCGACTCCAAAGTCTCTAAAAATGCATTTCAACTCAAGATACCTCGTAAATGGCAGGCTATTTACCCTGTTTTTCACATATCTCTCCTGGAACTGGCTCAAGAAACATACCCAGGCAGGAACCAACCTCCTCCTGAACCGGTTGAAGTAGAAGACCATCTAGAGTGGGAAGTAAGCCGTATCCTTGATTCAAGAATGCGCAAGGGGAAACTTCAATACCTCGTGGAATGGGAAGGCTTCCTTGATGACTCAGACAAAACATCCTGGGAACCAGCCATCAATGTTTCTAACACCCCTGAACTCCTAAAATCTTTTCATCTTAAATATCCTTTAAAACCAAAATCTTAGAACTCTCTTTTATTTTTCTCTTCTCTTTTTTTTTCTTTTCTTTCTCTTTTCTTTCTTTTCTTAAAATTCTAAAACTTCTCCTCTTCTAAAAACCCTTACTCTGTTTTCTCTTTTCTTCTTTCTTCTTTTCAAAAGCTTTTTTCAACCCTTAATTAAAAATAAATAAATAAAATAAAATAAACTAAACTAAACTAAACTAAAATTAATTAAATTAAATTAAAAAGTTAAATTAAAAAAATATAATAAAATAAAATAATAAAAAAACAAAGTCTTAAAAAATTCATTAAAATAAAATCTTAAAAATCAATAATTCCTTTAATTTTCTTTCTTTTATCCTTTCAAACTTTTTTTCTCTTTCAAAATACAATTTTTATTTCCTTATTTCTTTTTCTTGGAACTATCAAAATTTTTTGCAAACTCATTACAACAATCTTTCTCAAAATTCACTTCAACCTTTAAATACCTCTTTTAAAATTCTTCAAACAAATTACTTCTTTCTTTCAAATTCTTTTTTAAAAACTATTTTTCTCTTTCTTTTCATGTAACCAAAATTCCTCAAAAACTTCAATAATTAAACTTTCACGAATAACAAATTTTTCTCTCATTAAATTTTCATTTTCAAACGAAATTGTTTCAATCAACTATTTTTTTTTCTTCTTACTTAAATTTTTTCTTTTCAAAACTTAAACTAAAATTTTCTCAGTTAAATATTTTTTCTTTTCTTCTTTCAAAATTTAAAACAAAATTTTATTCAAATATTTTTTCCTTTCTTTTTCTTTTTCTTTTTCAAAATCTTATAAAATATATATTAAAATTTCAATTAAAACAACAAAATAAAATAAATAAATAAATACACAAATTACTTTCTACTTTTTCCTTCCCTCTTCCTTTCTTTTTTCTCTTTCCATTTCAAATTTTCTCCTGTATTTTCTCCCAAACCAATATCTTCATTTTTTCCAATACCACCCTTATTTCCTTCCTGCATTTTTCAAATACCTTCTCCTGTCCTACTGGTACCACTTCTCCAATCTCCAGTAATTCTTCTTCCACATTGAAGGAGGGGGAATAGACAATCTTTTCAATCCCTTCACTTAAATTTTTGATGAATCAAGCTCATTGACCCTGCCAAGGTTTCTTTGACCATACCTGGTCAAGGGTTTCCTTGTTATCCTCCCTCGAATCAACCGCTGGTTGACTTGCCTCAACTGGTAACAATGGCGCAGTTTCCACAATTGGAGCTTCTACAATGACATCTGAACTCTAAAAACATACAGTCATCAGTAACAAAACATTGAAACAAGATAAGGCAGACTTACTTCAAAAACCAGGTCAGCCTCTAAAAATAGCCTTGGGGTGACCTCTACTGTCACTTCCTTCTCCTCTTCATCATCTTTGATGATCATCCGCCGCTTCTTCGGAGTCCGGTTTGAGATGGGAACTTCATCCTCATCCTCTTCAACCAGTTCATCCACCTCCTCTTCCACACCTCCTTTTTTACCTGTGGCCTGGTTTACCCAAGTCAGAGAAAGTAGTATGTGTCTCATGCTCAACAGAGCTTGCGTTTTATACCCGGGCATCTGTCACGCACCATGTTACACTCGAGGCAAAAGAAGCTCATTAAATCAATAATACAGAGGTCTAAATCCATACTCAAAGTGCAGAAAACAATTCTACATAGCAACTGCAACTTTCCTTTGTGTACTCACTATTCAACCGCGCTAATCTAAACTTTAAATCTAAATTAGTCAATCTCTCAATAGTGTGTTTAGTCTTTTCTTCAATAAGCGACGCACAGTGCAATAGTTAATGCAATATTCCGCTAAAAGGTTTATTAAGTATCTGTGGGCTATTAACAGGGGTAATGAGCATGGACGGGATGGTTAGTGGAGGATTAAAGGGTTAACAGATGTTAGTGAGGAGGGTCCAGGTGTAACGGGTGTATTTTCGGAGGCCTGTGGTGTGCGGAATGATGGATGGGTATGAGGTTGATGCGAGGAGGAGTAATGGATATAAAAGGGGTTGGCTTTTGATTCAATATTTCTTTAGAATTAAATTATAAAACGTATATATAGTTAATAGTGGTAAAGCTTCAGGTTAAATCATTATTATTGTACATTTCCTTATTTTTCTCAGTAATCATTTCTAAAGCTTAAATCCTTGATTATTGAGTTTCCAACCCTTTGTGAGATCTTAAGAATATTAATATTACCTTTATATTATATTAGAATTCTTATTGAACATATCTCAAAGCAGTAGCTCATCCTTCGAGTCATCTTCAAATCACTTCCTCGAGTATTTCCTCTGTACTTCAAAGAAGTCTCTAAAACTCCTTCCTCCATCTCACTTTCCCAGGAACACCCTCGACCTTGTGCGTAGGTTGTCCGGTGACATTATCTCAATTTTCTTCTCCTCCAATTCATGTGCCCTCTCATCCCTCTTTAAAGAAAGCTAGAATTTCTTCTCCTCCAAGTCTTGTACCCTCCCATCCCTCTGTAAAGAAAGCTCAAATTTCTTCTCCTTCAAGTCTTTTGCCCTATAATCCCTTTGTAAAGAGAGCTCATATTGTTTCTTTTTGAAAGTTGAGAGTATCTCTTGCAACTTCAACTTTACCTAGAGTGAAAAGGAATATTAACAAAAGAAAAGAAAGGTTCACTTAATTATTAAGAGGTATGCTATTACTTACCAGATTCATGTTTCTCCAGAAAATCATCAATGGAAGAAAAATGGGTTTGGGAAAAACTATCTCTTTTTCACTTTCTATGACTGATGAAATTCAAAGTAGTTGATGGTCTTTGCTTTTTTTTGGAGGTAAAATTTTCCTCTTTATCATTGATGCTAGCTTCAGACTCATCTGCTTGAGGATCCTGGGTTTGTTCATTAGCCTTTTTAGAAATAAAAAAAATAAAACAACTAGACAAGAAATAAAAACTTACTGGAGTGGGATCACATCGGTTTATATCACCATAAGGATCTATTGGAAAGCTATCTAGATTTGTTGAATTTAGAACAGGGGATGCTTGAGTGGAGGAAGAGGATGGGAAAAGATTTCTTTTGACATCATTTTCGGAGATGGCATCTTCACCATCCAACATGTTGGCAGGATTAACATCAGCTCACTTTCCAAAAATAGCATCCATCTCTTTAAAGTATGGACATAGCAAATCAAGTTTATCATCTATGGATTTTATGTCCCTACTGATATCAATGTTGGTAATACCAAAACCAGTAGAAAATGAAAGAGTCTTTGCCTTCTTGCGTTTGGCTCAGTAATGCTTGAAACATTCAGAAATCTGTTTAGGCAAAAGATAAATCCTCCCCTTTGTCTTATTTCATAATTCATTGGCCATTAGAAGATAGCCATTGACTTTTGATGCAGGGGGCTGTCCTACTTTAGTTGAATTTTTGGTACCAAAATAAGAATCATAGTTAGATTTAGTTTTCAGCCAGTTGATAAGAATGAGATGATCATCTTTTTTTAATTGAATGGTCTTTGATTTCTCGGCTGAGTGGGGGAAAGAGGGAGTAATGGGATTTGAGGAACAAATGGGTGAAGGCTGCCTTTGAGATGATCTATGATGATGGGGCATGTTGAGATATTTGAAGATGAAAAGGAGAAGAAAAAAACAGATGAGGTGGGGAGGAGTTTTGAACGGAAACGATTAGACAGGATGGGAGTGCGCAGCAAGGTAGGTAGGCTGGCACATCCAGAAAGTTGTCCAAGATGTGGTTGTGAAAAATTGAGGATAAAAATGTCAGATAGAGATGAACATTGACATGTAAAAGGTCTAATAACTCAATTATTAGCAAAAATAATTGTGGAAGATAATTGGGGTATAATGATTTTTATCCGCAATTAATTTAATTGCGGATTGGTCAACATTGATACCCCCTATTTATGTGGTAGGAAATACATTCAATTTAGTGAGTACCTTTACCATATTTCATACTACCTATCATTTTGAAAAAATACATTGTCTTACCTCAAAATCAACTTTCAGTAGAGGCAATTCTTCTTGAGGAGAAGTCAAAGATTGTTTTTGAAATTTAACAAAGGTTCACGCAAGTCCTGAAGTCGGGATTCTCCTTAGAATAAATATGTGACTAAAAATAATTTCTTTTGATTCTCCACTAATTTTGTAACAGTTTCTTTACAGTTTCCCAACTAGGTTACTGGTTACAGCTATTTGGGAAAACCTTTCTCTTTTTTTGCCCCTCATCTCCCCCCCAAAGCGGCTTAAACTCATGTTTTTGGCGGGGAGTGGAAGGCAAAAACTACACCAACCTTTTCCCAAATAGCTGTATTAGCAAGGCCCTCAAGTTTTTAGTGGTAATACAAATAAAGTGAAACAACCAATTTATTTCTTTTTTATGTATCTATATATTCCACATCTTTGAATTTCGCTGTAGCAGCGTAAATTCCTTCGTGAAAATTAAATGTTAGTCTGGCGACCAAATGTTAAATAGATGTCAAGATTTTTTTTGGATGCTCTTTCCCTAAAAATATATGCTTTTTCTGCCCTGAGCCGCAAGCGATCCTGACCGTATAAAAAGAAAAGAAAATTAAACAGTATGTAATAATAAGCTTTTCCAGCCTTGTTAGTTATAAAATGGTTAAGGCACAGAATCTTTTTGGCGAACGTCAATATGAATTCTTTATGGTTTATGATTGCCTGCATCGGTTGAGAAGGACATGAGAATCCAGCAGCTTGTTATTTTTACTTTTTAGGAGAGCAGTTGCTTATTCAGGAAACTAGTCTTGAAAGTGAATTTGAATGCAGGTTAGATTCAATTTATGCGACGTTTATCAATTGAAGCTTACAGCAGTTTTTACAGTGGTATTATGTTTAGAAGATAAATGCGCCCGCAGTAAATAGATTGGGCCTTTTAACGTCAAAAACAACATACCCTCAAGTGAGGCACCAAATTGCGCCAATCTTTTCATCAAGGCGTCCGACGAAGCTGTTTGTATGTGCAATAGACTTTAAAACCAATTCAATAATACTTACAGCTATTTAAAAAAACCTTGCAGATTTTTTATCTCACATCTCCAGCTAAAAAGATGAGTTTAGGTCGCTTTAGGCGGTATATGAAGGGCAAGAAAACCGCAGGGTTTTTGCAAAAATAGCTGTACTTTGTCTCGAACAGAAAAATTCCCAGTAGCAGTTTCTATGTGATTGCTTCCACTATCAAAATGAGAGACTACTTCGTGTAGGACGTGTCTTATATGAAACATTATTCATGACTGATTTGAATACAAAAAGGATAGTTTAGTGAAGACTGATTTTCCATATTAGCACCACTACTTGCACTTCATGAATAATGATGACGATTTGTACGATGCGTCACCCAAACGGGTGGCCTGTCGGCCAATTAGAGCAAAAATGATATGCGTAAGCTAATAACATTATGATGGCAGGGCTAGCCAAAGAGTGATGCAGTTTATTCGCCAACATTCCATTGGATCTAAGAATGCCCAGCCACAGCAGGAAATCGAGCGAATTGTGACATAGTTGGTGTGAGTGTATGTACGTGTATGTGTGAGTGTGAGTGGGGAGAATGTGTATGTGCATGGTGTGAGGTACACAAGTTTACTATAAACCTGTAGACACGCCCAACTTTCTCCGGTTCCTCTCGGAGTGGAGTTACTGATGCTGACTCTATAGGGAGGAGAGTAAAGCCAATCATTTATGTATCAAGACTGGCTTACAATAAATTTATTTCTGGTCAGAATTTGAGGTTCAATGACACACGTCATGCTGATTGTAGCGATACCAGGATTCTTGCTCACAGGGATGCCAGGGATACCTTCGGGGAAGCTGGGCAGTTTACTACCTCTTCACAAGTTACTCCTCCCATTCATCCCCTATTTTTGCAACTCTTGGATTTCTCATTGACATATAAATAAAATCTCCCAGGTCTCAAATTCTTTTCCCCTTGTTTGACTTGTCAATTTTCTGTTTATTGTTTACACCTCACCATTAAAACTTTTTCTCTAGGTTTTTAACTCTTTTGTGTCATTGAAATGCATGAAAGGATATGGAATAAAAAAGTCATGGCCACTTGAAATCTGGATACACATAAAGACAAATCGATCATGTCTGGATGGATTTGTTTGTGAACTGAAAACAAACAAAATTGGTAAGAGAGATTTGAAGATTTTCTTCACTTTGGTTGTATGTATATATATATACTTACATTAAACGGACTTGAGCGGAGACTGAGAATGCCAGGTATCCATGTAAAGCAAGCATAATTACAAACGAGACGTGTGATAGCAATGCGAGGAATAATTTGAAGTTAAGGGCAGCTTCCGTTCATCCAGACAATTGACTTCTTGTCTCAATCTTTTCATCCTCCGCACTTTAAAGGCTACCGCATCATTGAGATTTATCTTTTAATTTGGGTTGTTAGGAAGCATGCACCTAAAAATTTGCACACATTTTTGATGTGTGGGATGATATATTCTTACGTCACAGCTCAACTATTTTGGATGATCTGCATGATTCATTTATCAACTTAGTCACAGTTGCCAGGCAGAAATGAACGGAGAGCACATTGAAACACGAAATTGAAATTGACTTTACGCTCTTCAATCAATTTTGTTCTTCACACCGTAATCACTGTAGACCCGAACTTCCAACCGTTTAAGAAAGGCTCATCTTCTTTGAGTCTGCAAAGTTTTTGAAGATGAGAAAGATCCTGACACACTCAAAATGCCAAGCCGGAAATTTCGGTTTACTAGCCCAAAGAGATGGTGGTCACTCCAATTTTTGGGCACAGATTTTGATTTTGCTTAAACTTACCCTTATGCCGGAAAACATTATTACGTTCAATATGCAATACAATTTGTAAGTCAAAAAAGCCCCCAATACAAATTATGTGACTTTATTTTTTCTCATAGTAGGCTACTAATGATACTGCAAATGAGTCCTCAGTTGAAACAATGATGAAATTGACTCCTTGAACACTAGCCCACCTGTTCCCATTTTTCGCCCTGATACTTTTGATTACAGACCTTTCCCCTTCTTTTAAACCTTTTTGACTTCAGCGTGCTTCATCTTATGATCAAGAGATATAAGATAATAAATTTCCTAGCCTTGAATTTGAGAAATGGAAAGCTAAGGGATTTCGTATGTTTGTACCGTGAAGCCCAAGTTTCCCTCTCGTCTTTAGATACATTTATAATGCATTGATAAAGCTTATAATATATATATAGCATTATATATTTTTTAGATGCAAAACTCAATTATGATCACCAGGACTTGCACTAATAAGCCCTCAGGTCTTTCAGAGTTCAACTTTTTTCATCTCAATCGGTTATCAGTGTTGAAAAAAAAAAGAAAAAAAAACGCACAAATCCAGCCATTTTTTTTTTGCTTTTTTATGGCTTATAATTTTTCACACAGCCTTCTAGCTCATTAATCCAAAAAGAAACATATTTCCTGCGGGCAGAAGATCTTACCTTTGTTGTTTTCGTGAATAAGTGACGATTTAAATCCTCCCCACTCTCCTTAATTATCGTTGCCCATCTGGCTCCTTTATCTTATTTTTCAGCGGAACTAAGGGGTTTACAGTTTATTTTGCTCTTTGTGTCATATTCCCTTTATCTCATAATATCCTATTATTCAAAGGCAGCTCATTTCTATCTTTCGGAATCTTGATCACTTCTTCTCCAATGCGGCTCTCTATCATAGCTATTCATGTCGCTGCTCTTGGGGCAATGATTTTGGCCAGGAGTCATTTTTCATGGCAATCATCAAATTATCATCGGCGGATGGTAAGCTCCGGAAGTCTCAAACCTCGATCTGAACCTCTATTTGAAAAACGTCAGGCTGTGCCGCCCACTATAGTGACCACTTCCTCTCCTGAACTAATTGCTCGCAACGGTAATTCATTTCCATTATTTTGACAATGATGATTTTAGAGGGCCTATCCAAACTATTTTTTTCATTTTTAATATTGGAAATGTTCAGAAGACGATAACAGCTTCATTGACCTCAATGCTGATGAATCCGAGTTTGATGATTCTGAGTTCGATGACTGTGAGGAGGATGAAGAAATTGAATATGATGACTCTCTTTCTTTAAATACAAGCAATTATAATTACACTTCTAGTGTATCTTATAATTCCTCTAATAAAAGCTACATGTCTTCAAATTCCTCGAACAGTGCAAATGGACATGATGGCAAAAATACAAACTCACAGTGGAAAAAAAATGACAAATTTTCGAAGGGGCATGAAGAAAAAAATCCAAACTCACAGTGGAAAAAAAACGATACATTCTCAACGATTCCTAAAAAACCGATTTACAATGAAGATAAATCAAAACCCCTTAAAAGTGATAAACAATCCAATCAAAATTACACTCAATTATATAATAACGGGGGTAACTCTAGTGCCAATAAACCATCAAATAAAAGTGACCATAAATATAATAAAGTTAGCAATCAATCAAATCACGACTCGGGTGAATCTAGCAAAGTTCACGATGAATCAAGTAAAAACAAAAATGCTTCGTATGCTGGTGACGAAAAATCGCATAATACTCCAAACAAATCTCCTACGCCTGTATCGTCAGCTAAGACTGCTGTGACGACTTCAACTCCTTCATCAGGTGGTGATCAGACTGAGTACCATGGTATGGCCACATAGTTAGTAGTTTTATAAATTGTTATCAGTTTGACGCAGGCAACCAACTGTTTATATCAGCTTTTACCAAGGAGGAAGTGCGGGTGCTTGTGGAAATTATCATAGCGATAATGATTTCGTGGTAGCTATTGATAGTGCGATGTATTCGAACGGTAAATATTGCGGGAAAAAAATAAAGATCATTAGAGAATCTGTAAGTCTTTTATTTTGGCATTTTGAATTCCACTATTCAAACCCTTTTTTTTCTTTAGACCAAAGCAGAAATTATAGTTATCGCTGTAAGTCATATCGGAAATATTTATTAGGAAACTATATGCTTAGGAGCTCCTCTAAATTTTTAAAGGCCGATGAATGCCCTACTTGTGCGTCTGCGCAAAGCTTGGATCTTTCCGTTGCCGCATACAATAAATTAGGTACTCCCGATGAGGGAACTTGTAAGTATTTCTTTCCATTATTGTACGAGTCTTGAATTAGCCAACATGTGAATTTGTTACAGTTCCCATCAAGTGGACATTTGTTTAAATGGATTAGCCTTTGCTTTTTTTTCGAGTGATTAGGAATATATATATTTTTTATTAAGCTAGGATTATTTTTCTCAACTGGTTTTTCATTGCAATCAATTTTTTTCTAAAAGTATTTTGCTTGGTGCCTGGTGCATATTTCTTTACATTATATTACATCACGCAATGAACATGATCTATATTTTCCATACGCTTATCTATATTCAATTCCTTCAATGAGAACGCCTATTTCTTGAATTATATAATTTTAACGGGTCTTATAATCGGCTTTGTTACTTAAAGAAGTAAAATTTCAATGATGATGTGCATGTTGAAGTGAAGATTAGTAGCTTCTTCGTGATGACTTACAATTTATTGGCCGTTGTCTTGAACAAAGTTTGGAGAATATCAATATTAATTTGTAGCAAATATTGCTTTCTGTCAGGCTGAGTTCAAGAAAATAGACATTAATAGCTTGATTAGTCAGTTGTCTAGAAGATTTAAATTGTCCAGTATAAATAGGGTTGTCCAAATCATATTAAGTATTAAAATATAATTCAATATAATGGTCTCAGTAATTTAATCCCACTTATTATAAACCATATACAGCTTACAGTTGGTAGAAAAATAGAATTAATGATTTAAAAAAATATTTAAAAGACTTTAACAGTACTAATGAATATGTATTGTGATGGTTTGGTTATATATTTAAAAGGTGATGTAAAAAGAATGTAGAATAAAAGCCCAAAAACCTCTTCCTTATATACCCATAAATTCCACCAATATTCCTCCTTGTCTTTTCAGTCCTTTCCGGAGCCAATGACACCTCATACTAGCAAATACACATGTCCATCAACCACAGGACTATACCATAACAAAAGGAGAATCATATCACACCCCAAAATACAAGAATAATTGGGTAATCCATCAAAATAAAGTAATAATCCAAAAAGAGAGTATATGTGTGTAATTCTTAAAATAAAAGACTAAATAATTGAATAGGAGGTATCAATGTTGACCAATCCACAATTAAATTAATTGCGGATAAAAATCATTATACCCCAATTATCTTCCGCAATTATTTTTGCTAATAATTGGGTTATTAGACCTTTTATGTGTCAATGTTCACCTCTATCTGACATTTTTATCCTCAATTTTTTATAACCACATCTTGGACAACTTTCTGGATGTGCCAGCCACCCTACCTTGATGTGCACTCCTACCCTGTCTATTCATTCTATCCACACAAAACCCCTCCCTATCTCATATGTTTGTTTCTTCTCCTCTTCATCTTCAAATATCTCAACATGCCTTATCATCATAGATCTTCTCAAAGTCAGCTATCCCCCAGATGTTCTTCAAATCCCACTACTCCTTCTTTCCCCCACTCAGCTGAGAAATCAAAGACAATTCAACTAAAAAAAGATGATCCTCTCATACTTATTAACTGGTTGAAAACTAAAAATAATTATGATTCTTGTTTTGGTACTGAGAATGCAACTAAAGTAGGACAGCCCCCTGAATCAAACATCGACGGATATCTTCCAATGGCCAATGAATTCTGAAATACAACAAATGGAAGGATTAATCTTTTGCCTAAACAGATGTCTGAACGCTTCAAGCACTATCAAGCCAAATACAAGAAGGCTAAGACTCTTTCATCTTCCACTTGTTTCGGTATTACTGAACTTGATATCAGTAAGGGAATCAAAACTATAGATAATAAACTTGATTCTTTATGTCCTTACTATAAAGAGATGGATTCCATATTAGGAGAGCAAGAGGATGTTAATCCTGCAAACATGTTGGATGGTGAAGATGCTATCTCTGAAAATGATGTTGAAACAAATCATTTCTCATCCTCTTCCTCCACTCAAGCCTCCCCTTTTATAAATTCAACAAATCTAGATAGCTTTCCAATAGATCCTTATGGTGATATAAGCCAATGTGATCCCACTCCAGCAAGCTTTTATTTCTTGTCTAGTTGTTTTATTTTTTTTATCTCTAAACAGGCTAATGAGCAAACCCAGTATTCTCAAGCAAGTGAGCCTGAAGCTAGAATCAATGATGAAGATGAAAATGTTACCTCCAAAAAAAAGTGAAGACCATCAACTACTTTGAATTTCAACAGTAAAAGAGAGTGAAACAGAGATAGATTTTCCCAAACCCCTTTTTCTTCCATTGATGATTTTCTGGAGAAATGTGAATCTGGTAAGTGATAGCATACCTCTTAATAATTAAGTGAGCTTTTCTTTTCTTTTGTTAATATTCCTTTTCACTCTATGTAAAGTTTAAGTTGAAAGAGATACTCTCATCTTTCAAAAGAAACAATACAAGCTCTATTTATGATGGGACTATAGGGCACAAGACTTGGAAGAGAAGAGGTTTGAGATTTCTTTACAGAGGGATGGGAGGGTACAAGACTTGGAGGAGAAGAAATTCGAGCTTTCTTTAAAGAGGGATGAGAGGGCACATGACTTGGAGGAGAAGAAATTCAAGATAAAGAAAGAGGTGAAGGCTCTTGAGTAAAATTTCCTATTGGATCAAATGAAACTCAAGTATCAATTTTGAGATGGTTTGAAAAATAAAGATTTCTTGAGAGAATGTGTTAAAGCTAATAAATCTATTGAGGAAATTAAATTCTTAATGAAAATGTTTGATAACTAGTTTTTTAATTTTTTTTACAAAGTTTTCTTGATAGAATGCATTAAAGCTAATAATCAATCCTAGGCACACTCCTCACTGAGATTTTAAACATTTTATTGCAAAATTTTAGATTATTTTTTTGTTTAGTTGAATTAATTTTGTTTTATTTATTTTTGGTGATAATTTCATTTGTGCTGACTTTTAAAGATCTCTATTCTAGATTATTTTTTATGCAAAAATTTGAAAAACTCATACATTTTTTCCTCTTTACATTCAAATCATTAGATTTACTTTTATAAATAAAAATAATTTAACAAAACTGTATATCTGTTTTAAAAATTTGGCAATACCCTCCCCTCCATTTTATTGAAGCAAGGGGTGGGTATCACCAAAATTTTTCTAAGTCATCAGTTTCACATGTCAGATTTGAAATTTTGGCAATACCCTCCCCTGCATTTTATTGAAGTAAGGGGTGAAAATCACAAAAATTTAGTATAGTTCCATAAATTAATAAATAAATAAATAAGATATCTCAAATTTACTATTTCTTAAGTAATGACAATTCCTCAAGCTAAAATGCAGACCAAGTCTAGAAACTAAGTTTGTGACTTTTCACAGGTATAGGTGAGATGAGCCCCATGAAACACTTTAATTTTTTAATGATTACATTTTATACAGCACAAGTCATTGGCTCATTACTTTAGTTTAGTAAATTGAAATATCAGATTTATTTATTAAAAATTTAAGAAATAATAAAAAATATTTGATGACTTTACAAATACCCAAACTTTATTTATCTACCTAAAGGTTTGTAAATTTATTAATTTTACCTTCTTTTTTTACCTTTTTGATTTTTTGGGCTAACTTTTGACTGATCTGATAAGAGAAGCAAAAAAAATGTGTAAAGGATAGAGATATGAAAATGGTAAGAAAAAGAAAAAAACACATCTTGATGAAAGGGCAAAATAATAGGTAAAGAGAAAGGTAGTTTGAGGAATCAGGAAGGATAAATGCATGATGTAAACATTATGTTATGCATTATGAAATAAATCAATGGGAAAATGGGAAAAAAAGGCTTGGCTTTGAAGGTCAATATCTCAGAAACCACTGAACCTAATTCTAGTTTGTTTTCTGGAAATGTAAGATAGGCTTCAGAAGTATCTTCAGCTAACAGGACAGTAGATTCAAATAAACCTATCCCTAATAGTGACTATGATTTTCAAAATTTCCCAGAAGCTTGAAGACTGATGATGAAAATTCCAACAAGAGGGAGATAAAAGCCTAGATAATCAAATGAATCTGGATGAATAAATGAATGATGTAAATGTAATGATATTCATTATGAAATAAATAAAAGTGAAATTATAAATAAAAGGCACACCTTTAAAGATCAATATCTCAGAAACCACTGAAACAAATTCAAATTGGTCTACTTGACATGAAAGATAGGCTTTGGAAGTATCTTCAGCTAAAAGGACAGTTGATTCAAAAAAACCTAACCCTAATTCTGACTCTACTTTTCAAATTTTCACAAAAACTTGAAAGTGATGACAAAAAGTCCAAAAAGAGGGAGATAAAAGCATAGATAATAATCAGATTAGAGTTTCAGAATCCTTATTCTCTAATTATGCAATATAAAAACATGAAATAAGATAAGTGAAATTTGGAAAAAAAGGCTCAACTTCAAAGGTCAAAATTCAGCAGCCGCTGAACCTAATTTAAACCTGTTTGTGGGAAATGAGAGATAGGCTTCAGTAGAATCTTCAGTTAAAGGACATGTGATTTAAATAAACCTAACCCCAATTTTTACATACAAAAGTGAAATAAAAGATTTAAATTGGGAAAAAAAGGCTTAACTTTAACAGTCAATATCTCAGTAACAACTGAACCAA
Source organism: Hemileia vastatrix (assembly GCA_030280995.1). Lineage (NCBI taxonomy): Eukaryota > Fungi > Basidiomycota > Pucciniomycetes > Pucciniales > Zaghouaniaceae > Hemileia > Hemileia vastatrix. Next base: position 2,657,515 of record JASXTE010000008.1, on the reverse strand, counting down.
ATTCAAATCTGTTTGTTGGAAATGAAAGTCAGCCTTCAGGAGAGTCTTTAGTAAAAAGAAAATTAGATTCAAACTATTCTAAGCCTAATTCTGAGTCTGATTCTCAAAATTCTACAAAAACTTGAAAAGTGGTAATGGAGATGAGAACAAAAGGAGTTTAATAAGTTCACTGTTATCCAGATAAGAATAATTCTTATCTTTAAGTATGAAATTTTATAAAAGGAATGAGATATCATTTAGGCATGAAAAAAGGAGATGAAACTTACCTTGATTGAAAAATAGGAAAAGTAGAGAGAGAAAGATTGATGTTGGAATTGTGGGGAAATTGAATATGGAGTAAGTGAAATGTGTAAAGAATGAGCAATGTATGTGTTTTAATGACATAGAACCATAAAAAAGTGAAAAAGGGGAAAGGGGGGATAATTTCCATTCAAAGGAGGGATGAAGAGTAGGGTGATGGAGCTAAAAAAGAAAGTAAAGAGGGAGAGAAAAAATAAGTTAATTTTACCATAAAAATCAAAAATAACCACTAATTTTACCATAAAAATCAAAAATAACCACTTAAAAAAAATTAGATACTAAAAAGAAAAAAAACAGAAAAACCTTAATTAGCAATCAAAAAATCAAAAAAAATGAATAAAATTACTTACCTGGAGAGATGAGATGAGAAAATAAATAAAACCAAATTTTTTGAGGGATGTTTGAGAAGAGGAGGATAGGATATGAGTGATGAATGAAAAAATAAAACAGTGAAAAACTATGCAATTGCAGAAAATATGCAATTTCATGTTGAGCTGGTGAATGAAAACAAATGAGACATCCAAAAAAGAGACATTCAGCGTAAATACAAAACAAAAATGAATATACAAAAAACAAAAACACCAAACCAAGTGAATAAAGCACACAAGCTGAGAATCTGGAGAGTATGAAAAAAAAAATTAAAAGGGTTGTGTTTCAAAATGTTAGAGGATGATTAGCATAATGACAGAGCATATGCTGGTGGAAAGAATGTTTTGTGATTCAAGGGATGGGAGAGCTGGTGAAGTTTTGGGATCCTTTTCTTCATAAAGATCATTGAAAAGAAATATAAGCTAAATTGTCTTCCAAACCTGGGTCAGCAGCTAAAGTTAAAGTGACAGCATTCATAGCTGAGTGAAGTTTATTCTTAGTAGAGAGATGCTTTATTGTTGTTGGAAGAAGGTTTAGGTGATGAGTGGAAGTGGGAATTCACCACCAAATGAGCAGGTGTGGTGTGTAGATAGAAAAAAATGTTATGTGTTTGCCACCAAAATTAAGTAGCACAGAGTGAAGAGGCACATAAGGATGAGAAAAAATGTTATGTGTTTGCCACCAAAATTAAGTAGCACAGAGTGAAGAGGCACATAAGGATGAGAAAAAATGTTATTTTTTTGCCACCAAAATTAAGTAGCATAGAGTGAAGAGACACATAAAATGGCATCCACAATTATATGTCATGTGACTTACTTAAAAATCAATCATAGATGTGATGAGTTTGGGATCAGGAATTAGGAATGAAAATTGGGGTATAAGAGGTGGGATAATGCATTATAGTTAAATCCTTATCCACTAGCCCCAGGGCTAGTGGATAAGAATTATTTGAAATTAATAATGTCTGATACTGGAAAAAAAATTCATGATCCCTAATTTAAGATCCCTGAACATTGATACCCCCTCATAAAAAGACCTAAAAATAATATCTAATTAAGGGAGATCAATAGTAGAAATGAAGACCTTAATTGTCAGCCAGGCTACTAGACTTACCCAGTGAATAATTAATTATTTACTAGAGTAGAGCTATGCCTTTACCTCTCAATTTATTAGTTATACTTACTTTATATATTACTAATAATATTTTAACTAATTAATAATTAAAATTAAGTAAATATATAATTAAAATGTTCCATCAATTTTTAATCCTTGATTGCATCCTCATCACAGCTGAAAGGTAGAATAAAGTATAAAAATACTAAAAATTAAAATCAAATATTTTTATTATTCATTGACATATAAAGAAAAATTAATTAAATCAAATAATTTTAATTAAAAATGAAATATACAGATAAATACTGAATATATAAGAGCATTCTTTATAGAATAGACTTTAAAATTGGAAATTTCTATTTTGTGTGATTTTTCTCACTGTGGTGCTCATGTTTGTAGACTTGTGGTTCCGTATTTTCTCTATCTTTTGCCTATATAAGGCCCTTTATTCTGGCTGTTTCATTTCATTCCATAATTACTTTAAAATCAATTATTATATACACAATTAAATCTATCACTACTATTACCACTCTTAGTATTGACAATTTAGTCTCTCTAGGATTTCAAAGTAATAATAATAAAACTATTTACCTTTTTATTAAGTAACAAATTATACAGAATTTAATATGTACAAAATATTAAAATCTTAAGTTACCTCACCTTTCATTGCCATTGGACTGCTGAAAAAATCTCCTAGACCAAAAGCACCCCTTGATAACTGAGAGACTTTCCCAATAGTTGTTGATAAATTGTTATCTTGACACCAGCAACCAAGGGACCTTTGACTCCAGCACCTATAGCAAGTTTTTGGAGAAATGACAAACAACAAATGTCAAAGGCACATGACTATTTTTTTTGCTGTTACCAGGATTCAAACCTCACCCCAAATTTATAGTTTATATAGATGTAATTTTCCTATATATTTGTATTGACTATAGCAGTTATTATCTGTAGGTCTCACTCTGCATATTTCCTATTATACGTATATCTTCTTTACTCTTCACTCTGTAGTTGGCATTAAATTGCTCAAATTACAGGGGGAGGTGTCAGGTATATATTTTATTCCTAGTAGACCAAGATAGAGCAGAATTTCTTAGTCCTAGAAGTAATATAATTTCAATTATTTAACTGAAAAATTATATTAATTAATTATTTCAGTTGACTATTGGTCCTGATAATTAATATATTATTTTATTACTTCAGTTTACTATTAGTCCTGGTAATATATACTAACAATATATTATTTAATTACTTAATTTGAATATTAATCCTGGTAATATTATTTTAATTAATTTTTAAAAAAATTATATTAATTAATTATTTCAGCTGACAGTTGATCCTGATAATTTATATATTATTTTATTACTTCAGTTGACTATTAGTCCTGTTAATAAAAATTAAATAAATTATTTATTTCAGTTGAATATTAATCCTGATAATTAAAAACTTAAATACTTTTAATAATATTCATTTTTATTTTTCTGAAATAATAATTACTAACAAATTATTAAAATATTTTTCTTTCAGCCCAATTTCTTAAAATAATGGCTGATTTGAGTCTTTCTACCACCCATAAAGAAGAATTGGATATCATCAATTATGATGCAAATTCTGTAAGCTCTTTTTTGACTAAAATATTTTCTCAAATTAATCAATTAGTAAAGCAAACAGGATTTAGAAATGCAGGAGGTGGAAATCATGAAAGAACATCCTCCCCTAGACTCCAAGCCCCAGGTACTCCTCCCAGAAGAGCTTCCAAAATTCTTCAAAATAAAAAATATTCCAGTATAGCAGAAGGTAAACAACCTGTCAACTCACATCAAGGAGTTGAAATCAAAGAACCTCAAGTTAAAGGCAAAGGTAGAGTTTCTAGAAGAAAAAATAAAAATTATAGAGACTTTTCTCCAAGAGAAGAAGAGAACTCTACAAGCAGAAAAACCCCCTCCACAGTTGGCTCCTCAGAAACAAGAAAAAGTGGAAGTATCAAAATGGCAGGGGAACTGGCTTAACACCAAATGGGATACCCTTCAGGCTCAGAAAATCAAACAGGCTCCTCACACAGGACCCTCCAGGCCCCAAAACTTCAATCCAACCCCTCCTCACCCTTACCAAGGTGGAAAAAGAAAGAAAAACAATCACCTTCAAATTGGGCCAAAACCATGGTAAGACCTTCCATTGAATCTCAATTTCCTTTTCTTGTAACTGATTCAGTTTCTTCAGGTAACTCTAGGATGGGAGATGACACCTTGAGACCAGTAGAAGCTGGTTCTAGAAGACAAATTAAAAAAATTTCTACTCATGTAAATACTCCTTTAGATTTAATTGCTACCTCAATGATAAACCCAGATATGGCTATTATAGATGAATAAATTTATTCTGAAGTATATAAGACTCTTTAAAATAGCTCTGTCTCTCTCCTGAGAAATGCTCCTGATGTAGCAACTATAGATAACCAATATTTGAGAAACATTATCACCAAACAAAAGCAGATAATGAACAACCTACAATTGACACAAAAATTCAATAGCTTGATGACTTAAAAAAGTTACCAGGAATTAAAAAGTGAGTTGAATAGGATTTCTGATGAATTTTTTAGGTACAAAGTAAAATATGAAAATAAATTTTCTTTGTGGAAAAATATTAAAAATGATCTATCCAAATTACAAGAAACTATGTATATCTGTTTCAAAGAACTAGAAGGTCATAAATCAAACTTGAAAAAACTCAATGACCATTATTCATCTCTGAAAAATAAGAACCAATTATCATTTGCAACCATCAATGAGACATTAAATAGTATTCCAAGGGTGAAAACTAGGTTAACCAACATTGAGGAACAATTGAACTCATTGTTATTTGATGTAAAATACTCTGTCACTTCTTTGAAAAAAACTTTTTCATAAGCTACTCCAAATGTAGCTGAGCCAAGCTCCTCTAGAGAAGAATTAGTACAAGAGAAACCTGTAGATATTTCTGAGTTTCCATCAAAAATTGATGATGCACCCTTTTCATCTACAAATGGGTTAAATAATGAGATTAGTGATCAATTAGAGAAATTGCAACTTCTTCTTACACAAAAACAAGTAAGACACAAAGAAATTACCTCAAATTAGAAAAATTGGCCCAAACTTGACCAATACACAACATTTGATGGTGATTCTTCCTCTTATTGGCAGCAATTCATATGCAGAATTTATAATCTGAAAAATTCTTATGAACTACCAGATGAAGAAATTGTGTCTAAATTTATTTCTTTAATTTCCAATGTTGCCATCATGTGGTATGAATCTTTCCTTTTGGATAATAATGATTACTCTTGAGAGGATTGAAAAAATTAATAAGAGCACCGTTTGGTGGTTCAAAGTTTAGGTTAGAGAAACAAAGGCAGTATGAGGAATCTAAATATAGCTCATCCTCTACAGAAAAACCTATTGAGTTACCTATAAAACTAGTGAATATCCTAAGAGAAATGGATCCAAAGATGGATTATGAACTTTGGAAGGACAGGCTCCTTTGTAAATTGCCAATGTCTTTAAGAGACTTAATTTTTTCAAGAACTTTAATCTCAAGGGAGCCTTTTTATTTTCTTAATACTTGTAATGAAGTACTTTTGAAAAACAGGTATTAATCAAGGAAGTTCTTCCCTAGACCTTCAGTGGAGAAACCCTCCAACTAGCAACAAAAACTTCAAAAAAAAGTTGGTAAATCTCCTGCCCCTGATGCACCTAAAATATATGCAACAAACACTTTATTTGAATGCAGAAATTCTTGGAAGAAAGGAAATTTTTGTGACAAGAAAATAAACCTTGCTGAGCCAACAGAGGAGCCTGCTGATGACACAGTTGCACTAGATGATACTTCAAGTGATTGTGCCAGCAACGTTTCTTATGAGTCTAACCAGGAAATATTGATGCTGGAGGAAAATACTCAATATTTAAATTAGTGACATTAATAAAAATTATTTATCCACAGTTGAAGATTCTGAAATCATAAGAAATCTTGAGGACACCTCAATCATTATTACCCCTCTCAAGGCACCAGTCTTGATTAATGGAAACAACATTGAGGTTGTTTTGGATTATGTAGCTGGAGGACGTGTTGTATCTGAAAAAGCACTTGCTCCAGTTTATCAGGATTATAAGTCAAAACTTATTCACTACGCAATATAGGGGGTGGACTTGCTAGAAAGTCCTCAACCTGAACTCAGATGGAGCTCAGATGGAGCTCAGAATGAACTCATAATGAACCCATACTGAACTCTACTTGAACACCCACCTAAAACTTTTCTTCTGAGTGGTGTTCATCCCTAATTGTATGGTTCCTTTATCAATAGCTCAATGTGTGTTCAATATTTGGTGAGTTTGGGTCCAAGGTTGGGGACTTGCTAGCAAGTCAGCCCCCCATATTGTGTGGTGATTCCTATCACTTCTGAAAATTGGAGAGGTTATGGCTCTGTTTTGTCCCCCATTGGTAAATACAAAGCTAAAGTATTTTTCAAATATAGCCATGGCTTTGTAAGAGCTATGTGTAACTTTGTATTTATTAAAAATGATAACTTAAGAAATTGGTTAATTGTAGAAATGATATCTCAACCAAATTTGGCATTAAACTTTATCCTTCAAACCAATGCTTCACAATGGGATTGAATGGAAAGAAAAAATTAAAATTTTTCTCCCCAAAAAAATTAATAACACCAGGATTGAACACATGTAACTCTGTGGTTTGATATAAAGGAGGATCTACAAAAAAAATGTGTGCCCTCTTGTCTGAAATTGACACAGCTTCTTTTGGAGAACAACTTTCTGGTGAGGAAAAAGCTTCCATCATTCAGTTGATATAATATTTTCCTATGGCCTTTGCTTATGGGTCACATGAATTAGGATTGGTAAAATAAGAGATGAAGCTTTCATTATCTTTAAAATTAACTGAAATACCACCTAGTTAAAAAAAGAAGCCTTATCCTGCTTCCCCCACAAAGAGAAAAGATATTGAAGACAATATCTCTACCCTTTTAAAATGAATATTATTTAAAAGGTAGTTGAAACACCTAAACATTGTTTTATCTCACCTGTCATAATTTTTTATGAGAAAAACAAATCCAGTTTATGTGGTGGTAATAGAGCATTGAATACTTATACTGTAGATGATATCTATTCGGTTCTACACAAGCATATCACTTTAGAAAAAATATATGATCTTACAACAATTCCTTGGAAATGACTTCTCTAGGCGTGCAAAGTTATCACTCAACTTGGAGACCAAAGAGTGTCTTCAGCTTTTTCATAACTGGAGAGATACTTCACTATATTGGTTCTCTTCTTCCTTCTGTGAATGTTTCAGAGAAGTTTGCTCAAGTATATTTTTCTGAAACTGACCCCCTACTTCAGACTCAACAATTTTTCCATCATTTCCATGGAAATATTCTGCTTCCTGTCATCCTGAATTTTCAAGAAATTTTGGATATGTGCAATCCTTTTATTGAAATATTTAAAACTGACCAAGAGAGAATTTCTCAAGGTGGCTCCCCCATTCAACTGCATCTCACAAATACTGTTCCCAAGAATGTTGAACAAATATTATATATCATCCCAACTGCTTTAGAATTTGGAATTATTATGGAGGTAAATGGTTAGGAGTTTCAGGGATTTAGGGACATCATATTGGAGCAAAGAGTTGATTTACCCCTTAAAAGTATTAAAATACTGAATCCAAGATATTCCCCTTTGGGATTCCCACTATTATTCCAATTTGTTGAGCTGGGTTGGTAAGTAAGAATTTCATTATCTCACAGGAGTGATCATTATATTTTTGTGAATAATAATAATGAAGATTAGGAGCAAGAAGTAATAGGCTTTGAAGAAAATAATGGAGAGGGAAATGGTGAGTCTCAATTTTTTTTTAACTTTTCCCCTAATAAACCACATGATTTGTTTGAAAAGTCATTATAAGAGGTAAAGGGGGATCAAAACAACTTTTGTTAATTCAATACTTTCTTTATCAAATACACCATATTAAAAAAAGTTTTCTCTACTTCACCTATCTGAAACCCTCTTTCAGGAATATTTTGTGGACTTCTACGCTCAAGTGGAACAAAATCACCTCTGCTATATTGTAAAACATAAACATAAACTATTTTCCAATATTTACCCTGGGGATTCAAATGCTTTCAACAGTAAAATGAGTCTGAAGAATATTGAAAAAAGGATTATTTTTCCATCAACTTTTGTTGGAGAACCAGGTAATATGGAACAACTATACTATGATGCTATGGAAATTGTGTTGAAGTTTGGCAACTCCAATCTATTTTTAATAATGACATGCAGCCCAAATTAGAAAGAGATCACTGAGACACTGATGAAAAGTCAAACTGCTCAAGATGAACCTTATTTGGTTGCTATGGTTTTTAAGCTGCAATTAGATTCTGTCTTGAAGGAACTAATTCAAGGCACAGAAGGATTAAAAAAGTGTGGTGTTCTTGGTTCTGTTTAGGATTATGTCTATGTAATTGAATTTTAAAAGAGGAGATTACCACATTCACATATTTGCTTATTCTTGAATCACAAGACAAGCTTCTTTCAGCAGAATACATTGATACAATTATTTCAGGTTAACTAACTGATCCTGAGAAGGATCTGTTTCTCTACAATATATTCACTACCTTCATGCTGCATGGACCCTGAGGCTCTGTAAACCCTCAAGCTTTTTTCAAGAAGGATGGGAAATTTTAAAAGTGATACCCAAGAGACTTTTCTGAATAAAAAACAACTTATGAAGATGGATATCCCTCATACCAAAGAAGAAACAATGGAAGGAATTTTTCAAAATCTCAGGGGAGCTTTCACTATACAAATCAAAATTTTGTACCATACAACTCCTATCTTACCCATTTCTTCAACTTTCATATAGATGTAGAAGTAGCCACAACTATCTTTTTGGTGAATTATCTTTATAAGTATGTCTATAAAGTCCATTATTTCTCTTCAATGGTTTTGGAGACTGATATTTAAATTTTGGATGAAGCAAAATCTTATTTATATGGGAGGTAATATTCAGCATTTGAAGCTTTCTGGAGAATTTTCGCCTTTTCCCTTCATGGTCATCATCCTGCAGTCATACAACTGCAACTTCATCTCCCTGGAGAACAGTTGTTAACTTTCAGTGCCAATGGGAAAGGAACAGATCTTAGAAACCTGAAAAACAATCTCCCTGAGTGGTTCATTGCATTCTCTAAGTAGCCTACAGATGATATAGCAAAGTGCCTCAAGTATCCTGGTTCTCATAAAAAATATTTCTGCAATAAGTAATTCAATGGTTTTCTTTTTCAATTTATATATAATTACTAACTTATACATTTAATTACTTTATGTTTGTAGAAATAAAAAGCTGTGGTAATTCAGGAAAGTTGTTAAGTCAATTTGACGGGTTTCATTCTGTGGACCAAATGCATTAAAAAGATTTTTAATTTGCCTACTTCTTTAATGTGTGGCAGAAAATACTATCTATGAATTCCTGAAGACTTTCAATGCGATTCTATACCCCACCTTCAAAAAAGCCTGTTTAATGCATATAATTTTGAAAGATGATTCAGAGTACAAGAAATTTCTTGGAGAAGAAGCATTAATAAAGACAGTTCATAAACTAAGGAGACTATTTGTATCTATTTTTATTTAGAGCCATCCCTCTGATCAAGTGGGCCTTTTGAAATCCTATATCTCTGAACATGGTGAAAATTGAAGACATGCACTACAGCAAATATTTCTCATACAGAATACATCAGATCAACTGATTCAGGATTAGACCTTAAATGTTATACAGATTATAATAGATAAACAAGGATCTTCCTTATCTGAAAATGGAATTCCAGAACCATCACACAAACTCCACCCCTCAGAAGGCCAACTTATTTTGAAGGAACATTCATATGACTGGCAGGAACTCTCTTAAAAGTGTAAAAGAAAATGTTGGCCAGAAGTATGACTTTCTTTCTAAAGAGATACATGTGAGGCTAAGGAAGAAGGATTATTCTTTTTGGATTGAATAATGGGGACTTAAAAAAAATTTGCAGAGAAAATGATCCTTGCAGGGTGCAGAAGTCAGGGTCATGTTTCTCTTGCTGTTGCCTCTTCAGAAATAGAATCAATACTTTTAGAAGGAAGAAGGACTGCTCACTCTAGGCTTAAAGTCTCAATTGATATTAAACATAAATCCTTTTATCATATAGAAACTCAGATTAACCTTGAGAAACTTCTGAGGATGACACAGCTAATTATATGGGATGAGGCACCTGCCCAACATAGATATTGTGCTTATAAAGTAGATCTTAGTTTCCAGGATATCCTGAAAAATAGAGTTTTTTTTGGAGGGATTGTGATTTTTTTTTCAGCTCAGAATTTTTTTAAACATTTAAAATTAGTGATAATCTATATGATAGATTCTCTTGAAAAATTATCATTTGTAGGTGACTTTAGACAATGCCTCCAAGTTATTCCAAAGAGATAACAAGGTGCTATATTGGGCTCAACTCTCATCCATAGCTCTCTCTGGCCACATGAAAAAGTAATTAATCTCACTATCAATATGTGGCTTCAGCAGCCTTGCATGAATTCTATAAAGCAAGAAGATGAAACTCAATTTGCTGATTTGATTCTGAGAATTGGTGAAAGGAGAACAGCTAGCTCAAATTCAGTAGAGATTGCTTCAAAGCACTGCGTAACTCCAGGTTGTGATGGGTTAAAGAGATTGGTCATGGCTTTTTATCCTGCTTTTTCTTCAATTATGTATTCAGATGAGAAATAAATGATTAAGTACTTCAAAAATTGGGTAGTATTGGATATAAGAAATGTAGATGTGGATGAAATCAATTCTTTGATTCTGGATATTCTACCAGGAGATGTCTCTACCTTTCAAAGTGCAGATCATGAAATAGCAGAATATGGTTCTGTTAATAATATTTTTCCAATCAATTACTTAAATACCATCAACACTTCAGGATTTCCACTATACACACTTCTATTAAAAAAGGGAATTCCAATAATCTTACTTTGTAATCTCCATCCCTCTGAAAGCCTTTTAAATGGAACAATATTGTTGGTCACTAGATTGGAGAGAAATGTGATAGAAGCATGAATTTTATCAGGTCCATGGGAAGGAAAGAGAGTGTTCTTCCTCAGGATTAGACTGGAGAGTTAGGATAAGACAGGGATACCTTTCAAACTAAGGTGATTTCAACTAACTGTAAGATTAGCCTTTGGGATGACAATAAAAAAAGCTCAAGGTCAATCACTTTATATTTTAGGTCTGAATTTCTTATCCCCAGTTTCTGGGAATGGTCAGCTGTATGTTGGTTTCTCAAGGGTGAAGTATAGTGGTAATGTTCATGTACTTTTATCTGAAAAGGCTAATGATATGACAAACAATTTTTTCTACAAAGAAGTACTCCATAGTAATAATGAATTATCATGGAAAAAATGGGTAGTTGAAAAAACTAAATGTGCTTAATTAAAAAGATATATACTATTCTTAAAACTTAATATAAACTTGATATAACATATATATAGTTAATAAGCTGGGTAAAGCCACCATTAATTCTGATTTAACACTAAATCCCATCTTCTGATTCCACAACTATCATGACATACATCAAGGCAGAAGGTCCAGATGCTTAATATACCTATCATGAAAGGCTGCTCACTTTCTGTGTAGAAGACAGTTAGCAGGCTTGTGACAAAACAAAAATGTGTTTTAAGTATACTGTGTGTGATCTGGGCTGTTTTAGACTTGTGTAAGAATGGAATAAACAGATAGATTAGTAAAGGTAAAAGTGTCTTATATACTGGTCAGGTATATAGAGAGTAGAAGTCAAGTAAGTCAAGGTCAAAGAAGATATATAATATATTACCTGTAAGAATGGTGTAAACAGGTAGATTAGTAAAGGTAAAATTGTCTTATATACTGGTAAGGTATATAGAGAGTAGAGGTCAAGTAATTTAAGATCAAAGAAGAGATATAATCTAGTGTGAAAATACGTGACTACCAAATCTAAATTTACTTAGAAAAGTGTTATATTAATTTCTACGTGACATATTTTCTATTTTTGTCATTGTGTGCTCATAATGTATCTATCACACATTTCTCCTTTCCTTTTATGTCTCTCATCATCAACTAGTGTTCTTTGATGTGCTATTCAATCGTATCCATAGTAATCTTGAGTTAGATTCCATCATATATATATATAGGGGGGTTAGATACTGTTTTCTTCATCTCTGTTCATCTTTCTCAAGAATATTATTATTCCTTTATAGGTACTTCAGCAGAGATCACTTTTATTGATTGAGAGGCAAAGAGCGTTTAACTAATAAAACGCATTTATTATTTTATAAGATTTTTCAGGTTATGGGCCCAGGCCTGATTTGAATGTCATCAAGCAATACATTTTATATACCTTCACCAGAACCTTCTGATTCCTCATCTAATCAATCAACAGATACTGATCGTCCTTCACCTCCTCTCGTTATGGAAAATTCAGATTCCACAAATGATTCTTGGCGCAAAATTCCCATTCTATCCTCAGATAATTTTCATGAATGGAGAATTAGAATGCTAGCTCATCTCACTCGTCATAAGTTGAAACAACTTGTTCTTGGAAACAAGCCTCAACCATCCAATGATGCCTCACAAGATCTTAAAGATGTTTTTCAAACAAAGGTTGACAAAGCCACCAACATCATCATATCAAAAATAGATGCTGGAAATATAGCCGCCTTTGTTACTGATGAAGACATGGAAAAACCTTGGCATATTTGGTCAAAATTAAGCTCTCAATATGCTGCTGATGATGCCTCAAATAGAGCATCAATATTTTCTCATTATTATGATGTTAGATGTAATGAAAAGGTTCTCAAGACATTTGTTAATGAACTTAGAACTAGGATAAACGAACTTGGGGCAGTCGGTGTATCTGTTGAAAGTGAACTCAAAGCTCACCACATTTTATGACTTTTACCTAAATCATATCATACTCATAAAGCCTTAATTCTACATTCTTCCAAAGTATCTCATCAAAATCTTTCCGTCCATAATCTTCTTTCTCGTCTTGCTTGATTGGCCATTGAAGTGTATTCCGATAATAATAATGAAAACTCTGCACTCGTATCTACTTCTTCTAAAACAGCTGAAAAACCAAAATGACCTGTATGTCGTAATGGAAAACATAGTTCAAAAACAAAACATAGCGAGGAGAATTGTTTCGAGCTTCATCCCAAAAAAAGGAAAAGTCGCAACATTTCTCAAAACTCTTCAACAACTGAACCTGAAGTTCATGCTAATATCAGTTATGGACCTGCAAAAATTTTTAATGCTAGTTTCAACGGTTGCATTAGAAATCTGATAATTTTTGATAGTGGTGCCACAGTTCATATGTTTCAAAATCAAAAACACTTCAAAAACTATCGCTCATGCAGAAAGACCATTAAACTGGGTAATGGAACTATCATCTACAGTCGTGGCATAGGTTCAGTCAATCTCGTCACTCCCAGAGAGGTTATTACTTTAACAAATTGTCTTCACGTTCCATCAATTAATCAAAATTTAATTGGAATTGGCCCATTTATCAGCCAAGGATGTACTCAAATGACAAATTCAAATGGCTTTGTTTCAATTTTTAAAGATGATGAAGTTATACTTGATGGGAATTGGGATTCACAAGAGGGACTTATTGTTTTTAATGCTAAGTTTGGTAAGTCTTTCAGTGTTTCTTTCAAATCTTTTCTTTCATCTAAATCTAAGTCTCTTTGGCATAATAGATTAGGGAATTTGAATAAGGAATATCTAGACTAGCTAGAGGGATGTTTGGGATTTAAATTTGATGATGATCTTAGTTCTTGTGAACCTTGCATAGATGCCAAGCATCACAGCCATCCTTTTTCTGGAACACTACCAAGGGGTACTCGCTTTCTTGAATATCTTCATTGTGACTTAAGTGGAAAGATTTCACCACCCTCCAAAATAGATGGACTTTACTATTTCAAAATTAACGATTCTTTTACTTCATTTCGATTTGTATTTATTTTAAAGAATAAAGCAGAAGCTTTTGATATTTTCTTTAAATTTAAAGTTAAAATTGAAAACTCAACTTTACATAAGATCACAAACTTAGTTTGTGACATGGCACAGAGTTTATAAATAAAGATTTTAAAAATTTAAGTGTCAGAGATGGATTCAAAATCATTACCACCTCTCCTTATAAGCCACAGCAAAATCCTATTGCTGAACAGGGGAATCGAATAACAACCAAAATGGCAAAAGCGTTAGTTTTTCATTCCAAGCTGCCTGTTGAATTCTGGGGTGAAGCTGTAAACACTGCAGTTTACATAGAAAATTGTTTTCCATGTGCTTCATTAAATTTCAAAACTCCTTTTGAAAAACACTTAAATAGATTACCAAAGTTATCCAACATGCAAACCTTTGGATGTGCTGCCTATGATCTCATTGATAATAGCTTGAGAATAGGAAAATTTGCACCTAATTCAATCAGATGTTGTTTTCTCTGTTACTCAGAAGATGTGTCATCTTACCGACTCTTGAGACTTGATAATCATCAAATCATGTATTCGCATAGTGTTATTTTTGACAAATTCAATTTTCCATTTGCAAGTAAAGTTAAAAATAATATTCCTTTAGTTAATGTCTTTTATGAAGATCTTGAATCAAAATCTCCTTTCTCTAACTCAGATATTTAAAAATCCACAGAAAATTCAACTACTGAAGAAGATATAGATCAAAACAATTCTGAAAGCCCATGTTTTTCATCTAATGAAGATTCTTTGAAGTCATCTAAGTTTTGGGAGTATAAATTAAGTGCAGATTAAGCTCCCAATGATATTTCATCAACAATCAATACAAATATTTTATTCAAGGACCAAGATTGCAGAAAAAAAGAATTGTTAATTCCTCCGTACTTGCTGATGAATATATTTTCTCGTTTTCTGCTTTAACTTCTCACTCTACTCACAATTACACATCTAATTCAATATTTGCTGATCCACTTACTTATTATGAAGCCATAAATTGACCTGATAGCGATTATTAGATAAATGCAATAGATCAAGAATTAAAGATGATTAATGATCAAAAGGTGTGGGAAATTGTTGAAGAACCAGACAACACACCAGTCATTGGTTCAGTTTGGGTTTTTAAAATAAAGAGAGATGAGGACGGTAATTTCAATAAATATAGAGTAAGATAATGTGCAAGAGGTTGTTCACAGAAGGCAGGCATAAATTATTTCGAAACTTTTGCTCCAACTGGTAGAATAACAACGTTACGTGTCCTAATAAGTATTGCCAATGGTGAAGACTGGAAATTTATTCAAATGGATGTCAAGGGTGCATTCCTTCATGGAAAACCAAACACCACAGAAAAAATGGGGGGGTATTGCTAGCAATACCCCTTTCTTGAACTCCTTTGAGCCACAAATATATGCCTGAATTATGCACACATCATCACCATGTAGGAAATTTTTTGGCCTTACATTTAGTCAGATATTTGTCAAACCTACATTGATCACCATTTGATCTTGCAAAATCCTAATTTGATCATGAGTTGAAATCCCTTTGATCCCACTTTGATCTAACATATGCTTTTGCATATCCAATATGTCAACTATTCACTTTCAAAAAGATTTGTAATGAATTTCACATGAAATATTAGAACCAAAATCAGTAATTTTGAGTAAATGGCTCATCAAAATGATTAATCAACAATAAAATACCATCAAAATTCAATCTGATTACTTAAAACTTTTGGTAAAATGACTAATAGATATTTAAATTGGAAAATAATATTCCATTTCTCAATTTCAAATTCAAAATATAAATCATCATTTCAAATGTGTATTTTGTAGATTCCTTGCCTTCCTATATTATGAGTAATATTTGAGGTATTGTACACCTTTGTAAATATGGTGTTGTGCTGCTAGAAATTATCTCTGTTTCAATTCAACTTTATTGAAGCTTGATTCCAGAATGATACATATTTTATAACTATTTTGAGAAAAAAGTCACTAGTAAAGAATTTAGCCTTTTATCTGTCCTTTATTAAACCTCACTTAATCCTACTTAAATCCAAATTGACCCACAAAAACCTTATTCGGGATATTTTTTAGCCCAGGATGATTCAAGATTGGATAAAAATATTATTTTACATATCCAATATGCCTATTGATTAAATTTCTTCAAGCTTACTTAAAATTCACATTAACATTAACTTTCACAGGAAATATTAAACACAAATCTTGAAAATATAGTATTTAAAATCAAAATAAATATAATATAATATGCTTACAACAAAATTTTTTTTCTAGATTAATTGAAACAAAAAATTGTTCATTTGTGAAAATAGAAAAAATACTATCCATCCTGAATTTAGAATTCATTTTTAAAAATTTAATGCCCCCTCAATTTCAAGTTTATCATGTATTTCAAAAATTATATTTTTAATAATTTTGTGAATAGTACACCTGAGATATAAACTTGGGGATCTCAAAAACTAAAACATCAGAAAATTGAAATGTTTTTTATTGTTATGAATGGAAATAATGATTGAAAAACACCATTAGAGCAAGTTTGATTTTGAATAATAGGCATACTTTCTCATGTAAATTTCAATAAAAATAATTTTTATTGTTACATAAGTTGAAGTGGATACATTTGAGCTCAAAAAGAATTAAAATTGACAAAATAAGACTTCTATAATTCATATTTAAAAATTAAATCACCCTTCATTATCTACCTGTAAACTATTTTAAATTAAATAATTTCAAAGTCAGTTTATACTGATGTTATTTTTTCTTCTAAAAAATTTACTATATAGATTAATAGTCATAAACAGTTGACATAGATGTTAACTTTATATAAGCAATCTTTAATGCATAAAATGATAAAACTATCTTTAATGTAAAAAGTGATAAAGGAAAAAAATATTATTAAATTTTTGATGCACTATCAATAAAATTGAAGATAGAGCATATCAAAAGTTTAAACTTAATTTCAATTTTGATATCATCATTTTATTTTATTTTACTTGAGTAAAAACAGATTTTAAATCTCAATATAATTTTAAATCCCGTTATTTTGTAGATTTCAACATTTGAAACTATGAAATAAATATTTATGAAAGAATTTTACAATATTTTTCCTTCTAAAAACTCATAAATCCAACTTCAAATCTTCTAACCTTCACAAGTAACCACAATGCATTCTGAAAATACTTTATATTTAAATAATTAAAGGTAAATAAAATTATGTTTTTATTCTTTATTTCAATTTTTGATAAATAATATATATATATATATATATATATATATAATTGCTTAAAAAGTCTAAGAGGGAACTTAATAGTGGTTTTGGCATTAGATATATAGATTCAACTTTCAAAAAATTTGTTTGGAATAAATTACAAAGACAAAAAGGATATATTTTGATAAAAGAATACTGATTTAGGTTCTCTTAAAATTTTATTAACCATTTTTATGGAATTTCAATCCATGGTTATCATTCTTTATGATATTATAATAGAATTTTTCCCTTTTTTAATTTAATGATTTTCTATTGTGTGGTATGTAGGTTAAGATAAGTTTAAAATATTTATTGAAGATATATATACCAGACACAGTATAATCTGTAGATTTATGACTATAACTTACTTTTCTGATGTTTTACATCATTGATAAGTAGCTCATGCATTACACAAGTAAATAATTATAGTCTCTGGAAATAAGTCCTTGTGAATTTCAAATTTTTTGTTATTCTTAAAATAATTACTCAAATAAACTAAAAATTTCTTCAAATATTGATTGAAAGAAGGAGTTTCAAAATCTTATTTTGTAGTTATAAAAGTTTGAGTTATTTTTCATATTATCAAGTATAATGAACATTTGTAAATTTTAACTTGAAAACTAGTGATCATAGCAAAGTAATACTGGAAGAATCAGATAAAAAGGGTGGAATAAAATCATAGCACAACAGGAAATGGTACAAAATTGTTGATTTTTGGCTCACAAAATTCAAAATATTTTTGACATATTTTGCCACCTTTAGATAATGTTTAGTGGATTTTAACATTATTTTAAACTTAACAATGTTTTTGATTTTTTTAACAAAAATAAATATTGTTAGATCATTTTTTTTAAAAATATGACTTATTTTTATGCTTTATCTACAATAGTTAGTAGTTTGTTTTGCAGAAATTACTTGTTTTGATATTCTATTTTTGAATTTTTTAAGAGAGTTCATTGAATTAAAGTTTTGTATTAATTTTTCATTAAAGCATCATATTTTAAATCTAGAGATTTGGTTTTGAAATAATATATATTTTCATGTTAATTGACTCATTATTTTTGGATTGATAAATTATGTTAAAATTGGGATTGCTTATTTCTAGTGAGTGTACATCATAGTTGGTTTTCAAATCAAAGATTAATAAATGGTGAAATTTTGTAAAATTCTAAATATCTTTTAAACCTTTTTGATTTAAATAATGTTTAATGTTATTTAATCATTCTATAAGTAGAACACAGTTAAAATCTGATAATGGTACATTGCTTTCTATTTCTAATACTAAAATTCTATTCTACTTGAAACAATGTAAACTAAAGCTTGGTATCTCATAAGAAACTTACAATTTTCAAAAATCATATTTCCAACTTTTTAAACATGATACACATTAAAATATATTTTTAGAATAATTTCATAATTAGTTTCAAATACTAGAAAATAATGACCTCAATTTATTTTAATACTTAAACCATTCTGATGAGTGAATTTCACAATCCTCTAAGTAACATATGGTTACCATTTATACACATATGCATGATTTCTCCTTTTGTTAAATTTTAGCTGAATCTAAAAAGGAAAATCACAACTTGAATATCATCTATAGATAAACTTCTTATATTAGAAGCTAATATTTCATATGAGAAATTTGTTATTGAGTTTGGGAAACATTAATAAGTGTTGGGAATTATAATTGAGCCATTTATTCAAGTAAATCAAAAAGGATGACCTTCTAAATATTTCATATATATATATATATATATATATATATAATAAAAATTAATTATATAGTAGCATTTAACCATGTTTTTATACTAATGTCATATAAAAAAAGGGATTGAACTAAAACTTTCAGTAAAGAAAATAAAAATAAGATAAGTTAATATTCTTGTTTATATTCTCATATTTTTGAAATGGCTTACTTAAGGGAGAAAATTATTTGGTTTTAGAGTACAAGAATTTCTAGATAAAAATCTTCACAATATAGTTTGACCCTCTCAAAAAGAAAATTCTAAAAATTTTACTATCACATTTTATATATTTGTTAAGTAATATAAAATGGAGTTGTGTTTTTGACAATGAATCTTTAGAAAATAAAATAAATGATTTAACTTTATAATATAATTTTTGAAACAATAAATCATGTATTCAAAAAAAAATTATATATCTTACAATCAAGATAACAGTATTAATTAAGCAAATCTAACAACTTTGTAAAGAAAACAAGAAAAAAATATTTAGTAAATTGCATAATTTATTTTTAGAATTTAAGGAAACTTAATAGCTCTACCTGTAAACTAGCCTTAAAGCAGGTTTAGATTTAACATGTGGAAATTCATACATAGTACCCTTCCATCATTAGAGCAGAATAAAATTTATGTAGTTTTATATTATTAATTTATAATGGTATTTTTATTTTTGGCCTTTTCATTAGTATAACTATATATTTTTTAACTTTTTTGTTTTTCATAACATAAGTTCAAAGCTGCCCATCACTACTTCAAGATGAAACTCCATATAATGTAATAAATGAATGATATATTATAATGAATTTTACTAGAGACTTTTCAAAAATGGTGATTAAGAATACTTATTATAATTTTTTTAAATTTTTATTATTATTCTATCTCTTGAAAGGAGATGGCCATATCTCAATTTAATTAGTTTTTCCTCAGAAAAATTTATTCTTGATCTAAATAAAATTGCATCACTATTAACTAGATGTTATTATACAATTTTACCATTATTTTTATCTGAACATAGTTGAAAGTATGTATAAATTAAAGTTTTTCCAGATAGTCTTACTATTATCCCACCATTATTTTCACATTTAGATTTCATTATAACTGTAAAATAAGTTTTTCAATACTTTTAATAATACCTTAATATTTAATAATTTAGTTACATAGTAGATTTTTTATCCTTTTTTTTATATGAGGCTTATTATATAAACACCACTTTTAGATTTTTTCCATTTTGAAGTCTGATAATTTAAATTTTCATTTAACTACCCAAATTATATCAAAAAAATTCAAAAGTATATTTTTTAATGTACTCTTTTTGATAAACTTATCATTTCTTATAGGTTATTTCTCAACTATTTATTGTAATTAATTACCCACTCATTTATGGTCTTTTATTGTTGTTAATTACATACAGACAAAATAAGGATACTCTCATATTATATTGGAGTTTTAAATTAAAAAGTAAATACTAGTGGTTGGTATTAAATATGAAGTTGTTATAACTAAGTTGAACAATAATTAATGATTAAATGGCATTGTATATTACAAATTTTATTGATTTTATATAAAAATAACACTCAAGAAATATATATAAGATATACATATAACCATTGTATATCAAAAATGAAGTACTAATCAACATGGTCTTTTTTAATGATTTTAAAATTTACTTAAAGAGACCTAAATATTACCAATTCAAATTTTATATCAAATATATCAATATTATTATTTCAATTTTAATTATTTTACAAAAAATTTGAGTTACAAAGTAATTAAATTCAGTATTTAATGAATGTTTTAGAAAAATATTTACAAAAATAGAAATAACCCCTCACAAAAAAAAATATAATTTTTTTACTTACAATTTGCACCATATTTCTACCCTTAAAATATTGGTATTCTTCTAAAAAAAATATTTTTTAAATAAATTTAAATTTTTTTTCATTATTCAATTAAAAAATGTCAAATTTATAATTTTTTTTTACCTTACTAAAAAATTTAGTTGAAAATTTAATTTTGTATTTCCAAAAAATCATCTTAAAAGTCAAAAATTAAAAAAACAAAATTATAAATATAATTATGAGAAAGAGGTAAATTAAATTTATAATATTCATATAAAAAATTTCATATATTTTATGGTGTTTGAATTTTAAATTTAATGTATTAAAAAATAATTATTAAATAACCAAGCCAAATGAAATCGGCTTGGGTTTTTGGTATCACTAGCACTTATTTTTTTTCTTATACTCACATTTTAATTTTTTAATTTTTTTTTCTAGCTTTCTCATTTTTTTTTATGATTTTTAATGTTTTTAAGACTGAAGTTTCTTTCAAAAAACTTCAGTCTAACTTGTCTCTCACTTTCCCACCAGTTTGCACCTGGTAGGGAAAGTCGCTTCCATTTTAGAGACCAAAGTCCCTTGCAGGGACTTTGGTTTCTCTGTGTGCATTGCACAGCCAGAAAAAAACTGGCTGTGCAATGCACTGCATGCAGCACATGCAACGCGCATCGCTGCTGCAAGTAATGCGTGTTGCATGCAGCGCGCATTGCATGTGCTGCCCATATCTCATGCAGCTGACTTGATATCAGCTGCATGAGATATGGAAGCAATTGTTCAACGCTTGTTGCACACAGCTTTGGCCACCTCCCAGCCTAGTAAATTGGCTAGGAGGGTGGCAAATGTTACAGCAAGCAATCAAAGTCGCTTTTAGCAGCTTTGATTGCCTGGAGGAGACACTTCCAGCCAGGGGAAGCCTGGCTGGAAGTACTAAATTGCAATGTAAGGGACCCAAGCCAATTGCAAAGGCTTGGGTCATAAATTAAGCTTTCCAAAAAGCAGCCAGTATAAATCTGGCTGCAATAAGAAGTAAATTATCTAATTAAAATACATAAATAAATAAAAATTTGTTCAAAAAGATATACAACGCTCTGCAGCCGGTTATAAACGGCCTTCCATTGATACACATAGAAACAAAATCAAATGTTGCTTACAGCAACATTGGCCATGTTTTGATATTTTGAGCAAAGTAAGATCAGGAAAAAGGCCAAGGCATAAAAATTGCACAATTAAAAATCTACCAATTTAATATGGTGGGGAGGTTCATATTTTAGAAATAGGTGGTGCACATTATAGTTCCCTTTAAAAAAATTCGAAAATGAACTAATTTTGATGCAATGTAAATTTAAATGTGATGAGTGTATGTTTTTTAGCTACGTGAAACATGGTAGCTAGAATTATGTGGCGTCAATTTTTTTAGATGTGAAATTCAGCGTTCCACAAACGTTCATCTGTACAACATGCAGCCAAGTAAATTCTAGCTGGAATTAGTATATGCATAGTAAAAAATGATCATGCTGTGTACAGTGCCTTGGCAACATTATTCTTGGAATTTAGATGAAGTTTATCATAAGACTTGGAGAGCTGCATTTTTTTGAAAATGAGATCAGTAAAAATTCATGATATCTACATCTGTTTGCCACCCAATTTATTTTTCCTTTCTCTTTCTCACTTACCTTTTTCAAAAATTATCAATCATATTTTTGCTATATCATTTTAAATTATTGGTACTATTTTCTTGACCTTATCTGATTACCGGTAAGCAAATTTTTCTTGCTATTGCGTTTCAAATCATTTTGGTTTGTTACTCTTTTTTACACTTTTGACAAGTTAATCTAATGATTCTAATTCTGAATTTATTTTTATGGTATCTTTTACTGTACCCTTTTGATTCATTATAAAAAAAGTCTTTTTCAGTTAACTTAAAGTTTTTTTATTTGTTTGTCAATTTAATTTTCTTTATTCCTTATCAAAAATGTTCAGTTTATTTATCTAACCATTTATTTTTAAAACAGTAATTATAAAATAAACTTTATAATTAATTTTGATCAATCAGCTACAAATGGAAGAAGATTTTATAGACACGTAAGTTCATGTTTTGCTTATCATTTTTCTATATTTCTTTAATACTTTCTCAACCATTATATTATTAATATGAAAAGTAAAACATCATCTCATACTTGCTGAAAGCATACAGGATAATGTTTTGATTTTCATAATAATAATTAGATTTTTTGTAATTTACCTTTAATTTATTGATTTTTAAGTTGTTTCAAAGTCTTCTACTTGCTGAAAGCATACAGGACAATGCTACAATTTAAAAATTAATAATTTATTGAAGTATAACTTTCTAAGTCAATATATTGGTCAGAGCAAGATTTTTCATTTCATATATGTGGATATGATAATTCTGTAAATTTTTTAATATTACTAGTGTATTGGAGTTATACTTTCATTATATTATTAATTTTAAGTGTAGATCCAAATCTCGTACTTGCTGAATGCATACAGTATAAAGCTATACTCTTTATATGTATAATTTAATAAATTATACCTTTGAAACACTTTCTTAATATTTGAAATAAAGAAAAAGTATATAAATTTACTAATATGTAGATATGCTAACTTTTGTATTTCTAATATTGAAGATATGATAAAGTTAAAGGTATCATTGACTGATAATTGAAATTCTGTTACTATTTTCTAATTTTTTATTTTTTTCTATTTTAAATCAAAATTGAATTCTCTTAGGATTGAGCCATCAATGAGTAACAATTTGAAAAAAAAACGGCCAGGGAAGAACTCTAACAATAGGTGGGCGAAAGACGTTGCTACTGGAATGAAACTTGTAAATGCTCTTGGAATGGATACAAATGGGAAGAAGCCACATTTCTATGCACAATCTTATGCAAATAATATGACAGATTGCAATAATTATTACAATTTTTTTTCTGGTTGTAGTATTTACAAACCAAAAGGTGTCTTAATACCTAATGTTCTTGTGCAGACTTTTGAAATTCATGAGCTCAAAGAACTAGATATGTTAGAAGCTACGGTGCAATGCATTAAGGATCTTTCTTACTGAAAACATGAAATTAAAAATAATGGTTATCATCGAAGAGCTGGTGGTTTTGGAAAAATGTTTGGTGGTGGCTTTATTTTAGATAGGAAGAAATCTTTATATATTTGTAAGTATCACTTTTTTTAATTTAAATACTGAATTATTGAATGCTTTTCCTTGCAGATGAATACACTGATGATATTTTGAAAATGGATGAATATAAAAAATGAATGAAGAGGTTTGCAATGTACTTTGAATATTTTTTTAAAAAAATATCATATGTAAAGTACAACAAGGCAACTGATCTTTGTGCAAAACTTGGTATTCCTGGATTTTCAAAAGTTTCTAGTGAAGAAGATTTGTTTGCTAGTAATTTAACTTGGACATCTGGAGCAAATGGTAATGGGTTCTCCAATGAGGTTCATCTCGATAAGGATGCAAGTGAGTATACTTTAGGAATATTTTTTCCTAAAGTTACAGAAAACAATACCATTCATATGAAGTATGATAAGACCCAACCACAACAAACAGGTGGAGAACTTATGTTTCCCAAAATTTGAAGTAAAATCAACTTTGAAGCAACTAATGGAATAACAGTGAAATTATGGCCTGCCAATCAACTAAGGCATTTTACCTCAAGATGTCACAAAATTCCTGGCTTCACTAGGATAGGTTCTTCTATTCAAATCAGCACTAGACTTTTTCATGCTATAGAAAAGCTTAATGTTTTTGATATTGGCATTTCAGAATACTTGGAAATTAAAGAAGAAAAATATAGGTTTGAATATTTGATTAGTGCGTTGAGAGATTTTTTGAAAAGAGATGACTTAATAGAGGAAGAAATTGAATCAGCAAAGTATTATTTATCTAATGTTAAGACAAATCTAAAAAATCTAGATATTTAAATATTAAAAATTTATATCATATATACACAACTTAATGCAAAACTAAACATGATAAATACTGGGAGTAGCTGTAACATTTTCAATTTTGATAATTATAGTATTATCAATTTTTTTAATTTGTGAAATAGAATAATTTTTTTTCATAATATTATAAGATATTTGATTTACTTTTGAGGAAATATATAAGTTGTGAAATCTTTAAATGTCATTTTTATTAAATTGGTAGCAAAGGTTCTAAAATAAAAAAACTATAATAAAGAATTTGAAATATATTAACCATAAAAATGTGCTTTTAATGCTACCAAATTAAATGTATAGTATTTTAGGTCAAACAGGCTTATTAATAAAAAAGTTAAAAATAAAGAGTTGATGAAAGAATTTTGAATCAATAATAGATTAAATTGTATTTTTTAAGAATATACTCAATTAATTATTTAAATTGTTCTACTTCTGATTAAAAATGTTACAATCAATGAAAAAATTTGTAATAATTAATAGATTATTTAATATTAAAGGTAAAGTAACAAAACTAGAGCAGTTATCATATTTTTATATAAACAATAAAATATTTAAGAATTTAATACAAGTATTTGAGATCATATAAGTAGATTTTAAAATCTTTGTTATTGCTGGACTTACAATAATTTTTTTTAATAATTAATTTAGAAAATCATGTCAAAGGTTTCTTAATAAATTTCAAAGATGGTCACATGTTTGACGTATTTGAAGGAAAATAACTTGAATTATACAAGATAAATCATATACACAGGACTTTATCTATTTACATGTTGGAATATTAATTTATTGAAAGGCTATGTTTAGCGAAAAAAGGTGATACTGGCTGAATGGAGCTCCAGTGATTAATAAAATCTGAAGAAATAGCCCTAGCAAGTCCCGGTGTGGTAGCCTAAAGTTTAGTACGGCACCTAAATATGTAAATGGAGTTATTAAGGCGTGCAAGATTGGCGTTATTATTTTTTATAAAAGGGTTTTATTTAATTTATTGGAGTTTAAATATGAAGAAATTGGTCAAGAGCAAATGCCTACGCGAAAACAATTTATTTTACGGAGAAAACTTATTTTTACGGTCTGAAGAGTTTATAAGTATCAAGTCGAGTCACTCAAGAACCTTGGGAAATTTTCCCAGAATTTTTACTATTTTTATTATATTTTTAAATGAATTTTAAAGTTTTATAGAAATATTTATGTTTTTAGAAATTACTTAACTTTGATGAATTTTCACGGGGTGATTAGAGCTGCGCAGACTACAAAAAATTAGTTTGGAATGTAAAGGGGAAGTGGCTCTATCATGTGTAATTTTTCTAGATTTTTTATTATAGTTTTAAAGGTTCTAATTGAGTCCGTTTGCACTCCGTTTTGACTCCGTTTCGACTCCGTACGGACTCCGTTCGGACTCCGCTTCGGCTCCGTACGGGCTCTGGATTGACTCTGGGAGAGCTCTGGAGGGGAAAACTTAGGCACGTGACTAGGAATACTTAAGCGCTTCTCAAACTCGAAATTGAGGGGGGGGATACATCATACAGCTTAATCATTAACCACCACAGTCTCATTTTTTATTACTCAACAAATTAAATAAGTTATAATACCCTTATAACATTTATTATTTTTTACATAACATTTTAGAAATACAATTCAACAATTTAAATCACACTTCATATAGGGTATCTTTAGAAAGGTCTTCACCACTGGGACTTGATTATTGCTGTCTCATAAAAAACTCAAATATTATAAAAACATAAAAGTCAATCTTTTCAGATCTTTCACTGGTACACCTTAATTGTTGTAATCAGTATTTCTTTCTCAACAGCCACTTTCTTTAAATCTCAATAAGCGTTAATTATTTTAGAGTTTCATTATTTTCATCAATCAGATCCAAGTAGATTGGTTAGCTTAGTGATTTAGAATTCCCATTTTGTTATTTTTATTGGAAGGACGGTGTTTTCCACTAAATCCACATATCTCCTCCGGATTCTGCTTACAGCAAGGCGACTGTAAGAGTTTACCTTACCATAGTTGGCGCCCAACGGGGGGTTTGATTTCTCTAGCTTTCTTTAAAGACTTACTTGGATCAAGAACGTTATTAGCCTGCAAGAGGCTTATTTTCTGGAACTCTAATTGGATCTTTGTTATTGGCCTGCAAGAGGCTTGTTATTTTATCGATTGTTAACGCTTTTCATTACTTATTGGGATGTCTTCTTCTGCTGTTGCTTCTGGATCTTCTAACCCTCTTACTCCCTCAGTTAGAATTGTTTCTTGGGATGGCCCAAAGTTTGATGGGGAGGAGGTTAAATGGTTCATTAGCAGGTATGAAGCTGCTGCTGCTGTTGATGGTGCTTCTCATGTGGATATGGTGAAGCAAGTTAGATTTTTTATTGCTGATAGGGAGGTGGAAAAAGAGGTTATTGCTATGAAGGCATTCAAGGACAAGGATTGGGTTAAGCTTTCTAAAGCTATCGTTGATAGATGGGGTGTTAGGTTTACTATGATGGACCTCAATAAAATTGTTGGAGACTGGCAAGAAAAAGGTGGTGTTTCTTCTATGGCTGACTTCAAAAAGCTCTGTGTTCAGTTTGATGAAGTGGTGGAATATCTCATATTGGTGGATGAGTTAGTGCATGAGAATCAAGCAAAAGATTTGTTTTGGACAGCATGCAGCAGGGATATTCGTATGGACGTCTTGAAGGATCTTTCAAGAAAGGATTTGATGAAGGAACTGCCTAACGGTGAGCAGAAACTGCCGGCTCTGGAGGTTATCAAGGACAACATTCAAGCCCATCTAAAGTTATTGGCGTTGGAAAAATATCAAGAGTCATGCACTCAATATGTTAGCAAGGTTAGCAAATTTTTGGCCGAAAACAACGATATTATGGTCAAAGCCCAGGAGGCCAAGAAGGCTCAAATGGGATTACCTGCTGCTAAAGTTGAGGGTAATGTAGATAATAAGATGGTCGATCACTTAGCCGATTTAACGAAACAATTAAAAATATTTATTCAAGAAACCCAAAAGGCCAATAAGGCCCCAATTGCTTCTTCGTCGATGTCAACTTCTTATCAGTCTAGAGGGTATGAACGTCGAAATTATAATGGCAACAATAATGGTAACCGCTTCCCAGGCAATGGGAGAAATGGTGGTAATGGTGGTAATGGATATAGAGGTGGCTACGATGAGCCAAAGGTGTGCTCCTATTGTAATAGGAGGGGGCACAGAGCAACAGTTTGTTTTGCTCTTGATAAGGATATGGATGCTGGGCGAGTTTTATTTGATGGTAAAGTTTATAAATTTCCTGATGGTTCGTTCATCAAGCCCAGTGAAGGACAGTCTCCTTCTGATTTGGTCAGGAGAAGTTTAACGGCTGACAGGAGAGCCAGATTTGAAGAGGTTGCGGATGAAGATGTTGATGCCAAGAGTGGCAAAAATGGTAATGGTAATGGTGGTAAAGCTGACAAGGGCAAGGAGAAAGAGGTCAGTAAAGCCACATTTTCTACTTCTTTTGGTGGTTTAGAGCTGGCGACGGTTGCCCAGGTGGAGGGTAGCTGTATGGCTGGCAAATACAATGTTAATGCTGCTAGAAGAGCAGCTGCTACTAAGGCAAAGAGTAGCATTCAGAGCCAATTGAGGGCTAATCCTGGCAAGGCCAATAACAAAGTGAACCCTTACTCTAAGGACAAGAATTCTAGTGCTCAAACTGCCGCCAACAAATTGAACCCTTACTCTAAGGACGAATTGTATAAAATGCAGAAGGGGATTGCTGATATGGGGCCCCCTAGTTATGGCAAGTTTGATTTAAATGGTGAGCCTATGCCAGAGGATGATTCGGATTCTGAGGAGGACGTACCGTTGGCGTCTCTACCCAGACCAAGTTTTAGCGGTCCCATCCCAATGGAGGGTGTAAGAAGGACTAGCGATGGATCAGGATTAGTGCAAGAAGCTGGTGATGGAGTTAGGGTTATAGAAAGTGAAGATGTTATAATGGGGGGTGAAGATGGCTCGGTTGGACCTCAAGAGGTACCCAGGGCCAAGGTTGTTAAATCAAAGGTCCAGTATGAGCGGCCAGTAGTTTCTGGTCAAGCTAATGCGATGGACGCAGTTTTGAATAGGGTGAATCAACTGCAGATTCCCTTATCTTTAGGGGAGTTATTTACGATTAGTCCGGCGCTTGCTGAAAAGCAAAAGAAGCATTTGACGAGGCGTCGGGTTTCCACTGGAGAGGTGGAATATATTTGTGAAAATGCTGAAAAGTTTGGTGAAGATGTAGATACGCATTTTTCCGCTCCCCTGGGTTACCTGGTGGTAACTCTAAATGGTAAAGAAGTAAAGGCCTTGGTCGATTCAGGGTCTCAAATTAATTTAATTTCATTGGAGCAAGCAACGAGTATAGGCTTGCCAATTAAAAGTGGAACTGGGGGAAACCTCAGAGGTATTGGAGGGCATGCAACAGAGCTGATGGGTACAGCTGAGCATGTCAGGTTAGGCATTGGTGGATCTGTTGGTAAGGTTCACTTTTATGTGGCCAGAGGAGCAGTCAAAACTGTTCTTGGTGGTCCATTTTTGATGGATTTTGAGGCCAGGATAGGGTATCAAGCTGGCATGGGGATTAGTTTGGAGATCACTGGTGAAGATATGTGGAGGTTACATATGCGTTTAGCGCCTCCTGGAGATGAAGGTTGGGAAACACGGCCAGGGATTACTACTCTGTGCCAGTGTTGTGTTTGTACCAAGAAGAGGCATGTAAAACGGACGGCTTCTGGAGAATTATGTTTGTTGGAAAGGGATGAATGCCCTCATTTTTTGGGGTAGCAGGGGCTGATCACTCTAATGTTGTAATCTCTCCTCAGGATGAGATCCCGGATTGCAATAGGTCAGCTCACTTGGAGATAATTCAAGTGGATTCTCAATTATTTTCTGTTAATATTACTTTGGAGTGCAAATACGTTTTGGACTTTTCTATATGTTTATTGAATTTACCCGGTTTTTCTATTAAATTTAAAAATGGTGAAAAAGGCAAAATGGGCCAAATTAGGTTCGATAAAAATTGGAAGGGTATGTTTTGTGACCTCCAGCAAGAGGGTAAACTGCGAAAAACTCATCAAAACCAAATTAAAAATCTCAGTATAAGTAAAACACAAAAAAATAACTTATGTGAAAAGGTTATTCCGGACCTCCAGCAAGAGGTTAAACTGCAATTATCTCCTTCTATTTTGGACCTCCAGCAAGAGGGTAAACTGCGAAAATCTTATCTAAATCCGATTAAAAATCTCAGTATAATTAAAACTCAAAAAAATAATTTTTGTGAAAATTCAATTCCGGTCCTCCAGCAAGAGGTTAAACTGCCGACTTTCTTTACAGGTGATTTAATGTTGGATAAGGGAAGCAAAGGTGTTGGAAAATCTGTTTATAAATTAGACGAGGGAAAGGAGAAAAGGGTAAAATTTAAAAATGAAATAAAATATTTTTCTAATTTTTCTTATTCTGATTCTGGCGATGAAGAAGATTCATTTGATGAAAGTTTTAATGGCGATACAAAAGAAAATGTTTTACCTCAAGTTAATTTAGATGTGGACGCAGCCAAATATAAGAAAGTAGCAAATAAAGTTCGACCTATTAATGAACCGCTACCTGCTGAATTAAATCCACCTTTGAGAAGACCAAGGTTATCAAGAGATCCTTATGAAAGTCCCTTGGTAAAGAATCCGCCTGAATTTTCTGAGACATCAAGAATCACTTTTGAGAGACTGGGTGTTGTTAATTTTGGACCTGATGGTTGGTTGTCTGGAGAAGAGAAGAAGTTGTTGTTGGATGTGATGGTCAAGCGAGAGAAGGCCATTTCTTTTGTAGAAGAGGAGAGGGGTGTGATGAAGCATTCCTATGGGGAGCCTTACAAGATTCCTGTGGTATGTCATGAACCGTGGCAGAAGAAACCGGTTCCTATTCCGGCTGCATTAAAAGAAGCTTATATTGAAGTTGTCAGAGAACGGATACGCACTGGACTGTATGAGCAATCAACGTCAAGTTATTCTAGTCCGGTATTTTGTATCAAGAAACCGAATGGCAAGCTTAGAGTTGTTCATGATCTTAGGGAATTAAATAGGGTTACAATAAAGGATGCTGGGATACTGCCTAGTGCTGAGGAGTTTGTTGAAGCGTTTGAAGGGAGAGTGTGTTATGGTTTGGGAGATATTATGGGTGGATATGATGAGAGAGAGTTACATCCGGACTCAAGACCTCTCACTACATTCGATACACCACTAGGACGTTTACAGTTAACAAGATTACCTCAAGGTGCAACAAATTCGGTTGCAGTTTATCAAGCTCAGATGGCTTGGATCCTTCAAGACGAAATTCCACAATATGCTGGAATCTTTATAGATGATGGAGGAATTAAGGGACCAACAACCGACTATGATAACCAGGTGTTGGAAGAGAATCCCGGGATACGCAAATTCATTTGGGAGTTTGCAATTACTTTAGAAAGAATCTTGTTTCGAATTGAAGAGGCTGGTTTAACTATTTCAGGTTCAAAATTTTCATGTTGTGTGCCAGACTTAGAAATATTAGGCCATGTGGTATGTAGAGAGGGTAGGATTATGTCCAAGAAGAAAGTTAAAAAAATTCAGTCCTGGCCAAGACCCAAGAATACGACCAAAGTTAGAGGGTTTTTAGGCGTTTGTGTATATGTTAGAATGTTTATTAAGGACTTTTCTTCATTGGCAGCTCCATTGAGACGGTTAACGAGAAAGGATGCAGACTGGGAGTGGGATGAAGAGTGTGAGAAGGTGTTTGTGAAGTTGAAGGAGGTTGTGGGGAAGGATTTAGTCCTGCACAAGTTGGATTATGGAAAAGATGCTGGCAGAATTTATTTAGCAGTTGATTCAAGTCAAGTTGCAGCTGGGGCGGTTTTGTCTCAGATGGATAAAGCTGGTTACATCAGGCCAGTTAGGTATGAATCTGTAGTATTTACTGAGGTCGAATCAAGATATTCTCAACCAAAATTGGAATTATGTGGTGTGGCGAAAATACTGAAGGAACTTCAGCATATTTTGTGGGGGCAACATTTTGAGTTGCAAGTGGATGCGAAATCTTTAATCCAGATGATTAATTCCCCAAGTTTACCGAACGCACCCATGACGAGATGGGTAGCTTTTATTCAACATTTTTTGTTCAATTTAGTTCATAAGCCTGGAAAGACTTTTACTATGCCAGATGGTTTATCAAGGAGACCACCCACTGAAGAAGATTCAGACTCAGAAGAGCTCGATGAAGATATACATATTATCAAAGCCAGCACTAAAGGAGCTGAAGACTTTCCATACCTCCCCCATGAGGTTAAACTGGCAGGACTATTGTGTTTAGATTATGGTGATGATGACCTCCACCAAGAGGATAAACTGAAAATAGTTTTTATGTTAAAAAAGGTGTTGAAAAAGGTGTAGATAAATTTGGCAGAGAGGAGGTAGAAGAAGATGTGGTGTATGTAGAGGAAGATGGATTGGTAGTGTGGGATAGTAGTAAATTAAGGAATGGTGTATATGTTGGAGAATTAGAGAATTTAAATAAAAAGGTGGATAAAGAGAAAGAGGTATTTTTGAATACGGTTTTTGAAGGATCCAAAGGTTCAGAAGAAAAACGTCGACATAGCTCGATTAAAGATTTATTTAGGGGTCAACGATTATTGGCTCATTCATGTGCAGGTGATATTGGTGATAGAGAAGTCCCTATTGATGTTATATTAATCGATTTTCAAGATGAAGTCTGGGGTCAGGCTGGTTTTTATTTTTTGTTAGTCAAATATTTGTTGACTTTAGAGAGGCCAGAAGAGTGTGAAGACGATGAATGGGTGGCTATCAAGAGGAAGTCATCTACGTTTTACCTATCTGGTCGACGTTTAATGAGGAGGAGGTATCCAAATCCTCAAGTAGTTATAACTCAACAGAAGGGGCAAGAATTAGTTTTGAAATCACTGCATGAAGATCTCGGGCATAGAGGCGTTGGAGAAATGTTTAGAAGAATTTCTGATCGATTTTGGTGGCCTGGCATGAAGATGGCTGTTAAACAGTGCGTTCAGTCATGCAAAGAATGTCAAAGACAAAGTTATTTAAGGCCAAAAGAACCTGGACGCGCGACCGGTGAATATACGCTCTTTGGAAGAGTTAGTTTAGATGCCGTTCATATAAAAGAGGGACGGTATAAATATTTAATTGTGGCCAGAGATGATTTATCTGGTTGGGTAGAGGCAGCGCCTCTTATTAATTTAACTGCCAAAAATGTGGCAGAATTTTTTTGAATAATTGGGTATATAGGTATGGGGTGATGAAGTTGGTAACGGTAGATGTAGGTCCTGAATTTGGGACAGAGTTTAAAGAGGCTGTATTGAAAGTTGGATCAAAGGTTAGGGTAGCAACCCCATATTATCCTGAAGCTGAAGGCATGGTGGAAAGAGGGCATCAAGTTATTAAGGATGCTTTAGTTAAAATGTGTGGGACAAGTGCCAAAAAGTGGAGGCACTATTTACCTTTAGTTTTATTTGCTGATCGAATCACTGCCAAAAGGACGACTGGATTTTCACCTTATGAACTTGTTTTTGGACAGAAAGCAGTTTTACCGGTTGATTTAGAAGCTGAATCATATCTTGGAGTTGACTGGGGAACGGTCAAAACTACTGAAGAATTATTGTGTGCAAGAATGATGCAGCTAGAAAAGAAAGAAGAATATTTAGAAAAGGCATATTCGCGGATGATGAAGATCCGAAATCAATCAGTTAGATATTGGGATGAGCGGTTGGCACATCGATTAAGGAGACCTTTGAACCCAGGTGATATGGTCTTGGTGTATAATAGGAGTTTGGAAAGCCAGTGGGGAAAGATGTTTGCAGATAGGTGGAATGGACCGTATAAAATCAAGGAGCAAGTTTCCGGCGGTTCATATGTGCTAGAAGAGTTGGATGGAGTAGTATTAAAGAAGAGGGTAGCAGCCGATCAAGTAAAACGGTTCTATCCTAGAGGCACCAGGAGTGCCGAAGTCTAACTCCGAAATGAGGATAAACTACAATTTTAATGACTTTTATTAAATTTATACCTCCGCAATGAGGATAAACTATTATTTTTTTTAAAAAAAAAAAAAATCTTATTGACCTCTGCAACGAGGATAAACTATGATATCTACAAAATTTTATGCATTCCTCCGCAACGAGTATAAACTATCTTCTTATTCTTTATATCAAAATGCTTTACTGTCATTACACTGTATATGGGCAAAGAAACTATGATGAAACTTAACGAAATTCTAGAAGACCTTCTTTGAAATTTTCAAAAACTTAAAATTCTTAAAATATGGGTGAAGATAGTGATGGAAAATTTTTTAAAATTTATTGGAAGAAGTGTTCACAGGGGAACCTTCTTAATTTAATATTGGCAAGTGTGGGGGTAATTGATGGGCTGGCTGCTCTATACACAATTACCCCATAATGTTCGTTTCCAAAATTTTCCCTGTTTCTAGTTGAATCCTGGCTTTGTCTTTTAATTTTAGGAAGTCCACTAAGACTATAAACTAGAACGAATCAAGAGACACCGCTCTCAACGCCAGATTCAAGATTTTTTTATTTTGTTTTTGATTTTTTATGTTAGATTGTGATTTCTTTTCTTTAATATATATTATGAATTAATGTAAAGGTGATGCTCACTGGTGGTCTCTAATCATTTTTATAAATTGGAGGGAGCCCACCCAGTGATCATCATTATAAAAATTATCTTCTAAAAACTTTCATTTATTTTCTTTTCTTTTCAATTTCTCAAAATTGTGTAACCACATCAAGTTGCACTTGGATGTGGGTATGATGTTGAGGGTACGGCTCATCAAATGGCCGGGGGGACATCTTTTAAAATTTTATTTTAAAATTTTTTTTAGTACTTTTTTTATCTTTCTTTTCACATTCATTTATCTTTCTTTAAAATTAAATTTTAACTTTTATTTCAAAACTATCTTTTCTAAAATCTTTTATTTTAAATTTAAATCAAAAAAAAAATAAAATAAAAAAAATAAAAAAATAATAAAAAATAATAAAAATAAAATAAAAATAAAAATAAAATAAATAAAATAATTATAAAAAAATAAAAATAAAATAATAAAATAAAAAAAAAATTAATTAATTAAACCAAAATTATTATATTTCTTAGTTTTATTTTTCAGTTTTCATTCTTTTTAGTTTTATTCATTTAGTTTAGACAGGAAACAGGGTCTAGGGGAACTCAATACCTATGGGATTTTACTTCAAGACATCTGTTAGTCCTCCAAGACTTTAAACTGGCTACTGTTCAAGACGTTCTTTAAGTTTTTTTTATACGAATTTTGGAGCTGTTAGTCCTCCAAGACTTTAAACTGGCTACTGTTCAAGACTTTCCTTAAGGGTTTTATACGAATTATGGATCTGTTAGTCCTCCAAGACTTTAAACTGGCTAATTTTCAAGACTTTCATTAAAGATTTTATATTGGAGCTGTTAGTCCTTCAAGACTTTAAACTGAATTTCAAGGATGATTCAAGATTTTATGGATATTTTTGGAGACGGATTTTTTATTTATTTATCAATCAAATGTTAGGTCCACCAAGACCTTAAACTGGAGTGTTATCAAATGTTAGGTCCACCAAGACCCTAAACTGGACTATTATCAAGCTGTTGGGTCCACCATGACCTTAAACTGGATTTCTTATCGATTAAATGTTTGGTCCACCATGACTTTAAACTGGTAGTTCATTCATTGTTTTAGTCCACTATGACTTTAAACTGGAAAATTAATATCTGCAGGATAATTCAACATTCATTGGTCCACTATGGCCTTATACTGGATTACTTGTCGATCGAATGTTTGGTCCACTATGACATTAAACTGGATTATCAAATTTATTCAATCTTTGGTCAAGCCTAGGTCTTATTTAGGAATTTATCAAGTTATTTATGCACCTAAATGATCTTTTGTCCACCAAGACCATAAACTGGCAATCGATTATATGTTTGGTCCACCAAGACTTTAAACTGGAATGTCAATCTTGTTTGGATAACTCAATTCAATCTTTTAATTTATCACTGTCCACTAAGACTCTAAACTGGTTATTCAATTATTTCTGGAATTGGGTGCTGATAAGCTTTAGGAGGTTAAAATTTTAGGTGGTGATGATTCTAAAGAAAGCATAATGGTTAATTAGGTGAAATTTGTGGCGCTTTAACATGGTCTAAAGTTAATATTATTATTGGAGGCCTGGCAAAAGTATTTTATGGGTTTGCTGTATAGCAAAGTTTGCAAATTGTGATGAAGGAATCAGAAGTTAGGATGGTAGTTGGATTTTAGGGAATGATTTTTTTTAGTGCCTCAGTTTTAGGCCATTTTTTTGGTGTGAAGCTTGGAGGACCTTATGGCGAGATTGGAATCATAGAATTCGGCTCAGTGGGGGGCCCTATGAGGTTGGAATCAGGAGTATTCGGCTCATAGGAAGATCCACTCTCTCAATGCTGTGACAAGAAGGAAGACTGGTATATGGGAGTCTGAAGGGATTCAAACCTTGCTCTCAGTAGTGGAATCATTACAAGATTTATATTATTTTATTTTATATTATATCAAGCCAGAGAAGAAGAAAAAACGTTTTTACTATAAAGAATTAAAAGAAGACCAGCTAAAACAAATTTATCAAATTATTTTATTATAAAGGATAATTCTTTTGGAATTGCTCAACCACTTATGCAAAGTTTTACGAATGGGGACATTCTCAATTGGAGGGAGGATGTGGTAGCCTAAAGTTTAGTACGGCACCTAAATATGTAAATGGAGTTATTACGGCGTGCAAGATTGGCGTTATTATATTTTATAAAAGGGTTTTATTTAATTTATTGGAGTTTAAAATATGAAGAAATTGGTCAAGAGAAAATGCCTACACAAAAACAATTTATTTTACGGAGAAAACTTATTTTTACGGTCTGAAGAGTCTATAAGTATCAAGTCAAGTCACTCAAGAACCTTGGGAAATTTTCCCAGAATTTTTACTATTTTTATTATATTTTTAAATGAATTTTAAAGTTTTATAGAAATATTTATGTTTTTAGAAATTACTTAACTTTGATGAATTTTCACGGGGTGATTAGAGCTGCGCAGACTACAAAAAATTAGTTTGGAATGTAAAGGGGAAGTGGTTCTATCATGTGTAATTTTTCTAGATTTTTTATTATAGTTTTAAAGGTTCTAATTGAGTCCGCTTGGACTCCGTTTCGACTCCATACAGACTCCGTTCGGACTCCGCTTCGGCTCCGTACGGGCTCCGGATTGACTCTGGGAGAGCTCTGGAGGGGAAAACTTAGGCACGTGACTAGGAATACTTAAGCGCTTCTCAAACTCGAAATTGAGGGGGGGGATACATCATACAGCTTAATCATTAACCACCACAGTCTCATTGTTTATTACTCAACAAATTAAATAAGTTATAATACCCTTATAACATTTATTATTTTTTACATAACATTTTAGAAATACAATTCAACAATTTAAATCACACTTCATATAGGGTATCTTTAGAAAGGTCTTCACCACTGGGACTTGATTATTGCTGTCTCATAAAAAACTCAAATATTATAAAAACATAAAAGTCAATCTTTTCAGATCTTTCACTGGTACACCTTAATTGTTGTAATCAGTATTTCTTTCTCAACAGCCACTTTCTTTAAATCTCAATAAGCGTTAATTATTTTAGAGTTTCATTATTTTCATCAATCAGATCCAAGTAGATTGGTCAGCTTAGTGATTTAGAATTCCCATTTTGTTATTTTTATTGGAAGGACGGGGTTTTCCACTAAATCCACATATCTCCTCCGGATTCTGCTTACAGCAAGGCGACTGTAAGAGTTTACCTTACCATACCAGAGGACTTGGGGTATCAAATTTTAAAGGAAATGGATCACACTTGCCTATAAAAGGTTTTATTAATGTTAAAATATACTTATTTAAATTTTTCCAAATTATTTCTTCCATCACATGATTTTTTTTTCATGTAAATTAAGAAACTTAATTTCTGATATTACCTCCAAGCAATCAGCTGCTGAAGCCAATCTATGATCTTGAGAGCTCAGAAATAAACCACGGACACCATTGATTATATAGAATGTGAAAGATTGATATCGGTGGTGGGAGTATTCAGAATTTATCTTGTTTAGTGCAGCCTTTTGTTTCTGTCTCATTATAGTCAGTTCAGTATTTTCATTTTTCTGACTTGATTGTTGAGTTTTGCTAGTCTTGCCACTTGATATTGTTGCAGCACAATATTTTGATTTAAGAATGATAATAGTTCCGATTAGAAGAAGAGTTGACATTGATATATCACGGGTTTGAAGTGCAGTGGGACCAACTTCTAAGCCATCAGGAATTGGACTCTTCAGATTTGAAAGGTGAGCTAGAAGCTGAAGACCACATTCAATTGGACAATCTGAGTTAATGATTTGATGTGATGGAAGCTGGCTGAATTCATGTGTGGTTAGATAAAGTGAAGATGATATAAGAGATACCCATGAAGAATGGCAGTGGTCACTTGGGATCATTAATCTCATGAGCATTCAGATAAGATTGGATTTAGGGTGATCTGTTTTCTTTTTTGAGAAAAGAATTTCAGTATTTAAACCATCAGGATCACATAAATCTTCCATTTTTTTGAAATCAATATTAGGGGGTGTCAGTTCTGGCAAATCTGCACTTACATATCCGCACTTAAATTTGACCAAATCCGCACTTAAATAAGTGCGGATTTCCAAAACACACTTGCCCCAATACTGGTGGATTTCAAAATGAAATAAGTCACTTATTTCACTCAAATCCGCACTTTCTCAACCAAAAGTGCTGATTTCACCATCAAGTCCCATTTCACTGATTTGTCAGCATCATCCCATTCATACGCAGCACTCCGCAGAATAACACTTCATAACTCAAAACATCGTACATCACTTACATCTTCATATCATATCATATAAGAGTCATGCCTTCCTCACTTTCAAATCGTGATAAATTACATAAAGCAATGACTTTCATGGCGCTTGAACTGCTCTTGGACTCTGATTCCGATTCTGATCTAGAAGAAGATTTTGTCGTTTTATCAAAAATGGCCAGGAAACGTTACCTTCTTCCCAGAAAGCCTCAAGTACTTCATACCCCCAAGTACACCATCCAAACACTTCTTAACCTATCTACACCCAGTTTTAGACAGCTGTTCAGGACTTCTCAGGAATTTTTCCTTAAATTGCTTGAGCTTATTCAGGATCATCCCATATTTCACAATAATTCTCAAAAAGAACAACGACATCCTTCAATTCAATTGGCCATCACACTATGCCGTTTGGGTTCAAATGGTAATGGAGCCGCTTTGAAACGTTTAGAAAATGTCTTTGATTTAGGGTATGGTTCAGTTAACACTTATACCAAACGATGTATCACTGCCATCAACTCCTTGGAATCATCCCCCTTTTCCCCCCTTTGGCTGCCTCATTCACCCCTCCTTGGCTCACTCTAACCTCCCTTTTCTCCCTCTTTGGTCTCATCTCTCCCTTTCTCCCCCTTCTTGGTCTCCTCATATCTTCCCCTCATTCCACTCCACCCCCCACCAAATCCCCCAAATCCTCCCTCCAAATCCCCACCAAACCCACCTCTAACCCCCCCTCCAAACCCCCCCTCCAAACCCCCCTCCTATCCCCCTCAAAACTCCCCCAAATCCTCCCTCATATCCCTCCTACCCCCCCTTAACCTTCACTTAACGATTCGTTAACGAATCGTTAAGTTATTGAACGATTGCAGCTAATCGTTCATTAACACCATGCAATATGGGGGGCGGACTTGCTAGCAAGTCCGCCGAGAGGTTGAGAGGGGTGAAATGGGGATCAAAAGAGGATGGCATACAATGGGGCTGGGAGGATAGCGAAAGGCATGGGGAGGGAAGACAAGCATGTGTTGATAGAATTGAAAGGGATGGAGATTGGTGCAAACAGAGTGTGAAAATAGGAGGATGAACTCTGTTCTTCGGGCAAAGAACAGAGTTCACTTCCATTCACTTATATTTCTTTTTTCTCAACTCATCTCTCCAGGTAAGTCATTTTATTCTTTTTAAACAGAGTGTGAAAATAGGAGGATGAACTCTGTTCTTCGGGCGAAGAACAGAGTTCACTTCCATTCACTTATATTTCTTTTTTCTCAACTCATCTCTCCAGGTAAGTCATTTTATTCTTTTTAAACAGAGTGTGAAAATAGGAGGATGAACTCTGTTCTTCGGGCGAAGAACAGAGTTCACTTCCATTCACTTATATTTCTTTTTTCTAAACTCATCTCTCCAGGTAAGTCATTTTATTCTTTTTAAACAGAGTCTGAAAATAGGAGGATGAACTCTGTTCTTCGGGCGAAGAACAGAGTTCACTTCCATAAAATATTAGGTGAAACATAGTTTTCAATTCTGTAAAAACAGTTGTAAGTAATAGAAAAAGTCACTGATTTTTTTTATATGTAATCTGAAATTTTTTAATAAAATTATTGTATTTAAGAATTGCAATATTGTCAATCAATCTTTATTGATCAACTTAATTTAATAAAGTATTATTTAAATAAGTTGCTTCAAAAAATACTTTGCATTGAACCTAGTTTCTAGACTTGATCTGCATTTTGGCTTAAGGAATTGTCATTACTTTAAAAGTAGTATACTTGACATATCTTATTTATATATTAATTAATTTATGTAATTATATTGTATTTTGATGACTTTCACCCTTTACTTCAATAAAATGCAGGGGAGGGTATTGCCAATTTTTTAAATCTGACATGTGAAATTGATGACTTAGAAAAATTTGGTGGTACCCACCCCTTGTTTCAATAAAATGCAGGGGAGGGCATTGCCAATTTTTTAAATCTGACATGTGAAATTGATGACTTAGAAAAATTTAGATAAGCAAACTTATTGACTAGAAAGTAAAGATAGAAAATTTTTATTATACATTCAAATTTTTGTCAAAAATAACGTACTATATTCTTTTCCTTTTATAAGTCAGCATATAAGAAAATATTACCAAAATTAAATTAACTAGAAAAACAATTTATCAATTGAAAAGGTCAAGTAATTTTTTAATGTCCTCATAAGATTGGCCATTTTTAACACATTCCATAATGAAATCTTTTTTTTTTAAACTCTCTTGTTTTTCCAATTCACAAGTAGCCATTTCTCTTTGAAATTGACGGTCATTTACTCTTTCCATCTGCTCTACCTCAAATTTTTTTTCTTCCAAATCTAAGGCTTGCTGATCTTTCCTTAGCATATGATCAAACTTCATCTTCTCAAAGTCAATGGCATTATTTGCAATAGTTGATTTCGCTGAGAAAATTAAATTGAAATAAATAAATAAATGAGTTAATGATTAAGATATATAGTAAACAAAACTTACTTATATCTTTTTTTTCAAAATAATCCTCAAGGGAGCCAAATGAGCTTGTTGAAGTATTACCACGTTTTAATAGATGGTTCAAGTTCATTGAAGTTGAGGCTCGACGCTTTAGTTTGGAGTTTGAACAAGAGGCTTCAGGAAGTTCTTCTAAAGAAGCTTCTAAAGAGGTATTCACATTTCCAGAATTGAGATTATTTAATGGAGATTGAGTTTGAGTAGGAGGAGACTAGAAAGAAAGAGAAATTCAGAGAAGAATTGAAGAAAAAACAAAAAGTAAACATACATTTAAATTTTGGGCCTCTGAGGATTCAGATCTTCTGCAATATAATTGTTCTGCTTGATAGTTGGGATCATCTTCAGCTGAACTATGGTTAGAAGGTGGAGGGGATTGATCTTCTTCAAGTAAAGGTGTGTTGGGAGGATTATAGGAAGGTTTGGATCCAGAGGGTATATGCTTAGTAGTATCGTGTAGAAACCAAGGGTTTACATCAACTCGGGTGCCAAAAAGATTATCCATTTCCTCATAGAAAGGACACATGACATTGAGCTTTTCGGAAACAGTAGTAATTCCAATCTCCAAATCATCATCTTCAATACCAAAGCCAGTTTCATTTACAGCATGATGAGTCTTTTTATATTTTGAATGGTAACTCTTAAATCTCTCCTTCATTTGTTTAGGATTGATATCGATTCTCCCCCTTGTTTTCTTCCTTACTTCATTGGCCATCAACAAGTAGCCATTAACCTTTGAAGAAGGTGGACGTCCAATACGAGTGGACTTTTCACATCCAAAACATGCTTCAAAATTTGATTTTATTTTAAGGAAGTTGATTATGATGAGATAATCATCCTTTTTAAGCTGACCTGAACCTGCCTTTGATTTTTCAGGTGTAGGGCTTGCTTTACGAGGAGACTTTTGTGACGAAGCAGATTTTTGAGTTACCTTTTGAGATTTGGAATGTCTGGGAGGCATTATGAAACTGGCACATAACAAGAAAAAAGATTAAGAGGTAGAAGAAATAAGTAAAAAAGAATGTAAACATGCCTGGTCAAAATATTGAAAATGTCAGGAAGGGGTGTGTGCCGAGGATTGATGGGTAGGTAGCGAGGAAGGTCAGTGTGTCACATGTGACAGGGATGGGGTAAGAAAGGAAGGGATGTTTTGTGGCCAAAATGTGGTTGTGAAAAAAAACGGGAAAAAAGTGCTGATTTGAGGTCATAACTGACACCCTTTTTTGAAATAAGTGACTTTTTTGCAAAATTTAAGTGCTGATTTGTAAGTGCTGATTTGGTTTGAAATCCGCACTTAATTTAAGTGCGGATTTGCCAGAACTGACACCCCCTATTATCGAGTACCCATAGCTGTGAGCTATCAATCTCTAAAAAAAAATTTGCTACAAAAGGAAAAAAAATAAGTAAAAGAACAAAGTCAAGACTAAAAATTATGGTAACTTAAATAACTCAGTAAGTTTTGAAAGCCAATCTTCTCCACAAGATTTTTCCCAATGAAAAGTAAACATTGGAATATTTAACATGGGTTCTTGGGAAGAAGTAGAAGAGCGTAATTTGAGGAGAGTAACAATTTCCAACCACGACTTGAGGACCTTTGCCGTGCTGATTCTACCTTTATAAAAATTATGAATTTTACAGAATTCCTCCTGCAAATCAGAGTCTTTTAGAACTGAGGGTAAATAATTTAGAGGTTTTTTTGATATCTTGATTGGAGTTGATTTCATTGGTAGAGAAGCTTTCAAGGTGGTCAAAGTAGGTAATTTAGGAGGTGATGGGTATTGCTTAGAAATGAAGGAATTCGGTGATGAGCGGTTTGAATTATCATCTTTATCAAACATATTGTCATGTCTTGAAGAAGATTTTAAAGTTTGCTTGTTTTGATGAGCAAGCATAGCTTCATATTCTGACAGTTCATCATCTTCATCAGGGAGAGGGCGTTTATGGATTAAACAATCTACAGTAGGTGAGTTTCTGGTACAAAATATCAAAAGAAAGATAAAAAGTACAATATGTAAGCAATAAAAGAGATATATGATAGAATTTTAAAGATAAAAGAATAAATATAAAAAAAAGGAAACAAGAATATACTCATTATCAAAGCCTTTGCTTTTTTTTTGAGATTTATTATTTGATACATCAGAAAATTCATTAGCAGAAGCCGGTTTAATACGTCGAGCAAAAGAGGAGCCTTGGGATAATTTCTTTTTCTTGGAGCGGATAACAGGTGTTTCAAGATTTTCCTTAGAAGTTGAAGCATGATTTAAAGCTGATGGTTCATCTGTCTCATCATCATCCCTAATGACAATGATTTCATCAGGAGGAATCATACCCTCCTCGTAAGCTACAAATATATATGAAGAAAAAAAAATATTAATAATCTTAACTACTAATTTAAAAGGTGAAAAAAAAGTGAAGAACATACATTTTTCAAGGCTTTTCACATATTGGAGTAAGTCATTACAAGGGTTAGATAAATATGAAGGAGAAGGATTATTGTTAAGTATCTTGACAAGTTCTTCTGTTTTATCTCTAGCCAATTCAAGTAAATTGCAATACTGAACTCTTGTTATTTCCTGCCTCTCATTGCTAAGTACAGGAGGGTTAGGTGCCATGCCATGTGGAAGACATGGTGCAATCTCAAAAGCTTCAAAGTGAGTATCAATCAGAGAGTGGGATGAAACACATT
The DNA here is from genome assembly GCA_030280995.1 of Hemileia vastatrix. NCBI lineage: Eukaryota > Fungi > Basidiomycota > Pucciniomycetes > Pucciniales > Zaghouaniaceae > Hemileia > Hemileia vastatrix. The sequence goes on along the minus strand of JASXTE010000008.1, from coordinate 2,613,696 downwards.
TGGGTGCTGGAAAATCAATTTTTTTAAAAAAAAAGATATAGAACATAAGTTAAATATATAAATTAAGAGAGAGGAACATGATATACATACAAAGTGGAGGTGTAGGATTTTGAATACTAGACATATTGATTAATGAATATTAAAAAAAAGTATTTGATATCAAAAAATTATGATGTAATATGATGAATAATTATAAGAAACTATATTCTAGAAAATTGAAGTTGATAATTTAATAGCATAAAAAATTGAATAAGATTAAAATTAAAGTGAGGATGAAAGAAACAGAAAACATAAAGAGGGGGATTTTATATTATTTGAGCTTTTTTTAACATGTATTATTCATAGTCGGCTAAACTGAGCAACATGCTAAATCACAATCTGTTTATATTGAAGCAAAATTTGATGTAGCTAACAGAAAATACTAGGAATTCTTTGGGGACTTTTAGTGTGAAAAACAAATAATAACAAATGTATATCCCATATGCGAATTGCCACGGGTAAGTACAAAATTTTTTAAATTAGAATTTACTCCTAAAAAATGGAGATACACTTAATTAGTATATTATATGAAAAAAAAGATAATGCTTTATAAATATTTGTTAAATTTACTTTCAGATGACAATTCAAGATTCACAAATATACTGATATGCCTCATCAAACAAGAAATGAATTATAAATATAAAATTGGTAACATTAGAATTTAAGATAAGAATTTGTTTTTTAAGTGACAGGAGGAGTGTCAGGCTAGGGTGTGGCACCGTGACCAAACCATTGATAAACTTGGATACAACTAAGGGAAAAAAAATTGAATAGTTTTATTTTACAATATATCTTAGTCTGCACAAGATATTGCATTGTTGTCCCTAACTATACCAATATTGTAACTTTTCAAAAGTTATAGGACTACTAAGTTGATAAAATATTATTATGAATCACTCAATCAAATTCCTTAAGCAACATTCAAAATTATTAAAATATTAATATTCAATTTGAGATTTGGATTAGCTAATTTTTCACAACTTACCACAGTTTTGATTAATATAATAAAACTTGAAAAAAATTGTTGAGATAACCTAGAAATGGGTGCCAGAAAATGATGTAACATATGACTTGAAACTTAACTCATACACTATTGATAAACTTCATGGATCCTGGTTAATTTCTATCGAAATTAATTTTGAGACTGGCATATTGAATTTTAGCTATGACCAAGTACTGTAAGTGCCATGGTTTGTATTCAATATATTGGTGTTGAAATTAATTTTGATAGGAATTAACAAGTATCATATGGCACCATGCATGAAACCCTGACAGAAACCACCAAATTTATGAGGCAATGAACCTCATAATTTTGATTGAAACTAATGTAGACCCCTGCATATTGAATACAAGCCATTTCACATGGACTACACAGACATAGATAAAATTCAACATGCATGGCTTAAAATTAATTTCGATCGAAATTAACCAAGGCATTAAAACATCAATTTTTATATGGTGTACTTGATCAAAACAGTTAATCTAACTGCTTAGCTTACCTATACTTATTAGAATTTTATGCATAGTCCATGTCCATATTAATTTTGATAGAAATTAATGTTGACTAATACATAATGAATACATGCTATGCCACTTACACTTGCCAGGCATAGCTACCATTAATATTCCAGTATCAAAAATTAATTTTGATCGAAATTAATGAGCATGATAATCATGAATTTCTGGAGTCAACTGCTTATTTTTATGCATGGTGCCTTGCCAACATTAATTTCGATTGAAATTACTTTTGATACTGGCATATTGCATGTAGCTATGCCTGGAAAGTGTAAGTGGCATAGTGTGTATTCATTATGTATTTCTCAATATTAATTTTGATTGAATTTAATATTGACATTTGCATATTGAACCCAAGCCAGCAAACAACCCAAAAGATTCTTCATAAAACTGCCCATTAATTTTGATCGAAATTAAGGCTGACCATATACATATTGAATGGTAGTTATATCTGGTCTGAGTAAGCAAAGATTACTTATATTCAATATGTATTGGTCAACATTAATTTTGATCAAAATTAATGAGCATTTTGATCATGAACTTTTTTAGTCAGTTAGTTGTTTCAATGCATAATGGCATGCCAACATTAATTTTGATCAAAATTAATGTTGAAATGATATAATGCTTTTTTGCATGACATGTAAAGGACAGCAAGTATTTTTAAGTATTGAAATTTACTATACATGTTGAGGGTAAATATAAAATTTACATATCCATATTAATTTCTATAAAAATTAATGTTGACCAATACATAATAAATAGTAAATATGCCTGGCTAGTGTAAGTGGCATAGCTTTTTTTCAATCTGCACTTGTTAACATTAATTTCAATCGAAATTAAGGTTCATGATTATCATCAATTTATGCAGTCAGTTGCTTACTGTTATGCATGGTAACATGTCAACATTAATTTTAATAAAAATTGAATTTGACATGCCACCAAGCATTTTTCTGTAAGATGAAAAGTAGGGCCCTCTATTCTTAAGTAAACACATTACAATGCATATTGAGCATGTATATATCATTTACACATTAATATTAATTTCAATCAATATTAATGTTGACCAATACACATTGAACACAAGCTTTACAACTTACACACACCAGATATAACTACCATTCAATATGTATATGGTCAACCCTAATTTCGATTAAAATTAATGAGCAGTTTTATGAATAATTTTTTGGGTTGTTTGCTGGTTTGGGTTCAATATGCAAATGTCAATATTAAATTCTATTGAAATTAATGTTGACCAATACATAATGAATACACACTATGCCACTTACACTTTCCAGGAATAGACACCATGCAATATGCCAGTATCAAAATAAATTTCAATTGAAATTAATGTTGGAAGGGCACCATGCATTAAAATATGCAGTTGACTCCTGTAATTCATGATTAACATGCTCATTGATTTTGATCAAAAATAATTTTGATACTGGCATATTTAATGGTAGCTATGCCTGGCAAGTGTAAGTGGCATAGCGTGTATTCACTATTTTTGGTCAACATTAAATTTGATTGAAATTAATATGGATACATAAATGTGACATAAAGAGGTATGGACCATCACTTTGTTGAAAATACATTTTTATATCTCATACATTATTTGTTTTTCTTAAAAAAAATGTTACTCTCTCTCAATATCACCTTATAACATTTACCAAGCTGCTTTGAAAAAAAACAGAATACATAAAATTCAATATAAGATAGCTATATTACACAGAAGATCACCATTATACCTAAGTTATGATAATGTTGATGCTCTATTAATTGATTCCCGAATCTTTACCAGATCAACATCAGCTCCAAACCCAAGTGACTCACTTTCATTCACAGATAATCCTTGCAAAAATGTTTCTGAATAGCAATTCTTGGGGAGGTATTTGGGAACATTGAATACACCATTTTGTGCAACTGTCCTTTCTGATGGCCGTGAATATGTTTTTAATGCTGATTTTCTTTGAGCTGGTGTATGGGCTAAGTCCTTTGTCATCTTATCCATTTTTTTAAACAAATCATTGAGTTCAGGATTTCGTTATCCAGGAATAGCTCGGATAGGTGCAGTTGGGGCTGGTGCTGGGCCTTCCTTGATATCAGAGATGCACCTAGTATCATGAAAAAGCACAACAAAACCTGGCACATCACTGCAGAGATTTTTTACTAACTTGTAGCGTGCACTAGCAATCTGAATTCCAACTAAATCAGCTTCATAATAGCAAAAAGCAAAGTAAAATAAAAAACTTACTTTGGTCTGATAACGTTTTACTTGTGCCCTTGCCCTCTTTTCAATCTTTTCTCTTGCTACCCTTTCCTCTTCTTGCCCAAACAACCTTATCATCTCCTTCCCCTTATTAACTACCCATTTCTCAATAACACATTGAGAGAACTGAAGCTTTGACTGATAGATTGTATTCAAGGTGGTGAGCCACCTGGTACAGTGGTTGCATACTATGCTTCCCATGACTTGATTCCAAGTTGATTCCAAAAAATCACGGCAAGTCCAATCAAAGGCAAATTTCCAAAAACCATTTTCTTTCAATTAACGCTCTAAGTTTCTTTTGACAGAAAGTGGGATCTGTGCTCCTCCTTTTAGTCCTCGAGGCTCAGGTGCTGGAAAAAATTTGGGTAGTCAAATTTTGGATCACAAGAAGGCTGTAGAATTGGTTATCAGAAATTTTCGATCAGCTGCAGAATTGGCACGGTTATAAGATTAGACTTGGGTTAGGACAGTTTGAATTGGTTCCAAGCTTTCCAATTTTCAATCTCCAAAGGTGTTGGGCTTGCAGGATATTTTGCTATTTGTGTTGGTCCCCCAAGACAATACTTCAGAAAGTGGTAAATATTTCTATTTAAACTTTCCGAGCTCCTGGGAACATCATTCCTTCTAACTAAGCCTCTTACAGCCCTTAACCCCCATTCTTGTTCATGAGACTCTGCTGAATTGAGTCTGTGGTAATCACTGATACCCCTAATGATTGAGGGATTCACTAACAATTCAAATAAGTTAATTAAATTGGTTATTTTTCAATAAAAGAATACACTACAAATCTGACTTACCAGCTCCACTTGTGCTTGCTCCTTGGTTAGGCTGAGCAGATGATGATTGGTCTCCAAAAAATTCCCTCAATAATTCACTAGCCCAATCTCTTCCTAGCTGATCAGCACTTTCAGGAGCAGAAGGATGATTGGGATTAAAATTTATCGGTTCTGAATGAGACTCTTGGCCTGGATTGTGATTAGGTGGTACGGATTGAGATGCATCTGGAGGTGGATCAGCAGCAGGTGGTGGAGGAGTATTCTCAGTATTAGTATGTTGAGGTGGAAAACAATCAGAATTGGTTGGGTCAACAGAAATCCCTTCAAAATTATCATCCATAATGAACTGTAATAAAATAAAATAAAATAAAAATAATCATTTGTTAAAATTTATACCTATCAAAGTTAAAGTAAAAAAAGATACTATGTATATAGTCTTGTTAACATGTATGTTCTCTTGTTGAAAAATAAAGTGAATAATATATAGCTATCAGCTAAAGTTGGAAGGTCAAACTATTTATAGTAGATGAATGAACAAGAAGATCATTCATTAAGTAACAATTTTATCATATTTCTCATTATCATGATTTTCTTTCTTTTATTCTTACATTTAAGATAAAAATGACTCATTGAAAGCATGGGTTCTCTCGCAATAAAAGCAACCAAAGTAATTGTTCACTGATTTATGATAAGGTAAGTTGTATGCATTGCATTTTTTAATCGAGCATTGAATTATTTCTTTCACCATTTACAAACATCACCAATCCTACAAATTTCCCCAATACCAAATTAACACAAAGATGTTAGTCAACAGAAAATAAATTTGATTAATTTTTTCACTCACTACTGTCTGCAGTCCAATGGCAGTGACAACCTTGTCTTTGATTCCAAACATTCCTTTTTTGTGCTCGACAGTAGCTGCATGTCCAATTATTGCATCTTTCTTAATCACAATTTGAGTTGCTTTGGCTACTCTTACTAACCAACAATGCACTTGTGGGAAAAGCTCATAGGGATCCTTTGATGTTTCTTCTGGACGGAGCTCCTTGAAAGGACATACTATTAAATATATTTGATCATTCTCTTCCTTTGACCTGAAAAGATCATCAATTTGCCCAAACTGGCTATCTTTTCCATAGTAGAATTCAATTGTTGAATTAGAAATGTGTTGATGGTAACTAGTAAACCTCTTTCCATGTATCAATATGCTTCCTACATTTTCAACTACCAGATCCTACTTTTCTCCAATGGTGTCAAAGCCCGTCTTGAAGTTTCTTTTCCCATTTGTGCCCTTACCCATTTAGTAAATAATTCCATACTTAGATGGATCCATTTGTTTTGTTTATCCAGATCAATATGGATATTTTTAGTCTCACATTGATCATTATCTTCCGCTTCAACAAGATCTAATACCCTAGACTTTTGATACCAATGTTTGAGCATTTTTAGCGGTATCTCTCCTGTGGTAAATATTAATAAATTAGCACAGCTGAGTTTTTAAATCATTGCTTACAAACATTACATACGTGGATGGTGATTGTTTGGAATTTCAGATAATATATGATTCACCCGCTCTCCAGACCAAGTAGCTGTACCTGATGGTGGACCAAGACGATTTATCATTTTAGGATAATGTTGAGTGATATGCAGATTTGGCTTTGCATTAATATTCTTCCAACCCTCTTCCAGGCACTCACAATACTCTAACAGAAATTGATCTAGATCTTTAAGCTCATTAGTCTGTATATTTTTTAATGTCAAAAAATTGGTGATTGAACATAATGCTACAAGTGACTTGAGAAGATAATATTCTCTTGGTTTTTCAGCTGAGGAAGCTGAAGATTCAGATTCTTTAAATTTTTCAAACCAAAGGGGTATAAGTGACAAAGGGAAGTAGAGAGTATACAGCATGTGCCATTCTGCTGCCTTGAGGGATCCTGCCTTTTTAGATCCTACCGATTTTGGAACTTGTGTTAGCCAGGAAGGTCTTCTTACTTGATCAATCATCTTCCATACAACCTGTAGCTCTGATGCCGTGATTCGTGGATTACTACTACCTTCATTTTCTTTCTCCTTACCTTTCCTTTTATTTTCTTCATCTCTATCTGTCTCATTTGATGAATGAGATCCTTCACTCTGTAATATGCTAATGCTCCTTTGACTTAAGTTATAAAATGAATTCCTACTGTCACTGCTGTGAGACTGTATTGAGGCCAAATCGCTATATGGAGGAATAAATTTGGAGCTGGATGACCTACTCTGGCTTCTTGATTGATTTGTTCCCAATCCTTCATTATCTAGTCCATGATGACTTGATGACTGTCTTGAACTCGTAAGTCTTTGCCGCTTGTGCTGTCTCATGTGTCCTGTATCATCATCATCATTATTCGTGGTGCTTAAGCTACTTCTACATTTTTTCAAATGTTTGTGCAGTGAAGTATCAGAAAAGAAATCGTCATCTTCTTCTCTTACATGCCAATTTTTATCCTTTTCCAGCTTTCTTTCTAGATCTTTTGCTGCATTGTGGATTTGAAAATAGCTTAGACTGTGATCTTTTAGGTTGCCAAGCATATGTGAATGCATAACATCAATTGAGCAATATTCAGTTGGACGCAAATATTCAAGGTTATTCAGCTCACTCCATCGTACCCCATGATTCTGAACAAGTGATACATGCTCCCAATGTGACTTAGAATTTTTCCACTTTGTTTCCCAGCACATATGATCCTCATGATTCCGTAATGAAAAACTTCCCACATTCTTTTCACTAATTTCATCTTTAGAGATATTACAGAAAGAGCAGAACATTTTTGCAGAGTGACTCGAAAAGCCAGCCAATTTTTGTATTGCAGGAACGTCACTTATCAAAGAGAACAATTCAACTCTTAATTTCCAGCCTTGTAGATAAAGATGCGTCTTTTCAATCAATATACCATCCCATAGAGTTTGTAGATAATTAACCAGTGGTTTTAAAAGGTGATTAAGCTGTTCACTTGCGGGTTCTGTTGGTCCAGGTATAATAGCATACAAAAAAAGATTTTCCATTTTGTATCTATCTTCTTGAGGTAGGTTCATACACACCATCATAATATTTCCTGCAGACTTCTGATGACCTCCAATCCTATTGCCACCAGGCCTAAACCAGTTGACAGATAAATTAAACATTAAGTTTCCTGAAGTTATTGTATATTCATCATCATTGCTATCCAGAGCTGGAGTGGTAATGGGAAAGTTTTTCCAAATTGAACCATTGCAAACATCCTTCATCAAATCACACTCTACATGTTCTGCCACAGGGGCTTTCTTCTCAATCAGAAACTCAAATTTGAATGGTTTGATCTTTTCCTTAAGCCAGTCGATAAAAGAATGGTGATGAAATGTTTTAAGAGATAAGTATTTTACATGTTCTTGATGTTCCTGCATCAAATACAGACTTTCATCACATTTAACTGCAATTTGTCCTGCTCCAAAAATTTTTAAATAGCGCTTTGATGATGAAAGAAACGGTTGATTGCAACATAGTATAGATGGTTGAGATTCAGAGTTATACTCATAAAAAGAAAAGCATTTAGGACAGCATGTTTTAGTGAAAAATGATTGATTGAGCTTTAATCGACTAAAAACTGTATCTATCGAGCCTGGGATCAGGCGGACAATGCTATCAGAATCCAGTATTCCACTATCACCTAGAAGTTTGAGCTTCTTAATTTCTTCATCCAAAAATTGAGTACAAACTTCTTTGCTCAAATGATGAATCAGAGAAAGCTTTGCTGCCTGCCTCATAATTATTTGGCTATACCGTTCCCCAAGATTTGAGTTTCTAGAGACTGTTGAAGATACTTCTGCCCCCAATAGCAACTGCCCCTATGTAATTAATCATTGAAACATCATAAAGACTTTTATTCTCACATTGAACTATAGATATACAGCTTACTGTTTCTGTGGAGCAGGAACTTCCAATGTTAAGTGGATTGTTGGAAGAAATAACCATCTGGGCCTTCCTATTTCTTTCCTCTTGATGTTTTGCGTAAGAATTAGAGCTTTTGAAAGCCATACCAACTCCAAGGACCCAGAAGAAGTTTGATACTTTCTATTGACACATCCAAGATCTTGACATTGACATACATTAAAAAATGGAGGCATTGTAATTGTGATAATTGTAGGAATAAGTTAGCTATTGGAAGTTACCGATTGAAGGTATTCCTTTTTCTGAAAAGCACTAGCTAATATAAGCTACATTTTTTTATCAAAAGAATATGATGGAATATGTGTTGATATTATTTAAGTTTAAATGTTTAATTTTTAATCAGATAAATTATATATTAATTAAAAGTTATGCAGTCTACTTTATTTATATTATGTATACTCTCTGCATTTGTACAACAATGCATGCATGTTTATCAGAATATTTTCTATCATAGGAAAAATTCTATTGTACGCACCAGCATCTTAATTATTTTTCTATCAAATGCCTTCTGAGTTATATCTAACTACCCTATAATTTTTTGATTTTGATAAAAATTCTTAGTTATGGACCATAAGAAAATTAATCAATATTTTTAACATAATTATTTAAAAAATTACCCCAAAAATCAAAGTTAAACCCAAAAATAAGGTTAATATTTTGTAAAAAACAATCACAAACATATTTCTTTCACTTTGAAAATTGGTCTGTACAAGGTAGAATTTTCCATTAAGAAAAAAAAAAATACTCAAATAATAGATGCTACAAAAGTGTAAACCTTAAAGCATTACAAAAAAGTTGAAACCTTGTATAAATTTTCATACATAAATGTGATGAAGTGACACTCTAGTCTATTTATTCAGGTTGAGCAAAAATTACTCAATGGAATATGTATTACTATCATATTGGACCAAAAATAATTTTTTGGTAATCAAAAAATGAACATAGCCTCACATTTATCAAATTATTTTTGTGGAAGAATTTTTTGAAAAGAAAAAAAAATACGTTTCTCAAATGAGTCTGCTTTTATCACATAATCATTCTCTTCATTTTATACCATTCCTTTTGAGTTCAAATTGCATATAAAAATATAATTTATGCATATTATAATGCCATAAAGTTGAAATATTTCTTATTCTTAATTTTTGTGATATTTCTCCTTAAATCAACTTTGATCATAAAGTTTTGGAGCTCAAAAATTTATCCTTCCTCTTTGTTTAATTTAATTGAACACTTTCTTAATCTAATTCTTTATGAACCCTAGTAGCTCTTACTTTCCTCTTGGAAACCTGCCCACAAACACACAAACACTTAATAGGGGGTGTCAGTTCTGGCAAATCCGCACTTACAAATCCGCACTTAAATAAGTGCGGATTTCTGAAACACACTAGCCCCAATACTGGTGGATTTCAAAAGTGAAAAAAGTCACTTATTTCACTCAAATCCGCACTTTCTCAACCAAAAGTGCTGATTTCACCATCAAGTCCCATTTCACTGATTTGTCAGCATCATCCCATTCATACGCAGCACTCCGCAGCATAACACTGAATAACTCAAAACATTGTACATCATTTACATCTTCATATCATATCATATAAGATTTATGCCTTCCTCACTTTCAAATCTTGATAAATTACATAAAGCAATGACTTTCATAACTCTTGAACTGCTCTTGGACTCTGATTGTGATTCTGATTCTGATCTAGAAGAAGATTTTTTCTTTTTATCAAAAATGGCCACAAAACATTACCTTTTTCCCAGAAAGCCTCAAGTACTTCATACCCCCAAGTACACCATCCAAACACTTCTTAAACTATCTACACCCAGTTTTAGACAGCTGTTCAGGACTTCTCAGAAATGTTTCCTTAAATTTCTTGAGTTTATTCAGGATCATCCCATATTTCACAATAATTCTCAAAAAGAACAACGACATCCTTCAATTCAATTGGCCATCACACTATGTCGTTTGGGTTCAAATGGTAATGGAGCCGCTTTGAAACGTTTAGAAAATGTCTTTGATTTAGGGTATGGTTCAGTTAACACTTATACCAAACAATGTATCACTGCCATCAACTCCTTGGAATCTCAACTTCTCACCTGGCCAACAAAAGAAGAGCAACTTGAATCATCTCAGGTTATGCAAGCAGAGGGCTTCCCAGGATGTATTGGTTTTGTTGATGGTACTACTATTCCTTTGAGCCAGAAACCTGCTCAAGGTGGAAACAATTACTTTGACCATAAAAAGAGGCAGATTATTTTTAACTCCTTTCATTCTCTTTGAAACTAACACAAACAAATATATCTTCTTTATAGATATTCAATTTCCGTTCAGCTTATATGTGACATAAACAAAAAAATTTATATCATTCTTCGCTGGCTATCCTGGCTCATGTCATGACTCCTACGTCTTCCAAAGAATTCAATTTTCAAATGAACCTGAAAAATTCTTTGATGAAGATCTGTATCTTCTTGCAGATTCTTCTTATGTGAATGGAAAGTATGTACTTCCTGTTTTTTGGGGAGCAGCTTCAGAAGACAGTCAAAATGCCAAGTTCAACAATCATTTGGCAAAGTCAAGAGTCCGTATTGAACATTCTATTGGAATCTTGAAAGGCCGTTTTTCTAGTTTAAGGGAATTAAGAAGCCCTCTTAGAAATAAATCTGAAATGGAGGCAGTGATCAACTGGATTCTGTGTTGCACTATACTTCATAACCTACTTGCTGACCTCAAAGATCAATGGTTAGAGCTGTATGAAGATGAACAAGTTGATTCACCTCCAACTATATCCAACACTTTTATTTCTCAATCAACTAGTATAAGGGCTAAAATTCTTCCAATAACACTCCAACATTTTTCAACGCAATTTTAATTTTTTTTTTCATTCTCTTCAAATGATCAATTTGCATGTGTTATTCACTGAGAATGGTAAAACTTTTTGCATATTTTTTGGGTTTTTGAATTTGCTGTTAAAGTCTTATTTTTTTTTATCTCTCTGTGTTTTCTTTCATCAACTCAACATGAAATCACATATTTTCAGCAAATGCATATTTTTTCAGTCACTCTCTTTTTTTTATTCACTCATATCTGTTTTCTCCTCTCTTCTTACATCACTCAAACAATTTCACTTATATTTCTTTTTTCTAAACTCATCTCTCCAGGTAAGTCATTTTATCTTTTTTACTTAATTTTTTGCTAATTTTTTTTAATGTTTTTTTGGGTTTTTGTTTTTGCTTTTTGTTTTTTTTTGTAAGTGGTTTTTTTTTAATTTTATAGGTAAAATTAACCTTTTTTTTCTCTCTCTCTCTCTCTCTCTCCCTCTTTTCTCTCATTTATCCTATTCTTTATCCCCCCTTGGCCTGGGCTTTTTCCCACCTTTACCCTCTCCTTGGAATGGATACATCCCCCTTTCCCCCCCTCCTTGGCTCACTCTAACCTCTCTTATCTCCCTCTTTGGTCTCATCTCTCCCTTTCTCCCCCTTGTTGGTGTCCTCATTTCCTCCCCTCATTCCTCTTCAACCCCCCTCCAAATCCCCTGAATCCCCCCTCCAAATACACTCCAAACTCTCCCAATCATCCCCTCCAACCCCCCTTCCAAACCCCCCTTCAATCAGTTCCTAACCCCCCCTCCTATCCCCCTCAAAACCCCCCCTCAAAACCCCCCTACCCCCCCCTTAAAGGTTCCTTAACAATTTGCTATCAATTCGTTAAGTTAATGAACGATTGCTAACAATTGTTAAGTAACATTGAGGGGAGGTTTGGGGCAGATTGAAGGCAGGTTTGGAAGGGGGTTTGGAGGGGTTTAAAAGGGGATGTGAATAGGTTGGAGGGGGGGTTTTTACAAGGGGTTTGGAGCGGGGAGTTTAGGGGAATGGGGAAGTGATAAAAAAATTGAAAAAATTCCCAGTTTTTTGACTTTTTTTTTGATTTTTTTTTTTGGTTTTTTTAATTTTAGAGAAAAATATTCATCAAGTTTAAGTGAAATAAAAAAAATTCTTATTAGTCTTTTGAGGATTTTTTTTAATTTAAATTAAGTGAGTGTTTTTTTTAATGTATAATTCTGGGTGTTTGAAAAGTAACAAATTTTTAACTAGAAAAATACATGTCTTTAACTTCAGATTCACCACTTACCTCACTCTCATCTTCTTTAACTTCATTATCATCTTCAAATTCAACTTCTTTTCAATCATCATCTAAAACATTGACAAAAATGAACAGTATCGAAATAAAAGAAATTTAAAAAAAAATTCACTTGGATCAAATATTTGCCCATATTTCAAAAATCAAGTACTATAAAACTAAAGTTGAAAAAAAAACAATATTGGAAAACGTTACCTGAAAATATACATTATTTAACTGAAACTGGAGGTGATAAAGTTAAAGCTGTTATTAATAATACTTTCAAACCTCAATTTATTTACAAAAACCATTCTTTTAATGGATTAAAAGATGAATCATTTAATCAACTCTGCAATCTCATCATAACACTCTATCAAATGGCTTTGGTTTGCTTACCTTTAAGGAATAAGAATTTGTTGGGTGGAATCATGATTGGTATTGGATGGAGACCAGGATTTGATAAAGGTTTTTCCCTTGGTATGTTTAAGAAATTTTCTGGATTTTTTAATATCATTTTACTGAATTTATGTCAAATAGGCATATATTCTTCACTCAGATCTTTATCTAAAGCTGAATTAGATAAAGATTTTCGAAAATGGAATACTTTACCTTCATTTAATTCATTTCTTGCTCTTTGAATTAAAAAACTCTGTAATAAAGCTTTTGAAACAAATCATGAAGTTGCTACGAGACTTGGAATACCAAATTGGTGCGACTCTGAATGGGAAGATATTAGCAGTGAATATCTAATGTTTTCAAATGTTATAATCACTCATTCTGGATTTCATAACCGAATTCACACCAACTCAAATGATGCCAATTACCTCACTTATGGAATTTTCACATATATTAATCCTATCACTGGACAACCTATTCCATCACCTGCAAAAATTAAAGGAAATGGATTATATTTCCCGGATCATAGATGTATAATCAATTTTGGATTAGGAAATGGAATCATCAAAAAAGTTTGGAATTCTTCATACAATAATCACCAAACCACAAAGTCTCCTCCAGGTTTGGAATCTTGTCAAGACTTCATGCATTTCGGTTGCTCTTTCCAGATCAGTCAAAAGTTAATCCAACAAATAAACAAGTTAAAAAAGAAGAAAAAGGTAATAAATTTAAAAATTATTTAGGTAGATCTAAAAAGTATGGGGATTCATAGAGTCACCAAATATTTAATATTCTTCCATAAATTTTTAATAAATAAATATGATATTTCAATTTATGAAATTAAAGTAATGGGCCAACGACCTTGTGTTGTATAAAAGGTAATCATGATAACATTAATTTGTTTCATGGGGTTCCTCTAGCCTATACCTGTGGAAAGTCCCAAACCTAGTTTCTAGACTTGATCTGCATTTTGGCATGAGGAATTGTCATTACTTTAAAAGTAGTAAATTTGACATATCTTATTTATATATTAATTAATTTATGTAACTATATTAAATTTTGATGACTTTCACCCTTTACTTCAATAAAATTCAGGGGAGGGTATTGCCAATTTTTTAAATCTGACATGTGAAATTGATGACTTAGAAAAATTTGGTGGTACCCACCCCTTGTTTCAATAAAATGCAGGGGAGGGTATTGCCAAATTTTCAAAAGAGATATTGAATTATATTGACTTAGAAGTATTTAGATAAGCAAACTTATTGACTTGAAAGTAAAGATAGAAAATTTTTATTATAATTTCAATTTTTTGTCAAAATAAAAGTATAAGCAAACTTATTGACTTGAATGTAAAGATAGAAAAATTGTATGATATTTTCAAAAATTTGTCAAAAATAATGTACTATATTCAAGACCTTTTATAAGTCAGCATATAAGAAAATATTACCAAAAAGAAATCAAACAAAATTAAATTAACTAGAAAAACAATTTATCAATTGAAAAGGTCAAGTAATTTTTTAATGTCCTCATAAGATTGGCCATTTTTTACACATTCCATAATGAAATTTTTTGTTATAAAACTCTGTTGTTTTTCCAATTCACAAGTAGCCATTTCTCTTTTAAATTGACGGTCATTTAATCTTTCCATCTTCTCTGCCTCAAATTTTTTTTCTTCCAAATCTAAGGCTTGCTGATCTTTCCTTAGCATATGATCAAACTTCATCTTCTCAAAGTCAAGGGCATTTTTCGCAATAGTTGATTTTGCTGAGAAAATTAAATTGAAATAAATAAATAAATGAGTTAATGATTAAGATATATAGTAAACAAATCTTACTTATATCTTTTTTTTCAAAATAATCCTCAAGGGAGCCAACTGAGCTTGTTGAAGTATTACCACGTTTTAATAGATGGTTCAAGTTCATTGAAGTTGAGGCTCGACGCTTTAGTTTGGAGTTTGAACAAGAGGCTTTAGGAAGTTCATCTAAAGCAGCTTCTAAAGTGGGATTCACATTTTCAGAATTGAGATTATTTAATGGAGATTGAGTTTGAGTAGGAGGAGACTAGCATGAAAGAGAAATTCAGAGAAGAATTGAAGAAAAAACAAAAAGTAAACATACATTTAAATTTTGGGCCTCTGAGGATTCAGATCTGCTGCGATATAATTGTTCTGCTTGATAGTCGGGATCATCTTCAGCTGAACTATGGTTAGAAGGTGGAGGGGATTGATCCTGTTGATGTACAGGTATTTCAGGAGGATTAATTGATGGTTGAGATCCAGAGGGTATATGCTTAGTAGTATCGTGTAGAAACCAAGGGTTTACATCAACTCGGGAGCCAAAAAGATTATCCATTTCCTCATAGAAAGGACAAATGACATTGAGCTTTTTGGAAACAGTAGTAATTCCAATCTCCAAATCATCATCATCAATACCAAAGCCAGTTTCATTTGCAGCGTGATGAGCCTTTTTATTTTTTGATTGGTAACTCTTAAATCTCTCCTTCATTTGTTTAGGATTGATATCGATTCTCCCCCTTGTTTTCTTCCTTACTTCATTGGCCATCAATAATTAGCCATTAACCTTTGAAGAAGGTGGACGTCCAATACAAGTGGACTTGTCACATCCAAAACATGCTTCAAAATTTGATTTTATTATAAGGAAGTTGATTATGATGAGATAATCATCCTTTTTAAGCTGACCTGAACCTGACTTTGATTTTTCAGGTGTAGGGCTTTCTTTACGAGGAGACTTTTGTGACAAAGCAGATTTTTGAGTTACCTTTTGAGATTTGGAATGTCTGGGAGGCATTATGAAACTGGCACATAACAAGAAAAAAGATTGAGAGGTAGAAGAAATAAGTAAAAAAGAATGTAAACATGCCTGGTCAAAATGTTGAAAATGTCAGGAAGGGGTGTGTGCTGAGGATTGATGGGTAGGTAGCCAGGAAGGTCAGTGTGTCACATTTGACAGGGATGGGGTAAGAAAGGAAGGGATGTTTTGTGGCCAACATGTGGTTGTGAAAAAAAACGGGAAAAAAGTGCTGATTTGAGGTCATAACTGACACCCATTTTTGAAATAAGTGACTTTTTTTCAAACTTTAAGTGCTGATTTGGTTTGAAATCCGCACTTAATTTAAGTGTGGATTTTCCAGAACTGACACCCCCTAATAGAATTTTTAATGAGACTTCGCCTCCATTCAATTCTCACTTTTGTAGATCTATACACAATTTTTGTGGTTCACTTTTGGATATGTCACCAGAATCAAATGGATGGAAACAAAACCCTACTGAAGAGCAATTAGACAGATTTTCATCATTCGACATGAATTCTTGCAACATCACCTTTGAACTACCTCATCCAGAATCAAATTCAGCGGTTTTGGAAAAGTTTCCACCAATTTTCCGTGAATCTTTTATTGACCACCTTTACATGTGTGGTTTCCCAGGGTCAACTTTTGCTTGGAACCTAGATTGGTATGAAAAATGGAACCAGGTCTTGGAAAATATTCTCATTAAACACTGGGACAATGCCTGAAAAACCAATAATTTGATTGCATATCCAATTGACTCAACTCAAATTAGCTTCTCAAATCAAATGGGAGTTCTTCACCGTTGGTTTTTAGGTCATGCTGATAAATTAAGACTTGGGAAGGATTCTCATAGCTCTCAAGAAATAATTAAAGTGAGAAAGCATAAATATAGAATAAAAAAAAGTATGAAAATCCCCTTTTTTTCAACCGTTTTTATTTATGACCTTTATTTCAAATAACAAAGATTCTTATAATTCAGTTAACCAAAATAAACTTCTTAAACAACTTCCACATTGTGAAACTTTTCACAACCTTTTCACAAACATCAAGTGTTGTTCAGACACCAAAATCGATAATGATGGATAATTAAGACGTATCTTAATGCAATGGAGGTCTGAAGATTTTTCTAAAGTTGCACAATATCTTGACCAACAACACTTTGATATTTGAGATACTTCAACCTACTCTGGAAGTGTGCTAAAGGACTTGGCCTTGTACAAAAGAATCAGTTTGGTATCAACATTATCCCCTAACCTTAATCCTTCTCATGTCCCCCAGGGTTCTCCGAATGACTGTTATTCTCCCTTATATCTTGCATCTCTAAATTCTCAACAACTCAGACTTTTAAATCCTCAAGATCCCATAAATTTACCTGCTCTCCTTGAAATTCTTTCTTCCTCTAATGTGAGTGATTGACAAACTCCCTTAATAATAGGTTTGCACACTCATACTCTTCATTTCCACTGTTTGGGACACTTAGCCTTGAAAACAAAAACATAATTTTAATGATTACTATTATCATTATAATTTATAGAAATGAAATTTGGCTTACATTGTTAGCTCCATTTTTTTCCTTTGAATCTTATACATGCTTAATTCTATACTTCCTTGTAAAAAATAATTCAAAACATTTACTTCATTTTGCTACCCCATTCTATACAGCCAATCAACAGCCTGCTGTTCAACTGCTGGATTCCAATTTGGCTCCTATTTCAACATTGAACATATAAAAAATTTAATATTTTTGTTCTTAATATGAAATAAAAGACATTGAGCTCACCATTATATATACATTTTGATCACACCTGAGATCTATACCCACTCCTGCAGCCTGAATTGTTCCAACCAAACTTGGCATTTTTTATTAAAATGAAATTCATGCATATTTTTGTCTCGCTTTGTCCTGCTGAGTTCACCCATAAGCTGGGTATACCTTATATTGTGGTCATCTAAAGCCATTTTTATTCTATTTTGAAATATTAGAAAATTGTTTTTAATAAGCCAACACAATTTTGTAAAACAATTCATTATAGAATCATGTACATCTGCAAAAATTCTGCAAAGTTGGAGAATATAACAGCTTTTGGAAAATTTATACCCCTTTCACCAGGCAAAAAGTTTTTTAAGTGGCCTATAAGATGACAAATCTTTGCGGAATGCTGCCAGGTGAAATCAAAAGTTGGAGTTTCATCCAGATTTTTGTAAATTGGATGGTTGCAGAATTTTCTTAAAATCATCAGCTTTCTTAGAAACTCAGATGAGTCCCAAGGGATGTCAGTGCTTCTGGAGGGCCCATATTGCTCAGTGAATCCTTCTTGAAGCAAATCAAGTTTAGACCTCCATGGATCTGCTAATTGAACCGATATCCCCCTTTGAATTAATTTTGGAAGAGACAAAATTGCATCCTTTGTTCTACATAGGCTTATGACTTTCATTAAGTGATTGATTGATATAATAGAATTAGCCTTTCCTTTTTGCAAACCTGGAAAAAGGAATTTCTTCAATAACCAGTCTTCTTGCCACTTTTCGATTCTAAGAAAAAATATGAGACTTTGAAGGTCAGTGGGCCTGTTCTGAAGTGGAGTTCCAGTCAAGCATAGTCGGTGTTGGGATTCCAAGTCAAATATTGTTTGAGCCCTGTGCGAGTAAGGATTTTTAATGTAACTAAAAGAATATTTATAAAAATTGATTACAAAAATTATGTTTTAAGTTTTAGATATAAAAATGGGCAATAACTGAGCTTCATCTAAAAAATTTCTATACCAAAAGAGATTTTGAGTCACCGGTATCTTTTTATGACTTTGATTTTTTGACATTGTTAGGCTAGCTGTTTCATAGGTCCTTAAAACAATAGCAGTGTCCTGTAGCTCATTGACCTTAGTATTTTGACAATCCTTCCCATAAAGAACCTTGAAAGGAAGCGCATTATCTTCAAAGTGCACACTTATTTCATTGATCCAATTCAATAGTGTTGCCAGGGGGCATATAATCAGTGTGGCTGAACTCTGA
Source organism: Hemileia vastatrix (assembly GCA_030280995.1). Taxonomy (NCBI): domain Eukaryota; kingdom Fungi; phylum Basidiomycota; class Pucciniomycetes; order Pucciniales; family Zaghouaniaceae; genus Hemileia; species Hemileia vastatrix. The sequence goes on along the minus strand of JASXTE010000008.1, from coordinate 2,594,806 downwards.
TTAATACCTTCTTGATTTTCTGATACCTGGAATTTTCTTGCTTCACTTTGAGTTGCACTTATAAGAGAAAGAGTTGAAAGCGTCTTTCCCAAACCCATATCATCAGCAAGTATTTACCCGTTTCTTTCAGGGGTTAATTGATTGTTATGAAACTGATCTTTATAGTCATCAAATCCAGCTCTAAGCCAATGGTTGTCCTGGTGCCTCCACATGATATCCAACTTTTCTTTTAAAATTTGTTCATTGTCAATCATAAAATTTATTGCTTGAAGTTGATGTGTTTTGAGAACTGTTTTGATTCCTCGGATAAGTTGATCAGCTTTCCAATCTTGAGTACTCTGAGATATTTGGAAAGAGCCTTCAAAAATTACATTCAGGATATTAAAAAAGATAGTGGAGTTGTAGTTCAGGATCGGACATATATCAATTTGAGCAGAAGAAAATGCTTCTTTAGCAAGACTGATTAGTGTACTTGAAGAAAAGAGGCATCCCCAAAGTTGATACTGATTACCAAAAACTGGAACCAATTAAGCATGAAAATAGAAAGGCTTCATAGGATTCAAGGCACTTCTTTGGTTTAAATGGTGAGATCCAGACCCAATGTCACCCTATAGTGGTCCAATGTGCTGACTCTGCACTTGAGAAAGATTACCGACAAGGGCTGGTTTTCTTTCTTCAAATAGTCCAAAAATATGAACATTCAAATGGCCTTGCTGTAAAATCATGGGGGTTGGTGAGTTTTGAAATCTTGAAATTGCATTCATATAAATTTGATCGATCATTATTGAGAACTGTCCAACACATCTGAGACTTGACATATTAAGTAAGAATAGTATCTGAAGATAGTGGTTGTTAAAAGATGAATTGAAGCAAAAAATGAATAATCAGTTTTGAATAAAATGACAAAATAACTTTTTAGCATATGCTATGCTAAGCTCATAATTCTTTTGCATGTATTATTATTATCTTTTTAAAAAATATTAGAAGTAAATCAATGATAACTGAAATGAATAATATGGTTTAAAAATAAATCTTGAGCCTATAGAGTAAATTTTGGTTGGTGGAGGAAGAAAAATTTTCTCAATAAAAATGTGCTTTATTGTTACATTATAATCACAAAATAGAATAATTTCACTCTCATTACACTTATTTATGTTTCTGTCTAATAGTAAAATGCTTTAGATGTCAGTTAAAAATCCAAATTGAAACTACTACCTAGAACAATGTCTTGATACTAACATACTTTTTGTAAGTCTTTGGACAGACACTTATGGTGATCTCAATAATATTAAAATTGATTTGAATTGTATGTTTTATCAAATATCTATGTAGTCTAGTGTAATAATTGAGATAATACAGTTTAACCTTCTGTTACCAACTTGGCAAGAAAATATGTGTAGATATTCTTAGAACGAATATCAAATTTTGCTTTCCACAAGATGGGAAAGTGAATATTATGATATGTTAAGTGATATGTTCAAGCTTTGATCAATCTGTGCTCAGCTCAAAATCAAAGTAATCACCAAGCTCCAAGAAACCTGTGATTGAGTTCGGTTGAACCTAGGTCTAACTGATTACCAAATCTTTGTCCAATTAATTTAAATCTGGTTTCACAATGAACTCCCAACAGCTTTCCAACCACTTCCCAACATTTTTAAATGAGGGGTATTGCTAGCAATACCCCCCCCCCAAATTTTCTGTGGTGAAATGAAGAAGTTTTCATGAATTTTCAAATGGGAATGAGAAAACCTGCAAATTTTAATCACCCAGTACTACTCCTTAAATGATCACTATATGGTCTTAAACAAGCCTCACGTTGCTGGTACTCAGAACTACTCAAATTCTTTTACTTGGTGAATTTCTATCCTTCATCGGCTGATCCTTGCCTATTTATTCATGAAAGCACTACAAATCCATGTTATGTACATGTACATGTTGATGATCTCTCAATTTTTGGTAAAGACATTTCTTGGTTCAAAGATGCTATCAATGCTCATTTTGAGATGGAGGATTTGGGGGAGGCAAAATTTATTCTTGGCATGAGAGTTATAAGGGACCAAAAACATAAAACCATTTATTTATGTCAAGATCAAGAAATAAAAGATCTACTTTTGTCTTACAATATGCAAGATTGTAAGCCCATTTCAACTCCAATGATGATGAACGTTCAATTACAAAAAGCTACAGAAGAAGAGGTGGAGAGTTTCAATAATTTGAATATTAATTATAGATGTGCTATAGGAAGACTCAATTATATTTCTCAGTGTACTAGACCCAACATAGCATTTGTTAATAGTCAACTAGCTCAACACTTGAATGCTCCAGGAATTCAACATTGGATAGCGTTCAAACGAGTACTTCATTACCTAAAAGGAACCATACATGTTTTGCTCAATTTCAAAGAATTTAACAATTTTTCAAATCAAGGAAATATTAGTCATTCGATGCCAGATGGATATGCTGACTCTGATTGGGCTGGTTGCCGAGATTCACGACGATCAATTGCGGGTTATGTTTTCATGATTAATGGCACTGCTGTAAGTTGGCATTGTAAGAAACAACCAACTGTTGCTTTAAGCACATCAGAAGTTGAAAGTAAAGCGACAGTGGATGCTGCTCAAGAAGCTATTTGGATGCAACATCTCCTCATTGATCTTGGTTATGATCGCAAAACTTCTTCTACACTCTTCTCTGACAATCAAGGAAGTATCGCATTGTGCAAAAATCCAGTTTTTCACGCTAGAACAAAGCACATTGAAATTCAATTTCACTGTATCAGAGAGCAAATAATGGAAGGTAAAATTGATCTGCAATATATTCCTACTAATGACATGGTGGAGGACATTTTCACTAAATCATTAAGCAAGGAAAAGTTCACAAAATTCATAAAGAAAATTGGATTATTGGATAAGATTGATAGCAAGGAGGGGTGTGAAAATATGTGACTACCAAATCTAACTTTACTTAGAAAAGTGTTATATTAATTTCTATGTGACATATTTGCTATTTTTGTCATTGCGTGCTCATAATGTATCTATCACGCATTTTTCCTTTCCTTTTATGTCTCTTGTCACACCACGTGCAAACAGCCGACGTATCCACCGCTACGTCAGGGCAACGTAGCGGAAAGGTATTTCAAAAGCTGGCCTGCTATGTTGGCTGGTTTTTTCTCACAGTAACCAGACATCCCTTCCCCCAAAAAAGTGAGATTCTGGTTACCTGACCCAGTACATCCAAACATCGGACATGCAATCAGTGCCCCAACCAGTCTCCTCGCCCCACTGTGGCTTTCCTCAAAACTGACTGTTGTGTTTCTTGTTTTCCTTTCTTTTCTTTTTTTTTATCTAGCTACCCACTCGTGGTTTATTCTGTAAGTTTTCATTTTTTTCACCCTCAAATTTTTCCTCAATCTTGTTTACTTCAAAACTGACTGTTGCACTTTTTTTTTATCTAGCTCACACCTCTTTGCTTCTAACATAGAATATTATTTTTCATTTTATAATTATGATTTTTTTTGTTATTTTAGCTGCCTAGTCATCTTATTTAGCAAATAGCACCCAAACCTGTGTTTGAATGTAAAGCCTATGACTTTTTTTTTGAGATATTTTTAAAATTTTACTAAAACTTGATATCTATTTTTTGTTCCGAGATCACCTATCTATTTTTCGCTTCATTGGGCCGATTTCACCTTAACCAGGTAACAGAGCAATTACGCCAACTTAAGGCATGATGAAAAATAATTATTAGCCTAATGCTACACTCTAAGCAATGAAATAGTGATAGCAATCTAAAACTAGCCTTTACAGCAGGAGAGTGCAAGGGTAATCTGACACTTCCACAGTGGAGGGCAGCCACAAACAAGAGATATTGCATATCCGATGATCAGATGTACTGGGTCAGGTAACCGGGATCTCACTTTTTGGGGGGAGGAATGTCTGGTTACTGTGAGAAAAAACCAGCCGACGTAGCGGGCCAGCTTTTGAAATACCTTTCCGCTACGTCGCGCTGACATAGCGGTGTTCTTTGCTGTGTTATTCAATCGTATCCATATTAATCTTGAGTTAGATTCCATCATATATATATATAGGGGTGTTAGATACTGTTTTCTTCATCTCTGTTCATCTTTCTCAAGATTATTCTTATTCCTTTATAGGTACTTCAGCAGAGATCACTTTTATCGATTGAGAGGCAAAGAGCGTTTAACTAATAAAACGCATTTATTATTTTATAAGATTTTTCATCTAGTAAGGCCAAGTGGTCAGTGATTGTAAAGATAGAGGAAGGTGGATACCAAATAAAGTATAGAGGCATCCACCTTTTAAGCTAATAGACCGAGAGATAGAAGATGATGAAATTAACAGTAAAAATGAAGCCATTTTAATAAATACACTGTTGTGGACTGTTGGAGGTTAACTCAAGATGATTAAGCAAATATGTAAATTAAAATAACTAATAAGTAAACAAGAAGAGAATAATAGGCTATCACATTAAACGTTTAACAATTCAACAACTTGACAAGGCAGGAAAAATTGTGTCATGTTTGTGTTTTAGGTGGCAATTTCCCGCATGCAAAACATGACATGGGCTCTTGTACTATGTCACATTCCATTACAGGACATTGCCACCCAAAATGAAAATGGGATACAATTTTGCCCGCAGTTGAGGTGAGGGATGAGGAAACAATTGCAAACATTTTGTTTGTCACGTGCAAGCTAAACTTGAAAAAAAAGCAAAAACTAAAGAAAAAAATCTAGAGATAACTTTGAAAAAAGCACGAGAATACTCAATTGAAAAAAATGCCAAGATGATGTCACCTGCTATAGAATGGGTGGTTGTTTTCTTCAGTTAAGGGGTCCCGAAAGTTAAATATGGAATCCATCCAAAACATAATTATGATCTGTAAAGATGGACTAGCAGCATGATATATTTCTAAAGGGACTGTGCTTGAAGACTCTTCCTATTATTATTCGCCAGTTTCAACGTAGTTTATCCTTCAAAACCAATCAAAGATATTCCCCAATCACAATCATCCAATCCACCTTTTCTGTCCTGTTTACTTGGACAGTTGGAAAATAGCTCGAAGGATAATTCTTTATAGAGACAAAAAAAGTAACTACAGAACTCAATTGACGACATTGAAAAGTACTCAGGAACGCATTGGAGTGCTTCATGAGGCTGTGGAGCGACAATTTCTTGAGTATATCTAAATACCAAAACCGACGTGCGCCTCGAGCGTGTAGAGGTCTAAAATTTCTGTGAAACAATCATGATCGAGATGTCCTGAGATAGTAAGGAGGTATCGACCATTACCGGAAAAAGGTTTCCCGTCGCTTTCATTTCGATGATGGTTCAACCAGCCAATTCAAAAGCAATCTTCATTTAGGCGTTGAACCAGATTCGTTGACTCACGTATCTTAGCTCGTTTACCACTTCGCTATTTATATTGTCAGTTTTCTCAAAATAGAAAAAGAATAATCTCAAGAAAAATTCTTTCTTAGCTCTTTCTTCTGCTTGAAACCGGATATATAATGATAATAGGATATGCAGAAAATACAATGGACAATAAGGCACGTTAGGGTCTCTTTCACAAACGAAACAAGAAAATTTTCGCTGAACCGATTCCGGTCACCGATAAATACATGACAGTAAAAGTCCAATACAAGTACGCGGTATGGTACTCATAAATGAGGTGTTTCTCTTCTATTCCTTGCCACCTTCCTCATACAAACCAATACTTCCGTTTTATCAATTTCAAATCACCGAAAGTCAATTGAGCTTGTTAGTTCTGTGTTGAAAATGCAATCCATCAAAAAAGCTCTGCACACTATATCATCCAAAAATGAAGAGGTAGCTGACCATTTGAATTTCAATTCTACAAATAATTACGCCCACAATTCCAATAGCATGTTAGATCAACATAATCAAGCTAACAAAGTTGAAGCAAATGGAATCGAAAAACAGAATAATCTGAAGGGTATGATTTTATAAATTCAAAAATACTTAATTATTTTGTAATGTTGACAAAGATAATACTTCACCCATAAGATCTGCAACAGAGCCAAACCAAACCACAATTAACCGTCCCAACCCCGCAAAACAGCAATGACGTTAGTGGAGCATTAAAATCCCAACATGTGCTAGCTCGTAAGCAAATTCAAAAATAAGCTACATTGATGAAAAGTATTGATCATGAAATGTTGGCATTCTGTTTAATGCAGCTGTTACCAGGGAAACAGTCCAACATAAAGAAACTGAAGAAGTGCAACGTCAGCGCCAACATGATCATCATATGCATCACGTTCAACATCATGTTCAAGTGAGATCTTCAAAAAATAGTTCATTTCCATTTGCCAATGTAGTACTATTTTACCTAGCATTAATGGTCCTTGCAACATTCAATTTTTTTCTATAGCCTATACATGACAAAAACGTATTGGAAGAGGTTCATCATTCCCGAGTAGCTCCCAAGGTAACAGAACATATCTTCCACTTGCTTGACGAAATTACTAAAAGTTCATATCCAATTTCTTAATTTAGACTCACATTAATGAGCGTTTGAACAACTCGGCTGAGGAAGCCGCAGCTTTTGAATCATTAGGTGAAAATTTTCAAAATACAAAAATTCATAAAGAAAAGGAGCGAAAAGTAGTAGATTTGGGTGAAACCGTTCAAGACAAAACCATTCACCATATACATGATGTTGTCCAGCCTGTGATAGAAAAAAATACCGTTGAACGTGAAACCATCCATACTGTTGTGCCTATTCACCGTTCGTACAGTTTTCTTTCACATATTGACTCTACGTACCATAGCCATACTCTGTAAGTCTAACAGAAATAATCTACTTAGATACCACCCATGAAGCTCCAATTATCCATCAAACCGTGGTGCACCAACCTATCGATTTGGAGAATTATAAAAACAAAGGCGGTCAGTTGGATTCTACATTAACTCATCATGATGCTGCGGATAAGCTGCTACACGTCAAACCCAATGTACCCCCTTCAGTTTGAAATTTTTGGATATTCACAAAGACAAAAATGTGATTTTTTTTCTTCTCAAATTTTAAGTGCAGCACTGAATAGTATTGATATGTAAATTAGTAAAAAGCTTTATAATATAGTTGAAAAACCTCTTGAGTATGAAATATTGTATAAAAATGCTAAAATAATGATTGGTATTCCTTCCACATGATAATTCAATGAAATACTAAATCGAAGTACCCAGTTAGTGCTGAAATAGGCTGATGAAAAAGCTGACTTATGACAAAAATCAAATATTCCTACTACCTTGTTTTGCTACTTGCTAATTTTATATATTCCCTGTAAGGTTTGCTATTAGGTTAACTCTCACTTCATTTTTAATTTTTAACGTGTTCCAATTCTTCATTTTGATTAGCAATCTCGCTTTTAAGACATTAATTTACTTATTATGAATTTAGATGGTTGTGATTTTTTAAGTTGATTGCGTCTGAATGTTTCACTTAAGAGTTTTAGGCTCAATCAACAGAAAAACCTGGTTCAAAGAATAAAAAGATCTATAAGAAAGATAATTGATGAAGAATATAACCGCCACAACTATAAGAAGAAAAGAATAAGAGAGAGAAATAAGTAAGATAAAGATAAGACTCACCTGTCCAAAGGACAGGATTTAGAGAATAAGAATAGCAAGAGAGATGCATTGCAGCAAGAAGAGCATACTAAGATATAAAATAAGTACCTCGTTCAAAGAATAAAAAGATCTTAATAAGAAAGATAATTGATGAAGAATATAAACACCACAACTACAAGAAGAAAAGAATAAGAGAGAGAAATAAGTAAGATAGAGATAAGAGTCACCTGTCCAAAGGACAGGATTTAGAGAATAAGAATAACAAGAGAGATGCCAATTAAGTGTAAGAGGAATCTCTCTTTTATAGAGAACTATGGCGGTATGCATGTAAAACAACAGGTACGGAAGTTGAAGTATTCTAAGAATGACACAACATTTACGCTAATACACATGTTTAATTAACTAATGCTTAGTAAGGAAAATGAAAATAGTGAAACGGGAGTTAATGTCTTATTCCAATAAAGAGTTCCTATGAGACAACTCCAATTTTACTTTACATTCAAATGCTCCTCAATCTGTTTTACTTATAAAATTCCCCAATATGGGAGTTAGAATATTCCCTTTTGGATTTAATTTCTTATACTCTTGTTTATAATGATATCCATCCTCTCCTTATGCTTACATTTATCTTCTCGGGTTTTTTTAAAACCCAAGTTTGATCATACTTGTTGAAGTTTGTGTAAGGATTTATGGTATGGGCTGGGGAAATCAACAGAGACAGAAAGTTCATTTATTAAGAGCATAACCTAGTGAAGTAAAAGCCCCTTCAGAAATAAATAGTGGTTGAATTGATAGAGAAACAGGTAGCAAAAATAATCTATATAATAAAAAAGTTAACTCATTACTTGTGGTCTACATTTACGTGACCAGACTAGAGGGAGATGATAACTACAAGCACAGTGGCTAAAATATGGGGTATGAAATTACTTCAAGCTGCCATTAAATTAATTGTGAACAAGAAATGAAATACTCCAATTATTATCCTTTGTTTATTTGAAAATAAACAACACCAAGAGGAGAGTAGGAGGGGGACTTTCTAGCAAGTTCCCTTGTGTAACCTTGTTTGAGCCCAGCTTGGACATGGTTGTAAGATGGTTAAAAGATGGTTGAAAAATAATTTTTGCCTTTGTGTGTCTTTATGCACAACCAAGCACCAGAAAGAAAAAAGTTGGCACCTGCTAGCAGGTTCCCATCTTCATTTGGGGGGGGGGGGGCGGCACCCTTTTCAGGCTCCAACATTTTTTTCATGATGAAGCTCAAACTGGGTTCAGTAAGTGGATCAACGACTGGTGCAACAAGTGCTCAGTGATAGGACTTGCTAGCAAGCCCCCCCCTCCCAAATTTCCCCTGGTGCAAGTTACTTGGGGTGAGATGTTTTAAGGTTAGACTCAATTATGCCCTTGATTTTTGTGAAAAATCTGTCACTAGGAAAGTTTCCATTTAAATATAACAGCACTGAACCACTCGCTGGACTCCTGGATGCCTCTAAATCAATTCAGAACCATGGTTATTGCTTCTAGACATCCATAACTCCCTGATAGTTTGAATCCACTAGCTAACTTGGTTTTCCTATTATTTGTTACAAGCCCACCCAACTAGAAGCTTGAAGGAGCTTTAAACTAGTCTAGATACATGGTGTTTTGTAACGTGAATGGGGTTTAAATCTTAGAGCGATGAAAGAAAGTAATGTAAAGCTAATTGAGGTTAGGCTATGTGCCAAGTTATGAAACCTATTGAAACAAATTGAAAAATCAGCTACATGAGAGGCAATGGGAGATGGTGATAACAAGCTACTAAGATTGAACGGAATTTTATAGAATCGGTCTAGTTTTTTTGAGTACGAGCAAGGTGGGAGGAGTTCAGCGAAGAGAAAGGAGGTGTTTGAGATTGTCTATTGAGTTAGTAGAGCAGAGGGGGGACCTCCTCGGTTTTTAAATAGTATCTCAACCAAAACTGCTTGGTCAGTGAGCCAATTTTGATAATTTCTTTTACGTTCTCGTTCTAACTGGATGATCAATGGGTTTTCAGAAGGTGGACCACCGATTTTCCACATATTTTCCAACAGTTTGTAGAGAAGAATTTTACTCTCTTCAGAACTCCAAGACTCATCATCCTTACTTGTTAATTGCGCCATTAACTTATTGCTCCATTTATGGAGTGTATCTAAGTCTTTTCGAAGCTCAGTTTCCCTGATATAATCATGCCCCAGGTTCTGGGTCCGTGTAATTTGTATTCTTTCAACTCTCTGCATCGCAATATCTAAAGCATATTTTGTACATAATTCATTCAAAACTAGAAACCAATGATTTTTCTTGAATAAAATGAAATAGCGGCTTACATCCAATAATTGTCTCCGGTGGATAAAAAAGGGGATCGACTTTAAAAAATGGACCGATTTAGCGTATTGTCTTATTTGTTCAAGGCCAGATTTCAGGTTTTCTTTTCAATACTCACACAATTTGTATCTCCAGCTGAGTGTCTCGAGTGTTGCAAATGTAAGATTTCTCATTTTGGTTGTCCCTTGATCTAAAAAGCTTGTTAAATTTTCTATCAAAGCTACAATCCATGGAGCCCTATCAGGTGGAACGAACTCTGAAGTAATTGCCCATACATTAACATTTAGCACTCGACGAAATGTTGCCGCATCAGAGTTCGGGTGAGCATTCTTGAAGTAATCCAGGTAGTTAAGCCAGTCCGTAAGTGCACCTTCCCTACACTTTGGTTTCTTCCAATCACTAATGAACATTTTGATTATGGAATTCATTCCTTCCATTTTCAAGTACGATTTGTCATCTACTGTTTTAATATCGACTAGAAATTTTTATCTTCTTCAATCATTTAAGCGCACAATTAGAGATATCTTATAACTTACATATTCTCAGTTCTCTGCGAGCGTCTCCAACTGTTAAAGAATGTTTGATCATTAATAAATATATACTATCTGTAAAATTCATTCCTAGAAACATAATGACAATTTACGCCTTTTAAATGCCGATCGAAGCTCTAAAATTAACGAATTCTCGACATGGTCTGCCAAGACTCTCCATCTCCTCGCAAAAAAATCAACCAACTCCGGCCTATATTGAAACGCTCCATCATAATCACTCGATGATTCAGATGCCTTTTTTCTAGACTTATCAGTCCGCATTTGCAACAACTTTCTCAAAATTTTTATATTTTTACTCGGTGCCTGTGTGGTAATTTGGTTTAAAATTTCAGCATAACTCCAAGCCTTATGATTTGTCGACACTGTTTGATGTTCACTTTGCGCGAGAAGAGAGTTTTTTAGGCCTAATGGAAATTTTTCTTTCGAGAGATTTTGGATCCCGTAATTTCCATCTGAAGATTCTGGTGGACTGATGTTCGTTTGTTTTAAGAAAATTGAATTATCCGGCCTTTCGTCTCTCAAAGTTTGAAAGCTTTGCGCAACTGGGAAATTTTTTGAGCTACTAGCTTGTTCAGAATTCAAAGCAAGTGAATTGGATCGGCCTATCGAATCCACTGGACTAATGGCATTTTCAAATGGAAAAACTGGAATATGCTCGGTTGTATAATGTCCTAATAATGGGAGGGTTTCTTGGTTCCACAAATTTGTAGAATCTTCTGCCAGTCTACCAGTGTGGTCATCCATTAAATTTTTTGGATAAAAGGAATTTTTATCTTGCCAAACTGGAATATGTTGATTGGTTGTATGATGTATTGATGGGACGGTCTCTAGGTCCCACAAGTTTGTAAAATCTTCCGCGAAACTACCACTGTAATCACCCATCAAATTTATTGGGCTATTGGCGGTTTCAACTTGCAAAAATGGAATATTTTGTTCGGTTGTATGTCTTAATGGGAGAGTTTCTTGCTCCCACAAACTTGTAAAATCATCTGCCAAATTATCATTGTATTCACTCATCGGGACCCAATACTCGTAGTTGCCTCCAAAATCACTGAAAATTTCATCTCCCAAGACACTTAAACCTAGAGAAACAATACAGCTTATAAACTCGGCAGTACTTCACTTTTTGGATAGTTCACAACCATGGGACCATACTGACCTGTAGAATCTGTTGAACTACCAGCTTGTGAGAAAGCCGAAGCCAGATGGTAAGGAAAATTTTTAGAGCCACTCAAAGTACCATCTCTTTGGCCACTAAAGTCTGAAATAGCAATGATGGGGCTTAAAATTAGTTGGAATCTGATTTGTCTGAGAATGATACCCCATATTTTACCTGCAAAATTAGTTAAGCTAGCATCATGTTGAGTAGCCAAAGCTGAATAACCGTGATAATCATTAAATTTACTGAAGCTACCCTCTCCATGATCACTAAGAGCTAAAAAAATAAGTATAACCTGCGAAATCGGTATGGCTCCACTTTCATGTTCTCTCAAAGCTAAAAACTGAGGCTTACGTGCAAAGTTAATTGGATGACCAGCTGAATCTGAATGCTCAACTCCTTAACCAGTAAGAGTAAAATTAGCAATAGCTTCCCAAATCTGTAGGGCTGCATATTTATTGATTATTAAAAACTATAAATTTACACATACTTGTAAAATCAATGGAGCTTCCAGCGCTGCCGCCATGTAAGGCTCCAAAATTTGAAGAGCCCCCTACTTGGCCAGTGGAAGTTGGAAATCCCCAATCAACTTTGACCCTCTGTGAGCGATCAGTAAGTTCGCTAGGTATCAGAAGAGGATAAAGGCGTTTTTCGTGACATTGCACCTTCACAGAGGCAATGATCAGGTAGACATAAATTGAACTTAAATTCATTAGACTAAAACTTTTTAAAGTAAAAAAGAAATAACTTTCAACAGTCAGGTAAGAGCCTGAGTACTTTAGTTGTTTACACTGTCAGCACAAGATTGATATACTCATTCAAATTTTATGGGGGCGTCAGAATTACAGACTCTGGCACGCGTATACTAGTTTAACCAAACACGGGAGGTAGTGAGGAAAAAAGAAACGCGCTATATTCTTCCCAAGTCTTCACCATCAACATGTAAAAGAGACTAAAATACAGAAATGATAAACGCAACAAAAGTCAATATTTTTTACCTAAGTGAAAAGTCGGTTATGGGTCATTTTCATTTCTTCGAGAAGGATCGGAGATCCACAGACTTGGGACCACTAAGACTACAAACACCACAAAACGAAGCAAGACAGAATACAAAACAACCTTAGGCCTCATTGCACAACTTTTATGGCTTGAAACATTCCATTCCTTGGGAGCAAGTGGTATGACTACGACCTGATTAGTCACGAGTTCAAAAGACTAGTCTCTAGTAGATTTTAGTTTTTTAACCCGGAGGAGTTACACAGCATATACACATCAAAATAGGTTTTAAGAAATAAAAAAATGTAACGTCATGTGTTGAAATTTTTATTTTCGTATGTTGTGGTTCCAAGTTCCTTTGCTATAGCCTTGTCTTTAATTTGAAGATGAGCCATATTGATTTCAAATCTTATATTATTGCCCCATTGATTTACTAATACTATATCTCCGCTACATCTTCATTTGAAATTTTTGTAAGTGTCAAAGTTAGAATTATTATCTTAACCTACTAACACCTTCACTGCTATTAAAGTATGTGACTACAAGTTATATCTATCTCTACTGACTAGTTTATATACACTTCTTTCTCTGAGTTCTGATCAAACTAATCATTTATTGGTTCCGAGTGGCCTTTTACTTCACCTGATCATGTTCCTCCTAGAATGACTGGGCAACTTATTAATTTTCCGTAGCGATTAAATCTCAACATCATGACCGTGTATTTTTAATTCTACCATGAATTTAGCACTTGTCAAAATTGATTTTCTTATTTATATTCAGCTTTAGTATCTTTCTCCCACGTTCAAGCTGATGTCATCGTTAGCCTCCTATCACTTTTTTTCTCTATAGAAGTTAGCGTTTGGTTCATATTAATTTTTTGTCATCATCAAAGTTGGCGTTATTAAATTAGTAGCTAGTTAAAATGAAAAAAAACTAAAATTTAAAAATTAGTTACAAGGATTAAACTAAAAACGGAAGACTGAAAGATCATATCCTAGAATAAAGTAAATTTTTGAATGTCGGTAGCTCTTCCTTTTCTTTTTCGTGAGCCGGATTAAATCCCCTCAGTTTTAAAAACTGAACTAGTTATTTCTGGTGCGATTGAATAACTTAAACAATGTCTTCAAATATTGCACAAGTGAGATCACCGTATATAATTATTCACGGTAGCATATATCCTTGTGCTAATATATGCCAAAATGATCGCTAATGATCATTTCTGATCGTCTAATGATGTTAATAAATCCCTCTCCCTCTCTATCTTCATTGTTCTACAGAAAAAGCTGCTCGTCCAAACATAACCCTGCAGGTTTTATTCTAAGTGCCACCGCTAAAGAATCTGGAAGCAAAATTGGAAAAAAAAAATGGCACTTATTGATCACTATAATCCGAAGAGAATGGCGAAAAGGGAAAAGATTTTCTTTTCTTTTTTCTTGGAGATTCTCTAACTGACCAGAACCTTGTTGCATGAGACGTAGAAAACACTTATTGTTGATATTACAACTGGAAAGGTTAACTAAATGCAATCTTGAATTAAGGCTTCATTATTTACGAAGAGCTAAATCTGCTTTTTAGTAAAACATTTTGATCATTTCCCTAGCCTGATTACATTAATTTATAAGTCACGGGTTGTTGTATTTTATTAATTCCATGATTGGTTTTACTAATTTTGTCACCGCCATTTTGAGTTATTTATTCATTTGAATATTAAAAGCTTGGCTAATTCACCGAATCATTTACTCTTGTCTACTATCATCGAAAATTTGGAAAAAAAAAATTTTATTACTTTTTTTTGTGAAGGGAGCCTTAATTTATTTTTCATCCTTGCATCTATACTACCCTATGATATGATGGTTAGCGGTACCAATATATTTAAATGTATGCCACGTTCTATGGGCCCCATTTCATCAATGAGTCAATAATATTACAGGTATCAGAATTCGTAATGATATTCCAATTTTGAATTTTGAGACAGACCAAAAAAAGAAAAAAAAAGAATCATGAGACCTATTTCTACTGGCTTAAGTCTTGAAATGGAAGCTTAGTGAATTCCTACCTTTTTGTTCTCACATGGACGATCAATTTGACTATTTAATTTATAATACGGGGTCTCAAACATGAAAAATATAGAAATGAATTGTATACATTTCTAGTTACAAAATTATATGAATCCCCTCCATGTTAAGCTATCAAAAGAGCGAGTTTTAAGAGTAAAAAATGATAATTGAAATTTTATTAAATATTTATTTGATTAAGAATAGTATTTTTTTTACTGTCTTATTTGCCATGCTTGAGACCTCCTAATATATTTATTTAAATTTTTCGGGATTGATTTTTTTTAAACTTTGGATTTAAAAAATTGTTCACAAAAACATTAATCATGATATCTTTTTTTGAAAATGAGAAATTTTAATATTTATCAATTGAGTAGTTAAAGAGAAAGCTATACAGTATACTTCTATACATGACTTCCTTCTTTTTCTTAACTTCCAAATTTATTTAAAGTTATATACTACTTTTCTATTAGTCTAAACCTAATCTAACAATATCATTGTCAATAAATATAAGTGGGGAAACAGACACGTGCTTCTTCATTAATTATTTACCTTGTTATTTATTTTTTATTAATTGTTATCTATTCATTTATGCCTTTCCTCTTGTTCACTCCTCAATATTTTTTCTCTGTGTGTCTAGTCATCCTTTCCATCCTATTGTTCTTAAGTCCCGCTTACTTGTAAACCTTTATTATCAGGTAACTATTCATTGTACTCTGCGTGTCCAGAAAATTTCTCTTTCTTATTGTCCTTGAGTTCCACTCACCTGTAATTTTTTATTAACAATAAAATTGAAATTTTTCACAAAATAAAGGAGCTTAAATTTATTGTGTTGATGTTTAAAGTTGGGGAAGCGATCTCAAAGTTTCCTGATGAGGATTTGAAAAAAAAAAATCAAAACAAAAACAAAAAAAACAAAGCCAAAAATAAGAAAAAAATTCGAAAAAAATAAAATAACAGGGAATTCTCCAGGTGTTTTAATGATTTTTTTTATCATTTATTTGAGAGACTTTTTTATTTTTTTATTTATTTTATTTTATTTTTCACAGGACCTCAGCAAGAGATTTTATGAATGTTGAAACATTACCTACTAGGAAAAAAAATCTGGAGGGTTTATATTATCCTTTATTCCTACAATCACCACAAAAATCCTAGGCGCCTGCTAGCCTGTGCCAATCCCTCAATCTATTTGTGACTCAATAAGAGCTTAAGTTTGATTCCAGGAGAGCCGTAATTTTTAGTTTTCTGCACAAATCCTTCTCAGAAGAGTTACAATTGAGCTAAAACCAAATAAAATCATTGATAGATCTTGGTACCTGCTATCAGAAACCCACAATGTTTTTCTGGTGAGTATTGTGATATTTTACAAAAATAATTATTATAATAACAAAAGTAGAAATCATAATAAATTCAAAAACTGGATGTATTCAGTTAAATTATTGAGTTTTATTTTACATCTAAGTGCCAGATTTTTACACTGCGCAATGTTCAGTGCCATGAAACCCATTGGATATTCCCATGACATATCACTTCACTTATAGGCTTATAATCTCTTCTTTGATTACCATGTGCTACTCACCAAAACTTACTCAATTTGTATGTATTTCCTGCTCTCCTTAGCGAGTTAATAATGGTGTAGCTTTACCCACTTAATATGCAGCTTATATCTAACTCAACAATGTTGCATAAAAGCCACTTTTTTTTTCAGAAGCCAAAGTTTTCTAGAAAAGCCTCACAAAACCATTCTAACATAAATATTGACCCCTCCAATATATATATTCATTGTTTCAAGATATTTAATTGCCAAATTTTCTTCCCTTGCTACCATCATATACTATGAGTCAAAACTCTTCCCTAGTCTGTGCATCATCTAGTACTAGCCCACAAATTACTTTAATACTAAAATAGTGAAATCATCAATTTTTAATATCAAGTAAAAAAAAAGAAAAAAAGAAAAATCACAATGGCAACAGTAATTTTTGCTTTATTTCTAGAATTTTTACAGATTTTACCACACAAACAACTAACTAAAACATTCTAATGGGTTTCAATCCTTAAAATCTTTTCTAATTTTCACCAAACACAGTTTTGATCCTGTGAAAGACTGGTGCACTGAATGTAAATAAGACAATTTATTATAAAATGATTTCTAAAGAAAAAATTCACAGGAGCCTATTATTTCCATCAATTTACTTCATTTTGCCTCTATTTATTGTCCTAGATCCTCAGTAACTTATAGAGATAACTTGGGTCACACACAATATTCAAAAAAATCAAAGCCTTGAGCCAAAAGTGTCCTTCACTAGAATTATTTGCCAGTCATTTAGAAGTATAGGTTGTGCTCAGTGGTCCTAATGGATGTAAATGTTTTGGAATGTAAGTAATTTATCTATTTAACTCTCAATATACTAATACTAACTTTAATATTCAAATTTAATGTGTAAAAAATTCAAATCAAATCTATTTACTTGAATAAAAAAAATTGAATCAATATGTAAAACTTCAATTTTTTAAATAATGAAAAAAAAATGTAATTTCAAGTAAGTAGGGATGAGTAAAAAAAAATTCAAGGCTTTTATATAGCCAAGGAACACTGAGTATGCAATAAAAGTGTACTTACAAAAAAGTTGATGAATAAAAGAAAATAATCAAAAAAGGGAAATTTAACACAGGCAAAACTATTAAAAAGGGAATATATGGGTCCAACAATCCCTTTTTAATTTAAATTAAATAGTTAAATTTTTTAAGATATCAAAAAAATACATGAAAAAAAATTAAGGAAATATTTACATGGAAGCATTGAGACCCTTAATTGAGAGTAAAACAGGGATTTTTTCAACTAGTCTTGGGATGTTATGAAACATTTAAAAGTCAAAGAAGTGCTTTAATACATCTTTATTTTAATGTTTGTATATTATTATAATAATAAAATTATTTATTTTAACTAAATTTTAGTAAAAAAAATGTATATAGTATTATTATGCAAATAATTCTTTGAATTATATTTATTCTCAGGTTCCATACAATTTACTAAGCTCTTGGTACACCCTGACTTACAATTAATGAATAATTTTTACAATATTTGTGCTACAGATGGAAGAGAAATGCACTTTTTATTTAATATCTGTCTCAATTATTGTATGGGTTTGTGTATAATTAAGAGTATTTTTTGCATAGAAAAAATTATTTACAGAAATAATAGTTCTCACCCTGATTTACTGTTGAGAGCTCAGCACAGTCAAGGCAGAAACAGGGAAGAAGAGAGATTAAAAACTTTTTCAAAGAAGGAAGAATAAATAAAGGCACTGTGAGATCAAATCTTTACACTAATTTAAGGACCCTAATTTTTGGGCTTGACAAGTTGTTGGTGGATTTTGGTGAGTTAGATTGAAATGAGGTATTTTTTCATGATATTTTTATTAACATAGCTGTATGATTGTACACTCTCTTAATATCCTTCATTTAGAATATAAATTTATTGATTCTGAAAATGAATTTTGTTTTTCAATCCTGAAGAATTTCTAATTTTTTTTTTCAATAATTTGATTCTTTTCAGGTTAGATTCTTCATTACCTCCATTTCATTCCATTAAATGTATGTATATATCAAATTAGATGATCAAAAATACCAATGAAAAATGAATTCGATTGAAAAGGCCTGTAGTTCTCTATTCTACTTCAAAAAACATACTTGAATAACCTAAAAATTGAGTCAAAAATCTTCTATCTATAGCTACTTCAGGTTGATGCTTTTGTATGAAGGCATTAAAGCTTCCATGTCCTTAATATATTTTTTAATTTTTAAATTAATTATCAAATTTATGATCTTTCTATATTATTTGTCAAAGTGGGGTTCATTAAGACTCACTTTTACCACAGCTAGAAATTCATGAAATATACCTAGATTAAATCCCAAAAATACTCAGTTTATTAATTTTTTTTTTGACTGGATCATTTTTTCAATAATTCTTTTGAAAAATGGAATTAAATTTATAGCTATTTTTTTAGTCAGTTTTTAGTCTGTAACCAAATTTCTCACTTTTTTATTTCAGGCTTTTACTTTACACTATGAGGATTATTGCTCCCTATGTATTTAAACGGATGTGAAAGTGCATCTTTAAATGTGTATGAACTGAGCTGTTAGCTTAGTGACAGCCTGAATTTCACAAATAATAAGTAAATGCACATTTTAGTGTGCTGTACAAATTCCAAGTGTATGAATATAGATAAAGTATATGAAAATTGTAGCTCAGATTTTTAATTTAAGTTGAGAAGCAACATATTTTTTCCACCTCATGGAACTCATTTATTTACCATTTATCTCAAACTAATAGTTATATTTCATTTCAAACATGTCTTATGGCTACACAGTATATGAAGAGTCTAAATATAACAGTAACTTTTCTTATTTCTTGTTTTATTGTAAAAATTCTTTTTATATTTTAATTACTTTTCATTTCTCTGGTATCAATGAGTTGGCACTCCACAGGCATCAAATATAGATATAATTATTTTTGGCAAAGAGGCTATGATATTCTCCAAAATGGGTTCCAGGAGGTCAAACCAAGCTAAAAATAAGGTTTTCAACATTTCTTCTTCATTTTTTGGGCTGTACTACTTATTAAACTGTTCTTCATTACTTTCCATAGATATATTGTGTTCAAATTAGGTGATTGGGCTAGACACTTAATTTTCTTCAGCTTTACAATATCACAGAGCACATGAGTTTTTTTAATGTGTGAATAGGGGAATATTCCTCTAGGAGGAGAAAATTTTGATGTGGTAATTCAATTCCAAAAAGGCTATGAGAGTTAAATGTTAAAAAAAATCAAAAATTGTTTTTGAAGTTTTAAATTCAGAAAGGAGAATTATTAGGGGTACTTTGGTAGTATTGTAGAAGACTCTAAGAAATGTGATTTACAATTGAACACTTTGAAAGGTGGTTTTAAGACATTTGGTATTATATTTTTAATCCTTTTTTGACCAAAATAGTTTTAATTGAAATGGTTCACCAACTATGAGTGATGACTCATCAGTCCATATTACCCTTTTCCAATTCTAAAAATTCCAGTGGAGGTTTTGAAAGAAAAATTAAAGTTTTTTGATTCAATTTTTGATACCAAAAAAAGGCTTTTAGCCATAATTTTCTTCCAAAGGCCCAAATGATGGGTAAAATCACAGATTGTACAAGGAGATAGGTTTTTTGTGATTTAGGTAGATATTTAAGTAGTTTTTGCATCCCTTTTTGTATTGATTAATATTTCTAATTGCCTCATATCATGGACAATTGTTTTCCATAGGAATTTACTATGAACTGTAGTCTTGATGGTACCCCAGGAAAAAATAAGATTCAAGAATTGAATGACCAGTGGATCATGGAAGGGTGAGGTGACAAGAATAAAGTATTTTTTGCAACCTGAAATTAAAATTTTAAAAATTATTCGTTTCATCTCTTCACAGAACTTTAATTTTAGGATTATTAAAATAGACATCATACACCACACAATATGGGGGGTGGACTTGCTAGCAAGTCCACAACCTGGACCCAAACTCACCACAAATTGAACACACATTGAGCTATTGATAAAGGAACCATACAATCAGGAATGAACACCACTCAGCAGAACAGTTTTAGGTGGGTGTTCAAGTAGAGTTCAGTTTGGGTTCAGTATGAGTTCAGTCTGGGTTCCATCTGAGTTCCATCTCAGTTCAGGTTGAGGACTTGCTAGCAAGTCCACCCCCTATATTGTGTAGTGATATAATGAAAAAATATCCTAATTAATTTATAAAAATGCTTATGAAGTGAGAAAAAAAAAGTAGTGGAGAGGAATAAAATAAATAGGGGAAAAAGGAATCAAATCTGAAAATTTGGGGTAATTATGATAGCATGGCGGTATCAAAGAAGGAAAAATGGAAATTGAAAAAAACAAGTATATGGTGGAAAAAAATATGTTTCTTCACACTCTATGTGCAATACATACATCTTATTTTTAATTTATGAACAATAAAGTTTATTTTAATATTTGATATGTGTAATAATGCATGTTTTAAGTTTTAATTTAAGGATTCTGTATATTACTAACTGGAACAAGTTTACTCAAGAAAAGAAGAAATAAATTTTTTTAAGTAATAACACATATATGTACCATTTCAGCTACATATAATTCTAGAAAGATTGTGGCTTTCTTTCCTCTTATCTGTTATAATATTAGCTCAACATTTTAGATGCTCCTTCAGATTATTGTTTAACTTTTACTGTAACTATTTTATACTTATTCAAATACATATAGAAACTTATAAAAATGTATTCATACATATATATATATATATACCTATATCTAAATTTTAACATAAAACATATTGTTGAGTTATGCACCATCATTTATCCCTAATCTACATTAATCAAAAAATTGATGATGATTGAAGAGTATAAATTATTTTGTTACTCTTTATTTGAAAACTGTTTTTTGTTGCTCAATAATCATTATAAGCCTGAAATATTTTCATCCACCATGTTTATTTTATTTTCAAGTCATGTTGTAGACAATCCTATAGTACTAGCTATAGGCCTTGACCAAGGGAGTTGGAGAAAAAAACCAGAGAGAAAATCCCCTGTCCCTTTAAAAAAATATGAGTGAGATTTACCTGCTACAGTAAATTGGTTCCTGTTGTTAAAAGCCCCTTTTCCAATACACTTGACTGCCTGATCAGCCAAGAAAGTAGTCTCCAGACAGACTACCACACCAAAGAACTGAAATGTAGACCAATATCCACACCAGAGAAAGCAATGAAACTTGATGTAGGTTGCAAATCCACACCAGAGACAGCAATAATACTTGATATAGCTTGCAAGACTACACCAGAGAAAACAGTTGCCAAAGTTGAGTTAAATGAAGAACTAACCTTGCAACAAACACAGCCAATTGTGGCAAAAAAACAGTGAAAACTGAGTGAGGAACAAGGATATCACCTCCAGATGGTTGCATGATAATTAAGGTTACCCCAAACTGTCTTATTCACTATATACACACAGACAACTATCTAAGAGCCCATGCACACCAACAAATTTGTCGTTTCTGAGTGCCAAATTGCATAAAACCCCTCTAGAAACGCTTCCCAGCCTTCTAGTACTGAGGCAGGTGGTCTTCCCGACTGAAGCCGCAGGACCGCCCTGAAGCCAGAAAACCACCAAAAACACCCAAAATACTTAGAAAAATAAACTAAGACTACTAAAACCTTTAAAACACATAATTAAGCTACAAAAACATTGTGACATGAAACGTAGAGAAAAATTATCCCATTCTAATGGTACTAAGCACTTAACCCTAAGACTTAAGGTTAGCCTGTAAAAGGCAAAAAAAAAATTAAATAGCTATCTTTTGAAATGAAAAATGAGAAATAATCCCTCAAATACTTAGAATATGAAAAATGTCATCAAGACATAAAATATAGATAAAAACCAGGGCTATCCAATGGTAATACCCACATCCCCGCAGTCCCAATATTTGTCGAATAATTCCAGAAAAACACCCAATTATTAAACAATGCCATTTAAGACATATCAAAACAACACCAAACAGACCAACAAAGGGCTCTGCCAATGTTGGAAGACCACATCCTCCCTCCAATAGAGAATGTCCACATTCTCCTTCATCACAACTACCATGTTCAGCATCCTCTCCAAATCTGCTACTGACATGGGTTCTTGCCAATACTGCATTGAGAACAATCTCATCTGTACCATAACACCTCCAGCTCATCCCTACAGAACCTCCTGTGATGCCTGTCACTCTAGGAAGAAGACTTGTTTCAGACCTGGTCCATTGTCCTCTTCAACATCTTCTTCTCCTCCACAACCTGATCCACCTTCCACCAGCACCAAAAGATCCAGACCATCCATCCTGATCCCCAAACTGGTCAACAAATTACACCCTTCAAAAAAGAGTGCCAACCCTGCTACAAATGCTAGATCTTCTATCCCTGGTCCTTCTAATGGTAAGCTCAATACTTCTTCATACTGAAACTCAATCTGACTAATTTCCAGTTCATTCTAATCCAGACAGTGATGATGAAAATGTGGGAACCCTTGAAGAACCCCCACCTAATCCATTTCCAACTATCAAAAACAACTTCCAACAACATTCTTCTAAACAGAAGCATCTTATCCTAGATTACTTCCAATCCACTCCTGCCAAGAACCCACAGGACCTTGGAAAAAAGAAAAACCTCATCCACCAGTTCAAAGCCAATGCTGAACATTTTGTTACATCTCTTGATTCTTTTCTGTAATTACTTCTTGCCCAAAAATCTTGATTTATAAATAAAAATAAATAAAAAACTCCTCATTTTAAAGTATTGGGGGACTAATCCTCAGTTTTAAGTCTTGGGGGACTAACAGCCCTCATTTTATAGTCTTGGGGGAGTCAAAAAACCCCCAGTTTATAGTCTTGGGGGACTCAAAACCTGAATCAAAAAGACAGAACCAGAGATAAAAACATTAAAGACCAAATAAAAAAACTATCATTCTGGGGTAACTGTTCTACAGAGCAGCCAGCTCATCAGTTACCCCCACACTTGCCTTAACAAAATTCAGAGACTCCCCCTTGGATGCTCTCTGCCAGAATCACACCAAATCCACATTATCAGTTTATAGTCCTGAAGGACTCAACCAACAACCATCCTCAGCTTATAGTCTTGGGGGACTGTACCATTTCTCAGTTTAAAGTCTTGATGGACTGCCAGTGTTCAGTTTAAAGTCTTGACGGACTAAAACCCATTTTTCATATAAGGGCAGAGCCACCTCCATGCACAGTGCCCCACAGCCAACCTGCTGAACTTCCATTCTTCCTTCATTATCTACACATCACTGACAAAATTTTCATTCATCTCTTTTCTCTTCATTGTTTTTCCTTCACAGATCATGGCTGAATCTCCAGACTTTGACCCATTGGACCTTCCCTGTTTCACTGCTCCAAAGGACTTTGCTTGTAAACAGTGCATCCACATGTGCAGGCCTTGTACCTTCACTCTTCCTACTCCTCAAGCCAAATTGTATAACAGAGCCTGTGATTCTTGCAACTCTAAAAAGAAAAGATGTGACAGAGACCCCAACTATCCAATACCTCTGCCTTCACCTTCACACAAATATATTTCCAGATCTCCTACCAGGTCACCAGAAGTTGGGCCTGCTTCTTCTTCTTTATCTTCTGCTCCTTCCAGAAGATCACG
Organism: Hemileia vastatrix; assembly: GCA_030280995.1. NCBI lineage: Eukaryota > Fungi > Basidiomycota > Pucciniomycetes > Pucciniales > Zaghouaniaceae > Hemileia > Hemileia vastatrix. The sequence continues at coordinate 2,570,872 of JASXTE010000008.1, read as the reverse complement.
TTGTTCTATTCCCAAATCACTCCCTAAAAGACCTGCTTTTATCTAAGCAAATTTGGCCAAATCAGCTTCAAAATCAGCTCCCAGGATGCTAAATTGTGTCCAGGCGGCCCACCCGCCTTGCCAGAAAGCAAAAATCAGGCTCAAAACTCCCTAATTCAGCCAGATAACAGCCAAAATACACCATTCAACACCAACAACTCTACGCAACCACCTCCTAGTGCTCCCAGAGCAATGTGTACACACTAAACTTCTTCTGCAGACATCCCCAAAAATTCCAAAAACTCTAGAAAACCTGCCAGAGGACCTTCTGAAAACACCAGAGCACGCAACGCCGCTTCCAAACAAAAATCTCTGGTTACTTTAAGAAGAACTAACTACACCTATCCTCTGGCCGCCAATTATTCCTCTGATGATTCCCTTTCTTCTAGATCTTCATCCATCAAATCACAATCAGCTTCCAGGTCACCTTCTCCTGATCCTTCATTCAACAACCCTGGTTCTCCACCACCAGTGTCCAACCCAACTGGGCCAAGCAATAATAATATCCACAACAACAATAGCAGCCCTACCGCTCCAACCAGGCCACAGGAATGCCATTCTTCTCCATCATCTTTTCAACACCATTTAGAGAATGATCATGAGAATCCATACCTCTATCTGGTTGATCCTCCTTCAACATCCATTCAGCTTTCATCAACAGCTCAAATCCTGGCCACTTACAAATTTGATGAGCTTCCAATCTTTAAGTACCAAATTAATAAATCCAATTTCTTTAACAGAGACCAATTACTGATCTAATTCTTCTGGGTAGTTGGAACCCCACCTCTTGAAACTACAATTTGGATTAGCCAACCTCTAGAAACTACCTTAACGCTGGATTATTCTGACATGAAACAACACCTAAGAATGATGTGTTCAAACATGCTTAAGGCCTTTGCCCTCCACGGTCTGTTGAATGACTTTGAAAAGAATCTGAGAAAACAGCTCCTTGAAGACCACTGAAAGATGTCTAGAATAATCAAGCACACCTTACAACACTCAATCCCCACTTCTTCCACTTCTTCCCAAAAATTACCTTCCACTCCAGTACCTGAACATTACAATCCATATACTCTTTCCAGCTGCCTAAACCACAAAGAACACAGTTCTTCTTCCAATCCTAAAAAAAAGCAAAAACGCCACCATAATCCAGACCAACCGCCGAAGGATTCTTCTTCCAGACATTAAAAATAAACAAGAGAGAAATTAATAAATTAATAAAAAGAGAGAACAATAATAATTAACTGAAATATATATATATATAAAATTTGTTTTATTTTTATTTTTATTTTATTTATTTATTTATATTTATTTATTTAATTTTTTAATTTTTAATTTAATTTAATTTATTTACTTTATTTTATTTTATTTTATTTATTTTTTATTTTTATTTTTATTTTATTTTTATTTTTATTTATTTTTTATTTTTATTTTAAACTACTAACATACTTAAAAAAACTTGAAAATAAATAACAAAATTAACCAAAAATATGAGAGTTGAAAAATTAAAATGAAATGAATAATAATAATAACATGAGACAAATAATAGTTACTAATGGTATCCCCCAGCCAATTGATGAGCTGATCCCCTGATACCTTACCCACATCCAGGTGCACCTTGATGTGGATACACTGTTAAATAAATTTTAAATGAATTGAAATAAAAAATAAAGACAAAATAATTAGAAATTGAGAGAATAATAAGAGAAAGAAAGAAAATAGCATTGCCCAGCCAATTGATGAGCCTTTCCCAACCAATGCTTTTCCACATCCAGGTGACCCTGATGTGGTAACAACATATAATATAATTTTGTGATTTTTCCCTCTTTATATCCTAATAACTCCCATAAAAAAATTAAAAGAAAAAAAGAGAAAAAAGAAAATAATCTAAAACTACTATCTAAATATAGACAAAAAAATTTAAGAAAAGAAAACAAAAAAATCCAGCTCCATAGAAAGTCCAGTCCAATGAAATGATCACTGGGTGGGCTCCCTCCAATAAGTAAAAATGATGGGAGACCACCAGTGATCCCCCACCAAACCAAATAGACAAAAGAAGCCTGTCCCAAGCCAGTAAGCCAGTTTAAGGTCATAGTGGACTTGAAACCTGAATAGAAAAACCCAGAACTAGGATTCAACTAGAACAAACAAAATACTTGAAACAGACATTCTGGGGTAACTGTTCTACAGAGCAGCCAGCTCATCAGTTACCCCCACACTTGCCAAAATAAAATCTAGAAGCCCCCCCTGGGTGCCTTCTAACAAAAACACAAAATCCAACACATTAAACCAAAACCAATAAGCATGAAGAGTCCGGCACTTGAAGACCAAAAGAACTTTCAGTTTAAAGTCATAGAGGACTTAAACCTGTAAAGAAAAACCAATACTAGGGTTCAACCAAATTCAGAGAAGGGGTTGGAAACAGACAATCTGGGGTAACTGTTGATAGAGCAGCAAGCCCATCAGTCACCCCCATACTTTCCAAAATAAAATCTAGAAGCCCCACCCATGGGTACCTTCTAACAAAAAGTTTCCAACAAAACAGATGAACAGCATCACCAAAATCCAAAATTAAAGAATGGTCCATAGTTTATCCTCATTGTGGAGTCAATCTTCTTCAATTTTTGTGCCTCTAGGGTAAAATCTCCTCACCTGATCTGCAGCCACTCTCTTCTTTAATACTGCGCCATCTAACTCCTCCAAAACATAAGAACCTCCAGACACCTGAGATCTGACTCTGTAAGGTCCATTCCATCTGTCAGAAAACATCTTTCACCACTGACTTTCCAAACTTCTATTATACACCAAAACCAAACAACCAGGTTTCAAGGGATTCCTGAGTCTATGAGCCAACTTCTTGTCCCAGTATCTGACTGATTGATTTCTTATCTTCATCATTCTAGAGTATGCCTTATCTTGACATTCCTCTCTACATTCCAACTGTTGCATCCTGGCACAGAGAAAATCTTCTGTTGAGCATATATCATCCCAATTGATTCCAAGATAAGAGACAGCTTCCAAATCCACCGGTAGAACAGCTTTCTTCCCAAAAAATAATTCATAAGGGGAATAGCCAGTTGCCTTTTTTACAGTGACCCTATCAGCAAATAACACAAAGTGTAAATAATGCCTCCATTTTTCAGCACTATCTCCACACATTTTCACCAAAGCATTTTTGATAACTTGATGGCCTCTTTAAACCATGCCTTCAGCTTCAGGGTAATAAGGTGTAGCCACCCTGACTTTAGAACCAATACTTGCCACAGCTTCTTTGAATTCAGCTCCAAACTCTGGCTCACCATCAACAGTCACCAACTTCATCAATACATACCTAAATACCCATTTCTTCTTCAAAAACTCTGCTAAATTTTTTGCAGTCAAATTAACCAGAGGCACAGCCTTAACCCAACCAGACAAATCATCCCTAGCAACAATCAAGTATTTATACCTTTCCCTCTTTGATATGGACAGCATCCAAGCTGACTCTTCCAAACACAGTTGTTTCATCATTAGCATGGCCAACCTCTTTAGGTTTCAAGTGACTTCTTCTTTGACATTCTTCACAAGATTGAACCCAACCCTGCACAGCCAACTTCATACCTGGCCACCAAAATATATCTGCTACTCTTCAATAAGTCTCCCCAAAGCCTCTATGACCAAGGTCTTCATGCAAAGACTTCAAAACCAATTCTTGACCCTTCTTCTGAGTCACCACCACTTGAGGATTTGGATTTCTCCTCCTCATCAACCTCCTTCCTGAAACATAAAAGCCAGGACTCTTCTTCTTGATTTCCAACCAAGTATCATCATCACAAGTATCTGGCCTTTCTAAGGTTAACAGATATTTAGCCATAATAAAATAAAACCCAATCTGACCCCAGGTCTCATCTTCAAAATCCAACAAAACAATATCCAAGGGTACAACCCTGTTATCATAATTTCCAGTGTACAGATGAGCAACACAACCGGCCCATCCAGGACACCAATCCCTACACTTTGGCACCTTCTTTTTCTTCAACTGAATCTTAAGTAAATCCAGTTCACCAACAAAAACACCATTCTCAAATTTTGAGCCATCCCAAAAAACAGCCACATCTTCATCAACAAAAAAATCCTGATCACCAGAATCAAGATCAGAACCATCCAGTTTAACCTCTTGGTGGAGGCAAGAACAATCATCCAGTTTAACCTCTTGGGGGAGGAGAGAAAAATCTTCAGCACCCTTTGCGCTGGCCCTAACCACTGGAAAATTTTCATCAAATTCTTCAGAATCAGAATCTTCATCTGTGGGTGGTCTTCTTGATAATCCATCTGGCATCCTAAACGTCTTACCTGGCTTGTGCACCAGGTCAAAAGAAAAATGTTGAATAAATGCCACCCACCTAGTCATTGGAGCATTTGGAAGACTAGGTGTGTTGATCATTTGAACCAGAGATTTAGAATTCACCTGCAGCTTGAGATTCTGCCCCCACAAAACGGTTTGTAGCTTCTTCAAAATTTTTGCTACACCACACAATTCCAACTTTGGCTGAGAATACCTAGATTCCACCTCATTAAAAACTACAGACTCATACCTTACTGGCCTGACCTTCTCAGCTTTATCTTCCTGAGACAAAACAGCACCAGCAGCAATATAACTTGAGTCCACCGCCAGATAAATTTTTTCAGCTTCCCTTACATAATCCAACTTGTGAAGAATAATATCTTCACCTACCACCTTCTTCAATTTCTGAAAAGCCTCTTCACACTCTTCAGTCCATTTCCACTCCGCATCTTTCCTGGTCAATCTTCTCAAGGGCAAAGCCAAAAAAGAAAAATCCTTAATAAAAATCCTGAAGTGCACACAAACTCCCAAAAATCCCCTAACTTCAGTAGTATTTTTGGGCCTTTGCCATGACTGACTTATATTAACTTTCTTCTTTGACATAATCCTTCCCTCCTTACATACAACATGACCCAGGATTTCCAGAGCAGGAACACAACAACAGAACTTTGACCCAGAAGTGGTCAAACCAGCCTCTTCAATTCTAAAAAATACTCTCTCTAGAGTAATTGCATATTCCCAAACAAATCTCCTTATAACTGAGTTCTCTTTCAGCACTGCATTTCCATAATCAGTGGAGGGTCCTTTAATTCCACTGTCATCAATAAAAATACCAGAATGAGTCGGAACCTCATCCTGTAAAATCCAAGCCATTTGAGCTTGATATACTGCTACTGAATTAGTTACTCCTTGAGGCAATCTAGTGAGCTGAAATCTACCCAGAGGAGTCTCAAACGTTGTGAGTGGCCGTGAATCAGTGTGAAGTTCCCTTTCATCATAACCGCACATAATATCTCCCAAACCATAACATACCCTTCCAGAAAAGGCTTCCAAAAAGTCCTCCGCACTTGGCGGCATCCCTACATCCTTGATAGTGACTCTATTCAAGGCCCTAAGATCATGCACCACCCTCAACTTCCCATTCTATTTCTTAACACAGAAAACTGGACTTGAGTAACTAGAAGTTGATTGTTCATACAATCCTGTCCTAACTCTTTCCCTAACAATCTCCACAAAATTGTCTATAATAGCAGCTGGAATTTGAATAGGTTTGATTTGCCAAGGTTCGTGACAAACCACGGGAATCAAGTAAGGTTCCCCATAAGAGTTTTTCAATACACCCCTTTCCTATTCAACAAATGCCACTGCTTTCTCCCTGAGCACAATAATGTGCAACAACAACTTCTTTTTCTCATCAGACAACCACCCATCAGGACCAAAATTAACAACTTTCAACCTTTCCACAGTCACTTGAGCGGTTTCCACAAAATCAGGAGGTTTCTTCACCAGAGGAGTACAGTACAGATCTCTTGATAAAGAAGGCCTCTTCAAAGGAGGATTCAAACCCATAGGCATAGGCTCATTTACAGGCCTAATCCTCTGCGCTACCTTCTTGTACTTTGCGGCTCCACCATCAACTTGAGGGATCTTCAGGATGTCTTCACCAGCAGACCTGAAACAAAAACCAAGGGTTTCCCCATTGCTCACATGTGTGGCCCAGGTAATGTTTTTTAAAGGTGTAGAAGAAACCCTAGCGGTGCACAATTGGGAGGACTTACTTTTAGACCCCAATCTCACTACTCCACAACTTCTCTGTAATTCCACGTATTTGTCCTCACTTCCATCTTCCAAATCTTCAAATCTTGATTCATCTTCTGAATCATATCTTCTAAAATTATGCAGTTTATCCTCATGCCGGAGGCCCAAAAATTGATCTTGACGATATTCTTTCTTCAAAATTTTGTGCAGTTTAGCCTCATGCTGGCGGCCCAAAAATTGATCTCGATGATCTTCACAAAAATAATTCTTTTCTTCTTTTTTAATTATCTTCAGATTTTTTTCTTGCTTTTCCTCATTTATCTTGAAATTTTTTTCTTCTTTTCTTGAGTTTTCTTTCATCCTACAAAAATAACCAGGGGTTTCCCCAATGCTCACAGACATGGCCAAGGTTATGTTTTTGAAAGGTGTAGAAGAAACCCTAGCAGTGCACAATTGGGAGGACTTACTTTTAGACCCCAATCTCACCGCTCCAAAACTTTTCTGCATATCTTTCAATAAAGATATATAACCAATCTTCATTTTTGAACTTGAATTAAAAATAATTAAAAATCTTGAGAGAGAAAAGATACTTGATAAAAAACATGAATAATACTTGCAGAGAAGAGAAACATTAAAAAGAAAAAGTTGAAAATCCACTTGGTATTTCTCCAAGGGAGCTGACCTACTACAACCTGGGATTTCCTCATCTTGGGAAGAGGTTGTAGCACTAGGGCAGTCAGCCCTCATTACTCTAAAAAAGACAGACTCTCAGTAGAGCCTGAGCCACACTCCAAAAAACCAGAGGTGGCACCCACTTCTTTCCTTCTCCTGCAACAATCCATGCACTGGCACATTAAAGACAAGCCAGGCCTGGTCTCCCAACCATAATCTCCAGGAGATGACAACCTCATGTGAAGCCTTCTCTCATCTTCACCTTTCAACTCCAAACTGATTCCCATGTAAAACTGATAACCAATTCTTGCTTGAAAATCCATCAAGAATGGTCCACCCAAAACAGCTTTCACATTACCTTTTGCAATTTAAAAGTGAACCTTTCTGGAGGCTCCACCGACATCCAGCTTTACGAATTTGGCTGTCCCAATTAACTCAGTGACATGGCCACCAATTCCTGTCTTGATGGGGAGGCCCAGATGAGTAGCCTCAAACAAAGAAATCAGGTTAATCTGAGAACCTGAATCCACAAATGCCCTAGCCTTCCTGCCATTCAGAGTGATGTTGACATAATCAAGAGGAGCAGAAAAATGAGTTTCCAACCCCTCACCAAACTTTTCCGCAGAATCACAGATGTATTCCACCTCCCCATAAGAAACCCTTCTCCTGGTCAACAATTTTTTTTGCCTATCAGACAACCCAGGACTGATAGCATACAATTCCCCATAAGAAAGGGAAACCTGAACCTGATTCATTCCTTCTAGAACCAAGTCCATAACATTAGATTGGCCAGAAACTACTGGCCTCTCAAAGTGAGCCCTTGGCTTCACTACCTTGGTCCTAGAAATCTCCTGAGGAACAGAACCACCAAAAGATTTTCCATCAACAGGAATCAAACCAGATCCCTCACCAGTACCTCTAACTCCAGCAGGCTTTGGAAATGAAGCCAAAGGGACATCTTCCTCTGAGTCAGAAACAACATCCATTGGCATTGGCTCACCGTTCATGTCCAATGCACCAAAACTGGGGGGGCCCATATCAGCAATCCCCTTCTACATCTTGTACAGCTCCTCTTTGCTGTAATTCCTCCTAGCTGCACTCAGCTTAGGATCTGCCTTTGAAACCTTAGGCTTTGGTTGGGCCTGAGAACTACTCTTAGGCCTTCCTACCTTTCCAGCTTCAACATCATAAACACCAGCCAAGCATTCATCACTTGCCTGTCCTCCACAAGAATACAACTCCAACCCACCAAAGTAAGTAGAAAAAGAGACTTTATTGACCTCCTTTCCTTTTCCCTTGACATCTTCATCTGCCTTGGCAAAAGACTTCCCCTGATCAGGGATCTCCTCAAATCTTTGCCTCCTCTTATTGAGACCAATTATTCTCCTGACCAAATCAATAGGGGCCTGCCCCTCACTGGGCTTTACAAATGAACCATCAGGGAATTCGAACACCCTGCCATCAAACTCCACCTTTCCTTCTGAAACATCTCTGTTCAGAGCCCAACAATCATTGGACTTGTGCCCCCTCCTACTGCAATAAGAGCAGACCCAAGAGTCACTCCTACCAGCCCTTCTGTCAAAATCTCTAGGCTGAGAGGGATCCCTATTGACCTTCTTAGCCTCCTGCACAAAGATATGTAGCTGTTTTGTCAGATCAGCCAACTGCTTCACCACTGGGTACCTCTCCTGCTTGGGAACCTCCACCATATTCTTCTCTTCCTTCTTTACCCTACTCTCCTCTTCAGCCAAAGCTTCACTGACTTTGCTGACATACTTGGCACACCCCTCTTGATAGGTGTCCACAGGCAACAGCTTCAAATGGGCCTCCACAGCCTCCTTTACATTGTACAAGGCAGGCAACTTCTGGTACCCATTAGAAAGAGTCTTCATCAAGTCTTTCCTTGACAACTCCTTCAACAAATCCATCCTGACATCTCTAGCCAGGGCAGACCAAAAATATCTTTGGCAGCATTTTCATGTGCCAGCTCCTCTACTTCCACCAAATATTCTACCACAGGATCAAACTGTAGTAAAAACTTCCTGTAACTGAGTGAGTTACCAACACCACCATGAGACTACCATTCAATGACAACCTTGTTCAGATCCACCATAGTGAACCTGAAACCCCATCTATCCACCATCTCCCTGCACAACAACTTCCAATCCCTCTTCTTGTAGCCAGACCTGGCCACAATCTCCTTCTCCACTGCCCTATGACCAATGAAGAAAATGATCTGTTTCACCATGTCCAGGTAAGAAGCACCATCCACACCAGCATCAGTCACATATTTCTCCAGAAACCACTTCACATCATCTCCATTAAACTTGGTGCCATCCCAAGTTTTAATCCTCACACATTCCCTAACCATCACAGCAGGAGGACCCTCTCCCCCACTGACAGTCACCACAGGAATAGATGAACCAGAAGCCATTCTTCCAGAATAAAATCACCAGAAAAGATCAACCAAATACAACAGAGATTCCATAGAACTAGCAGAGCCTACCCCACATTGGGCGCCAGAAATGTAGAAAATCCTATAGTACTAGCTAAAGGCCTTGACCAAGGGAGTTGGAGAAACAAACCCAAGAGAAAATCCCCTGTCCCTTTAGAAAAATATAAGTGAGATTTACCTGCTACAGTAAATTGGTTCCTGTTGTTAAAAGCCCCTTTTCCAATACACTTGACTGCCTGATCAGCCAAGAAAGTATTCTCCAGACAGACTACCACACCAAAGAACTGAAATGTAGACCAATGTCCACACCAGAGAAAGCAATGAAACTTGATGTAGGTTGCAAATTCACACCAGAGACAGCAATAATACTTGATATAGCTTGCAAGACTACACCAGAGAAAACAGTTGCCAAAGTTGAGTTAAATGAAGAACTAAACTTGCAACAAACACAGCCAATTGTGGCCAAAAAACAGTGAAAACTGAGTGATGAACAAGGATATCACCTCCGGATGGTTGCATGATAATTAAGGTTTCCCCAAACTGTCTTATTCACTATATACACACAGACCACAATCTAAGAGCCCATGCACACCAACAAATTTGGCGTTTCTGAGTGCCAAATTGCATAAAACCCCTCTAGAAACGCTTCCCAGCCTTCTAGTACTGAGGCAGGTGGTCTGCCCGACGTTGGGAGGCCCACCTGAAGCCAGAAAACCACCAAAAACACCCAAAATACTTTGAAAAATAAACTACAACTACTAAAACTTTTAAAACACATAATTAAGCTACAACAACATTGAGACATGAAATGTAGCGAAAAATTAGCCCGTTTTAATGGTACTAAGCACTTAACCCTAAGACTTAAGTTTAGCCTGTAAAATGCGAAAAACAAAATTAAACAGCTATCTTTTTAAATGAAAAATGAGAAATAATCCCTCAAATACTTAGAATATGAAAAATGTCATCAAGACATAAAATATAGAGAAAAAACGGGGCTATCCAATAGAAATACCCACATCCCCGCAGTCTCAATATTCGTCGAATAATTCCAGAAAAACACCCAATTATTAAACAATGCCATTTAAGACATATCAAAACAACACCAAACAGACCAACAAAGGGCTCTGCCAATGTTGGAAGACCACAACGTGTATTTTTTCTCATGTCATTCATAGCCAGTTCAATTTTCCAGTTCATTTTTATCAAAAACAAGTTGATTTTTACCTATATTTCATTCTCTAAATCTATTATTCCTCTCAGTAATCCCCAAGTTTATTTTTTATTTTATTTTTTAATAATTTTCACCTGATCAAAAGCAAAAATCAATTACTAAAAAAAGCATAGTTCATCTGAACTATACCCATTATTTTTTTGGGAGAAGGGGTTCAAGACAACTTCATTTTTTCAAAGCTAGCTGTAGTTTTTAAACCATAAAATCACCTAAAAAGACCATGTGTAAGCTAGTTGAATTTAATAAACTGTATTTTTTGCTTTTATATTTGAATTAAGGTAAAGGAGTGAGCCTGGGAATGAAGTTTTGAAACTTTTGGCTGTTTCATTGGTTACTCTATTATTTGATTTATTTCAACTCAATTTAATTTTTTATTTGTTTTCATTAGTTAAGTTATTTTATTTAGTTTATTATATTCTCATTTCATGTTATTAAATATGCATTATTTTATCATTTTATGGTCGTTCCCTATTTATTGGGATTGTTATAAAATATATATTGTTACAGACACCATAAACAATGAAGAGGAAATATTATGCAAGCCCATACCCAAATTAATTCAGTAAGGGTACAGAATTGTATGCAAGCCCCATATCATTCTTTCCTGGTGTGTTTTGCAAGGGGGGAAATTTCTACACTCTAAGTTTGTAAGATTTCTTGAAATGGATTTCACAGAGATATAGGAGCTCTCAACATTCTGTAATTTTCAGGAATTGTAGCTTAACAAGTCTGAAAAAAGGTCTGTATACCATTGATATAAAGGCATTTTACAGGGGGTGTAAGTTTTGGCAAATTTGGATCACATACTTCACTCAAAAGTTTGCTCTCTCAACCAAAAGAGCTGGTTTCACCATAAAGTACTATTTCAATAATTTTTCAGCATAGTTACATTCATACACAGCACCCTTCAGATTAACACTTCATAAATCAAAGCATCAGACATCATTTACATTTTTACCATATAAGAGTCATGCCTTCCCCACTCTCAAATCATGATAAATTTCATCAAGAAATAAGCTTCATAGCACTTGATCTCATCTTGGATTCTGATTCTGAATTCAAAAAGACTTTTTTCTTTTATAAAAAATTGCCATAAAATTTTACCTTATTTATTGAAATCCACAAGTACTTCATACCCTTAAGTATACCATCCAGACACTTCTTAACCTATCTGATCTCAGTTTTAGACAGATATTCAGGACTTTTCAGGAATTTTTCCTTAAATTGCTTAAGATTATGCAGGATCACCCCATTTTCACAATAATTCTTGAAAATAAAAACATTATCCTTCAATTACATTGGCTGTCTCACTATGTCATTTTGGCTCCAATGGTAATAGAGCATCCTTGAAATACTTGGAAAATGTTTTCTCTTTAAGGTATGGCTCAATTAGTAGCTATTTTAAAATGCATTAATTATATTCTATCTTTATGTTCTCAACTGCTTTCTTTGATAATCAAAAACAAGCAACTTGAATAATCTCAGGTTATTCAAGACAAGAAATCCACAGAATGTATTGGTTTTCTTGATGGAACAGCCATTCCATTAATTTATAAACCTGATCAACGTAAAACAATTAATCTAATGGAAAAAAGATGTAGCATTTGTTTCAATTTAAATGAGTGCCAATTCTTTTTTTCACCAGATAAATTTTATGCACAAGAATTTTTTGTTACTTAGTCATCTTTTTTGGTTAAAAAATAGAATTGAATAATATGAAAATTTGGTACATTGTTGAATTCATGTTTGTAATCTTAAATTAATCTATGTAAGTGCATAACTTTTTAAGTCTAATTTACAATTTATATTCCTTTCAGTTTCATATGTCTAGCATAAAATAATTTTCTTTTTTTCTAACTTTTTTTAATAAATTTTTAAGTCAAAAAAAAGGCAATAACTCCCCCTGCATTTCATCCTAGTAGGGGACCCAGATTTCCAAATTTCAATTTCAAGCCATAAATTAGTGACAATAAATCCATAAAATCAACTCTGAAATTTAATATTTTAAACTTCATGAAAATAAATGTTTTTAACACAAATAAAGACATGATAAAATGCAACAATAAATTGTAAAAATGCATCACAGTACATGGCCCAATTGTCTAACAATTTAAGAAAGTGAAATTCTTATCTTCTTTTCTACATTAATTAATAAGATTGAAAAAGAAAAATGGAAATCTTTCCTAGACCCTGTAATTTGCATGCCTACCTGAACTTTTAGAAGTAAAAAATTCTTCTTTTATTACTTTTTATACCCCATTGATTAAGTTTTGATTCATTTGAAAACAACATGCAAGATGAGTGAATTCAAGACATAATTCTAAACCAGGTGGAGCTTGTGTTGTTTGATGATTGTCACTAGAATTCTAAAGAACTCAATCCATTTTTGAGGATCTGAGTCAACATGATTCTAAAATATAGAGAAAAAAATTGAGTATATTGATAAAAAATTATAGAAATAGAAAAATTAATTATTTTATAATAATCCCACAATGATAATCCCGAAAATATCCAAACCTTTAAGGAAATCCTAGCCAAATAGTCCCCAAGAATGAAAATTAATTCAGTAAACTTTATATTTTCATTGGAGATTCAAAATAACTATTACATATAGCAAATTAACATGAGGTAAGAATTTCAGAAGCTCTTTTTTGTAAGTATGAAATATCAAGGCAAAAAAAAGCTCAACTTTACATCTCAATATCTCAGAAACCACTTAAAAAATTTAAATCTGTTTAAGGGAAATGAAATGTGGGCTTCTGGAAATTCTTTATTTAAAATGAAATAAGATTGGAATAAACCTAATCCTAACTTTATTTTTTTCAAATTTTTACAAAAATTTGAAAATTGATAATGGAAGTGGAAAAAAGTGGGGTTAAAAAAGTCCACCATTATCCATATAAGCATCTTATATAGATTGAAGATGGAATTGATGATATCTGTGAGGCATAGTTAACAAAAGTTGATAAAAGATTAAATCAAGTGCTGTAGAGAAAATCAGTGAAGAAGTGTCAAATACTAATCCAAATCTAATTTTCAGATACTTGAATGAAAGCTAAAAGCTTAGATAATCATTAGATAAGCATTTCAGAAGCCCTATTCTCTAATTATGTAATATAAAAAAATAATAGTTAAATTGGAGGGGAAAAAGAATCTACTTTAAATTTCTATATCTCAGAAATAACTGAACCAAATTCTAAACCATTTGTGGGAAATAAAAGGTAGACTTCTGGTGAGTTTTCAGCTAAAATTGTATAGGATTTGATTAAAGCTAGCCGTAATTTGGACTTGGTTTAACTTGTACAAAAATTTGAAGAAGGATAGTAAAAATGACAACAAGAAGAGTTAAACAAGTCCACCATTATCCATATAAGAGTGCTGCATATATTTGAGTGTAAATTCTTTATAGAAAAAAATATATCAAATAGGCATGAAAAATAAAAAGAATTTTAAACCTAGCTTGATGGAAAGGTAGGAAAAAATAGATTGAGAAAGAGTGAAGTTGAAATTTGTGGGAAATTGAATATGTACCAAGTGCAATGCATAAATAATGCACTATGAATGTGTATCAATGACATGTGAATTTTCAAAATATATGTTCCCAAAAATGGCCAAACTGACACTAAACAAATGCCACCAAAAACAATCTAAAATCACCAGTAATAAATAGCAAAAAAATTCTGCAAAAATCAGAAGAAGATTCTTCCAAAATTAGTGATAAAATCCGCTAAAAAATAGAAAAAAAATTCTGCCAAAAAATGCGTCTAAAATAAGCTAAAAACAATTTCAAAATATGAAAAAGATGTTTCTAAACAACAGAAAAAAATACCATCAAAAAACAAAAAAATCATCATCAAAATACACCAAAAAATGCCTCCAATATAAGAAAAAAAAGGCTGCTAAAAATTGTAAAAAAAGCTGCTAAGTGATAATGAAACATGCCACCAAAATATGTAAAAATTCTTATTAGAAATAGCAAAAGACACTTTTAAAAATAAGGAAAAATTTAGCCAAAATATGCCAAAAAAACCACTAAATAATAGCAAAACTCTTCCAAACCAGGCCCAAAAATGCAAACAAAATAGACAAAATACACCCCTAAAACCAGAAATAAAAGTCTCCAAAGAACACCAATAAATGTCACTAAAAATAGCAATAAAAACCACCAAAAAATTCCACAATAAATGCAGCCAAAAGGAATTGAGGGATAGTGGAAACTTAAAAACTAGTGAATGTTAAATTTTGAGTCATAGGGAGAGAGTCAAAGATTGAAAAATTATGGGATTTGATGCAATGGAGGGAGGGGAAACAAATGAATTCAGTAAACTAGATATTTTGATTTCAATTAAAAAATGACCATTACAAATATGAAATTTGAAGTTAAGAAGAGGGAAGAAATCAATATTATAATAAAAATGAGATTTTCATTTCAAATATGAGCCAATTATTAAAAATAAAAAATAATAAATCAATTAAAAAAGTCAAGTAACTTTTGAATGGTGTTGAATTTTCTGAAAGATATTATGAGACTAATATTTTACAAGAAAAGAGATTGAGAGTTTGAGAAAATAAATAAAAAACAAGAAAAAAATTCCAGGTTAAATTTTTGCAACAAAATGTTTCAAATTTCAGTGAGCAGTGTGTGCCAAGGATTGATAGGTAGGGAGGTAGGTGAGTGTATCACATGTCTCAGGGTTGAAGTGAGAAAGAAAGGGATATTGTATCCAACATGTGGTTTTGAAAAAAAAATCATTCAAAAAGTGCTGATTTAAAATCATAAGAGACACCCACTTCTAAAATTAGTGACTTTTTTCAAAATTTAAGTGCTGATTTGGTTTTAAATCCAAAATTAAGTTAAGTGCATATTTTCCAGAACTGACACCTCTAATGTGGGGATTTTTTAAAAAAATTAACATTATTTAAATCAACAATATAATTATATATATATATATGTAAAGCCTTTCAAATATTATCTTAAAAGCTCTTATACTTTATATATAAATTTTAAACCTCATAATATAGTGCCTTGATATTTTTATCACCTGTCAAATTCTATAAATATAATAAATGTAACTCTTTATATATTAAAATTAGCATAGTGTAACCCATTCTCTGCATGAAGTTTAATGGGAAATCAGAACTAATAGCAGATGCTGTGGCATGCCCCAGCCAATGTGAAACCCCATGTATTCAATGCGGAATCAGTTTGCGTCAGTTAGGTTTCAATCCAGTTGCTCTCCAAAAATTTAAAATATTTTTTAATGTGCTACTATATATATAAGATGACATTGATAATTAAATCTACAAATATTTTTATAAATTTTTAGAAATATCTAGACTCATTCATGACCATTTTTTTCAATTTCTAGAAAACTGCTTTCAATAGGGGGTGTCAGTTCTGGAGAATCCACACATAAAAGTCTGCACTCATTTAAATGAATATTTCCAAAACACACTAGCCCCAAAATTTGTGGATTTAAAAAGTGAAATAAGTGACCTGTTTCACTCAAATCCACACTTTCTCAACAAAAAGTGCTGAATTCACCATGGATTCCTACTTCACTAACGTGTAAGCATCACCTCATTCATATGCAGAATTCAAAAGAATAACACTTCATAACTCAAAACATTGCAAATAATTTAAATTTTTATATCATATAAGATTCATGCCTTCCTTTATCTAAAATTATGATAAATTACATCAAAAAATGACTTTCATAGCTCTTCATCTTCTCTTGGACTGTGATTGAGATTCTGATTCTGGTCTTGAAGAAAATTTTTTTTTCATCAACAATGGCCAGGAAATCTTATCTTCTTTCAAGAAAGCCTCAAGTACATTATACCCCCAAGTACACCATTCAAACACTTCTTAACCTATCTGTGCCCAGTTTTAGACAGTTGTTCAGGACTTCTCAAGAGCTTCTCCTTAAATTTCCTGAGCTTATTCATGTTCACCCCATGTTTTACAATAGTTCTCAAAAACAAGAGCATGATACTTCAATTCAATTGGCCATCAAAGTATGTCATTTGGGTTCCAATGGTAATGAAGCTACCTTGAAACTCTTGAAAAATGTCTTTGATTTAGGGTATGGTTCTTTAAAAAATTATACAAAACAATGCATCACTGCTATCAAATCCTTGGAATCTAAACTTCTCACCTGATGAAAAAAAAAGAGAAACTTGAATCATCTCAGGTTATAAAAGTAGAGGGTTTCACAGGATTTATTGGTTTTGTTGATGGTACAGCTATTCCTTTGAGTCAGAAACCTGCTCAAGGTGGAAAAAATTTACTAAAGAATAAGAAGCTTATTTTTAATAAATTTTATTCTTTTTGAAGCTGACACAAAAAACTATATCTCCTCTATAGATATTCAATTTTCATTCAGCTTATATGTGACATCAAAAAAATATATATATCTTTCTTTTATGGCTATCCTGGATCATGTCATTATTCCTACTTCTTCCAGAGAATGCAAATTTAAAAGGAATATGATAAATATTTTGATAAATATTCTGCTTATGCAAATGGAGAGTATGTACTTCCTACTTTTTGGGAGGCAGATACAGAAGACAGCCAAGATGCCAAACTCAACAATCATTTGGAAAAGTCAAGAGTCAATATTCAACATTCTATTGGAATCTTGAAAGTCAATTTTTATAGTTGAAGGGAATTAAGAAGTCCTCTTTGAAATAAATCAAAAATGGAGGAAGTAATCAACTGGATTCTGTGTTGCAATATACTTAATAACCTAATGTCTGACCTCAAAGATCCATGGTCAGAGTTGTATGTAGATAAAGAAGTTGAAACACCTACCACTATATCTGTCAGCCAGGCTATTCCAGGAGTCCAGTAAATGATATATAAATTATAAAACCTTAAAGAGTGGGTAAGACTTGTATTTAATGAATATAACTTAATATTTTATTGCATAATGAAATTATATAAGAATTTTATTATATACAAATGTTACATTAAATTTATTGGTTATATATATTTTTATATACAATTAAATTGAGCATAATATAATATATTCTACAAATAATGGCACATTTTTATGTATTTAATAATTATAAATTTATATTTAATTAATTAAAAAACATATATTATAATTACAAGTGTAAATTTGATTTATAATATATTTAAATTAATTACTTAAATTTATATATTAACTAATACCTCTCATATGATACTAAACAATTATTAAGGAGGCTTCTTTTGACCCTTAATTGTGTTAGAAAAAAACAAATAATTTAATTTGGACTAAATTGAGATTAATTGCTTGTTTTGTTGCGTCAAATTATTTTTTGTTTCACTTAAAATGTCCTCTAATCAGAATGTACCATCTGTTGGGAATTATATTTCTCATAGTTCCTATGTTTCCAATCTTGTTTAGTTATTTACTATTGTCACTTACTGATTTGGGGATTAATGGCGGGGAAATTGGATTCTTAATTGGGCTTTTAATTATTTGTTTCATGTTTTTCTCTATATTGTTATGTTTCATTTACTCTTTTGATATGTTGTTTTATTCCTTTATAATCATTGTATTTACTGATATAGTAGCGCTTCAGAGGACCCATTGCCTATAAAAGGGCCTTGGATAATCCCCTGTAGCCTTATCACTTATTATACACTCAACAAATTAAATACAATTTTTATATTACGTTTATATTCTTTTTATTAGTAATAAAATTCTAATTAAAATTTTATATAACAATTTAAAGGTTGCTTTAAGTCTGATAGTAATTATATTGGTTGCCGCGCAGAACTCTTACTTAAATAATAATAATATTTATAAAACCACTTTGTTGTCTCTTCTCAGCTCACTCATCGTTGCCTTCTATCAAATAAATTAAATAATTCTAATTGTTTTTATTTCTTTATTCCTAAAACTATTATCTCCTTCTTGTCCTCCTCTCTTTTCTTCCCTCTTCTCTTATATCTTCTAGACAACTGACCGACAACTGAGGGCCTTTCCAAACGACGACGACGATCGAAGCCTGGCGACAAACGACAAAACGCACGGACCACCTAGCAAAACGAAACTTTTGCCGCGACTGTGTTTCAAACTTGGGTTCGACATCTTAGGTTTATATAATATTAATTTTTATATTATTTTGAAATGATTTTTCGATCACTATAGTAAGTTCACCTTTGCGCCTCTCACTCATATTACTATATTTTTATTGCAATAACAGTGATTGTGGCTTAATTGCTGATTCACTGAGTGTAAGTGTTCAATTTTAAAAAATTTTTTTTTCCTAGTTGACCATTATAGAGTGTTAAATCCTCTTAGTCCTAGAAGAATTGACATTATTATTAATACAAATTGAATTATTAATTTAATTTTTTTTTATTATTAATTATTGTTAATTTTGGTTGACTTAAAAGTACATTGTGCTTAGTCCCAATATATTTCCATATTTAATATTGGTAATTAATTGGTTGAATTAACTTACTTGTTATTCCCAATTTAAACTTGCAATCCATTTTTTTTTTTTTTTTAAAAAAAAAATTAATTTTTTAATTATTCTTTATATTGAAAATTATTTTTTCTATAATTTAATTAATTAAAAAATTTTTTTTTTTTTTATTATTTGGAGCAATTATTGACTAACTTTGATTATTTTTTTATAAAGTACAAAGTAAAATATAAATCTTCCCACTAGTATGTCCAACAATTTGGCAGAAAAAATGGATAACATGCAAGTGGATGAGATAGAAATTGACTATGATGCTGACACTGTAAGTTCTTCTAAAGTTGGTCATAAAAAATCTTATGCTAACACAAAAAATTCACATACTGCAGGATGTGGAAATGACAGGAAATGCAAACAAACCAAACCCCCTTCCCCCAGTACCACAGAAGGAAGTAAAGCCTCTAGTGCCTCAAGAAGGTCTTCCAAAAGGCTTCAAAATAAAAAAGCTTCCTCTGCCACAACAAATCAGCAACCTATCCAGTCATATAAAAGAGTTGAAGACAGAAAATATGACGTACAAAGCAAAGGTAGACACATTGTGGGATCAGGTCCAAGAACTCAAGAACCAGATTCAGGCCCAGGCCCCTCCTCAATTGCCTCCCAATCAGCTTCAATTTCAGGCTCAACCTTCACAGCCACCCAGCTCAACCATCCAAAATCCAAATACTATGGAAGTAGAGCAATGGAAATGGGATTATCTAATGAGTCACTACCAACAGAATGTGCAACACCCTCCTCATCATCAGCCTGGCCCATCCAGAACACCCAATTTCCATCCACCTCCTCATCCCTACCAACAAAGCAGGAGAAAGAAGGCCCAAGCACAATCCCAAACCCAGTCCCAGGGGAAGTTTCCTCCTCTGCCATGGTAAGTAATTTGGTTGATAGTCACTTGGGTATGTTTTCTAATAAATCTTCTTCTGCAGGTAATATTATTGAACATGGTGAAAGAACAGTTAAACCTGTTAAAAGACAGCTTCCTGTAACTAGTAGCCCTATTGATGTAATTAGCAAATTGTCATTTGATGAACCTTTACATTTAACTTCTACATCTTTAATTAATCCTTCTCTTGCAATTAAAAATGATTCTGTTCCCCCTGAAATCTATAACTTAATTGAAAAAACTTCTGAGGAAATATTGAAAGATACCCTTGATTTTAATATTGTGAAAGACAAACATGTGAGAGATGTGTTAATCCATGAAAATGATAGATTAAATAATTTACACTTGCAATGTAAAGTGAGTTCTTCTGTACAAGATACAGCTTATTTAAAAATCAAAGAAACCTTGAATATTGTTCTTAGTCAACAAAAACAAATAAGAAGTGACCATAGAGCTATCTCAGATAGAAATATCAGTCTGCATAAGACATTGAGTGAATTGAAACCCCTTATTGAGGAAAATTATTCATTCAAAAATGAAATAAAATCTCTACAAAATGAGTTGAAGAAACTAAAAAATGACTTCCATGCACTAAGTACCAAACACTCAGTTTCTGAGGACAGAAATGTTCTATCTCTTGCAAAAGTGAATGACCAGATGTCTGAAATTCCAAGAATAAGAAACTATGTGTCTGACCTACAGGAAAAGTTCTCAACCTTAACCATCAATAATGAATTAAATGAGATTTCTGCAAGTAAGCTGCATAAAAATAAAGGGAAAAAACCTGAACAAAGTTCATCCTTTCTTCCTCATATTTCAACCATTAAACAAACTGACAATGAGTCTGTAAAATCTTTTGCTACTAGCAAACAATCTTGTGATGGTCATGCACCAGCTGTTTCTGTAAATAATGAAATTTCTGAACACCTGGCTAAACTTCAGGAATTATTACTAATGAATAATTCAAACCAAAAAGTGGACCATCCCAGTAGTCAGAAAAATTGGCCTAAGTTAGACCAATATCCTACCTTTGATGGTGATTCTTCCTCTGATTGGCAACACTTTATCCAAAGAATTGATAATTTAAAGAGATCTTATAAACTACCTGATGAGGAAATTGTTTCTAAGCTAATTTCTTTATTTTCCAATGTAGCCTTGATGTGGTATGAATCTGTCCTCTTAGATAACAATCATTATACATGGAATGATTGGAAATCCTTGATTGAGAATCAGTTTGGTGGTTCAAAATTCAGGTTAGCTCAGCAAAGACTGTATGAGAATACTAGATATGTATCCTCCTCTGTTGAAAAGCCCATTGTTTTTCTGATGAAAATAACTAAAATCCTTAGAGCAATTGATCCAAAGATGGATTATGATATTTGGAGAGATAAAATCTTGTATAAATTACCAAATTCTCTTAGGGATTTGATTGTTGCTAGAACTGAGCATGTAAGGGAAAATTCTTCTTTCATTAATATCTGTAATGAAGTACTACTCAACCATAGATATGAACCAAAGAATTACCTTAGTAAATCTTATAATGATCAGAATAAACCTTCTATAAAGCTCCCAGAAAAATCTGGTAAACCCTCTGCCCCAGTTGCACCTAAAAAATATGCAACAAATACTTGTTATAAATGTAACAAACCGTGGCAGAAGGGTCATGTTTGTGACAAGAAAATTCATCTTGTTGAACAAAATGAAGACACTGATGAAGTTGAACTTGATGTCAATAATTCTTCCAGTGACTGTGAAAGTAATATCTCCTATGACAATGAATCTGTTAAAGATGTTTTAATGTTGGAACATGATGTCCATTATTTAAATAATATATCTGAAGATTGTGTATTGAATTTATCTTCAGTAGAAAATGCTGAGATAATTAAAGATATTACTAACAATTCTATTCCCATATCCCCTTTAAAGGCACCTGTTATCATTAATGGTAAAAATGTTGATGTAGTTCTTGATTCTGGTGCTGGAGGAAGTGTAGTATCTGAAAAAGCTTTGGCTTCAGTGGATAAGGAATACTTAAGTAAATTATTGCCTATAACTTCTGAAAAATGGAGAGGGTATGGTTCTACCTTATTTCCTATTGGCAAATACAAAACCTCTGTATTCTTCAAATATAATGGTGGTTTTGTCAGAGCTATTTGTGAGTTTGTTGTCATGAAAAATGATAATTTGAGCAATTGGTTTATTATGGGAAATGATATTTTAACCATGTTTGGTGTGAAACTGGACCCAGCAAATAATTGCTTTACCTTAGGAATGAATGGGAAAAGAAAATTCAAAATTTCTTCTCCTAAACCTTCTGGGCATTTGTTGAAATCTTGTAACTCACTGACCCAATGTAAAGGTAGAACAACAACTGAAATGGATGATTTATTACATGAAATAAATACCGCTTCTTTTGGTGATCATTTGACTAATGAACAAAAGGATTCTATTGTTGCCTCTATTACCTCTTTCCCTATGGCTTTTGCTCATGGTTCTCATGTCTTGGGAATTGTTCAGGAAGAGATGAAAATTACCTTATCCTGTAATTTGAGTGATATTCCTCCTTCCCTTAAGAAAAAACCATATCCTGCTTCTCCATCAAAAAGAAAAGATATTGAAGATAATATTGAAACATTATTGAAAATGAATATCATTGAGAAAGTGGATGTCACCCCCAAATATTGTGTCATCTCCCCAGTCTTAATTTCTTATGAAAAAGATAAAGCTAGATTATGTGGAGATTACAGAGCTTTAAATACTTATACTGTTGATGATATTTATCCTTTACCCAGAATTAATTCAATACATGCTACCTTGCAAGGTGCAAAATTTATTAGTTGTCTGGATGGTAATAAAGGTTATCATCAAGTTCCAGTTGAGAAAAATTCTCAAAATTTTTTGCTTATTGCTACTCATATGGGAATATATAAGTATGTTAGGATGCCATTTGGCCCTAAAAATGCTCCTTCAGTTTTCCAGAAAGTCATGGATAACACTTTCCATCAAGAAATTATTGAAGGTTGGCTCATGGTTTATATTGATGATATTATTGTTTTTTCTAAAACTTTTGATGAACATATGATTCACTTGAATAGAGTTTTCCAAAAAATGGATGAAATCAATATGACCTTATCTTTAAAAAAGTGTAAATTTGGTTTTCAATCTTTGAAAGTCCTTGGCCATGTTGTGTCAGGCTTACAAATTTGTGTAGACCATAATAAAGTTGCTGCCATTCAAAATGTGAAAGCACCAACTTCTGTAAGAGAAATCCAAAGTTTTTTAGGTATGTGTGGCTATTATAGACAATATATTAAAAATTATCAGGTCATAGCCTTGCCTCTTACAAAACTAACCAGAAAAGATGTTGCTTTTCTCTGGAATGATGACTGTCAGAAAGCTTTTAATACATTGAAAAATTGCTTAATGACAGCCCCTATATTGGCTCTCCCAGATTTTAACAAGCCATTTGTACTTTATACAGATGCTAGCTTTATTGGTCTGGGTGCTGCCCTTCACCAAAAGCAAATTATTAATGATAAATCCTCAGAGGTTGTAATTTGTTATATTTCAAGAACCTTAAGAAATAGTGAATTGAAATATGGTGCCACTCAATTGGAGTGCTTAGCAGTTGTTTGGGCTCTTGAGAAACTTCATTACTACTTGGATGACCAAAAATTTGAGTTGGTAACTGACTGTAGTGCTGTGAAATCTCTCTTAAACCTCAAAACACCTAACAGACATATGTTCAGGTGGCAACTTGCTGTTCAGGAATACAGAGGAAGGATGACTATTATCCACAGAGCTGGAAATGTTCACTCTAATGTTGATATGCTCTCCAGATTACCTCTGCCGAATAATGACTCCAATCCTGCTTATGTACCTGAGGATGACACTGTTCATATACATGGTATATTTATAGTTGATATGGAAGAAGAGTTATTACAGTTAATACTGGATTCATATGATAAAGATTCTGACTTAAATAAATTAGTTACTATTTTGAATGATCCTAAGAATGCTTCAATTCAAGCATTAATAAAAACTCTTCCTGCAAAATACCAAAATGCTTTAAATAAAGGAAAGTTTTCTATTGAAGATGGTTATATTTATTATAGAAGGAAGCTTACCAATGTAAATGTTATTCCTCCTTCAATGAAAGAAACTATCCTCAAACTTTTTCATGATGACATATTAGCTGGTCATTTTGATCTTGAAAAAACATTGATTAGAATCAAAAACACTGCATGGTGGGCTAATATGTCTGAAGACACAAAATTATATGTTGAATCTTGTGATTCCTGCCAAAAATCTAAAAGGTTAACAGGTAAGAGAGCAGGGTTATTACAACATATTGAAGCACCTAGTGCTCCCTGGCAAATCATTAATATGGATTTTGTCACTGGTCTTCCTGTTGCAGGTAAAGACAGCTTTAACTCTTGTTGGGTAATAGTTGATAGATTCACAAAAATGTGCAAATTTATTCCAACCCACAAAGATGTATCCACCAAGGAATTAGCTTTCTTATGGTGGTCTTACATGTTTAATATTATTGGTTTTCCAAAAGCCATTATCTCTGATAGAGATCCAAAATTCACTTCTGAGTTTTGGACCTCTTTGATGGATATTTGTGGCTGTGAGTTAAAATTGTCTACAGCTCATCATCCTCAGACTGATGGTCTAGCTGAAAGAATGATTCAAACTCTGGAAGATATGATTAGAAGGTATTGTGCCTTTGGTTTAGAATATAAAGATAATGACAGATTTACTCATGATTGGGTCACTCTTTTGCCTGGTCTTGAATTTGCATATAATAGCACTGTTCATTCTGTCACTGAGAAAAAGCCTTTTGAGCTTTGGTTAGGTTATGTCCCAAACACTCCTGCTCAAATTCTCAATAATAAATTACCTAAGTTGGAACTACACCCTGGTGTAAAATCTTTTATGCAAATGCAACAGCTATGCAGAAAACATGCTCAGAGTTGTATTGATAAAGCATTTGAATATGAAAAGAAAAGATGGGATAAATCCCATAAAGAATACACATTTAACAAGGGTGATGAAGTGTTGATCTCTACTGTCCATTTCAATTTACAAGGTAACCACAAATTAAAAGATCCTTTTGTAGGACCATTTGTTGTTAAAAGAATGGTTGGTGATAATGCAGTAGAAGTTGTATTGTATTCTCCATATGATAGGAAACATCCTGTCTTTCCCATTTCTTTGCTTAAACCTTATTCTTCCAACAGTGACTTATTTCCAAAAAGAAGAGGAAGACCTAAGAAGAACCCTCAGGAAGTCACAGAAACAGCAGAAATTGATAAAATTCTCAATGATAGAATTATCACTTCTGAAAGAGGTACTGAATATTTATTGAGATATAAGAACAAATCATCTGAACATGATGCATGGATACCTGGCAAAGAAATTTCAAATCTGCCTGCTCTGTTGAAAAAATACAAAAAGAAAAAATCTTAGCATTTTTTTTTTATTGTTTTTTTTAGAGTGAGGGAGTGTCAGCCAGGCTATTCCAGGAGTCCAGTAAATGATATATAAATTATAAAACCTTAAAGAGTGGGTAGGACTTGTATTTAATGAATATAACTTAATATTTTATTGCATAATGAAATTATATAAGAATTTTATTATATACAAATGTTACATTAAATTTATTGGTTATATATATTTTTATATACAATTAAATTGAGCATAATATAATATATTCTACAAATAATGGCGCATTTTTATGTATTTAATAATTATAAATTTATATTTAATTAATTAAAAAACATATATTATAATTACAAGTGTAAATTTGATTTATAATATATTTAAATTAATTACTTAAATTTATATATTAACTAATACCTCTCATATGATACTAAACAATTATTAAGGACGCTTCTTTTGACCCTTAATTGTGTTAGAAAAAACAAATAATTTAATTTGGACTAAATTGAGATTAATTGCTTGTTTTGTTGCGTCAAATTATTTTTTGTTTCACTTAAAATGTCCTCTAATCAGAATGTACCATCTGTTGGGAATTATATTTCTCATAGTTCCTATGTTTCCAATCTTGTTTAGTTATTTACTATTGTCACTTACTGATTTGGGGATTAATGGCGGGGAAATTGGATTCTTAATTGGGCTTTTAATTATTTGTTTCATGTTTTTCTCTATATTGTTATGTTTCATTTACTCTTTTGATATGTTGTTTTATTCCTTTCTAATCATTGTATTTACTGATATAGTAGCGCTTCAGAGGACCCATTGCCTATAAAAGGGCCTTGGATAATCCCCTGTAGCCTTATCACTTATTATACACTCAACAAATTAAATACAATTTTTATATTACGTTTATATTCTTTTTATTAGTAATAAAATTCTAATTAAAATTTTATATAACAATTTAAAGGTTGCTTTAAGTCTGATAGTAATTATATTGGTTGCCGCGCAGAACTCTTACTTAAATAATAATAATATTTATAAAACCACTTTGTTGTCTCTTCTCAGCTCACTCATCGTTGCCTTCTATCAAATAAATTAAATAATTCTAATTGTTTTTATTTCTTTATTCCTAAAACTATTATCTCCTTCTTGTCCTCCTCTCTTTTCTTCCCTCTTCTCTTATATCTTCTAGACGACTGACGGACAATATCTGTCAGCCAGTCTACTAGACTTACCCAGTAAGAGAGTTAATTATTTACTGGGATGAATCCACACCTTTAATTCTTATTTTATTAATTATATTATATTTAAATTATGGTTTACTTTTAATAAATTAACTGATTAAAAAAATTAAATTAAATACATATTTAAAAATTAAATTTCCATCATATTTTTACTCCCCAACACCATCCTCATGACAGGTTAGAAGTAAAATAAAAATAAATTAATACTAAAATTATAAATTCAAATGGTTTTATTTAAAATAGTTAAAATTATATTGATACTAAAAATTAAATAAAATTATTTTATTTTAAGAAGTGACATTTACAGAGAACTTTAAAATAAACTATTTAATTTGATACATAGAGTAACTTCTTTTTTGACACATTCTTTATAGAACATTCTTATTTTGGAATTTTTCTCGCTCTCACAATCCTGTATGTGGATTTCTTAAACCCATGGTTTCATTCCTTTTTGCCTATATAAGGCCTTCCATTTTTGCTGTTTTTCTTCATTAATTACTTACTTGCATTTTATTATATACAATCAAACTCATTTTTATTACTACTATTACTGCTTTAGTACTTACATTTACGCAAAACAAAATCTTACAAGTAATAATAAAAAATATCCTATACCTTTTATTTGAGTAATAAAATTATAAAAGATAAAAATTACATACCAACTTTGAAATTCTTGAGTTATCCACCTTTCACTGCTGTTAGACTTCCATTAAAATCTTCTAGACCAAGAGGATCCCTTGAAAATATCCAACACTTCTATTTCCCAAGCCAGTAGCATCAGGGAAAAACTTCTTCCAATCAAAGTAGGATGTTAGGAGATTTAGATGTAATTTATTCTTAGATTATTAAGAAATGCATTTCATTTATATCTACTATTACTACCTCCTTTTGATTTACAAAACTTACTTTCCACTGGGATATGCTCTATCATTATGCCAATAACATTACAAAATTTCTCAATACAACCCTTTAAATTCTTTTTCATACTCTTCAAATGATCAAGTTGTGTGTTTTATTCACTTTTAATGGTATTTTATTTAAATATTTACTCTCATTTTGAATTTTCTGTTTAACTCTCTTTTTTTTAAGTCTCTTTATTTTCTTTCATCAAATTAAGTTGAAATTGCATATTTTCTGAAATTGCATACTTTTTCAGTCATTCTTTTTTTCTTTCATCCCTCATACCCTTTTCCTCCTCTCCTCTTGCATCTCTCAAATAATTTGAATTCAATTTTTTTCTCAACTCA
Organism: Hemileia vastatrix; assembly: GCA_030280995.1. Taxonomy (NCBI): domain Eukaryota; kingdom Fungi; phylum Basidiomycota; class Pucciniomycetes; order Pucciniales; family Zaghouaniaceae; genus Hemileia; species Hemileia vastatrix. The sequence continues at coordinate 2,543,093 of JASXTE010000008.1, read as the reverse complement.
TCTCTCCAGGTAAGTAATTTTTCCTTTTTATTTTTTATAGTTGCTAATAATTATTTTTTTGATGTGTTTTTTTCTTTTTTCTATCTCATTTTTTCAGTAAGCGGTTTTGATTTTAATTTTTAAAGTAAAATTAATTTTTTATCTCTCCCTCTTTTCTCTCTTTTTTTCTCTCCAAAATCCTACTCTTTATCCCTCCTTGGTCTGGTCATTTTTCCATATTTTCTTCCTCTTTGGAATGGAAATATCCCCCTCTCCCCCTTCTTGGCTGCCTCATTCCTCCATTTTAACCCTCCTTGGCTTCCTCAATCCCCAACTTCTCCCCTTATTGGTGTCATTGAGCCCCCTTCCCCCCTTATTAGCCTCCTCAATACCCCCCTATAGCCTCCTATTGGTGTCCTAAATACCCCCCTATAACCCCTTCTTGGTATTCTAAATACCCCCCTATAGCCCCTTGGAATGTTTAAAAACCCCTTATAACCCATCCTTGGTGTTTGTAAAACTCCCCCCTCTACTTTTTTGTTAATGGATGATTGTTATTGATTTTTTGTTAGCTAAAAAAACCACCACCTACCTGTAACCCCTTTTTAACAACCACCCAGCCAGCTTTATTGGATGGGTGGCTACCCACTTCCCTACAATATAAATGACCAGAAATCCAGTTTCATGGCTGGATGGCCAACAATATACCACCACACACCACCTGTCAGCCAGGCTACTAGACTTACCCAGTAAAATAATTAATTATCTTACTGAGATGAAGCCACACCTTTTAATCCTTATTAATAATTAATTATTTACTAACTACTTATGTATTAATTACAACTAACTAGCTAAGTACAATAAGTAATGTAAATAATTAATAAAAATAAGTAACTGTCACATACATTTTTACTCCCTAACACCGTGTTCAATAGTACAGATGAGAGGGAATAAAAATAGTATTAAAAATATAAAAAAATATAAAAAGAAAAAACTTTTCAAATTTCTTTGTTTATATTTTGTTAAATCAACATTTTAAATCAAATGTTTTTATACTAAATGTGATGGACCAAGGGATTCAAATTTTTTTTCAAATAAAATGATACCTTTTATTTACGCACTATTAAGTATAACTTTTATTATTTCACATACACTCTTTATTTAGTTTCTTTTTCTCACACCCTTGTATTAGGTGGTGTTAACTCTGTGTCTTTATTTCTCACATCTTTGCCTATAAAAGGCCCTCTCTTTTTGTACTTTTCATGCATCATTCACTTATTTACATTATTAAAACCAATACTACATTTAAATATTTATTACTATTTATTATTGTCTTTAGTACTTACAATCTCGTAGTTCTAAATCATTAATTATAATATTAATTAAAATCCTACCTCTTATTATTGAGTAATTAATCTTTAAACTATAAGAAAAATACGTACACTATTTTGAGTCCTATAAAATCCACCGTTGCCATCCTTGAAATACCTTGAAAATCTTCTAGACTTGAAGGACCACCTGACAATTGGAGGCCTTTCTGAATCCTCAACGGCGCATTGTTATCTTGAGGACCAGATACTGTGGGACCATCTCCATTGAGGTACCTATAAGGACAAGTGGACGACGAAAACAACGAACGTCATACATCATGTGACTTATTTTTTGCTGCAAATGGGAATCAAAATGCGCTCCAAAACTTAGGCTTATATACTAACTAATAGTTATATATTTCATTGTAATTATTGATTACTATTAATGGGTCACTTTGCACTCTTCATACTCTACGTATTTCCTTTTACTCGGCACTCTTTAAGTGGCATTAATTTGCTCATTTTACAGGGGAGGTGTCTAGTAAATTGGAATTAAATTTTATATTATTATTTATTTTATTTTTCCTAGTTGAAAAAGATAGAGCAATTGTGTTCTTAGTCATAGAGGTAATAAATTATATTTTAAAAAATTATTATTCATTATAATTTTCAGTTGACTCTTGTCCTGATATATTTAAATTTTATTTGTTCCAGTTGACAAATTGTCCTGACAATAAAATTATTTAAAATTCATATCTAATATTTCAGTAGACATTGAGTCCTTTTAATTATTAAATTATCAGTTGATTTAAAATCCTGACAATAATTATCATAAAATTGTTAATAATAAATTTAAATTTAATTCTTCAGTTGATTATTATATCCTGCTTTTAAATTGTTTTGAATTAATAAATTGTTTATTATTTTAGTTGATTTTATCCTGAAAAATTTTATTTTATTATTTTTCTTTTAAGTAAAAGTAAAAATACAAACTAATTCATCTTATTTTCTCCCTCTCTTATTGCAGTAAAATTTAGAAATGACTGATCAAGTTGTCTCTGCCGCACATGAAGAGGAATTGGATTTAATTGATTATGATGAGGCTACTTCTGTGAGTTCTCATTTAACTAGTAAATTATCTCAAATTAATCAATCATTTCCCCAATCAGGATGTAGAAATGGAGGAAGTGAAAATTCTGGTAGAAACAACTCAGGAACAGAAACCTGTAATAAACCCCCCAGAAGAACTTCCAAAAGGCTTCAAAATAAAAAAGATGCCACTACCTCAAAAAGTAAAGAACCTGTCAACACACATAAAACAATTAAGGACAGAAAACTTGAGATTGAGGTCAAGAGTAGATGCTCTAGAGGAAAAGGTAAGAAAAATAGATGCTATTTTCAAGAGAAGAGGAGACCTCCTCCCCCCAGGGATCTTCATCAATTGGCTCCCCAGAAGCCAGAGAAAGTGAAAGTATCCAAGTGGCAGTGGGATTGGCTGAACACACAGTTGGATTACCTGTCTCAAAATCAACAGACTCAATTGCCCCAAGAAGGTCCATCAAGACACAGCCATTTCAACCCCACACCTCCTCACCCCTATCAAGGAGGAAGAAGAAGAAAAAAAAATGATTTTGCCCAGAAAACCTTGGTAAGCCCCTCTATTGATTCACAAGTACTATTTCTTGTAACTAATTCAGTTCCCTCAGGTAATTCTGGAAGAGGAGATGAAACTGTGAGACCTGTAGAGGCTGAGAACAGTAGACAAATTGCTCAAATTTCAAATGTATCTAATCCTTTAGTTCTAATTGCTACTTCAATGATAAATCCTGATATGGCTATTATTGATGAAACACTTGAGCCTGATTTTTATGAGATGCTGGAAAGTTACTCTGTTTTCTTATTAAAAAACACTCCAGATGTAGCCAACATTAATGATGAATATTTGAGGGATATTATTACTAAACAAAATCATACAATGAACAACATGCAACTGACTCAGAAATATAATAGTTTGTTAACTGAACAGGGTTATAAAGCATTAAAGAGTGAATCACAGAGAGTTTCTGATGAATTGTTTCATTACAAGGCAACCCATGAAAAGAAAGTTGCTTTATGGCAAAATATCAAAAATGATTTGTCTAAACTGAAAGATACTGTATCTGCCTGTTGCCAGGAGGTGGAGATAGACAAGATGAATCTGAAAAGATTGAATGACAATTTTTTTATCTTTTCAAAATAAAAATCAGTTATCTTTTGCAACAATCAATGAGAGTTTATCTAGTCTTCCAAGAGTGAAAACCAGACTAACAACCATTGAGAAGAAATTGAACTCATTGTTTAATGATCAAAAATATTCTGAGATTTTTTTGAAGGAACATATAGTAAAAGATGCTCCAAAGTTACCTGTGGCTAGTTCATCTAAAGAAAAATTGGTTCCAGAAATACATGTTGTTACCCCTGAGTTTCCATCAAAAATTTATGATGCACCATGATCTTCAACAGAGGGATTTAAAAATGTGATTACTGCACAACTAGAGAAGTTACAGCTTCTCCTTACTCAGAAACAAGCTAGTACTAAGGAGACTCCTTCAAATCAAAAGAATTGGCCAAAACTTGACCAGTACCCAACATTTGATGGTGATTCTTCTTCTGATTGGCAGCAATTTATTTGCAGAATTGATAACTTAAAAAATTCTTACAAACTCCCAGATGAGGAAATTGTGTCTAAGTTAATTTCCTTGTTTACCAATGTTGCCCTAATGTGGTATGAATCTGTTCTCCTGGACAGAAATGACTACTAATTAAAGATTGGAAAAAATTGATTAAAGCACAACTTGGTGGCTTCAAGTTCAGAATGGCTTAACAAAGGCAGTATGAGGAAACTAGATATAGCTCTTCCACTGATAAACCTATTGAGTTCTTAATGAAACTTGTAAAAATATTAAGGGAAATGGACCCAAATATGGAGTTTGAGTTATGGAAGGACAGGATCCTTTATAAATTACCAATGTCTCTGAGAGACTTGATAGTGGCTAGGACTGAGTTCACCAGAGAACCCTCTTCTTTCATTAATACTTGCAATAAGATCCTTCTAAACAACAAGTATGATGCCACAAGATTCATTCCTAGGACCCCTTTGGAGAAATCCTCCACTCACCAACAGAAACCTCTGGAAAAGGTTGGTAAACCTTCTGCCCCTATTTCACCAAAAAAGTATGCAACAAACACTTGCTTCAAGTGCAACAAGCCTTGGCAGAAAGGCCATGTTTTTGACAAGAGGATAAATCTTGTTGAACAAACTGAGGAGAAGGCTGATGACACAATAGAACTGGATGATACTTCAAGTGATTGTGCCAGCAATATTTCATATGAATCTCAACAAGAAATATTGTTGCTGCAAGAAGATATTCATTATTTAAATACTATTGATATTGATAATAATGATTTATCTACAGTTGAGGATGCTGAGATCATAAGGAACATTGAGGATAGCTCAATTGTAATTTCCCCTCTCAAAGCACCAGTCTTGATCAATGGAACCAGCATGGAAGTTGTTCTGGATTCTGGAGCTGGAGGAAGTGTAGTATCTGAAAAAGCACTTGCTTCAGTGGATCAAGACTATAAATCAAACTGATGCCTATCACTTCTGAAAATTGGAGAGGTTATGGCTCTGTTTTGTCCCCCATTGGTAACTACAAGGCCATAGTATTTTTTAAATATAACCATGGTTTTTTAAGAGTTATTTGTGATTTTGTTGTCATGAAAAATGATAATTTAAGCAGTTGGTTTATCATAGGAAATGACATTTTAACCAAATATGGCATAAAATTAGATCCTTCAAACCAATGCTTCACAATGGGGATAAATGGGAAGAGAAAATTTAAGTTTTCCTCCCCCAAAAAATTATTAAAACCAGAATTGAACACATGTAATTCTGTGGTTCAATATAAATGAAGATCTACAAAAGAAATGCATGCCCTTATGTCTGAAATTGACAATGCCTCTTTTGGAGAACAAGTTTCTGGTGAGGATAAAGATTCCATCATTAACTTGATAAAGTCTTTTCCTATGGCTTTTGCTCATGGGTCACATGAACTAGGATTAGTTAAAGAAGAAATGAAACTCTCATTGTCTTGTCCATTAACTGATATACCACCTAGTTTAAAGAAGAAGCCTTATCCTGCTTCTCCCACAAAGAGAACAGATATTGAAGACAATATCTCTACCCTTTTAAAAATGAATATTATTGAAAAGGTAGTTGAAACACCTAAATATTGTGTTATCTCACATGTCCTAATTTCTTATGAGAAAGATAAAGCCAGGTTATGTGGTGATTATAGAGCACTATATACTTATACTGTTGATGATATCTATCCTTTGCCTAGAATTAGCTCTATACATGCTACCTTACAGGGTGCTAAATATATCAGCTGTTTGGATGGTAATAACGGATATCACCAGGTACCTGTTGAGAAAAATTCTCAGAACTTTCTGATGATTGCCACTCATATGGGTATTTATAAGTATATTAGGATGCCATTTGGCCCTAAAAATGCCCCTTCAGTTTTTCAAAAAGTCATGGATAACACATTCCATCAGGAGATACTTGAAGGATGGCTGATGGTTTATATTGATGATATCATTATATTCTCAAAAACATTTGAGGACCATCTCAACCACCTGTGTAAAATGTTCCAAAAAATGGATGAGATAAATATGACACTTTCTTTGAAGAAATGTAAATTTGTTTTCCATTCTTTAAAAGTTCTTGGTCATGTTGTTTCAGGGTTACAGATATGTGTTGACCAAAACAAAGTGGCAGCCATACAGCAGGTGAAGGCTCCTAATACATTTAGAGAGCTACAGAGTTTTTTGGGAATGTGTGGAAACTATAGAAAGTATATTAAAAATTATCAAGTCATAGCTTTACCCCTTACCCAATTAACTAGAAAGGATGTTGCTTTTGTCTGGAATAGTGAAAGACAAAGGGCCTTTGACACTATGAAACACTGTTTGATGTCAGCACCTATTCTTGCTTTACCTGACTTTAATAAGTGATTTGTTTTATATACTGATGCCAGTTTTGTTGGTCTGGGTACTTCCCTCCATCAAAAACAAGTGATGAATGATAAAGTATCAGAAGTAGTAATTTGTTATATTTAAAGAACCTTAAGAAATAGTGAATTGAAATATGGTGCTACTCAATTGGAATGTTTAGCTGTAGTGTGGGCTCTAGAAAAGCTACATTATTACCTAGATGACCAGAAATTTGAACTTGTCACTGACTGCAGTGCAGTTAAATCCCTTTTAAACTTGAAAACAACTAACAGAAATATGTTCATATGGCAGTTAGCTGTTCAAGAATACAGAGGGAGAATGTCAATTATTCATAGGGCTGGTATTGTTCACTCAAATGTGGATACGTTATCAAGGTTACCTTTACCAAATGATGACTCTAATCCTGCTTATGATCCTGAGGATGAAATTATTTATATTCATGGGATATATGTGGTCGATATGGAGGAAGAGCTATTACAGCTTATTCTGGATTCATATGATAAGGACACTCACTTAAAAAAGTTATTCACCATATTAAATGATCCAAAGAATGCTTCAATACAAGCATTAATTTAAACCCTTCCACCAAAGTACCAAAAAGCTTTGGAAAAAGGTAAATTTCAATTGATGAAGGATATTTATATTATAGAAGAAAGTTGAGTAATGTCATTGTTATTCCTCCTTCTATCAAAGAAATAATCTTGAAAATTTGTCATGATGACATATTAGCTGGACATTTTGATCTTGAAAAAACAATGATCAGAATTAAAAACACCGCTTGGTGGGTTAATATGTCTGAAGACACCAAATTATATGTTGAATCTTGTGATTCTTGCCAAAAATCAAAAATATTGACTGGTAAAAGAGCTGTATTGATGCAACATATTCAACCTCATGATGCACCATGGCAGAAAATAAACATGGATTTTGTAACAGGATTACCTATTTCTAGAAAAGACAGTTATAAATCTTGTTGTGTTATTGTGGACAGATTCACCAAAATGTGTAAATTTATCCCTACTCACAAGGATGTTTCCACTAAGGAATTAGCTTTCTTATGGTGGTCTCATATGTTTAATACTGCTAGTTTTCCTAAAGCCATAATCTCTGACAGAGACCCTAAATTTATTACTGAATTTTGGTTGTCTCTGATGGATGTTTGTGGTTGTGATCTGAAACTATGTACTGCCCATCACCCTCAGACTTATGGATTAGATGAAAGAATGATTCAGACTCTAGAGGACATGATAAGAAGGTACTGTGCTTTTGGACTTGAGTATAAAGACAATGACAGATTCACTCATGATTGGGTTACCTTACTTCCTGGGTTAGAATTTGCTTATAATAGCACTGTTCATTCTGTTACTCAAAGAAAGCCTTTTGAGCTCTGGCTTGGATATGTTCCAAACACTCCTGCACAAATTCTAAATAATAAAATACCTAAATTGGATTTACATCCTGGTGTAAAATCTTTTCTTCAAATGCAACAACTTTGCAGAAGTCATGCTCAAAAATGTATTGAAAAATCATTTGAATATGAGAAGAAGAGATGGGACAAATCCCATAAAGAATACACTTTTAAGAAGGGTTATGAGGTGTTGATTTCTACAGTCCACTTCAATTTACAAGGTAATAACAAATTGAAATACCCATTTGTTGGTCCATTTGTTGTAAGAAGAATGGTTGGTGATAATGCAGTTGAAGTTATTTTGTATTCTCCATATGACAGAAAAAATCCTGTTTTTCCAATATCTCTTTTAAAACATTATACATCCAATAGTGATTTGTTTCCCAAAAGTAGGGGAAGACCAAAAAAGACCCCTAATGAAATCACTGAGATAGCAGAAATTTATAAAATTCTAAATGACAGAATAGTTACTACTGAAAAAGGTACAGAAAACTTATTGAGATTCAAGAATAAATCTTCTGAATATGATTCTTGGATACCTGGGAAGGAAATATCCAATCTTTCTACTCTGCTAAAGAAATATAAAAAGAAAAAATCATAGCACTTTTTTTATTTTTTTTTTAGAGTGAGGGAGTGTCAGCCAGGCTACTAGACTTACCCAGTAAAATAATTAATTATCTTACTGAGATGAAGCCACACCTTTTAATCCTTATTAATAATTAATTATTTACTAACTACTAATGTATTACTTACAACTAACTAGCTAAGTACAATAAGTAATGTAAATAATTAATAAAAATAGAGAACTGTCACATACATTTTTTCTCTAACACCGTGCTCAATAATACAGATGAGAGGGAATAAAAATAGTATTAAAAAATATAAAAAAATATAAAAAGAAGAAACTTTTCAAATTCCTTTATTTAGATTTTGTTGAATCAACATTTTAAATCAAATGTTTTTGTACTAAATGTGACGGACCAAGGGATTCAAATTTTTATTTCAAATAAAATGATAACTTTTATTTACACACTATTTAGTATATCTTTAATTATTTCACATACACTCTTTATTTAGTTTCTTTTTTCTCACACCCTTGTATCAGGTGGTGTTAACTCGGTGTCTTTGTTTCTCACATCTTTGCCTATAAAAGGCCCTCTCATTTTGTACTTTTCATGCATCATTCACTTACTTACATTAGTAAAAACAATACTACATTTAAATATTTATTACTATTTATTATTGTCTTTAGTACTTACAATATCATAGTTCTAAATCATTAATTATAATAATAATTTAAATCCTACCTCTTATTATTGAGTAATTAATCTTTAAACTATAAGAAAAATACGTACACTATTTTGAGTCCTCTAAAATCCACTGTTGCCATCCTTGAAATACCTTGAAAAATCTTCTAGACTTGAAGGACCACCCAACACCACCAGCCATCCCCTGAACATATAAAGGACTAGCCAGTAAGTTTCACTGGCTGGCTGGCTATCTAAATAACTAAAATCCCCCAAACTACTGCCTAAAAAACCCCAAAAATGAAATAATAAGACCTATGCAGCCACCTCCACTTATCTATTACCTTCCCTGTCACACCCACTGCCAACTGGCTAAATACAAATCTGACAGATATGTATTAGATAACTTATAATTTTTTTGAAGAAATTTAGAAAAATATTCCTTTACTTCAATTGAAAAAAAAATTTTATTAGTTTTTTTGGGGAAAATTTGTAAGGTCATTCATTTAAAATTATGTGAGTTTTTCTTTAATTTTAAAATAATTTTTTGAGGTTTTTTTCACCAGTAAATCTTTTTTTCAGAAAAAATGCCTTTTTCTTCTGATTCAACCCTTACTCCTCTATCTTCATACTTATCTTTATCATCACCATTTCAAATATCAACTTCATTTTAATCATCATCTAATTCTTCAAAAAAAATAAAGTTAAAAGATCTTATCAGAATAAATGAAATTTAAAAATGAAATTTTAATTGAATAGTTTATTTGGCCACCTTTCAAACTTTAAGTATTATAAAACTAAATTCAAAAAAAGAAATACTTACCCAAAGAAGTTACTTAAATATATTAAATATATAACTCATATAGGAGGCAATGGAGTTTAATCAGTAATAAGTAACTCTTTTAAGCCTCAATTTATTTATGAAAATCATTATTTTTATGGCTTAAAAGATGAAATTTTCAATCATCTTTCTAATATCATCATTACAATATATCAAATGTTATTAGTTTGGTTAACAATTCAAAATAAGAAAATGTTGGGTGGTATCATGATTGGTTTTGGATGAATACCAGGTTTTATTAAAAGTAATTCTCTTATTTAGTGTATCAATTTTTTTAATGATTAAAAATTTTACTGATTTTAATTATATAGACATCTATTCTTTTCTCAGAAATATATCTAAAGCAGAAAATGATAGTTATTTTCATAAATGGGACTCACTACCTTATTTTAATTCATTTCTTTCTCTTTATATCAAAAAAACTTTGCAATAAAGACTACAAAAAAAATCATGAACATGAAAATAGAGTTGGTATATCAAATCGGTGTGATTCAAAATGGGAACAACTTGGAAAAATATATATATATATTCAAATTTTACAATCACTCATTCTGGTTTTCATAACCAAATACATACCAACTTGAATGAATAAAATCATCTTTCTTTGGGAATATTCTCAAATATAAACTCTATCACTAGACATTCTATACAATTGCAAGCCAAAATCAAAGGACATGGCTTATATTTTCTGGATCATAAATGTATAATAATTTTTTTTAAGAAATGGTATCATCAAATCTGTTTGAAACTCTTCTCAGGATAATCACCAAATGATAAAGCTCCTTCATGTTTGAAATCTTGTGAAGAATTTACTCATTTTTTCTGCTCTTTCCAAATAAGGCAAAAGCTAATTCAAAGGATAAACAAGGTAAAAAAAAAGAAGGGAAAGATAATAGATTTAAAAAAACTTTAGGTAGATAAAAAAAGTATGGGGATTTATAAAGTTATCAAATATTAAATATTCTTTTATAAATTTTTTATAAATAAATTTTATATTTAAATTTAGTAAACTAAAGTATTGGGAAAACAACCTTGTGTTGTATAAATGGTAATCATGATAACATTAAATTTTTCACTGGGCTCCTCTAGCCTATACTTGTGGAAAGTCCCAAACTTCTGATTCTATATTTTTCCACATTTCAGCTTGAGTAATTGTCTTTACTTTAAAATTTAGAAAATTGACATGTATTAGTTATTTATTTATTAATTTATGTAATTATATTAAATTTTGATGATTTTCAGCCCTTAATTCAATAAAATGCAAGAAAGTTTATTGCCAAATTTTCAAAACAGATATAATTTTTTTTGACTTAGCTCTATATAGAAATTCAAACTGTGGTGAGGTGATGGAATATGTTGGTGATAAGGATGGTGAAGGGATAGAAATTAAGATGGTGGTGAGGAGGTGTCAGCCAGGCTACTAGACTTACCCAGTGAAATAATTAATTATTTACTGGATGAAGCCGTACCTTATCATTTTAATTATTTAATTAATTAGTTACATTAAAATTACTTATAATAAATTAACTAAATACAGAATGATAAAATTAAATAAATAATTAAAAATTAAATATAAAATTTTCCCTTATATTTTTTCTCTAACACTGTGCTCATTTGACAGGTTGGAAGAAATAAAAATTTATATTAAAAAATAGATTTTAAAATTAAAATAAGATTTTGATATTCAAATAATATTAAATATATACAAAAAATTCAAATTTCTTATTTAGAATTGACTTCTACAGTAAATATTAAATAAATTGATGTATTTCTGACATACCCTGTAAATACATCTTTTTGACACCTTCTTTTTAGAACAACTTTATTATTTGAAAATACTCCTTCTGGAATATTCTTTTTCTCTCTCTCTCTCATACTACTGTTTTCAGAATTTGATTGCCATGCTTTGTCTCTCCTTTGCCTATATAAGGCCTCTCTTTTGGTTGTTTTTTATTCATTCCTTTACTACATCATTTTATTACAACAATAACCAATCAAACACTTATTCTTATATTCTATATCATTAGTATTTACAATAGCGTAATTCTAATCTATAAATTATATTAATATTTTAAATCCTACCTCTTTTAATTGAGTAAAATAATCATCTTTGAATTAAGAAATACGTACAAATTTGTTGAGAGTCCATTTAAACCTTTAAACTCCTTGTAGAACTTCATACCAAAACTTCTAGACCAAAAGCGTACCTTGACAATTGGGGGCCTTTCCAAAATATTGTTGGCGCAACGTTAATTGAGGCGTAATCGAAGGGACCATTGGTGTGCAAAGTACCTGTAAAGGACGAAGGAGGCGAGAAAACGACGAACATCATACGTCACGTGACAAAAGTTTTTCTGCAAATGGGAATCGAACCACGCTCCAAAACTTAGGTTCATATACTGACTAAACGTCGTATATATTGTGGTAATTATTGTTATTACTATTTGTGGGTTACTCTTCACTCTTCATTTGCTACGTATTTACTTTTACTCAGCACTCTGTAAGTGGCATTAATTTGCTCATTTTACAGGGGGAGGTGTCTGGTAATTTGAATTTATTTTTTATTATTATATTTTTTTTTCCTGGTTGACCATAATAGAGCAATAAGTGTTCTTAGTCCCAGAAGTAATAAAATAATTATATTTCAATATTAATTATTATAATTTTTCAGTTGACATTTGTCCTGATTAATTTTAATTTTAATTGTTCCAGTTGACAAATTGTCCTGACAATAATATTTTTTTTTAATAAAATAATTATATTTTAATATTAATTATTATAATTTTTAAGTTGACATTTGTCATGATTAATTTAAATTTTAATTGTTCCAGTTGACAAATTGTCCTGACAATAATTTTTTTATTAATAAATAATTCATATTTAATTACTTCAGTTGACTTTGAGTCCTGGTAGTTCAAAAAAATTTTTAATTAATAAAACTCATATTTAATTACTTCAGTTGACATTAAGTCCTGGTAGTTAAGTGATCAGTTTAATAAAATTTTAAAATAAAACTTCATATTTAATTACTTCAGTTGACATTAAGTCCTGGTAGTTAAGTGATCAGTTAAATAAAAAAAATTTTTTTAAAAAGATTCATATTTGATTACTTCAGTTGACAATAAGTCCTGGTAATAAATTAGTTGATTTAAATCCTGAAAATAAATAACTAAAAAATTATTAATAAAAATTCTAATTTATTTCTACAGTTGATTGTATTATAATCCTGGTTTTAAATTTTTTTTTATATTAATAAATTAATTTTATTAAAGTTGATTTTTATCCTAAAAATATTTTTATTTTCTTATTTTTATTTTATTTCTGTTAAATAAAAATCAAAAATAAAGACTAATTAATCTTATTGTCTCTTTTATTCATTTCAGTAGAATCTTAAAATGACTGACCAAAGTGGTTTTGCTGCACGTGAAGAAGAATTAGACTTAATTGATTATGATGAGCCTACTTCTGTAAGTTCTCCTTTAACAAGAAGAATTTCTCAAACTAATAAATACTTGCCCCAAACAGGATGTAGAGATGGAAGAAGTAGAAATCCTAGTGGACACTACTCAGGATTAGAAGCCCATGATAAACCCACCAGAAGAGCTTCCAAAAGGCTTCAGGATAAAAAAGATGCCGTTGTCTCAGCAGGTAAAGAATCTGTCTACTCACATAAAGGAGTTAAGGACAGAAAGCTTGAGACTAAAGGTAAGGGTAGATGCCTTGGAAGAAAAGGTGAGAAGAACAGATACTTTTCTCCAAGAGAAGAAGAAACCTCTTCCTCCCAGGGATCAACAACAATTGGCTCCCCAGTCCCAGGAGAAGGTGGAAGTGTCCAAGTGTCAGTGGGACTACTTGGCTCAAAACCAGCATCAGTTACCTCAGGTAGGTCCATCAAGGCCCACCCAGGTCAACCCCACCCCTCCCCACCCTTATCAAGGAGGCAAAAGAAGAAGGAAGCCCAATATGGTGATACCCAGCAAACCCTGGTACGTCCCTCTATTGATTCTCAAGTGCCTTTTCTTGTGGCTGACTCTGTTCCTTCGGTAAATCTGGAAGGGAGGATGAAACTTTGAGACCTATAGAGGCTGGGAATAGTAGACAGATATCTCATGTATCTAATCCATTACTTTTAATTGCTACCTCAATGATTAATCCTGATATTTCTGTGATTGATGAAACTCTTGACCCTGAGTTCTATGAGAGTCTGGAAAGTTACTCAGTTTCCTTATTGAGAAACACTCCAGATGTAGCAAGAATTAATGATGAGCACTTGAGAGATATTATTGCCAAGCAAAATCATATAATGAACAATATGCAATTGACTCAGAGATATAATAGTTTGTTAACTTATCAGGGTTATCAAGCATTAAGAAGTGAAGCACAGAGAGTCTCTGGTGAATTGTCTCATTACAAAGCAACCCATGAAAAGAAAGTTGCTTTATGGCAAAATATAAAAAATGATTTGTCTAAACTAAAAGATACTGTATCTGCCTGTTGCCAGGAGGTAGAGATAGATAAGATAAATCTGAAAAGATTGAATGACCATTTTTAATCTTTTCAAAATAAAAATCAATTATCTTTTGCAACTATCAATGAGAGTTTATCTAGTCTTCCAAGAATGAAAACAAGACTAGCAACCATTGAAGAAAAATTGAACTCATTGTTAAATGACCAAAAATATTCTGACATTTCTGTGAAGGAACATATAGTGCAGGATGCTCACATAGTACCTGTGGCTAGTTCATCTAAAGTAAAAATAGCTCCAGAAATACCTGTTGATAACACTGAGTTTCCATCAAAAACTGATGATGCACCAGGATCTGCAACAGAAGGATTAAACAATGAGATTTCAGCACAATTAGAGAAATTACAGCTGCTTCTTACTCAGAAAAAGGCTAGTACTAAGGAGACTCCTTCAAATCAAAAGAATTGGCCAAAACTTGACCAGTACCCAACATTTTATGGTGATTCTTCCTCTGATTGGCAACAATTTATTTGCAGAATTGATAACTTAAAAAATTCTTACAAACTTCCAGATGAGGAAATTGTGTCCAAGTTAATTTCTTTGTTCACTAATGTTGCCCTGATGCGGTATGAATCTGTTCTCCTGGATGGGAATGACTACTCATGGGAGGATTGGAAGGAATTAATTAAAGCACAATTTGGTGGCTCCAAGTTCAGAATGGCTCAACAAAGGCAGTATGAGGAAACTAGATATAGCTCTTCTACTGATAAACTTATTGAGTTTTTAATGAAACTTGTAAAAATCTTAAGGGCAATGGACCCAAATATGGAGTTTGATTTATGGAAGGACAGGATCCTCTACAAATTACCAATTTCTCTGAGAGACTTGATAGTGGCTAGGACTGAGTTCTCCAAAGAACCCTCTTCTTTCATTAATACTTGCAAGGAGATACTTCTAAACAATAAGTATGATGCCAGAAGATTCATTCCAAGACCCCTTTGGAGAAACCCTCCACTTACCAACAGAAACCTCTGGAAAAGGTTGGTAAACCTTCTGCCCCTGTTGCACCAAAGAAGTATGCAACAAACACTTTCTTCAAGTGCAACAAGCCTTGGCAGAAAGGCCATGTTTGTGACAAGAAGATAAATCTTGTAGAACAAACAGAGGAGCATGCTGATGACACAGCGGTACTGGATGATACATCAAGTGATTGTGCCAGCAATATTTCATATGAATCTCAACAAGAAATCTTGATGATGGAAGAGGATATCCATTATTTAAATACTATTGACATTGATAATAATGATTTATCTACAGTTGAAGATGCTGAGATCATAAAGAACATTGAGGATAGCTCAATTATTATTGCCCCTCTTAAGGCACCAGTCTTGATCAATGGAACCAGCATTGAAGTTGTTCTGGATTCTGGAGCTGGAGGAAGTGTAGTATCTGAAAGAGCACTTGCTTCAGTAGATCAAGACTATAAATCTAAACTGATGTCTATCATTTCTGAAAATTGGAGAGGGTATGGCTCTGTTTTGTCCCCCATTGGGAAATACAAAGCCACAGTGTTTTTTAAATATAACCATGGTTTTGTAAGAGCTATTTGTGATTTTGTTGTCATGAAAAATGATAACTTGAGCAATTGGTTTATTGTAGGGAATGATATTTTAACCAAGTATGGCATAAAATTGGATCCTTCATACCAATGTTTCACAATGGGGATGAATGGGAAGAGAAAATTTAAGATTTCCTCCCCTAAAAAATTATTAAAACCAGAATGGAACACATGTAATTCTGTGGTTCAATATATAGGAAGATCTACAAAGGAGATGCATGCCCTTATGTCTAAAATTGACAATGCTTCTTTTGGAGAACAACTTTCTGGTGAGGATAAAGATTCCATCATTAACTTGATAAAATCTTTTCCTATGGCCTTTGCTCATGGGTCACATGAACTGGGATTAGTTAAAGAGGAAATGAAACTTTCATTGTCTTGCCCATTAACTGATATACCACCTAGTTTAAAGAAGAAGCCTTATCCTGCTTCTCCCACAAAGAGAAAAGATATTGAAGACAATATCTCTACCCTTTTAAAAATGAATATTATTGAAAAGGTAGTTGAAACAACTAAATATTGTGTTATCTCACCTGTCCTAATTTCTTATGAGAAAGATAAAGCCAGGTTATGTGGTGATTATAGAGCACTAAACACTTATACTGTTGATGATATCTACCCTTTACCTAGAATTAGCTCTATACATGCTACTTTACAGGGTGCTATATATATCAGCTGTTTGGATGGTAATAAAGGATATCATCAGGTACCTGTTGAGAAAAATTCTCAGAACTTTCTGATGATTGCCACTCATATGGGTATTTATAAGTATATTAGGATGCCATTTGGCCCTAAAAATGCCCCTTCAGTTTTCCAAAAAGTAATGGATAACACATTCCATCAAGAGATAATTGAAGGATGGCTGATGGTTTATATTGATGATATCATTATATTCTCAAAAACATTTGAGGACCATCTTAAACACCTGTGTAAAGTATTCCAGAAAATGGATGAAATAAATATGACACTTTCTTTGAAGAAATGTAAATTTGGTTTCCATTCTTTAAAAGTTCTTGGTCATGTTGTTTCAGGCTTACAGATATGTGTTGACCAGAACAAAGTGGCAGCCATACAACAGGTGAAGGCTCCTACAACAGTGAGAGAGCTCCAAAGTCTTTTGGGAATGTGTGGATACTATAGACAGTATATTAAAAATTACCAAGTCATAGATTTACCCCTTACCCAATTAACTAGAAAGGATGTTGCTTTTGTCTGGAATAGTGAAAGACAAAGAGCCTTTGACACTATGAAACACTGTTTGATGTCAGCACCAATTCTTACTTCACCTGACTTTAATCAACCATTTGTTTTGTACACTGATGCCAGTTTCATTGGTCTTGGTGCTGCCCTCCATCAAAAACAAGTGATAAATGATAAAGTTTCAGAATTAGTAATTTTTTATATTTCAAGAACCTTGAGAAATAGTGAATTGAAATATGGTGCTACTCAATTAGAGTGTTTAGCTGTAGTATGGGCTCTAGAAAAGCTTCATTATTACCTAGATGACCAGAAATTTGAACTTGTCACTGACTGCAGTGCAGTTAAATCCCTTTTAAACTTGAAAACACCTAACAGACATATGTTCAGATGGTAGCTGGCTGTTCAAGAGTACAGAGGGAGAATGACAATTATTCACAGGGCTGGTATTTTTCACTCAAATATGGATATGTTATCAAGGTTACCTTTACCAAATGATGACTCTAATCCTGCTTATGATCCTGAGGATGAAATTATTCATATTCATGGGATATATGTGGTTGATATTGAGGAAGAGCTACTACAGCTTATTCTGGAATCATATGATAAGGACACTGAATTGAAAAAGTTATGCACCATATTAAATGATCCAAAGAATGCTTCAATACAAGCATTAATTAAAACCCTTCCACCAAAGTACCAAAAAGCTTTGGAAAAAGGTAAATTTTCAATTGATGAAGGATATCTATATTATAGAAGAAAGTTGAGTAATGTTATTGTTATTCCTCCTTCTATGAAAGAAATCATCTTGAAAATTTGTCAAGATGACATATTAGCTGGACATTTTGATCTTTAAAAAACAATGATCAGAATTAAGAACACCGCTTGGTGGGCTAATATGTCTGAAGACACAAAATTATATGTTGAATCTTGTGATTCTTACCAAAAATCAAAAAGATTAACTGGTAAAAGAGCAGGATTAATGCAACATATTGAACCTCCTGATTCTCCATGGCAGATAATAAACATGGATTTTGTAACAGGATTACCTATTGCTGGTAAAGACAGTTATAACTCTTGTTGGGTTATTGTGGACAGATTCACAAAAATTTGTAAATTTATCCCTACCCACAAGGATGTTTCCACTAAAGAATTAGCTTTCTTATGGTGGTCTCATATGTTTAATACTGCTGGTTTTCCTAAAGCCATAATCTCTGACAGAGACCCTAAATTTACTTCTGAATTTTGGATGTCTCTGATGGATGTTTGTGGTTGTGATCTGAAACTTTCTACTGCCCACCACCCTCAGACTGATGGTTTAGCTGAAAGAATGATTCAGACTTTAGAGGACATGATAAGAAGATATTTTGCCTTTGGCCTTGAGTATAAAGATAATGACAGATTCACTCATGATTGGGTTACCTTACTTCCTGGGTTAGAATTTGCTTATAATAGCACTGTTCATTCTGTTACTCAAAGAAAGCCTTTTGAGCTCTGGCTTGGATATGTTCCAAATACTCCTGCACAAATTCTCAATAACAAAATACCTAAATTGGATACACATCCTGGTGTAAAATCTTTTCTTCAAATGCAACAACTATGTAGAAATCATGCTCAAAAATGTATTGAAAATCATTTGAGTATGAGAAGAAAAGATGGGACAAATCCCATAAAGAATACACTTTTAAAAAGGGTGATGAAGTGTTGATTTCTACAGTCCACTTCAACTTACAAGGTAATAACAAATTGAAAGATCCATTTTTTGGTCCATTTGTTGTCAGAAGAATGATTGGAGATAATGCAGTTGAAGTTATTCTGTATTCCCCATATGACAGAAAACATCCTGTTTTTCCAATATCTCTTTTGAAACCTTACACATCCAATAGTGATTTATTTCCAAAAAGGAGGGGTAGACCAAAGAAAACCCCAAATGAAATCACTGAAACAGCAGAAATTGAAAAAATTTTAAATGACAGAATAGCCACTGCTGAAAAAGGTACAGAATAATTATTGAGATTCAAGAATAAATCATCTGAATATGATTCTTGGATACCTGGGAAGGATATATCTAATCTTCCTACTCTACTTACTTTGAAGCAACAATCTTTGTGCATTCAGCTATAGCACAGAAAATTTGAATTCGGAGCTGCACTTCTATATCAATACCATCTATTATTGTATCAAGCCAGGACAAAGTTAAATAAAATGAAAACAATTTCATCTATTTGCTTGCTTTCAACTTTCCTTTTTTTGCTGTTCCAACTCCCTTTGGCAAAGTAACTATACCAGTGGGCACACAAACTTGACTTATTTTTAGAAGTATTTTTTCTTGTTGGAGTTTACTGTAAGTTCCATTTGTTATTTTACTTGAACCACTTTGATCACTCTCACTCATCTCTTCTTCACTAGCTGACCCAAATTCTTTAATAATATTTCCTCTTTTGATTCTAGATTTAAAGTCCCAACAATCTCGGAAGTGATGAAACAGTACTCCCTCATACCAGTTATGCAGTAGGCCAATAACAATCAAGTTAACTAGATCCCAGAAGTGGAGGCAATTCAGTTCAGACCACCTCACCCCAGTTTCTTGAACTAATTTCAACTTTCCTGTTAAGGTGCCTGCTTCTTTCCATTTATGTGAGCCAAAAAGTATATTTTCATGTGTCCTTTTTTTGTCTAGACTTATTTTGCTGATCTCTGAACTCTTTATACAGCACCAGGAGCAAAGTTTTGAAGAAGAATGAGAGGCAAAGCCCCCAACTTTATGTGTTGTGACAATGTCACTAATTAGTGCAGCCAATCTAGCAGTTACAATTTGTCCATGTGGAAACTGGTAAGTTTTAATTCTAATCCCTCTATCCATTTCAAGCATTTTATCAACCAAAGGTTTTAGGATGTTACTAATTGTCACCATGTCTGGCTGATTAGGTGCCAGAATGATACCTGCAAGAAATGTATACTGACTCTTATAGCGCATTGAAGGAGGGAGGTTTAGACACTGCATTTCCATGACACCAATTGATACCTGCTTTCCAGAAACTTTATTTCCAAACAGGTTAAACCAATCAACAAACAAGGAAAAGACTAAGTGGAAATTATTTTTAGTTTTAGCTGATGTATAACTGATTATATTTTCATATGCCTTTGATTGAAGATAATTGTAAACTGATCCATCCATTGAGTCACGCATAGATTTTTCCCACTCTTCAATTTCTATCTCAACATCAGACAATCCAAGGATCCAACTAAGCTAGTTATTGAAATCTTGAGTTACAAACACCACACAATATGTGGGGCAAACTTGCTAGCAAGTCCACAACCTTGAACCCTAATTCATATCTTTTTGAGCCCACATTGAATTAGTGATGAAACTACCAAGAAAAAATATTGACATTCTGGTGAACTCAATATGAATACAACTTGAACATTTAATGAAACATAGGTAGTAATACTTTGAACAAATCTTGAGATATGAAGAATGAGATTTTTTTATAGAAATTTTAATACAGTGCAGAACACACCCAAATTATTCTGAAAAATATATATTTCAAACTATTTAAGAAGTTTCTTTGCAATTTTTAAAAAAAAGTACACCAAAGTATAGATCCAGCAAGATACCATCTGACATAATTATATAAGTTTCTTTAGCCAGAAATACATGGAGAAAATATAATTTGAAATATGTCAATTTGTTCATGAAAGGTGGGACTGAGTTGAAAGGGAGGAAATTGGGGTTCAAGGATTGTGGAGGCAAGGTAAAGGGGAGGAATGGAGCTACAAGGGTTGAAGAGGCTGGAGAGAGGGGTGAGGAAGGGTATATGGGGTAGCAAAAAGGTTGGGAAAGAGTTGGAAAGGAAGATTAAGGGTTTCTGAGGCATTTTGAATGAAGAAAAGGGCCGGGGAGAGGTTGGGAGGGGTAAAATGGGGATCAAAAAGAGGATGGCATACAATGGGGCTGGGAGGGTGGCAAAAGGGGTGGGGATGGAAGACAAGCATGTGCTAATAGAATTGAAAGGGATGGGGATTGGTGCAAACAGAGTGTGAAAATAGGAGGATGAACTCTGTTCTTCAGGCAAAGAACAGAGTTCACTGCCATAAAATATTAGCTGAAACATAGTTTTCAATTCTGTAAAAACAGTTGTAGATAATAGAAAAAGTCACTGATTTTTTTTATATGTAATCTTAAAGTTTTTAATAAAATTATTGTATTTAAGAATTTTGATATTGTCAATCAATTTTCATTGATCAACTTAAATTAATAAAGTATTATTTAAATGAGTTGCTTCAAAAAATACTGTGCATTGAGTAGACTCATGAAATGATTTTTTCTGGCTTCCATTCAGTTATCCTCACACTTTTACTATGTTTTCAATATATATCCATTATTATTTGTGTGATACTTCAAGTGAAAGTTCAGTATTACTACAGTCTGAGTTCCACCTGATTTCCATCTGACTTCAAGTTGAGGACTTGCTAGCAAGTCCCCCCCCAAATATTGCGTGGTGAAAGCAGCTTTCAGGTTGAAATTGGAGGTAGTTTTCTCTTTCAAGGGATATAATTGGCTCATCATTGACATTGTTTGTGGGATCAGAGGCCTGGGAATTAGCTGAAAAAAGGTCTTCATTACAAGCAGCAGATTGTTGGGTATGCAGGTAGCCACACTTATCCAGTGCAGTATCAGGATGATACAGTGAGTAACATTTGGAGCAACTAAAAAATTTGATTAACTTAGTTTGGAGATTGAGTTTCACTGTAATAGTATGGATGTCTTTTGGGATTCGAGATTCCAAGTCTACTTTGGGAGGAAGTTGGCAGAATACATTAACAATGTAAGTAATACATTGAGTTATAAACTTCATTTTAATAAATTAGATGCCACATGAAAGATGCAGCCAGGTAATAAATCCCTTAATAAATTCTGAAGTGAAAAAGAAAGACTCAATTTTTATTTAAAAGTTCAATATGAAATGTAAAATGCTGACTGAAGTGGAACAATGAATCATAAGCTGTTTGAGAACTGTTAGAGGAAGAAGAATCACTTTCAGGTAATGAAGATGGAAAAGATTTTGGTGATTTGGTGTTAGTTTTTGATGTTGACAAAGTGAGTTTTTGGAAAGATTCCACAATTGCACTTTCTTTGATTTGATGTTTTCTCCAAGTTTGGCAATTAACATAACATCCCTTTACTTCCTCTCTAACTGTATTGTATATTGTAAATTTACTACAGCTTGAGCAATCACAAATTAGTAAAGACTTGACCAAATCAGAGTTGGTGTTATCCATAGTGGTAAAGTTGAGAAGTCTGGCAGAAATCAATTAGTATATTGAAAGTATGGCAAAACAATATTTAGACTCAGGATATGATTGAAAGGCGGATATAAAATTTCTCAAAAATTTTCTCATTTTTTACACTAAAAATATAATTTTAACTAATCAGATGAATAGTATTCCATTATTAATTAGATATATTTTGGTGTATTTCATTGATTTCATTGCATGTATTTTTTATAAATTATGTTGAATGCTTGGCATATGGTTATTGAGTAGTGTTATGTGTAGTATGATAGCTTATTGATTGTTAAGTACATAAAGTGTATATAGTCTGTGGTGCAGCTGACACGTTATGGTAAGGTAAACTCTTACAGTCGCCTTGCTGTAAGCAGAATCCGGAGGAGATATGTGGATTTAGCTGAAAACCCCGTCCTTCCAATAAAAATAACAAAATGGGAATTCTAAATCACTAAGCTAACCAATCTACTTGAATCTGATTGATAAAAATAATGAAACTCTAAAATAATTAACGCTTATTGAGATTTAATGAAAGTGGCTGTTGAGAAAGAAATACTGATAACAACAATTAAGGTGTACCAGTGAAAGATCTGTAAAGATTGACTTTTATGTTTTTATAATAATTTGAATTTTTATGAGACAGCAATAATCAAGTCCCAGCGACGAAGACCTTTCTAAAGATACCCTGTATGAAGTGTGTTTTAAATTGTTGAGTGGTATTTCTAAAATGTTATATATAAAATATAAAGTTATAAGGGTATTACAAATTTATTTAATTTGTTGAGTAATAAAAAAATGAGACTGTGGTAGTTAATGATTAAGCTGTATGATGTGTCCCCCATCAATTTCGAGTTTGAGAAGTGCTTAAGTATTCCTAGTCACGTGCCTAAGTTTTCCCCTCCAGAGCTCTTCCAGAGTCAATCCGGAGCCGGAACGGAGTCCATACGGAGTCCGTCCGGACTTCCAGACTCAATTAGAACCTTAAAACTATAATAAAAAATCTAGAAAAATTACACATAATAGAGCTACTTCCCCTTTACATACCCAACTAATTTTCGTAGTCTGCGCAGCTCTAATTACCCCGTGCAAATTCATCAAAGTTAAGTAATTTTTGAAAACGTAAATATTTCTATAAAACTTTAAAATTCATTTTAAAAATATAAGAAAAATAGTAAAAATTCTGGGAAAATTTCCCAAGGTTCTTAAGTGACTTGACTTGATACTTATAAATTTTTCAGACCGTAAAAATAAGTTTTCTCCGTAAAATAAATTGTATTTGTATAGGCATTCGCTCGTGACCAATTTCTTCATATTTAAAACTCAAATAAATTAAATAAAACCCTTTTATATATAAAAAAATAATAACGCCAATCTTGCACGCCGTAATAACTCCATTTACGTACTTAGGTGCCGTACTAAACTTTAGGCTACCACATCCTCCCTCCAATCGAGAATGTCCTCATTCTTAAAACTTTGCATAAGTGGTCGAACACAATATTCATCTTTAACCTTCAACCACCATCTTCTTTAATCAACTATAAAATTCATCTTCATCAATATGTCTTCCAAAGAACTTGTCGCTCCATGTGAACTCTGTGCTCGATACCAGGTACCTTGTTTAATGTCCAACCCCAATCTTCCTGGCAGAACAGCTTGCGACTTATGCCGTGTGAAAAAAGTCAAATGCAACCGGCCAATAGTTCCTTCTAAAACAAACGTATATTTAGGACCAGCAGCTCTCCCTGATCCCTCAACTTCTAAAAAGCGATCCAAAATTCCTGTCTTCTTAAAACAAATAAGATCAAAAACAGCTTCAAAAGTTCAATCTTCATCAACGGATCCGGGCCTAATTTTGCCTTCACAAGATCCTAATCCTATAACGCCAGTACCCCCAACTAACTTTGCTGAGACTATGTTTCCTGGCTCTAAATGTAAGACCCTATTTATCTTACTAAAAAAAACTTTTAATCAAAATTGACTAAACCTATAACTTAATAACATATTTGAACTTCTAGCTGTCGAAATAACCAACACTGATGATGTTGGTAGAGTGAAGACGGACTATATTAATCATTACCCAAATTTTCATTGCTATCTTTTTCTTGACTTTACTAATGAGTTGAAACGAAAAATGCTGGCCTATTTTCAAGAAACTCCAGCTAATAACCATGAAGACCTCATGAAAAGAAGAATTTTAATGCAAAGCTTTGATAATGATGTTGAACAATTTCAAAGAAATTATCTTTTCTAACAGTATAACTTGATAAAATTTTGTTTTTGCTTGGTCTTCTTAAACTTTCAACATAAATGATGTTTTCTTTCTTCTCTGGCTTGATATAACATAAAATAAAATAATATAAATCTTGTGATGATTCCACTACTGAGAGCAAGGTTTGAATCCCTTCAGACTCCCATATACCAGTCTTCCTTCTTGTCACAGCATTGAGAGAGTGGATCTTCCTATGAGCCAAATACTCCTGATTCCAACCTCATAGGGCCCCCCACTGAGCCGAATTCTATGATTCCAATCTCGCCATAAGGTCCTCCAAGCTTCACACCAAAAAAAAAAATGGCCTAACTATGAGGCACTAAAAAAAATCATTCCCTAAAATCCAACTACCATCCTAACTTCTGATTCCTTCATCACAATTTTCAAACTTTGCTATACAGCAAACCCATAAAATACTTTTGCCAGGCTTCCAATAATAATATTAACTTTAGACCATGTTAAAGCGCCACAAATTTCACCTAATTAACCATTATGCTTTCCTTAGCATCATCACCACCTAAAATTTTAACCTCCTAAAGCTATCAGCACCCAATTCCAGAAATAATTGAATAACCAGTTTAGAGTCTTAGTGGACAGTGATAAATTAAAAGATTGAATTGAATTATCCAAACAAGATTGACATTCCAATTTAAAGTCTTGGTAGACCAAACATATAATCGATTGCCAGTTTATGGTCTTGGTGGACCAAAGATTGTTTAAGTGCATAAATATCTTGATATATTCCTAAGTAAGGCCTAGGCTTGACCAAAGATTGAATAAATTTGATAATCCAGTTTAATGTCATAGTGGACCAAACATTTGATCGAAAAGTAATCCAGTATAAGGCCATAGTGGTCCAATGAATGTTGAATTATCCTGCAGATATTAATTTTCCAGTTTAAAGTCATAGTGGACTAAACAATGAATGAACTACCAGTTTAAAGTCATGGTGGACCAAACATTTAATCGATAAGAAATCCAGTTTAAGGTCATGGTGGACCCAACACTTGATAATAGTCCAGTTTAAGGTCTTGGTGGACCTAACAACTTCTCTATCCTTGAACCCAGATTTTGCCACCAGCTTTCTTCATCCTAGTTTCAAGTTTTCTTCTTCAAAAAAAAATATCTCCTAACAAGATGAAACCTTCTGACTTCATTGCTTCAGCTGATCAATCTTGCAAATACTGTGCCTTCACACATAGGGAATGTATCTTCTCTTTTAACTGGCAAAAGCACACTTATAACAGGGCCTGTTTATCCTGCTATGAGAAGAAAAGAAAATGTTCTGGCTTGAACTGTGGTTCTTTCCCCATCACTGCTACTAGCTTCGCCGCCTTCTGCAAACCTCTTCCTTCTTCTTCACCTTCTACTCCACCCCCTATTCCATCAACCTCTAAAGATCCCATCCCTTTTTCTCCATCAGCCTATTTAAATCTTTCTCCATCACCTAATCCTCTGGGTCCTTCTCTCCAATCTAGACTTGCTGCTACTCCCCCAAGAACTCTTGCTGCTCCCAGGGCCATGCTTCAACCTTCTAACAATTCTTCTCCTTCTTCCAACATCTTGAAGCACAAAAGGTCCTATAATAGCCAGCAGTCTTCATCTTCTCTTGTATCATCCAAAAGGCCCAGAACATCTACTTCAAACACCAAATCCAACACCAGTCCTCCTCATCTATCAAAAATAAAAAATCCTTTTCTAAACATAAAAAATCCCACTCCATTACCAAGTAAGCCATTTATCTATGATCATGATAGTGTTGACACAGGTTAGTTGTCTCTTTTTATTTTCTTAATCTTCAGGTTTTAATTTGCTGATATTTTAATTTGATAAGCGTCCACCGGTTCTCCAATTTCATATTCTGCTTATGAACTACCAGAACCTAATCCAAGCTTCCCTAGAGTTCCAATTCACCTAGTGTCTGAAAAGCTTTTTGCTAATTTTAATAACCTTATTGCTTATTTCCAACGATACCCGCCCTCTGATAGATCAGAATCTTGGATGAGAGAGCAACTGTTAAGAGACCTTTTCAAAATAGCCAACTGGCTTCAACACTATCGTGACCATGAAATAAGATTCGAATCCCAGGAAATCGATCAAGGTCCTTCTAAATTTTCTAATTTCTATTCTTCAAAAGATAACAACCCTTGATGGTGTTCTTCCTGGTATGTAGCTTTCTTGAATAATGTTTGAAAAATAAAATATAAACATCTAAACTACCTAAAACTAAAATACCTTTTATTATTATTTTTTTTTATTATTATTTTTATTTATTTTTATTTTTTATTTTTATTTTTATTTATTTTTATTTTTATTTTTATTTTTTAGTTATTTTTTTATTATTATTATTTTTTTTATCATTTAAAATAAAAGATTTTTTTTTTTTTTTTTTAAATTTTAATTTTTTTTTTAAAAAAAAGATAGTTTTGAAATAAAAGTTAAAATTTAATTTTTAAAGAAAGATAAACGAATGTGAAAAGAAAAATAAAAAAAGTAATAATAAAAAAAAATTTTTTTTTTAAAATAAAATTTTAAAAGATGCCCCCCGGCCATTTGATGAGCCGTACCCTCAACATCATACCCACATCCAAGTGCAACTTGATGTGGTTACACAATTTTGAGAAATTGAAAAGAAAAGAAAATAAATGAAAGTTTTTAGAAGATAATTTTTATAATGATGATCACTGGGTGGGCTCCCTCCAATTTATAAAAATGATTAGAGACCACCAGTGAGCATCACCTTTACATTAATTCATAATATATATTAAAGAAAAGAAATCACAATCTAACATAAAAAATCAAAAACAAAATAAAAAAATCTTGAATCCGGCGTTGAGAGTGGTGTCTCTTGATTCGTTCCAGTTTATAGTCTTAGTGGACTTCCTAAAATTAAAAGACAAAGCCAGGATTCAACTAGAAACAGGGAAAATTTTGGAAACGAACATTATGGGGTAATTGTGTATAGAGCAGCCAGCCCATCAATTACCCCCACACTTGCCAATATTTAATTAAGAAGGTTCCCCTGTGAACACTTCTTCCAATAAATTTTAAAATTTTTCCAACACTATCTTCACCCATATTTTAAGAATTTTAAATTTTGAAAATTTTCAATGAAGGTTTTCTCACATTTCGTTATGTTTTATCACAGTTTCGTCGCCCATATGCAGTGTAATGATAGTAAAGTATTTTTTATAAAAATAAGAAGATAGTTTATACTTGTTGCGGAGGAATCCATAAAATTTCGTAGATATCATAGTTTATCCTCATTGTGGAGGTTAATAAAATTTGATAAATGTCATTAAAATTGTAGTTTATCCTCATTTTGGAGTTAGACTTCGGCACTCCTGGTGCCTCTAGGATAGAACTGTTTCACTTGATCGGCCGCTACCCTCTTCTTCAATACTACTCCATCCAACTCTTCTAGCACATATGAACTGCCGGAAACTTGCTCCTTGATTTTATATGGTCCATTCCACCTATCTGCAAACATCTTTCCCCACTGACTTTCCAAACTCCTATTATACACCAGGACCATATCACCTTGGTTCAAAGGTTTCCTTAATCGATGTGCCAACCGCTCATCCCAATATCTGACTGATTGATTTCGGATCTTCATCATCCGTGAATATGCCTTTTCTAAATATTCTTCTTTCTTTTCTAGCTGCATCATTCTTGCAAACAATAATTCTTCAGTAGTTTTGACCATGTCCCAGTCAACTCCAAGATATGATTCAGCTTCTAAATCAACCGGTAAAACTGCTTTCTGTTCAAAAACAAGTTCATAAGGTGAAAATCTGGTCGTCCTTTTGGCAGTGATTCGATCCGCAAATAAAACTAAAGGTAAATAGTGCCTCCACTTTTCGGCACTTGTCCCACACATTTTAACTAAAGCATCCTTAATAACTTGATGCCCTCTTTCAACCATGCCTTCAGCTTCGGGATAATATGGGGTTGCTACCCTAACCTTTGATCCAACTTTCAATACGGCCTCTTTAAACTCTGTCCCAAATTCAGGACCTCCATCTACCGTCACCAACTTCATCACCCCATACCTATATACCCAATTATTCAAAAAAAATTCTGCCACATTTTTGGCAGTTAAATTAATAAGAGGCGCTGCCTCTACCCAACCAGATAAATCATCTCTGGCCACAATTAAATATTTATACCGTCCCTCTTTTATATGAACGGCATCTAAACTAACTCTTCCAAAGAGCGTATATTCACCGGTCGCGCGTCCAGGTTCTTTTGGCCTTAAATAACTTTGTCTTTGACATTCTTCGCATGACTGAACCCACTATTTAACAGCCATCTTCATGCCAGGCCACCAAAATCGATCAGAAATTCTTCTAAACGTTTCTCCAATGCCTCTATGCCCGAGATCTTCATGCAGTGATTTCAAAACTAATTCTTGCCCCTTCTGTTGAGTTATAACTACTTGAGGATTTGGATACCTCCTCCTCATTAAACGTCGACCAGATAGGTAAAACGTAGATGACTTCCTCTTGATAGCCACCCATTCATCGTCTTCACACTCTTCTGGCCTCTCTAAAGTTAACAAATATTTGACTAACAAAAAATAAAAACCAGTCTGACCCCAGACTTCATCTTGATAATCGATTAATATAACATCAATAGGGACTTCTCTATCACCAATATCACCTGCACATGAATGAGCCAATAATCGTTGACCCCTAAATAAATCTTTAATCGAGCTGTGTCGACGTTTTTCTTCTGAACCTTTGGATCATTCGTAAACCGTATTCGAAAATACCTCTTTCTCTTTATCCACCTTTTTATTTAAATTCTCTAATTCTCCAACATATACACCATTCCTTAATTTACTACTATCCCACACTACCAATCCATCTTCCTCTACATACATCACATCTTCTTCTACCTCCTCTCTGCCGAATTTATCTACACCTTTTCCAACACCTTTATTAACATAAAAACTATTTTCCAGTTTATCCTCTTGGTGGAGGTCATCAACACCATAATCTAAACACAATAGTCCTGCCAGTTTAACCTCATGGGGGAGGTATGGAAAGTCTTCAGCTCCTTTAGTGCTGGCTTTGATAATAGGTATATCTTCATCGAACTCTTCTGAGTCTGAATCTTCTTCAGTGGGTGGTCTCCTTGATAAACCTTCTGGAATAGTAAAAGTTTTGCCAGGCTTATGAACTAAATCAAACAAAAAATGTTGAATAAAAGCTACCCATCTCATCATGGGTGCGTTCGGTAAACTTGGGGAATTAATCATCTGGATTAACGATTTCGCATCCACTTGCAACTCAAAATGTTGCCCCCACAAAATATGCTGAAGTTTCTTCAGTATTTTCGCCACACCACATAATTCCAATTTTGGTTGAGAATATCTTGATTCGACCTCAGTAAATACTACAGATTCATACCTAACTGGCCTGATGTAACCAGCTTTATCCATCTGAGACAAAACCGCCCCAGCTGCAACCTGACTTGAATCAACTGCTAAATAAATTCTGCCAGCTCCTTTTCCATAATCCAACTTGTGCAGGACTAAATCCTTCCCTACAACCTCCTTCAACTTCACAAACGCCTTCTCACACTCTTCATCCCACTCCCAGTCTGCATCCTTTCTCGTTAACCGCCTCAATGGAGCTGCCAATGAAGAAAAGTCCTTGATAAACATTCTAACATATACGCAAACGCCTAAAAACCCTCTGACTTCGGTCGTATTCTTGGGTCTTTGCCAGGACTGAATTTTGTTAACTTTCTTCTTGGACATAATCCTACCCTCTCTACATACCACATGGCCTAATATTTCTAAAGCTGGCACACAACATGAAAATTTTGAACCTGAAATAGTTAAACCAGCCTCTTCAATTCGAAACAAGATTCTTTCTAAAGTAATTGCAAACTCCCAAATGAATTTGCGTATCCCGGGATTCTCTTCCAACACCTGGTTATCATAGTCGGTTGTTGGTCCCTTAATTCCTCCATCATCTATAAAGATTCCAGCATATTGTGGAATTTCATCTTGAAGGATCCAAGCCATCTGAGCTTGATAAACTGCAACCGAATTTGTTGCTCCTTGAGGTAATCTTGTTAACTGTAAACGTCCTAGTGGTGTATCGAATGTAGTGAGAGGCCTTGAGTCCGTATGTAACTCTCTCTCATCATATCCACCCATAATATCTCCCAAACCATAGCACACTCTCCCTGCAAATGCTTCAACAAACTCCTCAGCACTAGGCGGTATCCCAGCATCCTTTATTGTAACCCTATTTAATTCCCTAAGATCATGAACAACTCTAAGCTTGCCATTCGGTTTCTTGATACAAAATACAGGACTAGAATAACTTGATGTTGATTGCTCATACAGTCCAGTGCATATCCGTTCTCTGACAACTTCAATATAGGCTTCTTTTAATGCAGCCAGAATAGGAATCGGTTTCTGCTGCCACGGTTCATGACATACCACAGGAATCTTGTAAGGCTCCCCATAGGAATGCTTCAACACACCCCTCTCCTCTTCTACAAAAGCAATGGCCTTCTCTCGCTTGACCATCACATCCAACAACAACTTCTTCTCTTCATCAGACAACCAACCATCAGGTCCAAAATTAACAACACCCAGTCTCTCAAAAGTGATTCTTGACGTCTCAGAAAATTCAGGCGGATTCTTTACCAAGGGACTTTCATAAGGATCTCTTGATAACCTTGGTCTTCTCAAGGGTGGATTTAATTCAGCAGGTAGCGGTTCATTAATAGGTTAAACTTTATTTGCTACTTTCTTATATTTGGCTGCGTCCACATCTAAATAAACTTGAGGTAAAACATCACCATTAAAACTTTCATCAAATGAATCTTCTTCATTGTCAGAATCGGAATAAGAAAAATTAGAAAAATATTTTATTTCATTTTTAAATTTTACCCTTTTCTCCTTTCCCTCATCTAATTTATAAACAGATTTTCCAACACCTTTGCTTCCCTTATCCAACAGTAAATCACCCGTAAAGAAAGTTGGCAGTTTAACCTCTTGCTGGAGGACCGGAATTGAATTTTCACAAAAATTATTTTTTTGGGTTTTAATTATACTGAGATTTTTTATCGGATTTTGATGTGATATTTGCAGTTTACCCTCTTGATGGAGGTCCAAAATAGAAGGAGATAATTGCAGTTTAACCTCTTGCTGGAGGTCCAAAAACATACCCTTCCAATTTTTATCCAACCTAATTTGGCCCATTTTGCCTTTTTTACCATTTTTAAATTTAATAGAAAAACAGGGTAAATCCAATAAACATATAGTAAAGTCCATAACGTATTTGCACTCCAAAGTAATATTAACAGAAAATAATTGAGAATCCACTTGAATTATCTCCAAGTGAGCTGACCTATTGCAATCCGGGATCTCATCCTGAGGAGAGATTACAACATTAGAGTGATCAGCCCCTGCTACCCCAAAAAATTAGGGCTTCCATCCCTTTCCAACAAACATAATTCACCAGAAGCCGTCCATTTTATATGCCGCTTCTTGGTGCAAACACAACACTGGCACAGAGTAGTAATCCCTGGCCGTGTTTCCCAACCTTCATCTCCAGGAGGCGCTAACCGCATATGTAACCTCCGCATATCTTCACCAGTGATCTCCAAACTAATCCCCATGCCAGCTTGATACCCTATCCTGGCCTCAAAATCCATCAAAAAAGGACCCCCAAGAACAGTTTTGACTGCTCCTCTGGCCACATAAAAGTGAACCTTACCAACAGATCCACCAATGCCTAACCTGACATGCTCAGCTGTACCCATCAGCTCTGTTGCATGACCTCCAATACCTCTGAGGTTTCCCCCAGTTCCACTTTTAATTGGCAAGCCTATACTCGTTGCTTGCTCCAATGAAATTAAATTAATTTGAGACCCTGAATCGACCAAGGCCTTAACTTCTTTACCATTAAGAGTTACCACCAGGTAACCCAGGGGAGCGGAAAAATGCGTATCTACATCTTCCCCAAACTTTTCAGCATTTTCACAAATATATTCCACCTCTCCAGTGGAAACCCGACGCCTTGTCAAATGCTTCTTTTGCTTTTCAGCAAGCGCCGGACTAATCGTAAATAACTCCCCCAAAGATAAGGGAATCTGCAGTTGATTCACCCTATTCAAAACTGCGTCCATTGCATTAGCTTGACCAGAAACTACTGGCCGCTCATACTGGACCTTTGATTTAACAACCTTGGCCCTGGGTACCTCTTGAGGTCCAACCGAGCCATCTTCACCCCCCATTATAAAATCTTCACTTTCTATAACCCTAACTCCGTCACCAGCTTCTTGCACTAATCCTGATCCATCGCTAGTCCTTCTTACTCCCTCTATTGGGATGGGACCGCTAAAACTTGGTCTGGGTAGAGACGCCAACGGTACGTCCTCCTCAGAATCCGAATCATCCTCTGGCATAGGCTCACCATTTAAATCAAACTTGCCATAACTAGGGGGCCCCATATCAGCAATCCCCTTCTGCATTTTATATAATTCGTCCTTAGAGTAAGGGTTCAATTTGTTGGCGGCAGTTTGAGCACTAGAATTCTTGTCCTTAGAGTAAGGGTTCACTTTGTTATTGGCCTTGCCAGGATTAGCCCTCAATTGGCTCTGAATGCTACTTTTCGCCTTAGTAGCAGCTGCTCTTCTAGCAGCGTTAACATCATATTCGCCAGCCATACAGCTACCCTCCACCTGGGCAACCGTCGCCAGCTCTAAACCACCAAAAGAAGTAGAAAATGTGGCTTTACTGACCTCTTTCTCCTTGCCCTTGTCAGCTTTACCACCATTACCATTACCATTTTTGCCACTCTTGGCATTAACATCTTCATCTGTCACCTCTTCAAATCTGGCTCTCCTTTCAGCCGTTAAACTTCTTCTGACCAAATCAGAAGGAGACTGTCCATCACTGGGCTTGATGAACGAACCATCAGGAAATTTATAAACTTTACCATCAAATAAAACTCGCCCAGCATCCATATCCTTATCAAGAGCAAAACAAACTGTTGCTCTGTGACACCTCCTATTACAATAGGAGCACACCTTTGGCTCATCGTAGCCACCTCTATATCCATTACTACCACCATTCCCACCATTTCTCCCATTGCCTGGGAGGCGGTTACCGTTGTTATTGCCATTATAATTTCGACGTTCATAACCTCTAGACTGATAAGAAGTCGACGTCGAGGAAGAAGCGATTGGGGCCTTGTTGGCCTTCTGGGTTTCTTGAACAAATATTTTTAATTGTTTAGTTAAATCGGCCAGGTGATCGACCATCTTATTATCTACATTACCCTCAACTTTAGCAGCAGGTAATCCCATTTGAGCCTTCTTGGCCTCCTGGGCTTTGACCATAATATCGTTGTTTTCGGCTAAAACTTCGCTAACCTTGCTAACATATTGAGTGCATGACTCTTGATATTTGTCCAACGCCAATAACTTGAGATGGGCCTGAATGTTCTCTTTGATAACCTCCAGAGCCGGAAGTTTCTGCTCACCATTAGGCAGTTCCTTCATCAAATCTTTTCTTGAAAGATCCTTCAAGACGTCCATTCGAATATCCCTGCTGCATGCTGTCCAAAACAAATCTTTTGCTTGGTTCTCATGCACTAACTCGTCCACCAGTATGAGATATTCCACCACTTCATCAAACTGAACACAGAGTTTTTTGAAGTCAGCCATAGAAGAAACACCACCTTTTGCTTGCCAGTCTCCAACAATTTTATTGAGTTCCATCATAGTAAACCTAACACCCCATCTATCAACCATAGCTTTAGAAAGCTTAACCCAATCCTTGTCCTTGAATGCCTGCATAGCAATAACCTCTTTTTCCACCTCCCTATCAGCAATAAAAAATCTAACTTGCTTCACCATATCCACATGAGAAGCACCATCAACAGCAGCAGCAGCTTCATACCTGCTAATGAACCATTTAACCTCCTCCCCATCAAACTTTGGGCCATCCCAAGAAACAATTCTAACTGAGGGAGTAAGAGGGTTAGAAGATCCAGAAGCAACAGCAGAAGAAGACATCCCAATAAGTAATGAAAAGCGTTAACAATCGATAAAATAACAAGCCTCTTGCAGGCCAATAACAAAAATCGAATTAGAGTTCTAGAAAATAAGCCTCTTGCAGGCTAATAACGTTCTTGATCCAAGTAAGTCTTTAAAGAAAGCTAGAGAATTCGAACCCCACGTTGGGCGCCAACTATGGTAAGGTAAACTCTTACAGTCGCCTTGCTGTAAGCAGAATCCGGAGGAGATATGTGGATTTAGCTGAAAACCCCGTCCTTCCAATAAAAATAACAAAATGGGAATTCTAAATCACTAAGCTAACCAATCTACTTGAATCTGATTGATAAAAATAATGAAACTCTAAAATAATTAACGCTTATTGAGATTTAATGAAAGTGGCTGTTGAGAAAGAAATACTGATAACAACAATTAAGGTGTACCAGTGAAAGATCTGTAAAGATTGACTTTTATGTTTTTATAATAATTTGAATTTTTATGAGACAGCAATAATCAAGTCCCAGCGACGAAGACCTTTCTAAAGATACCCTGTATGAAGTGTGTTTTAAATTGTTGAGTGGTATTTCTAAAATGTTATATATAAAATATAAAGTTATAAGGGTATTACAAATTTATTTAATTTGTTGAGTAATAAAAAAATGAGACTGTGGTAGTTAATGATTAAGCTGTATGATGTGTCCCCCCATCAATTTCGAGTTTGAGAAGCGCTTAAGTATTCCTAGTCACGTGCCTAAGTTTTCCCCTCCAGAGCTCTTCCAGAGTCAATCCGGAGCCCGTACGGAGTCCGTCCGTACTTCCAGACTCAATTAGAACCTTAAAACTATAATAAAAAATCTAGAAAAATTACATATAATAGAGCTACTTCCCCTTTACATACCCAACTAATTTTCGTAGTCTGCGCAGCTCTAATTACCCCGTGAAAATTCATCAAAGTTAAGTAATTTTTGAAAACGTAAATATTTCTATAAAACTTTAAAATTCATTTTAAAAATATAAGAAAAATAGTAAAAATTCTGGGAAAATTTCCCAAGTTTCTTAAGTGACTTGACTTGATACTTATAAATTTTTCAGACAGTAAAAATAAGTTTTCTCCGTAAAATAAATTGTATTTGTATAGGCATTCGCTCGTGACCAATTTCTTCATATTTAAAACTCAAATAAATTAAATAAAACCCTTTTATATATAAAAAAATAATAACACCAATCTTGCACGCCGTAATAACTCCATTTACGTACTTAGGTGCCATACTAAACTTTAGGCTACCACAACGTCTAACTCCGGTTCACTCCGGACAAAGCGCTGACACTGCTACCATAGGTTATGGGCTGTCCCTAATTATTTACTAGCAGTAATAATTTTGTAAATTCCCGGAAACTATTGTGTAACCCGTGCCTGCCCCATGTTAAAGGAGTCTCTCCACTGTGCAATTCATCTCACCAGCACAATTCTTTTTTTGAGCGCTATGACTAATTATCTAGCATATCTGGCCATTTAATTCATGCCAGCTGTACGTTCAGAACCAAATCTATTTCAATCACGTCCTAGAATACAACGCAAGTGCCCTCCTCTTTTATCATGTGAATTGAGGAATCTGAACCCTCCTCCCTCTCTTAATACCCGTGCGAGGCAACGGCCGCACTCTTTTTCAGGCACTCCCTCTTCACCTACATCTTCCAGGGACAGTGCAAACACTGCTCACCTACCCACATCTACACCACCTATTTCCCCCTCACCTGTTCCCCTATCAGCCAATAGCAATACACCTTCTGGTGTTATTACCCCTCACAAATCTCCCCCTCATCTAGTTAGGCAAACATCAGGGGTTTGCTCAAACCAAATGTCATCCCACAGCAAAGCCGGTTTGCATACGCAATGACCGAGACACAATAATAATCGTGCCTCATCGTCGCGCCATACGAGAACCAGTAATCTGCAATGTTCCCCTTCTAATTCATCTCTGAGCAGCTATAACTTTGTATCTGACACTGAACCCCCTACTTTTATGACTTACAGAGATAAAGACTGTACTGATGTAATTGATGAAATAATCCAAAGAAAAAACAAGATGTCTAAACTTAAAGCTGATGGGACTAACTGGCAAACATGGGTGAAGAATATTAAAATTTTTTAACATGCCGTGTATGTTCCACTAAATACATTTCAGACGCCAAAGCTGTTAAAAACAATATATCTAAATTCGAGGATGAGATTAGCTGGCATGCTATCTACAACACCATTGATTAAAAACTTCAAGCTTTCATTGACTTTGGTATTACAAGCTATAAAGCATTTTCTATTTTCAGTTCCAAATTTGATAAAGCGTCTCACACTGCTTGCATGGCCCTTTTTAATGATCTTTTAAATGTTAAAAACTCTCCTTTCACTAACATCATGGAACATGGAGAAAAAGTCAATTCACTTTTAGAGGCAGTTCAACAATCAAGTTTTGTTTTTGGTTTCAATGAAATGGCAGAAGTTTTCACCCAACTCTTATTACCTTCATCATTTAATCGCCTTGCCACTGAAGCAAATCGTCATTTTGAATTGCAAAAAGACATCTCTCAACTCTCTTTTGATGACATGATGAATGTTCTTCAAAACTCATTTATCAATTCATCTCAATCCTCCTCCAATGCCCCTACCCTTTCCACAGCTTTGGAACTGGAAACTGAACCTGAATCTGTTTCATCTATGGCTTTCAAAAAAGGCCGCATGGACAGCTACCGCCCTGGAAATAGAAAACCTGAATATTCCTGTTTTTACTGCAAATCCTCTGAACACTTCCAGAACACTTGTCCATATGATCCCAACAGTAAAAGTTTTAATGTAGCGGTTTGGGGACAACGTGAAGCTTTTTCTCGGGACAACAAGGACTCTATGAACCTTGTCTGAAAGGCACTGAACAATAGGAAAGGAAAACAACCAGCTCAAAGTTCATCAAAACCCCGCTTAAACAAAATCAGCTGCAAAGCGCTAGATGTTTTCACTACTGCTTTGAAAGAAATGGATTTTGGTACTGATGGCTGGACTGAAGAGCAAGACAGTAAAGATTGTCAAGGTGTTTTTGATTCTGGTGCCACACATCATGTCACTGGTGATGTACGTCTTCTTTCTGACTTCAGAACTTTGGATACTCTATTCCAGTCAAAACTGCAACTGACACTGGTGCTGCTTTCATTACTGGTTACGGAAACATGTTCATTGAAGGATGTGATGGAGAATTAGTTACAATCAAAGGTGTTTTCTATTGTGATAGGGTGAAATCCACTCTTATTTCTCCTTTTGATCTTTTAGATAATGGCATTTCTCTTTCTTTTAATCAAAATCATGATTATGTTATTTTAAAAAACAAAAAAATATTATTTCTAGCTCTTAAATCTTCTGCTGATCAAAAATGGATGGTTGATCTAGTCTATCCTTGTGCACTAGAGACCAATGTTTTTGAAATGAATTATTTTAACTCTTCATCCTCTGCTACCCTTCTTGCCCCTTTTGTTCCTTCACCCCCTTCAAAAATTCCTTATCCAACTGCAGTTCCTGACTCAATCATGGATTGGCAATGCCCTCTTGGACACACAAGTACCAGGGTTTTGAGAAGACTTTCCAAAAAAGGTCTTTGTGAAAATTCACCATCTCATGTCCCTTCATGCAGATTACACTGTGATGTTTGTGCTATGTCAAAAAGTAAAAGGAAAAACATGTGCAAGACATCCAAGCGCACCCATGAGCTCATGGATTTGGTAGTTTCTGATTTAGTAGGGCCCATGGTTGATGTCACTGATAGAGGTGAATTTTATGTAGCTACCTTCAGAGAATCCTTCTCAGCTTATGGGGAAGTTTTTTTTCTAAAAAAGAAGTCGGATGTTTTTGATGCTTTTATTAATTTCAAATCTTGCTTAGAAAACATCACTAATCAACATCACAAAATACTCAGAACTGACAATGGCAAAGAATACATGAACAAGAAATTCTCTGAATACCTTTCCCAACAGGGTATCCTTCATGAACACTCTATGCCTTATCACCATGAACAGAATGGAATGGCTGAAAGATTCAATGAAACCATTGGTGAAATTGCCAGAACAATCCTTCTTGCATCAAATCTGCCTCCCACTTTCTGGACTTTTGCTTATTGTTGGGCCTCCTTCATTCACAATAAATTACTAAATGTGAGAGTTACTGATAGTACCCCATACCAAATCATTTTCAACAAAAAAGCGGACTTATCTCCTGTCAAAATTTTTTGTCAGTGGGCATATGTGCACATTCCAACTGAAAAAAGAACAAGAATGGAGGTCCAGGCAATGCGTTGCAGGGTTGTTGGTTTTATTGATGGTGGTAAAGGTTGGATTTTTTGGCATCCAGAGTCTAATTCTTTTGTTCAATCGGCAATGG
The DNA here is from genome assembly GCA_030280995.1 of Hemileia vastatrix. Taxonomy (NCBI): domain Eukaryota; kingdom Fungi; phylum Basidiomycota; class Pucciniomycetes; order Pucciniales; family Zaghouaniaceae; genus Hemileia; species Hemileia vastatrix. Next base: position 2,503,966 of record JASXTE010000008.1, on the reverse strand, counting down.
CAAATTTCATCCCCAAAGGAGATGAGGACAATACCAAAAACGCTTACAGTTTCACATCTGGCCACATCTCCTTCAAATGGTGACCTAGCATTTATTTTGAATCAACTGAAATTTGGTGATTTTACAGCAGAAGAAACTATTGCTACCCAAGATGCTATGGTTGATTTCATTAACAATAATGCTTATGAACTTTCTGACCACTTACCTCAAACTTTCAAACAAGCAATGAAGCGTCCAGACGCAGTTGAATGGAAGTCAGCTTGTCTTCAGGAATTAGACAACATGTCTAACATGAAAGTTTGGGATATTGTTCCTCTTCCTCCTGGAAAAACTGTTACAGGTGCCCGATGGGTTTTTGCTCTAAAAAGGGATGAATTTGGGAAGATCATCAAACACAAGGCACGATATGTAGCTCAGGGTTTCAAACAGATTGAAGGTATTGATTTTAATGACACTTTTGCTCCCACAGCCACTTTTGCATCTCTGTGTCTGATCCTCACCCTAGCTGCTACCTACAACTGGCCAATCAAAACTTTTTATGTCACTGCAGCTTATCTCCACAGCAAACTTGAAGAAGAAATTTATGTCAAGCAACCTGAAGGTTTTGAGTCTGTTAATCCAACTCATGTCTGCAAACTTAGAAAAGCTCTATATGGTACAAAGCAAGCAGCCAGGTGTTGGTGGAAACATCTCAGCAAAATTCTGGCAAATTTAGGTTGCAGATCAAGCAATCAGGATGCAAGTGTATATGTGCTAGCAAAAGAGGGTTCAAAGGGAATGTTGTGGATTCATGTAGATGATGATGTGGTGGTAGGGAGTTGGAAATGGATATGGGGAGTAGTTTGAAGGTAAAATGGTCTGATGGTATCTCTTCTATTGTTGGTCTGGCAGTTTCACAATGTCTCAAAGGTTTTACTATCCACCAACCAGCTCTTATCAACAAAATTCTGAATGAACACAATCCAGCTGGTCTTAACTCTCACTCACCTTTACCGATGGGTCTTTCTTTGGTGTCTTTAAAGGAGAAATCTCATCCTCTGCAGGAACCTATCAAATTTCTGTCTATTATTGGTTCTTTATCATATCTTGTAGCTGGATCAAGGCCTGATTTGACGTATCCTGTCAACTTCCTGGCACGTTATGCATCAAGACCAGGTAAAGCTGAATGGGATGCGCTTAATCATTTGCTGAGATATCTACAATTTACCAAAGACATGTAATTTCATCTTTTCCCAAACAATCAATCCCAATCCATCTACAGAAGTTTATTGTGATGCTACTTGGGGTGGTGAATTTGCTTGGGCTACAGGAGGTCATGTTCTTCAGGTCAACAACTGTCTTATCTTATGGCAATCAAAGCGTCAATCAAGGGTGGCCACAGCTTCACTTCACTCAGAATTAATGGCAATGTCAAATGCAACACATCAAGCTCTTTGGATGTGTAACCTTCTACATGAAGTGGATTTGTGCCATGGTCCAACAACTCTGTATTGCAACAACAAAGGTGCCATTGTAGCAGCTACTGATAACCCCTCTGACAAACATTGTAGGCATGTTGACAGAGATTTCTACTTTGTGAATGAACAAGTTCATCAATGTGAACTTGACATTAAGTGGGTATCAACTAAAGATCAGGTGGCAGATTTGTTGACAAAGAATTTGGGACCAAATGTTTGGAAAGAAAAGAGATATATTTATTAAGGGTTTTCTAGTTTCTATGTTTTTCCTTCTTTTCTCTTCTTTTTATTTACTTTCAAATTTCTCTACTTGTTTTTGGCAAGGGATGGCTATAGGGAAATCACTAAGAGGGGGGGTGTTATGTGTAGTATGATAGCTTAGTGATTGTTAAGTACATAAAGTGTATATAGTCTGTGGTGCAGCTGACGCGTCTAACTCCGGTTCACTCCGGACAAAGCGCTGACACTGCTACCATAAGTAGAATGACGAGCTACCTGCAGGTATATTTTTATCTTAACAACATAAGATATAGGTTGAGAAAAAAAATGCCTTGGTTACCGTGAGCAAAAATTAGCCGACGTTGCGGCCCATATTTGAGAGCACCCTTCCGCTACATTGGGACGGGGTAGCGGCTGATGAGTCAGCTGTTTGTTCGTAGTGTGAGAAACTTCTTGCCCCTGTAAATATGTTGCAAAAATAAATAAATAAAGGGACGATATTAGTGTTGTGGGTACACCTCGCACTGGTCGATTAGCTCAGTGGTTAGAGCAACTAACATGTCATAAGTGGTCACAGGTTCGACTCCTGTAGGGGACACTATCCTTTTCCTCCTTAATAGGTTATGGGCCCAGCGTTATCTGGCTAATCCCCAGGCTGCGGTAAGGTAGTTGCCTAGTCAGCTCGGTGCACGGGGGGGTGTTGTGGGTACACCTCGCACTGGTTTCCTTAGCTCAGTGGTTAGAGCAACTAACATGTCATAAGTGGTCACAGGTTCGACTCCTGTAGGGGACACTATCCTTTTCCTCCTTAATAATTAGGACACACCGGCACACTCAACCAAAAGTGTTAGGTGCACACCGGTGATGCTATTTTTGTCTGTTTTCAATTCAAATTTTTTCGATGTCTCATACTATGTAACAACATCCCTTAGATATATACATAATTCTTACGCTTGGTGTGCAAGTGTGATATTATTACCGAATAGGGAAAAAAACACCCACTACTACAAATACATATGGTGTGCAAGTTAGATACTACTGCATTATGGGGCAACAAAAATATGTTGCCGGGCACTGTACAATCCTTTGTTAAATATGCAAGTATTACTTCAGTACAGGCTCAGTTTGTGGACACTGAACTATTATATACATATTTAAGGGAATGATTGTAAAGTGCACATTAATTTAAGATTTCAGTGATTGCGCAAGGTTTAGAGTCACAAAATTATTTGCTCGTTATCATCATTTGACTCATATTGATTGCCATTACCACACTTATAAGTTACTGGTGATAAAAACTAAAATTAAATATGTATATAATAGTTCAGTGTTCACAAACTGAGCCTGTACTGAAGTAATACTTGCATATTTAACAAAGGATTGTACAGTGCCCGGCAACATATTTTTGTTGCCTCATAATGCAGTAGTATCTAACTTGCACACCGTATGTATTTGTAGTAGTGGGTGTTTTTTTCCCTATTCGGTAATAATATCACACTTGCACACCAAGCGTAAGAATTATGTATATATCTAAGGGATGTTGTTACATAGTATGAGACATCGAAAAAATTTGAATTGAAAATAGACAAAAATAGCATCACCGGCGTGCACCTAACACTTTTGGTTGAGTGTGCCGGTGTGTCCTAATATCGTCCCTAAATAAAACCCATAGTTAATGATTACCAGAGATTAATCTATACCGAATCTGACCCAAATCTATCTATGTATCTCAGAGTTGTTGGCAAAGAATACTTCAATGATATTTATTTTCATCAATTTTTTAGCAGACCTGAAATAGTATTAGATATTTACTGAACATTTTTTCCTTTACCCTGGGATACCACATTCATACCCTTCTTCTTTTATTTAAGAGTTTAACGAACTTCTTGTAAATGGCTTTTTACAGACGGAAAATAATCCAACCACACAAAAAACCTAAGTGAATAAAATTTATTTATCTTTTTAAAAAGATGCTTGCTGTATAATAGTTTTTTTTCAACGGCGTATGTTATATTCCTAGGGTATGGAATATACAAATAAATTGACTAATATAGTTACATTAAAGACTTTTTGAGTAGCCATCTTCGAATAAGATGAGATTAGATGAAACTTGATTGGTTTTGGTCTTTTTTCACATGTAAACGGACCCAACCTCTCCGCTTCCCCCGAAAAAAAAAAAAAGAAAAAACCAGGCTGCTTTGTACGTTAAAAAACAATGACCCGTGATCAATTAATCATGGTCAAGCAGCTGCTTCAATTCAGTCTTCCCGGTCCCATCTCTATCTATAATCATCTCCTTCAATATGTCAAGCCCGCCAATAAGTTCTCCATTGACGATGATTTGAGGAAAAGTAGGCCACGAATTCAGTTTTTTCATTCCTAAATCAATAAATGTGCAAAACACCCGGGAATAGAGACAGAAAAGATCAATGTGATATTATATTATGATGATTGAGGTTCTATCCGGGACCACGAACCTTGCCTGACCGCTTCGTCAGTCAGGATATCAAAAGTAGTGAACTCAATGTTTTGTTCATCGAGTATTTTAACGGTTTGCTGCGAAAAGCCACATCGTGGGGTTTGACGGTTACCCTATGGATGAGGAAGTATGAGAAGAAGGACAAAGAGTGAAGAGGAGAGAGATGACGCTTTTACCTTCATGAAAAGGACAACCTTGGATTGATTCATGAGACTGCGACAACGTTCAAAGACCTGTTCTTCGGTTTCCTGGAGTGGTTTGAGCTGAGGATTCAGACCATTTCTAATATATGAAATGGATGAATATATGCATAAATTAAGGAGAATATGTATATATATATATATAAAGCATAAAAGACAGGAAAAGCGGACAGGATTTCAGGGGCTTTATCGGTGTTAGCTGAAGGTTCATAGCGAGCAGAGGGAGAGGGATCTTGAGCGGCGAATTTGTGGACCTGGGAATTGAGTTGGGAGAGATGTGCGCCAATGATTTTCGAGAGGAGCTTGTGCCCGCGGAGGATGACAAAAGAGGGAACCGAGGCAATATCAAAAGTTTCCGACACATCCGGAAAACTCTCCGCTTCGACCTGAGCAGAGTGCAGACGGAGAGTTAGCCAAGCGAGAGAATGAGTGGGAGAGTGGTCAACAGACCTCGATGAAAATGACGTTGGGCAATGCGCAGGCAAGCGTGCTGAGAGCGGACGGAAAGAATCAATGCGCAAGTCCAGCGAGAAAGCAAATGCGCAGGACATGTAAAAATTTCAAATTCAATTTAACCTAAAAGAATCCTTGGCAGATGTGCAGAGTTCGGCCCACGACGCATGAAAAAAAAGGACCGAGACCTTGGTCAGATCTTTGGACAAGATTTCTTCAACTTCGGCTGCTGCCTTGAGCACATGGTAGTTGTCAGTCTTGCCCTCGCCCATCGTCCACCGCACTTGCTCACACTCAATCTCACACAATGGATAGTATGCATTATCCATTCAGTCATTCCTAACCCTCCACAAAAAATCCATTTTCTACACCCACACCCTTACGAGGCAATCTGGTGCTTGAATAAGTAGCAATATCTGGAGCATGATTCTTTTTGAAGTCTCTGAGCTATCAATGAAAATGTTTATCATCCTAATCTAAGTAGCTACCGATCACCAAATCATATCATCTCACAACTCTTTCTTTCCTTAGATTTTCTCTTAGAAACCTTCATCTTATCCTGTCTTCAAAAATTCTTACCATTTGTGTAATCAAATCAATCAATTACCCATTTCTCCTTGGAGATCGGAGGAGAAAACCCCTGTCACTTTTTATTGCACTTTTTATTGTGATCAAGAAATAGTGTGATATTCAACATTTAGACTTTCAAACAGATGCTTTTTTTTTTTTTTGTATGTTTTAATTATCACTATCATGGCATGAAAATGCTCAATACACTGATAGTGAGAGAACAAAACATATCTAACCCCTTTCAAGACAAACACAGACTATAAAAAACCCTTATATCTCTCCTTATTACAAACATCATGGCACTAAAAAGAGTAATAAATGAGAGCATGTGTCCAATGTGCTACAAGCACTAGTAGAAAGCTTAAAGTGTTTTTATATTCCTAATGACCCTTATCATGGCCTGCACCAGTAGAATCATTCTCATAAAGCGGCTAAGGCTAAGTATGACCCGGCGGAACATAAACTCCCTCATTAGAACCTCCCCCACCAGGACCATCCACAGTAGGATTCAACAAAACACCATCCCTTTTAAAAGCCCTACCACAATTTACTTTGCATGATTTCGGGTTTTCACAAGGGAGTTGCTGGCAAAACGATTGGGGTGAGCGTGGCGATCTTAAAACCATATGTTAAAATGTTAGCAAGAGTTCAAAATATTAATCCTGAAGCTTGGGCTTACATTCGCGTGGGTCGTTCAAATGCCAACACACATGAAATCAATAAAGTGCAGGCCTGGTTTTTTAATGTCATCATTAGCTAAAAATTTGTCCCTGAAAATTTGTTTAAGAGAAGTAAAATTATGTTTTTTTTTCATTTACAAGAATCGTTTTTTGCGAGATGAAGAACATCATTAATTCTGTGGTCTAGCAACAGAAAATTGAACAAAATATGATTGTGTTTTCGCAGAATGAAAGAATTAATAAAAATTTCAATTAGAAAAACAATGATGACATACATAATAACACAACACTTACTTCAAAAGGACAACTTTCAGATGAAAATTCGTTAAGACAAACACGCCAAGGAGCTGATAGATGTCTTTATCTTTTATATAAGTTGATCATCGTTTCAGTTACAAGATTGAGAGTTTTTGATGGTTAATTAGGCAATATTACAATACAAAACAATATGAAACTGTTACTAACAAAAAATAAAAGATGTGAAGATAGAGGGAAAAAATGTTGAGTGCCTACAATCAAATGTAATGATATTACAAGTGATAAATCTGTAGAGGGAAAGCGACGATGATGTTGATTTAAGGATCAATTTGTGTGAATCTCTGGTCAACAAACTGACAGGCTATCTGACTTATATTGATACTACTTTCGTTGATAAGCTTGTTCTTTTGAACTTATCTTGCTTGCTAAGCACAATTTGCACGCAATATTAATACTTTTTCTTCTTTTTTTTCTTTTTAAACCATGAACACATAAGATCCGCGTTATTAATTTTTTTTTTACAATAACTTCTTTAATTTTCCTACTGTTGAGTTACAATTTTACTATGGAATAATTGTGAATAAAGTGTTCACCTAGTAACGAGCATGCGCGACCCATGCACAGCATGAGTTTTTAATGAAATTAGAATTTCTAGGATTGATATCTGGAATCAAATAAGAATATATGAGCCATGTCTATGTGGGATTTAATGTGAAATGAAAATTGCTGGTAGGGCTGCTGCATGCTGCTGGTCTTCGCCCAACTGACGTCTTCCAAACCAAAGTCAGAATCAGTGTCAGCAGTTAAAGTTAAAGTGATAGCATTCTTAGCTGAGTGAAGTTGCTTCCTAGTAGAGAGGTGCTTCATTATTGTTGGTAGAAGGTTTAGGTGATGAGTTGGAAGTGAGAATTTGCCACCAAATGAGCAAGTGGGGTGTGTAGATAGAAAAAAATGCTATGTGTTTGCCACCAAAAAAAAGTAACATAGAGTGAAGAGAGACATAAGGATGGCATCCATGATTATATGTCATGTGGCTTACTGACAAATCAAACATGGATGTGATGAGTTTGGGATCGGAAATTAGGAACAGAAATTGGGGCATAAGAGGTGGGATAATGCATTATCGTGCAATCCTTATCCACTAGCCCTGGGGCTAGTGGATAAGAATCTTCTGCAATTAACAATGCCTGATCACAGAAAAAAAAGTCCTGATCCTTGAACATTGATACCCCCTAATGTGAAGTCAGTTGGGGTTAGTTAGGGTCCCAGTGCAAATGCCAGAAAATAGAAGAGTCAGGTTATTGGAAGCAATTTTATCAATGTTCAATGAGCCTCCTACCTGTCTGCTATGCAGACAGACAGCAGCCTCTGCACACACATTGCATGATAGGCATTATTAAGGTAAGGGGAAGCTAGGTCAGTGGTGAAAATTCCTATTTTTTTAGGAAGTTAGGGCACTAAGGTATTTATATAATAGACTGGTTCTTTTATATATATAGATGAGATGGAACAATTTCTGGCATCCAATTCCTTTAGAAGGTGTCTCAATTCTTCTGGGGGATCCTGAAGTGAAGGAATTTGGACCTTATTCTCACTGCAGCAAGTGGAAAATCTTGGTTGCCTAATGGCTGATTTTAATTTTTTTTATCTTCTATCCAATGAGCTGCTGCACAGTAAGTACAAATTATATCACATTTCTTCAAAGAGTGTGCATTGGGGCATGAGGAAGTCAAAGGCCTCTTTCCTATTGGTAGGTGTTCTGAATTTGTGGCCATGCATGAGTATTCTGTTTTTCTTTGGCCATCTGGTGGATGAGGTTCAGCAGCAGTCTCATGTGCAGGTATCATTTTTCTTGCAAGTGGATGGTCAATGGGTGTTACAGGAAGTTGTCTTCTTTGCATTATAATTTTCAGAGAAGTTCATCCAAGTGTTTGCTGTCCTCTATGTGCCCTGCACCATACAGTGCTTCCTATTTTCAGATTGTGGCCATAGGAGTTGGATGGTTGTATTTCAGAGTTAAGAAGTTGAGTGCTTTTATGGTGATTATACATATCAACATTTAAGTTATGAAGCTTCATTAATAGGAGGTGTCAAACATTACCATATATGCCATTCAAGAATGCCACAAAAAAGGTACCAAGTAACTCATTTTAATTTGAAGCACACCTCTTAATAAGTGGTATACTTCAACAGTGTGTTTGTCCCTTAACACACCATTGATTAAGTACATCCAATCCTGTCAAGAGCTCCACACCCTTAACTTGATTAGTCAGCACCAGGTACACACATGCCTATCAGTATTTGAGCTGCAAAACTTGAGGTGACTAAGCATGATGAATGTACAAGTGGGTGAATCCAGGGATGATGATGAGTTTGAGGATGGATCTGACAATAATTAATAATAATAAACCAAGGGATGTATCCAGTGATAAGAGCTAAAGGGCACACAGTCTACTCATCTTAATGGGGTGCAGGGAACACAGTCTACCAGGCCAATGATGGATGTGATGCACACAGTCTACTTGTCTTGATGATGTGCAGAACAATCTACCCATCTTATAATAATAAGAAATGGAGTGGAAGCAAAAGACCTCAGGCTTTGATAATAATTAGGAGTAGAAAGAGATAAGATGTATTTTATGTTAGTAAATTAAAGAGAATGTAACATGAAGTAATAATAATAATTAGAATATAACTATACCTGATGATAATTAGGAGTAAACAGAGATAGAAAGAATAATGAGTGTGACAATCTATGTATACTCTCAACTATCATCAGCATAGTTTAATCACTAATGTAGGCTTCAATAAATGTAATTTTATTATGTTCACATGAAGATGTATTTTTATGTAGCCCTATGTACAAATGTAGCTGGATGAGTGACACATAATGACATTTTAGATGCTTTATTAGCAATATAAAAATGATAATGAAAAATAGACAAGTTGTCCAAAGGAGACAACCAAGAAAACAGCCTAAAATCCAACAATTCCCACACCTTAAACTTTTTCTTCACCTAATCCTTAGGGGCTCATTTTTACATGCACAGTACACAAGGGGAAAAACCTGTGTACTAGACATATAGTGCTTTTTTATATACTGGTTTGTATTGCTTGTCATGAATAAGATTTGTACCATGGAGTGACCCTGGTTGATATCACTACTCACAATTATTTCACATTGCTACTCATCACCTCTGAAACTTCCCCTCCCCTTCAGCCTGAGTCTTTGTTTACTTTTATCTTTCCCTCCTCAAAAGGAAAAACCTATTCCCCTCTCTTTTTCCTGTAGATAATCCTCCACCACATCTTAATCACTGCTTACTCCCAATTTTTATAGTCTTTCCTTCACTCTCCCCTCTCCCCTTTCTTCCCCTCTTGCCTTTATCCCCTCTCCTTCCATCTTACCTCCATCAACTCCCCTCACCTCCACTCTTACCTCCATTGCCTCCACTTCCCTTCCATCTTTCCTCCATCTCCTCCCCTTCCCTTCCAGAACTTGGGGAGTACTTTATCATAAATAGCTAAGAGCCTTAAAAGGCCTTAGGCTTCAAAAATATCAAGCCACTAGGAGACCTAAATCAATTTCTACATTGAATGGTGAAAGTACTATCAATCAAGCAAGGATTTTGAGATGTTTTGTTAGTGCAATAACAAACTCATTCTACATCATCATTTACAAACATAAACAAGATCATGCTAGGAAAAAGGCTCAACCAAGTGCCCATTATCATTGTGATTCATGATTTGTGTCATACTCTAAGGCTAAAATTTTTAGAAGAAATGTGCTTGTTCTTTACATGATTTCACATTCTGTTCAAACTCAATTGTAATCTTGACTCTTAAGTCTTTGTGTATTTGACAAAAGGATAGAGTAGAAAAAGGAAGCCAGCTCTAATCTCACCACACCAACCACCAATTGAGAGGCTATTGCTCTTCATTTTAACAGCATTCAAATTCAGTTAGATTTATTTCTTCTCAATCCCAAATCTAAAAAAATTAATATCTTATTTTCCCAAAAGATTACTTAAAAATGGGATTTCCAATGGGAATCCTCTTTTTTGTTCAATTAAATTTTTCACCAGTATACAGAATTCCAATTTGATTGAGGCCAAACATGAAAAACAACCAATTCTAAGTAATAAAATTAAATAACTGATAGGCCCTCTGTACTCACAGTCTATTTCTTATACTTATCTCTTAAAGTCACCTGGCTTAATTTGATCTTTTTACCTCTATTTCCACAAAGGTCCAAAAATCAGTGTCAGTCTTCCCCTCTCTTCTTTCTCCAATATTTAATCTTTGGTTTAATTTTGTAACACAAGGATGTTGGTTAAGATGAATTTCAAACAATTTGTGGTTAAGATTCATTAACTAGCACATCATCTAGGGCTAAACCAAAGACACTTGTCTCCTTTTTTTTAAACAAATAAAACACAGACCTGGAACAAGACTTCCATTCTTGACTTTTGTTACTACCAATCACATTCCCATTGTCAAATCTAAAATGTTGAAGTGAAAATCATGTTCAAGGTGTGATTGGGGGTTTTTATATTTAAAAAATAATTCAAGATTATTTGCACTAGTTGTAGACTTATTGATGCACTGAATTCAAAGTTGTGCTATAAATCAAAAAACAAGAGAGAGATAGTCAGGAGATGATAAAGAAAAAGTGTCACTTAAAAGGACAAAAATGAAAATTAGCAAGGTGGAACACAGTAAAAAAAGAGAAAAAGGACACACCTTGCGAAAAAAAGGAGCATAAGAAATGGAGGAGATGATAAAAAAATAAGGGCTCTGATGTGCAGTTGATTGGTGGGCTGAACTGTGGTTGAGGAAATGGTACAAATGTAGGAAGTATTTGGCCTCATTTTTGCCATGTCTAACCCCAAGTCAGCCATTTATGATGTAATCTTAAAATGGTATTTTGAAACTGAAGTCTGCCAGGTATATATTGTAATTTTTGACACCCCCTAATTGGTAAGAATCATTAGAAATTTTTATGTATGCTACAATATGATGATAACTGTGAATAAATATATATAATGAATGGAGGTTTATGCATTATATATTTTTATTTCACATAAAAATTTTATTACACCAAAGAGACATAAGATGTATCATATTAACATAAAGAATATGCATTTCAAAGAAATTTTTACATAAATTGGTTAGGGAAAGAAGTCAAAGAATTTTTTTAATGAATTGAATTATAATAAATACTAACCCCAATTCAAAATTCCAAGCTTGACAAGAAATAGGTGCTGTCAGTTCTGGAAAATACACACTTAACTTAAGTGTGTATTTTAAAGCAAACCAACACCTAAATTTTTCAAAAAAGTCACTTAATTCAAAAATGGGTGTCATTTATGACCTCAAATGAGCACTTTTTTCCTAATTTTTTTCACAAACACATGTTGGCCATAACACTCCTGTCACATGTGATGCACCGACCTGCCTCCCTTCATCTGACTTCATTAATTTCCCCTCCCTCCATAATTTCTAATTTCATATTTTTCCCTATCACATAATTTTTCATTCAATCACTCTCCCTATGTCTCAAGAAATTGACATTCCCTTATTTTCAGTTTCCACTATTCCTCAAATCAGTTTTTGGTATTTTTTGGCCTTTATCTTTGTTTTTAGGTTTTTTTAGGTTTTTTTAGGTGTTTTATTGGCCATAATTGGAATTTTTAGGCATTTTTGGTGTAATTTGCAGGTATTTTTGGTACCTTTATAGGAGTTTTTAAGTCTTTTTTGGTGCATTTTGAAGGTTTTTTGAAGATTTTTTGCAGACATTTTGTGTGTATTTGGAAGGAATGTTTTAGATACTTTGGGGGGAATTTTTGGCTTTATAGAAGGACTTCTACTCAAATTAATGAAGATGGATACATGCTGTAATTATTCTAGGCAAAGCCATTGAAAAATAAGAACTCTCCCTATGTTGGAATCATGTGATAAATTCAACCATTTTGGGTGCACATTTCAGATAAATCAACACTTAATAAATCATGTAAGTAAGGTAAGAAATGAATGTTATGTTAAATCAAAATAATTAGGTGGGCATGAAAGGTAAAAATTAAAGGAAAAGCTTCCATTTTTCTCTTTCAATTTCATAATTAAATATATATGAGTTATTTATCCACTTAACTTACTTGAGGTTTTAGACTGTCAAGCCATGCTGCTGTGGTTCATGTCTACATTACACAAGAGAAAAAGTCAGTGAAATAGATTTCTAGCTGTTGATTTTGTTTCTGGTTGTGACCCTTTGTGTGATTCTGGTAATGAACCAATCCAAGCCCAGTTCACTTTCTCCCTCTTTCTTGCCTGATATTATTGTTTGCCAACTCCATGCCTTATCTCCCCATCATGTGCTGCCTGGGTGAGTTCTTTCTACCCTTCCTCATTCTCCACCTTAACTAACCTCTCTTAATCATCCACAGTGGGAAAATCATTTTTTTCTTTCATCCTTCTCTGTATTCTAACCCCTGATTTTTCCTCTTCTATCATTCACTATCTCATGCCACAAGTCACTTTGGTGGAAGATGTGCTCTACTATCTCATCAATGATGAAGGTCCTCAGTGAGTCTTTGACAATACATATATCTATATTATTTCTTATCAATTTTACATTTCAACTAATCCTTTCTCTTTCTCTCTTAATAGATGCCACAAGATCAAGCTCAAAACTTCACCATCCTCTTCTGATTCCCCTCTATTGGATTTGTCCCCAGTGATGCATTGGGAGTTGTCATTTCTCTTTATCTTTATGACACTCAAAAATAAGATGAGATCATATGTTTTTTTCTTTCCATCCAGCCTTGAATTTATATTTAATTCTTTTTTTAAATACTACTCATGAGGATTAGAAAATTCAACTCTTTGAGGAAGACAGAAACTTGCCTCTAATTGGTTTAATTGGCTCCTCAAATCCTTCTTGAGGAGTAGGCTATGCTCTTACCACTTATATTGAACTTTCAAAATCCTCTCCTCTGCAAGACCCAGACACTCCTCCAACATCTATTGCTGTCACTCATATTTCTCCTCCAGGATTTTCTGGCCCTAAAGATTTTGAATTTTGGTCTGTTTTGGCTCAATTTCATAATCATTTTTGTTTTTGTGAACACTACCTTAGATTCAATTTTCTCTACTATCCTTCTTTATTGGTACATAGGATGTTAAAAAAAAGAAAAAGAAATGGAAGGGCATCTTGGGTATCAGAAATGTTACCCTGTTTTTTGCAAGTGAAAGTGACAAAGTAATAATAATTCTCTTCACTCATCATCACCTCACACACTTGATATTTAATTTCTCTGTCTTGTATTTCTGTTTTTAAAATCAGTGCAAAGAAAAAATTAGTGTGTGAAGTGACTATAATCAAAACTGAGAAAGGGAAACATCTCAATTTATCCTGTTCTGGTAAAAAAACATTTTCAAGTATCACTTAAATAGCTTGATTAAATTATTTCCACAATCCAGAAGGGCCAATAAAATTTTCATGACCCCCAATCTTCTTTGTCACAGAGTTATTCAGCAACTAACACCAGATTTACACCTCCCCCTGCACTCAAAAACTATTACAGAGATAAAAGCATGGGTGCAAAAAGTTGAAAAGTCTCCTTTGCCTCTGTTCTGGTGGGAAAGTGGGCTACAGCTTTGCATGATTTTGAGTCTCAAGGTGAAGATGGACTAACCATTTTGAAAGGTTATCATTTAATAGTGCTAGATGATCAGAGTGATGAAAACTAGTTGAAATATCTTAAAGGATCTACTGGAGCTGAAGGCATTGTGCCTGCTTCCTATGTCAAACTTAAAAAAGATGGTTCTTCAGCTAATCTACAAGTGGAATGTGCTTCTGTAATTGATTTTGCCACATGAGAGGCCAGATTTGTTAAAATCAAGCAAGAGCAAGCAGCAAAAGATTCAGCTTCTGAAGCAAATAAAGGTAGAGTTTCTTAAGCCAGAAACATTGAAGAATGATGGAAGCTGATGTGTTAGCCAAGAGAAAAGGAGAATCTGCAGCTGGAGTTGCTTGATTAAGAGAAGCTGAAAGAGCTATGAAAGTGGGTGCATCTATAACTAATGTCCTGCCACCTCCTCCTCAACTAGGAGCTCAAGAAAAAAGAGCACAAGACTTTTTAAGAACATATCTAAGTGCTCCTATGCCTCAGAGACCTGAATCTTCCCCCTGGGAGAGTAAATCAAGTCAGTGCTGCGTTGTTTGTCTCTTTAAAATATCTTCTAGCTGTTATGTTCTTCATTATTATGGGATTTTTTAGAGCCTCAAGGGAAACTCTGGACTTGGAAAGATAGGACTGGTCAATTTAAAGTAGAAGCTGAATTTATTTGGCATCAAAACAGGAAAAATTGACTCCATAAAACTAATTCTGTTATTATTGAAGTGGCCCTATTCAAAATGTTTGCAGAAGATGTCATTTGGTTAGAAGGTTCTACAGGAAAAATATTAGAGGAAAAATTGATGAACTTCCCCTTACTAAGTTAAGGCTTGAAAAACATAAAAATTCTAGCTATTTCAATCAGCCACTACCAAAAAAGCAGACCAATTGGTTTGATTTCTTCCTCAAACCTCGCTGTGACTTGGATGACTGTAGTTGATATTATATGAACTTTGAGCAGGATCAGAGTAATAAATCCATCTTTTCTGATATTTAGCATGTTACAATAAGAAGTCTAGGTCTTAGAGAAAAAGGTGTAATTTCTGTGAGAAAATGTATAAATTTAAAATATTCCACAATTTCAACCTCCACTGTTGAAATTTAGATTAAAAATTGTGAAGAACTTGCCTATCAATTGCAAGAGTAAGAAAATTCATATTCCTCAGCTCCACCTAGCATCTTTACAAGTGGTACCAATGGTGCCTTGAAAATAACTAGTTGCTTGTTCTCACTTCATTTTTAAGTAATTCAATGGCTCCTGCCTCAAGCAACTTGCCAAAAATAGAAGCCAATCCTGATGGTCCCTGTGGATTTCTTGCCCCAATAGCTGCCAATGTGCTACTTTTAAATAATTTACATTTCAATCAACTTGATTTATGGGTGAAGTTTGAAGTCCTATTTTTTATCATTGTTTCATTTTTATTTTTCTTAGAATTAATTCTCACTCAAACAGGAAATTTTAGATTTATGCCTATCAGACCTTCAAATACCATGGTTACTCAAAAAACTGGATTTATATCTTGGAATCCCAATTTGTTTATGCCTATATAACCTGTCCTAAGCCAGATAGCAGGCAGGTGTATAATGAAAACCCAACCCAATGAGAAACTCATCATTAAATCATTAACTCAAGAACCCATTTTTTCATCAAACCATGTTTCTCTTGCTGAACCTCATGCCCTTTAATCACAAAACTTTTTATCACTTCTCCTCATCTTTGAAATACAGCACTTTTTCTTAAATAATACACAATTTTTGCATCAAATTTACATTACAAAATTTAATATGAGTCACATGAATAGCTGCAGAATGAAATGGACCCACTATTGTATTCAGTGAAATTCACTTCTTGCGACTCTCTCAAAAAATTCTACACTCATGAACTCATGATTCAGTAACTTAATCATCACTCCATCTTACTTTGCATGGAACTATTCAGACACTAAATCTATAAAGAACATTTTTCATTGGAAGAAGAAGCCCATATAGCATATTTATTATGATCAGATCAATCACAGAGACCTATTCAAAGAAGGAACAGGGACAAGCAGGATCATATTTAGAAGGTCATATTTTCCTAATGAAAGACTAATTTATCAACCACTCAACTTACAACAATTATATGTTTGAAAACCAATGTTTTATAAGTAAAAACCTACTAAACAATTTTAAAATGAGGGAAAAGGTAAGCAAAATTGAAGTATGGATATATTGTTTGTGTTGGGGTGAGGGATAAAGGAATTCATATGAGTAATGGAGGATGTGTTTGAGCTTAAAAAAATTGACAGGGGAGAGATTGTGTTACTTAAGTTTGTGAAGTTGTCTTTGGTAACTTTACTAGGCTTGAGAAAAAATATACTAAAATTAATAGCTACCAAAGTGCCTAATGAAACAAGTGTGTGAAAAAAAGACAAAATTCAGTTAGATATGCATACAAAAAAAGATTTCCAAGGAGATTTTGGATGCCCATACTACTCAATCAACAAGTATCAATAAATTAAACCAATAAAATGTTATGTTTATATCTGATACAGCTCTATTATGATAAATATTCCACAAAAAACCTCTACAACCTCTTCAAAACTAAGGAAAAGTGCTGGTCAAAGCTGGAGTCCTTCTGAATAAGAAAATAGCTTTCCATGTCATGGATAGCTGTAATTTAACAGCCAGAAGTTTCTGACTTATTGAAATGGCATTACCAAGTGAATGTTGATGGAAAATGAAAGGGGGTGAATGAACTCATTCATGGCCACTCCAAGATATTGAAAAGAATAACAACCATGGTTTGAAAAAAAAAACAAAAAACAACTAGACATCTAGTTTGCTCATTTTTTCTCCTGTGCTAATTCATGGCATGTTATCTTGAATTTATTTGTGATTCACATTTATTTTCTTGAAGTCAAATTAATTTATATTTTTGTCTTTCTCTGAATGATTTTATTATTATTTATTTATGCATTTAAATTGAAATTTGGTAATATGGAACCCCTGCTAGGATAAAATGCAGGGAGAGGTATTGCCATTTTTTTGACATAGAAGTTTAAGGGAAAAATTTATCATATTCTAAACATATAAAATTGAAAGGAGTGTAATTTTAAAAATAGACAAATAGAAATTTATGCACTTACATTCATGTATTTTAGATGACGAACATAATATCAACAATGTACTGTTTTTTCATAGTACTTAATTAAGTTTTGTTAACAAAAAACATGAATGTTTCTGACTCAAAGTAATAGTTGTACCATCAATAAAAAAATAAATCCTGGAAAACCCTCTGCTTGCATAAAATGAGATAATTCAAGTTCCTCTTCTTTTTTTGTCCAGGTGAGAACATGAGATTCTAAGGAGTTGATGGCAGTGATGCATTGTTTTGTATAAATGTTAACAGAACCATAACTCAAATCAAAGAAATTTTTCAAAAGTTTCAAGGCAGCTCAATTACAATTGGAGCCAAAATGAAGTACTGTGATAGCCAATTGAATTTAAGGATCACATTGTTGTTTTTGAGAAATATTGTGAAAAATGGGGTAATCCTGAATAAGCTCAAGAAATTTAAGAAAAAATTCCTGAGAAGGCCTGAAAAACTGTATAAAGCTAGGAAAATATATGTTTAAAAGTGTTTGGATGGTTTATGTGGGGGTAAGAAGTACTTGAGGCTTTCTTGGAAGAAGGTAACATTTCATGGCCATTTTCAATAAAAAAAAATCTTCTTTAAGATCAGAATCAGAATCAGAATCAGAGTCCAAAAGCAGATCATGAGCCATGAAAGTCATCTCTTGATGTAATTTATCACAATTTGAGAGCAAAGAAGGCATGACTCTTATATGGTAAAAAACGTAAATGATGTACAATGTGTTAAGTTGTGGAGTGTTATTCTGCAGAGTGCTGCATATAAATGGGACTTTATGGTGAAATCAGAACTTTTGGTTGTGAAAGTGAGGATTTAATTGAAAAAGTGACTTATTTAACTTATAAAATAAACCAGTTTTGAGGCCAGTGTGTCTCAAAAATCTAAGCATAGATATGTGTGTATTTTCCAGAACTGATTTTCCCTAATATGAATATTATATTATTTTGAATTGAATATTGATCATTAATGATTCATCATCAAATATTCATTATTTCTATGCTTAAATATAAGCCCAGGTAAGGGATGTTACTAAATATTACCAATTACATGATGAAAATGATTAATATAATCAAGAAGAAGATCATTATGATTGAAGAAGATGAGTGGAGGCTTGGTAATCCATATAATGTATAGGTGATTTATGATATATGATGATATATTTTGAAAATGATAATTGATGATTATGAAGATCATTTTTAATTAAAACTATTATATGAAATAGTTATATTTTTTTCTATTGTATTGATATGATGAGCATAATAATCATTATAATGTATAGTAGGTTTAAAATGTTTGGAAATATATGTTAAAAATGATGATTTATGAAAATAAAATCTTTTTAATAAACATTAAAATTGTTTTTATTAGATGAAATCTTTATTTATTTATTGTTATGAGATTATGAAAATAATAATAATTTTGAATTATAGTTAATTTTTGATATTTGATGATTTTTTTTAAGAATGATTATTGTCGGCCATAAAATTATTAAATTTAAAAAAAAAATTTAGTTAAAATTATTGACGATAATTTTATTTTCTATTATTATGATTATGAGATGGGAAGTTTAACAAAGAAATTATGAGAGATAATGATAATGAAGAAGAAGAAGGAGAAGATGAAAAAGAAAGACATGCCTTTCATGGTGAGTAAGAGAAGGTGGGGGTGTTATTGGGGTCAAGGGGAGGATTTGAACAAGATGGTACTTTCAGAGGCAAGAATGTGAGGTTTAATTAAATTATTTAAAAAAAATATAGTAATATTTAGTAGGTTTTTACTTATTTCTATATTTTAGAATTTAAACCAGGGCCTTAACTGACCCCAACAGCCCCAAACTTCCACTTCAAACCCATCATCACCCATGAAAATCACCCTACTCTCTCTCTCCCACCCCTCCACCCCTCTTTTCTCTCTTGCTTCTTGATATGTTGTCATATTTTTATACTCCTTTATTCTCTATTTATTTCTAACAAATAATTTTTCTTGCTCATCTTTTTCCCCTCTAACCCAATCCTCAAACAACAGTTTTGTTTTTTACTCCCCCCATCCTCCATCAATCCTTGAGTTTTGTAAGTTTTTTCATTTTTCATCCTTGCTCACCTCTTTTCTGCTTATCAAAATTTGATTTTTTTTAGTTTTTTTTCTTCCCACCTGGACTTTCCACCACCACCCCATCCCTTTCACAGCCAGGTTTTTTCTTCCCTCCCTCCTATCCTCAAGAAACTCTTTCCCCTCTGAAAGTATTATTTTTTTCTTTTTTCTCAGGTCTTTACAGCTGAAATATTTTTCTTCCATTTTCCCCCTTTTTTATCACCCTCCCCATACTCATCAGTTGAGTTACCCCAAACAATTCCATCCTTTAGTAAGTGGTATTTTCATTTATCTTCCTCACCCAAATATCTGACAGCAAGCACCCCTTATCCCTTTTCTTAAGTTCTTCTGGCTCACTCTCTCCCCTCAAGAAGATCACACCTTTTGGTAAGTAATGTCTTCTTTCTTTTCTCTCTTTTTATCTATGCTTACACTACATCATATAAAATATATATCCATATATATACAAAAGAATACATGACCCATGTTCAACATAGTATTCAATGTGTAATAATAACAAGATATTAGTGTAAAATAAGTATTACTGGTATTTTTAATCATAATTGTGCTAATCCAAATGTGTAATACCTCAATTTCATTTTTTCTACCAAGTTTTTTCATTACAAAAGGATTTGAAGCAATATTTAAGATTTTTATTATAAATAATGTTAGAAAAAATATTCCTCAAAGTATATAAATGTGAATTTAATCACATATAGTTATCAACCAAATAAATATTCCCTTTAAATAGCTTATATTTGTCTCAATATGAAGTTTTTCACCAGATATATATACAGTTTAATCACTAGGAATGGCTATTTTATTCATATATATAACATCCACTACAAAAAATCAAGTGGAACCTGCTAGAAGGTTCCTATCCCTATATTCAGTTTTTATTTAATAGTAAGTTTGATTTGATGTTACATGAGCTAGTGTGCTCATAGTTCAGTGCACAGTCTTTCCAGAAGAATTACAGCTGAGCTGGAATTGAGTTAAGTCAAAGATAGGGATTGGCACCTGCTTTCAGGTGGCCATGTTTTTTTCTTGTGATCATTGAAAATTATCTGTTGAGTGTAATGTAGAAAAAATGCAAGGTTGTTATTTCTTGCAGGATGTGGGATTTTTCAGTTGAGGATAGTTTATTCTTCTCTGTGTGTACAGCTAAACTTGAAAATCTTGTGGTGCTCTTGCCACTTATTTCATGGCAAAAATTACTTAAGCTCATATTTTTGGTGGGAGATCAGAGACAAGATCCCTTCAATCTTTTCCGGGTTTTCTGTAACTTCTAAACACAAATATAAATATCAGTTTTTTCTTCAGATTAAAAATTGCCTCCAGATTTTATTTTATCTATACATGCTAAGTGGTTGAAGAGCAACAAAATTACTGTGTAGAAATCATAAAAAATATTTTACATTGAAGTATGAAAAGCCAAAGAAAAGAAACTTTAAAATGAGGAGGGGAAAAGAAAGTGAGAAAATGGAAAGGGGAAAAATTATATCTGGAGCTTAAATGGAAAGAAAATCATTTGAATTGGTCAATATCTATTTGCACAGGGTGAATTATATTTTTTGTTGAAAGTTTTGCAAGTTTTGAGGTTATAAATATTATTATAAATTGACACTAATCTCATATTCTTATTCCATATTGATACAATATAGAGCATGGGTCATGTATGCTTGTAATAATAAATAAAATAAAATAATAGATAATAGATAATTAAAAGTGATAAATGTACCAAATGTGAGCCAAAAGAGAGGAAGATATGGGAAGATATGTTTTAGGCATGGTGTGAAGGGGTCAGTTAGGGTGGCATCACAAGTACTAGAAAATAGAAAATTTAGACTATAGGAATTTATTAATTATATAGATGATGTGAAAATTTTACCATATTTTACTTTTTCTATGTTTGGAAAATGGCCTCTCACACCTAAATAAAGACCACAAATCAATAATAAATGGCAGTTATCCACAAAAATCCCAAAATTCTAATTATAGCAATTACTTGAATATTTTTACCTGTTGTAAACTTAAACCTTTGGTTATAGTAAATACCTGCATATTGTAGCCAAGTGACAACCTATTAGGCATACATAAAATTCATACTTTATTCAGAAACAACCTGCATTACATAAAATGTGCAATATGAAACCATATATGTAACCTAATTTTAACCCTAAAATTTAAAATAAAAATGATGAAATTCTAACCTTAACTTTTCAAATTAATGAGAATAAAAAAGTGATACTTCTAACTTACTTGAGAGAACAATACTTCTAACTTATCTGAGGGAAAGATACTTTTAATATCATAGTTTTTATACTATGAAAGGCTAAATAAATAATAATTTGTGCATGAAAGAAGGTTTGATATTATTTATGTAATTAGCATACTTAGAAATCTAGGTTGTTGCTGGATAAATTTCCTAATGGAAAAGGGAAAGAATAAAAGAATAGCGTATTAAGCTTTTATCCAACCACTTTACCACACTGAGAAAAAAAGTAGTCAAAATTTCACCTCTTGAATTGTTCCAAACACATTAAAAGAGGATGTATATGGTGGATCTTGTGCAATTTACATAATAGTGGGTATAAAATTTGACACCAAGATTAGAATTTTGTGAAATTACATGTTGGATTGCAAAGTAAGATAATACTCAAAATTCCCTTTGTGTAGTATTTTGAGATCATTGGGAAATTTATATCCAAACAAAAACCTAAATTTTCATCATCATCATGTCGTTTATTCATTCATTTTTAGATTATTTTTTCAACTTTAAAATGAAAACAATAAATTCTCTGGGACAAATTATACATCACTTTAATTCCACTGTGAAAACTATCTTATCCTTCATATCTTAAATTCATGCAATTGAAATGAAACAGTGCATGTTGTTTTAGTAAAATTGTAGACCTTATCACTTATTTCATTTGTCTTTATCCTGAAGTCATAAATATAATGAGGACTAAATAATTTTACTACAGTTCCAAAAGTAATAAGCTGATAGAAAATTTGTAATGGATTGGAGAAAAGAGGTTGCTTAGTATAATTAAAAGATGGATGTTATGGGGAGTTATGATTCCAAATACCACAATAAAAAATTTTTAACCTTCAGCTCAACTTTGATATTTGCAATTAAAAATACTGCAGTTTTTCATAATTACAGGCCAGATTTATGGTCAAAAATTTCTTGCAGATCCAATATGTGATTTTGGAAAAATTTCTAGCTTTGATACCCACTAAAGTTTCTAAAGTGTGTTATTATGCATTTTTCTACAATAATTCAAAATAGAATACAATTTTAACTTTCCAAATGTCTTCTTGAATGAGACTTCTAAAATCATGTTCCATTAAATTGACACATCTTCCCCCCCCATTTTCCATGACACCTATCAAACAATTGTGATTTCTTCTACTCAGAAATAACTTTGGTCCTCTTCAAGCCAGGCTGCTACTGGCTGGAAGGAGAAAAAAAAGTGAAAATAAAATAAAATAAATTGTGAAAGAAAAAAAAACTTCCTTGAAATTGATAAAGTGACTGAAGTAAGTGCTATTCAGAAAAAACTGGGGTTTTATCCCAGCTAAGTAAGGACTAAAAGGAGTGGCTCATTTTTGAGGAGAATAAGCAGCATTTTTTAAACCTCATTTCTCAATACCTTCTAAAAAATATTTATTATTATTCATTTATCTATATTCCTTTAATTGATAATGTAAGCTCTTTTACTGTTTAAATAAAAAATCATACTATTAATTAATCACAATTCAAATTGAATTCCATCATGTCTTTTTGGGGTTTTCAGTGGAGTTTATTAGATTTTAGCCCCCCCATCAACAAAATTTGTTTAGGAAGATGTCTTTTTGGGGCTCCAAGAAATTTTTGTTATATTGAAGCCTCTCCCTATGAACAAAAAAAATTGTTTTAAGATTTAAAGTTAGGCCAGGGTTTCAATTGGGGTGAAATATTCTAAAATTGAATGTGATTCAATGAGCTCCTGCACCAAATCTGAATGTGTGATTCAAGATATTGAATAAGTTTATGTCTCCACAATCATCAAAATAGTTAGCATTATTCAAAAAAATGAATTTTTGTCACAGCTCCTGCAATCATCCAAATTACAAATGAAAAATAGCCATTCTTCATGCCATACTTTGTCAATTTAAATAAATTCAACAGAGCTCATAATCTCACATTATCTTTTATACACTTCATATCAAATATTCCAGTCTATTCTATTTGAATATGCCACATATTGAATAAAGCAGAGTTCTGGTTAGCACAAAAAAAAGAAGTGTTACATTTGTTGAGGAGTATTTATGATGGATAATGACTCATTTTTAGAATCAGTGGGGAAAAACAATCAAATAATGGCATTTTAATTTAATAATATATACCATATTCTTTTAAAGCATGTATTATCACCAAAGATAAAACATAAATGGTTTGTATGATAGGGATGGTTGTGTATAAGATGGCAAATTATGAGTTGAAACTTCTGGAGATTTATTTTGGCTCATTTCAGGAGTGAAATTTGAAAACTAGAGTTCAGGAAGAACAAAGTTTAAGTGAAAAAATATCAAAAAACTGATGGATTGGAGGAATGAAGTTCAAAAGACAAGATAGTGAATAAATAGCATAGGGAGAGTACAGGTCAATGTGTAGATATAAAACCAGTCAATATATGGAAAAATATAATGAAAAAAATATAAAAGTTAAATACATAAGAGGCTTAAACTACAAAAAATTAAGATAATAAAGAGAAAATAGAGCTCTATTAATTTCAATTATGAAATTTGTATTCATAATTTTCTAATCTTATCAAAAAGGGATAATTTGGTGATTGGAGAAAAAAAGGAAAATA
Organism: Hemileia vastatrix; assembly: GCA_030280995.1. Classification (NCBI taxonomy): domain Eukaryota; kingdom Fungi; phylum Basidiomycota; class Pucciniomycetes; order Pucciniales; family Zaghouaniaceae; genus Hemileia; species Hemileia vastatrix. The sequence continues at coordinate 2,479,888 of JASXTE010000008.1, read as the reverse complement.
AATTCAAAAATAAATTGCATGAATGGGCCAATATAATGGATTATTGCACATGATCTAATAGGGGGTATCAAAAATCACCACATATTGATGAAATACTTCAGTCTCAAAATGCCATCATAAATGGCAGACTTGGGGTTAGATGTGTCAAAATTGAGGTCAAATACTTCCTACTTTTGTGCTGTTTCCCCAACCACCATAAAGCCCACCAATACACACATTCACCCAATCCACTGAAAATCAGATCTCTTCTCCACTAGCCCTAATTTCTACACTCACTCAATGTTTTTGAATTTCTCTTAAACAAAATTACTGAATCACACTTTGATCTTTCTGATTAAAGTAATTTCCTTCCTTTTTATTTCTTGAGTTATCACCTTTTTCCAGATGAATTTTATATTCTTCATTGTATCTTGTGGCTTCTGAGATATTGAACTTTAAATATGAACTTTCTTTTTTGCACTATTTCACTTTTTACTGTTTTTGCCTAATTGATACACATTCATAGCACATTCTTTATGCATTTCACTTTTTCTCTATTCAATTCCCCCAAATCCCAACTTCCCCCTTTCTTAATCTATACTTTTACCCTTCCATAAAGTAAGTGTCATCTTCTTTTTTTCATACCTATCTTATATTACTTTCTTCATTTCAAGGATGCAAACTTATATATTCTTAGGACTCTTATCTGAATAATTTTTGACTTATTTGATTCCTTTTTTTTAATATTTATTATTTTCTCACATATTTATATTAAACTTGTAAATAAATTGGACTTTGGATTATTTTTAATCAAATCTCATGTCCTTTTAACTGAAGACTATACAGAAATATACCTTTCACTAAAAAATCTTGAATTTGGTTCTGTGGTTTCTGAGATATTAAACTTTAAAGTTGAGACTTTTTTTTGCACAATTTTACTTTTATTTGCTTCAATTTTACACAATTAGATAATAGGGCTTTTGAAATAATTATCTGATGATAATATATGCTTTTATCTCTCACTTAAGTACCTAAAATTAGTTTTGGATAATTATTCTCCAGGTTTAGAGTTATGTGAAAAGTTAACCTATTTTTGTGGCTCATTCCAGATAAAACAAAGTTTGATAAAATGGTTAAGTAAAGTAGGGGTGAAAGTTTAAAAAATACTAAAACATTAGGGAAGGAGGCTAAGTATCATAATTCAAGGATTCTTCCAATTTTAAACTTAATTTCTTAAATTTATAACTTATCATTCATTAAATATAATTATCAACTTTGAGTAATGGTTCATCAGGCCTTGCTTCTGTATAGATGTAATCATTCCAACAGTTAATTGTTTGAATGAGTTCACAATACTATTCCTTGCCATATTTTTTCTTTGACTTATCTCACATCATAAATACCTGACAGGTAGTATTCAGAATGCCATAAATTTTACTTGGTTGATTATATTTTTTGAATTTTTTACTTATTAATTTATAGGAGAAAAATGAATTGTTGTTAATTCTCCTCCTCCCATATTAGATTTCAGTGGAGGTTATTGCATTTATATATATATTTTTTAAAGAAAAGTAAAGAGTAACTGGTTGAGAAATATTTTATAGACACACACAGGAGGAAAAATCAGGGAGCCAGATGTCTAGTTGTTTTTTTGGTTTCTGGTTGTGACCCTGTGTGTGATTCTGGTAATTAACCCGTCTACGTAAAATTCAATTTATTTTACCCCTTTAAACCTCACAATATTCTGTTTTGGTTCAATTCATGACTTCTCTCTTATTTCTACAATTCAGTTTTGCATTTCATAGTTTCCCCTTTGTATTGTTCACTAACCCATTCCACTTCTTCTATCTTCTATTGCTATCTCTTGCATAATTGTGCGCTGATTGTTGTCTAGTGCTTTTTTGTCAGAACATATCATAAGAATCTGATTTGTGACCAACTTCCTTATTTTCTGATTTTTCAGCAGATAGAAAACATGATAAAGGACTTAATTTATTTAAATAAACATCATCTTCCTTTTCCTTCCCTTTCAAAAACCACTCATCCTCAGATTCTTCTGAAGATGAGTGGGCTGTTTTTTGGAATTTTCTTTTTTTTCCATCTTCCTCAAATTTTTTTGTTTAAGAGTTTTTCAAGTTGAGATAGATTTTGATTTATTGTCAGAAGGTTGAATAGCTGTCTTTAATGTTCTATTTGAGTTACTGTTAGATTATTATTAAAAGAGAATTTAGTAACAAAAAAATTAACTAGCACAGATGGCTTGTGCCCTCAAGCTGGGTTAATTTATATGATTGTTAATTTTTACTTTTTGTTTTTTTTGGCAGGAGATCCCTACTCAAAGCAAAAATGCGCAAAAACAACACCCCTCCCCTGTGTATTGAAGAATTTGACAAAATTACTAGATCTAAGTGGCCCAGTAATCAATGCAGTGACAGTTTCTCACCATTATGATGATGAATGGCAATTGAGTTGAATCTGATATAAAGAAGTGTATAGCTTGAACAATATCAGCTTCAACTGAGACTCCACTACGTTAGCTAAGTGTTAAAAGCAATGCACAGTATTTTTCTCACCACTTGTCCAAATTTTTTATTCTCCAAAACTATACTTAAAAGTGAAATTTTTTGAAGGAGAACAAACAATTTTGCTTGCCAGTCTTAATTATGCAATTTGCAAATAAATATTGAATATCCTTTTTTTTGATACTGTTGATATAATATTTTCAGCAACAAATTAATAATTAAGTAAACACTATTTTGTAATTTCAATCAATAAATAAGTTAATATAATAATTGCAAAACCAATGAGCTATTCAGATTGAATATCTAAGTAAAATTGGCTAAGTAATAGCCATTTCAACCTGACGTGTGATTTTCACTAAGAAGTGCTATGTCTCACTCAAATTTGGAGCTTCAATAATAATTTCAGGATATAAAAAGCTTCATATAGTGATTTTGAATCTAATGAGCTAATCAGATTTAGAGTCTAAGTAATATTGGCTAAGTTATAGCCATTTCAACATAATATGTGATTTTCAATAAGTGCCACATCTCACTAATTGTCATAACTTGACAAGTTTTGATTTGATTTTAAACATAAATAGCTCATTAAATTTGGAATCACTATATGAAGCTTTCTATATCTTGAAATTATTATTTTAGCTTGAAATTTGAGCGAGATATAGCACTTAGTAAAAATCACATGTCAGGTTGAAATGGCTATAACTTAGCCAACTTTACTTAGATTCTAAATCTGATTAGCTCATTAGATTTGAAATCACTATATGAAGCTTTTTATATCCTGAAATTATTATTGAAGTTTGAAATTTGAGTGAGACATAGTACTTCTTAGTGAAAATCACATGTCAGGTTGAAATGGCTATTACTTAGCCAATTTTACTTAGATTTCAATCTGAATAGCTCATTGTTTTTGCAATTATTATATTAACTTATTTTTTGATTGGAATTACAAAATAGTGTTTACTTAATTCTTAATTTGTTTTTAAAAATATTATATCAACAGTATCAAAAAAAATGATATTCAATATTGCTTTGCATAATGCATAATTAAGACTGGCAAGCAAAATTGTTTGTTCTCCTTCACAAATTTTCACTTTTGAGTATAGTTTTGGAGAATAAAAAATTTGGACAAGTGGTGAGAAAAATACAGTGCATTGATTTTAACACTTAACTAACATAGTAGAGTCTCAGTTGAAGCTGAGATTATTCAAGCTATACACTTCTTTACACCAGCTTCAACTCAATTGCCGTTCATCATCATAATGGTGAGAAACTGTCACTGCATTGATTACTGGGCCATTTAGATATAGTAATTTTGTCCTATTCTTCAATACATAGGGGAGGGTTGTTGTTTTTGTGCATTTTTGCTTTGAGTAGGGATCTCCTGCCAAAAAAAAGAAAAGTTAAAATTAACAATCTTTAAAATTAATGCAGCTTGAGGGCAAAAAGCTATCTGTGCTAGTTAATTTTTTGTGTTACAAAAATTTGGAAAAGCAGTGAAAAAAACACTGTGTATAGCTTTTAACACTTAGCTAACATAGTAGAGTCTCAGTTGAAGCTGAGATTGTTAAAGCTATACACTTCTTTACACCAGCTTCAACTCCAGTTACCGTTCATCATCATAATGGTGAGCAACTGTCACTGCATTTATTACTGGGCCATTTAGATCTAGTAATTTTGTCCTGTTCTTCAATACATAGGGGAGGGGTGTTGTGTTTGCACATTTGTGCTTTGAGTAGGGATCTTGTGCCACAAAAAAGAAAACCATGACATAGTTTCTTTTAAATGGTTTCATTTTATTGAATGAATTTATCTTTGATAAAAAAATATTTCAGAGTAGGCTGAATTATGTTAAATTTTTTATAGGACATTGTAACCTGTAATGCAAACATAACATAATTTTCCCCTAGTACACATCATAAAAACTGTGGGGTAATCTGTCTTTTTTTCTTTTTTTAATTGTTCATTTTTTCTCACCACAGATGTACATCCAACTATTATTTCTAAAATACAACATTAAAGGAAAATTTTTAAATAGTTTCATTTTGTGGTTTAAGCCTTTTTTCAAACAGAATGAATCCCCAAATTGTAAAGATGTAAGTGGATATGTAGTTAAAATGCTTTGTGTGCTAAAGAAAAAGCCAAGAAAGAAAATTGGTAAGCAGTTAGAGGAAAAACTAGAAAAAGAAGAACAAAAAAGTAAAAAAGGGGGGAAGAAAACAATGATAAAATAATCAATAAAGGGATAATGGAAAAAGGGAGAAAGTGGATAAGCAAAAGAGTGAGTTTTTATAGACATTGAAAGGGGGGAATGGATCAACCAACATCATTCCAAGGTATCAAGTAGAATCACAACCAGGGCTTGAACAGGGACAAAAAAATAACTAGATGTTTAGTTCATTCATATTTTCTCCTGTGCACATATACATGTAAAAATAAAAAATGAAGAGTTTTAATAATAACAAAATTGAGTTTTCTGGTCTAGCCTTCTTATTGGGCTTTCCAAAACCAAATCCACTATCATCTGGTATTCTAGATTTTTATAGAGTGTGACTAACTTTGGTATAAATAAATTGACCTGCTAGAGCTCAATTAAATGGTACTGCTAGCAATAACCCCTTGAATTTCTGTTGCTAATATATGATGAAAATTAATTTATATCACACTATATTAGTTACTTGTAAAACCTGTTTTTAATCAAATTTAGGAATTATCATACCTGAACAAAATATGGAACCTGATAGCAGGTGTCAAGCCCTATCTTTTTAACTCAGCTTCAGCCAAACTTTATTTTTTCTAGAAATACCATTCACTGAATAATAAGCACACTAGCTTGCATAGAATCAAATCTGAGCTATTGAATTGATCAGATAACTATGATGGCTCACTTGGTGTATAGATATACTCACCAGAAAAAAAACACTGGCAGCTGATAGCAGGTTCCAATGCCTATCTTTGACTTAAATTAATTTCAGCTCAGCTGTAATTATTCTTGAAAGACTGTGAACTGAACAATAAGAACACTAGCTTATGCAACATCAAATCAAATTTAGTTTTAAATCAGAATTGAATATAGGAATATGAACCTGCTAGCAGGTGCCACTTGATTTTTTTGGTAACTTTTCAATGACTTACATTGTAGAAGTTCTCAAGATGTATTAAGGTAGCACCATTTTGATATAAACCAAATCAGAAAAGTTCCACAGAGATTTGTACTGCAGGATCCTGCTGTGAGTAATGTGAGTTGTTATAGAAAATGGATCAAGGATGGATCAAATAATGTTGCCATTGAAAACAATGATAATTAGTTTAAAAATCTTTTTGAAAGCCAGTTTTAGAAATTTCAGAAATGTTTTGAAGTGGATATTGTGGTTGATGGTAAATAGAAGGTTTTTGGGAAGAAAGGTAGCAGCTTTCTAACAAGTGACTCATATAAGCCAAATATAATTCAGAATTGGAATCTTTATAGGTCTCAACTATAACTTAAAGGTCCACATCATTATTATGTCACGCACCACGTGACACTCGAGGCAAAAGTAGCTCATTAAATCAATAATAAGAGACTCAAATTCATACTTGAAGCGCAGAAAGCAATTCGCCATAGCAACTGCAACTTTCCTTTGTGTACTCGCTATTCAACCATGCTAGTCTAAACTCTAAATCTAAATTAGTCAATTTCTCAATAGTGTGTCTTAGTCTTTTTCTCAATAAAGCAATGCACAGCGCAATAATCAATATAATAGTACATTAGAAGGTTTATGAAATGTCTGTGGGTTATTAAGGGGTTAACGGATGTTAGTGAGGAGGGTCCAGGTGTAATGGATGTATTTTTAATGGTCTGTGATGTGCGGAATAATAGATGGGTATGAGGTCAATGCGTGGAAGAATAAAGGATATAAAAGGGTTGGGTTTTTGTTTTGGTACTCTTTAGAATTAAATTATAAAACATATTTATAGTTAATAGTGGTAAAAGCTTTTAAGTTAAATCATTATTATTGTATCTTTCTCTATTTTCTCAATAATCATTTCTAAATCCTAAATCTTTGATTTTTGAGTTTCCAACCCTTCGTGAGATCTTAAGAATTTTAATATTACCTTTCAATTATATTAGAATCCTTCTCAAACATAACTCGAAGAAGTAGTTCTTCCTTCGAGTCATCTTTGAATCACTTCCTCAAATCATCCCTCTGTGCTTTGAAGAAGTCTCTAAACTCCTCATCTCACTTACAGGAACATCCTCGACCTTGTGCGTAGGTTGTCCAGTGACATAGTAGTTGTTTAAAGCTTTTAGTGAAGTGAAGGCCACACTTTAGTGTTTGGTGAAAAAATAAGGTTCGGAGTATTAAATTTTTGGAGTATGATGTTAGGGGGGCCTTAGGACTTGATTCCCAATGTATTGTACAGTACCTGGAAATATACTCTCTTAACCACTTGAAATTTTTAATTCCCACAAAAAACCACGATATTCATGCAGATATCTCACTTTTCTTTCTTAAAACCACCATCTTCTCAATACCATCCATTTTTTTCCAAATAACACTACCCACTGCAAATGAGACACTTCAATTACTATCAATATACACGTAGAATGTTTATCTAATCAACTCAACTGTCATCCAGGCTGTAACAGGAGTCCATTAAATTTTATATTAATCTATTGGACCTGAAAGAGGGCAAATAATTATGCATATTATGCATATAAATTAATATTTTATTGGGTAATAAAATTATATAATAAACTTATGATAATATAAGTGAAATATGTGTTATATAGATTTTATTACTATATGAATTTTATATACAATTAAATAAGCATATAATAGATTATATTATATAAAGAATGGGCTCTTTTTTATGTATTTAATAGTTATAAGTTAATAATTAATTAAATATAATTATAAATTATATTTGTAAGTAATAGAATTAACTTATAACGTAACTAATTGATTAATTAATTGTATATATTAACTAATATATCTCATATCTTATAATCCATAAATATTGAGCACTTTTTTGACTAATCATTGTGTCATCAAATTATTTAACAAGTTAAAACACTTTATTAAATAAAATATTAATGTTTTACACTAAAAATTAGTAATTTTATTAAAATAATTAAATTTTGATATAAAAAAAATATTATAATAATAAAGTAGTTTAAAAAATTATTTACTCATGTTTTATACTAAAATAACTGATTACAACAATTTTTTGTGGTAAAATAGTATACTTTTATGTTTCACTTAAATTGGTTTTTTTAATAATTAAAAAAAAGTATTTTAAATTAAATTAATTAATTTATGTTTGTCTCAAAATTATTTAATTTCTGGCTAATTTGATTGTAAATATTTGGGCTCTTACTAATATAAATTAGTTACCTGTGTCATACTTACTCTTACATTATATTACTTTAATTTTATTTATGTTTCACTTTATTAAATATTTTTCTTAGGGGGTTTCAGTTATGGCAAATCCACACTTATTTAAGTGTGGATTTCCAAAACACACTAGCCCCAACACTGGTGGTTTTCAAAATGAGCAGAGTCACTTATTTTACTCAAATCTGCACTTTCTCAACCAAAAGTTCTGATTTCACCATAACACCTCATTTCACTTATTTGTCAGCATGATTCCATTCATACACAGCACTCCACAGCCTAACACTTTATAACTCAAAACATTGTACATCATTTACATTTTTATACCATGTAAGAGCCATGACTTCCTTGCTCCCAAATCATGATAAGCTACATCAAGCAATGAATTTCACAGCTCTTGATCTCCTTTTGGTCTCTGGTTTCAATTCTGATTCTGATCTCAAAGAAGATTTTCTTTTTTTATCAAAGGTGGCCAGGAAACTTTACCTTCTTCCAAGAAAGTATCAAGTACTTCATACCCCCAAGTACACCATCCAAACACTTCTTAACCTATCTGTACCCAGTTTTTAGACAGTTTTTAAGGACTTCTCATGATTTTTTCCTTAGAATGGTTATTTTTTTTGCATATGGAATTTTATTTTGAATTTTCTTTTATAGCCTATTTTTCTCAAGTCTCTTTGTTTTCCATCATCAACTCAACATGAAATTGCATATTTTTTACAATTGCATAACTTTTCAGTCATTCTTTTTTTCTTTCATCACTCATATCCATTTCCTCCTCTCCTCTTTCATTTCTCAAATAAATTTAAGTCAACTTTTTTCTTAACTCATCTCTCCATGCAAGTTATTTTTTTAATTTTTTCATATATATTTTCTAATTATAATTTTTTTCTTTTTTTTCTTTTTTTTATCTTAAATTTTTAGTAAGTGTTTATTTTTTGATTTTAAAGGTAAAATTAACCTTTTTTCATCTCTCCCTCTATTCTTTCTTTTTTTAGATCCATCATCCTACTCTTCATCCCTCCTTGGAATAGTCATTATTACCCCTTTCCCCTATTTCACTTTTTTGGTTCCATGTCATTAAAACACATACATTGAAAATTCCTTAAGAATTTCAATTTCTCCATATGCAATTTTCCCCAAATTCCAACTACACTTTTTTCACTCTATTTTTCCTATCTTTCAATCAAGGTAAATTTCATCTCTTTTTTTCATGTCTATACAATATTTCTTTTTTTCTATGAAAATTTTATATTTTAATATATGTAGGACTCTTATCTGGATAGCAGTAGACTTATTCAACTCTTCATGGTGTCATTTTTATTATCACTTTTCAAGTTTTTGTAGAATTTTGAAAATAAGAGTTGGAATTAGGGTTAGATTTTTTCAAATCTAACTTAATTTTAGCTGAAGATTCTCCTGAAGTCTTTTTTTTTCCCACAAAAAGATTTGATTTTGGTTGAGTGGTTGTTGAGATATTGACCTTCAAAGTTGAGCCTTTTTTTCTAAATTTGATGTTTTTTATTTCATGTTTTTATATAAAAAATTAGGGTTAGGCACCACACAGTATGGGGGGCAGACTTACTCGCAAGTCCGCAACCTTGGACCCAAAATCACCCCAGATTGAACACAAATTGAACTATTGATAAAGGAACCATACAATTAGGGGTGAACACCACTAAGCAGAACATTTTTATGTGGGTGTTCAAGTAGAGTTCAGTAAGGGTTCAGTATGAGTTAAGTCTGAGTTCCATCTGAGTTCAGTTTGAGGACTTGCTAGCAAGTCCACCCCCTATATTGAATAGTGAGGCTTATTAAAATTGCATTTCTTTAACTGAAAATTTTACTATAGACTATAATATTTCATTTACCACAAATGGGTTTGAATTTGGTTCTGTGGTTGCTGAGATTTTGACCTTTAAAGCTGAGCCTTTTCTTCTAAATTTAACTTAATTTATTTCATAATTTTATATTGCATAATTAGAGAATTAGGCTTATGAAACTTTTATATGATGATTATCTAGGCTTTTACTCTCTCTTGTTGGAGCTTTCATCATTACTTTTCAAGTTTTTGTGCAATTTTAAAAATCAGAATCAAAATTAGGGTTAGGTATATTCAAATCTAATATCCTTTTAGCTGAAGATTCTTTTGAAGCGTATCTTTCATTTCCTACAACCAGATTTGAATTAAGTTCAGTGGTTGATGGACTATTGGACTTTAAAGTAGAACCTTTTTTCTCAATTTCACTTTTATTTATTTCATAATGCATATCAATGTTTATATCATGCATTTATCTTTCCAGATTCCTCAAACTAAATTTCTATTTACATATTATTCTTTCCTTTCATCAAGCTGTTTTTTCTTTTTCTTACCATTTTTATATGTATAACCCTTCACTCATTTTAGCTGCACTTATCAGATTACTCAAAAGTTAGTCCAACAAATCAACAAGGTAAAAAAGAAGGTAAAAGTAATAAATTTATAAAATTTAAGGTAGATCAAAAAAGTATGGGAATTTGTAAAGTCATCAAATATTTATTTTTCTTTTATAAAATTTTAATAAATAAATCTGATATTTCAATTTGCTAAACTAACACCACAAGAGAATCAATGGTGTTTTGCACTTTTTTCCACCTGATTATTTGAGCTGTCAGTCAAAAGATATATCATTTATTGGCTTGAGACATTTCAAAAAGCATTTATTGATGGAAAAGAATGTTGAAGAGACCTTTCAGAGGCAAAACAAAAGTTGTTTGAAATGTCTCAATCCAATAAATGATAGATTTCTTGACTGACAGGTCAAACAATCAGGTTTCAAAAAGCACAAAACACTGTTGATTCTCTTTTGGCATAAATTAATGGGCCAACAACCTTGTTTTGTATAAATGGTAATCATTACAACATTCATTTGTTTCATGCAGTTCCTCTAGCCTATACTTGTGGAAAGTCCCAAACTTAATTTCTAGACTTGATCTGCATCCTGGCTTGAGGAATTTACATTACTTTAAAACTAGAAAATTTGACTTGTCTTATATATTTATTTATGTAATTATATAAAATTTTGGTAATTTTCACCCCTTACTTCAATAAAATGCAGGGGAGGGTATTGCCTGGTTTTTAAATCTGACTTGCAAAATTGATGACTTGGAAAAATTTTGGTGATACCCACCCCTTACCTCAATAAACTGCAGGGGAGGCTATTCCTGAATTTTCCAAATAGATATAGAATTTTGTTGAATTTTCTCTATTAAGAATGAAAATTGATGGGGAGGTGATAAAATTATGTCGATAATGAGGATTTTTGCACAGGTGTCAGTATTATTTAACCATCTGGAATTCCAAAAGTAAAATATTTTAGAGTCCAGTAAGGACAAGTGTTTTTATCAGAATCTCATGATATAAATATTTTTGATAGGATTGAAAGTAAATATTAAATCAGGAACCAAAAAGAATATCCTTTTCATCATAGAGAGGACACATGACATTGAGCTTTTTGGAAACAGTAGTGATTCCATTCTTGAAATCATAATCATCAATTCCAAAGCCAGTGGAAATGGAAGAAAAATGAGACCTTTTATCTTTTGATTGATACCTTTTTAACCTATCCTTTATTTGATTAGGATTGATGTCAATTCTCCCTCTTGTTTTGTTTTTTACTTCATTTGGAGTCAACAAGAAGCCATTGACCTTTGATGAAGGTGGACATCTGATTTGGGTGGACTTCTCACATCCGAAAAATGCATCATAATTTGATTTATTTTTGAGGAAGACAATGATGATAAGATAATCTTTCTTTTCTAGCTGTCCAGACTTTGGTTTCTCAGGTAAGGGGCTTGCATTACTGGAAGACCCTTGTGATGAAGCATTTTTTTGAGTTGTATTTTTAGTGTTGGATATTATGAGAGACATTATGAACCTTTTATGTTTCCATAAAAGAGCTTAAGAAGTTGAAAACATAGAAATAAAAGGAAAAAAAACATGCCTGGTTAAAATTTTGAAATGAAATGTTTCAAATCTCAGTGAGGGGTGTGTGCCAAGGATTGATGAGAGGATGGAGATCTGGGTGTCACATGTGACAGGGAAAGGTTGTGAAAGTAAGGGATTATGTGGCCAAAATTTGGTTGTGAAAAAAAAACTGGAAAAAAATGCTGATTTGAGGTCATAACTGATACCCATTATTGAAATTGGTGACTTTTTTGCAAAATTTAAGCGCTGATTTGGTTTGAAATCCACGCTTAAGTTATGTGCAGATTTTCTATAACTGAAACCCCCTATTAAAACTTTTGTGGCGCTTCAGAGGGCCCCTTGACTATATAAATGCTTGGGTAACCCCTTTAGCCCCATTACTTATATTATTTTTATTACCTTATTTTTATTTTACATAAAATAAGTACTACAAGTTATATTTACCCTTTAAGTTTTATTGTGGCATTGTTTCCTTAAGAAATTAAAAGTAATATAATTTATTAAGGCTGCTTTAAGAGATTTTTAACATTAGTGTTTTTTTTGTTTAAGCAAAGAGAATAAAAAGTACTTACACATTAATAAAACTCCCTTTGAACTGCTACAAGTTTATTCAAGTCTTCATTACTTTGTCCTCACTTTTTCTTCACTTTTTTTTTCTCTTTCCTCTGTTTTCCTCTTCTCCTCCTTCCTATTCTTCCTCTTCTTTGTTTCCTTCTAGATGACTGGCCAATACTTCTCTGTGACATCAAATTTTTTCTTATGAGATATGCTAACTTCTTCTAAACCTGCACAATGTAGTTGTAAGCCTAGATATCCCCAGGAATGAGTATTTCTTTTTCTTAAAATATGATATCCTTAATTATATTAAGCTTACAAGTAAAAATTATGGTTGTAATACTTATATAAATGGTTATTATGCTTATATATATATTTATTACACTATTAAATGACTTATATAAGTTTAAATAGCTTATTCTTAGCCTTATAGTACCTATTAAAGTTCTAATGAAGTCATAATATACCTAATTTAAGTGATATTAAGTAATTATAGACATGCATAAGCTTATATGTATACATAAACCTCATATTCAGTGAAATATGTAGTTATTTGTGTATATATAGGTCTATAAGCAGGTTTTAACCTCTAAGTAGCCTATAAGATTTATCTTTCTGCTTATTTTAGGTCATATGGATGTTTTCAATGGACTCTCAATGCTTACACAAGTATATACACCTTTTTCAGGCACATACATCCAATTTGGACAACTTAATCTGCTTCCTTTGATGTATTTTTGCGGATTTATGGGTTGGGATATGATTACTGGGTTAATATAGATGCTTGGGGATGTTATTGGGGGCTTGGATAGTTGGTTTTGCCCCTTTATATGCTTTGGGTTTCATTTTATACTCTTTGGATGAGTTATTTTACCTGTTGCTTTATGGTATCTGCTTTTATCTGTTTTCTCTATTTATGGTATGGGTTTATGATATCATTAATTGTGATGGAGGGTATTTACTGGAGGTCTAGGTGTTTAAACTGCTTGAAGTGGATGCCATGGGGAGGTGATGCATCTTCACAGTTCTGTAATTGCCAGGGAGAGAAGTGAAATCATCTGGATTGAAGGTCTGTGCACTCCAGTGGATTTTGGTATGAGTAAGGGAGGATTTGACGGGTTATTGGACATCACTTACTTACTAAAATTCAAATAAACATTATAAAATAATTATTATCATATAAAAATATATTATAAAGCATTTATAAATTGATATTATCTTTATATTAGTTATAACTATATTTTATTAACCTATCTTCCACCACTAGGACACAACAATCTAAATATTGTGAGTTATACTGAGCATAAATATTTTGTTAGTCTTCCCCTGAGGTTTAATCACTAGATCATTTATCAATAAGTGATTGGACCATTAATATTTACTATTAAATCATACTTAGATACTAGCATACACTGACAGTAGTTGCATATGGTGATCACCTGCTATTTAACTCAAACTTTTTTCATTTTTTCTTCATCTATTTTTTGTGATTTTCCTCTTTTTCTTTTTGTGATTAACTTCTGGTTTTCTCTGGCTATTTACTCATGCTAATCCTATATCTCTCTGATCCTTACTTCTTCATCCAGAAACTGGAGGTCTGGCAAATTAATAAAATGTGAATAAACTACTGAATTTTTTTTTTATTTTATATTCTGAATCTCGAGGTCTCTCTTGACAATTTAACAGAATTTGAATGAAATTGAATCATTTTTGTGAGAGTGGTACAAATAAAAGAGGGAGATGAGGAGATATTACCAGGCACTGTACATGTATAAATGAGTCCTTAAATATTAGATGAAGAAAAATTTTAACATATTGGTGTGTATTTACCTGATACTGGCTGATCAAGATAAGGGGATTGAGTGCTTGAAGGGCTTGGATATACCCAGTGTATGGCATGTTAAGTGACAAACACACTGTTGGAGTGCACCTGCCCAGGGCAGGTGTACTTCAAATTAAAATGACTTACTTGGTACCAATTTTGTGGCATGACTGAATGGCATATATGCTAATTTTTTTCATCCCCTAATACTTTCCTTTATTTTTTTACCTAATTTTTTTTTCAATCATCCTTATTATCACATATGAGCTGTCTGATGAAAGTCACTGGCCTCTCATTTTGCCTGGTTTAGAAATGATAAAATGCACTTTTTTTTACGCTAGAATATAGATTACCTGAGTCTGAGTCAAATGAACAGAAGTCAAGAGTTAGATCAATCAAATTTATAATAGGTATGCTGCCACAAATATATGAAAAAGTACCTGAGTCAAATGAACAGAAGTCGAGAGTTAGATCAATCAAAGTTATAATAGAAATGCTGCCACAACTGTTAATGAGTAAATAAAGAAAAGATTAGATAAAAGTAAGTAAAAGAAGTCAACTGTCTGAATTGACAGAAAAGATTAAAAGAGAGAAACAAGATAGTTCATTGCAGCATTAAGAGCACACTAACATATATGAGAAAGTACCTGAGTCAAATGAACAGAAGTTGAGAGTTAGATCAATCAAACTTATAATAGATATGCCGCCAAAACTGTTAATGAGTAAATAAAGAAAAGATTAGATAAAAGTAAGTAAAAGAAGTCAACTGTCTGAATCTACAGAAAATAGTAAAAGAGAGAAACAAGATGGTTAAAAAGTAACAAATGTCTCTCCCTTTTATAGTGAATAGGGCAACATACAATAGGGGGTGTCAGTTCTGGCAAATCCGCACTTACAAATCTGCACTTAAATAAGTGCAGATTTCCAAAATACACTAGCCCCAATACTGGTGGATTTCAAAATGAAATAAGTCACTTATTTCACTCAAATCCGCACTTTCTAAACCAAAAGTGCTGATTTCACCATCAAGTCCCATTTCACTGATTTTTCAGCATCATCCCATTCATACGCAGCACTCCGCATAATAACACTTCATAACTCAAAACATCGTACATCATTTACATCTTCATATCATATCATATAAGAGTTATGCCTTCCTCACTTTCAAATCGTGATAAATTACATAAAGCAATGACTTTCATGGCTCTTGAACTGCTCTTGGACTCTGATTCCAATTCTGATTCTGATCTAGAAGAAGATTTTGTCTTTTTATCAAAAATGGCCACAAAACATTACCTTCTTCCCAGAAAGCCTCAAGTACACCATCCAAACACTTCTTAACCTATCTACACCCAGTTTTAGACAGCTTTTCAGGACTTCTCAGGAATGTTTTCTTAAATTGCTTGAGCTTATTCAGGATCATCCCATATTTCACAATAATTCTCAAAAAGAACAACGACATCCTTCAATTCAATTGGCCATCACACTATGTCGTTTGGGTTCAAATGGTAATGGAGCCGCTTTGAAACGTTTAGAAAATGTCTTTGATTTTGGGTATGGTTCAGTTAACAATTATACCAAACGATGTATCACTGCCATCAACTCCTTGGAATCTCAACTTCTCACCTTGAAAACAAAAGAAGAGCAACTTGAATCATCCCAGGTTATGCAAGCAGAGGGCTTCCCAGGATGTGTTGGTTTTGTTGATGGTACTACTATTCCTTTGAGCCAGAAACCTGCTCAAGGTGGAAACAATTACTTTGACCTTAAAAAGAGTTAGATTATTTTTAACTGCTTTCATTCTCTTTGAAACTAACACAAACAAATATATCTTCTTTATAGATATTCAATTAACCTTCAGCTTATATGTGACGTAAACAAAAAATTTATATCATTCTTTGCTGGCTATCCTGGCTCATGTCATGACTCCTACGTCTTCCAAAGAATGCAAATTTCAAATGAACCTGAAAAATTCTTTGATGAAGATCAGTATCTTCTTGCAGATTCTGCTTATGTGAATGGAAAGTATGTACTTCCTGCTTTTTGGGGAGCAGCTTCAGAAGACAGTCAAAATGCCAAATTCAACAATCATTTGGCAAAGTCAAGAGTCCGTATTGAACATTCTATTGGAATCTTGAAAGGCCATTTTTCTAGTTTAAGGGAATTAAGAAGTCCTCTTAGAAATAAATCTGAAATGGAGGCGGTGATCAACTTTATTCTGTGTTGCACTATACTTCATAACCTACTTGCTGACCTCAAAGATCAATGGTTAGAGCTGTATGAAGATGAACAGGTTGATTCACCTCCCACTATATCCAACACTTCTATTTCTCAATCAACTAGTATAAGCGCAAAAATTCTTCCAATAACACTCCAAAATTTTTCAAGGCAATTTTAATTTTTATTTTTCATTCTGTTCAAATGATCAATTTGCATGTGTTATTCACTGAGAATGGTAAATTTTTTTGCATATTTTTTTGGTTTTTGAATTTGATGTTATAGTCTTATTTTTTTATCTCTCTGTGTTTTCTTTCATCAACTCAACATGAAATCGCATATTTTCAGCAAACGCATATTTTTTCAGTCACTCTCTTTTTTTTCTTCACTCATATCCGTTTTCTCCTCTCTTCCTACATCACTCAATCAATTTCACTTATATTTATTTTTTCTCAACTCATCTCTCCAGGTAAGTCATTTTATCTTTTTTACTTAATTTTTTGCTAATTTTTTTTTTTGGTTTTTTGGTTTTTTGTTTTTGTTTTTGTTTTTTTTTGTAAGTGGTTGTTTTTAAATTTATAGGTAAAATTAACCTTTTTTTTTCTCTCTCTCTCTCTCCCTCTTTTCTCTCTTTATCCCCTTTGGCAAGGTGGGAGAGGGGTTTGGAGTGGGGAATTTAGGGGAATGGGGATGTGATAAAAAAAATTTCACAGTTTTTTGATTTTTTTTTTTAATTTTAGAGAAAAATATTCTTCAAGTTCAAGTGAAATAAAAAAAATTCTTATTAGTCTTTTGAGGATTTTTAATTTTTTAATTTAAATTAAGTGAGTTTTTTTTTTAATGTATAATTTTGGGTGTTTGAAAAGTAACAAATTTTTAAGTAGAAAAATACATGTCTTTAACTTCAGATTCACCACTTACCTCACTCTCATCTTCTTTAACTTCATTATCATCTTCAAATTCAACTTCTTTTCAATCATCATCTAAAACTTTGACAAAAAATGAACAGTATCAAAATAAAAGAAATCTAAAAAAAGAAATTCACTTGGATCAATTATTTGGCCATATTTCAAAAATCAAGTACTATAAAACTAAAGTTGAAAAAAAAAATATCCGAAAACGTTACCTGAAAATATACATTATTTAATTGAAACTGGAGATGATGAAGTTAAAGCTGTTATTAATAATAGTTTCAAACCTCAACTTATTTACAAAAACCATTCTTTTAATTGTTTAAAAGATGAATCATTTAATCAACTCTGCAATCTCATCATAACACTCTATCAAATGGCTTTGGTTCGCTTATCTTTAAGGAATAAGAATTTGTTGGGTGGAATCATGATTGGAATTGGATGGAGACCAGGATTTGATAAATGTTTTTCTCTTGGTATGTTTAAAAACTTTTCTGGATTTTTTAATATCATTTTACTGAATTTAATTCAAATAGCCATATATTCTTTACTCAGATCTTTATCTAAAGCTGAATTAGATAATGATTTTCAAAAATGGAATATGTTACCTTCATTTAATTCATTTCTTGCTCTTCAACTTAAAAAACTCTCCAATAAATCTTTTGAAAAAAATTATGAAGTTGCTACAAGATTTGGAATACCAAATTGGTGCGACTCTGAATGGGAAGATATTAGAAGTGATTATCTAATGTTTTCAAATGTTATAATCACTCGTTCTGGATTTCATAACCGAATTCACACCGACTCAAATGATGCCAATTACCTCACTTATGGAATTTTCACATATATTAATCCTATCACTGGACAACCTATTCTGTCACCTGAAAAAATTAAAGACATGGATTATATTTCCTGGATCATAGATGTATAATTGATTTCGGATTAGGAAATGGAATTATCGAAACAGTTTGGAATTCTTCTTATGATAATCACCAAACCACAAAGGCTCCTTCAGGTTTGGAATCTTGTCAAGGCTTCACGCATTTTGGTTGCTCTTTCCAGATCAGTCAGAAGTTAATCCAACGAATAAACAAGTTAAAAAAAGAAGAAAAAGGTAATAAATTTAAACATTCTTTAGGTAGATCTAAAAAGTATGGGGATTCGTAGAGTCACCAAATATTTAATATTCTTTCATAAATTTATAATAAATATATATGATATTTCAATTTATGAAATTAAAGTAATGGGCCAACGACCTTGTGTTGTATAAATGGTAATCATGATAACATTAATTTTTTTCATGGGGTTCCTCTAGCCTATACCTGTGGAAAGTCCCAAACTTTTGTTTCTCGATTTGAGCTGCATTTTGGCTAGAGGAATTGTCATTACTTTAAAAGTAGTAAATTTGACATATCTTATTTATATATTAATTAATTTATGTAATTATATTAAATTTTGATGACCTTCACCCTTTACTTCAATAAAATGCAGGGGAGGGTATTGCCAATTTTTTAAATCTGACATGTGAAATTGATGACTTAGAAAAATTTGGTGGTACCCACCCCTTGTTTCAATAAAATGCAGGGGAGGGTATTGCCAAATTTTCAAAAGAGATATTGAATTTTATTGACTTAGAAGTATTTAGATAAGCAAACTTATTGACATGAAAGTAAAGATAGAAAATTTTTATTATATTTTCAAATTTTTGTCAAAATAAAAGTATAAGCAAACTTATTGAATTGAATGTAAAGATAGAAAAAATGTATGATATTTTCAAAACAATTTCAAAAATAACGTACTATATTCAAGACCTTTTATAAGTCAGAATATAAGAAAATATTACCAAAAAGAAATCAAACAAAATTAAATTAACTAGAAGAAAAACTTATCAATTGAAAAGGTCAAGTAATTTTTTAATGTCCTCATAAGATTGGCCATTTTTTACACATTCCATAATGAAATCTTTTTTTTTAAACTCTCTTGTTTTTCCAATTCACAAGTAGCCATTTCTCTTTGAAATTGACAGTCATTTACTCTTTCCATCTGCTCTGCCTCAAATTTTTTTCTTCCAAATCTAAGGCTTGCTGATCTTTCCTTAGCATATGATCAAACTTCATCTTCTCAAAGTCAAGGGCATTATTCACAATAGTTGATTTTTCTGAGAAAATTAAATTGAAATAAATAAATAAATGAGTTAATGATTAAGATATATAGTAAACAAAACTTACTTATATCTTTTTTTTCAAAATAATCCTCAAGGGAGCCAAATGAGCTTGTTGAAGTATTACCACGTTTTAATAGATGGTCCAAGTTTATTGAAGTTGAGGCTCAACGCTTTAGTTTGGAGTTTGAACAAGAGGCTCCAGGAAGTTCATCTAAAGCAGCTTCTAAAGTGGGATTCACATTTCCAGAATTGATATTATTTAATGGAGACTGAGTTTGAGTAGGAGGAGACTAGAAAGAAAGAGAAATTCAGAGAAGAATTGAAGAAAAAACAAAAAGTAAACATACATTTAAATTTTGGGCCTCTGAGGATTCATATCTGCTGCGATATAATTGTTCTGCTTGATAGTCGGGATCATCTTCAGCTGAACTATGGTTAGAAGGTGGAGGGGATTGATCCTGTTGAAGTACAGGTATTTCAGGAGGATTAATTGATGGTTGAGATCCAGAGGGTATATTCTTAGTAGTATCGTGTAGAAACCAAGGGTTTACATCAACTTGGGAGCCAAAAAGATTATCCATTTCCTCATAGAAAGGACACATGACATTGAGCTTTTCAGAAACAGTAGTAATTCCAATCTCCAAATCATCATTGTCAATACCAAAGCCAGTTTCATTTGCAGCATGATGAGTCTTTTTATATTTTGATTGGTAACTCTTAAATCTCTCCTTCATTTGTTTAGGATTGATATTGATTCTCCCCCTTGTTTTCTTCCTTACTTCATTGGCCATCAATAAGTAGCCATTAACCTTTGAAGAAGGTGGACTTTTCACATCCAAAACATGCTTCAAAATTTGATTTTATTTTAAGGAAGTTGATTATGATGAGATAATCATCCTTTTTAAGCTGACCTGAACCTGACTTTGATTTTTCAGGTGTAGGGCTTGCTTTACGAGGAGACTTTTGTGACAAAGCAGATTTTTGAGTTACCTTTTGAGATTTGGAATGTCTGGGAGGCATTATGAAACTGGCACATAACAAGAAAAAAGATTAAGAGGTAGAGGAAATAAGTAAAAAAGAATGTAAACATGCCTGGTCAAAATATTGAAAATGTCAGGAAGGGGTGTGTGCCGAGGATTGATGGGTAGGTAGCGAGGAAGGTCAGTGTGTCACATGTGACAGGGATGGGGTAAGAAAGGAAGGGATGTTTTGTGGCCAAAATGTGGTTGTGAAAAAAAATGGGAAAAAAGTGCTGATTTGAGGTCATAACTGACACCCTTTTTTGAAATAAGTGACTTTTTTGCAAAATTTAAGTGCGGATTTGCCAGAACTGACACCCCCTAATATATGAATCAGGTACAGAATCAAACAAAAGAAAGTATAAGTACATAGAATAATGAATAATGCTTAGTAACTAATGAACGGAACCATATTTAACCTAATACTTTTTTCAAAAAAAAAAAATTGAGAAAAATAGATAATCACTTGAGTTTGGATCAAGAAAATAATGTTGGCACCTGCTAGCAGGTGTCTCCCCACAATTGAACTACCATAGTTCAGTTAGGGACGGGCATACCGCATATTTTTCATTATCTTATATTGTTTTACTAGTTATCTACTGCCTCAACTACGTACTCCACATGTTGGAACCTAGTCTCATATTAGTTTTTTGTCCACATCTAAATGTATTCTTTACATGCCCAACTATCTTATCTTTCCCCATCTCAATCTCCTTTAAACTACCTTCTATGAAACCATAACTGTTTCCACTATGCCTATAATAGTGACTACCTATTTAACATTTCTACACCACTTATATTCGCATCTCTTACTTATCTCACTTATATCTTTTTATTATTAATCTCTTATTTTTTTTTATAGTCTACAGTTACCTTTGTCCAAGCCACTTTATTCATAGTTAACTATTTGCTTGTTTGCCTCTAACCTTTCAACAGCTATGTGAAAAAGCTGGCTGTGTTTTTGCCTTCCTTCCCCTGCCAAAAACATCAGTGTAGGTCGCTTTTGGCGGGGGATGAGGGACAAAATAAAGCAAGATTCTTCCAAATAGCGATACATATGTTGGTTAAATGGAATACAAAGTTTGATATGAAAAAAGACCTATTGAGTGAGTTGTTGAGAAAAATAATGAGCGAGATATTTTTTCTCAACCCGCTGTATACACGTACAGCTTCATTTTTGAGATTAAAAAAATAGCGCATTGAACAATTGAAATTTCAATCAAGAACCCTTCTGTTCATACGTTCAAGGGATCACTCTCAGGGCGTGAAACTGCCCAATGTACTAATACTGAGACAGCAAAACATGTGGAAAACCTTTCAAGACAAACGCAAGCATAAAAAAACACTATACCCCTCCTTACCACACGGCATCAAAAAGAGTAATGAATGAGAGCTTGTGTCCAATGTGCTACAAGCACTATTGGAAGGCTCACATTATATTACATTCTTAATGACCCTTATCATGACCTTTGATAGCAGAATCATTCTCGTAAAAAGTAGCCTTCTCTACGGATGACCCGGCTTGGCAGAACCTCCGCTACCAGAGCCTCCCTCCCTAGCACCTCCCCCATGAGAACCATCCACACTAGGATGCAACGAAACACTATCCCTTTTAACAGGCTTACCACAATCTACCTTGCATGATTCCTTGTAGTCACAAGGGAGTTGCTGGCAAAACGATTGAGGTGAGCGTGGTGATCTTAAAACCATATGACAAAATGTTAGCAATAATTCCAAATATTAGTCCTGAGGCTTGGGCTTACATTCGCGTGGGTCTTTCATGTGCCAAAACACATGGAATCAATAAAGTGCAGGCCTGTTTTTTTTAATGTCATCATTAGCCAAAACTTGGTCTCTAAAACATTCTTTTAAGAAAAATAAAATTGAGTTTTGTTTTCCTCACAAGAAGTGTCAGTTGCGAAAAGAAGAGCATAATTCCGAGATCTAGCAACACAGAATTGAACCAAATACGATTGTGTTTCTGCAAAATTAGAGGATCAATAAAAATATCAGTTAGAAAAGCAATGATGACACTATAGTACAGCCCTTACTTCAAAGAAAATTTTCAGTCTAAAAATCAACTCCAGTTGTTTTACTTAAGATTTTTTCGAATAAGTTGATTGATCGTTTCGGTTACAAGATTAAAAGTTGGTGAGGATTGGTGAGCCAACCTAGCAACACAGCACAAAATAAAAATTTTAATGGCCAAAAAAATGATGACGTTAAGGTTGAGGGAAATAAACATTGTGCACCTACAATAAAATGTAACGATATTACAAGTGATAAATCAGAAGCGGGACAGCAATGAGGATTTTAACTGAAGAATCAATTTGAGTAAATCTGTGGTGAACAGACTCGCAGATTATATGATTTATACTAATACTACATTGATCGATTATCTTGTTCCTTTGATCTTGTTTTCTTTAGATCATTTGGACGTAATATATGTAGATAATTTTTTCTTCTTTGCAATTTTGAGTCATTTCGATAAAAGATCTGGGTTATTAACGTTTTTTACAACTTCTTTGCTTTTCCCATTATTTAGTTGCAATTTTACTTTGGAATAATTGTGAATAAACTTTTCAACTAGTAATGATGTGAAAATTTTCCTTATCTTATTCAATTGATCAGGTATTCAATCACCTTCGGGTTAAATGCCATTCCAAGGTTACAACATCTGCCTCCGAATTGATATAAGTTGCCGATTTTTGAGCTTAACACATACTTCTGTTTCATTAAGAGTACGTAAAACCATGCATTTAGAGCATGTACAGTGGCCGGACAAAAATTTCCACCTGTTTTTTTTTCTCATAACTCAGCAACTATCCATTCTACATACATGGTCCTAATATCTTTCCAACTCTAACCACCATGTAGAAAACAGCCATAACATTTATTTTTTCATTGGATGACATTTTTATTAAAAAAAACCCAAATTTAAAATTTCGTAAATTCAAAATTTGAGAATGAGCAAGGTGACAAGGCCATGCCTTTCAGCATTGAAACTAGAGAGTATGATAAGACATTTCATCAAAAAGAATTGTTGAAAAATGATTAAAAAAAAGTTACCTCACCTTACCAGCGGGTGGAGCCACCCTCAGCATCAACAACAGCCTGCATCCTAGCAGGCATGGATGCAACTAAATTGTCTAGTATGTTGCTCGGAAGGTTGTCCCAAGCCATTTGAATGGCCTCGCGCATCTGAGGGATCGTTTTTGGTTGATAAAGTTGAGAAATAGAATCTTTGATTTCTCACCATACATTCTCAATTGGATTGAGATCAGGAGACTACGCTGACCAGTCTATCATCTTGCGTAAGTTAATCACATCATGGAATTGAGCAGAAAGGTGTGAGGTGTGAATTGTGAGGTGTTAATGAATGGCTTTTTTTTCAGCAGCTCGGCTATGGAATCCAACTTTGTGTGCACACCTTTGAAGTGTACGAGGTGAGATTTCATTGGTAAGTGTGTCTGTAATTTCAGCTAATGTTGATCTTCTGTTTTTTGACAGGACTTGGCTGATTTCCCGAAGGTCACAATCAGAAAAAATGTGAGGTCGGCCAGGGCATTGGACAGTTTCCACTGTGCCAGTGATATCGTGTTTCTTGATGATATCACGCACAGTGGCCCGAGGAATCCCATAATGCCTTGATATTTGGTATGGATTGGCCCCCCACATTGACATGCCAACTATCTTCGCCTTCTCTTCAGTCGTCAAGTGCCTCTTTTTGGCTTGGGCTCGTGTCATAGGTGCAGGGGTCAGGTGAAAATGCAGGTAAGGATTGAACTTAAAAAATTAATAAGAAAAAGAAAGAGAAAAACAAAAAAAAAAGTGATATTAGTAAAATATAAAAGAAAAATGAGAAATTGGTACTTACCTTGAGGTGTGAGTGGCGTTGGTGGTGGTAGCAGGAAGAAAAAAAAAAGCTGATAATCTGGATTATGCATGCACCAGGTGAAAATTTCAGTCCGGCCACTGTACAGTGGACTGACCAAAATTTTCACCAGGTGCATGCATAATCCAGGTTATCGGCCTTTTTTGTTTCTTCCTGCTACCACCACCAACGCCGCACTACGCACCAACACTACGCCAAAAGTGAAATATAGCAAATGGGTATATCCTAGGTTGGCTTGGGTATATTTTAGATAAGTTGTATATTTTTAAAAAATATTTGTATTTTTTTAATAGTGTGGGAAAAAAAAGTTGAGAAATTTTTCATCGCCATGACAAAAATAATTCAGAGCACTATGCACCATGTAAAATATCCATGATGCACAAGTTGGGAGTAACATAAGTTCAGAAATTTTTTTTTACAAAAGTAAGCGCAAAAAAAATAAGTGAAAGAAAAATAATTTGAAAAAGCATGACAATTTTTTTTCAAAAAAAAAACTGTAAAAAATCAAAAAAAGAAAAAAAAATTAAAACAAAAATAAATAAATTAAAAAGTAAAAAAAGTAAAAATTAGAAAAAAAAAGAACAAGAGAATAAAGAGAAAAAAGAGAAAAAAGAAGAAAAAGAAAAGAAAAAGATGAAAAGAAAAAAAAGAAAAGAGAAAAAAAAGAAAAAAAAGAAAAAAAAGAAAAAAAAGAAAAAAAAGAAAGAAAAGAAAAAAAAGAAAAAAAAGAAAAAAAAGAAAAAAAAGAAAAAAAAGAAAAAAAAGAAAAAAAAGAAAAAAAAGAAAAAAAAGAAAAAAAAGAAAAAAAAGAAAAAAAAGAAAAAAAAGAAAAAAAAGAAAAAAAAGAAAAAAAGAAAAAAAAAGAAAAATAAATAAATAATAAATGTAAAAATTAAATAAAATTGAATAAATTAAATAAAATAGAAAAGAAAAGGAAGGAAAGGAAAGGAAAAAGAAAATTAAAAAGAGAAAAAAGAAAAAAGAAAAAAGAGAAGAGAAAGGAGAAAAGAGAAAAAAAGGAAGTAAAAAAAGAAAAAGAAGAAGTAAAAAGAAGAAAGAAAGGAAAAGAAAAAAATAAAGAAAAAAAAAGAAAAAAAAGAATTTTTTCAAGAAAAAATAAATTGTAAATCAAAAAAACTTATGGTTTTAAAAAAATTTTTTATACTTTTTTTTATCACACTTATTTTTATCTTCATAATTTTTCTTACACTTTTTTCTTTTCTTTCCCTCCCTCCCTAGAATATCTTTAGCACACACATGAAGATCCCCATCAGGTATATCTTACCTTTTGTGTAGTTTTATTCACTACACAATATAAGGGGTGGACTTGCTAGCAAGTCCCCAACCTGAACTCAGATGGAATTCAGATGGGACTAAGACTGAACTTATACTGAACCCATACTGAACTCTGCTTGAAAACCCACCTAAAACTTTTTGGCTGAGTGGTGTTCATCACTGATTGTATGATTCCTTTGTCAATAGCTCAATGTGTGTTCAATCTGGGATGAGTTTGGGTCCAAGGTTGCAGACTTGCTAGCAAGTCTGCCCCCCATATTTTGTGGTGATTGAGACTAAGATGAGGATTCCAAATTGTAAGTCAAAGGTTATAGGTTTAGAAATTTGGGTTTGAAGTAAGATTTTTTATAGCTGATTTTTACTTCTGTTGGTTTTTTTTTATTTTTTACTTTTTTCATTTTTGCTTCTAGTTGAAAAAAATGTAGTTTTTTTTAATTTGAGAACTTTTTTTTCCCACACCATTAAAAAAGGTATGAAAAAACAATAAAAAATATACCCAATGAAATCAAGAATATACCAATTGGTTATATTTTACTTTGGGTGTAGTGCAAGTAAGATATCCTTGATGGGGATACCCAGTGCAAGTTAGAGATATTTAAGGGAGGGACATAAGGTCAGAAAAATAAATGTAAGAAAAGTAAGTGCAAGAAAAGTAAGTGTAACAAAAATCATTTTCAACCATGAGAGTTTTTTTTTCAAAAAAAAATTGATAAAAACCAGAAAAAAATATAAAATGAAATAAAAATTCAAATTTTTGAAGAAAAAAAAATAAAATAAAAAATTTCTCATGACTGATAAATGTTTTTCTTGTGCTTATTTTTCTCCCTTTTTTTTTTGAAAATATTTTTCTCACTCATATTTTTCTTACACATATTTTTCTATCCTTATGTCCCTCCCTGCAATATCCCTATCAGGGATATCTTACTTTGTGCATAGTTTAAGTATCAATTTCTCATTTTCCTATTATATTTTACTA
Organism: Hemileia vastatrix; assembly: GCA_030280995.1. Classification (NCBI taxonomy): domain Eukaryota; kingdom Fungi; phylum Basidiomycota; class Pucciniomycetes; order Pucciniales; family Zaghouaniaceae; genus Hemileia; species Hemileia vastatrix. The sequence goes on along the minus strand of JASXTE010000008.1, from coordinate 2,453,190 downwards.
ATATCACTTTTTCTTTGTTTTTCTCTTTCCTGTTCTCTCTTATTTTTTAAGTTCAATCCTTAGCTGCATTTTCACCTGACCCCTGCACCTATGACAAAAGCCAGAGCCAAAAAGAGGCACTTGACAACAAAAGAGAAGGCAAATATGGTTGGAATGTCAATGTGGGGCACCAATCCATACCAAATATCTAGGCGTTATAGGATTCCTTTGGCCACTGTGTGTGATATCATCAAGAAACATAATATCACTGGCACAGTGGAAACTGTCCAAAGCCCTGGCCAACCTTGCATTTCTTCTGATAAAGACCTTTGAGAAATCAGCCAAGTCCTTTCAAAAAAAAAGAAGAGAAAAATTAGCTGAAATTACGGACACACTTACAAATGAAATATCACCTTTTAAAATTTGAAGGCATGCACAAAAACATGGATTTCATAGCCAATCTGCTGTAAAAAAGCCATTTTTTTAAATTTTTAAAATCTTACCCAGCTAGGGGCATGAAGGAATTGTAAACTAATAGGCTAGTTACATGTGAGGAGTAATGAAAATAATAGGGGGTGTCAGTTCTGGCAAATCCGCACTTACAAATCCGCACTTAAATTTGACCAAATCCGCACTTAAATAAGTGCGTATTTCCAAAACACACTAGCCCCAATACTGGTGGATTTCAAAATGAAATAAGTCACTTATTTCACTCAAATCCGCACTTTCTCAACCAAAAGTGCTGATTTCACCATCAAGTCCCATTTCACTGATTTGTCAGCATCATCCCATTCATACACAGCACTCCGCAGCATAACACTTCATAACTCAAAACATCGTACATCACTTACATCTTCATATCATATCATATAAGAGTCATGCCTTCCTCACTTTCAAATCGTGATAAATTACATAAAGCAATGACTTTCATGGCGCTTGAACTGCTCTTGGACTCTGATTCCGATTCTGATCTAGAAGAAGATTTTGTCGTTTTATCAAAAATGGCCAGGAAACGTTACCTTCTTCCCAGAAAGCCTCAAGTACTTCATACCCCCAAGTACACCATCCAAACACTTCTTAACCTATCTACACCCAGTTTTAGACAGCTGTTCAGGACTTCTCAGGAATGTTTCCTTAAATTGCTTGAGCTTATTCAGGATCATCCCATATTTCACAATAATTCTCAAAAAGAAAATCGACATCCTTCAATTCAATTGGCCATCACACTATGTCGTTTGGGTTCAAATGGTAATGGAGCCGCTTTGAAACGTTTAGAAAATGTCTTTGATTTAGGGTATGGTTCAGTTAACACTTATACCAAATGATGTATCACTGCCATCAACTCCTTGGAATCTCAACTTCTCACCTGGCCAACAAAAGAAGAGCGACTTGAATCATCTCAGGTTATGCAAGCAGAGGGCTTTCCAGGATGTATTGGTTTTGTTGATGGTACTACTATTCCTTTGAGCCAGAAACCTGCTCAAGGTGGAAACAATTACTTTGACCGTAAAAAGAGGTAGATTATTTTTAACTCCTTTCATCCTCCTTGAAACTAACACAAACAAATATATCTTCTTTATAGATATTCAATTAACGTTCAGCTTATATGTGAGGTAAACAAAAAATTTATATCATTCTTCGCTGGCTATCCTGGCTCATGTCATGACTCCTACGTCTTCCAAAGAATGCATATTTCAAATGAACCTGAAAAACTCTTTGATGAAAATCAGTATCTTCTTGCAGATTCTGCTTATGTAAATGGAAAGTATGTACTTCCTGCTTTTCGGGGAGCAGCTTCAGAAGACAGTCAAAATGCCAAATTCAACAATCATTTGGCAAAGTCAAGAGTCCGTATTGAACATTCTATTGGAATCTTGAAAGGCTGTTTTTCTAGTTTAAGGGAATTAAGAAGTCCTCTTAGAAATAAATCTGAAATGAAGGCGGTGATCAACTGGATTCTGTGTTGCACTATACTTCATAACCTACTTGCTGACCTCAAAGATCAATGGTTAGAGCTGTATGAAGATGAACAAGTTGATTCACCTCTGACTATATCCAAAACTTCTATTTCTCAATCAACTAGTATAAGGGCGAAAATCCTTCCAATAACACTCCAACATTTTTCAACGCAATTTTAATTTTTTTCTCTTTCTCTTCAAATTATCAATTTGCATGTATTATTCACTGAGAATGGTAAATTTTTTTGCATATTTTTTTGCTTTTTGAATTTGCTGTTAAAGTCTTATTTTTTTTTCTCTCTGTGTTTTCTTTCATCAACTCAACATGAAATCGCATATTTTCAGCAAACGCATATTTTTTCAGTCACTCTCTTTTTTTTCTTCACTCATATCCGTTTTCTCCTCTCTTCCTACATCACTCAATCAATTTCACTTATATTTCTTTTTTCTCAACTCATCTCTCCAGGTAAGTCATTTTATTCTTTTTACTTAATTTTTTGCTAATTTTTTTTTTTTTTTGGTTTTTTGGTTTTTTGTTTTTTTTTTTTTTTTTTTTTGTAAGTGGTTGTTTTTAAATTTATAGGTAAAATTAACCTTTTTTTTTTCTCTCTCTTTCTCTCCCTCTTTTCTCTCTTTATCCCCCCTTGGCCTGGTCTTTTTCCCACCTTTACCCTCTCCTTGGAATGGATACATCCCCCTTTTCCCCCCTTTGGCTGCCTCATTCCCCCCTCCTTGGCTCACTCTAACCTCCCTTTTCTCCCTCTTTGGTCTCATCTCTCCCTTTCTCCCCCTTCTTGGTCTCCTCATATCTTCCCCTCATTCCACTCCACCCCCCACCAAATCCCCCAAATCCTCCCTCCAAATCCCCACCAAACCCGCCTCTAACCCCCCCTCCAAACCCCCCTCCTATCCCCCTCAAAACTCCCCCAAATCCTCCCTCATATCCCTCCTACCCCCCCTTAACCTTCACTTAACGATTCGTTAACGAATCGTTAAGTTATTGAACGATTGCAGCTAATCGTTCATTAACACCATGCAATATGGGGGGCGGACTTGCTAGCAAGTCCGCCGAGAGGTTGAGAGGGGTGAAATGGGGATCAAAAGAGGATGGCATACAATGGGGCTGGGAGGATAGTGAAAGGCATGGGGAGGGAAGACAAGCATGTGTTGATAGAATTGAAAGGGATGGAGATTGGTGCAAACAGAGTGTGAAAATAGGAGGATGAACTCTGTTCTTCGGGCGAAGAACAGAGTTCACTTCCATTCACTTATATTTCTTTTTTCTCCACTCATCTCTCCAGGTAAGTCATTTTATTCTTTTTAAACAGAGTGTGAAAATAGGAGGATGAACTCTGTTCTTCGGGCGAAGAACAGAGTTCACTTCCATTCACTTATATTTCTTTTTTCTCAACTCATCTCTCCAGGTAAGTCATTTTATTCTTTTTAAACAGAGTGTGAAAATAGGAGGATTAACTCTGTTCTTCGGGCGAAGAACAGAGTTCACTTCCATTCACTTATATTTCTTTTTTCTCAACTCATCTCTCCAGGTAAGTCATTTTATTCTTTTTAAACAGAGTGTGAAAATAGGAGGATGAACTCTGTTCTTCGGGCGAAGAACAGAGTTCACTTCCATTCACTTATATTTCTTTTTTCTAAACTCATCTCTCCAGGTAAGTCATTTTATTCTTTTTAAACAGAGTCTGAAAATAGGAGGATGAACTCTGTTCTTCGGGCGAAGAACAGAGTTCACTTCCATAAAATATTAGGTGAAACATAGTTTTCAATTCTGTAAAAACAGTTGTAAGTAATAGAAAAAGTCACTGATTTTTTTTATATGTAATCTGAAATTTTTTAATAAAATTATTGTATTTAAGAATTGCAATATTGTCAATCAATCTTTATTGATCAACTTAATTTAATAAAGTATTATTTAAATAAGTTGCTTCAAAAAATACTTTGCATTGAACCTAGTTTCTAGACTTGATCTGCATTTTGGCTTAAGGAATTGTCATTACTTTAAAAGAGCTTTCCCCATATAACTGCCTTATTCAATATCCCCTCTTCTGCCTCTTACAATGCATAGTGCCCATAGCGCTTCTCCTCCTTACATCTCAACCAAATCCTAACACCCAACCTCTCTTTAACGAAATTTTCTAATAATCCAACATATACACCATTCAAAAATTTACTACTATCCCATACTACTTCACAATCCTCACCATAATACACCACATCTTTTCCATCCTCTTTTACACCAAATTTATCTACCCCAACATCAAACTCCCCAAGCACATAATTTACCACGTTTTTACTATTGTTCAGTCTATCCTCATGGTGGAGGTCATCATCATTTTTATTTACACATATTAAACCAGCCAGTTTAGCCTCATGAGGGGAGGCAGTTGTCATCTTCATAAGAGTTATCCTAAACATTTTAAATCATTTTTTTGTTTAACCTCTATCTAAATAAAGTCATCAAAAATAAAAAATAAGAGATAAAGAATTTTTATAAATATATAAAAAAATTGGGCAGTTTAACCTCTTGCTGGAGGAGATACAAGAGACAAGAAAGTTATGATAAACTTCAAAAATATTTTATCATGATTTATAATTATACAGTGATTTTTCTTGATTTCAATTTGAACAGCACATTTTAGCCTCTTTCTGGAGATGAAACAAAATAAGAGAGTGTTAAGAATCTTCAAAGTATTTTATCTTGATTTTTAATTATACAGAGATTTATAGTTGATTTTGATTTTGATGGTGCAGGTAAACCTCTTCCTGGAGGTTAGAAAAAGAATATTTATATAATTTTTGTTGTTAATTTTTTATTTGATCATTCTGAGATTTTTTTTCTTGATTCCAACTTTTTGAAATGCAGTTTATTCTCTTGCAGGAGGAAGACAGAAATAAAAAAAAACATAGAAGGAAAAAAGAATCCAAAAGAAATCATAGAAGAGAAAATAAAAAAATTTCAGACATTTATAGGTGGTCTATCCTCATTTTGGAGTAATTATATTCTTGATATCCCCTGGTAGAAACCCATAAATTTTCCCCAAGGGCATTTCCACCAATTCAAAAATCCCCAAAAACAAACCACCACAATTTGTCCTACCAAAGGACATAAAATATAAACCAACTTTTTTCAAAATAAGAGTGCATCCGAGTCATGCACCCTATTATTCAACATCTCTGCACTCTTCATAAGAACAGGAATAGAAACTTCCACCTTTAAAATCTCTTTCCTATATTGAAAAAAATCATCCATACATATTCTAAATCTGTCATCATAATACACCTCTTCATCACAGTTAGTTTCTGCTACTGATGTTTAAACCAATGAAAAAGTATCCTCTGAATTATCCTGCAAATCAACCAGCACAATATCTTCCACAAATTTTAAATGTTTTTCAATAGTGACAGAAATTTTTTCTTCTTCAGTAAACTCTCCTTTCCCAATGGAATTATCATCCAAAAAAATATCTTCAGGCTGGCCAAAATCTTCAGGAATAGCTGAATCAAGAATTACAAAAGTAACTAAATCTTCTACACATTTATTGTTTACCTCTTGATCCTTCAAAGTGTCTCCTGAAGGGTCCAAAATAACTTCAGTCAGAGAATCCAAATAATCCAAAACATAATTTGTTACCAGCTCCATAGAGGGAATCCTACTTTCTCCAGTTCTACTTGTCTTCATCAAATTAGCATTTAAAAAATATTCCCAGACAACCTCTTTAACCTTATCCCCCATAGCATTCCAAAAATTGTACTTTACTTCACATGGTGAAAAAAGTGGCAACCAGATGTCAGGTTCAGTTTACATACTGAATTGATTCAATTCAATATGTGAACTGAACCCAAAGTCTGGTTGCCATTTGTTTCCTCCTGTGCTTCATCTTCATGATATATAATATCAAAATAAAACAGATATTCCATAACCACCTGAAATTCAATGATAAATTGATAAAACTGACCAAGAGAACTGACACCACCTTTGGATTCCTATCTCCTATAAGAATTTTTTTGAGATCCTTTAATGAATAAAGCATTGAACACCTCATAATCATCTCCACCTTTAGCCTCTCACAATTCTGATATTTATATCCATCCATCTTAATAACCTCTTTTTCAACATCTCTGTCACCTATATAAAACCTAATCTGCTTCACCATATCCAAAGTTAAATCTCCATCCAAACCAGAAGAAGTTTCATAACTAAATAAAAATCTATCCAAATCTTCACCAGTAAAGTTGGGCCCATCCCAAGATACAATCCTTACTGATTCCCTAACAGGTATATCAGCAGCCAAAACACCAGATCTAATAGCAGAAGTCATACCAAAATCATAAGATTAAAAAGTTAAAATATAATTAGTGTTTGTTGAATATACCTTTTGAAGGCTAAGGGTGTCCAGATACCAAGTAAGATTGTTTATGAGCTAGAAAATTCAATACCCACTTTGGGCACCACCAATGAAGAAAGACTCTTAAAGTCACCTTGCTGTAAGCAGAATCCAAGGGATTTGGATAAACCTAAAAAATCCCTGTCCCTTTAAGTAAAATAAGAGTTCTAAATTAACTAAGCTAATAAGTCTACTTGATAAAGAAAGACCAGTTGACTATTTGAAAATAACCATCTGAGATGTAAAAATTGGTGTTCTTTTAGTTTTGCTGAAGAAAATATAACAGTAAAGTTGTACCAAAAAAGTTAGTTAAATGATTGGATATTTATATTTCTATTAAGTTTATATTTTTGTGAAAAGCAACACTATTTATCTAATTAAAAATACACAAAGTTATGTAAATTATGAAAAATAGAAATAAACAAAAATACTTTATAAAATTAATAAAAAAATAGTAGAAATAAAAATAAATTCCTTAAAAATTTTAAAAGGTTTCTGAAACTCCTGAATTTCATTTCATGCACCTTTAAGCTTATACATGCATTCAATTACCGTTAAATACTTATTTAATCTTGACTTGTGAATTTCATTCTTCTTACCAGCATATCACCATCCATTGTTTCAAATAAAATAATTTAAAATTATATTGGCCTTTCCAATATTTATAATATTCATCCAAGATAATCCTAAAATATTACTCAGTGCCATACAAATCTTTAGGCTGCCACACTGGGTTTTCTGTCACAATGTTCCGACTTGCACCTAGCTCCAGATCAGCTACATACTATTAGTGCAATGCTATTAAAGGGGTACCTTGAAGAAGGGGTAATATTAGATGAGGATTTGGTGGAATGGGTAATGAAGGGGCAGTAAAAGGATGAGGGAGTGAAGGAGTTGGTTAAGGCACTGTTTTCAAAGGAGGTATTGGTAAGGACAGGATTGAAGGAGTATCACCTGGAAGGGGAAGCAAAGTATTAGAATGGGAATATAGTGGTGCCAAATGATGAAGAGCTCAAGAGGCAGGTGTTTTAATCAGGGAATGAAACCCCAATGGCAGGAAATCCAGGACCACTGAAGATGGTGGAGCTTTTAAATTTTAAATTTTACTGGAAGTCCATGAAGGCATTTTTTGAGTTCTATGTTGCAGAATGTTACTCTTGCCAGAGGAAAAAGGTTAGCCTAACAGCCATTTCACTAACCCCATTAAGCATACCCAAGAATCCATAGAAAGAAATCTCTTACAATCTGATATTGGAGTTACCCAATTCTCAAGGAAAGAATGATATCCTCACAGTAGTTGAAAGCTGCACCAAAATGGCATGTTTTGTCCCCACCAGTACAAAGGTTAGATCAGAGGGTATTTCAGAATTAATGGTGGTGCATGTCTGGAAGTTACATGAGTATACTGAAAGTATAGTATCAGACAGAGGGAGTACTTTTAACTCTAAGTTGTTGAATCCAATGGATGAGCAACAGAGCATTAAGCCCATTTTGACAAAACCATGGTATCTTCGGACTGAAAGGCAATCTGAGATAGTGTATAGGGTAAATGAACAGTACCTATTCCATTTCATTAATAATCGGAAATATGATTGGGTGTAGCTGCTACCATCGGCTGAATTCTCATATAAAAACAGGACACATGCTGCAACTGGTGTGTCACATCTCTATTCCAACTATGGATACCACTTAACATTCTCAATTGGCACCTCATCAATGCTACAAGCTCCAGAAGCGGAATAAAAGATCCATAAAATTCTAAGTATTTGTCAAGAGCTAGAAAAAACACTCAAATTATCTCAACTGTCAATGAAGTACCATCATGATCAAGGAAAAACTCAGCATCAGGTTCTACAGGTAGGTGATGAGGTTTGGCTAAGCTTATGATTTATTTCTAAATTATTTCCAAGTGCTAAACTAGATAACAGAAAAATGGGCCCATTCAATATTTAGTTCAAGTTATCTGACTTGGAATACAAAATGGAACTAACAATTTCAATGATACAAGTGCATCCAGTGCTCAATATCTCATTACTCACAAAGTGCCAAGAAGATAAAATACCAGGAATCCCAGAAGAACCACTGGTGCCAGCCAACATAGGAAATGAGGAAGATTTTTTAATAGAAAAGGTTGTTTCTAAGTGGGTTTACAGGGGGAATATTTAGTACTTGGTGCACTGGAGAGGTTATGGAGTAGGAGAGAGATCTTGGGAGCCTGTAGAAACTTTATATAATGCTAAGGGGAAGGTGAAGGAGTTTGAGAAAGAGAACAGGGTGAAGGAAGGTTAAAAGGGGGTAATGTTACGATTTGGGTTTAGAGGCAAGGAGGAGGTGTTCTATGGGTGCTATTCATTGTAATAGGTGGGAGAAAGGAATATTGCAGAAGGGGGCTTTAAGTTTCAAGCTCTGTGGGGCACTCCTCATTGGACAACTTATTTAGTAATCCAGTTACTTCTTAGTCTCTCATGATTTTAAGCCTTACTTTTGGAAGCCCCAACATAGTTAGTCTAGTTTTTCTGACTGCTGTATCAGCATAGTCAGTCCCAACTCAGGCTAGTGTTAGTGTTAGTAGTAGTCCTTCCCTCTAGTTCTTAACACCAGTTCTCACAAATAATGATGAAGAAGGGAGGTTTTTTGATGACTTTCTTAACCCAAAAGAAGATATGCTTCAGGGAAAATATTCTGTTGAAATACATCCGTCCAGGGTGTTTTGTTTTCACCATAGCTATGTAACCTGCTAGACTCACACCATGTATATATTCTAGCCTCTAGTCCATTTGTAGTACTTTCCCTGGCTCTGCAAGGTATCATTCTCTACAGGTTATGGGCCTTCCTAGTCCTGTAAAACCCTGTGTGGATCCCCTTTTTCTGTGTTACAGCCAATTCTTTTCTCTCTTTTTTTCATTCTTGTTCTGGCCTGTGTTTTTCTGTATGCCACAAAATTAAATTGGATTTAAAAATTAAAAAAAGTTACTTTTTTTCACTTTGTGGCCTAATCTGCTCAATCTTCTCTTTTTTATCATTTCTTCACTGGTTTTCTTGCTTTGGGGCCTAATCTGCCCAGTTTTGTGCTATTTTTATCCTCTCATCTTTCTCCTTGTTGGTCTCCTTTTTCAAATCAATCAATTCTTTTCCTACTTGTCTGCATCAACTCCTTTCCTTATACTCATGGCAACCATATCTGCTTGTCTTTTCATTTCTCCCTGAAATGTCATCTCCTGACTTGTCAATTCTCTAACACCTACTATCCAACTGAAAAGCAACTTGACTTATATCTTATTTTCATCCCATATCTCTGGTATCAAAGATGCTTTATCCTCATATAACCATTATGATTTGGACTCCTTTTTCAAGAAGCTTACATCTCCCCTTTCCTTGCATCACATGGTTTTATATCAGTTAATCTAGTACTACTTTTTATATTTTTTTCATCTTCTCCTTTCTCTTTCATCTTCTCTCTCTTCTGTTTGCTTTTCTTCTTTCTTTTTCTTTCTGATTCTAGATAACATGTTTCTATGTTTGTGGGGGGGTTTTAGAAATATGATGTGTTTAACTATTGTTTCTCTTTATTAGTATGTTACAATGTTGAAGGAAATTTTATTGCTAGTCTAGTGATATTAACTCTAGTTTCTCTCTATTACTAGGTACAGTCACTCACTAATAGTTGATTTATAGGTGTAGGATGGTGTTTTTCTAGCAAAGTGGGGGGGTGTTATGGCTTCACTATAGTTATGTAATTATCTAGACTCCCATCATGTCTATAGTCTAGCCTCTGGTCCCTTTGGAGTACTTTCCCTCTTAGGGGGAAAAAAGTGGCAACCAGCCATCAGGCTCAGTTCATATACTAAATTGAATCAATTCAGTATGATAACTAAAACTGAGAGCAGGTTGCCATATTTTTCCTCCTGTTCCTGGCTCTCCAAGGTATCATTATCTACACAGAGCAGTTGTATTTCATTTTTTGATTGTGGGTTTGATAAATTTTTTGTGGCGTGTTTATGTGGCATATTTAGTAAGGTTTGAGACCCCCTATTGAATGCTAACTTCTCTTGAATTATGGGCCCTTTTCTTAAGAGTAGTTGTGTTCCTTGTTTTTTCTTTTATTTCCATGGCTTCCACTTCTGTATGATATGTTAGGTTTTTTTTTAATTTTGTACAATCTCACCCAACAAGGGGCATGAAGGAGTAAGACAGAAGATTAGATACAGGCTGTGGGAGGAAGGCAGGGTAGGAACAGGACAATAAAATAATGTACTAATAGTGAGGCTACTGAGTAAGAGGGATATTGTTGGGGAATCTACTGGAGGAAACAAGAAATTTGCAAACTAAGGGAGAGATTGGGGAGGGAGTGAGCAGGCTAGAAGTAGTAAATGGAGTATTCACCACACAATATGGGGGGCGGACTTGCTAGCAAGTCCGCAACCTTGGACCCAAACTCACCATAGATTGAACACACATTGAGCTATTGATAAAGGAACCATACAATCAGGGATGAACACCACTCAGCAGAACAGTTTTAGGTGGGTGTTCAAGTAGAGTTCAGTATGGGTTCAGTCTGAGTTCAGTCTGAGTTCCATCTGAGTTCCATCTGAGTTCAGGTTGAGGACTTGCTAGCAAGTCCACCCCCTATATTGCGTAGTGATTGTATCTATTCAGAGCCTTTTGTAGGTAATGTCTGGGATCAGAATGGGGGGACACATGAGAAGGACATGTTCAGGGGTATCTTTTGCAGAATTGGGGAGTCCAAAGCTTTGAATCTGTACAGGTAGTGTTTGAAGGGGGAATGACCAGAATGGTATTGTATAAAAGAAGTGGTGTGCGCCCTAGGGAGGCTAGATAGGGTTTTGTATATACCAAACAGGTCAAACTTTCCTCTCAACTTCCTAAGACTCTCAGCTTTGGGGGGTGAGAAACAATGATTTTGAGTATGATGCTAGTTGTGATTCAAGGCAGGAGATAGATGGGGGAGGGGACTGAAAGGAGAGGAAGGACTTAGCTGAGTTAAAAATTAGATGAGAACCATTGGCTAGCGTGTCCGCAATCTCATTTTCCAAGATGCCTATGTGGCCAGGGCACCAGTGGAGAGTGAGAGAGAGATCAGGGCAGTTATTTTTAAGCTTGCAGTAAGTGGCAAGTAGAGACAGAAAGATGGAGGAGTTAGATGTGTGAGGGGATGGGGAGGAGAGTAAACCAATAACAGATTGGTTATCCATGAAAAGGGTAAGGGATATGAAGAGTGAGTGAAAAGGGTTGTTGGGGAAGAGCAGGAAGCACAGAAGGATGTCCACAAGCTCCAATTCATAGACTGAGAAGAGTGAGGGATCATCAACACAGGTAACAAATGGGAGATGTGCATGGGGGGTTGGAGGCAGCTGCACAGGTGTCAGATTGGGTTCTGGAGCCATCAGTGAACATGAAAGATGCGGAAGATCCTGGGTGAAGTAAACAGTTGGAAACACTTTCCAGGGCCTCCTCTTGAGAGGGGTCAATGATTTTTTTGAATAAGGGAGGAAACTATGGGGGGGAAGTGTTAGGTTTAGAATGGTGAGAACCGCAACTGCGGTCTTGTATGAATGTAGACTGTGCACACAAGTCCGCTCTCTTCATTCTGACACCGAGTGAAGAGAGCCAGCTTGCCATTGGGGCTTTGGTATTTGGGTGCACAGGGCATTACATGAAGCACTGAAAGCACCAACTTTGTAATTAGTTTTATTTTTGAGTTGCAGCCTTGCAAAATAAATAAACTTTTAGGCAGAAAAATAAATATGACAGCAAAAATTAGTAAGTAAGTTTTGGTGCATTCAGGCTAATGTTGCAGTTAATTGTCAAGCTTTCCATCTAAATATTTAGATTTTTTAAAAAAAATTGCAATAACCTTTTGCAATATTGCTACAGCTAAATTGAAAAAGGTTGGTGCAGCTTTTCAAAATTTGGCTCAACATACCCAGCAACTATGGCGGGCAACAGGCTAGAAGGATGAAATAATGGAGGGAAATGCTGGGTAAGTTGGGCGAAACTGTGGAAACCTGCACCAACCATTTTCAATTTAGCTGTACATACATGTAGGGGTTTCCCGCATGAAAAGCAATCTGAGCGTGTATAACCCTGACTTACGTAAAAAAGTGTGCCCATTCACAATCAACGGGGCAAATACCGCAGTTATTTGGAGACCGAGCTCGCTGCCTGAGTGTGTCTTTGTGAGAGATATAAACTTGCGTTCTTCAGCGTCCCTCCTGGAATTAAATAATGAGTTCTATAAATCAAAATTATAAGCCCAAGATAGCTGTGGTTGGAGGTAAATTTTTCAAAGTACTCTTACTCCCATGAGATATTTTATTATTCGTATCAACATTTTCCTTCCTCTGTTGTACTTTCCAGGCGGGCCAGCTGGTTTAACTCTTGCACGTTTACTTCAGATAAACGACATCGATTGTACCGTTTACGAGAAAGATGCATCTCGCACTGCACGATTTCAAGGCGGCTGTCTTGATTTGCATGAGTTAACTGGACAGCTGGCTCTTCGGGAAGCTGGATTATACAAACAGTTCGAGGCCGTCATGCGAAAAGAAGGAGAGGCTTTGCGGCTGATGGATCGTCATAAAAAAATATATTTCGACGACGATGGTTCTGCAAGGCCTGAGGGTTTAGCAAATCGTCCAGAAATAGATCGTTCAGAACTCAAAGACATTTTAATAGATTCTCTGAATAAGGAAAGCGTGCGATGGGGCTCTAAAATTGAGAGATTCGAGCCTGCTGAACACAATCAATTTTCAATTCGGCTACTGGATGGCGATATTGAAGGGCCTTTTGACCTAATTGTTGGTGCTGATGGAGCGTGGTCAATTGTTAGAAAGCTCGTCACAGACGAGAAGCCTCAATATGCGGGTGCTAGCTATGTCGATATGTGCATCAGTGATGTTGAGAGAAGACATCCAGATGTAGCTCAACTCTTAGGTAAAGGAATGCTCTTGTGTATGAGTGATAAAAAAGTACTTTTGGGCATGCGCAATAGTAACAAATCTGCCAGGGTTTATCCACAAATTGTTAGCGATGAAAAGTGGGCTCGAGAGTGTGGAATTGATTGGGCACAACCAGATCAAGCCAAGAAACAGTTGGTGGATCGTTATTTCTCAGACTGGCACCCTGATCTCCAGAATTTAATCCGACTAGCAGATCCAGATATGGTGGCACGCCCTTATTACATGTTACCTATTGGAATTAAATGGGATACCAAGAACAAGTGAGTTGGATCTATTCTGACTTGGGTGTCATGTTTTGTCTCATCATGATGGCTCCCTTCATTATCCTCAAGTGTTACTTTGATCGGCGATGCTGCTCACCTGATGACTCCACATGCTGGTGTTGGTGTTAATCTGGCAATGCAAGATTCACTGATGCTAAGCAAGGAAATCGTCGCCACTCGCGATTCTTGGTGTTCAAAAGAAAGTACCTCACAAGCACTGCTTAAGGCAATTGATAATTATCAAACTGATATGTTTGAGAGGGCTAAAGCAGATGCTCAGAAGACTTTCAACAATTTGCAGAACAGCTTCAGTGACAACTCCTTAGAGCGTATTATTGATTTTTTTAGTAGAGCGTCAAAACCGGAAAATTGAAGCGCTGGCATGTTATCAACATTTAGAGCTGAAGAGATTTTACTTGAATTAGTTATTCTTTTTCAATAGCTTTTCTTTATTAACATGTGATGTCGAGAATGAATTTGGCGAAATGAAAGCATCCACCCCACTTGTGTGGTACATCAGTTTTTTTTTGACAGTTGAATCCAATTCCCAAGTGCGCGCAGACATCTTTGTCCACAGTACAGAAACTTCATTTCCTTGTACCACTGCAACTTACTTTTTGCTGATTCATATCTAGCTTACCCAGCTTCATTACACTCTGCAGCTCCAACTCATTAGGTTGAAAAAAAAGAATGTCTTGCTAATTGAAATAATGTTCTTATTGATCCAAACCTTATGAGATACAAAAGAGCGTATTAGGCTTACCACAGACTAATTCTGTCGGTGGTTCGTCTAGAAGAAGGAGAGGAAGAAGATAAAAAAGGGAACGGAGGAAAAGGAAGAACTAAAGGGAAGCAATAAAAAGGAGAAATGAAAGTAATAAAGTAATTAACCCAAAATAAGCTAAATACAACGACAGTTTATGAGAAGTAACACAACAGTGAGTTTTAATTTATTGGTAAAAGATTTAAATTTTAAGTAAGAAATTTCTTCTCTGCGCGGAAATCAAAATTTATTATTAATAGACTTAGAGCAACCTTAGAATTATTATTGAGTATTAATATTAGAATTATTATGCTAATAAAAATAAAAAAATAATGTATTATAAGTTTTTAAAGAAAGTGTATAATATAAGTGATGCCGGCTAAAGGGGACTTCCAAGGCCTTTTTATAGGCAAGGAGATCTCTGAAGCGCCATAATAATGTATATACAAAATAATAAAAATGTGAAACAAGAAGACAAGAGAATATAATTAAAACATAGAAATTAAGAGAAAAACATGAAACAATAAACTAAACCCATGAGTAAGTAACCAATTTTCCCACCATAAGTTCCCAAAACAATTAATTAAAATAATCAGTAACTAAGTAAGTCTGAAACATAAGAACTGTGAGTAAAATAATCCAAAACAGGTATTTCAGTGAGATGTAAAGGGTTTAATTAAAACAAATAAAATTATTTTCACACAAAAATTCATGTAATCAATTTAATCCAGTATAAAGAAAAATTAATTAATTGTTTTAACTATGTAATTAATTCAATAACTAGTTTAAATGAAACAAATAATTAATTTAATGATATTTCTAATTTAAAGTAAGAATTTGAATACCATCTTATTAAATAAGTGTTTTAATTTATTTAATAATTTTACTGACACAATTAAGGGTCACAAAAAAACGCCCAATATTATTGTTTAAATAGATATGTAAGGCTTTATTTAATATATAAATTTAGTTAATTAATTTAATTACATCATAAGTTAATTTTACACTTATAATTATAATATATGTTTATAATTAATTAATTATTAATTTATATTTATTAAATACATAAAAATGCGCCATAATTTATAGAATATAAAATATTTCATGCTTATTTAAATGTATAAATAATTTATATAATAATAAAATTAATATAATACTTATTTTACTTATATTTAATAAGATACTTATATAATTTTAATATGCAATAAAATATTTATTTATATACATAACATGAATTTTTTTACACCCTCTTTTAGGTCCAATAAATTAACATAATATTTACTGGGCTCCTGGTACTGCCTGGCTGACAAATTCACTCTTACTACAACTTGTTGCAATAATCACCTGGCAATATGTATTAGTAATAGAATGAATATTATATATGTAAAGAGTGATATACCTGTTCCAATGATTAAGCACGTCAAGTTGTATATGTCAGTGTGTAGCAAATGGTACGGTGATTATGATATGTGAGTAACAAGACTTAGAAACAATTATAACAAGTTAGTAGATGTAAAATGTATAAAGATTGGACAAGTAAGAAGGAAAGAATAGCAGTAGTTTATATAGACAATCAGAATACTAATTACATCACTAACGACTCATATCAAAACATGTATCTAAGATAAGTGGAGTGATTTAACTATGTCAAACTTGTATTTATATTCATTGAACGTGCAAAAGATGTTTAGAGTTTAATGGGTGTACACAATGGGACAAGTGGTGCTTGTAGAATGTGTGGGTAGTTTGATGATAGTCATAATTCGAAGTATTGGTATGATGTAAGAAAGTATTAGTTCTCTAACAGTTCTATGGGCACTATCATCCTATGAAAAAAAACTTTGTTTTGAACTCCCCGCAAAATAATGGCATGTTTGTAATGTTGGAGAAGGAGGTGTGAAATGTGATGAAAAGTAGAACAAGTGTGGCAAGTGGTAAAAAGTTGTGGGATGTGTTGTTTTGTGTGATCAAGTTTTCCATGAGGTGCTGGCTAAGTAGTTTTAAATGCTCTGGTCACTCCTCAAATAGGAAGTTGAAAATCCAATTGAAAAAAAATATATCAAAAAATCAAATTTGCTTGCTTGTGAATGACCAGAGTGAAATGAAAATTGACAAGAAGGATCAAGTAGCAGAAAAAGGAAGAAAATATAAAAATAAAATTATCTAAAGAAGTGTTAAAAAAAAAAAAAAAAAAAAAAAAAAAGGAAGAAAATTCTTACATGAAATAACAAGAAGAGCTTGAGAACTAAATGAGAAATGAGAAATTCAGAAGACTCAAGATCAAGGACATTTGAGTGCAAAAACGGTTCAAAGGGATGACATTAGGGGGTCTCAGTTCTGGCAAATCTGCACTTGAATTTGACCAAATCCGCACTTATTTAAGTGTGGATTTCTGCAATACACTAGCCCCAACACTGGTGGATTTCAAAATAAAATAAGTCACTTATTTCACTCAAATCCACACTTTCTCAACCAAAAGTGCTGATTTCACCATAACATCTCATATCACTGATTTGTCAGCATCCACAGCATAACACTTCATTGCTCAAAACATTGTACATCATTTACATTTTTATACCATATAAGAGTCATGCCTTCTTCACTCTCAAATCACCACCTCAACATGAAATCACATATGTTCAGCTATCACATAATTTTTCAGTCATTCTTTTTTTATTTCATCCCTCATATCCTTTTCCTCTTCTCCTCAAACATCCCTCAAAGAACTTGAAGTCTATTTTTTTCTCAACTCATCTCTCCAAGTAAGTCATTTTTTTCATCTTCATCTTTATTTTTATATTTGCTAGTTCTTATTTTTTTTTTCTTTTTTTGTCCTGTAAGTGTTTTTTTTTTTAGGTTTTCAAGGTTAGACTAATTTTTTTTCTTCTCTTTTTCTTTCTTTCTTTTTTTTCCCCTCCATCATTCACCCTTCCCCCCCTTCTTGGTGTCAAAGATTTTTATGTCCCCCCACCTCTCCCCCTTTCTGGCTTGGGTATTTTATGCCCCCCACCTCACTTGCATCTAAAACCCCAGCCAGGCAGCTTTGCTGCATAGCTGGGTTACCATTACCCTCTCTGTTACGACCTAAGAGGGCAGACTACTGCTAGTACTTATGCTAGCCTAATATGAGACTGACTATGCTAATAAGCAGTGAGACTAACTAGACTGACTATGTCATGATTACTAACAGTGAGACAGGACTGACTATTCTGCTACAACAGTGAGACCAAGAAGTAACTTGATTACTATATAAGTTTTCCAATGAGGAGCACCCCACAGTGCTTGCCCCATAAAACCCCATTATGCAATATCCCTTGTCTCTGCCTAGTACAATGCATAGTGCCCAAAGCACTCCTCCTACTCACCTCTCAACCCAAATCCTATCATTACCCCCCCTTTTACCCCTCCTTCCCCCTGTGCACCTTCTCCTTAGCATTATATAAGCTCCCTACTGGATCCCAAGACCTATCTCCTGCTCCATAACCTTTCCAGTTAACTAGGTACTGAACCTTCTCTCTGTGCACCCTCTTAGCAATAATCCTTTCTACCTCAAACTCCTCTTCCTTTCCAACATAGACTAGTTCTGGTGGTTCCTCTGGATGACCTGGTATTGTATCTTCTTGGTGCTCTGTGAGTAAGTACATATTGAACACTGGGTGCACTTGTCTCATTGAAATTGGTAGTTCCAATTCATATTCTGAGTCAGATATTCTGTGCTTGATCTTAAACAGGACCACCTTCTTGTGATCTAGCTTGGCACTTGGGCATAATGTAGAAAGAAATAGTGAGCTTAGACAAACCTTGCCACCTACCTTTAGCAGCAAATGTTGAGACTTTCCTTGATCATGATTGTGTTTCATTTACTGTTGAAATAGCTTGAGCACTGCTTCCAATTCCTGCTGTATACTCAGTATTTTCTGAATTTGTTCTTCAGATTGTGGAACTTACAATGTTGATGGGGTACCAATTGAGAATGTTGGGTGGTATCCATAGTTGGAATAGAAAGGTGAGATTCCTGTTGCCACATGTGTCCAGTTGTTGTATGGGAGTTCAGCCAATGGTAGCAGTTGCATCCAATCATCTCACTTATAGTCAATGAAATGTCTCAGGTATTGTTCAATTTCCTTGTTCACTATCTCTGATTTTCTATCAGTCTGTGGATGCCATGCTGTTAAAAATTGGGCTTAACAGTTAGTCACTCATACATTGCCTTCAACAACTTAGAGTTGAAATTAATTCCCCCATATGATACTATACTTTCAGTTAGATCCCAATTACCAAATGAGCCATGTTTCATGGCATTTTGTGTGGCTTTTTTCAAATGAAAAATTCTAGGCATGTTTGGTAATTTTGAGACCCCCTATTAAATCATTTAAGAATAAAAAAAACAAAAAAAACAATCAAATAATTAATTTAAATTATTAAAACTAAAAAATTTATAAAATATAAAATTAAATTCTCTTTTTCTCTATTTTATTTTATTTTAGTTATTTCATTTCCTTTATTATAATAAAGATAAAAGATGGGGTTTACCAATGTTTAAGAATTCTGGACTTTATATCAAGATAAAATGTTTAGTCCTCCAAGACTATGAACTGGCTGGTTTTCAATACTGCCTTCAAGATATTTTTACTAATGAATATAAATTTTATTTTATTTATCCTTCAAGAAATCAAACTTACATTAGGGGGTCTCAAACATTACCAAACATGCCTAGCAAGTTTCATTTGAAAAAAACCACACAAACATGCTGTGAAACATGGCTGATTTGGTACTTGGGGTCTCAAACATGGGCCAAATATGTCCTACTTTTGTACAATTTTATTAACCACAATTCAGCCCACAAGTACCTACATCCTCCCAATCAGCTACACACCACTTTCCTTCCATCCTCACCCATATACTCCATGTCACAACTCTTCTCCCCCAGTTCATTTCCAAATCAAAGTTTTTTTCTTTCAAACCACAGTAAGTCTGTCAGGATGTCTTTCAAGTCTAGAAGATTTTTCAAGGAGGTCCAATGGCGGTAACAACGGGGTTTATGGGATTCAAAACTTGGGTACGTATTTCCTTATCTTATAGAATATTTACTCAATATGAAGAGGTAAAAAGTTGAATTATTATTATAATTAATGGATCAGAATTACATGAATGTAACTACTAAAGCAATAATAGATAGTAATAAAGGGATTGTAAATAGTTGTAATAAATAAGTAAGTAATGTAATGAATAAAAAACAACCAAAAGAGAGGCCTTATATAGGCAAAGGAGGGACAAAGCACAAAAATGAAATTCTAAAACCAGTAGTATGAGAGAGAGAGAAAAAGAATATTCCAGGAGTTTTTTCAAATAATAAAGTTGTTCTAAAAAGAAAACCTCAAAAAGATGTATTTACAGAGTATGTCAGAAATACATCAATTTATTTAATATTTACTGTAGAAGTCAATTCTAAATAAGAAATTTGAATTTTTTGTATATATTTATTTTTATTTGAATATTAAAAATTTTATTTTAATTAAAAAAGTATTTTTTAATATAAATCTTTATTTCTTCCAACCTGTCAATGAGCACGGTGTTAGAGAATAAAAATATAAGGGACAATTTTATATTCAATTTTAATTATTCATTTAATTTTAACATTCCGTAATTAGTTAATTTATTAGAGGTAATTTTAATGTAACCAATTTATAATTAAATAATTAAAATAATAAGGCGTGGCTTCATCCAGTAAATAATTAATTATTTTACTGGGTAAGTCTAGCATCCTGGCTGACAATCCCTCAATCTAAAAAAAACAATAAAAAAAATGCTATGATTTTTTCTTTTTATATTTCTTTAGCAGAGTAGGAAGATTAGATATCTCCTTCCCAGGTATCCAAGAATCATATTCAGAAGATTTATTCTTGAATCTCAATAAGTATTTAGTACCTTTTTCAGCAGTAACTATTCTGTCATTGAGAATCTTATCCATTTCTGCTGTCTCAGTGATTTCATTAGGGGTATTTTTTGGTCTTCCCCTCCTTTTGGGAAATAAATCACTATTGGATGTGTAAGGTTTCAAAAGAGATATTGGAAAAACAAGATGTTTTCTGTCATATGGGGAATACAAAATAACTTCAACTGCATTATCACCAACCATTCTTCTTAAAACAAATGGAGAAACAAATGGGTCTTTCAATTTGTTATTACCTTGTAAATTGAAGTGGACTGTAGAAATCAACACCTCATCACCCTTTTTAAAAGTTTATTCTTTATGGGATCTGTCCCATCTCTTCTTCTCATATTCAAATGATTTTTCAATACATTTTTGAGCATGACTTCTGCAAAGTTGTTGCATTTGAAGAAAAGATTTTACACCAGGATGTAAATCCACTTTAGGTATTTTATTATTGAGAATTTTGGCAGGAGTATTTGGAACATATCCAAGCCAGAGCTCAAAATGCTTTCTTTGAGTAACAGAATGAACAGTGCTATTATAACCAAATTCCAAACCAGGCAGTAAGGTAACCCAATCATGAGTGAATCTGTCATTGCCTTTATACTCAAGGCCAAAGGCACAGTAACTTCTTATCATGTCCTCTAGAGCCTGAATCATTCTTTCAGCTAATCCATAAGTCTGAGGGTTATGGGCAGTAGATAGTTTCAGATCACAACCACAAACATCCATCAGAGACATCCAAAATTCAGGAGTAAATTTAGGGTCTCTGTCAGAGATTATGGCTTTAGGAAAACCAGCATTATTAAACGTATGAGACCACCATAAGAAAGCTAATTCTTTAGTGGAAACATCCTTGTGAGTAGGGATAAATTTACACATTTTGGTGAATCTGTCCACAATAACCCAACAAGAGTTATAACTGTCTTTTCCAGAAATAGGTAATCCTGTTACAAAATTCATTTTTATTATCTGAAATGGTGTATCAGGAGGTTCAATATGTTGCATTAATCCAGCTCTCTTACCAGTCAATCATTTTGATTTTTGGCAAGAATCACAAGATTCAACATATAATTTGGTGTCTTCAGACATATTAACCCACCAAGCAGTGTTTTTAATTCTGATCATTGTTTTTTCAAGATCAAAATGTCCAGCTAATATGTCATCATGACAAATTTTCAAGATAATTTCTTTCATAGAAGGAGGAATAACAATGACATTACTAAACTTTCTTCTATAATATAGATATCCTTCATCAATTGAAAATTTACCTTTCTCCAAAGCCTTTTGGTAATTTGTTGGAAGGGTTTTAATTAATGCTTGTATTGAAGAATTCTTTGGATCATTTAATATGGTGCATAACTTTTTTAAGTCAGTGTCCTTATCATATGAATCCAGAATAAGCTGTAATAGCTCTTCCTCCATATCAACCACATAAATCCCATGAATATGAATAATTTCATCCTAAGGATCATAAGCAGGATTAGAGCCATCATTTGGTAAAGGTAACCTTGATAACATATCCACATTTGAGTGAACAATACCAGCCCTATGAATAATTGTCATTCTCCCTATGTATTCCTGAACAGCTAGCTTCCATCTGAAAATATGTCTGTTAGGTGTTTTCAAGTTTAAAAGGGATTTAACTGCACTGCAGTCAGTGAAAAGTTCAAATTTCTGGTCATCTAGGTAATAATGTAGCTTTTCTAGAGCCCACACTACAGCTAAACATTCAAGCTGAGTGGCACCATATTTCAATTCACTATTTCTCAAAGTCCTTGAAATATAACAAATTACTACTTCTGATACTTTATCATTCATCACTTGTTTTTGATGGAGGGCAGCACCAAGACCAATAAAACTGGCATCAGTGTACAAAACAAATGGTTGATTAAAGTCAGGTAAAGCAAGAATTGGTGCTGACATCAAACAGTGTTTCATAGTGTCAAAAGCTATCTGTCTTTCACTATTCCAGACAAAATAAACATCCTTTCTAGTCAGTTGGGTAAGGGGTAAAGCTATTACTTGGTAATTTTTAATATACTGTATATAGCATCCACACATTCTCGAAAAACTCTGGAGCTCTCTGACTGTGGTAGGAGCCTTCACCTGCTGTATGGCTGCCACTTTATCTTGGTCAACACATATCTGTAACCCTGAAACAACATGACCCAGCATTGTTAAGGAATGAAAATCAAATTTACATTTCTTCAAAGCAAGTGTCATATTTATTTCATCCATTTTGTGGAACACTTTACACAGGTGGTTGAGATGGTCCTCAAATTTTTTTGAGAATATAATGATATCATCAATATAAACCATCAGCCATCTTTCAATTATCTCTTGATTTAATGTGTTATCCATAACTTTTTGAAAAACTGAAGGGGCATTTTTAGGGCCAAATTGTATCCTAAGATACTTATAAATACCCATATGAGTAGCAATCATCAGTAAATTCTGGGAATTCTTCTCAACAGGTACCTGGTGATATCCCTTGTTACCAACCAAGCAGCTTATATATTTAGCACCTTGTAAGGTAGCATGTATAGAGCTAATTCTAGGTAAAGGGTAGATATCATCAACAGTACAAGTATTTAATGCTCTGTAATCACCACATAACCTGGATTTATCTTTCTCATAAGAAATTAGGACAGGTGAGATAACACAATATTTAGGTGTTTCAACTACCTTTTCAATAATATTCATTTTCAAAAGGGTAGAGATATTATCCTCAATATCTTTTCTCTTTGTGTGAGAAGCAGCGTAAGGCTTCTTCTTCAAACTAGGAGGTATGTCAGTTAATGGAGAAGATAATGAAAGTTTCATTTCTTCCTTAACTAATCCTAGCTCATGTGACCCATGAGCAAAGGCCATAGGAAAAGATTTTATCAATTTAATGATGGAATCTTTATCCTCACCAAAAAGTTGTTCTCCAAAAGATGCATTGTCAATTTCAGACATAAGAGCATGCATTTCCTTTGTAGACCTTCCTTTATATTGAATCACAGAATTACATGTGTTCAATTCTGGTTTTGACAATTTTTTGGGGGAGGAGATCTTAAATTTTCTCTTCCCATTTATCCCCATTGTGAAGCATTGGTTTGAAGGATCTAATTTTATGCCATATTTGGTTAAAATTTCATTTCCTATAATAAACCAACTGCTTACGTTATCATTTTTCATGACAAAAAAATCACAAATAGCTCTTACAAAACCATGGTAATATTTAAAAAACACTGTAGCTTTGTATTTACCAATGGGGGACAAAACAGAGCCATACCCTCTCCAATTTTCAGAAATGATAGGCATCAGTTTAGATTTATAGTCTTGATCTACTGAAGCAAGTGCTCTT
Source organism: Hemileia vastatrix (assembly GCA_030280995.1). Lineage (NCBI taxonomy): Eukaryota > Fungi > Basidiomycota > Pucciniomycetes > Pucciniales > Zaghouaniaceae > Hemileia > Hemileia vastatrix. The sequence continues at coordinate 2,429,557 of JASXTE010000008.1, read as the reverse complement.
TCAGATACTACACTTCCTCCAGCTCCAGAATCCAGAACAACTTCAATGCTGGTTCCATTGATCAAGACTGGTGCCTTGAGAGGGGCAATAATAATTGAGCTATCCTCAATGTTCTTTATGATCTCAGCATCTTCAACTGTAGATAAATCATTATTATCAATGTCAATAGTATTTAAATAATGGATATCCTCTTCCAGCATCAAGATTTCTTGTTGAGATTCATATGAAATATTGCTGGCACAATCACTTGATGTATCACCCAGTACCACTGTGTCATCAGCATGCTCCTCTGTTTGTTCTACAAGATTTATCTTCTTCTCACAAAAATGGCCTTTCTGCCAAGGCTTGTTGCACTTGAAGCAAGTGTTTGTTGCATACTTCTTTGGTGCAACAGGGGCAGAAGGTTTACCAACCTTTTCCAGAGGTTTCTGTTGGTAAGTGGAGGATTTCTCCAAAGGGGTCCTAGGAATGAATCTTCTGTCATCATAATTGTTGTTTAGAAGGATGTCATTACAAGTATTAATGAAGGAAGAAGGTTCTCTGGAGAATTCAGTCCTAGCCACTATCAAGTCTCTCAAAGACATTGGTAATTTATAAAAGATCCTGTCCTTCCATGACTTTAACTCCATATTTAGGTCCATTGCCCTCAAGAGTTTAACAAGTTTCATTAAGAACTCAATAGTTTTATCAGTAGAAGAGCTATATCTAGTTTCCTCATACTGCCTTTGTTGAGCCATCCTAAACTTGGAGCCACCAAATTGTGCTTTAATCAATTTTTTCCAATCTTCCCATGAGTAGTCATTCCTATCCAGGAGAACAGATTCATACCACATTAGGGCTACATTGGTAAACAAAGAAATTAACTTAGACACATTTTCCTCATCTTGGAGTTTGTAAGATTTTTTTAAGTTATCAATTCTGCTAATGAATTTCTTCCAATCAGAAGAAGAATCACCATCAAATGTTGGGTACTGGTTAGGGTTTGGCCAATTCTTTTGATTTGGAGGAGCCTCCTTAGTATTAGCTTGTTTCTGAGTAAGAAGAAGCTGAAACTTCTCCAATTGTGCAGTAATCTCAATGTTGAATCCTTCTGTTGAAGATCCTGGTGCATCATCAATTTTTGATGGAACATTAGTGGTATCAACAGGCATTTCTGAATCTAATTTTACTCTAGATGAACTAGAAACAGGTAAACTTGGAGCATCCTGTACCATATTTTCCTTCAAAGAAGTTTCAGAATATTTTTGATCATTAAACAATGAATTCAATTTTTCTTCAATAGTTTTTAGTCTGGTTTTCACTCTTGGAAGACTAGATAAACTCTCATTGATTGTTGCAAAAGATAACTGTGTTATATTTTGAAAAGATGAATAATTATCACTTGATTTTTTCAGGTTCATCTTATCTACTTCTAGCTCCTGGAAACAGGCAGACACAGTATCTTGTAGTTTAGACAAATCATTTTTGATATTTTTCCATAAAGAAACTTTCTTTTCATGAGTTGCTTTGTAATAAAAAAAAACATCAGAAACTCTGTGTAACTCACTCCTCAATGCTTAATAACCTTGTTCAGTTAACAAACTATTATATTTCTGAGTTAATTTCATGTTGTTCATGATATGATTTTGTTTAGCAATAATATCTCTCAAATATTCATCATTAATTTCTGCTACATCTGGAGTGTTTCTCAATAAAGAAACAGAGTAACTTTGCAGATTCTCATAAAACTCAGGCTCAAGTGTTTCATCAATAATAGCCATATCAGGATTTATCATTGAAGTAGCAATTAAAACTAAAGGATTAGATACATTTGAAAATTGAGCGATTTGTCTACTGTTCTCAGCCTCTACTTGTCTCACAGTCTCATCTCCTCTTCCAGAATAACCTGAAGGAACTGAATAATTTACAAGAAATGGTACTTGAGATTCAATAGAGGGGCTTACCATGGCTTGGGAAAGACTTGGATGTGGTTGTTCTTTCTCCTTCTTCCTCCTTGACAGGGATGAGGAGGTGTTGGATTGAACTGATTTGTTCTTGAAGGACCTGTCTGAGGTACTTGGTGCTTTTGCTTTTGGGACAGATAATCCCACTGGGTGTTCAGCCAATCCCACTTCCACTTTGAGACTTCCACATTTTCTTGTTGCTGGGGGGCCAGTTGTGGAAGGGCTTTTGGAGGAGGAGGTTTCTTCTTCTCTTGAAGTAAAGACTCTATGTTTCTTACCTTGTCTTCTAGACAGTCTATTCTTGACCTCAGCTTGAGGTTTTCTGTCCTCAACTCCTTGATGTGAGTAGAGAGATTTCTTACCTGCTGCTTAAAGGGCATCAGTTTTATCTTGAAGCCTTTGGAAAGCTCTTCTGGGGGGTTTATATAAGGTTTTTGTTCCTGGGCATTTGTCTCTACCAGAATCTCCACTTCCTCCATTTCCACATCCTGATTGGTTCAATGATTTATTAATTTGAGCTAGTTTTGTAGTTAAAGAAGAACTCACAGAAGTAGCCTCATCATAATCAATCAGATCCAGTTAATCTTCACGTGCAGCAGAAAAACCTTGGTCAGTCATTGTTTTAAAAACAAATTTATTTATGATAATTATCAGGATTTAAATCAACTGAAAGATATTATATTACCAGGACTCAATGTCAACTGAAATAATTTAATATAGTTTCTTTTTTATTATTTATTAAAATTTTATTTTCAGGACAAAGTCAACTGAAAATTACAATTAATCAAAAAAATAAAAATTTATTACTTCTAGGACTAAGAACACAATTTCTCTATCTTTTTCAACTAGGAAAAAAAATAAAATAAAAATAAACTTCAATTTACCAGACACCTCCCCCTGTAAAATGAGAAAATTAATGCCACTTACAGAGTGCTGAGTAAAAGGAAATATGTAGAGTATGAAGAGTGAAAAGTGACCCAGGAATAGTAATAAATAATTACCACGAAATATATAACTATCAGTTAGTATATAAGCCTAAGTTTTGGAGCACGGTTTGATTCCCATTGTAGACTGTTCTAAAGTACTAAGCAGTAGACACAATGCAAGATGGGTTGGTTCTCCTCTTCAATTTCTAAAAAGAAGTGCCTGCCACTCTTATTTTTAAAGACAGCGCAATAATGTGTAACACTAATATTTGATTAGAAAGTTTTATAAGATGAGAGATGAGTTTTAGAGATCAGGAAAAACAAGTATTACTATCTGGATATTTCTATTCTTAATAAGCGCTAATATCCACAGATACTACCTCTTGAAGCACTCTCTTTGAATATGCCTTATTATAGCAATAAAATAACTCTAATAATAGTCAATCCTACTAAATCTATATATTCCCTCTATGTTGCGCTCTTTCACTTATGCTATATGAAATACACACACAGACGCACAAATGATAAAAGACTCAGAAATATCTCTAATTCACTATTCTATATCTCTCTATATATTCTACTTACTACTACAAGAATCCCTATCTTTATCAAATAGTCCTCCTTTTTACATTTTTCCAGTACTCAAGACACAGTTCCCTAGTGGATCTCCAGCGCTGGCTCTAGCTCCACATTAGTAAAACAATAAATAATCTATTAGTAAACTACGTACACTGCTTGTAGAAACTACAGCACCTAAAACATATCCTATGATTACTAAAACTAGTATTAACTTGTTTCACTCATACTCCACATATTTGCTTTTGACTATACCTTTGTTATGTTTCAGCGCTACTTTCAGGTTTGACCCATTCTAATGCAGATCCTAGTTGCCTTGACTCTTGGGTAGTTTTGTGATTGAGTCCCCACTCTCCTTTCTTTAATATTAAGTTCATAGTTCTGACAATTCACTTAACTAGTTAGCCTCCCTTATTACCTGTTTCAGTAAGTTACCCAACTAGCTGCGGTACAGTATACTATGCACTTGAGTCATCCTTAAGCCATAACTCTTTCCTTAATGTGTAACACATAATTATTGGAAAGTCCAAATCCATAATTTTTAGTGCTTTAAAGTCCTAATTTAATAACACACAATTCCCCATTGTGCGGCACATCTTTCTGCAAAACCTGAGCGCACAGAGTCTTAATCCTTTTCTGAGCTTCCATTTTGTTTGTTCTTTGAAACACACAAATACATATTATATTTTAGCACTACCTACTGCACTAACTTCCTTTGATCTTCCTGGACTACACGCGCTGATTGGTCTAAAATTATGCTACCTGCAAGGCGCGTACCACATCCTCCCTCTACTCGCGACTGTCCCCAGGAGCCCATAAATACCTGCGTCTCTCGCAGCGTTTCCTTCCTCCATCTTCTATCTTCTTCTCTTATCTTTCCTCTCCTTCTCTTATCTGTCATCCTTCATATCTTTCAATGAATACCAGAAGAACTAATCCTAACACTGAAAATACTGCCAACGTGGTGGACGCAATTCAACAGTTTGTGCGCACTCAGCCCCCTGCTGCTCCACCAACAACGCCCATAACTACACTGATGGGTGGGACAAGATGCACCCGCTGCATCAAAAATGGCATAACTCCTTGTCATTTATCAAAAGCCTGCCGTGGCAATAATTTCTTCACTGTAAGTTATCTTCACTTTCCTTCCTTGTTGTTACTAACCTTTCATTTCTTTCCCCTTTTTTTTCAGTCATGCAATTACTGCAAGAAACACAAAAAGAAGTGTAGTTACAATGGGCCGCCCACTGTTGCACGCCTGGACCCTAACACTTCAACTACTAATATGATGAGTCAAATGACCATCAAGCGCCCAGTGCCTGCTCCTGTTACCCCACCTGGAAAAAAACAAGCCAAGGTTGGTTGCCGCGAATCTACACCCAGTAGCGTTGCTTTTATCCCAAGATCTCTCTTTTCAGAGGAGAGTACAGTAAGTCTTCTTTTTCCTACTTCTTCCTTTTCTAATGCTAACATTCTCTCTTTTTTTCCTCTTTTAGAATGCGCCAGGCACACCTTACGCTGAAACACCTCCGCCTCCTAACGTTCCTCTATTCCTTCCAGCCTTGGAAGAAGATCCCGTCTGGGATACCGAGCCTATTCCAGAGTGTACTCCTCAAATACCCACCCCTGACTGGAAAACTATGCCACCAGTCTTTGAGACCATCATCCCGGACGAACGGCCCATCGAAACTTTTCTGGACGTCGATGATGAAGGGCCTGCCATGGCTCAAAACTGGGAATTTTCAGAGCAAATTTCCTGCGCTCCATACGATGCGACCATGCATCATATGAACAACATGTTAACTGCCATCGAAGAATTCCTCGAGGCAGTCCCGGTTTATACTCACGCAGAGTATGATAAACAAAAACAGCTAATAACCACCTTGCAACAAAGCATGCAAGAGGCTGTTAACAACTGGGCTTTCTGCGTTCCAATCTTTGATGACACAGAATACTGAAAATCTTCCTTGTATATATTCCCTGTAAATTGTGTATTACCTTGTAAAAAAACTGTAATATTATTATTATTTTTTATTATTTTCCCTTAATTTTCCTGTGAGAATTCTACAACTGCGAGATGAGTTGCCTTCAAAAAAAATAAAAAAAATAAAAAAAATAAAAAAAAATATCATCCTTTTTCTAAGCAGCGCACCCTTCTACTAAGTGCTTATGAATGATGAAACAACAAAAAAATAACAACTTGAGATTGTTGCTACTTTCTATAGCAGCAAGTACTTCCCCTGCATCGTGTATGCATGCGCTCTCTTGTAATCTTCAGATCTTCACAATATATGACTTTTCCTTGACCGCAACAGATTTGCCTTTCCTTGGGTAATTCATTATGATGAAAATTTTTCACTATCTTCTTAGAAAACATCCAGCGCTCAAATCAGACATGGCGCAACTGATGACTCCTCTATGATGCCATTGTTATCTTATAAATAGCCTTTCTCATAACCTAGATCTCTTTCATCCAAATATTATGACTCAATATTGTATGGTTCCCAAAGATCAAGTGTGCTTGTTTTGTAAATGCTGCAACTTTCATTGTACATTTTCTAAACCTCAGGGGTATGCCTCCTTTAGTCCTGCCTGTGACAATTGCTTCAGATACCACAAAACTTGCAATATCTCTTTTAACCAGAATACTCCTCAGCCTACTGGTTATATTCGCTTTCCACCTAGCTCTACTAGTAGCGCTCCCATAGTTACAACCACTAGACCCACTATCTCGACTAATAATAATGTTCCTTACAAATCACCATCACTTCCTAGTTTTCCCAGGCGCAAAATATCTATTCAGCCTAGAGCTACACCTTCTTCTACTCCAAGCTCTAATGCTTCTATGCGCTCAGGCTCTACTGCAGCTGCTCCTGATGCAGTTACCATTACTTTGCCATCAGCGCGCCCACAAAACGTATTAGCAAGTAAGTATCCTTTATGATACTTACGCTCTCCTTGCCCACTGACTCCTTTTCAGGCTTCAATGAATCCATCTCCCTGGTATGGGTTCCTATTCCTTTACCCTTTGTCCATTCCATGTGAATGTTTTCCAGACTTCGTCTTATATATGATGCTATGTCTCTATCCTATTCTAACGCACAAGCTTTTTCTGACGCTGAACTTGAAGCTCGCTATACCCATATAGAAATGATAGGTCAACTAATGTACAAAATCAGCTCATCAACTATTCTTGGATTCCCCGCCAATCCCTGTCGCTTTGTCATGCCTGAATACTGGAAAGGATATCCTATTAGCTCTCACCCTGATACCAAATAGCCCACTAGCGCTTCTCCTTATGAGCCCCCTCTGTCCATTCTCCCTGTACATAGTCTTCATATATTTTTCATGCTATGCCTTCAAATAATCTTTTTAGAAATGGCGCTATTTTATTACACCTGTCTTCCATACTATAGAGCGCCTAACTTTGCTCCCTCTACTTTCTTTAGAAAACTGTAAACCCTAAAAAAAATCATAAACAAACTTTTATATCATAAAACTTTACCGCCTTTACTGCAATACAGCAATATACCATGTAAAATAAGAATTGAGATGTAGAGCGCCCCATCTATAAATCACTATTCCACTCCTGGTTAGTTAACCTATTAGCTAAATTCCCAGCGTCTTTTGCGTTTACATGGAACACATCTCCTTTAATCCAATTACCTATTTGGTCATGTCCCCTCTAACAATGAAAAAATATATATAAGATTTCATTTTCCTCTACGCCCTCATCTAAGCGCTTATGCCAGTTTCCTGTTCAGCCATAGTCCACCTAACTTCCAGTTAGCACCCTCTATCCATCACAACTGTGTCAAAGCCTCCTGTGAGTCCTCTTAGAAAAAAAAACTCAACATAACTTGTTAGTTTAACCTCTTCCCGGAGGTAACATAAAAAACATAAAAAATCATTGATAGTTTAACCTCTTCCCGGAGGTGTTATTCTGGTAGTTTTTCCTCATTCCGGAGGTTATCTTGTATTACTGGAACACCCCTTGGGTAGAATCTTTTGATCTTATCTGCAGCCACACGTCACTTCCACTCAGTACCATCCAATTCCTCCAGTAAATAAGACCCTCCAGTTATCTGCTTTCTTATCCTATATGGAACATTCCATCTGTCAGAAAACATCTTTCCCCATTGGCTTTCTAAACTTCTATTATAAACCAAAACCAAATCTCCCGGGTTCAATGGCTTTCTTAACCTATGCGCTAAGCGCTCATCCCAATATTTAACTGACTTGTCCCGGATCTGCATCATTCTTTCATACGCCTTCTCCACAAACTTTTCTTTCCTTTTAAGCTGTGCTACCCTCGCTATAATTAAATCTTCAGTTGAGCACACTTGATCCCAGTCACATCCTATAAAAGATCCAGCCTCCAGATCAATAGGTAATACCGCCCTTTGACCAAACATCAGTTCATATGGTGAAAACCCTGTTGTTCTTTTAACTAAAATCCTGTCCGCAAACAAAACTAATGACAAGTAGTTCTTCCACTTTGTCCCATTATTTCCACATAATTTAACTAGCGCATCCTTTATAACTTGATTCCCTCTTTCTACCATTCCCTCTGCTTCAGGGTAATATGGTGTTGCAACTCGTAACTTTGCGCCAATACCTTTTACTACTTCTTGGAATTCTCCAGAAAATTCAGCGCCACCATCTACGGTTACCATTCTCATTACCCCATACCTGTAAATCCATTCTTTCTTCAAAAATTCAGCTACATTACTTGCCTTGAGATTTACCAACGGCGCTGCTTCAACCCATCCTGATAGATCATCCCTGGCTACTACCAAGTATTTAAAGCGTCCTTCTTTTATATGAACTGCATCTAAATTGACCCTACCAAAAACAGTATCTTCGCCCGTCGCTCTACCTTTCTCTTTTGGCTTTCTGTAACTCCTGCGCTGACATTCAGGACAAGATTTAACCCAATCTCTTTCTACATTTTTCATATTGGGCCACCAGAATCTTTCCCTAACTCTGTGATACATCTCATCTTGACCTCTATGTCCTAAATTCTCATGTAACTCCCTGAGTATCTTCTCCTTCCCTTCCCTAGTTTGAACAACTAACTGAGGAGACAAAGTTCTATTCTTCCATAACTTCCCATTTTTAATAAAATAACCTTTGGCGCGCTTCTCAATATTGCGCCAAACCTTTTTATCACAAAAATTTGGTCAACTATTACCTTCCAAATATAACCTTAACAACTCTACTCCCTCATCAATAGATGCGTCGTCTTCAGAATACTCCCCTTCTTTGAGATGAGTACTACTGTCTTGACTTCCCCTTGAATCATCTTCATCATCTGACTCTTCCACTACCTCGCCTTGTGCACTCCTTGTAGCTACGTTAGCTTCAGCCTCCCCTAAATCCAGTTGCAGACTACCTTTGTTACAAACATCCTTTGCATTGTCAATATCTAGTTTTATGTCTTTACGGACATTCTACGTTACTAGTTTATTGTCATCACGGACAATACTGCCTGCTAGTCTATTGTCATTGCAGACGTTACTGTCTTCTAGTTTATTGTCATTGCAGACGTTACTGTTAAATCTTTCATAACAATAATCTATCCCATTTACCCATTTCTTATCTTCTTCAAATTCTTCCGCTTCCAAGTCTTCTTCACACAACGGTCTTCTTGACAATGAATCCGGCATATTGAATGATTTTCCCGGTTTATGGACTAAATCAAAAGAAAACAAATTAATCTGCCCTACCCACCTTGTCATGGGGGAATCTGGTAAACTTGGGCTACTAATCATTTGTACCAACGATAGCGCATCAACCTGCAGCTCAAAATGCTGCCCCCAAAGCATCCATTGTAGCTTCTTAAGAATTTTGGCTACTCCACATAACTCCAGCTTGGACTGAGAGTACCTTGACTCCACTTTGGTAATAGTCTTAGACTCATAAAGGACAGTTCTATCATTACCTTCCTCATCCTCCTGCGTCAAAACTGCACCCACCGCGGACACACTAGAATCTACCACTAGAGTAATTTTCCCAGCGCCTGTTCCATACTCCAATTTCTTCAAAAGAATATCTTTCCCTACAATCCTTTTCAATAACTCAAATGACTCCTTTCATTCCTCTGTTCAATCCCATACAACATCTTTTCTTGTTAAGCGCCGTATAGGTGAAGACAACAAAGCGAAATCTCAAATAAACATTCTTACATATGTACAGATGCCTAAAAACCCTCTAACTTCCTTAGTATTTCTTGGTCTTGGCCACGTAAGCACCTTATTCCTCTGTTTTTAAGCAACGATTCTCCCTTCCTTGCATACCACATGTCCCACTATATCTAGCACTGGAACACAAAAATTAAATTTGGACCCAGAAATCGTTAATCCTGCCTCCTCTATCCTAAATAGCACTCTTTCCAAAGTAATCACATATTCCCAAACAAACTTTCTAATATACGAATTCTCTTCTAACACTTCCCCATCATAATCACTGGCTGGTCCTTTTATACCGCCATCATCAATGAAAATTCCCACATGTTCTGGAATTTCATCCTGCAATATCCACATCATCTGTGCTTGATATACCGCCACAGAATTTGTTGTGCCTTGCGGTAACCTTTTCAACCTGAAGCACCCCAGTGGTGTTTCAAATGTCTTCATGGGTCTGGATGATTCGTCCAATTCACACTCATTGTATCCTCCCATAATATCACCTAATCCATAACATGCATGTCCCGCAAAAGAATCCACAAACTCCTCTGGAGTTGGTGGCATCCCTGCATCCTTTACTTTAACCTTTTTAATCTCCCTAAGATCATGAACAACCCTTAATTTACCATTATGTTTAACAACGCAAAACACTGGACTTGAATAACTAGACATGACTGTTCATACAAGCCAGACTTTAACCTTCCCCTAATTAATTCCGTATACTCTTCTCTTATAGCCGCTGGTATTGGAAAAGCCTTCTTCTGAAATGGCGCATGAGGTATAACTGGAACAATATAAGGTTTACCATAAGAGTGTTTCAACAAAACTCTTTCCTCTTCTGAAAATGCAATAGCATTTTCCCTAAGAACCATAACATGTAACAACAACTTCTTTTCTTCCTGCGATAACCAATCCTCTGGTCCAAAATTAACCATCTGAAGCCTTTCCATCGTAATCTTACAAGTAGGCACAAATTCAGGAGGAAACTTTGTTAAAGGGGTATCATAAGGATTCCTAGACAGTGCTGGCCTCTGAAAAGGAGGATTCAAATCAGGCATTGCTACATTCACTGGTTTAACCTTAACAGCTACTGGTTTATACTTTGATGCAAAACAGCTCTTGCCGCTTCCTTTATTAATTAAAATAAAACCCTTTATAATATAACTACGGGTTGCACCTAAATCCTGTTTTTGTCTTTTCTTTTTAATATAAGTATAACAATATCCATAATCAAAGAAATTAAAAAGCTTAGGTATAATACATTATACAGTAGTATTCCCAAGACACCTATGAAGTACCGCTTTACGTATCCCTTCTTGTTGGACTGACTGGTCACTATCGGGGTTCCTCTCATCCTGGGAGATAGTAACACCTAAAATGGAAGTCCCTAATGAAAATGTTGGCGCCTTCCTGGAGGTTGCCTTATCTTGTCATCTGAGACTTCCTCATAAAATTCTCTTTCTTTCTCTAACCGCGCAGCTCCAGAGTACTTAGTTTCCCAGCCACCATCCTTGGACGCTACTAAGACCGCTGTTACTGGAAAACCATCATCACCCATAATCCTTATTCCAATAGTCTTATTCAAACAATAATCTGTAGTTGCAGAATAATCCATTAAAAATGGTGTGCCTAAAACTGGTTTAACTACACCCATTGGAACATAAAAATGTATATCCCTCATTTGCTCCCGCAACTCTAGTGCGTACATACTCTGCTTCACCTATAACGGGTAACCTACCTCCACCAATTCCTGCGACAGTGCCTTCACCGTCTTTAACAGGAAGACCTAACTCTACTGCATCATCCACTGACACCACGTTGATTTGTGAACCTGTATCCACTAATGCTTTAATTTGCTTACCATTTACAGTAATTGTTAAATACCCTAAGGGTCCTGCATAATGTGGCGCCCTAGGTATTCCAACGACCGGCTGAAATGACTGCTGTTTAACATCAAACTCAGCGCAATTAGCAATCCTTTGCTTCCTACACTTATCCACAATTCCATTTGCTACATCCGGCGCTACTGCTGTCAGCATCCCCAATGGAACAGAAACTGTAGTTTTCAAACATTGCGCAACTAAATCCTCAGCAGCTTTAGGAAAATCAGAGTGAACCGGGCGCTGCATTCTCCATTTAGGTTGAGTCGCCTTCACACCAGCTTTCGCTCTTCCAGGTAGGTTCTTTGGAGTATTGTGCCTTGCTCCTGGCACTCCTTCAGCAGGTACCTCTCTTTGCTGTACTACCTCTGAATCCTCCAACATTGCCGCTTGATCTTCTACCTGGTGATCCACACTATAACCTCCTGCTTCCATACCATCCATTTCAACATCCTTGATAGGCGCAGGTGTATTTTCTCTAGTAGTATACCCTACTTCCTCCATATCCTCTGGATTCGCATACCTAGCGCCAGTCCTTCTTGGCCTAGTAACTGTAGGTGGGGCCATTTTCTTGTGCTTTGCTGTGAACATCTCCAAACGCGCTGCGGTGAGTGGCGCTGCAACTGCTCCCTCTTTACTTTAAGATCCAGCACTGCACAAGTAACTGCAAAATTGACTGACTTCACATCCTTGCCTTTCTCTTTAATTTCAGGCTCTTTGCCCTTGTTTGACCTGCCTTCCATAGACTTTCTATTAATATTATCGATGACCATGGCTCGCATCCCTTGATTCTTGTCTTTAACAAGCTTAGTTCCATCTTCCAACATAAGCGTAGTCCCGTCCTTGTAAACTACCTTTTCCTCTTTATCCCTTTGAAGCACATTACACCTCATCCTAGTATGCCCCTCTTTATTATAATAATAGCACACCATAGCAGAAAAACGCAAAGGTTGAGGAGAACTCTTGAGCCTAAATGACTCTTTTTCCTTTGCCGCTTCAATTATCTTTTACTCCAACCCATCAATCCTTGCCATAACTGAATCTGGATCCTTAGTAAAAACTTTAACTTTAGGAGACAACATCTGAGGAGGCGATTGTATGCCAGACACATCTTCATTCATCTCCTCATTATCCAAAGCAACCCTAGCTGCGCAACACTCAACTCAACACAACTTTATTTCAGCTTCCACTGCCGTTTCTACTTCTTCTAATCCAGGGTACTTATAATTTCTGTCCCTTTTTTTAACCAGCTTTCCTTTGTTATCCAAGCGCCTTTTTGCCCAGTCTTCAACTTCTGGCGCTAACGCTTCACAAAACCAAGGTAAAAACGCATTAGCATCACTAAAATCTTCATTAATAACTAAATATTCCACTATTCAGTCGAAGTCTTCCCTAAAACTTTTAAATTCCTTAGGGTCTCGAACACCCCCTTTAGCTTTAACCCTTTTTACAAAAATATCCAGGTCCTTCATGGTATACCTAGTTTCCTCGGTAACCTTTGGCCATCTCTTGATCATCTGTTCTTTTAGAGCTGGCCAATCTCGCTCTTCATTCCCTTTTAGATCCTCTAAATCGTCTTTGCATTCATTAGTTACAAAGAATAGTACTTGACACACCATATTGTATTCAGTCACTCCATGAACTTCAGCTTCCTGTTCAAACCTGCGTAAAAACTTCTTGGTATTAATGCCCGCAAAACGCAAGCTTTCATCTTTATACCTAATGATCATAGTTACTGTCTTTGGCAACGATGCCAAAGAATTGGGCAATTTAAACCTCTCCTGACAACCCCTAGATGTAGTCGCAGTAGGATCTATTCCCAAAATATAAAATCAAAACAGAGATCACAAAAACACACACTTGGTAATTAAACCTGACTATATTCACAATACAGCCCTACACTATCTTCTGATAACGGCTATTAATCCACTCTTTGTAGACCCTACGACTCTTCCGCTGAAGCGCCGGCTTGATTACGTCCTCTTGACGAAACCCTAAAAACCAAACAATCTAATCAAAAACACTAGTTACAATTATGCCACTGTTGGGACACCAATTGTAGACTTTTCTAAAGTACCAAGCAGTAGACACAATGCAAGATGGGCTGGTTCTCCTCTTCAATTTCTAAAAAGAAGCGCCTTCCACTCTTATTTTTAAAGACAGCGCAATAATGTGTAACACTAATATTTGATTAGAAAGTTTTATAAGATGAGAGATGAGTTTTAGAGATCAGGAAAAACAAGTATTACTATCTGGATATTTCTATTCTTAATAAGTGCTATTATCCACAGCTACTACCTCTTGAAGCGCTCTCTTTGAATATGCCTTATTATAGCAATAAAATAACTCTAATAATAGTCAATCCTACTAAATCTATATATTCCCTCTATGTTGCGCTCTTTCACTTATGCTATATGAAATACACACACAGGCGCACAAATGATAAAAGACTCAGAAATATCTCTAATTTACTATTCTATATCTCTCTATATATTCTACTTACTACTTCAAGACTCCCTATCTTTTTCAAATAGTCCTCCTTTTTATATTTTTACAGTACTCAAGACACAGTTCCCTAGTGGATCTCCAGTGCTGGCTCTAGCGCCACATTAGTAAAACAATAACTAATCTATTAGTAAACTACGTACACTGCTTGTAGCAACTACAGCGCCTAAAACATATCCTATGATTACTTACACTATTATTAACTTGTTTCACTCACACTCCACATATGCGCTTTTGATTATACCTTTGTTATGTTTCAGCACTTCTTTCAGGTTTGACCCATTCTAACGCTGATCCTAGTCGCCTTGACTCTTGGGTAGTTTTGTGATTGAGTCCCCACTCTCCTTTCTTTAATACTAAGTTCATAGTTCTGACAATTCACTTAACTAGTTAGCCTCCCTTATTACCTGTTTCAGTAAGTTACCCAACTAGCCACGGTACAGTATACTATACACTTGAGTCTTCCTTAAGCCATAACTCTTTCCTTAATGTGTAACACATAATTATTGGAAAGTACAAATCCATATTGTTTAGCGCTTTACATTCCTAATTCAATAACACACAATTCCCCATTGTGCGGCACATCTTGCTGCAAAATCCAAGCGCACAGACCCTTAATCCATTTCCGCACTTCCATCTTGTTTGTTCTTTGAAACACACAAATACATATTATATTTTAGCACTACCTACTGCGCTAACTTCCTTTGCTCTTCCTGGACTATGCGCACTGATTGGTCTAAAATTATGCTACCTGAAAGGCCCGTACCACACCATTCGCAGCAAAAAATAAGTCACATGATATATGACGTTCGTCGTTTTCATTTTCCACTTGTCCTTAAAGGTACCTTGATGGCGATGGTCCCATGGTCTCTGGTCCTCAAGATAACAATGCGCCGTTGAAGATTCGGAAAGGTTCCCAACTGTCAGGGTGTCTTTCAAGTCTAGAAGATTTTTCAAGGAGGTCCAATGGCAGTAACAACAGGTTTTATGGGATTCAAAACTTGGGTACGTATTTCCTTATCTTATAGAATATTTACTCAATATAAAGAGGTAAAAAGTTGAATTATTATTATAATTAATGGATTATAATTATGTGAATGTAACTACTAAAGCAATAATAGATAGTAATAAAGGGATCATAAATAGTTTTAATAAATAAGTAAGTAATGGAATGAATAAAAAACAACCAAAAGAGAGGCCTTATATAGGCAAAGGAGGGACAAAGCACAACAATGAAATTCTAAAAACAGTAGTATGAGAGAGAGAGAAAAAGAATATTCCAGAAGAAGTTTTTTTCAAATAATAAAGTTGTTCTAAAAAGAAGGCGTCAAAAAGATGTATTTACACAGTATGTCAGAAATACATCAATTTATTTAATATTTACTGTAGAAGTCAATTCTGAATAAGAAATTTGAATTTTTTGTATACATTTATTTTTATTTGCATATTAAAATTTTTATTTTAATTTAAAATCTATTTTTTAATATAAATCTTTATTTCTTCCAACCTGTCAATGAGCACAGTGTTAGAGAATAAAATTATAAGGGACATTTTTATATTTAATTTTAATTATTCATTTAATTTTACCATTCTTTAATTAGTTAATTTATTATAGGTAATTTTAATGTAACCAATTTATAATTAAATAATTAAAATAATAAGGTGTGGCTTCATCCAGTAAATAATTAATTATTTTACTGGGTAAGTCTAGCAGCCTGGCTGACAAAGTCTATTACATTTTATTCTGTTTTTTTAGAAAATTTTGCTGCTCAAATTTCTACACTCAAAACCTCTTATTTTTATACAGGGAATCATAAATATCTAAAATCTTTGTTAGTTTCTCCTTTTCTTCAACAACATTTACTTTTTTCACTAACTTCTTTGTTTAGTGTTAATTTATTATGACTTGCCCAAAATAAACTTCTCAAAATTTACTCAATTGAAACTCTCTGACCTTCAGATTGTAATTAACTGGCTGAAAATTAGATCTAATATTGATGCCTGTTTTGGCTGTGCAAAGTCCACTCAAGTTGGTCATCCAACTGCATCAAAATTGAGTGGCTTTAATCAAATGGCAGTGGAGTTGAAATCAAAAACTAAAGGTAAGATTGATTTGACAACAAATCAAATAAGGGAAAGATTCAAAAGCTATCAAACAGAATACAAGAAAGCAAAGATGGCTTCTTCTTCAACTGGTTTTGGAGTTACCAAAGATGATGAAAAGCATATAATCACATCTGTTTCTGAAAAACTCAACTCTATGTGTCCTCTTTCTGATCAAATGGACAAACTCTTTTGGAAAAGGCCTGATGTCAACTCCTTGCACATGAATCAAGGCCCAAGAATCACTGAGTCTCATACAAATAGTCAAAATTTTTGTTTAGATCTGTCAGCCAGGCTATTCCAGGAGTCCAGTAAATGATATATAAATTATAAAACCTTAAAGAGTGGGTAAAACTTGTATTTAATGAATATAACTTAATATTTTATTACATAATGAAATTATATAAGAATTTTATTATATACAAATGTTACATTAAACTTATTGGTTATATATATTTTTATATACAATTAAATTGGGCATAATATAATATATTCTACAAATAATGGCGCATTTTTATATATTTAATAATTATCAATTTATATTTAATTAATTAAAAAAAACATATATTATAATTACAAGTGTAAATTTGATTTATAATATATTTAAATTAATTACTTAAATTTATATATTAACTAATACCTCTCATATGACACCAAACAATTATTAAGGACGCTTCTTTTGACCCTTAATTGTGTTAGAAAAAATAAATAATTTAATTTGAACTAAATTGAGATTAATTGATTGTTTTGTTGCGTCAAATTACTTTTTTGTTTCACTTGAAATGTTCTCTAATCAGGATGGACCATCTGTTGAGAATTATATTTCTCATAGTTCCTATGTTTCCACTCTTGTTTAGTTATTTACTATTGTCACTTACTGATTTGGGGATTAATGGCGGGGAAATTGGATTCTTAATTGGGTTTTTAATTAATTGTTTCATGTTTTTCTCTATATTGTTATGTTTCATTTACTCTTTTTGATATATTTGTTTTATTCCTTTCTAATCATTGTATTTACTGATATAGTAGCGCTTCAGAGGACCCATTGCCTATAAAAGGGCCTTGGATAATCCCCTGTAGCCTTATCACTTATTATACACTCAACAATTTAAATACAATTTTTATTACGTTTATATTCTTTTTATTAGTAATAAAATTCTAATTAAAAATTTATATAACATTTTAAAGGTTGCTCTAAGTCTGATAGTAATTATTTTGGTTGCCGCGCAGAACTCTTACTTAAATAATATTAATATTAATAAAACCAAGTTGTTGTCACCTCCCAGCTCACTTATCGTTGTTTTTCTCTCAATAAATTAAATAATCTTATTAAATTTTATTTTTTTTATTACCCATACTCTTTTCCTCTTTCTCCTCCTCTCATTCCTTCTTCCATTTTCTCCTTCTTCTAGACGACCAGCCGACAACTGAGGACCTTTCCAAACGACGACGACGATCGAAGCCTGGCGACGAACGACAAAACGCACGGACCACCTAGCAAAACGAAACTTTTGCCGCGACTGTGTTTCGAACTTGGGTTCGACATATTAGGTTTATATAGTATTAATTTTTATATTATTTTGAAGTGATTTTTCGATCACTATAGTAAGTTCACCTTTGCGCCTCTCACTCATAATACTATATTTTTATTGCAATAACAGTGATTGTGGCTTAATTGCTGATTCACTGAGTGTAAGTGTTCAATTTTAAAAATTTTTTTTTTTTTCCTAGTTGACCATTATAGAGTGTTAAATCCTCTTAGTCCTAGAAGAATTAACATTATTATTAATACAAATTGAATTATTAATTTAATTTTTTTTATTATTAATTATTGTTAATTTTTGGTTGACTTAAAAGTACATTGTGCTTAGTCCCAATATATTGCCATAATTAATATTGGTAATTAATTGGTTGAATTAACTTACTTGTTATTCCCAATTTAAACTTGCAATCCATTTTTTTTAAAATAATTAATTTTTTAAATTATTACTTTATATTGAAAGTTATTTTTTTTCTATAATTTAATTAATTAAAAAATTTTTTTTTTATTATTTGGAGCAAATTATTGACTGACTTTGATTATTTTTTTAAAGTACAAAGTAAAATATTAATCTTCCCACTAGTATGTCCAACAATTTGACAGAAAAAATGGATAACATGCAAGTGGATGAGATAGAAATTGACTATGATGCTGACACTGTAAGTTCTTCTAAAGTTGGTCATAAAAAATCTTATGCTAACACAAAGAATTCTCATACTACAGGATGTGGAAATGACAGGAAATGCAAACAAACCAAACCCCCTTCCCCCAGTACCACAGAAGGAAGTAAAGCCTCTAGTGCCTCAAGAAGGTCTTCCAAAAGGCTTCAAAATAAAAAAGCTTCCTCTGCCACAACAAATCAGCAACCTCTCCAGTCATATAAAAGAGTTGAAGACAGAAAATATGACGTACAAAGCAAAGGTAGACACATTGTGGGATCAGGTCCAAGAACTCAGGAACCAGATTCAGGCCCAGGCCCCTCCTCAATTGCCTCCCAATCAGCTTCAACTTCAGGCTCAACCTTCACAGCCACCCAGCTCAACCATCCAAAATCCAAGTACTATGGAAGTAGAGCAATGGAAATGGGATTATCTAATGAGTCACTACCAACAGAATGTGCAACACCCTCCTCATCATCAGCCTGGCCCATCCAGAACACCCAATTTCCATCCACCTCCTCATCCCTACCAACAAAGCAGGAGAAAGAAGGCCCAAGCACAATCCCAAACCCAGTCCCAGGGGAAATTTCCTCCTCTGCCATGGTAAGTAATTTGGTTGATAGTCACTTGGGATTGTTTTCTAATAAATCTTCTTCTGCAGGTAATATTATTGAACATGGTGAAAGAACAGTTAAACCTGTTAAAAGACAGCTTCCTGTAACTAGTAGCCCTATTGATGTAATTAGCAAATTGTCATTTGATGAACCTTTAAATTTAACTTCTACATCTTTAATTAATCCTTCTCTTGCAATTAAAAATGATTCTGTTCCCCCTGAAATCTATAACTTAATTGAAAAAACTTCTGAGGAAATTTTGAAAGATACCCTTGATTTTAATATTGTGAAAGACAAACATGTGAGAGATGTGTTAATCCATGAAAATGATAGATTAAATAATTTACACTTGCAATGTAGAGTGAGTTCTTCTGTACAAGATACAGCTTATTTAAAAATCAAAGAAACCTTAAATATTGTTCTTAGTCAACAAAAACAAATAAGAAGTGACCATAGAGCTATCTCAGATAGAAATATCAGTCTGCATAAAACATTGAGTGAATTGAAACCCCTTATTGAGGAAAATTATTCATTCAAAAATGAAATAAAATCTCTACAAAATGAGTTGAAGAAACTAAAAAATGACTTCCATGCACTAAGTACCAAACACTCAGTTTCTGAGGACAGAAATGTTCTATCTCTTGCAAAAGTGAATGACCAGATGTCTGAAATTCCAAGAATAAGAAACTATGTGTCTGACCTACAAGAAAAGTTCTCAACCTTAACCATCAATAATGATTTAAATGAGATTTCTGCCAGTAAGCTGCATAAAAATAAAGGGAAAAAACCTGAACAAACTTCATCCTTTCTTCCTCATATTTCAACCATTAAACAAACTGACAATGAGTCTGTAAAATCTTTTGCCACTAGCAAAAAATCTTGTGATGGTCATGCACCAGCTGGTTCTGTAAATAATGAAATTTCTGAACACCTGGCTAAACTTCAGGAATTATTACTAATGAATAATTCAAATCAAAAAGTGGACCATCCCAGTAGTCAGAAAAATTGGCCTAAGTTAGACCAATATCCTACCTTTGATGGTGATTCTTCCTCTGATTGGCAACACTTTATCCAAAGAATTGATAATTTAAAGAGATCTTATAAACTACCTGATGAGGAAATTGTTTCTAAGCTAATTTCTTTATTTTCCAATGTAGCCTTGATGTGGTATGAATCTGTCCTCTTAGATAACAATCATTATACATGGAATGATTGGAAATCCTTGATTGAGAATCAGTTTGGTGGTTCAAAATTCAGGTTAGCTCAGCAAAGACTGTATGAGAATACTAGATATGTATCCTCCTCTGTTGAAAAGCCCATTGCTTTTCTGATGAAAATAACTAAAATCCTTAGAGCAATTGATCCAAAGATGGATTATGATATTTGGAGAGATAAAATCTTGTATAAATTACCAAATTCTCTTAGGGATTTGATTGTTGCTAGAACTGAGCATGTAAGGGAAAATTCTTCTTTCATTAATATCTGTAATGAGGTACTACTCAACCATAGATATGAACCAAAGAATTACCTTAGTAAATCTTATAATGATCAGAATAAACCTTCTATAAAGCTCCCAGAAAAATCTGGTAAACCCTCTGCCCCAGTTGCACCTAAAAAATATGCAACAAATACTTGTTATAAATGTAACAAACCGTGGCAGAAGGGTCATGTTTGTGACAAGAAAATTCATCTTGTTGAACAAAATGAAGACACTGATGAACTTGAACTTGATGTCAATAATTCTTCCAGTGACTGTGAAAGTAATATCTCCTATGACAATGAATCTGTTAAAGATGTTTTAATGTTGGAACATGATGTCCATTATTTAAATAATATATCTGAAGATTGTGTATTGAATTTATCTTCAGTAGAAAATGCTGAGATAATTAAAGATATTACTAACAATTCTATTCCTATATCCCCTTTAAAGGCACCTGTTATCATTAATGGTAAAAATGTTGATGTAGTTCTTGATTCTGGTGCTGGAGGAAGTGTGGTATCTGAAAAAGCTTTGGCTTCAGTGGATAAGGAATATTTGAGTAAATTATTGCCTATAACTTCTGAAAAATGGAGAGGGTATGGTTCTACCTTATTTCCTATTGGCAAATACAAAACCTCTGTATTCTTCAAATATAATGGTGGTTTTGTCAGAGCTATTTGTGAGTTTGTTGTCATGAAAAATGATAATTTGAGCAATTGGTTTATTATGGGAAATGATATTTTAACCATGTTTGGTGTGAAACTAGACCCAGCAAATAATTGCTTTACCTTAGGAATGAATGGAAAAAGAAAATTCAAAATTTCTTCTCCTAAACCTTCTGGGAATTTGTTGAAATCTTGTAACTCACTGACCCAATGTAAAAGTAGAACAACAACTGAAATGGATGATTTATTACATGAAATAAATACCGCTTCTTTTGGTGATCATTTGACTAATGAACAAAAGGATTCTATTGTTGCCTCTATTACCTCCTTCCCTATGGCTTTTGCTCATGGTTCTCATGTCTTGGGAATTGTTCAGGAAGAGATGAAAATTACCTTATCCTGTAATTTGAGTGATATTCCTCCTTCCCTTAAGAAAAAACCATATCCTGCTTCTCCATCAAAAAGAAAAGATATTGAAGATAATATTGAAACATTATTGAAAATGAATATCATTGAGAAAGTGGATGTCACCCCCAAATATTGTGTAATCTCCCCAGTCTTAATTTCTTATGAAAAAGATAAGGCTAGATTATGTGGAGATTACAGAGCTTTAAATACTTATACTGTTGATGATATTTATCCTTTACCCAGAATTAATTCAATACATGCTACCTTGCAAGGTGCAAAATTTATTAGTTGTCTGGATGGTAATAAAGGTTATCATCAAGTTCCAGTTGAGAAAAATTCTCAAAATTTTTTGCTTATTGCTACTCATATGGGAATATATAAGTATGTTAGGATGCCATTTGGCCCTAAAAATGCTCCTTCAGTTTTCCAAAAAGTCATGGATAACACTTTCCATCAAGAAATTATTGAAGGTTGGCTCATGGTTTATATTGATGATATTATTGTTTTTTCTAAAACTTTTGATGAACATATGATTCATTTAAATAGAGTTTTCCAAAAAATGGATGAAATCAATATGACCTTATCTTTAAAAAAGTGTAAATTTGGTTTTCAATCTTTGAAAGTCCTTGGCCATGTTGTGTCAGGCTTACAAATTTGTGTGGACCATAATAAAGTTGCTGCCATTAAAAATGTGAAAGCACCAACTTCTGTAAAAGAAATACAAAGTTTTTTAGGTATGTGTGGCTATTATAGACAATATATTAAAAATTATCAGGTCATAGCCTTGCCTCTTACAAAACTAACCAGAAAAGATGTTGCTTTTCTCTGGAATGATGACTGTCAAAAAGCTTTTAATACATTGAAAAATTGCTTAATGTCAGTCCCTATATTGGCTCTTCCAGATTTTAACAAGCCATTTGTACTTTATACAGATGCTAGCTTTATTGGTCTGGGTGCTGCCCTTCACCAAAAGCAAATTATTAATGATAAATCCTCAGAGGTTGTAATTTGTTATATTTCAAGAACCTTAAGAAATAGTGAATTGAAATATGGTGCCACTCAATTGGAGTGCTTAGCAGTTGTTTGGGCTCTTGAGAAACTTCATTACTACTTGGATGACCAAAAATTTGAGTTGGTAACTGACTGTAGTGCGGTGAAATCTCTCTTGAACCTCAAAACACCTAACAGACATATGTTCAGGTGGCAACTTGCTGTTCAGGAATACAGAGGAAGGATGACTATTATCCACAGAGCTGGAAATGTTCACTCTAATGTTGATATGCTCTCCAGATTGCCTCTGCCAAATAATGACTCCAATCCTGCTTATGTACCTGAAGATGACACTGTTCATATACATGGTATATTTATAGTTGACATGGAAGAAGAGTTATTACAGTTAATACTGGATTCATATGATAAAGATTCTGACTTAAATAAATTAGTCACTATTTTGAATGATCCTAAGAATGCTTCAATTCAAGCATTAATAAAAACTCTTCCTGCAAAATACCAAAATGCTTTAAATAAAGGAAGGTTTTCTATTGAAGATGGTTATATTTATTATAGAAGGAAGCTTACCAATGTAATTGTTATTCCTCCTTCAATGAAAGAAACTATCCTCAAACTTTGTCATGATGACATATTAGCTGGTCATTTTGATCTTGAAAAAACATTGATTAGAATCAAAAACACTGCATGGTGGGCTAATATGTCTGAAGACACAAAATTATATGTTGAATCTTGTGATTCCTGCCAAAAATCTAAAAAGTTAACAGGCAAGAGAGCAGGGTTATTACAACATATTGAAGCACCTAGTGCTCCCTGGCAAATCATTAATATGGATTTTGTCACTGGTCTTCCTGTTGCAGGTAAAGACAGCTTTAACTCTTGTTGGGTAATAGTTGATAGATTCACAAAAATGTGCAAATTTATTCCAACCCACAAAGATGTATCCACCAAAGAATTAGCTTTCTTATGGTGGTCTTACATGTTTAATATTATTGGTTTTCCAAAAGCCATTATCTCTGATAGGGATCCAAAATTCACTTCTGAGTTTTGGACCTCTTTGATGGATATTTGTGGCTGTGAGTTAAAATTATCTACAGCTCACCATCCTCAGACTGATGGTCTAGCTGAAAGAATGATTCAAACTCTGGAAGATATGATTAGAAGGTATTGTGCCTTTGGTTTAGAATATAAAGATAATGACAGATTTACTCATGATTGGGTCACTCTTTTGCCTGGTCTTGAATTTGCATATAATAGCACTGTTCATTCTGTCACTGAGAAAAAGCCTTTTGAGCTTTGGTTAGGTTATGTCCCAAACACTCCTGCTCAGATTCTCAATAATAAATTACCTAAGTTGGAACTACATCCTGGTGTAAAATCTTTTATGCAAATGCAACAGCTATGCAGAAAACATGCTCAGAGTTGTATTGATAAAGCATTTGAATATGAAAAGAAAAGATGGGATAAATCCCATAAAGAATACACATTTAACAAGGGTGATGAAGTGTTGATCTCTACTGTCCATTTCAATTTACAAGGTAACCACAAATTAAAAGATCCTTTTGTAGGACCATTTGTTGTTAAAAGAATGGTTGGTGATAATGCAGTAGAAGTTGTATTGTATTCTCCATATGATAGGAAACATCCTGTCTTTCCCATTTCTTTGCTTAAACCTTATACTTCCAACAGTGACTTATTTCCAAAAAGAAGAGGAAGACCTAAGAAGAACCCTCAGGAAGTCACAGAAACAGCAGAAATTGATAAAATTCTCAATGATAGAATTATCACTTCTGAAAGAGGTACTGAATATTTATTGAGATATAAGAACAAATCATCTGAACATGATGCATGGATACCTGGCAAAGAAATTTCAAATCTGCCTGCTCTGTTGAAAAAATACAAAAAGAAAAAATCTTAGCATTTTTTTTATTGTTTTTTTTAGAGTGAGGGAGTGTCAGCCAGGCTATTCCAGGAGTCCAGTAAATGATATATAAATTATAAAACCTTAAAGAGTGGGTAAAACTTGTATTTAATGAATATAACTTAATATTTTATTACATAATGAAATTATATAAGAATTTTATTATATACAAATGTTACATTAAACTTATTGGTTATATATATTTTTATATACAATTAAATTGGGCATAATATAATATATTCTACAAATAATGGCGCATTTTTATATATTTAATAATTATCAATTTATATTTAATTAATTAAAAAAAACATATATTATAATTACAAGTGTAAATTTGATTTATAATATATTTAAATTAATTACTTAAATTTATATATTAACTAATACCTCTCATATGACACCAAACAATTATTAAGGACGCTTCTTTTGACCCTTAATTGTGTTAGAAAAAACAAATAATTTAATTTGAACTAAATTGAGATTAATTGATTGTTTTGTTGCGTCAAATTACTTTTTTGTTTCACTTAAAATGTTCTCTAATCAGGATGGACCATCTGTTGGGAATTATATTTCTCATAGTTCCTATGTTTCCACTCTTGTTTAGTTATTTACTATTGTCACTTACTGATTTGGGGATTAATGGCAGGGAAATTGGATTCTTAATTGGGTTTTTAATTAATTGTTTCATGTTTTTCTCTATATTGTTATGTTTCATTTACTCTTTTTGATATATTTGTTTTATTCCTTTCTAATCATTGTATTTACTGATATAGTAGCGCTTCAGAGGACCCATTGCCTATAAAAGGGCCTTGGATAATCCCCTGTAGCCTTATCACTTATTATACACTCAACAATTTAAATACAATTTTTATTACGTTTATATTCTTTTTATTAGTAATAAAATTCTAATTAAAAATTTATATAACATTTTAAAGGTTGCTCTAAGTCTGATAGTAATTATTTTGGTTGCCGCGCAGAACTCTTACTTAAATAATATTAATATTAATAAAACCAAGTTGTTGTCACCTCCCAGCTCACTTATCGTTGTTTTTCTCTCAATAAATTAAATAATCTTATTAAATTTTATTTTTTTTATTACCCATACTCTTTTCCTCTTTCTCCTCCTCTCATTCCTTCTTCCATTTTCTCCTTCTTCTAGACGACCAGCCGACAAGATCCTTCACTTGATTCTCCAGAATTTGGAGAACCATCTGCATATTCTGAAATTGAGCTTGATGAGCCCATGGTAGTAAGACTAAACTACTTTTGCTATTATTTTTTCTTTTGTAATGCTAATTTACTTCCCATGTATAAAACAGACCCAAGCTTCATCAAGTCTAGATATCTTTAAGGAAGTAGCTGACAATGAAAGATTAGATGATAAAGAATCAACCTCTCCTAGCAACCGACTCAAGCAAAGATCTTCTGCTTGTTTTGGGACAACTAAATCAATGTCAAAGGCTGTTTTTTCTGCTTATGGGGAGATTTTTAATAAACGCAAAAAAGGTTATATTTTTTACTTTTTTTTTGACTAAAGAATTTTCCTTGATTTATTTCTCTTACTCTTAAAAGTTAAACTCGTTGCAGAAAAAGAACAAGCACAAATTGAAATCATGAAGTTGGAGTCTCATGAAAAAAATGCAGAATGTCAACTACTTTTTGAGGAAAAGGAGTGGTTTGATTAACAATCAAAGGAAGAAAATTTTTTTGAAATTGAGAAAGATTGTTTACATTTGGAGAGGAAGAAGGTCAGGATTCAAAGAGAGGATGATGAAAAATTCAAAAATAATCAATATCAATTGGAAAATGCCAAAATTTAGTTACAAGCTGATGAATTAAAAATGAAGTAACTCAATGCTGAAAAATAAAGAAATCAAGATTTTTTTACTTGCCTGTGTTAATGCAAATAAGTCAAATGCTAATATTAAAGAGTTGCTTTCTTTACTTAGCTAAAATTAAGTAAACATTAATAAATTTCTTTCTGAATTTCTTCTTTAATATCAACATGAAATTCTTCCAACCATTCACGTATCTCCTTCCTTAGATTTTTAAAATCTTAAAAATTTTTGTGTCTAGCTAAACTACTTATATCTAATAATCTAGATCCTACTCTGTAAATCATACTTTCTTTTTTTCATTAATTATGTTTAGGAATTTTTCTCTTGTCTTGGATTTATCACTTTCTTTTATTTGTTCCAAAATACTATCAACATCAACAGATTCTTTTCTTTTGCTTTTTTTATTGAATCTACTACTTGAAGGATAACCCTTGTTAGAATAGTCTTCAATACTAGATGAGGTACTCATTTAAAATATTCTGGAGAAAACAAAACTTGAAATATACTTTGGTTGTTAGAGAAAATGGATCTTAGTAGACCAAGAATAATTATGGAAGCAAATTATGCAAGTTTATGTTGGCAACAAATTAACCTGCAATTTACCATATTATGGGGTCCATACCACCAAATTATTTGTAAGTCAAAAAAATTTATGTCAAAAAAATTTTTTTGTCAATACCCTCCCCTGCTATTTACCATAACAGGGGTTGGGGATCACCATTTTTTTTCTAAGTCATAAAAAACTTATGACAAAAAAAATGGAAATACCCTCCCCTGTGTTTTATTAAAGTAGGGGCATAGATTGCCAAATTTTATGTTCATTGCATAAATTAAAATTAAAACAAGTCTTATAAGATAATTAACAAGCCTAAATTAATGAAAACTCAAGTAAGAATGTGAGTGGAAATCATCTGTGGCTAAAGTCAATGAAATCCAACACAAATGTATACATGAACCTCATGAGAAAAAAAAATTTCCTCATGATTACCATTATATGAAACATGGCTGATAGCTCATTAATTTAGGTAAGTAAATTATCATATATGAGTTTTAAAATGTTAATTTGTGAAATAAAAATAAAAGCTGACAACCTATATTACACCCCATACTTTTTTTTCTATGTAATGTTTTTTGTTTTACCTCACCTTTTTCTCTTACATTATCAATCCTATTGACGAGCTCCCTATTGATTTTAAAAGAACAGCCAAATTGAGTAAATTCTTCCCAGGATTCTAAGCCAGGTAGTTCTTTAGTTGTCTCAAAATTGGATGAAACTTACCTAAAAATCTCTCCTCAAACTACCTGAGAGAAATAGTTGTAAATATTGCTAAAAAAGAGTCCCAAAATATCAACAAAAGAGCCAAAAAAGTTGCCAAAAAAGTGTCCCAAAAGTACCCAAAGAGTGTTCCAAAAGTGTCCAAAAAAGTGTCATGTAAGTACCCTAAAACCTCCTCAAAAATTGCCAGAAAAGTACCAAAAAGTCCAAAAAAAAGTTCCAAAAATCATCCAAAAAAGTGCCAAAATGACTTAATAAAACTTTAAAATGCTTTTGAAATGATTCAAATGGTTTCAAAAGGTTTTAAGCATTTCCAAATTGATTTAGTGAAAAAATAGAACTAAAATAGCCCAAAAACACCTAGAATTCACTGAGAAATTCTTGAAAAATGTTTCTGGAAAGTTTTAACAAAATAAAATACCAAAAACAGGCCAAAAACACCTCAAAGTAAGTGGAAGCTGCTTGTAAAATGTTTCCAAATGATTTCCAAATGATTTCAAAGTAATTTAGCAAAGAAAAAAGCCAAAAAAGTGAAAATTCCTAAAATGACCAAAAAACACCAAAAATTCAATAAATCATGAATATAAATGCTAGAGAACAAGAAAAAGGGAAAAAAGGAGTGTGAAAGGGAAATAAGAACAGATAAATCAGCAATCAAATAAAAAAGATGATAAAAAAAGAAACAAAAAAAGAGACAAAAAAAAGACATTTCAATTAGCAATTGAATTTAAAAAAATGAGAAAGTGACCTACTCTGAGTGCTTTGAAGTGAGAATTATCAGAACCAACAATGGCTGATGGAAGTTAGAGATGAAGAGAAGATGAAATATCTTAGTGAGACAGAATCTTAGAAATGTTATGTGTTTGCAAATGTTATTCAATCTCAAGTCTGGGAGCTGAACCAAAACAAATGAAACTGAGAAACTGAGAAACTGGGGAATTTCATTGGCAAAAATTATTACACAAAAAACAAAATTGTAAATCATTAAAGCTATGCCCTCAAAATGAGAAGCTGCAGCAGTGATCTCAAGTTGATGGCGGACTGAAAGCGGCATGTTGTGTTAGTGAACAGAGGTAAAGAATAAGAGTAAGTGTATGATTATGGGATTGATTAATTTCTTGCAAGTCATATACCTTGCTCATATGAATAAGCCCTTAAGGACTAGGTGAAAAAAAATCTAGGTGTTGGCACTTTTGCACCTAGTTCTGACTAATCATGATGATGAAGGGAAGTGTTTTGATGACTTGTTTGACCCAAAAGAAGATGTTTCTGGGGGAAAATATGCTGTTGAAATACACCTGCCCAGGGCAGGTGTATTTCATTTTTTGATGGCAGGTTTGGTACATTTTTTGTGGCATGTTTATGTGGCATATTTGGTAATGTTTGAGTCCCCCTATTATTGTAATTCTCTTAGTCCTTCAAGACTTTAAACTGACTTTTCATTAATTTCTGTTAGTCCTCTAAGAATTTAAACTGGGTTTGTTTTATGATTTATTTAAGATTTTAATGTGTTGCTACTTTGGAACTGTTAGTCCTCTAAGACTTTAAACTGGGTTTTTTTCAAGATTTATTCAATATTTTAATGTGTTGCTACTTTGGAATGGTTAGTCCTCTAAGACTTTAAACTGGCTGCTTTTCAAGATTTTTTCAATATTTTAATTTGTTGCTACTTTGGATCTGTTAGTCCTCCAAGACTTTAAACTGGCTGGTTTTCAACATTTTGTCAAGATTTTTGGCTTATGCTTTTTTGGATCTGTTAGTCCTTCAAGACTTTAAACTGTGAATTTATGAAGATTTTTTTTTGGTTTTCTATGGGATCTGTTAGTCCTTCAAGACTTTAAACTGTGAATTTATGAAGATTTTTTTTGGTTTTCTATGGGATCTGTTAGTCCATCAAGACTTAAAACTGAATATCAAAGAAGAAATTTCAAGAATTTACAGATAATCATGCATTGTTCCTCTAAGACCTTAAACTGGAGAATTATGTGTTTAATTAAAAATGTGTTGTAAATGTAGTAATAGAAAGATGGAAGGGTCTTCAGAACCCTAGATTGGATTTTTGACTCTGTGGATGCTATCAATGTTGGATATTTTTATGGTGAAGGATGTGTTGGAATTGGTCCACCAAGACATTAAACTTGAACTTCAATAATTATTTGGACAATTTTAATTAATGTTTTAGAAAAGCCTGGTCTACCATGACCTTAAACTGGAAATTCAATCATTATTTGGACAATTTTACTGAAAGATTTATGAAAGCCTGATAATTTATGCAAACTTAATTCATTAATTTAACTTACCACTGGTCCACCAAGACATTAAACTGGTAATTCAATTGTTTTTTGGTCAATTAAACTAGGAAACTCAATTAAATCATCAAATTTATCACTGACCACCAATACTCTAAACTGGTTACTCAATCTTTTGGAAATATCAATAATTTTTGGATGTAGGTATATGCTAAACTTTAGGATAGAAAAGGACCCCAATTTTTTAAGAGTAATGATGTTAGATGGATCTTTATAACACGATTTAATGATGAAATTTATGGTGCAAGAAAATTTCTGGATAGAAGACAAAAAGCTCTGAAAGTTTTGATGATTAAAATGGTTTAAAGGGTTGGAAAATTATTTGAATGTTGTGATGCTGAATCCTTTGAAGTTGGATAATAATTGGAATATTAGTGGGTCTCATTGGTAGACTATACTAGAGGAAGCTTGGAGGACCTTATGATGAGAATGGAATAAAAGTATTCTTCAGCTCAGTGGGTGAGGAGCCCACTCTCTCATGCTCTGACAATTAGAGATTGGTAGAGGAGAGTCTGAAGGGATTCAAACCTTGCTCTCAGTAGTGGAATAATCACAAGGCAAATATGGTTTATTTCAGTTGGAATATTTGAAGATAAAGTCAGAAAAGAGAATAGGGGTTAAAAGAAATGGACTTTCAGAAATCAAGTTATCTAAAGCACTATAAAGAATCAAAAGAAAGATTAAATCTATTTTGAAGAAGATTATTAAGATTATGTTTTTGAGTGAATGGGGACATTCTCTATTGGAGGGAGGATGTGGCATTCCAAATAAGGGTAGGCCTTATGGTGTCAATTTTTATGGATTAAGTTATTTCCTGGATTTTAGATTCTTTTAGGTTTATGGGGTCTATAGGTAGTATCAATGTTCAGGGATCTGCAATTATTTCTGCTAATAATTGGGTTATTAGACACTTTACTTGTCAATGTTCACCTCTTATCTGACATTTTTTACTCAATTTTTCATAACCACATCTTGGACAACTTTCTGTCAAAACCACATCTTGACCTACTTTCTGCCATAACCACATCTTGGACTACTCTCTGGATATTCCTTCTACCTTTCTGCACACTCACATTCCTATCCCATGCTGTCCATTCTATCCGCTCAGAACCCCTCACTATCTCATCTGCTTGTTTCTGCTCCTTTTCATCTTGCTATCTCATATTCTTGTTTCTGCTCCTTTTCATCTTGCTATCTCATCTACTTGTTTCTGCGCCTTTTCATCTTGCTATCTCATCTGCTTTTTTCTGCTCCTGTTCATCTTCATTTATATTTTAACATGCCTCATTGTCCTAGATCTTCTCAAAGGCAGCCATCACCCAGTTGTTCTTCAAATCCCACTACTCCCTCTTTCCCCTGCTCAGCTGAGAAATCTAAGACCGTTCAATTTAAAAAAGATGATCATATCATTCTTATCAACTGGCTGAAAACCAAATCTAACAATGATTCTTGTTTTGGTACTGAGTATGTGACTAAAGTAGGATGGCCCCCAGCATCAAAAGTTAATGGCTATCTTATAATGGCAAATGAATTATGAAATAAAACCAAGGGAAGGATTGATCTTTTACCTAAACAGATGTCTGAACGCTTCAAGCATTACTGAGCCAAATACAAGAAGGCAAATTCTCTTTCATCTTCCACTGGTTTTGGGGTTACTGACATCGATATCACTAAGGGCATCAAATCCATAGATGATAAACTTGAATCTTTATGTCGTTACTTTAAAGAGATGGATGCAATTTTTGGAGAGTGAGCCAATTTTAATCCTGTAAACATGTTGGATGGAGAAGATCCTATCTCCAAACATTATGTTGAAGCAAATATTTTCCCATCCTCTTCCTCCACTCAAGCCTCCCCTCATTTGAATGAGACCAATCTAGATAGCTTTTCTTTAGATCCTATTGGTGATTTAACCCAACCAAATCTAACTCAGGTCTGTTTCTTTTTTCTTTTA
Source organism: Hemileia vastatrix (assembly GCA_030280995.1). Classification (NCBI taxonomy): domain Eukaryota; kingdom Fungi; phylum Basidiomycota; class Pucciniomycetes; order Pucciniales; family Zaghouaniaceae; genus Hemileia; species Hemileia vastatrix. The sequence goes on along the minus strand of JASXTE010000008.1, from coordinate 2,397,764 downwards.
TTTTTTCAATTCTATTTTTTATTTACTTATCTTTTTCTTATTTCTTAAAAGGCTGACAAAAAAACCCAGGATCCTCAATCAACTGAGTCTGAAGGTAGCGAAAATGATGAGGAGGAAAATATGACATTGGAAAAGAAGCGTAGGGCTTCAAGTAGTCTAAATTTCCACTCCCAAAGAAGACAAAAAAGTGATACTTCATCACAAACCCCTTTTTTGTCTATGGAACAATTTTTAGAGAAACGTGATGCTGGTAAGTGATACCATACCTCTTATTACTTTACTCTGCTTTTCTTCTACTTTATGTTTATTTTTATTATCACTCTAGAACAAGTGAAAATTGCTAAAGAGACTCTAAGCTTTGAAAAGAAGAAATAAGAGCTCTCTTTAAGGAGGGATGATAGGCTACAAGATTTGGAAGAGAGGAAGTACGAGCTCTCTTTACGGAAGGATGATTGGGCCCAAGATTTGGAGGAGAAGAAGTTTGAGTTAACTTTAAGTATTGAAAAATCAAAAAAAGAGGAGAAAACACTCAAACATCAAAACCTATTAGAGCAGATAAAATATAAGCTTGATCATGAAGAAAATTCCAAAAAGAAAGATTTCTTGATAGAATTTGTTAAAGCTAATAAATCTGTTGAGGAAATTGAAAATTTAAAGAAATTTTTTGATGACTAGTTTGTTTTATTTCTCTCACACTTCAACTGCTCATATTTATTTGTACATAAAATTTACAATAATTTCCTGTTTTTCATTACTCTATCAATCATTACTTGAATTTTTGTATTTTAATGTTAAATACTCTTTTTTTAAATAAAATTTTCATGTCTCCTTTGAAAATTTGACAATCCCCCACCCCTGGATTTTTTTGAAGTAAGGGGTGGGTATCACCAAAATTCTTTCATGTCATGAATCTTGAAAGTCTTATATGAAACTTTGGCTTTACTGCCCCCTGCATTTTACTGGTATCCCCAGAATTCTTACAAGTCAAGAATTTCATAAGTCTTATAAGAAATCTTGGCAATACCCTCACCTGGATTTTATTGAAGTAAGGGACAGGTATCACCAAAAAATTTTCACCAAAATATTTACAAGTCTTCAATTTTGAATGTCAGATTTGAAAATTTAGCAATACCCCCCCCCTGAATTTTATTGAAGTAAGGGGTGGAAGTCATCTAAATTTAATATAATTACATAAATTATTAAATAAATATCTAATATATATCAATTTCCTTAGTTTAAAGTAATGACAATTCCTCAAGCCAAAATGCAGATCAAATCTAGAAACAAAAGTTTGGGACTTTCCAAAGGTATAGGCTAGAGGAGCCCCATGAAACAAACAAATGTTATCATGATTACCTTTTATACAACCCAAGGTTGTTGGCCCATTACTTTAGTTGAGGAAATTGATTTATAAAAAATATTTATTTAAAATTTATGAAAAAATATAAAATTTTTGATGACAACTCTAATCCCCATACTTTTTGGATCTAGATAAAGTTTTTTTAAATTGATTAACTTTACCTTCTTTCTTTAACTTGTTGATCCTTTGAATCAACTTATGACTGATTTGAAATGAGCAACCAAAATGTGTGAAATCTTGACAGGATTCCAAACCAGGAGGAGCTTTGGTCATTTTATGATTATCCTGAGAAGAATTCCAAATACTCTTGATGATACCAGTTCCCAAACCAAAATCAATGATGCACCGGTGGTCTGGAAAATATAAACCATGTCCTTTTATTTTAGCTGGAGATGTTATTGGTTGGCCAGTTATTGGATTGATATATGAGAATATACCAAAGGTAAGAAAATTGGTGTCATTCCTATCAATATGAATCCTATTGTGGAATCCAGAATGAGTGATAATAACATTAGAAAATAAAAGATATTTGTGGCTGATATCTTCCCATTTGGAGTCACATCAATTTGGTATTCCAACTTTGGTTGCAAGTTCATGATTTTTCTCAAATGCTTTATTACAGAGCTTTTTGAGTTGAAGAGCAAGAAAAGAGTTAAAGGAAGGTATAGTGTCCCATAAGCTAAAATCTTCATCTTTTTGAGCTTTAGTGATATTCTTGAGCAATGAATATATGCCTATATAATTGAAATAAGTGAAATGATATTAAGAATGGAACAAAAATTATTAGACATACCAAGAGAATATCCTTTAACAAAACCAGGTCTCCAACCAAATCCAATCATTATACCACCCAACAAATTTGTATTCCTTATAGGTAACCAAACCAAAGCCATTTGATAAAGAGTTATGATAAGATCGGATAGTTTATTAAAAGATTCATCTTTTACACCATCAAATGAATGAACTTCCAAAATGAATTGAGCCTTAAAAGTATTACTGATAACTGCAACAACTTGATCATCTCCAAATTTGGTTGGATATTTGATATCTTCTGGTAATTTTTTCGGATATTGATTTTTTTTATCTAATTTAGTTTTATAAAAAAAATGTTTGGGATATGACAAAAAAAACTTTTGCAGAGAATTTTTTTTCAGATATCTTTTCTTCTGATGAGACTGATTATCTTTAATTTTTTTTGATGATTTAGAAAATGATTTTTTTTTCAGATATCTTTTCTTCTGATGAGACTGATTATCATTAAATTTTTTTGATGATTTAGAAGATGATTGTATTGAAGTTGATTTTGAAGAAGATGATAGAGATGATAAAGATGAAATGATAAAGTGGATAAAAATGAAGATGATAGAGAAGTAAGGGGTGAATCTGAAGAAGAAGACATTTTTTTGATCTGAAAAAAAATTTAAATTTTAAAAAAAAATTCAACACATTTTTTTTAAAAAAAAACTCACCTAATAATATATTTTAAAATAAAATTTAAAGCAAAATCATTTTTAAAAAAATTTTTAAAAAAAATTTTTAAAACCAAAAAATAAAAATAAAAATTTTCAGTAAAAATTATTTCAAAAAAAAAAATTCAAATAAAAACCTGAAGTTTGGTTATAAAAAACCTTCACAGAAAATCCTGACAAAAAAATTTTTAAAAAAAATTAAAAAAATTAAAAAAAATTCAGTAAAAGAAAAATCAAAACAAAAAATTTTTTTAAAAAAAAAGTTATATTCAGTAAAATTATTTGGAAGAAAAATTAAAAATTAAAATCTAAACCTTTTTTTTTGTAATTAACAGGGAAAGTCCTTAACAGAATGTAAAAGATATTTTTTTTTTCTAAAATTCTGCCAAAAAATAAAAAAATAAATTACAAAAAATAAACTTTTAGTATGTTTTTTAGAAAGTAGGTAACCCCTCTTTAAAGAAGAATTTGAATATATTGAAGGAATAGAATAGAAGGACATTGAAGAGATAGAAGAAAGTAAAGATAAAGAAGAAGTTGAATATATTTGATGATAAACTTTAACAGTGGTGATGAAAAGTTCAAAAAGAAGGAGACAAATGCCTAGATAATAATCAGATAAAAGTTTCAGAATCCTTATCCTCTAAATATGCAATATAAAAATGTGAAATAAGATAAGTGAAATTTGGAAAAAAAAGCTCAACTTCAAAGGTCAAAATCTCAGCAACCACTGAACCTAATTCAAAACTTTTTGTGGGTAATGAGAGATAAGCTTTAGTAGAATCTTCAGTTAAAGGACATGTGATTTAAATAAACCTAACCCTAATTTGTTACATAAAAAAAAGAAATAAAAATTTAAATTTGGAAAAAAAGGCTCAAATTTAACAGTCAATATCACAGCAACCACTGAATTAAATTCAAATCTGTTTGTAGGAAATGAAAGGTAGCCTTCAGGAGAATCCTCAGTAAAAAGAAAATTAGATTTGAATAAAACTAACCCTAATTCCGAGTCTGATTTACAAAATTTTACAAAAACTTGAAAAGTGGTAAGGAAGATGAGATCAAAAGGAGTTTAATAAGTTCACTGTTATCCATATAAGAGTCATACATATATTTAAGTATGAAGTTTTCATAAAAGGAATGAGATATCATATAGGCATGAAAAAAAGGAGATGAAACTTACCTTGATTGAAAAGTAGGAAAAATAGAGTGAGAAAGATTGATGTTGGAATTGTGGGGAAATTGAATATGGAGTAAGTGAAATGCATAAAGAATGTGCAATGTATGTGTTTCAATGAAATGGAGCCAAAAAAAGGTGAAGTAGGGGAAAGTGGGGATAATGACCATTCCAAGGAGGGATGAAAAGTAGGGTGATGGAGCTAAAAAAGAGAATAAAGAGGGAGAGAAAAAAAGGTTAATTTTACCATTGAAGTCAAAAATAACCAGTTACAAAAAAAATTTAGATAAAAAAATAAAATAAACAGAAAAAAAATATATAATTAGTAATCAAAAAATCAAAAAAAGAATAAAATGACTTACCTGGAGAGATGAGATGACAAAATAAATGAAACCAAATTGCTTGAGGGATGTTGGAGGAGAATTTTAAAAGGATATGAGGGATGAATGAAAAAAAAAATCACTGACAAAATATGTGATTTCAGAAAATATGCAATTTCATGTTTAGCTGGTGAAAGAAAACCAATGAGCCATCCAAAAAAAAGATATTCACCATAAATTCCAAAAAAAATGAATATGCAACAAACAAAAATACCAAGCCAAGTGAATAAAGTATACAAAGTGGAAATTTGGAGAGTATGAAAACAAAAAATCAAAAGGGTTGTGTGCCAAAATGGTGGAGGGTGATTGGCATAATGACAGAGTGTATGCCAGTTGAATGAATGTTTTGTGATTCAAGGGATGGGAGAGCAGGCACTGGTTCAGGATCCTCTTCTTCATAAAGATCATTCCACTCATCCTTTAAATCAGCTAGGATATTGTGGAGTATAACGCAAGTCATGATCTAATGATTCACACTTTTGATCTCCAATTTTTTTCAAATTGGATTTGGAGCTCCCAAAGGCTAGAAAATTGTCCCTTTAAAATACCTATATCATGTTCAATCTGTACTCTTGATTGGGCAAGGTGATAATTAAATTTAGTTTTGGGTCATTTTCTCAGGTTGCACCACAGAAAGCAGGTATAATGTACTTCCCACTTGCATATGCTGAGTCTGCAAGGAGGTACTGAGATTTGTCAAAGTATGAGTCTGGGGTTTGAGAAATCCTCATTCTTTGGAAGACATAAGAGTCATGACATGATCCAGGGCAGCCACTGTGAAAAGCAATAAATTTTTTATTGAAATCACATATAAGTTGAACGGCAATAGAGTATCTAGAAGGAAGATAAAAAGTTATTTCATGAATGATGAGAAATTGGAGAATATTTTGAACAAACCTTCTTTTGCGATCAAAATAACAGTTCCCATCATGAGCAGGCTTTTGACTCAAAGGTATAGTTGTGCCATCAACAAGACCTACACAGCCAGGGAAACCTTCAGCTTGCATCACTTGAGAGGATTCAAGTTGTTGTTCTGGAGTTGGCCAAGCAAGTGTTTGAGACTTGAGGGAAAGGATAGCAATCATACAGCGCTTGGTGTATAATATCACTGTAACATATCCTATGTTAAATAGATTATCCAAACATCTTAAATCAGAGTCAGATTTATAGTAGAGAACTAAAAGTAAAGTGATGGCATTAATAGTGGAGTGAAGTAGCCATCTAGTAGAGAGGTGCTTCATTCTTGTCAGTAGTATAGGCATTGGTAGAAGGTTTAGGTGATGAGTGGGAAGTGGGAATTCTCCGCCAAATGTGCAGTTGGGGTGTGTAGATAGAAAAAAAACTTAAGTGTTTGCCACCAAAATTAAGTAGCATAGAGTGAGGAGAGACTTAAGGATGGCATCAGAAATTATATTTCATGTGACTTTCTTAAAAAACCATCATGAATGTGATGAGTTTGGGATCAGGAATTAGGAACAGAAATTGGGGTATAAGAGGCAGGATAATGCATTATCATGGATTCCTTATTCACTAGCCCCAGGGATAGTGGATAAGAATCTTCCCAATTAATAATGTCTGATCCTGGGAAAAAAAATTCCTGATCCCTAATTGTGGATCCCTGAACATTGATACCCCCTTATATGGATATTTTCATCAAAAAGAAAGGGCTATTTTTAAAAAAATTCAATATGGATTTATTTATTATTGGAAAATGTGGTCAATTTTGAAGCATTTCTAATTTTAATGGAGGAATAAGGTTTTTATGGATTTGAGAATGGTCTTATTGTTAGAATCCGTAGCTTGTGTAATAGTTAATTATTTAACCAGATTAGTCCTATGTTCATCCCATATTCATTATTATTCATTATCCTATTAAAATTCCGTTTTCTCATCCTTTGACCTCAGATTGTATATATAAGTGAATGGTACTCCTCACTATTTTCCTCATCAAATCTACTGTTTACTTATTACTATTTGATCACTTCATTTGTCCTTTTTCTTTTTCCTTCTGCTCCATTCACTCCACTTCTGCTCCGTACACTTTGCTCCTCCGCTCCAGTCCTTACTCATAATTGTGTTACACTAATTTATCAGGTATTGTACGTATTCTCTTAAACTGCCATGTTAATCAATTCTACTGTTTACTTATTACTATTTGATCACTTCAGTTGTCCTTTTTCTTTTTCCTTCTGTTCCGTTCACTCCACTTCCGCTCTGTACACTTTGCTCCTCCGCTCCAGTCCTTACTCGTAATTGTGTTACACTAATTTATCAGGTATTTTGTCCTTTTTCTTTTTCCTTCTGCTCTTTTTGCTCCACTTCTGCTCCGTACACTTTGCTCCTCCGCTCCAGTCCTTACTCATAATTGTGCTACACTAATTTATCAGGCTTCTTTATATCAAAGTGGTTATGGGCCCTGCACTCCACTAAATATATATCATTATAACACTGGCTTCCCGTATCGAATCCCTTTACAAAGAAGCCTTGTCTTCCGGCTCCTCTTCCTCTCAATCAACGTTCTTACCTTCTATCCTACAACCTATTTATCTTGATAGTATGGAGGAAACTACTCACATCACTGAAATTAAAGGAATTGAAAAACTTACCAAAAATAATTATTCCACCTGGAAGAACGATGTGTATCATGCTCTAGGAATTCGAAACCTCGAAAACTTTCTAAAGCCTAACCTAGTAAAGCCTACTGATGTCACTGAATTGGAAAAATTCAATTTCAAGCAAAAATAAGGGGAGTTTATCATTTGTATGCACCTTGACAAAAAGAATCTAAGCCGATTTGTCAAAAAACCTGAAGAAATTGACCCACTTTCACTTTGGACAAAAATAAATCAACACTATGCGTCCACTTCTTCAGAAAATTGTGCAACGATCATCACTAAAATCTTTTCAATTCAATTCACAGAGAGCGATCTAAATGGAGCCATTAGTACCTTTTGGAGGAGGTTGCACCAAAATTATTTGCAAAAAATGTTCTCTCCAATGTCCTGGCCTGTTATCTATTGAAGGCCTTACCTGAATCATTTCAAACAATCTCTCGCATTATACTTCACAGTACTAAAGTTACTAAAGAAATGCCGACATTAGAAGAACTCCTCGAGGAAATTGAACTGGAGTTACAAAAAAGGAAGTCAGAGCCTTCCACTACCAGTCATGCCCTAAAAATCACTGGTAGTAGAGCCTATTGTTCAAACGGACGTCATAACCCAGCGGCTAATCACTCTAAAAGTATCTGTTTTCAACTTCACCCTGATAAAAAAGAGGAATTCCTCAGGAAAAAGCATGAGAGGGAAAATCGAGAATATTCTGTCATCAACACTATCAAAAACAACAGTGCAGTGTTCGACAGCGGAGTGTCAAACACCATTTTCAATGACAAAAACTACTTCATCGACATCATCCCCTGTTCCAAAACTCTATCAATGGCCAATGGGAAAACTCTTATGGCCGAAGGAATAGGCACCATATGTTTTATCACCAACAATAACGTCAAAGTTGAAATTCCTAATTTGTTATTCATTCCAAGTGTACAAGTAAACCTTATATCTGCTTCTCAATTTCTAAACAACAATCACTCCATTATCAGCAAGCCAACCATTACTCTTCAAGACGAGAATAATGACATCATTTGCTACTTTTCACTATGCAACAATGTTCTGGAAACTGAGATTAAACCTCTAATTCAAAGCATTTATCAAATTTTAGACCCAGTAACGACCATTCATCAATCTCTTGGTCACCCTAAAAACAAGGTAGCCAAACAAATGAGACCTGATGTTGATTTCTCTAATCTTGATTGTGATGCCTGCAATCTTGCTAAATCACATCGTCTACCTTTCCCTGGTATCTTCCCCACTCCTAAACAGCTACTCAACGTCATCCATATTGACATCTGTGGACCAATAGAGCCACCTTCAGTTGGAGGTAGCAGATATTTTCTTCAAATAATTGACGGCAATTTGAAGTACAGAAGATTTTACTTTCAAAATGCCAAAAGCCAATCAACTATGAACCTCAAAGATTTTGTACTGTTTGCCAAAACACAAACAGGTAAGCATGTCAAGACTATAGTCTCAGATAATGGGGGCGAGTTCATTAATCATGCCTTCAAACAATTTATCTCTGCCAAAGGTATTGAACATCTTACCATGGCTCCCTATACTCCACAACAAAATCCAGTTGCTGAGCGGGGCAATAGAACTCTAGTGGAAAAGTCAAGAGCTTTGCTATTAACTAGCGGTTTGGATGCCACGTGGTGGGCTCATTATTTTCCCTGAAATCTACCTCCACGATGAAACCATCCTTATTAGTGAGTCACCTAGTTCTCCAGTTGTTACTGAACCCTCATTTTCCACTACGTTACCTGAATCTTCAATCACTGAGTTAGAGGATACACCTATCATCAGTTCCAATAACACTGAACTACCTTCACCTCCTGTCGTCAACAATGTGCCTACTCACAAACACTACAAATGGGTCATTGAAACCAAACCCAAACATAAAATTTCAAGCAATATTAATCCTGATAATATTATATCATCCAACTCTCGTTCGATGCGATCTAGGCAAATAAACCTAACAGTTAATTTAGACAACACTCCCAAAAGATACTCAGAAGCCATCAGCGGCAATGAATCTCAACATTGGTCTGAAGCCATCAAGGATGAATTCAATAGTATTATTTCTCATGACTTCTGGGAAGAAGTACCTTGACCCAGTAATCAACTTCTAGGTACCACTTGGACGTTCAAGAAGAAAACTGATTCCAATGGCAATCTCTCTCAATTCAAAGCTCGTTTGTGTGTGCAAGGATATGCTCAAGTTGAAGGAATTGATTACAACGACATCTTTGCCCCTACTGGAAGAATCGTCTCTTTACACTTCATACTCAGTATCAGTGCTACCCTCAACTGGGAAATACATCAGATGGACGTCAAAACTGCCTTTCTCTATGGTGTACCCAAGGAGGATATCTTTATTAAATACCCTGATGGGTATCCTTACGACAAACGAAACAATTATTGCTTAAAATTAAAAAAGGCTCTTTATGGACTTAAACAAAGTCCTCGGTGTTGGTACCAAAAGATTAAAGATTTTTTTCTCAGTATTAACCTTAAACCATCAGGGGCTGATCCATGTTTATTCTACAACAACGACAAAGTAAAACCATGTTTTGTGTACATTCATGTAGATGACATTATGGTATGTGGACCTTCTGTTGAGTACTTCAAAAAACAAATCAAATCCGTATTCACGATGGACGACCAGTGAAAGGCCAAATGGGTTCTGGGTATTAAAATCACCAGAAACCGTTCAACTAATGAAATAACACTCTCTCAGCCTCTTTACATCAAAAACCTACTCAAAGAGTATAATATGATGGACTTTCAATATGTTTTTACTCCACTAGTACCTAATATCAAATTTGATTCCATCTCAGCCTCTACACCTCCTAAAGACCCTAACTTTAATTATAGACGAGCAATTGGCCTGTTGAATTATCTATCAACAAACACAAGACCCAACATCTACTTCGCGGTAAGCTCCTTATCTCAATTTCTTAATTCGTTCACCCAAGAACATATCAACAGTTTTTATCACGTTTTACGTTATTTACATGGCACTCAATCATACGGTCTCAAACTTGGCGGTAAAGATATACCAAAGCAACTAATTGGTTATTCCAATGCTGATTATGGTAACTCTCCACAATACAAATCCACCTCTGGATGTGCGATATACTATAATGGTTTAATTGGTTGGCGATTGGTCAAACAATCAGTAACTGCATTGTCCACCTCTGAAGCCGAATACAGAGCTATAGGAGATGTTGCCCAAGACATTATGTGGTTTCAACAATTGGCTCTAAGTCTCAATTTTAATTTATCAACTCCTATATTGCGAAATGACAATCAAGGCACCCTCTGCTTACTCAAAAACCCACTATATCAACACCTAACACCACACATTAAAATCAAAACTCATTGGCTCAGAGAAAAAATCAAAAATCACGACTTTCTCATTGAATATATTCCTACTAAAGATATGATAGCTGACATATTCACCAAGTCTCTTTGTCGTACTAAGCATAGCTTCTTTTCAAATCTCCTTAATTTAATTGATATGGCAGTATTGAGCATGGGGGGCTGTTAGAATCCGTAGCTTGTGTAATAGTTAATTATTTAACCAGATTAGTCCTATGTTCATCCCATATTCATTATTATTCATTATCCTATTAAAATTCTGTTTTCTCAACCTTTGACCTCAGATTGTATATATAAGTGAATGGTACTCCTCACTATTTTCCTCATCAAATCTGCTGTTTACTTATTACTATTTGATCACTTAAGTTGTCCTTTTTCTTTTTCCTTCTGCTCTGTTTGCTCCACTTCTGCTCCGTACACTTTGCTCCTCCGCTCCAGTCCTTACTCATAATTGTGTTACACTAATTTATCAGGTATTTTACGTATGCTCTTAAACTGCCATGGTAATCAAATCTACTGTTTACTTATTACTATTTGATCACTTCAGTTGTCCTTTTTCTTTTTCCTTCTGCTCTGTTCGCTCCACTTCTGCTCCGTACACTTTGCTCCTCCGCTCCAGTCCTTACTCATAATTGTGTTACACTAACTTATCAGGCTTCTTTATATCAAAGTCTTATTAGATTTTTGGGATGATTCTCTATCTTTTGGGTATTTTCTGGGGCTCTTGGGTTTACTTTTGGAAGATTAGTAGCTATTTTCTGTATTATCAGGCTGGATATTTTGAATTTTGGAAGGTGATTATTATCATTAGATAGCCCAGATGTTTCTCTATCTTTTATGTCCTGATGGAGTTTTATCATATTGTACTGTTTTCTTAGTGTTTTAGTTGATTTAGTCTTTTTTAGTATTATTGGTGGATGTGGTGTGTGCTCATGGAATGGCCTCAGAGCTCCAATGCTCTGGTGCAATCTGGTGATTTTCTGGTGAAAAATCAAAGTGTAGTGGAAAAATTCTGTCACTGTGGCAAAATTTGCTCACAATGGGAAAGTATGGTCACTGGGTGAAAGTTTGTTCACTGTGGCAAAATTTGGTTATTAGGGGGTGTCAGTTCTGGAAAATCTGCACTTAACTTAAGTGCGGATTTCAAACTAAATCAGCACTTACAAATCAGCACTTAAATTTTGCAAAAAAGTCACTTATTTCAAAAAAGGGTGTCAGTTATGACCTCAAATCAGCACTTTTTTCCCGTTTTTTTCACAACCACATTTTGGCCACAAAACATCCCTTCCTTTCTTACCCCATCCCTATCACATGTGACACACTGACCTTCCTTGCTACCTACCCATCAATCCACGGCACACACCCCTTCCTGACATTTTCAATATTTTGACCAGGCATGTTTACATTCTTTTTTACTTATTTCTTCTACTTCCTAATCTTTTTTCTTGTTATGTGCCAGTTTCATAATGCCTCCCAGACATTCCAAATCTCAAAAGGTAACTCAAAAATCTGCTTCGTCACAAAAGTCTCCTCGTAAAGAAAGCCCTACACCTGAAAAATCAAAGGCAGGTTCAGGTCAGCTTAAAAAGGATGATTATCTCATCATAATCAACTTCCTTAAAATAAAATCGAATTTTGAAGCATGTTTTGGATGTGAAAAGTCCACTCGTATTGGACGTCCACCTTCTTCAAAGGTTAATGGCTACTTGTTGATGGCCAATGAAGTAAGGAAGAAAACAAGGGGGAGAATCGATATCAATCCTAAACAAATGAAGGAGAGATTTAAGAGTTACCATTCAAAATATAAAAAGGCTCATCATGCTGCAAATGAAACTGGCTTTGGTATTGACGATGATGATTTGGAGATTGGAATTACTACTGTTTCCAAAAATCTCAATGTCATGTGTCCTTTCTATGAGGAAATGGATAATCTTTTTGGCTCCCGAGTTGATGTAAGCCCTTGGTTTCTACACAATACTACTAAGCGTATACCCTCTGGATCCAAACCTTCCTATAATCCTCCCGACACATCTTTACTTGAAGGAGATCAATCCCCTCCACCTTCTAACCATAGTTCAGCTGAAGATGATCCTGACTATCAAGCAGAACAATTATATCGCAGCAGATCTGAATCCTTAGAGGCCCAAAATTTAAATGTATGTTTACTTTTTGTTTTTTCTTCAATTCTTCTCTGAATTTCTCTTTCTTTCTAGTCTCCTCCTACTCAAACTCAATCTCCATTAAATAATCTCAATTCTGGAAATGTGAATCCCACTTTAGAAGCTGCTTTAGATGAACTTCCTGAAGCCTCTTGTTCAAACTCCAAACTAAAGCGTCGAGCCTCAACTTCAATGAACTTGAACCATCTATTAAAATGTGGTAATACTTCAACAAGCTCATTTGGATCCCTTGAGGATTATTTTGAAAAAAAAGATATAAGTAAGATTTGTTTACTATATATCTTAATCATTAACTCATTTATTTATTTATTTCAATTTAATTTTCTCAGCAAAATCAACTATTGCAAATAATGCCCTTGACTTTGAGAAGATGAAGTTTGATCATATGCTAAGGAAAGATCAGCAAGCCTTAGATTTGGAAGAAAAAAAATTTGAGGCAGAGCAGATGGAAAGAGTAAATGACCGTCAATTTCAAAGAGAAATGGCTACTTGTGAATTGGAAAAATAAGAGAGTTTTAAAAAAAAAGATTTCATTATGGAATGTGTTAAAAATGGCTAATCTTATGAGGACATTAAAAAATTACTTGACCTTTTCAATTGATAAATTGTTTTTCTAGTTAATTTAATTTTGTTTGATTTCTTTTTGATAATATTTTCTTATATGCTGACTTATAAAAGGTCTTGAATATAGTACGTTATTTTTGACAAAAATTTGAAAGTATAATAAAAAATTTCTATCTTTACTTTCTAGTCAATAAGTTTGCTTATCTAAATTTTTCTAAGTGATCAATTTCACATGTCAGATTTAAAAAATTGGCAATACCCTCCCCTGAATTTTATTGAAGTAAAGGGTGAAAGTCATCAAACTTTAATATAATTACATAAATTAATTAATATATAAATAAGATATGTCAAATATACTACTTTTAAAGTAATGACAATTCCTCAAGCCAAAATGCAGATCAAGTCTAGAAACTATGTTTGGGACTTTCCAAAGGTATAGGCTAGAGGAACCCCATGAGACAAATTAATGTTATCATGATTACCATTTATGCAACACAAGGTCGTGGGCCCATTACTTTAATTTCATAAATTGAAATATCATATTTATTTATTATAAATTTATGGAAGAATATTAAATATTTGGTGACTCTACGAATCCCCATACTTTTTAGATCTACCTAAAGAATGTTTAAATTTATTACCTTTTTCTTCTTTTTTTAACTTGTTTATTCGTTGGATTAACTTTTAACTGATCTGGAAAGAGCAACCAAAATGCGTGAAGTCTTGACAAGATTCCAAACCTGGAGGAGCCTTTGTGGTTTGGTGATTATCATAAGAAGAATTCCAAACTGTTTCGATGATTCCATTTCCTAATCCAAAATCGATTATACATCTATGATCTGGGAAATATAATCCATGTCCTTTAATTTTAGCAGGTGATGGAATAGGTTGTCCAGTGATAGGATGAATATATGTGAAAATTCCATAAGTGAGGTAATTAGCATCATTTGAGTCGGTGTGAATTTGGCTATGAAATCCAGAATGAGTGATTATAACATTTGAAAACATTAGATAATCACTGCTAATATCTTCCCATTCAGAGTCGCACCAATTTGGTATTCCAAATCTCATAGCAACTTCATGATTTTTTTCAAAAGCTTTATTGAAGAGTTTTTTAAGTTGAAGAGCAAGAAATGAATTAAATGAAGGTAAAGTATTCCATTTTCGAAAATCATTATCTAATTCAGCTTTAGATAAAGATCTGAGTAAAGAATATATGCCTATTTGAATTAAATTCAGTAAAATGATATTAAAAAATCCAGAAAAATTTTTAAACATACCATGAGAAAAACCTTTATCAAATCCTGGTCTCCATCCGATTCCAATCATGATTCCACCCAACAAATTCTTATTCCTTAAAGATAAGCAAACCAAAGCCATTTGATAGAGTGTTATGATGAGATTGCAGAGTTGATTAAATGATTTATCTTTTAAACCATTAAAAAAATGGTTTTCGTAAATAAATTGAGGTTTGAAAGTATTATTAATAACAGCTTTAACTTCATCACCTCCAGTTTCAGCTAAATAATGTATATTTTCAGGTAACGTTTTCGGATATATTTTTTTTCTTTCAACTTTAGTTTTATAGTACTTGATTTTTGAAATATGGCCAAATAATTGATCCAAGTGAATTTTTATTTTATAATTTCTTTTATTTCGATAATGTTTATTTTTTAACAATGTTTTAGATGATGATTGAAAAGAAGTTGAATTTGAAGATGATAATGAAGTTAAAGAAGATGAGAGTGATGTAAGTGGTGAATCTGAAGTTAAAGACATGTATTTTTCTACTTAAAAATTTGTTACTTTTCAAACACCCAAAATTATACATTAAAAAAATACTCACTTAATTTAAATTAAAAAATAAAAAATCCTCAAAAGACTAATGAGAATTTTTTTTATTTCACTTGAACTTAATGAATATTTTTCTCTAAAATTAAAAAAAAAATCAAAAATCAAAAAACTGTTAAATTTTTTTTATCACTTCCCCATTCCCCTAAATTCCCCTCTCCAAACCCCTCTCCCACCTCTCAAAAACCCTTGTAAAACCCCCCCTCCACCCCCCACCAAATCCCCCAAATCCCCCCTCCAAATCCCCCAAATCCCCCCTTTAAATACACCTCCAAATCCCCTCCAAACCCCCCTCAAAATCCCCCTCCAAACCCCCCTGCAAATCCCCCTCCAAACCCCCTGCAACCCCCCCAAACACCCCCTTCAATCCACCTCCTTTCACCCCCTCCAAACCCCCCCTAACCCTCCTCCAAATCCCCCTTGAAACCCCCCCAATACCTCCCTCTAAACCCCCCTAACCTCCCCTCCAACTTACTTAACGATTCGTTAGCGAATCGTCAAGTTAATGAACGATTTGCTGCAATTGTTCATTAGCAAATTGTTAAGTTAATGAACGATTTTCTGCAATTGTTAAGTGATGTTTAAGGGGGGGGTAGGAGGGATTTGAGGGAGGATCTGGGGGTGTTTTGAGGGGGATAGGAGGGGGGTTTGTAGGGGGGGTTAGAGGCGGGTTTGGAGGGGATTTGGTGGATTTGGTGGGCGGTGGAGTGGAATGAGGGGAGGATATGAGGAGACCAACAAGGGGGAGAAAGGGAGAAAAGGGAGGTTAGAGTGAACCAAGGAGGGGGGAAAAGGGGGATGTATCCATTCCAAGGAGAGGGTAAAGGTGGGAAAAAGACCAGGCCAAGGGGGGATAAAGAGAGAAAAGAGGGAGAGAGAGAGAGAAAAAAAAAAGGTTAATTTTACCTATAAATTTAAAAACAACCACTTACAAAAAAAAAAAAAACCAAAAAACCAAAAAACCAAAAAACCAAAAAAAAAAAAATTAGCAAAAAATTAAGTAAAAAAAATATAATGACTTACCTGGAGAGATGAGTTGAGAAAAAAGAAATATAAGTGAAATTGATTGAGTGATGTAGGAAGAGAGGAGAAAACGGATATGAGTGAAGAAAAAAAAGTGAGTGACTGAAAAAATATGCGTTTGCTGAAAATATGCAATTTCATGTTGAGTTGATGAAAGAAAACACAGAGAGAAAAAAAAATAAGACTTTAACAGCAAATTCAAAAACCAAAAAAATATGCAAAAAAATTTACCATTCTCAGTGAATAACACATGCAAATTGATAATTTGAAGAGAAAGAAAAAAAATTAAAATTGCGTTGAAAAATGTTGGAGTGTTATTGGAAGAATTTTTGCCCTTATACTAGTTGATTGAGAAATAGAAGTGTTGGATATAGTCGGAGGTGAATCAACTTGTTCATCTTCATACAGCTCTAACCATTGATCTTTGAGGTCAGCAAGTAGGTTATGAAGTATAGTGCAACACAGAATCCAGTTGATCACCGCCTCCATTTCAGATTTATTTCTAAGAGGACTTCTTATTTCCCTTAAACTAGAAAAACGGCCTTTCAAGATTCCAATAGAATGTTCAATACGGACTCTTGACTTTGCCAAATGATTGTTGAATTTGGCATTTTGACTGTCTTCTGAAGCTGCTCCCCAAAAAGCAGGAAGTACATACTTTCCATTCACATAAGCAGAATCTGCAAGAAGATACTGATCTTCATCAAAGAATTTTTCAGGTTCATTTGAAATTTGCATTCTTTGGAAGACGTAGGAGTCATGACATGAGCCAGGATAGCCAGCGAAGAATGATATAAATTTTTTGTTTACGTCACATATAAGCTGAATGTTAATTGAATATCTATAAAGAAGATATATTTGTTTGTGTTAGTTTCAAAGAGAATGAAAGGAGTTAAAAATAATCTACCTCTTTTTACGGTCAAAGTAATTGTTTCCACCTTGAGCAGGTTTCTGGCTCAAAGGAATAGTAGTACCATCAACAAAACCAATACATCCTGGGAAGCCCTCTGCTTGCATAACCTGAGATGATTCAAGTCACTCTTCTTTTGTTGGCCAGGTGAGAAGTTGAGATTCCAAGGAGTTGATGGCAGTGATACATCATTTGGTATAAGTGTTAACTGAACCATACCCTAAATCAAAGACATTTTCTAAATGTTTCAAAGCGGCTCCATTACCATTTGAACCCAAACGACATAGTGTGATGGCCAATTGAATTGAAGGATGTTGTTGTTCTTTTTGAGAATTATTGTGAAATATGGGATGATCCTGGATAAGCTCAAGCAATTTAAGGAAACATTCCTGAGAAGTCCTGAACAGCTGTCTAAAACTTGGTGTAGATAGGTTAAGAAGTGTTTGGATGGTGTACTTGGGGGTATGAAGTACTTGAGGCTTTCTGGGAAGAAGGTAACGTTTCCTGGCCATTTTTGATAAAACGACAAAATCTTCTTCTAGATCAGAATCGGAATCAGAGTCCAAGAGCAGTTCAAGAGCCATGAAAGTCATTGCTTTATGTAATTTATCACGATTTGAAAGTGAGGAAGGCATAACTCTTATATGATATGATATGAAGATGTAAATGATGTATGATGTTTTGAGTTATGAAGTGTTATGCTGCAGAGTGCTGCGTATGAATGGGATGATGCTGACAAATCAATGAAATGGGAGTTGATGGTAAAATCAGCATTTTTGGTTGAGAAAGTGCGGATTTGAGTGAAATAAGTGACTTTTTTCACTTTTGAAATCCACCAGTATTGGGGCTAGTGTGTTTTGGAAATCCGCACTTATTTAAGTGCGGATTTGGTCAAATTTAAGTGCGGATTTGCCAGAACTGACACCCCCTATTAAATTGATTATGCTACTAGATCACTGAATTATTGTAGAATATATGCATGTAGGGTATTGATAGGAAGGTCAGGTGGAGAAGAATCATAGGGAATGGAGGATGGCTTGTTGGTGTGATGTATTCTTTAGATCTTGTAGTTACCATCCAAAAAAAAAAAGGAGATTGCAAGACTTTTTAAATGGCAGGTCTGTGATTTTGAAGTAGCACAACCAGATGCCCATAACCTATAATGCCGTAACCCGAGGTAGACTAGGTCAGTCTTGTTGGTCTAATATCCGGAATGGATTGAGACTGACCGGGTACGGCGTTTAGACTATATACATACGGTCATTATTGTGACCTAACCTAGATTATGTTTGTCACTAATTCTTAAGTCATAACAACAGAGAGCACCACAAGGGGGACACTTTGGTAGTGTTGACAAAGCCCCCCCCCCCCCCCCAAACCATAATAGATGATTGGTCGCTTCAGAAAGTAGGGTGTAGACATTCATGGAGAAATTTTTTGGATTTAGTGCGCCAAACATAAATACTTGAAGTATCGCCGACGAAAGATAAAAGAGTAATTGGTTGAGATTCTGCAGCGATGGCCGGCTTTCGGAGTTAGAAGAAAAGGCACTCAATAAGCGAGGAGAATTGGGGATATTAAATCATATTTATCTGTAATCTAATCTGTAATGAGTTATATTGTTCGTGATTGCTGTGCTAAAGAAGAAAGAAGTGATTAAAGTTTGGCCATGTGCATTAATGCTTCAATCGACAATGAGCATGACCTTTACCTTTTTCAGTTGCCCCCTCTTTTTGAGCAGCTCAGATTCGGCGATAAAAACCCCCCCTCTCTGCCGTTCTTTCCTCAGCCGATCCAGCTACTCATCTTCCACTTTCCTGTCTCAGTTAGAATTAATTTTGACCTCTAGCATCTTCCCTTATTATTATTATTATTATTATTATTGTTATTATTATTATTATTATATATTATTATTATATATTATTATTATATATTATTATTTTATATTATATTATTGTTCCCATTCTTATCTCATGGCTACTACTACTACTTCCACCCCTACATTACCTTCCGGTCCCTTACGCTTTGCTCCTAAATCCTCCATCAACTCCCATACATTTGCCCTTAGATGTTCGTTTTATTCTCTTTATTTACTTTTTCATCTATCTCATCTCACACTTTTTCTTTGCTGGTTATAGACCCTCCTTCTCACTCTCCTGTCTTGTCTACCACTGGCGCTGCATTGTCATCCACTGCTTCCGGTGATGTTTCTTTGAGAATGGCCCCTGGTGGCCCTCCAGGTGATGCCCCTGGTCGAAGATGGGCTGGCAGACAAACTCGACCTAATGGCGAAGTGGAATGCGTTGTTGTTTGGGATGCAAGTCAAAATGTAAGTCCTCTTTATGGCTACAGGTTCTGAGCATCTTGTTTATATAATCCGTTTTTTTTCTCCCTGTCAGTGTTGGATCTTGCATCGAATTGATACCGTTGTTCCGTTAGCATCTGATGATCCTGAGCCTTACCCTCGCAAAGCTGCTCCTACCATCGGATCTGCTGCAACTGGTTCAAGCAAACAATCGCCTTTGGCTTTACCAAAAGCCATTCGGCCCCTTCCCTCTCGCAATTCTTCTTCTGCCTCTGCCTGTCATTTACCGCCCCCGCCACCTTCAAGCTCAACAGCTTCATCCCCACACCTTTCTCACTCCTCGAAACCGGCGGGTAAGATTCTGAGCCCCCCAACTGCCTTTCCAACTGTCAAAGAATCAAACCCTTTGGCACTTCCCGTTAAAAAGCCAAAACCCTTGGTAGCTTCCACCTCTGTTATCCCTCCTGCCCCGGCTCTATCTTCCTCATCATCGATTGATGGATCTAAAAGTCTTCCAACAGCCAAACCAACAGAAGTGGAAGAGTTTGAGTTTGAATTGACGTCTGACAAATCGCTCTCGTACTCTTCTACCATTTCTCATACTGTACATGTGCGAGACGAAGCCGTAAAACAAACTCAGCCGATCTCTCACTTTTCTGTTTCTCCGCTGGCTCCCAATCGTGTTGCGCCCGATGAGGTTGAGGAGTTTGACTTTGTTGGCAGTTCACCTGATCTCCCCGCTCCCTCCCCTCAACTCCCATCAAAGGCTGCCCCGCCTGTTGTCTTGATCACCCCACAATCGGGCTATCTGGGTCCGGGCGAAGGATATCTACCCTCTTCTTCACGCAGGAGTCGGACAGTGCAAGAGGATTTCAGTGGCTCTCCCTCAGTTGAAGCAGGGTTTGCTAAGCCTCTTGATCAAGGCTTTGCGCTACCCACCCGTTCGTCGGCTGCAGTATCTAAGAAGGGGGCACCATCTGCTCGATCTTACATGCCCACGGCTCCCAGTCCTCTAAACAGTGGTTCTTATTCTTCTGGATCTTCCGATCAGGCTGCTATGACCCCAGAAGGTGGAGCGACTGTATCTCCTTTCTCAGGTTTGGCGTTGCCGACTCGTTCTATGAGTGTTCACCCGACTCCTGGGAATCATTCACTTCATGGTTCACTTCCTGTCTCTCCTCACACTGGTTCTTACAGCAATGAGTCGCCAGTCGTACCTGCATCTGCTGCGCCGTTGACTACGCAGAATTTGAATCTGGCACCCCAGGCAAGACCCATTGTGGTGCCGATGCGAAGCTATGGTCAAAGCGATTCAGGAAGCTCGGTCAGGGAGAGCGATACAGACTCAGATGACGATGGCGAATCTTACGAGTCAACCTCCGAGGAGGAAGAGTCTAACTTTGAGCCAGTACCAGTACCAGCACCGGTTCCTCCTCCTCAAGTTGCTGCTGCTCCCTCACCCGTGCAAGTCGAAGAAGAGACAGATGATGACGATGATGAGGAGCTTCACACGATGGCTCATGAACTTGAAACAAGTATCATGCTGTCGGAAATGTACGGAAATGATAGCTCCTTCAATCCTAGAGGCATGGTGGATCTTACCCCTGTTGCGCCGACTCCCTCAGCGCCTACAACTAAAGCCAGAAGGAAGGCTCCTGGAAAGAAGGCAACAGGAGCGGAGAAAAAAGGGAGGGCAGGCAAAGGCAGGGGTAATAATTAGGTCATCGTGAAAGGGATGCTTACACAAGGCAGCTGAACAAGTGAAGGGTAAGATTAACGATGTGGTGGTAGATACACGAGGAGCAGTAAAGGAAGAATGTGGTTTACTCATGATCAAGTTATTTCTAGAATAGTCATGAGAAGAAAGGCTAGATGGTGTGAGGGGCGGTTGCAGTAGTGGGGTGATTTTTAAAGGATTGTGAAGTCTCCCTTCTATTTTTGTTTTTTTGTTTTGTAATTTTATATGCAAAAGTTTGATTCGAAACAGTCAAGCAATAGAGAATGATCTTCTTTTGATTTGTCCATTTAGAAATAGGTTGTAATTAGCTTATTGTACGCCAATACTGTTATATCATTGCTCAAGAATTATTACCTGTTAAAGATTTTTTTCCCTGTGTTATCTCTGAGAGTAATAATATGCTTTGCTCATATAGTGTTTGTGAATTTTAATAATTTGTTACTTATTTTTATTCCCCAAAGTAATCATAGCAAGTAAGTGCTACATGATAGTAGCCCACAATACAATACTATGATGGTGCTTAATGGTATTGATGAGTTCATTGCATAGCAAAATATAAGAACATTGGTGTATCATTGATTGTTTTCTCTCAAAATACTCACTCAATTTATTCTAAAAATTTATATACACAGGTCAATACAAACATTGATTCAGTTCTGTATGTGAACTGTACCCAATGTCTAGTTGCCATTTTTTTACCCTGTGCTTGTTAGGTCAGGCAATGTTTGTAGGGATGGCTCACCCCGAGAAAATCTATGAATGAATTCCTTTCATACTCTCTTAGTTTCTACTATGAAAGAACATCGCTATGGAATTTTACTTAAAAAATGAATTAGAGTTTAAAAGGTGGGAATAATTTGAAAGTTTTAAATGTTCTGTGAAGAAATATTTTTAATCATTTTTTTTTATAGATATGACTACTACTATACGTCACCCTTTCTTTCCAATGGTGCCCATCTCATTTTGCTATAATAACTAGTTTTGAAGGTCAAGTTTCCCATTTTTATTTTTATTAAATTTAATTGTATGATATGAAAACGTTACTCATTAACCACAAAAAAAAACATCTGGCACCTGCTAACAGGTGCCAATCCTTTAATTCAACTTTTATGCAAGAGTAACTTAGATTTAATTATGTACAAACTTGTGTGCTCATTGTTCAGTGCGTGCTATTTCCAGAATAATTTGTTAGGATTTGGGTTGAGAGGGAGGGAGGAGGAGCACTATGGGCACCATGCATTGTAATAGGCAGGAAAGAGGGAAATTGCATAAGGGGATCTTAAGGGGCAAGTACTGTGGGGTGCTCCTCATTGGAGAACTTATTTAGTAATCCAGTTACTTCTTAGTCTCCCATAGTCTTAACCCTCACTGTTGGCAGCCCCAACAAAGTCAGTCTAGTTAGTCTCACTGCTATATCAGCATAGTCAGTCCTGTCTTTGACTAGTGTTAGCATTAGTAGTAGTCTGCCCTCTTACACCTCATGCAAACAGGTGACTCATCAGCCACTAGCCCATGCTGATGCAGCAGATTGGTATTCTCAAATCTGGCCCACTATGTCAACTGCTTTTACTCATTTTAACCAAGGTAATTTTTTTTTCTCAACTTCCACCTTATGTCATTAGTTCAGTATCTTCTTGCAGGTAGCTTAGTCATCATACTCATGAGTTTGGTTCTTATCATGCATGCAACATAGTTGGTGATATGTCATTAGTTTTGGATGTTGACAAGGTATGTTTTTGGAAGGACTCCAACATCATGCTCTCTTGCTTTTGATGTTTTCTCCAAGTTTTGTGATGAACATAACATTCCTTTACTTGTTTGCCAGTTAAGTCACATATTGTAAACCTACTACAGCTTGGGCAATCACAAACCAGTAATATATTTGTTTCTGCAGAATTAGAGCTGTCCATGATAGTAAAAAAGTGAAACAGTCATGTGGTGATTGAGTATTATGGTCAAATTATGGCAAGGATATAAAGGCTTAAGAGATAATTGAGAGTTGGAAAGGATTTTGCTCAACAATATTGTATTGGGGAACTAGGTTTTTTTGGATTAAAAAAATATACTAGTGATTCATTACTTTATGAAGATTAGATTTTATGTACAAAAGGAAAAGAGGCATTCATGATTTTTTATCAACTATATTGCATGCATGTTCAGGACTGAACTCATGAGTATGATGACTAAGCTACCTGCAAGAAGATACTGAACTAATAACATAAGGTGAAAGTTGAGAAAAAAACTTACCTTGGTTACCATGAGTAAAAGCAGATGATGTAGTGGTCCAGATTTGGGAATACCTGTCAGCCTAGGTATCCCCAGGACTGAGTAATTCTTATTTTTAAAATAAGATAACCTTAATTACATTAAGCTTATAAATTAAAAATAAGGTTAAAATACTTATATATATGGTTATAATACATATATATATAATTATTACACTATTATATGACTTATAGTAGTTTAAATAGCTTATCCATAAACTAATAATACTTATTAAGGTGTTAATGAAGTCCTAATATACTTATCTTAAGTGATATTAAGTAATTATAGACATACATAAGCCTCATATTCAGCAAAATATGTAGTTATATTATGTATATTTAGGTCTATAAGTGAGTTTTAAAATCTTAATAGCCTATAAATTTTATTTTTCTGCTTATTTTAGGTCATATGGATATATTTAGTGGACTCACAATGCCTACACAAGCATATACACCTTTTTCAGGCGCATATATCCAGTTTGGACAACTTAATCTGCTTTCTTTGATGTATTTTCATGGATTTATGGGCTGGGATATCATTACTGGGTTAATATGGATGCTTTGACAGTTAATTTGGTTCCTTTATATGCTTTGGGTTTTATTATATACTCTTTGGATGAGTTATTTTACCTGTTTCTTTATGGTATCCGCTTTAATCTGTTTATTCTATTTATGGTATGGGTCTGTGGTATCATTAATTGTGATTGAGGGTCCTTAATGGAGGTCTGGGTGTTGAAAATGCTTGAAGTGGACACCATGGGGAGGTGATGAGCCCTCACAGTGCTTTAATTGCTGGGGAAAGCAGTGACATCATCTGGATTGAAGGTCTGTGCACTCCAGTGGATTTTGGTATAAGTAAGGGAGGCTTTGATGGGTTATTAGACATCACTTACTTACTACACATTAAGAAAACACCATAACACAATTATTCTCATATTTAAATATATTATAATGCATTTATATATTTATATAATCTTTATATAATCTATAACTATATATTATTTATCTATTTTCCACCACTAGCATGCATAAAAATCCAAGTATTGTGAGTTTATATTGAGAATAACTATTTTATTAGTCTTCCCCTGGGGTTTAATCACTAAATTTTTTATCAATAAGTAGTAGGACCATTAATATTTACTATTAAATCATACTTAGATACTAGCAAACACTAACAATTGGGGGTCTTTCCTTAATTATTACTTATTATTTAGTATAAGCCTTAGGACATGATTTCTACTCTAGTATATCTCATACGAACCAAATATTTGTGTCTGCAGCAGATTAGTGGGTCATCATAACTCAGTTATTGTGCAAAAGAAACCTTATAATAATTGTACTAATCATTTATAATAAAAATTAGGTATTTACAGTAGTAACTCTACCCAATATAAACCCAATTTCACTTGGTATTTGGTCACCAATATAATGCCCAATTAAATTGGTCTTTGGTTAAATCTTGGTAAGCTATTTATTCACCCTTATAAAGGTCTAGTTAAACTTATTATTTTATTTTTAACAGATTTTTTTGAATTTTTCTTATATTTTATTTAAATAAATAAAGATATAAATTCAGGGTAAGCTCCAGAGCTTTTTATTAGTAATTATATTGCTAATACTTTTGTCTACTAATTAACATATAGGTTTTCTCTTTTGTAGACGTAAAATATTATTATTCTTATCAATATGAGTGCTCCCCAGGACAATGTAAGTGAAAAGCTTGCTTATAATACCAGGTCTAAAGCTAATAAAAACATTGCTCCAGGACATAACCATGGAGGGTCAATCATACCCCCAGCCAGAGAAAATGAGTATAGAGGAAAAAGACACCCTCTTAAAAAGATTACAATAAAAAAGATGTCTCCTCCTCTGCAGGATCAACTTTCCCATCTTGCAAAACAGGTCCTGAAGTTGGAGGAATCAAAGTCATTCATGCTGATTGAGGTAGAGCAGTTACAGAACAACTGCAAGGCAGGATTCCAACAGATGAATCAAACCTTGGAAGAGCTAAAGGGAGGCCAGCCAATTCAGAAACCCTCTACCCCAGGAGGGTCACATTACTCCCAGGAGAAAATCCTGGTAGAAAAACGGAAGTGGGATTGGTTCCACCAACAATGGTCCAGTCACAACTGCAACAGGGATTCTCCTCCTCATCAGACTTCCTCAGCTCACCCATACAAAGGAAAGCAAAAACACCAAAAGTCAGGGCTTGCTCCTATCCCGTGGTAAGTAGATTACCCTCTCATATTGTACACAATACTGATAATTACAATATAGGTAATATTATTGATGTCAAATCTGTACAGATAATTGAGGAGGACTTAAGAAAATTAGGTTTTGATGTAAATACACCTGACTTGTCTTTTTTCAATAACAGCAGTACTATTTATAATAATAATACAGTTAATCCTCAGTTGCCACCACTTACTAGTGAGATGAGAAGTTCACAAGATAGTGAGAGAATCGAGAAGGAAGACATGGAGTATTTTAACAATAATCCGACTGTCCATAGAATTGTTTCAGAATTGTGGAATAGAATGACTGATTGTGAGGAACAGACAGTTAAACTCACAAGTGATACAATTTTTTCCTTGAAATTGAATATCTCTAAATTGGAAACAAGAAATATAGATTTAGAGAATGAAAAATTGGCTCTAACTCTTAAATATTATTCTTTAAGTAATAAATATAGTGAACTTTCAAATAAATTCTGTGAGTTAGAAAAATTGTATGAAGCACATTTATTAAAATATGAATCAAGAACAAAGTTATCTTTTGCACAAACAAATCATAGTGTCTCTTATCTGTTACAAAGATTAACTAAGGTTGAGATTGAAACTGCTAATCTACTAATGAATCAGGATCATCATAAGTATACACAGTATAATAATAATCCTTTCATTTGCAAAAATGAATCTCAATCATTTCTGATGCCACCACAAGTAAAACCATCTGGTGGAAGTGTCAAGTCTTAGAAGATAAATGCAAGTCACAAATCTGTACAAGAGGAAATACAAGACCATTTATCCAGAGTGAATGAGTTATTGAATTTACCTAAGATTAGTGAGACTAAATTCAATCAGAAGAGCTGGCCAAAGATTGATCAATACCCAACTTATGATGGGGAAGCCAGCTCTGATTAACAGCATTTTATTCAAAGAATTGACAATTTAAAATTCTCATATAAGTTACCAGATGAAGAAATAAAATCAAAATTGATTTCTTTATTTAAGGATGTTGCTTTATTATGGTTTGAAGCTGTATTAAGTGAGAGTAAAGATTACTCTTGGGCTGAGTGGAAAAACCTGGTTGAAAAACAATTTGGAGGTTTTAAATTCAGACTAACTCAGCAAAGATTATATGAGAAACCTAGGTATAATCCATTGAATGGTGACAAACCTATGGTATTTCTAATGAATTTAAATAAAGTATTGAAAGCCATTGAGCCAAATATGGATTTGAACTTATGGAAAGATAAAATAATATATAAATTACCTATATCTGTCAGAGACATTGTTGTAGCTAGAACAATAATGGTTAATGAATACTCTGAATTTATTAATATTTGTAATGAAATATTATTAAACCGTAAGTATGAAGCAAGGTACACCACTTATAAACAAAATAATAAACCTGTGAAAAATCAGAATTCAAAAACACTGCAGGAAAAACAGAAAAAACCTACTGCACCTGTATTACCTAAAAAGTATGCAACTAATACTTGTTATAAGTGTAATAAGCCTTGGGTTAAGGGTCACAAATGTGAGAAAAATATAAATATTGTTGAAAATCAACATGAATCTGAAAATGAAACAGAAAAAAGTAAAGATTCAAGTGATTATGACAGTAATATCTAATATAGTGATGAAAATGAAGTCTGTATGTTGGAAGATGATTTGTCCATCTTTGAAAATGCAATATTAAGTATGGACTCAAATAAATTTTTAATGAATTTTGAGGATGCTGAAAACATTAAGGATATACAATCTGATAACTTAAAAATGAAACCTATCATGGTTCCAGCTATCATTTCTAGAGATAATGTAAATATGGTATTTGACACAGGAGCTGCTGGTTCTGTTGTTTCTACAAATACATTACAGAAAATTGATAGTGATAATAAGTCAAAGCTTAAATCCCTTCAAAGTAAAAATTGGAGAGGTTTTGGATCAGTAATACACCTCATTGGTAGATACAAAGCTTCTGTTTTCTTTAAACATCAACATGGTTATGTTAGAGTAGCTTGTAACTTTGTAGTAATGGATAATACCAATTGTAGGAGCTGTTTTATCATTGGAAATGACATTCTGACTAAGTTTGGTGTGAAATTAGACCCAGCTAATAATAATTTTACAATTGGAATGAATGGTAAAAGAAAATTTAAAATAAATTCTTTTAACACAGTCTTACACATTGAGTCAGTGATAGATATTCCTTGCAAAGGAAGAGAATCCAATGAGATGGAACTTCTGGAAAAAGAAATTTCTAAAGCATCATTTGGAACTCAGATAAGTGAAACTGAGAAGACAAATATTTGGACTTAATTAAAGCATTTCCAATGGCTTTTGCACATGGGACCAATGAACTTGGCCTTCTAAAAGATCATGAGATGAAGATTAGTTTAACCTGTGATATGGATAATATTCCTAATAGTCTTAAAAAACAATACCCTACTTCACCAATGAAGAGGAAAGACATAGAGGATAATATTAAGATGTTATTAAAAATGAACATTCTTGAGAAGGTTGAAATTACACCAAAATATTGTTTAATATCACCAGTGCTAATTTCTTATGAAAAAGATAAAGCAAGACTGTGCAGTGATTATAGAGCATTAAATACATTTACAGTAGATGATATTTACCCCTTGCCAAGGATTGTCTCTATACATGCTACCCTTAAAGGTTCTAAGTATATAAGTTTCCTAGATGGAAATAAAGGGTACCATCAAATTCCTTTTGAAAAGAATTCACAGAACTTTTTTTTGATAACAACACATATGGGAATTTATAAATATGTCAGGATGCCGTTTGCACCAAAAAATTCTCCATCAGTATTTCAGAAGTTAATGGATATAACATTCCATAATGAAATGATTGAAGTTTGGTTAATGGTATACACTGATGACATCATAGTGTTCTCTAAAACATATGATGAACACTTAATCCATTTAAAGAAGGTATTTCAGAAAATGGATGAAATAAAAATTACCTTTGCATTGAAAAAATGTAAATTTGGGTTTGAATCTTTAAAAGTGCTTGGTCATATTGTATCTGGCTTACAAATATGTGTAGACCAAAATAAGGTGGCTGCAATAAAGAATATTGGCATTCCTCAAAATGTAAAGGATGTACAATCTTTTCTTGGTATGTGTGGTTATTATAGACAATATATAAAAAACTACCAATTAATTTCTGCACCATTGACCACACTGATAAAGAAATCAGAAGCTTTCATTTGGAATAATGAAAGACAAAAGGCTTTTGATAAGTTGAAAGAATTTTTGATGAAAGCTCCTATCTTAGGATTACCAGATTTCCAATTACCTTTTTTATTGTATACTGATGCAAGTTTTATTGGTTTGGGTGCTGCTTTGCATCAAAAAAAACTTATTGAAGGGAAAATGTCAGAAGTAGTAATTTTCTATATTTCACGTACTCTAAGAAGTAGTGAATTGAAATATGGTGCTACTCAACTTGAATGCTTGGAAGTAGTATGGGCTTTTGAGAAGCTAAATTATCACCTTGAAGACCAAAAATTTGAGTTAATAACTGAATGTAGTGCAGTTAAGTCACACTTAAACATGAAAACTCCCAATAGACATATGTTTAGATGGCAATTATCTGTACAAGAGTACAGAAGACGGATGACAATTACACATAGAGCAGGAAAATTACACTCTAATGTAGATCTGTATCTAGAGTACCTCTATTTAATTATGATGATAATCTTGCTTATGTTCCTGAAACAGAGATTATTAACATTTATGGCATTTATATTGTAGATCTTGAGGATGAATTTATGCAATCAATTCTTGATAATTACGCTTCAGATCCTGACTTGAGTAAACTTACTACAATATTAAATGATCCATCTAATGCTTCAATGAGTGTTTTAATAAAAATATTACCACAAAAGTATAAGGAAGCATTAGAAAAAGGAAAATTTTCCATTGAGGATGGTTTTATATCACCACACAATATGGGGGGCAGACTTGTTAGTAAGTTTGCAACCTTGGACTCAAATTCACCACAGATTGAACACACATTGAGCTATTGACAAAGGAGCCATACAATCAGGGATGAACACCACTCAGCAGAAAAGTTTTAGGTGGTTTTTCAAGTAGAGTTCAGTATGAGTTCAGTATGAGTTCAGTCTGAGTTCCATCTGAGTTCAGTCTGAGTTCAGGTTGGGGACTTGCTAGCAAGTCCACCCCATATATTGCATAGTGTATATTACAGGAAGAAATTAAGCAATGTAATTGTAATTCCCCCTTCAAAGAAGGAGTTAATGTTAAGTATATGTCATGATGATATATTAGCAGGTCATTTTGACTTCCATAAGACATTGACCAGAGTAAAAAAAACAGCTTGGTGGATTAACATGTCTGATGATGTTCAAAAATATGTTGAGACATGTGATTCTTGTCAAAAATCTAAAAGATTAAAGGGCAAAAGAGCTGGCTTATTACAACAAAATGAGAAACCAAAAATTTCGATGGGAAATATTTAACTTGGACTTTGTAAAAGGTTTTCCAATAGCAGGGAATAAGAGTTATAACTCCTGCTGGGTAATTGTAGATTGATTTACAAAAATGTGTAAATTTATTCCTACAAACAAAGAGGTTTCTGCAAAGGACTTAGCTTTTTTATGGTGGACACAAATGTTAAATATAGCAGGTTTCCCCCAAGAAATAGTTTCAGACAGAGAACCAAAATTTACTTCTGAGTTCTGGACATCACTTATGGATGTTTCAGGTTGTCAATTAAAACTTTCTACAGCACACCATCCACAAACTGATGTACTAGCAGAAAGAATGATACAGATATAGAAGATATGATAAGAAGATATTGTGCTTTTTGTCTTGACTTTAAAGACAATGACAAATTCACACATGATTGGGTAACCCTTATCCCAGGTTTAGAATTTGCATGCAATAGTACAGTACATTCTGTAACTGGCAAAAAGCCATTTGAGTTATGATTGGGTTATATTCCTAATACCCCTGCTAAAACTCTTAATAAATTACCTAGATTGGATATCCATCTAAGTACTAAGTATTTTCTTCAAATGCAAGAATTATGCAGAAAACATGCTCAAGAATGTATAAATAAGGCATTTGAGTATGAGAAGAAAAGATGGGATAAAGCCCATAAAGAACAAATGTTCAAAGAGGGTGATGAAGTCCTTATTTCTACACTACATTTAAATTTAAATGGTAATGTTAAATTGAAGGATCCATTCATTGGACCGTTTGTAGTGAAAAAGATGGTTGGTAACAATGCTGTTGAAGTTATTCTATATGCACCATATGATAGAAAACATCCAGTATTTCCTATTTCTCTTATAAAACCATCCCATTCTAATGATTCTGCTCTATTTCCAAGAAAATCATGAAGGCATAAACAGAAACCTGAAGAGATAGTTGAAAAAGCATAAATTGAAAAGATATTTAAAAAGAGACACCTTACAAAATAAAAGGGAGTTGAGTATCTATTAAGTTTTAAAAATAAATCAAGTAAATATGATCAGTGGATTCCAGCAAATGAAATCTCTGATCTTAAAAATCTCTTGAAAAAATTTAAATCCAAATAATACTGTTTAATTCAGTATATGCATCATAGAAAATTTTAAAATTATTTTTCTATTCACTTCTTACTTATTAATTAAAATGTCTTAACATTTTTTTATTGTTTTTTTTGGTTGAGGGAGTTTCAGCCTAGGAATCCCCAGGACTGAGTAATTCTTATTTTTAAATTAATAAAACATTAATTACATTAAGCTTATAACTTAAAAGTAAGGTTATAATAATTATATATATGGTTATAATACTTATATATATAATTATTACACTATTATATGACTTATAGTAGTTTAAATAGCTTATCCATAGCCTTATAATACTTATTAAGGTGTTAATGGAGTCATTATATACTTATATTAAGTTATATTAAGTAATTATAGACATACATGGGGCTTATATGTGCACATAAACCTCATATTCAGTGAAATATGTAGTTATATTATGTATATTTAGGTCTATAAGTGGGTTTTAACCTCTAAATAGCCTACAAACTTTATTTTTCAGCTTATTTAAGGACATATGGACGTATTAGGGTGTATCAAAGTTAGAAATTTGTAATTATTTAAAAGTGATTTCACAACACAAAAAGAAAGCCACAAACTTGAAATTCATTATCAGTAAAAATTTGTTTGGGGGGCACAATATAGAATATTTTAAATAATAATCATGGTTGATTTGGTGAAGAAAAGAGGTATTTTGAATAGGAAGATTTCTAACTTTGATACCCCCCATTAAGTGGACTCACAACACCTACACAAGCATATACACCTTTTTCAGGTGCATATATCCAGTTTGGACAACTTAATCTGATTCCTTTGATGGATTTTCACAGATTTTTGGGTTAGGATATGATTACTGGGTTAATATGGATGCTTGGGAATGTTTTTGGGGGCTTGGAAAGTTAATTTGGTTCCTTTATATGCTTTGTTTTTCATTATATACTCTTTGGATGAGTTATTTTGCCTGTTTCTTTATGGTATCCGCTTTTATCTGTTTATTCTCTTTATGGTATGAGTATGTTGTATCATTAATTGTGATGGAGGGTCCTAACTGGAGGTCTGGGGTTTGAATCTGCTTGAAGTGGACACCATGGGGAGGTGATGGGCCCTCATGGTGCTTTAATTGCCTGGGAAAGCAGTGACATCATCTGGATTGAAGGTCTGTGCACTCCAGTGGATTATGATATAAGTAAGGGAGGATTTGACGGGTTATTAGACATCACTTACTTACTACACATTAAAAAAACACTATAACACAATTATTTTCATATTTAAATATATTATAAAGCATTTATAAACTGATATAATCTTTATATAAGCTATAACTATATATTATTTATCTATTTTCCACCACTAGCATGAATAAAAATCCAAGTATTGTGAGTTTATATTGAGAATAACTATTTTATTAGTCTTCCCCTGGGTTTTAATCACTAAATCATTTTTCAATAAGTAGTAGGACCATTAATATTTACTATTAAATCATAGTTAGATACTAGCATACACTGACAGTGCCTTTGGATTAGAATATAAAAACAATGAGAAATTCACACATTGTGGTAGCCTAAAGTTTAGTACGGCACCTAAATATGTAAATGGAGTTATTACGGCGTGCAAGATTGGCGTTATTATTTTTTATAAAAGGGTTTTATTTAATTTATTGGAGTTTAAAATATGAAGAAATTGGTCACGAGCAAATGCCTACACAAATACAATTTATTTTATGGAGAAAACTTATTTTTACGGTCTAAAAAATTTATAAGTATTAAGTCGAGTCACTCAAGAACCTTGGGAAATTTTCCCAGAATTTTTACTATTTTTTTTATATTTTTAAATGAATTTTAAAGTTTTATAGAAATATTTACGTTTTCAAAAATTACTTAACTTTGATGAATTTTCACGGGGTAATTAGAGCTGCGCAGACTACGAAAATTAGTTTGGTATGTAAAGGGGAAGTAGCTCTATTATGTGTAATTTTTCTAGACTTTTTATTATGGTTTTAAGGTTTTAAATTGAGTCCGGAAGTCCGGACGGACTCCGTTTCGACTCCGTACGGACTCCGCTTTGACTCCGTACGGACTCCGTACTGGCTCCGGATTGACTCTGGAAGAGCTCTGGAGGGGAAAACTTAGGCACGTGACTAGGAATACTTAAGCGCTTCTCAAACTCGAAATTGAGAAGGGGGACACATCATACAGCTTAATCATTGACCACCACAGTCTCATTTTTTATTACTCAACAAATTAAAATAACTTGTAATACCCTTATAACATTATTATTTTTTTACATAACATCTTAGAAATACAATTCAACAGTTTAAATAACACTTCATACAGGGTATCTTTAGAAAGGTCTTCATCCCTGGGACTTGATTATTGCTGTCTCATAAAAAATTTCAAATTATTATAAAAACATAAAAGTCAATCTTTACAGATCTTTCACTGGTACACCTTAATTGTTGTTATCAGTATTTCTTTATCAACAGCCACTTTCTTTAAATCTCAATAAGCGTTAATTATTTTAGAGTTTCATTATTTTTATCAATCAGATCTAAGTAGATTGGTTAGCTTAGTGATTTAGAACACCTACTTTGTTATTTTTATTGGAAGGACGGGGTTTTCAGCTAAATCCATATATCTCCTCCGGATTCTGCTTACAGCAAGGCGACTGTAAGAGTTTACCTTACCATAGTTGGCGCCCAACGTGGGGTTTGATTTCTCTAGCTTTCTTTAAAAGACTTACTTGGATCAAGAACGTTATTAGCCTGCAAGAGGCTTATTTTCTGGAACTCTAATTGGATTTTTGTTATTGGCCTGCAAGAGGCTTGTTATTTTATCGATTGTTAACGCTTTTCATTACTTATTGGGATGTCTTCTTCTGCTGTTGCTTCTGGATCTTCTAACCCTCTTACTCCCTCAGTTAGAATTGTTTCTTGGGATGGCCCAAAGTTTGATGGGGAGGAGGTTAAATGGTTCATTAGCAGGTATGAAGCTGCTGCTGCTGTTGATGGTGCTTCCCATGTGGATATGGTGAAGCAAGTTAGGTTTTTTATTGCTGATAGGGAGGTGGAAAAAGAGGTTATTGCTATGCAGGCATTCAAGGACAAGGATTGGGTTAAGCTTTCTAAAGCTATGGTTGATAGATGGGGTGTTAGGTTTACTATGATGGACCTCAATAAAATTGTTGGAGACTGGCAAGCAAAAGGTGGAGTTTCTTCTATGGCTGACTTCAAAAAGCTCTGTGTTCAGTTTGATGAAGTGGTGGAATATCTCATACTGGTGGACAAGTTAGTGCATGAGAACCAAGCAAAAGATTTGTTTTGGACAGCATGCAGCAGGGATATTCGTATGGACGTCTTGAAGGATCTTTCAAGAAAAGATTTGATGAAGGAACTGCCTAATGGTGAGCAGAAACTGCCGGCTCTGGAGGTTATCAAAGAGAACATTCAGGCCCATCTCAAGTTATTGGCGTTGGACAAATATCAAGAGTCATGCACTCAATATGTTAGCAAGGTTAGCGAGGTTTTGGCCGAAAACAACGATATTATGGTCAAAGCCCAGGAGGCCAAGAAGGCTCAAATGGGATTACCTGCTGCTAAAGTTGAGGGTAATGTGGATAATAAGATGGTTGATCATTTGGCCGATTTAACTAAACAATTAAAAATATTTGTTCAAGAAACCCAGAAGGCCAATAAGGCCCCAATTGCTTCTTCGTTGACGTCGACTTCTTATCAGTCTAGAGGTTATGAACGTCGAAATTATAATGGCAATAACAACGGTAACCGCTTCCCAGGCAATGGGAGAAATGGTGGGAATGGTGGTAGTAATTATAGAGGTGGCTATGATGAGCCAAAGGTGTGCTCCTATTGTAATAGGAGAGGGCACAGAGCAACAGTTTGTTTTGCTCTTGATAAGGATATGGATGCTGGGCGAGTTTTATTCGATGGTAAAGTTTATAAATTTCCCGATGGTTCGTTCATCAAGCCCAGTGATGGACAGTCTCCTTCTGATTTGGTCAGAAGAAGTTTAACGGCTGAAAGGAGAGCCAGATTTGAAGAGGTGACGGATGAAGATGTTAATGCCAAGAGTGGCAAAAATGGTAATGGTAATGGTGGTAAAGCTGACAAGGGCAAGGAGAAAGAGGTCAGTAAAGCCACATTTTCTACTTCTTTTGGTGGTTTAGAGCTGGCGACGGTTGCCCAGGTGGAGGGTAGCTGTATGGCTGGCGAATACGATGTTAATGCTGCTAGAAGAGCAGCCGCTACTAAGGCGAAAAGTAGCATTCAGAGCCAATTGAGGGCTAATCCTGGCAAGGCCAATAACAAAGTGAACCCTTACTCTAAGGACAAGAATTCTAGTGCTCAAACTGCCGTCAACAAGTTGAACCCTTACTCTAAGGACAAATTATATAAAATGCAGAAGGGGATTGCTGATATGGGGCCCCCTAGTTATGGCAAGTTTGATTTAAATGGTGAGCCTATGCCAGAGGATGATTCGGATTCTGAGGAGGACGTACCGTTGGCGTCTCTACCCAGACCAAGTTTTAGCGGTCCCATCCCAATGGAGGGTGTGAGAAGGACTAGCGATGGATCAGGATTAGTGCAAGAAGCTGGTGACGGAGTTAGGGTTATAGAAAGTGAAGATGTTATAATGGGGGGTGAAGATGGCTCGGTTGGACCTCAAGAGGTACCCAGGGCCAAGGTTGTTAAATCAAAGGTCCAGTATGAGCGGCCAGTAGTTTCTGGTCAAGCTAATGCGATGGACGCAGTTTTGAATAGGGTGAATCAACTTCAGATTCCCTTATCTTTGGGGGAGTTATTTACGATTAGTCCGGCGCTTGCTGAAAAGCAAAAGAAGCATTTGACGAGGCGTCGGGTTTCCACTGGAGAGGTGGAATATATTTGTGAAAATGCTGAAAAGTTTGGGGAAGATGTAGATACACATTTTTCCGCTCCCCTGGGTTACCTGGTGGTAACTCTAAATGGTAAAGAAGTAAAGGCCTTGGTCGATTCAGGGTCTCAAATTAATTTAATTTCATTGGAGCAAGCGACGAGTATAGGCTTGCCAATTAAAAGTGGAACTGGGGGAAACCTCAGAGGTATTGGAGGGCATGCAACAGAGCTGATGGGTACTGCTGAGCATGTCAGGTTAGGCATTGGTGGATCTGTTGGTAAGGTTCACTTTTATGTGGCCAGAGGAGCAGTCAAAACTGTTCTTGGTGGTCCTTTTTTGATGGATTTTGAGGCCAGGATAGGGTATCAAGCTGGCATGGGGATTAGTTTGGAGATCACTGGTGAAGATATGCGGAGGTTACATATGCGGTTAGCACCTCCTGGAGATGAAGGTTGGGAAACACGGCCAGGGATTACTACACTGTGCCAGTGTTGTTTTTGCACCAAGAAGCGGCATATAAAACGGACGGCTTCTGGTGAATTATGTTTGTTGGAAAGGGATGGATGCCCTCATTTTTTGGGGTAGCAGGGGCTGATCGCTCAAATGTTGTAATCTCTCCTCAGGATGAGATCCCGGATTGCAATAGGTCAGCTCACTTGGAGATAATTCAAGTGGATTCTCAATTATTTTCTGTTAATATTACTTTGGAGTGCAAATACGTTTTGGACTTTTCTATATGTTTATTGGATTTACCCGGTTTTTCTATTAAATTTAAAAATGGTAAAAAAGGCAAAATGGGCCAAATTAGGTTGGATAAAAATTGGAAGGGTATGTTTTATGGCCTCCAGCAAGAGGGTAAACTGCAAAAATTACATCAAAACTCGATTAAAAATCTCAGTATAAGTAAAACACAAAAAAATAATTTATGTGAAAATGTTATTCCGGACCTCCAGCAAGAGGTTAAACTGCAATTATCTCCTTCTATTACGGACCTCCAGCAAGAGGGTAAACTGCAAAAATTACATCAAAACTCGATTAAAAATCTCAGTATAAGTAAAACACAAAAAAATAAATTTTGTGAAAATTCAATTCCGGGCCTCCAGCAAGAGGTTAAACTGCAATTATCTCCTTCTATTTTGGACCTCCAGCAAGAGGGTAAACTGCGAAAATCTTATCAAAATCCAATAAAAAATCTCAGTATAATTAAAACCCAAAAAAATAATTTTTGTGAAAATTCAATTCCGGTCCTCCAGCAAGAGGTTAAACTGCCAACTTTCTTTACGGGTGATTTACTGTTGGATAAGGGAAGCAAAGGTGTTGGAAAATCTGTTTATAAATTAGACGAGGGAAAGGAGAAAAGGGTAAAATTTAAAAATGAAATAAAATATTTTTCTAATTTTTCTTATTCCAATTCTGGCGATGAAGAAGATTCATTTGATGAAAGTTTTAATGGCGATACAAAAGAAAATCTTTTACCTCAAGTTAATTTAGATGTGGACGCAGCCAAATATAAGAAAGTAGCAAATAAAGTTTGACCTATTAATGAACCGCTACCTGCTGAATTAAATCCACCTTTGAGAAGACCAAGGTTATCAAGAGATCCTTATGAAAGTCCCTTGGTAAAGAATCCGCCTGAATTTTCTGAGACGTCAAGAATCACTTTTGAAAGACTGGGTGTTGTTAATTTTGGACCTGATGGTTGGTTGTCTGGAGAAGAGAAGAAGTTGTTGTTGGATGTGATGGTCAAGCGAGAGAAGGCCATTGCTTTTGTAGAAGAGGAGAGGGGTGTGTTGAAGCATTCCTATAGGGAGCCTTACAAGATTCCTGTGGTATGTCATGAACCGTGGCAGCAGAAACCGATTCCTATTCCGGCTGCATTAAAAGAAGCCTATATTGAAGTTGTCAGAGAACGGATACGCACTGGACTGTATGAGCAATCAACGTCAAGTTATTCTAGTCCTGTATTTTGTATCAAGAAACCAAATGGCAAGCTTAGAGTTGTTCATGATCTTAGGGAATTAAATAGGGTTACAATAAAGGATGCTGGAATACCACCTAGTGCTGAGGAGTTTGTTGAAGCGTTTGCAGGGAGAGTGTGTTATGGTTTGGGAGATATTATGGGTGGATATGATGAGAGAGAGTTACATCCGGACTCAAGGCCTCTCACTACATTCGATAAGCCACTTGGACATTTACAGTTAACAAGATTACCTCAAGGAGCAACAAATTCGGTTGCAGTTTATCAAGCTCAGATGGCTTGGATCCTTCAAGATGAAATTCCACAATATGCTGGAATCTTTATAGATGATGGAGGAATTAAGGGACCTACAACCAACTATGATAACCAGGTTTTGGAAGAGAATCCCGGGATACGCAAATTCATTTGGGAGTTTGCAATTACTTTAGAAAGAATCTTGTTTCGAATTGAAGAGGCTGGTTTAACTATTTCAGGTTCAAAATTTTCATGTTGTGTGCCAGCCTTAGAAATATTAGGCCATGTGGTATGTAGAGAGGGTAGGATTATGTCCAAGAAGAAAGTTAAAAAAATTCAGTCCTGGCCAAGACCCAAGAATACGACCGAAGTTAGAGGGTTTTTAGGTGTTTGCGTATATGTTAGAATGTTTATCAAGGACTTTTCTTCATTGGCAGCTCCATTGAGACGGTTAACGAGAAAGGATGCAGACTGGGAGTGGGATGAAGAGTGTGAGAATGCGTTTGTGAAGTTGAAGGAGGTTGTGGGGAAGGATTTAGTCCTGCACAAGTTGGATTATGGAAAAGATTCTGGCAGAATTTATTTAGCAGTTGATTCAAGTCAGGTTGCAGCTGGGGCGGTTTCGTCTCAGATGGATAAAGCTGGTTACATCAGGCCAGTTAGGTATGAATCTGTAGTATTTACTGAGGTCGAATCAAGATATTCTCAACCAAAATTGGAATTATGTGGTGTGGCGAAAATACTGAAGAAACTTCAGCATATTTTGTGGGGGCAACATTTTGAGTTGCAAGTGGATGTGAAATCGTTAATCCAGATGATTAATTCCCCAAGTTTACCGAACGCACCCATGACGAGATGGGTAGCTTTTATTCAACATTTTTCATTTGATTTAGTTCATAAGCCTGGCAAGACTTTTACTATGCCAGATGGTTTATCAAGGAGACTACCCACTGAAGAAGATTCAGACTCAGAAGAGTTCGATGAAGATATACCTATTATCAAAGCCAGCACTAAAGGAGCTGAAGACTTTCCATACCTCCCCCATGAGGTTAAACTGGCAGGACTATTGTGTTTAGATTATGATGATGATGACCTCCACCAAGAGGATAAACTGGAAAATAGTTTTTATGTTAATAAAGGTGTTGGAAAAGGTGTAGATAAATTCGGCAGAGAGGAGGTAGAAGAAGATGTGGTGTATGTAGAGGAAAATGGATTGGTAGTGTGGGATAGTAGTAAATTAAGGAATGGTGTATATGTTGGAGAATTAGAGAATTTAAATAAAAAGGTGGATAAAGAGAAAGAGGTATTTTTGAATACGGTTTACGAAGGATCCAAAGGTTCAGAAGAAAAACGTCGACATAGCTCGATTAAAAATTTATTTACGGGTCAACGATTATTGGCTCATTCATGTGCAGGTGATATTGGTGATAGAGAAGTCCCTATTGATGTTATATTAATCGATTTTCAAGATGAAGTCTGGGGTCAGACTGGTTTTTATTTTTTGTTAGTCAAATATTTGTTGACTTTAGAGAGGCCAGAAGATTGTGAAGACAATGAATGGGTGGCTATCAAGAGGAAGTCATCTACGTTTTACCTATCTGGTCGACGTTTAATGAGGAGGAGGTATCCGAATCCTCAAGTAGTTATAACTCAACAGAAGGGGCAAGAATTAGTTTTGAAATCACTGCATGAAGATCTCGGGCATTGAGGTGTTGGAGAAACATTTAGAAGAATTTCTGATCGATTTTGGTGGCCTGGCATGAAGATGGCTGTTAAACAGTGGGTTCAGTCATGCAAAGAATGTCAAAGACAAAGTTATTTAAGGCCAAAAGAACCTGGACGCGCGACCGGTGAATATACGCTCTTTGGAGGAGTTAGTTTAGATGCCGTTCATATAAAAGAGGGACGGTATAAATATTTAATTGTGGCCAGAGATGATTTATCTGGTTGGGTAGAGGAAGCGCCTCTTATTAATTTAACTGCCAAAAATGTGGCAGAATTTTTTTTGAATAATTGGGTATATAGGTATGGGGTGATGAAGTTGGTGACGGTAGATGGAGGTCCTGAATTTGGGACAGAGTTTAAAGAGGCCGTATTGAAAGTTGGATCAAAGGTTAGGGTAGCAACCCCATATTATCCTGAAGCTGAAGGCATGGTTGAAAGAGGGCATCAAGTTATTAAGGATGCTTTAGTTAAAATGTGTGGGACAAGTGCCGAAAAGTGGAGGCACTATTTACCTTTAGTTTTATTTGCTGATCGAATTACTGCCAAAAGGACGACCGGATTTTCACCTTATGAACTTGTTTTTGGACAGAAAGCAGTTTTACTGGTTGATTTAGAAGCTGAATCATATCTTGGAGTTGACTGGGACACGGTCAAAACTACTGAAGAATTATTGTGTGCAAGAATGATGCAGCTAGAAAAGAAAGAAGAATATTTAGAAAAGGCATATTCGCGGATGATGAAGATCCGAAATCAATCAGTTAGATATTGGGATGAGCGGTTGGCACATCGATTAAGGAAACCTTTGAACCCAGGAGATATGGTCTTGGTGTATAATAGGAGTTTGGAAAGTCAGTGGGGAAAGATGTTTGCAGATAGGTGGAATGGACCGTATAAAATCAAGGAGAAAGTTTCCGGCGGTTCATATGTGCTAGAAGAGTTGGATGGAGTAATATTAAAGAAGAGGGTAGCAGCCGATCAAGTGAAACGGTTCTATCCTAGAGGCACCAGGAGTGCCGAAGCCTTCCTCCGCAATGAGGATAAACTATGAAACTTCTTAAATTTTATGGATCCTCCGCAATGAGGATAAACTATGATATCAATGAAACTTTATGGATTCCTCCGCAATGAGGATAAACTACAATTTTAATGACATTTATCAAATTTTATCAACCTCCGCAATGAGGATAAACTATGATATCTACGAAATTTTATGGATTCCTCCGCAACGAGTATAAACTATCTTCTTATTTTTATCAAAAAATACTTTACTATCATTACACTGCATATGGGCGACGAAACTGTGATGAAACATAACGAAATGCGAGAAAACCTTTATTGAAAATTTTCAAAAACTTAAAATTCTTAAAATATGGGTGAAGATAGTGTTGGGAAATTTTTAAAAATATATTGGAAGAAGTGTTTACAGGGGAACCTTCTTAATTTAATATTGGCAAGTGTGGGGGTAATTGATGGGCTGGCTGCTCTATACACAATTACCCCATAATGTTCGTTTCCAAAATTTTCCCTGTTTCTAGTTGAATCCTGGCTTTGTCTTTTAATTTTAGGAAGTCCACTAAGACTATAAACTGGAACGAATCAAGAGACACCGCTCTCAACGCCGGATTCAAGATTCTTTTATTTTATTTTGTTTTTGATTTTTTTATGTTAGATTGTGATTTCTTTTCTTTAAATATATATTATGAATTAATGTAAAGGTGATGCTCACTGGTGGTCTCTAATCATTTTTATAAATTGGAGGGAGCCCACCCAGTGATCATCATTATAAAAATTATCTTCTAAAAAACTTTCATTTATTTTCTTTTCTTTTCAATTTCTCAAAATTGTGTAACCACATCAAGTTGCACTTGGATGTGGGTATGATGTCAAGGGTACGGCTCATCAAATGGCCGGGGGGCATCTTTTAAAAATTTTATTTTGAAATTTTTTTTACTTTTTATCTTTCTTTTCACATTTATTTATCTTTCTTTAAAAATTAAATTTTAACTTTTATTTCCAAACTATCTTTTTTAAAATCTTTTATTTTAAAATTAAAAAAAAAAAAAAAAAAAAAAAACAAAAAAAAAAAAAAAAAAAACAAAAAAATTATTAATAAAAAATAAAATAAAATAAAATAAAATAAATAAAAATAAATAAATAAATAAAAATAAAATAATAAAATAAAAAAAAAATTAATTAATTAAACCAAATTATTATATTTCTTAGTTTTATTTTTCAGTCTTCATTCATTTTAGTTTTATTCATTTAGTTTATACAGGAAACAGGGTCTAGGGGAACTCAATACCTAGGGGATTTTACTTCAAGACATCTGTTAGTCCTCCAAGACTTTAAACTGGCTACTGTTCAAGACATTCTT
Source organism: Hemileia vastatrix (assembly GCA_030280995.1). NCBI lineage: Eukaryota > Fungi > Basidiomycota > Pucciniomycetes > Pucciniales > Zaghouaniaceae > Hemileia > Hemileia vastatrix. Next base: position 2,355,538 of record JASXTE010000008.1, on the reverse strand, counting down.
TAAAGTTTTTTTATATACGTATTTTGGATCTGTTAGTCCTCCAAGACTTTAAACTGGCTACTGTTCAAGACGTTCTTTAAAGTTTTTTTATATACGTATTTTGGATCTGTTAGTCCTCCAAGACTTTAAACTGGCCACTCTTCAAGACGTTCTTTAAGGTATTTTATACGTATTTTGGATCTGTTAGTCCTCCAAGACTTTAAACTGGCTACTGTTCAAGACGTTCTTTAAGGTTTTTTATACGTATTTTGGATCTTTTAGTCCTCCAAGACTTTAAACTGGCTATTTTTCAAGACTTTCATTAAGGATAATTTTCTTTATCTTGACATCTGTTAGTCCTCCAAGACTTTAAACTGGCTACTGTTCAAGACTTTCCTTAAGGTTTTTATACGAATTTTGGAGCTGTTAGTCCTTCAAGACTTTAAACTGAAATTAAAAGATGTTCAAGATTCTATGGATATTTTCGGAGACGGTTTTCTTTTTATATAAATCAAATGTTAGGTCCACCAAGACCTTAAACTGGACTATTGTCAAGTGTTGGGTCCACCATGACCTTAAACTGGATTTCTTATCAATTAAATGTTTGGTCCACCATGACTTTAAACTGGTAGTTCATTCATTGTTTAGTCCACTATGACTTTAAACTGGAAAATTAATATCTGCAGGATAATTCAACATTCATTGGACCACTATGGCCTTATACTGGATTACTTGTTGATCAAATGTTTGGTCCACTATGACATTAAACTGGATTATCAAATTTATTCAATCTTTGGTCAAGCCTAGGCCTTACTTGGGAATATATCAAGATATTTATGCACTTAAACGATCTTTGGTCCACCAAGACCATAAACTGGCAATCGATTATATGTTTGGTCTACCAAGACTTTAAATTGGAATGTCAATCTTGTTTGGATAACTCAATTCAATCCTTTAATTTATCACTGTCCACTAAGACTCTAAACTGGTTATTAAATTATTTCTGGAATTGGGTGCTGATAAGCTTTAGGAGGTTAAAACTTTAGGTGGTGATGATGCTAAAGAAAGCATAATGGTTAATTAGGTGAAATTTGTGGCGCTTTAACATGGTCTAAAGTTAATATTATTATTGGAAGCCTGGCCAAAGTATTTTATGGGTTTGCTGTATAGCAAAGTTTGAAAATTGTGATGAAGGAATCAGAAGTTAGGATGGTAGTTGGATTTTAGGGAATGATTTTTTTTTAGTGCCTCATAGTTAGGCCATTTTTTTTGGTGTGAAGCTTGGAGGACCTTATGGCGAGATTGGAATCATAGAATTCGGCTCAGTGGGGGGCCCTATGAGGTTGGAATCAGGAGTATTTGGCTCATAGGAAGATCCACTCTCTCAATGCTGTGACAAGAAGGAAGACTGGTATATGGGAGTCTGAAGGGATTCAAACCTTGCTCTCAGTAGTGGAATCATCACAAGATTTATATTATTTTATTTTATGTTATATCAAGCCAGAGAAGAAGAAACAACGTTTTTATTATAAAGAATTAAAAGAAGACCAGCTAAAACAAATTTATCAAATTATTTTATTAGAAAAGATAATTCTTTTGGAATTGCTCAACCACTTATGCAAAGTTATAAGAATGGGGACATTCTCAATTGGAGGGAGGATGTGGTAGCCTAAAGTTTAGTACGGCACCTAAATATGTAAATGGAGTTATTACGGCGTGCAAGATTGGCGTTATTATTTTTTATAAAAGGGTTTTATTTAATTTATTGGAGTTTAAAATATGAAGAAATTGGTCACGAGCAAATGCCTACACAAATACAATTTATTTTACAGAGAAAACTTATTTTTACGGTCTAAAAAATTTATAAGTATTAAGTCGAGTCACTCAAGAACCTTGGGAAATTTTCCCAGAATTTTTACTATTTTTTTTTATATTTTTAAATGAATTTTAAAGTTTTATAGATATATTTACGTTTTCAAAAATTACTTAACTTTGATGAATTTTCACGGGGTAATTAGAGCTGCGCAGACTACGAAAATTAGTTTGTTATGTAAAGGGGAAGTAGCTCTATTATGTGTAATTTTTCTAGACTTTTTATTATGGTTTTAAGGTTCTAAATTGAGTCCGGAAGTCCGGACGGACTCCGTACGGGCTCCGGATTGACTCTGGAAGAGCTCTGGAGGGGAAAACTTAGGCACATGACTAGGAATACTTAAGCGCTTCTCAAACTCGAAATTGAGAAGGGGGACACATCATACAGCTTAATCATTGACCACCACAGTCTCATTTTTTATTACTCAACAAATTAAAATAACTTGTAATACCCTTATAACATTATTATTTTTTTACATAACATCTTAGAAATACAATTCAACAGTTTAAATAACACTTCATACAGGGTATCTTTAGAAAGGTCTTCATCGCTGGGACTTGATTATTGCTGTCTCATAAAAAATTTCAAATTATTATAAAAACATAAAAGTCAATCTTTATAGATCTTTCACTGGTACACCTTAATTGTTGTTATCAGTATTTCTTTATCAACAGCCACTTTCTTTAAATCTCAATAAGCGTTAATTATTTTAGAGTTTCATTATTTTTATCAATCAGATCTAAGTAGATTGGTTAGCTTAGTGATTTAGAACACCTACTTTGTTATTTTTATTGGAAGGACGGGGTTTTCAGCTAAATCCATATATCTCCTCCGGATTCTGCTTACAGCAAGGCGACTGTAAGAGTTTACCTTACCATAACATGACTGGGTAAAATTAATTCCTGGCCTTGAATTTTCTTATAATAGCACAACTCATTCTGTAACAGAGAAAAAACCATTAGAACTATGGCTGTGATATGTACCAAATACCCCAGAAAATAATTAAAATATATTAGGGGGTGTCAGTTCTGGCAAATCCGCACTTACAAATCCACACTTAAATTTGACCAAATCTGCACTTAAATAAGTGCGGATTTCCAAAACACACTAGCCCCAATACTGGTGGATTTCAAAATGAAATAAGTCACTTATTTCACTCAAATCCGCACTTTCTCAACCAAAAGTGCTGATTTCACCATCAAGTCCCATTTCACTAATTTGCCAGCATCATCCCATTCATACGCAGCACTCCGAAGCATAACACTTCATAAGTCAAAACATTGTACACTACTTACATCTTCATAATATATCATATAAGAGTTATGCCTTCCTCACTTTCAAATTGTGATAAATTACATAAAGCAATGACTTTCATGGCTCTTGAACTGCTCTTGGACTCTGATTGTGATTCTGATTCTGATCTAGAAGAAGATTTTGTCTTTTTATCAAAAATGGCCACGAAAAGTCACCTTCTTCCCAGAAAGCCTCAAGTACTTCATACCCCCAAGTACACCATCCAAACACTTCTTAAACTATCTACACCCAGTTTTAGACAGCTGTTAAGGACTTCTCAGGAATTTTTCCTTAAATTTCTTGAGCTTATTCAGGATCATCCCATATTTCACAATAATTCTCAAAAAGAACAACAACATCCTTCAATTCAATTGGCCATCACACTATGTCATTTGGGTTCAAATGGTAATGGAGCCACTTTGAAACGTTTAGAAAATGTCTTTGATTTAGGGTATGGTTCAGTTAACACTTATACCAAACAATGTATCACTGCCATCAACTCCTTGTAATCTCAACTTCTCACCTGGCCAACAAAAGAAGAGCGACTTGAATCATCTCAGGTTATGCAAGCAGAGGGCTTCCCAGGATGTATTGGTTTTGTTAATGGTACTGCTATTCCTTTGAGCCAGAAACCTGCTCAAGGTGGAAACAATTACTTTCACATTCTCGTCAAAAATTTTCACCAAAATATTTACAAGTCAAAAAAATTCTATATCTGTTTTAAAAAATTGGCAATACTCTCCCCTGCATTTTATTGAAGCAAGGGGTGGATATCACCAAAATATTTCTAAGTCATCAATTTCACATGTCAGATTTAAAAATTTGGCAATACCCCCCCCTGCATTTTATTGAAGTAAGTGGTGGAAGTCATCTAAATTTAATATAATTACGTAAATTATTAAATAAATATCTAATATATATCACTTTCCCTAGTTTAAAGTAATGACAATCCCTCAAGCCAAAATGCAGATCAAATCTAGAAACAAAAGTTTGGGACTTTCCACAGGTATAGGCTAGAGGAACCCCATGAAACAAATAAATGTTATCATGATTACCATTTATACAACACAAGGTCGTGGGCCCATTACTTTAGTTGTGGAAATTGATACATAAAAAATATTTATTAAAAATTTATGAAAAAATATAAAATTTTCGATGACAACTCTAATCCCCATACTTTTTGGAACTAAATAAAGTTTTTTAAATCGATTAACTTTACCTTCTTACATTAACTTATTGATTCTTTGAATCAACTTATGACTGATTTGAAATGAGCAACCAAAATGTGTTAAATCTTGACAGGATTCCAAACCAGGAGGAGCTTTGGTTGTTTGATGATTATCCTTAGAAGAATTCCAAATAGTTTCGATGATACCATTTCCCAAACCAAAATCAATGATGCACCGGTGGTCTGGAAAATATAAACCATGTCATTTGATTTTAGCTGGAGATAGTATTGGTTGGCCAGTAATCGTTTTGATATATGAGAATATACCAAAAGTAAGAAAATTGGTGTCCTTGGTATCGGTGTGAATTTTATTGTGAAATCCAGAATGAGTGATAATAACATTAGAAAATTAAAGATATTCGTGGCTGATATCTTCCCATTTGGAGTCACACCAATTCGGTATTCCAACTTTGGTTGCAAGTTCATGATTTTTTTCAAATGCTTTATTACAGTGCTTTTTGAGTCAAAGAGCAAGAAAAGAGTTAAAGGAATGTAGAGTGTCCCATAAGTGAAAATCTTCATCTTTTTGAGCTTTAGTGATATTCTTGAGCAACAAATATATGCCTAGATAATAATCATATAAGAGTTTCAGAATCCTTATCCTCTAAATATGCAATATAAAAATGTGAAATAAGACAAGAGAAATTTGGAAAAAAGGCTCAACTTCAAAGGTCAAAATCTCAGCAACCACTGAACCTAATTCAAACCTGTTTGTGGGAAATGAAAGATATGCTTTAGTAGAATCTTCAGTTAAAGGACATGTGATTTAAATAAACCTAACCCTAATTTGTTACATAAAAAAATGAAATAAAAATTTAAATTGGGAAAAAAAAGGCTCAATTTTAACGGTCAATATCTCAGCAACCACTGAATCAAATTCAAATCTGTTTGTGGGAAATGAAAGGTAGCCTTCAGGAGAATCTTCAGTAAAAAGAACATTAGATTTGAATAAACCTAACCCTAATTCCGAGTCTGATTTTCAAAATTTTACAAAAACTTGAAAAGTGGTAATGAAGATGAGATCAAAAGGAGTTTTATAAGTTCACTGTTATCCAGATAAGAGTCATACATATATTTAAGTATGAACTTTTCATAAAAGGAATGAGATATCATATAGGCATGAAAAAAAGGAGATGAAACTTACCTTTATTGAAAAGTAGGAAAAATAGAGTGAGAAAGATTGATGTTGGAATTTTGGGGAAATTGAATATGGAGTAAGTGAAATGCATAAAGAATGTGCAATGTATGTGTTTCAATGAAATGGAGCCAAACAAAAGTGAAATAAGGGAAAGGGGGATAATGACCATGCCAAGGAGGGATGAAGAGTAGGGTGATGGAGCTAAAAAAGAGAGTAAAGAGGGAGAGAAAAAAAAGGTTAATTATACCATTGAAATCCAAAATAACCACTTACAAAAAAAATTTAGATAAAAAAAATAAAATAAACAGAAAAAAACAAAAAAAATTATAATTAGTAATCAAAAAATCAAAAAAAAAGAATAAAGTGACTTACCTGGAGAGATGAGATGACAAAATGAATGAAACCAAATTGTTTGAGGGATGTTGGAGGAGAATAGGAAAAGGATATGAGGGATGAATGAAAAAAAAAATCACTGACAAAATATGTGATTTCAGAAAATATGTGATTTCATGTTGAGCTGGTGAAAGAAAACCAATGAGCCATCCAAAAAAAAAATTTCACCGTAAATTTTTAAAAAAAATGAATATGCAACAAACCAAAATACCAACCCAAGTGAATGAAGTACACAAAGAGGACATTTGGAGAGTACAAAATGGTATGGGAAAGAAAGGGATGATGTGGCCAACATGTGGTTTTGAAAAAAAAAATCACGAAAAAAGTGCTGATTTGAGGTCAGAACTGACACCCATAGAAAAAAGATTAAGAAGTAGAAGAAATAAGTAAAAAAGAATGTAAACATGCCTGGTCAAAATATTGAAAATGTCAGGAAGGGATGTGTGCCGAGGATTGATGGGTAGGTAGCGAGGAAGGTCAGTGTGTCACATGTGACAGGGATGTTTTGTGGCCAAAATGTGGTTGTGAAAAAAAACGGGAAAAAAGTGCTGATTTGAGGTCATAACTGACACCCTTTTTTGAAATAAGTGACTTTTTTGCAAAATTTAAGTGCTGATTTGGTTTGAAATCCGCACTTAAGTTAAGTGCGGATTTGCCAGAACTGACACCCCCTATTACCAAGGTTAGATATACACCATGGTACTAAATATTTTATTCTTATGCAACAAATGTGTAGAAAGCATGCAGAGGAATGCATTCAAAGATCATTTGAATATGAAAAGAAAAGATTGGATAAATCTCATAAAGAATTTGAATTCAAAAAATGAGATGAAGTCCTAATTTCAACACTACATTTTAACTTACAAGGTAATGTTAAATTGAAGGATCGCTTTGTAGGACCTTTTTTAGTCAACAAAATGGTTGTTAATAATGCTGTGGAAGTCAAATTATATGGCCCATATGATAGGAAACATCCAGTTTTCCCTATCTCATTATTAAAACCTTACCATGAAAATGATCCTGACTTATTTCCAAAAAGAAGAGGAAGGCCTAAAAAGCAAGCTGAAGAAATTGTGGAAAAAGCAGAAGATATTGAAAAAATACTCAAGAAAAGAATCCTTACTAAAGAGAAAGGAACTGAGTATTTATTAAGATATAAGGGAAAATCAAATGAATTTGATAAATGGATACCTGAAAAAGAAATTTCAAATCTATCCTCCCTTCTTAAAAAATTTTAACAGAAATAAAATTTTGTTCAACAATCTGAGGGGTTAAAAACCAGTACTCATATTATTTTATTATGTTTTATTTCTTTAGAGAATCAATATTTAATGCTACAGAATTTTTTGAATACCTGAAAAATGAAATAAAAAAATGTATAACTTATCATTTTTTTATTGTTTTTTTTGGGTGGGAGAGTGTCAGCCTGGATATCCCCAGGACTGAGTAAAAAGTACTTATAAGTTATGTTAAACACATGAACTATACATGGGAACAATAAATAAAAGTAGACAAGTTGTATACATAAGTAAAAATTATGATAAAGTACAATATAGGCCATTATAACACCTTCTATACATGCATATATCCACATTTTATAATTCTTGTGTACTTAATATTAAGTTGGAATATTCTAGGGTAATCTTAAGAGCCTTAAATATAAGGCTACATAATTTTTAAGTAGACTTAATGTTAGCCAGGCTGTACCAGGATTCCAGTAAATGTTATAATATTTTATTGCACCTTAAAATGGGCAAATGTTTATTTATATTATGCATGTAAATAAAGATTATATTTAACAATAAAATTACATAACTAACTCATAATAATAATTTAAAATAAAAGTTATATGAATTTCATTACTATGTAAATTTTATATACAATTAAATAATTAAATAATACATTATATTCTAAAAAGTGTGAGCCCTTTTTTATGTATTTAATAATTATTAATTTTTAATTAATTAATATAATACTATATTATAATTGTAAGTTATAAATTTAAATTATAACTTTATTAATTAATAACTTATATATAATTATTAAATAATTCTATACATATCTTTTAGTCCATAAATATTGGGCGCTTTTTTGACCCTTACTTGTGTCAGAAAAATTATTAAATATGTTATACACTTACATAATAAAAAATATTAAAAATCTTACTTTAAATTAGTAATATCATTAAATTAATTAATTTTTGACTCAAAATAGTTCTTACATAAATTAAATAGGTTAAAGCAATTATTTATCCATATTTTATACAAAATTAATTACTTTCATTAAAATTTTGCATAGAAAATAGTATACTTTTTGTTTCACTTAAAAGTAACTATTTTTCTTAATCATTGAAAAAACTTGTTTTAAATTAAAATTGTTAAATTATTTTTGTTTCAAACAAATTTAATGTCCCATCAAATTTTGGTACAGTGTCTGGGTTTTAATTGGTGGGAAATGGGCTCTTAATCATGTTTTAGTTACTTGTTTCAGCTTCAAAAGTATTTTCTTGTTATATTTACTTTATTTTGTTTTATTTTATTTCTCATATTGTATATAAATGTTTATGGCACCTCAGAGGGCCCTTTTGCCTATATAAGGGCCTTGGGTAATCCCCTGAAGCCCCATCACTTACATTATAAATCTTACATTACACTTCATTGTTATAATAAATAAATGAAAAACTTATACTACATTAAAAAATTTTATTGTGGTAACTACCCCTTCAATAATTAAAATTATTATACAGCTAATAGGTTGCTTTAAGAGATTTTTTAATATTATCTAATTGTGTTGTTTAAAGAAGAGAGAATAAAGTACTTACAAAGTCATAATAATCTGGTATCCATTACAAGTCCCTATGAACACCCATTGTTGTCTTTTCTTTTTATTCCTCTTTCAAATTTTCTTCTTCTTCTTCTTCTTCTTCTTCCAATTTTCCTGTTACTTCTAGAGAACCATCCAATACTTAAAGCTGTAGTTTTCATTGTTTTATGTGAAAAACAAGAAATGTACTTTAAATCACTTAAAAGTTGAATATTTGCTCTATAAATTTAATAATATTAAAAATGTGCTTTGACAGATCAATTTGTCTAAATTAGGACTATTGATTTGGCTACTAAAATGCATAAAAATAACACTTTTCAAATTTGGTGTTTTTTATGCCAGAAATGGCTACTGTGTACTGGCCACATACTGTCTGCATTTTTCCCGTGTGAATAGTTTCATTTTTAGCCAAGTTAGCTTTTTCACACTATAATTACACCACATTCTACGCCCACTGTGGGGAAACATGCTAAAATAGGCAACAGGTGCTTATTTAGTGTCCTAGTTTAATTACAAATGCATTGACCCTTATTAGGGGGTGTCAGTTCTGGCAAATCCGCACTTAAATTAAGTGCGGATTTCAAACCAAATCAGCACTTACAAATCAGCACTTAAATTTTGCAAAAAAGTCACTTATTTCAAAAAAGGGTGTCAGTTATGACCTCAAATCAGCACTTTTTTCCCGTTTTTTTTCACAACCACATTTTGGCCACAAAACATCCCTTCCTTTCTTACCCCATCCCTGTCACATGTGACACACTGACCTTCCTCGCTACCTACCCATCAATCCTCGGCACACACCCCTTCCTGACATTTTCAATATTTTGACCAGGCATGTTTACATTCTTTTTTAGATGAAGTTTGATCATATTCTAAGGAAAGATCAGCAAGCCTTAGATTTGGAAGAAAAAAAATTTGAGGTAGAGCAGATGGAAAGAGTAAATGACTGTCAATTTCAAAGAGAAATGGCTACTTGTGAATTGGAAAAACAAGAGAGTTTTAAAAAAAAAGATTTCATTATGGAATGTGTTAAAAATGGCCAATCTTATGAGGACATTAAAAAATTACTTGACCTTTTCAATTGATAAATTGTTTTTCTAGTTAATTTAATTTTGGTAATATTTTCTTATATGCTGACTTATAAAAGGAAAAGAATATAGTACGTTATTTTTGACAAAAATTTGAATGTATAATAAAAATTTTCAATCTTTACTTTCTAGTCAATAAGTTTGCTTATCTAAATTTTTCTAAGTCATCAATTTCACATGTCAGATTTAAAAAATTGGCAATGCCCTCCCCTGCATTTTATTGAAACAAGGGGTGGGTACCACCAAATTTTTCTAAGTCATCAATTTCACATGTCAGATTTAAAAAATTGGCAATACCCTCCCCTGCATTTTATTGAAGTAAAGGGTGAAAGTCATCAAAATACAATATAATTACATAAATTAATTAATATATAAATAAGATATGTCAAGTATACTACTTTTAAAGTAATGACAATTCCTTAAGCCAAAATGCAGATCAAGTCTAGAAACTAGGTTCAATGCAAAGTATTTTTTGAAGCAACTTATTTAAATAATACTTTATTAAATTAATTTGATCAATAAAGATTGATTGACAATATTGCAATTCTTAAATACAATAATTTTATTAAAAAATTTCAGATTACATATAAAAAAAATCAGTGACTTTTTCTATTACTTACAACTGTTTTTACAGAATTGAAAACTATGTTTCAGCTAATATTTTATGGAAGTGAACTCTGTTCTTTGCCCGAAGAACAGAGTTCATCCTCCTATTTTCACACTCTGTTTAAAAAGAATAAAATGACTTACCTGGAGAGATGAGTTTAGAAAAAAGAAATATAAGTGAATGGAAGTGAACTCTGTTCTTCGCCCGAAGAACAGAGTTCATCCTCCTATTTTCACACTCTGTTTAAAAAGAATAAAATGAATTACCTAAAGAGATGAGTTGAGAAAAAAGAAATATAAGTGAATGGAAGTGAACTCTGTTCTTCGCCCGAAGAACAGAGTTCATCCTCCTATTTTCACACTTTGTTTAAAAAGAGGGAGTTTTGAGGGGGATAGGAGGGGGGTTTGGAGGGGGGGTTTGGAGGGGGGGTTTGGAGGGGGGGTTTGGAGGGGGGGTTAGAGGCGGGTTTGGTGGGGATTTGGAGGGAGGATTTGGGGGATTTGGTGGGGGGTGGAGTGGAATGAGGGGAAGATATGAGGAGACCAAGAAGGGGGAGAAAGGGAGAGATGAGACCAAAGAGGGAGAAAAGGGAGGTTAGAGTGAGCCAAGGAGGGGTGAATGAGGCAGCCAAAGGGGGGAAAAGGGGGATGATTCCAAGGAGTTGATGTCAGTGATACATCGTTTGGTATAAGTGTTAACTGAACCATACCCTAAATCAAAGACATTTTATAAACGTTTCAAAGCGGCTCCATTACCATTTGAACCCAAATGGCATAGTGTGATGGCCAATTGAATTGAAGGATGTCGTTGTTCTTTTTGAGAATTATTGTGAAATATGGGATGATCCTGAATAAGCTCAAGCAATTTAAGGAAAAATTCCTGAGAAGTCCTGAACAGCTGTCTAAAACTGGGTGTAGATAGGTTAAGAAGTGTTTGGATGGTGTACTTGGGGGTATGAAGTACTTGAGGCTTTCTGGGAAGAAGGTAACGTTTCCTGGCCATTTTTGATAAAACGACAAAATCTTCTTCTAGATCAGAATCGGAATCAGAGTCCAAGAGCAGTTCAAGCGCCATGAAAGTCATTGCTTTATGTAATTTATCACGATTTGAAAGTGAGGAAGGCATGACTCTTATATGATATGATATGAAGATGTAAGTGATGTACGATGTTTTGAGTTATGAAGTGTTATTCTGCGGAGTGCTGCGTATGAATGGGATGATGCTGACAAATCAGTGAAATGGGACTTGATGGTGAAATCAGCACTTTTGGTTGAGAAAGTGCGGATTTGAGTGAAATAAGTGACTTATTTCATTTTGAAATCCACCAGTATTGGGGCTAGTGTGTTTTGGAAATCCGCACTTATTTAAGTGCGGATTTGTAAGTGCGGATTTTCCAGAACTGACACCCCCTATTATATGCACTAATTCAATAAATAACCTCAAGCTTGTCACTTTAATTCACTACCATGCTTAAATTTGCCTAAATTAGTTAAGGATTTACCTGTGCAAGCACCTGCCAAGGACTGCATGTAGCTACCCCACATCTCACACCCTTTTTTGGGGTTTTAAGTGGTTTCTCAATCAATTTTGGTTATTTTTGAATGGGTGTTTCATGTAGTATAATGTCATGATTAGCCTCATCATTTCTACTGTTATTCCCCCTTATTTTGGAGTAATAATTAGTCTTAATCTTCCCTTTTAGTCTTTTATTTTAATGTATTACATGCATATACTCTCTTTTTTTTGCTTATTCTTTATTTTTGATGGATTATTCCTATTACTGCAGGATTTTGGCAGGTGATATCATTCTAATTATGTTATTGGTCACTCTTTATGTTGTTGGAGAGGTGTATTAGCTGGAATGAGGCGTCATTAGCCATTTATAGAGCTGGTAAATCAAGGGGTACATTGGAGGAATTATTGGGTATAAAAGGAGGGGGTTTTTGGTCTTGTTTTCTACATTCTTTATCATTACAATCAAATATATAACCAATACAATTACAATACATATCATTAGTACTTATACAAAGTCTTTTAATAGTATCTGAGTTATTACATCTATTTTTCTACCAACTATAAGATTGTAACCCTTTTATAATTAGTGAGATTAAAATTACTGAGACCCTTATATTGAGTTATATTTTAATACTTATTGGATTTGTACTACAGTATTCATATAGGACCATTTAAATCTTCTAGACAACTGACTATTCAAGCTATTTCACATCTTTGTACTTGATCTCAGCCTGAAAAAATATCACCTGTTTTCAGTAGATATCCATATTTGCAAATTTTTCTTTCATCAGCTTACTAACAAACACTTTTACAAACATCCATTTGTATTATTATTAAATGCTTCGAATAATTATCAATAACCTGTAAGAAACTTCACAATATTAAATTTGTTTCATAGATGAGAGCTTGAGTCCAGAGTGTTGCTCACAAAGTTGGTGGAGTCATAGAATCTTTAATTCTTAATACCAGTTGCCAGTATTGGCTCTAATCCAGGACAAGGATGCACACCAAGAAAAATTATGTGAAGAAAATTCATCACTCCAGAACCTCCACCATCAGAATTTGATCAAATATTACTTCTTTTGCAAAGGTTATATAATCAAACATGATAAATCAGCCATTTCAAAATTCTATTTTTTCAATCAAAAACCAACTAATAAACTTTTAATGATGATGTATTTTACTCTTAAAAAACCTTCTTTTGATGACTCAACATGGAGGGGATTCTTATTAGGGGGTATCAAAGTTTGAAATGCTAAATTATTTAAAAGGTATTTCACAACACAAAAATAAAGCTACAGAGTTGACATGATTTCTCAGTAAAAAGGTGTTTTTGGGGCATACTATGGCATATTTTAAATAATCATCATGGTTGATTTGGTGGAAAAAAGAGGTATTTTGAAATGGAAGATTTCTAACTTTGATACCCCTTATTTTTTATGACTAGAAATGAATTTAATGTACTTCCACATTTGCCATGTTTGAGACCCCCCTATTATGCCATTTTGGATTGTATGCTTTTTTTTTCATTACAAAAATGATTCTTTCATATTGATTAAGTTGTGCATAGAGAATTTGAAAGAAGTTGAGATGTTGGTTCCAATTCCATAGCTGTTGGTCTGGATTTTACAAAGGTGATCAGCTAAAAAATAAATAATTAAGTATATAAAGATTTAAAAAAAATGATATTGAAATTTGATCATTTAGAAGAAGAGAAATGAAAACCCTCTCACTAGCTATGTCTGTTGTGTAAATAGCAAGATTTGGAAGTTTAACGAAAAAAAAAAGAATAAATGTAGAAAGTTAAAAGTTAATACTTAGTTTAAAAGAAAAGTTTTCAGAATAACAACCAGTTTGAATTGGTTTATCAATGGTAAACGCATGAAAGGAGCTGGATGGAGGGGGCCCTATCTTATATGTAAAAGGTAACCTTTTTTTAAAAAAAAAATCATACAATCTCTCCTGGCAAGGGACATGAAGGGCAAATCACATATAAAGTAAATATAAATAGGGGATTTTTAAGAGGGAAATTTTTATCCATGTAATTCAAGAGAACTAATGTGAGCAACCAAGTGTTTCTTTCTTGTGTGTCCAGCTTGTTCCACTTCCAGGGCTGAGATCAGGAGAGCTGGTCACCTTTGCCACTTCTGCATTACTATCCTCTTCTCCCATCATTCACCTAGTTATCGGCTGTCTTGTTATCTTCCTTTCTCTCACTAGGCTCTAAGCGTTGTTCCTCCTATCTAATGCCCTGATTTCCCCTTTCTCCTTCCCAATAATCCCATTTCACACAAATGACAATTTAAAATAAATTTTTTATGTGTAACAGCTCTGTAGTTTCTTTAATCACATCCGTGAAATTTTGATTAAATTTGTATGAGTAGTGGTTCTGTAGTCTCCTGAGCTATTCTTACATGGATTGTTTTATTTTATTTATCCAATATTTTACACTCCTCATTTTTTTCTTTCACTCTTATTACGTATGAAACGAGATAGTGTTTTCATAAAATTATGTGATGCTGTTTATTATCTGAATCAAGTCTGGAGTTGAATTTCACATCAAACTCAGGTATGCTTTTTATTGTATTTACATTCTACTACTATTATAGGGTCCCAGCCTCCTCTCTGGCTATGCTCCTGACGATAACGGTACTCCTAATAAACATAAATATATACAATGATGAAAAAACAAAAACTTAGGTGATGGGAGGATGTTGGGGGAAAGAAAGATGTTTGGAAAGGAGGGAGCGTGCAGGAAGATCGACAGACTCAACAGTTCACATTGGGCGGCATCGAAGAGCGAGCCGAGCCAAGCCTGCGATCGCGCACTCTTCTCGCCCAGGAGCGCAGCAGACCGGCAACTGAAAGCCGAGGGTGAGCCGTGCGCGGTGATCCGGCTATGGCCCATTGCCGGCTGCCGGGGGTGCGCCTGATCGATAAATTCGCCATCGATCGCCGATTTCGGTTCTTGGTCAAGACACAAATCTCTTCGTTTTCGTCCATCATGGGATCCGATTTCATCAGTTTTCAGAAACAGGTGAGTCTGTGTTTTGAGTATTCTTGCGTTGCTATCCATCGATCCTCATGCTCACCATCTTTTTGTCTGCGCACTTGTCTTTCATGACTGCTTCATCGGATCGGTTGCTTTTCCATTCCGTTCCACTAGACTGTCATCGTCACTGGTGCAGGTGGCGGTCTGGGAAAAGCTTATGCTCTGTTCTTTGCTTCAAGAGGCGCAAATGTCATCGTCAACGATATGAATAGAGACAACGCCGATCAAGTCGTTCGCGAAATTCAATCAAGCGGTAAGGGCGTCGCCATTGCTAATTATGATAGTGTCGTCAATGGCGCAAATATCGTCAAGCAAGCCGTCTCAAAATTTGGAACCGTTCATGTAAGTTTTTTAAGTCTTCAGATACATGTGCATCTCCCTCATTTCTCATCCATCTTTCTCACCTATTACCATTTCAGATTCTCATTAATAATGCCGGCATCTTGCGAGACAAGACATTTAAATCGATGTCTGAAAAAGATTGGGATGATGTGATTGCTGTTCACGTGCAGGGCCCCTATGCTTGCACCAAAGCTTGCTTTCCAATCATGCGACAACAGAAATATGGTCGCATCATCAATGTCCGTTAATGATCATTATATTATATCTTTCATTCTTTGGCTTTAGTTGTAATCTTGGATCTCAATTATCCTGTTCCTTCTTGTGTGATGTTTAGACTAGTTCTGCTAGTGGCATCTATGGAAACATTGGGTAACGCTCTTTTTTTTAATTTTTTAATTTTTTAATTTTTTTAAAAAGCAAGGGGTTTTTCCATTTGTTAACTCTTTTCCAACATATTCAGGCAAAGCAATTATTCTGCTGCCAAGTTTTCTCAAATTACCTTTTCTAAAACGCTAGCCCGCGAAGGTGCCAAGTACAACATTTTAGTCAATGCTATTGCACCCGTGGCGGCCTCTCAGATGACCGCCAACGTCTTTCCTCCCGAAATGCTCAAGGAATTAACTCCTGAGGCCATTGTACCTTTGGTGGCATTTTTGGCTAGTGACAAGAACAAAAATGAAAGTGGACAAATTTTTGAAGCTGGAGCTGGATGGTTTGGCAAGTTGAGATGGCAGAGAAGTAAGGGTGCCGTGTTCAAGACTGACGAAAGCTTTACACCTTCAGCGGTACGATGGATTTTGTTAGCTTGAAAATTGGAAATCATTTTAATTTTTTGTTGTGGAATAATGTTTTTCTTTTTTCTTTTGTTTAGATTTTGGCGAGATTTAAGGAAATTACTAACTTTGACAGTAATAACGTTGAATACCCCGAAAATATCACCGACGCAAACTACTTGGAGTTTCTTGATCGTGCTAAGAAGATGTCTTCAAACAAGCAATCTAACGAGAAAATAGACTTTTCCGGGCAAACCGTATTAGTCACTGGAGCTGGAAATGGGGTAAGATCATGAAATCTTACTTGCTTTATAGTGCTCATTTGGCTGATTGCCATGATTTGGTATGTTTCTAGCTGGGACGAGCCTACGCTTTAATGTTTGGAAAATATGGTGCCAATGTTGTTGTAAATGACATGAATCAAGCTGCCGCAGAGAAGGTAGCCAGCGAAATCAAACAAGCTAATCCTTCTGCCAAAGTAGCGATTAACACATCTTCTGTGGAAAATGGTGAAAGTGTAGTTAAAACGGCTATTGATAAGTTTGGCTCTCTCCACGTAGTCGTGAACAATGCGGGAATTTTGAGAGATAAAAGTTTTGTAAGCATGACAGATGCTGAATGGGATATTGTCCTCAAAGTACACTTAAAAGGAACATATAGCGTCACTCGTGCGGCTTGGCCAATATTTTTGAATCAAAAGTATGGTAGAATCTTGAATACTACAAGTGCCGTGGGTCTTTACGGCAACTTTGGCCAGGTAAATTTAATTTTAGTTTGGCTTGGTTTGTTTGCTCTCTTGCAAATAATATAAATTAATCAACTCTGTTTTGTGGTATCTTTGTTTAGGCTAATTATTCTACGGCCAAAGCTGGAATCTTGGGTCTTTCCAGGTCGCTTGCTCTTGAAGGGAAAAAATACAATATATTTTGCAACACTATAGCTCCTAATGCTGGTACGGCGATGACAGCAACAATCTGGCCCGATGAAATGGTACAAGCTTTCAAACCTGATTATGTGGCACCCTTGGTGGTTTATTTAACAAGCAACACCAACAAAGAATCCACTGGTCAATTATTCGAAGTCAGTGGTGGATGGTGTGCCGGTGTAAGATGGCAAAGAAGTTATGGTGGTGCTGTATGTGGAACTTCAGTTCATTTTCACTTTTTATTTTTCTTATTTTTTCAATTTTTATTTTTATTTTTTTCGAACACCGTTCTCAATTTTAATTGGTGCTTACAGATCCCTCCGCGAAGTGTTACGCCAGAAAAAGTGATGGCGAAGTGGGACCAGATTACTCGCTTTGATGAAAAAGCCACTCATCCTAGCACGAACATTGATTCGTTGCAGCAAATCATTGCTAACTTTGGAGCTCAAGAAGATCAAAAAAATTCATTGCCCATCCTACAAGTGGATGTAAGTGACCCAGAAGATTCTGAGATTGTTAAAAAAGCTAAACAAGAAAAACCGGAACCGACTGAATATAACTACACTGAGCGCGATTGTATATTATATAATTTGGGGATTGGTGCTACCGAAAAGCAACTCAAGTATACATATGAGCAAGATGATGAGTTTCAAGTTATCCCTACTTTTGGCGTAATCCCCCAATTTGCCTCTTCCAGTGGTCTAAGTCGTAAGTTTGGATTTCTCTTTTTCTTATCTAGTTTCTAAAGATATGATAGTGTGTACATGACAATAATGGTGTTGTTTAATGTTTTTTTTTATTTATTATTATTAGTTGACTGGCTGCCAAACTTTAGCCCCATGATGTTGTTACACGGTGAACAATATTTATCTCTCAAAAAGCCATTTCCTACCAGTGGCTCCCTAGTTAGTTATTCGCGACTTCTTGAGGCTTCTGATAAAGGCAAAGCTTGCGCAGCGGTGTCAATAACTCACACGTACGATAAAGCCACAGGTGAATTGGTGTGTGAAAACCAATCTACTTGTTTTATCAGAGGCGCAGGCGGATTTGGCGGTCGCAAGAACGGAAAAGATCGAGGACCCGCAACCGCTCTCAACAAACCACCGGAACGTAAGCCTGACGCTGTGGTGGTTGAAAAGACAGACACAAAGCAAGCGGCTATCTATAGATTAAGTGGAGACTACAATCCTCTTCATATTGAGCCGAACTTTGCTAAAATAGGAGGGTTTGATTCCCCGATTTTGCACGGGTTGTGCTTCTTTGGAATTAGTGGCAAACACATTGTTGAGACATTTGGGCCATTCAAGGATATCAAATGTCGATTTTCAGGAAGTGTTTTTCCCGGTGAAACGCTGGAAACTCACATGTGGAAGGAAGGACCAAAAGTGATATTTGGTGGGTGGAGCGATTCTAGTGATAGATGGGTTGTATGAGGAAGGAATGCTGACGTGATTGATATTGAATGCAGTGACGAAATGCAAAGAAAGAGACACGGTGGTGTTGTCCCATGCAGCAGCGACCTTGGGGTAAGAGAGGGGGAACCAGTAGATTGTAGCATAGTGTTATAGTGTTATAGTGTGAGTAGCTGAGGGGGAGAGGAGATGTGTAGTATTATAGATATGTATGTATGTATTGTGGAAGGGGACTATGCAATATTGAAATGAAGGATGCATTGAGATGATGAGGGAGCGCGACGCAGCGGACGAGCAGCGGAAGCGGCGACGGAGACGACGAAAGGTAAGGCCACAGAGCGGAGGTTGAGTGGACACAGGATGAGATCCTGATACTGCGGACCGTGGTCAGCAGCCTGCGTTGGATTCCCTGCCATCATCCCCAGCAGCGGAGCAGCAGATGCGTGGTTGAGATCACATCATGAGCGACGTTGATGCCAACAAGAACGGAAATCTGATGGCCCACTCCACCACCCTCTTTATGATCACACCGTCCATTGGCTGACTTGGTGGCTTGCTTTTCTGTTCTTGTTCCAGATCGATCATCTTCCCCGGCATGTCTCGCGCTGTCTTCTCTAGAGCAAACCACCACCACCACCATCCCATCATGTCCTCTTTTCATGTCTCTCATCCAAGAACAAACCCCACTTCTAAAATCACTTTTCTCTATCAGGACAAATTGCCCAGGCTTCCTGTCCCTGATTTGCAGGACACTGCTCAAAAGTTTCTCAACTCTTCCATTCCTTTCCACTTGTCTCTCGCTAGTCAACAACATCCTGATCATCAAGATGTCCCTATCTCTCAACTCGCTACTATCCCTTCTTACCAACAAACATCCAAATGTGTATCCGATTTTTTATCAAGTCCATTGGTTCATCAATTACAAGAACGCTTGAAACATAGAGCTACGAATGAGCGCAGAGAGAATTGGTTAAGTGAATGGTGGAATGAATTAGCTTATATGAGTTATAGAGATCCTTTGGTTCCTTATTCTTCTTATTATATTGCTCATAAAGACCATGATCTGGGGCAAAGGTTTGGGCTCGAAGCCAGAGCTGCTGGATTGGTTAGAGGTTTACTTTATTTTCGTTGGTTGGTTGAAAGGTGTGTATCTTTCTCTTTCTCTCTCCCTCTCTGTTGAATGTATATCAATAGGGTTTATCAAGAAAATGAAAATTAACCTCATCCCCCTCTTCTCTCCACAGTGAACAATTAGAACCAGACAAAGCATCAAAAAACTCCCCACAACCTTTGTGTATGAACTCATATAAATGGTTATTCAATTCCTGTAGAATTCCTGTAAAATCTTCTGATAAAGCTATTAAAGCGGATCCCAAAAATAATCATCATGTGGTTGTGGTTAGGAATGGGTATTTCTTTGAATTTTCAATTTTGAAAAGTGGGAGTGGTGGTGGTGAGGGAATGGAACAGCATCATCCTGATCTTTGGTTAAGTGAAGAGGAACTTAAACAGTATGCTTCTTTTTTTTTTTTTCTTTTCCTTTCTTTTTTTTTTAAACTTGTTTTTAGAAGAATCAAAATGTTTTCTAACATCAAGTTTTTTTATATTTATATTTGTTCTTGATTGGTATTGTCCGATATCATTAGACAATTCACAAAAGTCATTTCTATGGCCGAAAAAGAAGGCACCATAAATCCGGATCCTGTTGGCGCCTTGACTGCTTCTCATCGGGACGTTTGGGCTGATGTAAATGAGTTTTTGATCTTTATTCTGATTACACAGCTAATTCTATATGATAAAGTTAAAGATCATGATTATTTTGATTTTGTTTGATAAAAACTGATCTCTTACTTTTGTCCACTACATCTATTTTATCTTAACGACGATTTATCTACGATGTTGACGTAAACAAAGGCAAGAGAAGACATGATTAAGAACCCTATCAATAAAGTTTCTCTTGAGCGAATCGAGTCTGCTATTATTGTTATTGCTTTGGATCGAGCTGCTCCTTTCACTCGAGAAGAGGTTTGTTGTTTTATATAGTTTTTTATAATATATATTTTTGTTACTTGGTTAGATGCATTTAATTTAATAAGTATTATATATTGATTTTTCAGTTGGGATGGGAGCTTTGGGTGGGCGATGGTCAAAATCGCTTTTTTGATAAGCAACAATGTAAGTTAAATGATTTTTTTCCCCACACATTCTATTCTCATCTCTCATTATTATTCTGACAATCAATTGGTTTTGGGATATCTTCAATAGTGATCGTATTTGAAAATGGCCGAAGTGGATGGAATGCAGAACATTCATGTATGGATGGAACACCAGTTGCTCGATTAAACAATTGGATACTCACTTCGCTTGCAAACTCATCAATTGATCCTGGTCAATCTTCTTCATCTCCTTTACCTAATCCAACTAAACTTGAATTTAATCTATCTCCTTCAACTCGTCAAGTTATTCACCAAGTTATAAAAGATCACAAATCTCTCATGTCGACAATTGATTTATGTGTACTGGAATATACTGCGTATGGACACAAGATCATAAAGAATCAATTCAAATCTTCTCCTGATGCAATAGCTCAACTCATCATGCAATTAGCTTACTTTAAACTTTTTCATAGTGTTTGTGGGACTTACGAATCTTGTCAAACTAGAAATTATTTATTAGGGAGGACTGAAGTGATCCGAAGTTGCTCAAAGGAAAGTCTAGAATGGTGTAGAGCTGTTGAAAAAAGGGAATCGGCAGAGAAGAAGTTAGAGTTGTTTAAGATGGCCGTCGACGCTCATGTTAAGTATGGGAAGGAGGCTTCTAATGGGTTTGGATGCGATCGTCATTTTTTAGGTTTGTTTTTGTTTATGAATTATTATAAGCTTATGAGTATCTGATGATTAATTGGTGTCTTGTTTCTTTCTTTTTCAAATTTTACACACCCTCTACCCCACCACCAAAACTCTCTTTGACAAAATAACTTTGGTGGGGTGTGGGGTGTATAATAATAACGAAAATAAAAATGATGATGATAGGTTTGAAAATGTTGTTAAAACCAGACGAAGAGCTTCCAGCACTTTACAAAGATCCAATTTTTTTGGAGAGTTCGAAATGGAAGTTAAGTACTAGTACACTGGTTTCGGAGTTTTTTGATGGGTTGGGGTTTGGGCCTGGTGAGTGGGATGTTTTTTTTTTTTTTGTTGGGGAGAGGTGAAAGGGTTGTTTTTGATATATGGAAAGAGGGCTGACTTTATTTTTTTATTTTTTTGTGATATGAAAAAACTGGCGATTTAGTTGTTCCCGATGGATTCGGAATTGCCTATACAATTAATGCCGACTCGATAAGGTATAGCGTAACAGGGATCGTTGGTCATCAAGGAGGGGATCAAGACAATAATGCAAGTGATAGTGACGTTGGTGGAAATGTGAATCGACATCTTCAGCGTCAAAAGAATAAAGTTCAAGCTTTGGGATATTGTTTGAGTGAAGCTGCCGATGAGATTTTGAGGATGTTCAGAGAAGTTGGGGTTAGTGAGAGTGTGACTTTGGGTGGTGGGGGCGGTGCTATTGGAGGTGGAGATAGCAGGTTGAAGAGTAAGGTTTAAGGTTAGTGAAAAGTGGTGGGACATTGTTAGCTTTTGTGTTATTATTTATTTAATTTTTAGAGGGGAGGGGATATTTGTATCTTTGTGTGTATGTATGAGTCCAAGTGATGTGAATGTGTTGTAAGAATACAATGTGACATGGTATGTCAGGGTATGGAATAGATTAAAATGGACAGAACATTTTCATTTTATTTATTTATTTATTTATGGGACACTATAAACCATTTATAGCATATCCTGGCCGCAGTGTGACAGATCATTTCACTGTCCACCAAATGTCTACCTGGCCATCACATAGTACAGCTATTTGCGAAAAGCTTGCTGTGTTTTTGCCTTCCACTCCCTGCCAAAAACATGAGTTTAAGGTGCTTTTGGCGGGGGATAAAGGACAAAAACAGAGCAAGGTTTTCCCAAATAGCTGTATGTGATATGGTCTTATACTATATGATGTTAACTTAATATTGAGTTACTATGAGTTGCTTGATAATTCTATAAGACTGCAATGAATTCTCATTTACCTCCAACCAACTTATATGAGTGAGGCCTTGATTGAGGCAGAAAAAGCTACCAGAGATTTTTTTTTACTGCCCATCAAAAAGGGTGTTAGGAGGTTAGTTCATATCTTGTCTGGTTTAGTAAGGGACATATTTAGTTGGTAGGGTTGTTAAGCATGTCCTTTCTTGGTTAGTTAGTGTTAGTATAATATATATATATATATATGTGATGATGATGATGATGATGATGATGATGATGATTTATGATTTATGATACCAATTTGTCATGGACGTTTATGATACTACTATTCATTTAAGTAAGTGAGAAATGGGGGGTTTTTATGTTGGAGTTATTCATCTTTGAAAGAGAGAGAATTTTATTATTTTTTTTTTTTTGGTTGGTTGGTTGGGGGTCTTGGCTACTTGATTGGTTCACATACATACATACACACACACACAGAGAGAGAGAGAGAGGGAGAGAGAGGGAGAGGGAGAGAGAGAGAGGGAGAGAGAGAGAGAGAGAGAGAGAGAGAGAGAGAGAGAGAGAGAGAGAGAGAATGTGTGTGTGTGTCAGGCTGAGATCAAGTACAAAGATGTGAACTAGCTTGAATGGTCAGTTGTCTAGAAGATTTTAATGGTCCTATATGAATACTGTAGTGCAAATCCAATAAGTATTAAAATATAACTCAATATAAGGGTCTCCATAATTTGAATCTCACTAAATATAAATGGGTTACAATCTTATAGTTGGTAGAAAAATAGATGTAATAATTCAGATACTATTCAACGACTTTATAAGTGCTATTGATATGTATTGTAATTGTATTGGTTATATATTTGAATTGTCATGATAAAGAATGTGGAAAATAAGACCAAAAACCCCCTCCTTTTATCCCCAATAACTTCTCCAATGAACCCCTTGATTTACCGGCTCTATACACAGTTAATGATGCCTCATTCCAGCTAATAGACATGTCCAACAACATAAAGAGTGACCAGTAACATAATTAGAATGATATCACTCACCAAAATTCTGTAGAAATAGGGATAATCCATCAAATATAAAGAATAAGCAAAAAAGAGAGTATATGTGTGTAATACATTTAAAATAAAAGACTAAAAGGGAAAATTAAGATTAATTATTACTCCATATTAAGGGGGATTAACAGTAGAAATGATGGGGCTAATCATGACATTATACTACGTGTCCCCCTCTTGTACCCTGTGTGATAGGAATTCAAGAGAGACCCTGGAACATGTCCTCCTGTTCTACCCTGCCCACTTGTCCTCTAGGGCCCCTCTCAGATTCCTAGCTTTTAAAAATAGTGTTCCATTCCACACGTCTGCCCTCCTCTCTCCATCCCCCATCCTCCCTGCAGTTGCAGCTTTCCTTGTAAATAAAAAAAGATTTCCCAATAACTTACCCCTTACCACTTAATAGCCCCCATTAGTTCCCTCTATTATTGCACAGTCACCTATCTCAATGTGCTTATATACCTACTTGTGTTATACTATATGCTTTGCCTTTGTGCCCCTTAGCTGGGTGAGATTGTACAAAATAAATAATTATATTAGGGGGTGTCAGTTCTGGCAAATCCGCACTTAGATAAGTGCAGATTTCCAAAACACACTAGCCCCAATACTGGTGGATTTCAAAAGTGAAAAAAAGTCACTTATTTCACTCAAATCCACACTTTCTCAACCAAAAGTGCTGATTTCACCATCAAGTCCCATTTCACTGATTTCTCAGCTTCATCCCATTCATACGCAGCACTCTGCAGCATAACACTTCATAACTCAAAACATTGTACATCATATACATCTTCATATCATATCATATAAGAGTTATGCCTTCCTCACTTTCAAATCGTGATAAATTACATAAAGCAATGACTTTCATGGCTCTTCAACTGCTCTTGGACTCTGATTCTGATTCTGATTCTGATCTAGAGGAAGATTTTGTCTTTTTATCAAAAATGGCCACAAAACATTACCTTCTTCCCAGAAAGCTTCAAGTACATCATCCAAACACTTCTTAACCTATCTACACCCAGTTTTAGGCAGCTGTTCAGGACTTCTCAGGAATTTTTTGTTAAATTGCTTGAGCTTATTCAGGATCATCCCATATTTCACAAGAATTCTCAAAAAGAACAACGACATCCTTCAATTCAATTGGCCATCACACTATGTCCTTTGGGTTCAAATGGTAATGGAGCCGCTTTGAAACATTTAGAAAATGTCTTTGATTTAGGGTATGGTTCAGTTAACATTTATACCAAAGGATGTATCACTGCCATCAACTCCTTGGAATCTCAACTTCTCAGCGGGCCAACAAAAGAAGAGCGACTTGAATCATCTCAGGTTATGCAAGCAGAGGGCTTCCCAGGATGTATTGGTTTTGTTGATGGTACTACTATTCCTTTGAGCCAGAAACCTGCTCAAGGTGGAAACAATTACTTTGACCGTAAAAAGTGGTAGATTATTTTTAACTCCTTTCATTCTCTTTGAAACTAACACAAACAAATATATCTTCTATATAGATATTCAATTAACATTCAGCTTATATGTGACGTAAACAAAAAATTTATATCATTCTTCGCTGGCTATCCTGGCTCATGTCATGACTCCTACCTCTTCCAAAGAATGCGAATTTCAAATGAACCTGAAAAATTCTTTGATGAAGATCAGTATCATCTTGCAGATTCTGCTTCTGTGAATGGAAAGTATGTACTTCCTGCTTTTTGGGGAGCAGCTTGAGAAGACAGTCAAAATGCCAAGTTCAACAATCATTTGGCAAAGTCAAGAGTCTGTATTGAACATTCTATTGGAATCTTGAAAGGCCGTTTTTCTAGTTTAAGGGAATTAAGAAGTCCTCTTAGAAATAAATCTGAAATGGAGGCGGTGATCAACTGGATTCTGTGTTGCACTATACTTCATAACCTACTTGCTGACCTCAAAGATCAATGGTTAGAGCTGTATGAAGATGAACAAGTTGATTCACCTCCAACTATATCCAACACTTTTATTTCTCAATCAACTAGTATAAGGGCTAAAATTCTTCCAATAACACTCCAACATTTTTCAACGTAATTTTAATTTTTTTTTTTCATTCTCTTCAAATGATCAATTTGCATGTGTTATTCACTGAGAATGGTAAAATTTTTTGCATATTTTTTGGGTTTTTGAATTTGCTGTTAAAGCCTTATTTTTTTTATCTCTCTGTGTTTTCTTTCATCAACTCAACATGAAATCACATATTTTCAGCAAATGCATATTTTTTCAGTCACTCTCTTTTTTTTCTTCACTCATATCTGTTTTCTCCTCTCTTCTTACATCACTCAAACAATTTCACTTATATTTCTTTTTTCTCAACTCATCTCTCCAGGTAAGTCATTTTATCTTTTTTACTTATTTTTTTGCTATTTTATTTTATTTTATTTTTATTTTTTTTTGGTTTTTTTTGGTTTTTTTTTTTTTTTTTTTTTTTTTTTTTGTAAGTGGTTTTTTTTAAATTTATAGGTAAAATTAACCTTTTTTTTCTCTCTCTCTCTCTCTCTCCCTCTTTTCTCTCATTTATCCTATTATTTCTCCCTCCTTGGCCTGGGATTTTTCCTACCTTTACCCTCTCCTTGGAATGGATACATCCCCCTTTCCCCCCCTTTGGCTGCCTTATTCCCCCCTCCTTGGCTCACTCTAACCTCCCTTTTCTCCCTCTTTGGTCTCATCTCTCCCTTTCTCCCCCTTGTTGGTGTCCTCATTTCCTCCCCTCATTCCTCTCCAACCCCCCTCCAAATCCCTTCCAAACCACCCTCCAAACTCTCCCAATCACCCGCTCCAACCCCCCTTCAATCCATTCCTAACCCCCCCTCCTATCCTTCTCAGAACCCCCCCAATCCCCCCCTCAAAACCCCCCTACCCCCCCCCCTCAATGTTCCTTAACAATTCGTTAGCAAGTTTTTAAGGAACATTGAGGGGGGGGGATTGGGGGGGTTAGGGGGGGTTTGGAGGGGGGGGGGAATAGAGGTGGATTGAAGGGGGGTTTGGGGGGGATTGAAGGGGGGTTTGGAGGGGGGTTTTGAGGGGCGGTTTGTACAAGGGTTTTGGGGAGGTGGGAGAGGGGTTTGGAGCGGGGAATTTAGGGGAATGGGGAAGTGATAAAATAAATTTCACAGTTTTTTGAATTTTTTTTTTTTTTTTTAATTTTAGAGAAAAATATTCATCAAGTTCAAGTGAAATAAAAAAATTCTTATTAGTCTTTTGAGGATTTTTATTTTTCTAATTTAAATTAAGTGAGTTTTTTTTAATGTATAATTTTGGGTGTTTGAAAAGTAACAAATTTTTAAGTAGAAAAATACATGTCTTTAACTTCAGATTCACCACTTACCTCACTCTCATCTTCTTTAACTTCATTATCATCTTCAAATTCAACTTCTTTTCAATCATCATCTAAAACATTGACAAAAATGAACAGTATCAAAATAAAAGAAATTTAAAAAAAATTCACTTGGATCAAATATTTGACCATATTTCAAAAATCAAGTACTATAAAACTAAAGTTAAAAAAAACAATATCCGAAAACGTTACCTGAAAATATACATTATTTAACTGAAATCTGAGGTGATAATGTTATAGTTGTTATTAATAATACTTTCAAACCTCAATTTATTTTTGAAAACCATTCTTTTAATGGTTTAAAAGATGAATCATTTAATAAACTCTGCGATCTCATCATAACACTCTATCAAATGGCTTTGGTTTGCTTACCTTTAAGGAATAAGAATTTGTGGGGTGGAATCATGATTGGTATTGGATGGAGACCAGGATTTGATAAGGGTTTTTCTCTTGGTATGCTTAAAAATTTTTCTGGATTTTTTAATATCATTTTACTGAATTTAATTCAAATAGGCATATATTCTTTACTCAGATCTTTATCTAAAGCTGAATTAGATAATGATTTTCGAAAATGGAATACTTTACCTTCATTTAATTCATTTGTTTCTCTTTGAATTAAAAAACTCTGTAATAAAGCTTTTGAAACAAATCATGAAGTTGCTACGAGACTTGGAATACCAAATTGGTGCGACTTTGAATGGGAAGATATTAGCAGTGATTATCTAATGTTTTCAAATGTTATAATCACTCATTCTGGATTTTATAACCAAATTCACACCGACTCAAATGATGCCAATTACCTCACTTATGGAATTTTCACATATATTAATCCTATCACTGGACAACCTATTCTGTCACCTGCAAAAATTAAAGGACATGGATTATATTTCCCGGATCATAGATGTATAATCAATTTTGGATTAGGAAATGGAATCATCGAAGCAGTTTGGAATTCTTCTTACAATAATCACCAAACCACAAAGGCTCCTCCAGGTTT
This sequence comes from Hemileia vastatrix, assembly GCA_030280995.1. NCBI lineage: Eukaryota > Fungi > Basidiomycota > Pucciniomycetes > Pucciniales > Zaghouaniaceae > Hemileia > Hemileia vastatrix. The sequence goes on along the minus strand of JASXTE010000008.1, from coordinate 2,327,611 downwards.
GGAATCTTGTCAAGACTTCACGCATTTTGGTTGCTCTTTCCAGATCAGTCAAAAGTTAATCCAACAAATAAACAAGTTAAAAAAAGAAGAAAAAGGTAATAAATTTAAAAATTCTTTAGGTAGATCTAAAAAGTATGGGGATTTGTAGAGTCACCAAATATTTAATATTATTCCATAAATTTTTAATAAATAAATATGATATTTCAATTTATGAAATTAAAGTAATGGGCCAACAACCATGTGTTGTATAAAAGGTAATCATGATAACATTAATTTGGTTCATGGGGTTCCTCTAGCCTATACCTGTGGAAAGTCCCAAACCTAGTTTCTAGACTTGATCTGCATTTTGGCATGAGGAATTGTCATTACTTTAAAAGTAGTAAATTTGACATACCTTATTTATATATTAATTAATTTATGTAATTATATTAAATTTTGATGACTTTCAACCTTTACTTCAATAAAATGCAGGGGAGGGTATTGCCAATTTTTTAAATCTGACATGTGAAATTGATGACTTAGAAAAATTTGGTGGTACCCACCCCTTGTTTCAATAAAATTCAAGGGGAGGTATTGCCAAATTTTCAAAAGAGATATTGAACTTTATTGACTTAGAAGTATTTAGATAAGCAAACTTATTGACTTGAAAGTAAAGATAGAAAATTTTTATTATATTTTCAAATTTTTGTCAAAATAAAAGTATAAGCAAACTTATTGACTTGAAAGTAAAGATAGAAAAATTGTATGATATTTTCAAAAATTTGTCAAAAATAACGTACTATATTAAAGACCTTTTATAAGTCAGCATATAAGAAAATATTACCAAAAATAAATCAAACAAAATTAAATTAACTAGAAAAACAATTTATCAATTGAAAAGGTCAAGTAATTTTTTAATGTCCTCATAAGATTGGCCATTTTTTACACATTCCATAATGAAATTTTTTTTTTAAACTCTCTTGTTTTTCCAATTCACAAGTAGCCATTTCTCTTTGAAATTGACGGTCATCTCTTTGAAATTGACGGTCATTTACTCTTTCCATCTGCTCTGCCTCAATTTTTTTTCTTTCAAATCTAAGGCTTGCTGATCTTTCCTTAGCATATGATCAAACTTCATCTTCTCAAAGTCAAGGGCATTTTTTGCAATAGTTGATTTTTCTGAGAAAATTAAATTGAAATAAATAAATAAATGAGTTAATGATTAAGATATATAGTAAAAAAATCTTACTTATATCTTTTTTTTCAAAATAATCCTCAAGGGAGCCAAATGAGCTTGTTGAAGCATTACCACATTTTAATAGATGGTTCAAGTTCATTGAAGTTGAGGCTCGACACTTTAGTTTGGAGCTTGAGCAAGAGGCTTCAGGAAGTTCATCTAAAGCAGCTTCTAAAGTGGGATTCACATTTCCGGAATTGAGATTATTTAATGGAGATTGAGTTTGAGTAGGAAGAGACTAGAATGAAAGAGAAATTCAGAGAAGAATTGAAGAAAAAACAAAAAGTAAACATACATTTAAATTTTGGGCCTCTGAGGATTCAGATCTGCTGCGATATAATTGTTCTTCTTGATAGTTGGGATCATCTTCAGCTGAACTATGGTTAGAAGGTGGAGGGGATTGATCCTGTTGATGTACAGGGATTTCAGGAGGATTAATTGATGGTTTAGATCCAGAGGGTATATCCTTAGTAGTATCATGTAGAAACCAAGGGTTTACATCAACTCGGGAGCCAAAAAGATTATCCATTTCCTCATAGAAAGGACACATGACATTGAGCTTTTCGGAAACAGTAGTAATTCCCATCTCCAAATCATCATTGTCAATACCAAAGCCAGTTTCATTTGCAGCATGATGAGCCTTTTTATATTTTGATTGGTAACTCTTAAATCTCTCCTTCATTTGTTTAGGATTGATATTGATTCTCCCCCTTGTTTTCTTCCTTACTTTATTGGACATCAATAATAATAGCCATTAACCTTTGAAGAAGGTGGACATCCAATACAAGTGGAATTTTCACATCCAAAACATGCTTCGAAATTTTATTTTATTTTAAGGAAGTTGATTATGATGAGATAATCATCCTTTTTAAGCTGACCTGAACCTGACTTTGATTTTTCAGGTGTAGGGCTTGCTTTACGAGGAGACTTTTGTAATGAAGCAGATTTTTGAGTTACCTTTTGAGATTTGGAATGTCTGGGAGGCATTATGAAACTGGCACATAACAAGAAAAAAGATTAAGAGGTAGAAGAAATAAGTAAAAAAGAATGTAAACATGCCTGGTCAAAATGTTGAAAATGTCAGGAAGGGGTGTGTGCCGAGGATTGATGGGTAGGTAGCAAGGAAGGTAAGTGTGTCACATGTGACAGGGATGGGGTAAGAAAGGAAGGGATGTTTTGTGGCCAACATGTGGTTGTGAAAAAAAATGGGAAAAAAGTGCTGATTTGAGGTCATAACTGACACCCATTTTTGAAATAAGTGACTTTTTTCAAAATTTAAGTGCTGATTTGTAAGTGCTGATTTGGTTTGAAATCCGCACTTAAGTTAAGTGCGGATTTGCCAGAACTGACACCCCCTATTATTACTCAATGAAAAGGTAAAAAGACTATTATTATTATTATTACTTTAAATACTTAGAAATATGAAGGTGTAAATACTAAGGTAGTGACAGTAGTAATAGATTGGTTTGTGTATATAAAATAATTTTGTAAAGTCAGAATGAAATGAAATAAAACAGCTAGATTGAGAGGCCTTATTTAGGCAAGAAGGAGAAAAACTATGGAACCACAAGTCTACATACATAAATATCAGAGAGAGAACATTCCCACAGATAGAAATTTCCAATATTAAAGTGTATTCTATAAAGAATGTTCTCATATACAGAATTTATCTGTATATGTCAATTTTAAGTTTAATTATTTGATTTATTTAAGTTTTCTGTATATGTTAAAGTATAATAGAAATATTTGATTTTAATATTTAGTATTTTTATAGTTTAGTCTACTTTTCAGCTGTCAAGGAATAAAAAATATCAGGGAGCAATAGAATTATATCTTTACTTAATTTTAATTATTAATTAGTTAAAATTGCAAAAGTAATTTATAAAGTAAGTATAACTAATTAATATGAGAATTCAAGGCATAGCTCTATTATAGAAAAAAATTAATTATTTACTGGGTAAGTCTAGTAGCCTGGCTGGCCCTCCCTATTGGCTGGTCATCTAGAAGAAGGAGAAAAAGAAGAGGAAAAAGAGGGAAGGAGGAAAGCAAAATTTAAAGGAAGTTGTAAGGGGAGAAAATAAAAGAGAAGGTAAGAGGAATTTTGAAGGGAGGTAACGACAATTAAGGACTTTGACAATATAAGAGGCAACAATTTTCATGGGGAACTAATAACTTAGTAAGTAATTTCAATTTCTCTGCTTAAATATGAATTACTGACTACTAAAAATCTTAAAGCAACCTTTAATGTCTTTAATATAGTAATTAAAAGGGAGACAAGTGCCACAAACAATTAATATAATAATGTATTGTAAAAAATGATCAGATAATGTAAGTCATGGGGCTAAAGGCGATTACCCAAGGCCTTTATATAGGCAAAGGGACATCTGAAGTGCCACAAATGAGCATATACAAAATAGTTATAAAGTGAAACAAGGAAATAAAATAATATAAGTAAAACATAGATATTAAGAGAAAAACATGAAACAAATAATTAAACCCATGAGTAAGAGACTAATTTTCCCACCATAGTTTCCCAAACCAGTTAATTAAGATAATAGGGGGTATCAAAGTTAAAAATCTGCCATTTTAAAATACCTAATTTTCCCCAAATCAACTTTGATTATTTTTTTAAATATGCCATATTGTGCCCCCAAAACACTATTTTACTGAGAATTAATGTCAATTTTGTGGCTTTCCTTTTGTGTTGGGAAATAAATTTTAAATAATTACAAATTTTTAACCTTGATACCCCCTAATGAGTAATTAAAAAAGTCTGAAACATAAGAACTTTGAGTAAAATAATCCAAAACAGGTATTACAATGAGAATTAACTGTATTAATTGAAATAAATAAAATTATTTTGACACAAAAATTTATGTAATCAATTTTACCTAGTATAAAACAGAAATAATTAATTGTTTTAACTATTTAATTAGTGCAATAACTAGTTTGAATGAAACATGTAATTAATTTAATGATATTGCTAATTTAAAGTGAGAGTTTGAATAACCTTTTATTAAATAAGTGTTTTAACTTATTTAATAATTTTTCTGACACAATTAAGGGTCGAAAAAGCGCCTAATATTTATGGATAATAACATACAAAAAGTTTTATTTAATATATAAATTTTATTAATTAAGTTTTAATTACATTATAAGTTAATTTTACCATTACTCTTATAATATATGTTTATAAATAATTAATTATTAATTTATAAATATTAAATACATAAAAATGCGCCATGATTTATAGAATATGATATATATTATGTTTTATGTAAGTATATGAATAATTTACTTAATAAAAAAAATTAATATAGTAATTATTTTACTTATTAATAAAATATTTATATAATTTTATTATACAATAAAATATTTTATTTTGAATACGTAAAATACATAAATTTATTCCCTCTAATGGTTCCAATAAAGTATTATAACATTTTACTGGGCTCCTGAGACAGCCTGACTGACACTCCCTCACTCTAAAAAAATAAAAAAAATGCTATGATCACTATGCAATATAGGGGGAGGACTTGCTAGCAAGTCCCCAACCTGAACTCAGACTGAACTCATATTAAACCCATACTGAACTCTACTTGAACACCTACCTAAAAATGTTCTTCTGAGTGGTGTTCATCCCTGATTGTATGGTTCCTTTGTCAATAGCTCAATGTGTGTTCAATCTGTGGTGAGTTTGGGTCCAAGGTTGTGGACTCGCTAGCAAGTCTGCCCCCCATATTGTGTGGTGGATTTTTTCTTTTTATATTTCTTAAGTAGAGAAGGAAGGTTAGATATCTCTTTCCCAGGAATCCAAGAATTATTCAGAAGATTTATTCTTGAATCTTAATAAGTATTCAATACCTTTTTCAGCAATGAAAATCCTGTCATTTAGAATCTTATCAATTTCTGCTGTCTCAGTGATTTCAGTAGGGGATTTCTTAGGTCTTCCCCTCCTTTTTGGAAATAAATCAATATTGGATGTGTAAGGTTTCAAAAGAGATATTGGGAGAACAGGATGTTTTCTGTCATATGGAGAATACAAGATAACTTCAATTGCATTATCATCAACCATTCTTCTGACAACAAATGGACCTACAAATGGGTCTTTTAATTTGTTATTACCTTGTAAATTGAAGTGGAATGTAGAAATCAGTAATTCATCACCCTTCTTAAAAATGTATTCTTTATAGGACTCGTCCCACCTCTTCTTCTCATATTCAAAAGATTTTTCAATAAATTTTTGAGCATGACTTCTGAAAAGTTGTTGCATTTGAAGAAAAGATTTTACACAAGGATGTAAATCCAATTTAGGTATATTATTATTGAGAATTTGGGAAGGAGTATTTGGAACATATCCATGCCAGAGCTTAAAAGGCTTTCTCTGAGTAACAGAATGAACAGTGCTATTTTAGGAAAATTCCAAACATGGAAGTAAGGTGAACCAATCATGAGTGAACCTGTCATTGTATTTATACTTAATGCCAAAGGCACAATACCCTCTTATCATGTCCTCTAAAGTCTCAATTATCCTTTCAGCTAATCCATCATTTTGAGGATGATGGGCAGTAGAAATCTTCAGATCACAATCACAAACATCCATCAGAGACATCCAAAATTCAGAAGTAAATTTAGGGTCTCTGTCAGAGATTTTGGCCTTTGGGAAACCAGCAGTATTAAACATATGAGACCACCACAAGAAGGCTAATTCTTTAGTGGAAACATCTTTGTGAGTAGGGATGAATTTACACATTTTTGTAAATCTGTCCACAATAACCCAGAAAGAGTTATAACTGTCTCTCCCAGCAATGGGAAACCCTGTTACAAATTCCATGTTTATAATTTGTCATGGTGCATCAGGAGATTCAATATGTTGCATCAATCCAGCTCTTTTTCCAGTTAATATTTTTGATTTCTGGCAAGAATCACAGGATTCAACATCTAGTTTGGTGTCTTCAGACATATTATCCCACCATGCAGTGTTCTTAATTCTGATCATTGTTTTTTCAAGATCAAAATGTTCAGCCAATATGTCATCATGACAAATATTCAAGATGATTTCTTTCATAGGAGGAGGAATAACAATAACATTACTCAACTATCTTCTATAATAGAGGTAACCTTCATCAATTGAAAATTTACCTTTTTCCAAAGCATTTTGGTACTTTGGTGGAAGAGTTTTAATTAATGCTTGTATTGAAGCATTCTTTGGATCATTTAATATCTTACACAGATTTTTTAAGTCATTAACTACACAATATAGGGGGTGGACTTGCTAGCAAGTCCTCAACCTGAACTCAGATGGAACTCAGATGGAACTTAGACTGAACTCATACTGAACCCATACTGAGCTCTACTTGAAAACCCACCTAAAACTGTTCTGCTGAGTGGTGTTCATCCCTGATTTTATCGTTCCTTTATCAATAGCTCAATTTGTGCTCAATCTGTGGTGAGTTTGGGTCCAAGGTTGCAGACTTGCTAGCAAGTTTGCCCACCATATTGTGTGGTGATTGATCCTATTACTGGAAGACTGATCCCTTCAACTACTAAAATCAAAGGCCATGGACTATATGTTCCATATCATAAATGTATAATGGACTTTTAGTTTAGGAAATAGAATTATGGAAGCAATTTGAAATTCTTCAAGAGACAATCATCAAACCACTAAGTCACCTACTGGATTGGAATCTTGTGAAAAGTTTACTCATTTTGGAAGTTCTATTCATATCAATCAAAGTTTGATAAACAGGGTAACTTAGGTAAGGGGGTGAAGGGTCAATGGCTACTAAAAAATTAGGGATTGGTTCTAAATAAAGTAATCAAAGGATTTCCAAATTTTTATTTTTATTTCTTAAATTTTTAATTTATCAGTTATTAAAGATAATCAATCAATTTAAGTATTGTAACATTAAGCCCTTGTGCTGTATAAAGGTGTTCATTCAATTCTATTCTATGAATGAGTTCATAATACAATTCTTGTCATATGTCTTTTTTGAATTTTCTCATGAAATCATTGGTAGATAGTATATGGGATCCCTTTACTTGGTTTATTATCTTTTTTTAATTGATTTAATTGATTATTTATTAAATAAAATGAAATTTTTTTAATCATTACCCCTTTCCAGAGTAAATTTCAGGGGGGGGGTGTTGCCAAATTTTCAAATAAGATGTGTAAACTTTTTGACTTGAAAAAATTTGGAGTGAAATATGAACAAAAAAATAAAAAAAACTAGTCATCAAAAATTTTCATTAAGTGTTCAATCTCCTCAACAGATTTTTTAGCTTTAATGCATTCTATCAAGAAAACTTTCTAAAATTTTTTGGAATAAGCTATGAATGAAATAAAAAAAGCTAGTCATCAAACATTTTTATTAAGCATTCAATTTCCTTAACAGATTTATTAGCTTTAACACATTCTATCAAGAAAACTTTCTTTTTTGAACCATCTTCAAGTTGATACTTGAGTCTCATCTGGTCCAATAGGAAATTGTACTCAAGAGCCTTCTCCTCTTTCTTCATCTCAAACTTCTTCTCCTCCAAGTCATGTGCCCTCTCATCCCTCTGTAAAGAAAGCATGAATTTCTTCTCCTCCAAGTCATGTGCCCTCTCTTCCCTCTGAAAAGAGAGCTCAAATTTCTTTTCCTCCAAGTCTTGTGTCCTATCATCCCTGTGTAAAAAGAGCTTGTATTGTTGCTTTTAAAAGTTAAGAGTATATCTTGAAACTTCAACTTTACCTAGAAGGAAAAGCAATATTAACAAATGAAAATAAAAGATCACTTAATTATTAAGAGGTATGCTATCACTTACCAGCATCTTGTTTCTCCAAAAAATCATCAATGGAAGAAAAAGGGGCTTTGAAAAAACTATCTCTGTTTTGTTTTCTTTGGCTGTTGAAATTAAAATTAGTTGATGGTCTTTGCTTTTTTTTGCAGGTAAAATTTTCCTCTTCATCATTGATGCTAGCTTCAGAATTACTTGCTTAAGGATCCTGGGTTTGTTCATTAGCCTTTATAGAAATAAAAAAGAGAGATGTAAATAAAAAAATAAAACAACTAGGCAAGAAATAAAAGCTCACTGGAGTGGTATCAGGTTGGTTTATATTTCCATAAGTATCTATTGAAAATATATATTGATTGATGCAATTCAAATGAGATAGGGCTTGAGTAGAAGAGGAAGGAAAAAGATTTCATTTGACATCATGATTGGAGATATAATCTCCTCCATCCAACATGTTTTCAGGATTAAAATCTGCTTGCTCTCCAAATATGGAATCCATCTCTTTGTAGTAAGGATATAAATAATTAAGTTTATTGTGTATAGATTTAATGCCTTTACTGATATCAAGGTCAGTAATATCAAACCACATGAAGATGAAAGAGTCTTAGCCTTCTTGTATTTGGCTTGATAGTTCTTGAAGCATTCACACATCTGTTTAGGAAAAAGATCAATCCTTCCCTTTGTCTTATTTTGTAATTCACTGGCCATTAGAAGATATCCATTGACTTTTGATGCAGGGGGCTGTCCTACTTTAGTTGCATTCTCAGTACCAAAAAAAGAATCATAATTAGCTTTAGTTTTTAGCCAGTTGATAAGCATGAGATGATAATCTTTTTTTAGTTGAATGGTCTTTGATTTCTCAGCTGAGTGGGGGAAAGAGGGAGTAGTGGGATTCAAAGAAAAACATGGGGAAGGCTGCCTTTGAGAAGATCTATGAGGACAAGGAACTTTCAGATATTTGAAGATGAAAAGAAGAGAAAACAAACAGATTAGATGGGGAGGGGTTCTGAATGGATAGAATGAATAGCCAGGATGGGAGTATGCAGTAAGGCAGGAAGCCTGAGATATCCAGAAAGTTTTCAAAGATGTGGATATGAAAAATTGAGGTTAAAAATGTCAGATAGAGGGAAAAATTGACACTTAGAAGGTCTAATTACCCAATTATTAGCAAAAATAATTGCATAAAATAATTGGGGTATAATTATTTTTTATCTGAGATTAATTTAATAGCGGATTGGTAAACATTGATACTGTCAGTGTATGCTAGTACTTAAGTATGATTTAATAGTAAATATTAATGGTCCTACTGCTTAATAATAAATGATTTATAGATTAAACCTCAGGGAAAGACTAATAAAACTGTGAAGCTTTATTGTTAACTCATAATATTTGGGTCGTTGCAGACTAGTGGTGGAAAATACACCACACAATATGGGGGGAAGACTTACTAGCAAGTCTGCAACCTTGGACCCAAACTCACTGCAGATTGAAAACACATTGAGATATTGAAAAAAAAACATACAATCAGGGATGAAAACCACTCAGAAGAACAGTTTTAGGTGAGTTTTCAAGTAGAGTTCAGTATGGGTTCAGTATGAGTTAAGTCTGAGTTCCATCTAAGTTCAGGTTGGGAACTTTATAGCAAGTCCACCCCCTATATTGTGTAGTGATAGGTTAATAAAATATAGTTATAGCTAATATAAATATAATATAAATTCATAAAGGATTGTAAATATATTTTTACATGCTAATAATACTTTAATAGTGTTTATTTGATGTGTAGTAAGTGATGTCCAATAACCCATCAAATCCTCCCTTACTTATAAAAAAATCTACTAGAGTGCACAGACCTTCAATCCAGATGATGTCACTGCTATCCCCGGAAATTGCAGAACTGTGAGGGCTCATCAACTCCCCATGTTGTTCACTTCAAGCAGTTCAAACACCCAAACCTCCAGTAAGCACCCTCCATCACAATTAATGATATCATACCCTCATACCATAAATAGAGAAAACAGATAAAAGCAGATACCATAAAGAAACAGGTAAAATAACTCATCCAAAGAAAATAAAATGAAGCAAAAAGCATATAAAGGAAGAAATTCAACTTTCCAAGCCCCCAATAGCATCTCCAAGCATCCAAATTAACCCAGTAACCATCTCCCTACCCATAAATCTGTGAAAATCTATTAAACAAAGCAAATTAAGTTGTCCAAACTGGAAATATGCAACTGAAAAAGGTGTATATGCTTTTTTACACATGGGGAGTCCATTGAATATGTCCATATGACCTAAAATAAGCAGAAAAATAAAGCTTATAAGCTATTTAGATATTTAAACACACATATAGGCCTATATATACATAATATAACTACTTATTTAACTTAATATGAGGTTTATGCATACATATGAGCTTATGTATGTCTATAATTACTTAGTATCACTTAATATATGTATATTATTACTACATTAGCACCTTAATAAGTACTATGGGGCTATGGATAAGCTATTTAAACTCCTATAAGTCATATAATAGTGTAATAAATATATAAATATAAATAATAAACATATATATAAGTATAATAACCATAATTTAAACTTTAAGCTTAATATAATTAAGTTTATCTTATTTCAAGCATAAGAAAGACCCAGTTCTTGGGATACCTAGGCTGACAGATACCCCCTATTAAAGTTACTTTTAACTGTGATATACTCCATCAAATTATCAAATTTTACTCAAATTCATTCATTATTTTGTTTTTTAAATGCTCGTGAAATTTATTTAACATATCTCTTATATTCTAAAAAACACGTACCTTTATTCTTAAAAAATAGGCTTTGATTAAATAATTTATTGTAATCTGTTCATTTTTTCACTTTTTCATTTTTTCATTTTGACTTTTGACTTTTTCTTGTATATGCATATAAAACTTGTTTTTCAACCAATTCACAAAAAAAAACAAAAAAAATTAAAAAAAAAGGCATTAACCTCCCCTGAAATTTACTATGGGAGGGGGTCAGGATTACCAAATTTTCATTTTTTTTTTCATAAATTAAGAAGTAATCTAATAAAAAAGATAATCAACAAACTGAAAGTAATGGAATTCAGAATACTACCTGCCAATGAGTTCTGATGTTACCAAAATCAAAGAAAATATTTGACATGGAATTGTATTTTGAGCTCATTCAATCAATAAATTGTCTGAGTAATTACCTTTATACAGCAACAAGGCCTGATGGCACATTACTTAAACTTGATGATTACTTTTAATGACTTATTAATTATGAATTTATGAAAAGAAAATTAATCTTTGTAAATCCTTTATTTACCATATTTATCATCCCTCCCTAATGATTTATTTTTAATTGATCATGGGAAAAAGTTGCTAAAAAGATAAAAATTAAAAACCAAAAAATAAATTGCAAAGTTCTTGGAAATGTGTTGAAAAAATTTCTGATGCGATTCTGAAACAAAGAAGGAACAAAAAAAACCTATATAAGAAGTTCAGAAATAGGTCAGAAAAGTCCTTGAACTGTTTCTGAAGTGATTAGAAAGAGAAAAAATGAAGAAAAGGTCAGTAAATTGCTTGGAAATGCCTCAGAAACGTTACTGAAGCAAAAAAAAAGACTTACAGAAAGTGGTTGTAAATAGCTTGGAAATGTTCTGGAAATTTTTCTAAAGTGAGTAAAACGAGAAAATAAAAAGGAAAAAAAGGTTTGTAAAACACTTTAAAATGTCTTAGAAATGTTTCAGAGGAAAAAAAAACTTATGGAAAACTCTTGGAAACAGTTTGAAAACATTCTAGAACTGTTTCCAAAGCAATTTAGAAGAGAAAAAAAAGGTCAATAAAGTTCTTGGAAATGTCTCAGAAATGTTCCCAAAGCATTACCAAGACAAAAAAAACTTATGTAAAACTATCAGAAACAGTTTGGAAATGTTCTGAAACTGTTTCTGAAGTGATTAGAAACAAAAAAAAAGGAAAAAAGAAAAAAAGAAGGCCAGTTTGGAAAACATGAGTGTCAAGGTGTCTAAATAGTATAAAAGAGTTTACAGCGGTCAAAATGGTGGTGAAGGTGGACAACTCATGGATTTCAAGAACAAGTATGTAGATTTTTATCTTTGTGATTAAATACTCATGTAAGAGGTATAAGAAAAATATTATTATTACTTATAAGGTTTAGATTTATGCAAATGTAAGTACTAAAAAAGTAGTAGTAGTAATAAAAATGATTTTGGTTTGTATATAATAAAATGTAAGTTGTAAATGTAGTGAATAAAAACAGCACAAAGTGGAAGGCCTTTTATAGGCAAAAAGGAGAGAGAGCACATGGAGTTAAGAAGCTTATATACAAGGGTGTGAGAGAAAAGATCTTTCCAAAATAAGAAATAACAAATAACAGAGAGTACTAAAAAGATGTGCCAATAAAATAAATTTTAATATATATATCAATTTATTTGATATATTTTAAAGTTCAATTTTAAATTTCACACTTAGTACAAAACAATTTGATTTTTTTTCAATTTTTAGAATTTATTATAAGTTTTGTATTTTAAATAACTAATTTGAAATTTTTTTTAACTTTAGTATTAGTATATTTTTATCTCTTTTAACATATCATTGAGCACAGTGTTAGGGAATAAAAATATGAGAGACATTAATATTAATATTATTTTAAATATTTACTAAATTCACTTATTGTAGTTAGTTAATCAATTACAAGTAAATTTAAAGTAAATATAATAAATTTAATGATAAAATAAGAAATAAAAAGGTGTTGCTTCATCCCAGTAAATAATTAATTATTTTACTGGGTAAGTCTAGTAGCCTGTCTGACACTCCCTAACTCTAAAAAAACAATAAAGAAATGCTATGAGTTTTTCTTTTTATATTTCTTTATTAGAGCAGGAAGTTTAAATATCTCATTCACATGTATCCAAGAATCATATTCAGAAGATTTATTCTTGAATCTCAATAAGTATTAAGTACCTATTTCAGCAGTAATTATTCTGTCATTTAGAATCTTATCAATTTCTGCTGTTTCAGTGATTTAAATAGGGGTCTTCTTTGGTGTTCCCCTCCTTTTGGGAAAAAAATCACTATTGGATGTGTAAGGTTTGAGAAGAGATATTGTAAAAATAGGATGTTTTCTGTCATATGGAGAGTACAGGATAACTTCAACTGCATTATCACCAACCATTCTTCTGACAACAAATGGAACTAAAAATGGGTCTTTTAATTTTTTATTTCTTTTTAAATTGAAGTGGACTGTAGAAATCATTAATTAATCACACTTTTTAAAAGTGTATGCTTTATGGGATTTTTCCCACCTCTTCTTCTCATATTCAAAAGATTTTTCAATAAATTTTTGAGCATGACTTTTGCAAATTTGTTGCATTTGAAGAAAATATTTTACACCAGGTTTTAAATCCAATTTAGTTATTTTATTATTGAAAATTTGGGTAGGATTATTTGGAACATATCCAAGCCAGAACTCAAAAGGCTTTTTCTGAGTGACAAAATGAACAGTGCTATTATAAGCAAGTCCCAAACCAGGAAGTAAGGTAACCCAGTCATGAGTAAATCTGTCATTGTCTTTGTGCTCAAGGCCAAAGGCACACTACCTTCTTATCATGTCCTCTAAAGTCTGAATCACTCTTTCAGCTAATCCACAGTCTGGGGGTGATGGGCAGTAGAAGGCTTTAGATCACAACCACAAACATCCATCAGAGACATCCAAAATTCAGAAGTAAATTTAGGGTCTCTGTCAGAGATTATGGCCTTTGGAAAACCAGAAGTATTAAACATATGAGACCAACACAAGAAATCTAATTCTTTAGTGGAAAAATCCTTGTGAGTAGGGATAAATTTACACATTTTGTGAATCTGTCCACAATAACCCAGCAAGATTTATAACTGTCTTTCCCATAAATGGGAGATCCTGTTACAAATTACACATTTATTATTTTCCTTGGTGGATCAGACGCTTCAATATGTTGCATTAATCCAACTCTTTTTCCAGTTAATCTTTTTGATTTCTGGAAAGAATCTCAGGATTCAACATGTAGTTTGGTCTCTTCAGAAATATTAACCCACCAAGCGGTGTTATTAACTCTGATAATTGTTTTCTCAAGATCAAAATGTCCAGCCAATATGTCATCATGACAAATTTTCAAGATTATCTCTTTCATAGATGGAGGAATAGAAATAACATTACTCAAAATTCTTCTATGATAGAGGTAACCTTTGTCAATTGAAAATTTACCTATTTACAAAGCCTTCTGGTTTTTGGTGGAAGGGTTTTAATTAGTGCTTGTATTGAAGCATTCTTAGGATCATTTAATATAGTACATAACTTTTTTAAGTTAGTATATTTATTAGATGAATCCAGAATAAGCTGTAGTAGCTCTTCTTCCATATCAACTACATATATCCCATGAATGTGAACTATTTCATCCTCAGGATCATATGCATTATTGGAGTCTTCATTTGGCAAATGTAACCTTGATAGAATATCCACATTTGAGTGAAAAATACCAGCCCTATGAATTATTGTCATCCTCCCTCTGTATTCTTGAACATCTAGCTGCCATCTGAACATATGTCTTTTAGGTGTTTTCAAGTTTAAGAGGGATTTAACTGCACTGCAGTAAGTGAAAAGTTTAAATTTCTGGTCATCCAGATAATAATGTAGCTTCTCTAGAGCCCACACTACTGCTAAAAACTCAAGTTGAGTGGCACCATATTTCAATTCACTATTTCTCAATGTTCTTGAAATATAACCAATTACTACTTCTGATACTTTATCATTCATAACTTATTTTTGATGGAGAGCAGCACCAAGACCAATAAACCTGGCATCAGTGTATAAAAAAATGGTTGATCAAAGTCAGGCAAAGCAAGAATTGGTGCTGATATCAAACAATGTTTCATAGTGTCAAAAGCTCTTTGTCTTTCACTGTTCCAGAAAAAAGCAACATTTTTCCTAATTGATTGGGTAAGGGGTAATGCTATGAAATGACAATTTTTAATATACTGTCTATATTATCCACACTTTCCCAAAAAACTCTAAAGATCTCTAAATGTATTAGTAGCTTTCACCTGTTATATGGCTGTCACTTTGTTCTGGTTAACACATATCTATAAACCTGAAACAACATGACCAAGCACTTTTAAAGAATGAAAACCAAAATTGCATTTTTTCAAGGCAAGTGTCATATTTATCTCATCCATCTTTTGGAACACTTTACACCGGTGGTTAAGATTTTCCTCAAATGTTTTTGAGAATATAATGATATCATCAATATAAACCATCAGCCATCCTTCAATTATTTCTTGATGGAATGTGTTATCCATAACTTTTTGAACAACTGAAGGGGAATTTTTGGTGCCAAATGGCATCCTAACATACTTATAAATACCCATATGAGTAGCAATCATCAGAAAATTCTGGGAATTCTTCTCAAAGGGTACCTGGCAATATCCTTTATTACCATCTAAACAGCTGATATATTTAGCACCTTGTAAGGTAGCATGTATAGATCTAATTCTGGGTAAAGGATAGATATCATCTGCAGTATAAGTGTATAATTCTCTATAATCACCACATAACCTAGCTTTATCTTTCTCATAAGAAATCAACAAAGGTGATATAAAAAAATGTTTAGGTGTTTCAACTACCTTTTCAATAATATTCATTTTTAAAAGGGTAAAGATATTGTCTTCAATATTTTTTCTCTTTGTGGGAGAAGTAGGATTAGGCTTCTTCTTTAAACTAGGTGGTATTTTAGTTAATGGGAAAGACAATGAGAGCTTCATTTCTTCTTTTACCAACCCTAATTTATGTGACCCATGAGCAAAGGCCATAGGAAAAGATTTTATCAATTGAATGATGGAATCTTTTTCCTCACCAAAAGGTTGTTCTGCAAAAGAAGCAGTTTCAATTTCAGACAGAAGGGAAGGCATTTTTTTGGTAGAACTTCCTTTATATTGAACTACACAATGAAATGTGTTCAATCCTGGTGTTAATAATTTTTTGGGGGAGGAAATTTTAAATTTTCTCTTCCCATTCATCCCCATTGTGAAAAATTGGTTTGAGAGATCCAATTTTATGCCATATTTGGTTAAAATATCATTTCCCACAATGAACCAATTACTTAAGTTATCATTTTCCATCACTAAATAATCACACATAGCTCTTACAAAACCATAATTATATTTGAAAAATACTGTGGCTTTGTATTTACCAATGGGGGACAAAACAGAGCCATAAAATCTCCAATTCTCAGAAATTATAGGCATAAGTTTTGATTTATAATCCTGATCAACTGAAGCAAGTTCTTTTTCAGATACTACACTTCCTCCAGCTCCAGAATCTAAAACAACTTCAATGTTATTTTCATTAATCAAGACTGGTGCCTTGAGAGGCGCAATAATAATTGAGCTGTCCTCAAGATTTCTTATGATCTCAGCATCTTCTACTGTAGAAAAATCATTGTTACCAATTTCAATATTATTCAAATAATGAATATCTTCTTGCAGAATTAACATTTCCTGATGTGATTCATATGAAATATTGCTGGCACAATCACTTGAAGTATCATCCAGTGAAACTGTGTCATCATCATGTTCCTCTGTTTGTTCAAAAAGATTTATTTTCTTGTCCCAAACATGGCCTTTCTTCCAAGGCTTGCTGCATTTAAAGCAAGTTTTTGTTGCATACTTTTTAGGTGCAACAGGGACAGAAGGTTTACCAACTTTTTCAGGAGGTTTCTTTTGGTAATTGGAGGTTTTCTCCAATGAATTTCTAGTAATGAATCTTCTAGAATCATACTTGTTATTTAAAAGGATCTCATTACAAGTATTAATAAAAGAAGAAGGTTCTCTCGAAAACTCAGTCCTAGAAACTATTAATTCTCTCAGAGACATAGGCAATTTATAGAGGATCCTGTCCTTCCATAATTCAAACTCCATATCTGGGTCCATTGCCCTCAGGATCTTCACAAGTTTCATCAGGAACTCAATAGGTTTTTCAGTAGAAGGAGAGCTATATCTAGCTTCCTCATACTGCCTTTGTTGAGCTAACCTAAACTTGGAACTACCAAATTGTGCTTTAATTAATTTCTTCCAATCTTCCCATGAGTAGTCATTTTTATCTAAAAGAAAAGATTCATACCACATTAGGGCAACATTGGTAAATAAAGAAATCAATTTAGAAACAATTTCTTCATCTGGAAGTTTGTAAGAATTTATCAGGTAATAAATTCTGCAAATAAATTGTTGCCAATCAGAGGAAGAATAGCCATCAAATGTTGGGAATTGGTCAAGTTTTGGCCAATTCTTTTGATTTGAAGCAGTCTCCTTATTACAAGCTTATTTCTGAGTGAGAAGAAGCTGTAAATTTTCTAATTGGGCAGTAATCTCATTGTTTAACCCTTCTGTAGATGAACAAGGTACATCATCAATTTTTGATGGAAACTCAGTAATATCTACAGGAATTTCTGGCACTAATTTTACTTTAGATGAACTAGGGACAGGTACAATTGAATTATCCTGTGAAACAGGTTCTTTCAAAGAAATTTCAGAATACTTTTGGTCATGTAACAATGAATTCAATTTCTCTTCAATGGTTGTTAGCCTAGTCTTCACTCTTGGAATACTAGAGAAAGTATCATTGATGGCTTAAAAAGATAATTGGTTCTTATTTTGCAAAGATGAATAATGTTCACTTAATCTCTTTAAGTTCAAATTATGACTCTCTAGTGCCTGAAAACAGATAGACCAGTGTCTTGTAATTTAGACAAATCATTCTTGATATTTCTCCACAAAGCAACTTTCTTCTCATGAGCTACTTTTACTTATAAAAATCATCAGAAACTCTCTATAATTCACTTCTCATTAATTGATAACCCTTTTCAGTTAACAAACTATTAAATTTTTGAGTCAATTGCATGTTGTTAATTATATGATTTTGTTTGGCAATTATCTCTATCAAATATCCATCATTAATGGTAGCTACATCTGGAGTATTTCTTAATAAGGAAACAGAAAATTTTCCAGATTCTCATAAAATTCAGGAGAAAGTGTTTCATCAATAATAGTTATATCAGGATTTATCATTGAAGTAGCAGTAAATACAAAAGGATTAGTTACATTAGAATATTGAGCAATCTACCTACTACAGCCAACCTCTACTGGTATCAAGGTATCATCTCCTCTTCCAGAATTACCTGAAGGAACTGAATCAGTAACAAGAAAGGGTACTTGGGATTTAATAGAGGGGCTTACCATGGTTTTGTAAAAAATTTAATTTAATTTTTATTCCTCTTTCTTCCTCCTTGGTAGGGGTGAAGAGGTGTTGGGTTGAACTGATGGGTTCTGGAAGGACCTGCCTGAGGTGCTTGCTGTTGTTGTTAGGCCTTGAGGTAGTCCTACTGGGTTTTTATCCAGTCCCATTGCCATTTTGAAGCTTCCACCTTTTCCTGTTGTCAAGGAGCCAATCGTGAAAGGGCTTTTGTTTCTGGAGGAGGTTTCTTCTTCTCTTGAAGAAAGGATTCTATGTTTCTTACCTTTTTTTCTAGAATTTCTTCTTTTGATCTTAGTTTGAGATTCTCTGTCCTCAACTCCTTGATGTGAGTGGAGAGGTTGCTGACTTACTGCTGCAAGGGCATATTTTTTATCTTGAATCCTTTTGGAAGCTCTTCTGGAGGGTTCACTGAAGGCTTTTGATCCAGAGCAGTTTTTTCCTCTTTTATTTCTATTTCTTGCATTTCCACATCCTAATTGGTCCAATAATTGATTAATTTGAGCAAGTTTTGTAGTCAAAGGAGAACTTACAGAAGTCTCATCATAATCAATCAAGTCTAGTTTTTCATCATAGCCAGCTGAAGCACTTTGATCAGTCATTGTTGTGTATAACTTAACTGAGAGAAAGAAATATTAAAATTTAATCAGTTATTATTTAACTTTGTTGAAAAAAATAAGAGAAAAAATTAAAAATATTTCAAGTATATAATCAGTTATAAGGATTTGCTAATCAACTGGAATAATGAAGCTATAATGTTTATCAGGACAAAAAATCAACTGAAATAATAATCACAATTTTTATTTATTAAATTAAGATATATATATATTATTACCAGGATTTAAAATAAATCAACTGATATATTAAAATACTTTATTAATTATCAGAACAACAATTCAACTGGAATAATTAACACAATTCCCATTTAATTACTAATATATATGTTGATAATTATCAGGACTAAGAGTCAACTGAAAAATTTAATTACCAGAACTTAATGTCAACTGAAATAATTTAATATAATTAATTTAATTAATTTTATATATCTATTATTTTATTTCCAGGACAATTTGTCAACTGAAACAATAATATAATATTTTAACTATCAGGACAAAAGGTCAACTGAAATAATTAAAAAATATATATAATATAACTAATTTAATTTATATTACTTCTAGGACTAAGAACAAAGTAGTTCTATCTTTGTCAACTAGGAAAAAAATTTATTATAATTTACCAGGCACCTTCCCCTGTAATGTGAGCAAATTAATGCCACTACAGAGTGCTGAGTAAAAAAGATATACCTAAACTATGAAATATGCAAAATGAGACCCACAGATAGTAACCAGTATAGTCACCACAAATATATATGACAGTTGCCAATATATAAACCTTAGATTTGGAGCAAGGTTTGATTCCCAGTCGTGGAAAAAAAGTAAGTCACATGCCTGATGACGTTTTTCATTTTTAGTCATCCACAAGTCATTATTGGTCCTTGTAGTCAAAGGTCCCTTGGTTGCAGGCACCCAGATAACAATGTGTTGACAACAATTCAGAAAGTCTCCCAACTGTCAAGGGGTTCTTTTGTTCTAGAAGATTTTATGGCGGTCCAAATGGAAGAGAAGGTGGATAACTCAAGGATTTCAAAGCAAGTGTCATGCGCCAAGTGACACTCGAGGCAAAAGCAGCTCATTAAATCAATAATATAGAGGTCTAAATCCATACTCAAAGCGCAGAAAGCAACTCTCCATAGCAACTGCAACTTTCCTTTGTGTACTCACTATTCAACTGCGCTAGTCTAAACTCTAAATCTAAATTAGTCAATCTCTCAATAGTGTGTCTTAGTCTTTTTCTCAATAAGCAAAGCACAGCGCAATAGGCAATGTAATAGTACACTAAAAAGGTTTTATTAAATGTCTGTGGATTATTAAAAGGGGTAGTGAGAATGGACAGAATGGTTAGTGGAGGATTAAGGGGTTAACAAATGTTAGTGGGGAGGGTCCAGGTGTAACAGGTGTATTTTAATGGTCTGTGGTGTGCGGAATAGTAGTTGGGTATGAGGTCAATGCGAGGAGGAGTAAAGGATATAAAAGGGATTGGGTTTTTGATTCGACATTCTTTAGAATTAAATTAAAAAACGTATTTATAGCTAATAGTGGTAAAGCTTTAAAATTAATCATTATTATTGTATCTTTCCTTATTTTCTCAATAATAATTCCTAAATCCTCAATCCTTGATTATTGAGTTTCCAACCCTTTGTGAGTTTTTAAGAATTAATTTTAACATTACTTTTAAGTTATATTAGAATTCTTCTTGAACATATCTCCAAGAAGTAGCTCTTCCTTTGAGTCATCTTCAAATCACTTCCTTGAATCATTCCTCTGTGCTTTGAAAAAGTCTCTAAAACCCCTCATCTCACTTTCAGGAACATCCTCCAACTTGTGAGTAGGTCATCCGGTGACAGTATAATTTAAATCTTCGTAGTTCTCATTCTTTGTACTACTACGTCCCTTTTCAGGTGTTTTCTAAATTCTTAAATGGCACCTGTTCAAGGCACTCCTCCTACAGGCGCTACTACTAGAGCTCGCGCCAGAGGCAGGCCAACAGCCACACGGCCTGTTTCCCGCCCTCACTCCTTGGAACCACTCAACCTAATGGAACTGCAACATTCAGTCCAATCTGTAGAAGACATCCCACAGGATTTTGATGATTCTAGTGATGATGAAGAAGAAGAGGATACAATGCACGAGGCACCATACGCCTCTGCTACTCACCCTTCTGGTCAACCTTTGGAACCTGGACCATCTAATTCGCTGGAGGACCTCATGAGACTTTTCATGAAGACCCTTTCCAATACAATGTCTTTGGAGGGATCTAAATTCAATACTCCTTCCATGAAATCTCCTGATAAATTTGATGGAGAAAATCCAGACAGATTGCGGCCCTTCTTACAAACCTGCAAACTCCTATTCCATAATGACCCTTGAACCTTCAATAACGACCAATCAAAGGTTGTTTATGCTTCTTCATTCCTAGCCGGGAAAGCAGCAAGATGGTTCGAGCCTTATCTTGTCATGCTCTCTTCGACAGAAACCCACTTACTTATTAATAACTGGGAAAAGTTTGAAGACCAACTCTTCACGTTGTTTGGTGACCCTAATGAAACTTACAATGCAGAAATTGAAATTGATTTTCTTTGCATGAGTGATAATGGTAAATCTTCTGAATTTATTTCGAGCTTCAGAGCACTTCAAACTCGAGTAGGTTGGAATAATGCTGCCCTTAAGTATCATTTCAAAAAAGGACTTCCTTCGAGGATTCTGGATCAATTAAATCTTCATGGTCAGAAGATGACTACTTTAACGGATTTAATGGATCTAACCCTTGAACTTGACGGCGTTTACCAAGGACGACTTCAACATCTTCAATACGCCAACAAATTTCAAGGCCTAAATTTTAAATCGGGACCTTCTTCACAACCACGGACAACTCAATCCTCCTTGACTCAATCCAAACCCAATAAGGGAAAGGACAAACCTCAACCAAAAAGCTTGACCCCAGGCAATATCAGCAAAGTACTGGATACTAAAGGGGAACTTAAAGAATCTGAGAGGAAGAAGCGAGCGGATAATGGGTTATGTATGTATTGTGGGGGTAAGCACAAGCTGTAAAATTGTGTAAAGTTAAAGGAAAGAGAAGGTACTAGTTCGAAGTCAAAAAACTAGTAGATAGTTTACTTGTGTGTAAAACAAACTATCATATCTCTCCCAGTGCACAGAACCTCCATGTCTTAAGGACTGGAGTTGCCTCAAACCGCTTGAGATTCATTCTTTTTAAGGAGGATATCCCCTTCAGTTGTCTTATAGACTCTGGAGCTTCAATTTCTTTTGTCAGTTTATCTTTTGCCGAGAAGTTACAACTGATATTTACAGATATTGATTGAACTCCAATTTGCTTGGTCAAATCAGAGGAACACAAATATTGGGTAAGTAAGAAAGTTTTATGGGTTTTCAACTTTCCGAAACTTCCTCCCTTTGAGTGGGAATTATCAGTCTTGGACGCCCCAAGGATGGACGATACCATTCTTGGCCATGACTTTTTAACGCATTGAAATCCTGAAATTGATTGGACACAGGGATTGATCACCCCACGCACTAAGTATATTTCTGATTCTTCAATGCAGGTCAATAGGTAGTTAAACAACCCGCCTGACAATGTCCTGCTAGAGAACAAATCTCTGCCAGATGACTTGCAAGCATCTTATCTTTCTCTAAATGAGCAATTGGCTAACCCTTCTAGCTCAATGACTTCACTCGAAGAGGATTTAAATTGCCTCAAAGTAATCAAATTCTGCTCTCTCAATTCTGGTCTTCCCTCGACAGATTCTCTCAAAGATGATGAGGACAACCAAATCAATGTTGAAGCCATTAAAACAACTCTACAGGAAATCTATCATGATTTCCTCAATGTTTTCTCAATCCGCAAGGCCGATAAGTTACCACCTCATCGACCCTACGACCATCAAATAGAGTTAATAGGTCCAGTACCTCCGGCAGGTCCTGTCTATTCTTTGTCAAACGACGAATCTCAAGTTCTTCGAGACTACATTTCAGAGAATGTAGCCAAAGGTTTTATCAGAGCCAGTAAATCTCCAACAGGCTCCCCTGTTCTTTTTGTAAAGAAAAAGGATGGTAGCCTTAGGTTGTGTGTTGACTATAGAAAACTCAACACAGTCACTAAGAAGAATGCATATCCTGTTCCTCCTATGTCATTACTTCTTACCCTTTTCAATGGTGCTAATTTCTTTTCTAAAATTGATCTTAGAGGCGCTTACAATCTTATTCGCATTGCGGAAGGTCATGAACCACTGACTGCAATGCGCACTAGATTAGGTAGTTTTGAATATTTAGTTATGCCTTTTGGATTGTGTAACGCACCATCAACTTTTAAAAATTTTGTAAATGACATCTTTCAAGATGTTGTTGTCTATTTAGATGATATTTTAATTTTCTTGAAGACACTAGATGAACATATTCATCATGTTTGACAGGTTCTAAATCAACTTTGAGATCACGGTCTCTACACCAAGCACAATAAATGCAAATTCCATCTTAAATCAATCAATTTTTTTGTTTTACATTGTCCACTGATGGTTTAGTCATGGACGACAAAAAGGTCCAAAAATTCCTGGAATGGCCTGAGCCCAAAACCGTTAAATCCCTCCAAGGATTTTTGGGTTTTGCAAATTCCAATAGAAGATTTATTAAAGATTACTCTAAAACTATTTCCAATCTTACTTCTCTTCTTAGAAAAGATATTCCTTTTGTTTTTACTTCTACAGCACGAAAGGAATTCAAAGCATTGAAGACTGTGTTCACAAAGGCCCCAATTCTTTGACACTTTGATCTTTCTGCTTCGATAATAGTCGAGACAGATGCTAGCAATTATGCTATCCCAGGGGTAAATTCTCAATTAAATCCTGAAACAAAATTGTTTCATCCTGTTGCTTTTGAGTCACACAAACTCATTGCAGCAGAAGTAAATTATGAAATTTATGACAAAGAGCTTTTAGCTATTATCCATTGTATTAAAAAATGGAGCTCTTTTCTTCTCAGCTTAGATAGTCCTTTTCAAATTTTAACAGACCATAATGCTTTGAAATACTTTATGTCTTCTAAAGTGATAAACAGGCGTCAAACCAGGTGGGCTGAATTCCTGTCTGAATTTCCTTTTTCTATTTCCTATCGCCCAGGTAAGAACTGCATTGTCCCAGATATCTTGTCACGTCGGGACGACGTTTACCCACAGCAGGGGGACACATTTGTAGACAAAAACCCAGCAAATGTGGAATCAATCTTCAACAAATCAATGTTAACCACTCATCAAATTAATTTGATGACAATTCAATCCTTTCAAAATCCACTATCCTACATCCTCAAAGCTCAGTCGAAGGAAAATTATTGTTTAGGGTTAAAAGACAAAATACTCTTGAAGCAAGGGGCCAAAAGATTTAGTATTGAATCAGGTATATTAGTTCTCGAAGGTAGAGTAGTCATACCCAACAACAATGAAATAAAATTAAGGATTTTCAATAGCCGACATGATTCTCCATTAGCTGGTCATTTTGGGGTTGATAAAACCTACCAGTTAATAGCGAGGGATTTTTTCTGACCAGGTATGACCAGGGAAATCAAGGCCTATATAAAAGCTTGTTACGAATGTAATAGGAATAAGGCTCCCCGTCACCGGAAGTATGGGTTGCTTCAATCACTTCCTATTCCCTCTAAACCTTGGGAATCTTTATCAATGGATTTTATTTCTCAACTTCCTCTTTCTAATAATTTTGATGCAATCTAAGTAATAGTAGATAGATTTTCAAAAATGTCTATTTTTATTAAAACCACTACTACTGCGACAGCAGAAGATTTGTCAAAATTGTTTCTAGAATATGTATTTTCCAAACACGGCTTACCTAATGATATTATTTCAGATAGAGGCTCATTGTTTGTATCCACATTCTGGACTCAACTGTGTTGACAACTCAATATCAGGAGGAATCTCTCCACGGCCTATCACCCTGAAACCAATGGGCAAACAGAAAGGGTCAACCAAATCCTCGAACAATACCTTTGAATGTATGTCAGTTACCAACAAGATGATTGGACCACATGGTTACCATTGGCCAAATTTGCTTATAATAACTTGACTCATTCTTTGACACAACAATCTCCTTTCGAAACTGTTTATGGAAGACATCCTCAATTCAACTCAATCCATGTAGGAACTAATCATCCTGCAGAACATTATCTTCGAACCATATCACGACTCCAAGAGGAACTTAAATCAAATTTGGAATTAGCCATTTGAAGGTACAAGGAACAGGCCGACAAACATTGACAATCTGCTCCTTCTTTTAAACCAGGCGAAAAAGTATGGCTCGACACACAAAACATTCGAACAACTCGACCATCAAAGAAACTGGCTGAAAAACACTTGGGACCATTCAAAATCGACTCTGAGGTCTCTAAAACTGCATTTTGACTCAAGCTACCTCCTAAATGGCAGTCTATTCACCCTGTTTTCCACGTATCTCTCCTGGAACTGGCTTGAGAAACATACCCAGGCAAGAACCAACCTCCTCCGGAACCGGTCAAAGTAGAAGACCATCTAGAGTGGGAAGTAAGTCGTATCCTTGATTCAAGAATGTGCAAGGGGAAACTTCAATACCTCGTGGAATGGGAAGGCTTCCTTGATGACTCAGACAAAACATCCTGGGAACCAGCCATTAATGTTTCTAATGCCCCTGAACTCCTAAGATCTTTTCATCTTAAATATCCTTTAAAACCAAAAACCAAAAACTCTCTTAATTTTATTTTTTTTCTTCTCTCTTTGTTCTTTTCTTTTCTTTCTCTTTTTCTTTCTTCTCTCTAAAAATCTAAAACATCCTTACTTCTAAAATTTCCTTATTTTGTTTTCTCTCTTCTTTCTTCTTTTCAAAAGTTTTTTCAACCTTCTTTAAAATAAATAAATAAAACAAAATTAAAATAAAAATAAATATAAAATAAAATAAAATTTAAAACAAAATAAATAAAAAATTTCATAAAGACCTTTTTTAAATTTCTTTAAATTTTCTTTTATTTTTTTCTTTTTCAATTTTCTATATACATTCTTTCCTTAAAAATTCTTTTCTTTGAACTATCAAAATTTTTTTCACAAACGCAACATGACCATTTTCTCGAACTTCACTTCAACCTCTAAATCTCTCTTTTAAAATTCTTCAAACAAATTACTTCTTTTCTTTCAAATTCTCTTTTCAAATTCTTTTAAAAATTATTTCTTCTCTTCTTTTTTTTCTTTTCTTTTTAAATAACTAAAATTCCTCAAAACTGCAATAAATAAACTTTCACAATAAACAAATTTTTCTTTCATTAAATTTTCATTTCCAACAAAATTATTTCAATCAACTATTTTTTTTTCCCTTCTTACTTAAATTTTTCTTTTCAAAATTTAAACTAAAACCCCTTCAATTAAATATTCTTTCTTTTCTTCTTTCAAAATTTAAAACAAAATTTTATTTAAATCTTTTTCTTTCTTTTTCTTTTCTCTCGAAATCTTATATAAAATAAATATTAAAATTTTAAAATCAAAACAACAAAATAAAAAATAACCAAAATACGAATTGTTTCTACTTTTCCTTTCTCCTTTATTTTCTCTCAAACCAATCCCTACATCTTCTCCAAAATCAACCTTATCTCCTTCCTACATTTTTCAAAAACCTCCTCCTCTCCTACCGGTACCACTTCCCCAATTTCCAGTAATTCCTTGGCCACGTCGAAGGAGGCAGCATTGACAATCTTATCGATCTCACTGCTTAAATCTTCAATAAAATGAGCTCGTCAAACCTGGTGAGGTTTCTTCAACAATACCTGGTCAAGAGTTTCTTCATTATCCTCCCTCGAGGCAATCACTGGTAACTGTTCGTCGGTAGGGATTGACGGTGCCACTTCCACAGCAGTGATTTCCACAATAGGAGCTCCCACACTCAAGGCTTCCACCGTAGGGGCTGCCACAATGACATCTAAATTCTAAATCACATGGTCATCAGTAAAATTTTTCTTTGGGAAAATAAAATTAAAGAAAAATAAAAAAAAATCAGACTTACTTCGAATAATGTGTCAGCTTCTAGAAATAACTTTGATTTGACATCCACCGCCACTTCTTTCTCTTCCTCGTCATCTTCTATGACCATCCGACGTTTTTTTGGCGTCCGCCTTAAAATGGGGACTTCCTCCTCATCTTCCTCCACCAACTCATCCACCTCCTCTTCTACCCTTTGTTTACCCATGGCTCGAGTTACCCAGGATGTTGTATTATCCTCGACTTCCTCCTCAGCTGCTTCTGATTGGTCATCCCCGATCAACACTTCCAAAATGTCTTCAACCACTTCTTTTGTCTTTGGTATTACCCAATATTTATTCTTGGTAAACCTTTGTTCGATATCTGAATTTTTTGCTAATGCATCGCACGCCACCCGTCTACACTGGCAAAACTCGCATTTCTGGAAAGGACCTCGAGTAGCTGTGCTTTCCACACAGAAGTATTCCATGGATTCACAAGCCGTGCATGCTTGGGAATATTTCTGGGTAACGATTCCCCCATCCGCTTTAGGGTGTGGAGGCGTGGGAGTTGGGGTAGGATAATTCATCATAGTAAAATATAAAGTAATTAAAATAGAAGGGGAGGGAAACTAGTGTGGGAAGTATTTCTCATGCTCAACGGAGCTCGCGTTTTTTATACCCGGGCATCTTTCACGCGCCACATGACACTCAAGGAAAAAGCAGCTCATTAAATCAATAATATAGAGGTCTAAATCCATACTTGAAGCGCAGAAAGAAACTCTCCATAGCAACTGCAACTTTCCTTTGTGTACTCACTATTCAACTGCGCTAGTCTAAACTCTAAATCTAAATTAGTCAATCTCTCAATAGTGTGTCTTAGTCTTTTTCTCAATAAGCAAAGCACAGCGCAATAGGCAATGTAATAGTACACTAAAAAGGTTTTATTAAATGTTTGTGGATTATTAAAAGGGGTAGTGAGAATGGACGGAATGGTTAGTGGAGGATTAAGGGGATAACAGATGTTAATGAGGAGGGTCCAGGTGTAACGGGTGTATTTTAATGGTCTGTGGTGTGCGGAATAGTAGTTGGGTATGAGGTCAATGCAAGGAGGAGTAAAGGATATAAAAGGGATTGGGTTTTTGGTTCGACATTCTTTAGAATTAAATTATAAAACGTATTTATAGCTAATAGTGGTAAAGCTTTAAATTTAATCATTATTATTGTATCTTTCCTTATTTTCTCAATAATAATTCCTAAATTGTCAATCCTTGATTATTAAGTTTCCAACCCTTTGTGAGATTTTAAGAATTAATTTTAACATTACCTTTAAGTTATATTAGAATTCTTCTTGAACATATCTCGAAGCAGTAGCTCTTCCTTTGAGTCATCTTTGAATCACTTCCTCAAATCATTCCTCTGTGCTCTGAAGAAGTCTCTAAAACCCCTCATCTCACTTTCAGGAACATCCTCAACCTTGTGCATAGGTTGTCCGGTGACAGCAAGTACGTAGATTTTATCTTTGTGTTTAATTACTCAAATAAAAGGTATAAAGATAAGATTATTATTACTTGTAAGGTTTGGATTTACACAAATGTAAGTACTTAAAAAATAGCAGTAGTAATAAAATGGGTTTTGATTTGTATATAATAAAATTGTAAGTAGTATGGAATGAATAGAAACAGCACAAAGTGGAAGGCCTTTTATAGGCAAAAAGGAGAGAGAGCACACAGAGTTAAGAAGCCTACATACAAGGGTGTGAGAGAAAATATGCTTCCAAAATAAAAAATTACAAGTAACAGAGAGTACTAAAAAGATGCGCCAATAAAATATGTTTTAATATATATCAATTTATTTGATATATTTTAAAGTTCACTTTTAATGTCACACTTAGTACAAAATAATTTGAATTTTCAATTTTTAGAATTTTTAATATAATTTGAGAATTTCAAATAAACTAATTTGAATTTTTTTTTCATTTTTAGTATTAATATATTTTTATCTCTTTAACCTGTCATTGAGCATGGTGTTAGGGAATAAAAAATATAAGGGACATTAATATTAATTTTAAATATTTACTAAATTTACTTATTGTAATTAGTTAATTTATTACAAGTAATTTCAAAGTAAATATAATATAATTAATAATAAAATAAGAAATAAAAAAGGTGTGGCTTCATCCCAGTAAATAATTAATTATTTTACTGAGTAAGTCTAGAAGCCTGGCTTACAGATGGGGTGAGCATGGATGGGATGTTGTGGCAAAGATGTGGTTGTGAAAAAAATCAGGAAAAAAGTGCTGATTTAAGGTCATAAATGACACCCATTATTGAAATAAGTGAAATTTTTGCAAAATTTAAGTGCTGATTTGGCTTGAAATCTGCACTTAAGTTAAGTGCAGATTTTACAGAACTGACACCCTCTAATATGTAATGGAATCAATTTCTGATGAGGGGCTTAAATGACATGGAGGATGATTATTGTCAGCCAGGCTATTCCAGGAGTCCAGTAAATAATATATAAATTATAAAACCTTAAAGAGTGGGTAAGACTTGTATTTAATGAATATAACTTAATATTTTATTGCATAATGAAATTATATAAGAATTTTATTATATACAAATGTTACATTAAATTTATTGGTTATATATATTTTTATATACAATTAAATTGAGCATAATATAATATATTCTACAAATAATGGCGCATTTTTATATATTTAATAATTATAAATTTATATTTAATTAATTAAAAAACATATATTATAATTACAAGTGTAAATTTGATTTATAATATATTTAAATTAATTACTTAAATTTATATATTAACTAATACCTCTCATATGATACTAAACAATTATTAAGGACGCTTCTTTTGACCCTTAATTGTGTTAGAAAAAACAAATAAATTAATTTGAACTAAATTGAGATTAATTGCTTGTTTTGTTGCGTCAAATTATTTTTTGTTTCACTTAAAATGTCCTCTAATCAGGATGTACCATCTGTTGGGAATTATATTTCTCATAGTTCCTATGTTTCCACTCTTGTTTAGTTATTTACTATTGTCACTTACTGATTTGGGGATTAATGGCGGGGAAATTGGATTCTTAATTGGGCTTTTAATTATTTGTTTCATGTTTTTCTCTATATTGTTATGTTTCATTTACTCTTTTGATATATTTGTTTTATTCCATTCTAATCATTGTATTTACAAAGAGAGTAGCGCTTCAGAGAACCCATTGCCTATAAAAGGGCCTTGGATAATCCCCTGTAGCCTCATCACTTATTATACACTCAACAAATTAAATACAATTTTTATATTACGTTTATATTCTTTTTATTAGTAATAAAATTCTAATTAAAATTTTATATAACAATTTAAAGGTTGCTTTAAGTCTGATAGTAATTATATTGGTTGCCGCGCAGAATTCTTACTTAAATAATATTAATATTTATAAAACCAAATTGTTATCTCTTCTCAGCTCACTCGTCGTTGCCTCTCTCTCAATAAATTAAATAATTTTATTAAATTTTATTTGTTTTATTACCCATACTCCTTTCCTCCTTCTCCTCCCCTCTTTCTTTCTTCTATCCTTCTCCTTCTTCTAGACGACCGGCCGACAACTGAGGGCCTTTCCAAACGACGACGACGATCGAAGCCTGGCGACGAACGACAAAACGCACGGACCACCTAGCAAAACGAAACTTTTGCCGCGACTGTGTTTCGAACTTGGGTTCGACATCTTAGGTTTATATAATATTAATTTTTATATTATTTTGAAGTGATTTTTCGATCACTATAGTAAGTTCACCTTTGCGCCTCTCACTCATATTACTATATTTTTATTGCAATAACAGTGATTGTGGCTTAATTGCTGATTCACTGAGTGTAAGTGTTCAATTTTTAAAAAATTTTTTTTTTTTCCTAGTTGACCATTATAGAGTGTTAAATCCTCTTAGTCCTAGAAGAATTGACATTATTATTAATACAAATTGAATTATTAATTTAATTTTTTTTTATTATTAATTATTGTTAATTTTGGTTGACTTAAAAGTACATTGTGCTTAGTCCCAATATATTGCCATATTTAATATTGGTAATTAATTGGTTGAATTAACTAACTTGTTATTCCCAATTTAAACTTGCAATCCATTTTTTTTTTTTAAAAAAAATTAATTTTTTAATTATTACTTTATATTGAAAGTTATTTTTTCTATAATTTAATTAATTAAAAAAAAAAAATTTTTTTTATATTATTTGGAGCAATTATTGACTAACTTTGATTATTTTTTTTATAAAGTACAAAGTAAAATATTAATCTTCCCACTAGTATGTCCAACAATTTGACAGAAAAAATGGATAACATGCAAGTGGATGAGATAGAAATTGACTATGATGCTGACACTGTAAGTTCTTCTAAAGTTGGTCATAAAAAATCTTATGTTAACACAAAGAATTCACATACTGCAGGATGTGGAAATGACAGGAAATGCAAACAAACCAAACCCCCTTCCCCCAGTACCACAGAAGGAAGTAAAGCCTCTAGTGCCTCAAGAAGGTCTTCCAAAAGGCTTCAAAATAAAAAAGCTTCCTCTGCCACAACAAATCAGCAACCTATCCAGTCATATAAAAGAGTTGAAGACAGAAAATATGACGTACAAAGCAAAGGTAGACACATTGTGGGATCAGGTCCAAGAACTCAGGAACCAGATTCAGGCCCAGGCCCCTCCTCAATTGCCTCCCAATCAGCTTCAATTTCAGGCTCAACCTTCACAGCCACCCAGCTCAACCATCCAAAATCCAAATACTATGGAAGTAGAGCAATGGAAATGGGATTATCTAATGAGTCACTACCAACAGAATGTGCAAAACCCTCCCCATCATCAGCCTGGCCCATCCAGAACACCCAATTTCCATCCACCTCCTCATCCCTACCAACAAAGCAGGAGAAAGAAGGCCCAAGCACAATCCCAAACCCAGTCCCAGGGGAAGTTTCCTCCTCTGCCATGGTAAGTAATTTGGTTGATAGTCACTTGGGTATGTTTTCTAATAAATCTTCTTCTGCAGGTAATATTATTGAACATGGTGAAAGAACAGTTAAACCTGTTAAAAGACAGCTTCCTGTAACTAGTAGCCCTATTGATGTAATTAGCAAATTGTCATTTGATGAACCTTTACATTTAACTTCTACATCTTTAATTAATCCTTCTCTTGCAATTAAAAATGATTCTGTTCCCCCTGAAATCTATAACTTAATTGAAAAAACTTCTGAGGAAATATTGAAAGATACCCTTGATTTTAATATTGTGAAAGACAAACATGTGAGAGATGTGTTAATTCATGAAAATGATAGATTAAATAATTTACACTTGCAATGTAAAGTGAGTTCTTCTGTACAAGATACAGCTTATTTAAAAATCAAAGAAACCTTGAATATTGTTCTTAGTCAACAAAAACAAATAAGAAGTGACCATAGAGCTATCTCAGATAGAAATATCAGTCTGCATAAGACATTGAGTGAATTGAAACCCCTTATTGAGGAAAATTATTCATTCAAAAATGAAATAAAATCTCTACAAAATGAGTTGAAGAAACTAAAAAATGACTTCCATGCACTAAGTACCAAACACTCAGTTTCTGAGGACAGAAATGTTCTATCTCTTGCAAAAATGAATGACCAGATGTCTGAAATTCCAAGAATAAGAAACTATGTGTCTGACCTACAGGAAAAGTTCTCAACCTTAACCATCAATAATGAATTAAATGAGATTTCTGCCAGTAAGCTGCATAAAAATAAAGGGAAAAAACCTGAACAAAGTTCATCCTTTCTTCCTCATATTTCAACCATTAAACAAACTGACAATGAGTCTGTAAAATCTTTTGCTACTAGCAAAAAATCTTGTGATGGTCATGCACCAGCTGTTTATGTAAATAATGAAATTTCTGAACACCTGGCTAAACTTCAGGAATTATTACTAATGAATAATTCAAACCAAAAAGTGGACCATCCCAGTAGTCAGAAAAATTGGCCTAAGTTAGACCAATATCCTACCTTTGATGGTGATTCTTCCTCTGATTGGCAACACTTTATCCAAAGAATTGATAATTTAAAGAGATCTTATAAACTACCTGATGAAGAAATTGTTTCTAAGCTAATTTCTTTATTTTCCAATGTAGCCTTGATGTGGTATGAATCTGTCCTCTTAGATAACAATCATTATACATGGAATGATTGGAAATCCTTGATTGAGAATCAGTTTGGTGGTTCAAAATTCAGGTTAGCTCAGCAAAGACTGTATGAGAATACTAGATATGTATCCTCCTCTGTCGAAAAGCCCATTGTTTTTCTGATGAAAATAACTAAAATCCTTAGAGCAATTGATCCAAAGATGGATTATGATATTTGGAGAGATAAAATCTTGTATAAATTACCAAATTCTCTTAGGGATTTGATTGTTGCTAGAACTGAGCATGTAAGGGAAAATTCTTCTTTCATTAATATCTGTAATGAAGTACTACTCAACCATAGATATGAACCAAAGAATTACCTTAGTAAATCTTATAATGATCAGAATAAACCTTCTATAAAGCTCCCAGAAAAATCTGGTAAACCCTCTGCCCCAGTTGCACCTAAAAAATATGCAACAAATACTTGTTATAAATGTAACAAACCGTGGCAGAAGGGTCATGTTTGTGACAAGAAAATTCATCTTGTTGAACAAAATGAAGACACTGATGAACTTGAACTTGATGTCAATAATTCTTCCAGTGACTGTGAAAGTAATATCTCCTATGACAATGAATCTGTTAAAGATGTTTTAATGTTGGAACATGATGTCCATTATTTAAATAATATATCTGAAGATTGTGTATTGAATTTATCTTCAGTAGAAAATGCTGAGATAATTAAAGATATTACTAACAATTCTATTCCTATATCCCCTTTAAAGGCACCTGTTATCATTAATGGTAAAAATGTTGATGTAGTTCTTGATTCTGGTGCTGGAGGAAGTGTAGTATCTGAAAAAGCTTTGGCTTCAGTGGATAAGGAATATTTGAGTAAATTATTGCCTATAACTTCTGAAAAATGGAGAGGGTATGGTTCTACCTTATTTCCTATTGGCAAATACAAAACCTCTGTATTCTTCAAATATAATGGTGGTTTTGTCAGGGCTATTTGTGAATTTGTTGTCATGAAAAATGATAATTTGAGCAATTGGTTTATTATGGGAAATGATATTTTAACCATGTTTGGTGTGAAACTGGACCCAGCAAATAATTGCTTTACCTTAGGAATGAATGGGAAAAGAAAATTCAAAATTTCTTCTCCTAAACCTTCTGGGCATTTGTTGAAATCTTGTAACTCACTGACCCAATGTAAAGGTAGAACAACAACTGAAATGGATGATTTATTACATGAAATAAATACCGCTTCTTTTGGTGATCATTTGACTAATAAACAAAAGGATTCTATTGTTGCCTCTATTACCTCTTTCCCTATGGCTTTTGCTCATGGTTCTCATGTCTTGGGAATTGTTCAGGAAGAGATGAAAATTACCTTATCCTGTAATTTGAGTGATATTCCTCCTTCCCTTAAGAAAAAACCATATCCTGCTTCTCCATCAAAAAGAAAAGATATTGAAGATAATATTGAAACATTATTGAAAATGAATATCATTGAGAAAGTGGATGTCACCCCCAAATATTGTGTCATCTCCCCAGTCTTAATTTCTTATGAAAAAGATAAAGCTAGATTATGTGGAGATTACAGAGCTTTAAATACTTATACTGTTGATGATATTTATCCTTTACCCAGAATTAATTCAATACATGCTACCTTGCAAGGTGCAAAATTTATTAGTTGTCTGGATGGTAATAAAGGGTATCATCAAGTTCCAGTTGAGAAAAATTCTCAAAATTTTTTGCTTATTGCTACTCATATGGGAATATATAAGTATGTTAGGATGCCATTTGGCCCTAAAAATGCTCCTTCAGTTTTCCAAAAAGTCATGGATAACACTTTCCATCAAGAAATTATTGAAGGTTGGCTCATGGTTTATATTGATGATATTATTGTTTTTTCTAAAACTTTTGATGAACATATGATTCACTTAAATAGAGTTTTCCAAAAAATGGATGAAATCAATATGACCTTATCTTTAAAAAAGTGTAAATTTGGTTTTCAATCTTTGAAAGTCCTTGGCCATGTTGTGTCAGGCTTACAAATTTGTGTAGACCATAATAAAGTTGCTGCCATTCAAAATGTGAAAGCACCAACTTCTGTAAGAGAAATCCAAAGTTTTTTAGGTATGTGTGGCTATTATAGACAATATATTAAAAATTATCAGGTCATAGCCTTGCCTCTTACAAAACTAACCAGAAAAGATGTTGCTTTTCTCTGGAATGATGACTGTCAAAAAGCTTTTAATACATTGAAAAATTGCTTAATGTCAGCCCCTATATTGGCTCTCCCAGATTTTAACAAGCCATTTGTACTTTATACAGATGCTAGCTTTATTGGTCTGGGTGCTTCCCTTCACCAAAAGCAAATTATTAATGATAAATCCTCAGAGGTTGTAATTTGTTATATTTCAAGAACCTTAAGAAATAGTGAATTGAAATATGGTGCCACTCAATTAGAGTGCTTAGCAGTTGTTTGGGCTCTTGAGAAACTTCATTACTACTTGGATGACCAAAAATTTGAGTTGGTAACTGACTGTAGTGCTGTGAAATCTCTCTTAAACCTCAAAACACCTAACAGACATATGTTCAGGTGGCAACTTGCTGTTCAGGAATACAGAGGAAGGATGACTATTATCCACAGAGCTGGAAATGTTCACTCTAATGTTGATATGCTCTCCAGATTGCCTCTGCCAAATAATGACTCCAATCCTGCTTATGTACCTGAGGATGACACTGTTCATATACATGGTATATTTATAGTTGATATGGAAGAAGAGTTATTACAGTTAATACTGGATTCATATGATAAAGATTCTGACTTAAATAAATTAGTTACTATTTTGAATGATCCTAAGAATGCTTCAATTCAAGCATTAATAAAAACTCTTCCTGCAAAATACCAAAATGCTTTAAATAAAGGAAAGTTTTCTATTGAGGATGGTTATATTTATTATAGAAGGAAGCTTACCAATGTAATTGTTATTCCTCCTTCAATGAAAGAAACTATCCTCAAACTTTGTCATGATGACATATTAGCTGGTCATTTTGATCTTGATAAAACATTGATTAGAATCAAAAACACTGCATGGTGGGCTAATATGTCTGAAGACACAAAATTATATGTTGAATCTTGTGATTCCTGCCAAAAATCTAAAAGGTTAACAGGTAAGA
The DNA here is from genome assembly GCA_030280995.1 of Hemileia vastatrix. NCBI lineage: Eukaryota > Fungi > Basidiomycota > Pucciniomycetes > Pucciniales > Zaghouaniaceae > Hemileia > Hemileia vastatrix. The sequence continues at coordinate 2,291,347 of JASXTE010000008.1, read as the reverse complement.
GAGCAGGGTTATTACAACATATTGAAGCACCTAGTGCTCCCTGGCAAATCATTAATATGGATTTTGTCACTGGTCTTCCTGTTGCAGGTAAAGACAGCTTTAACTCTTGTTGGGTAATAGTTGATAGATTCACAAAAATGTGCAAATTTATTCCAACCCACAAAGATGTATCCACCAAAGAATTAGCTTTCTTATGGTGGTCTTACATGTTTAATATTATTGGTTTTCCAAAAGCCATTATCTCTGATAGGGATCCAAAATTCACTTCTGAGTTTTGGACCTCTTTGATGGATATTTGTGGCTGTGAGTTAAAATTGTCTACAGCTCACCATCCTCAGACTGATGGTCTAGCTGAAAGAATGATTCAAACTCTGGAAGATATGATTAGAAGGTATTGTGCCTTTGGTTTAGAATATAAAGATAATGACAGATTTACTCATGATTGGGTCACTCTTTTGCCTGGTCTTGAATTTGCATATAATAGCACTGTTCATTCTGTCACTGAGAAAAAGCCTTTTGAGCTTTGGTTAGGTTATGTCCCAAACACTCCTGCTCAAATTCTCAATAATAAATTACCTAAGTTGGAACTACACCCTGGTGTAAAATCTTTTATGCAAATGCAACAGCTATGCAGGAAACATGCTCAGAGTTGTATTGATAAAGCATTTGAATATGAAAAGAAAAGATGGGATAAATCCCATAAAGAATACACATTTAACAAGGGTGATGAAGTGTTGATCTCTACTGTCCATTTCAATTTACAAGGTAACCACAAATTAAAAGATCCTTTTGTAGGACCATTTGTTGTTAAAAGAATGGTTGGTGATAATGCAGTAGAAGTTGTATTGTATTCTCCATATGATAGGAAACATCCTGTCTTTCCCATTTCTTTGCTTAAACCTTATACTTCCAACAGTGACTTATTTCCAAAAAGAAGAGGAAGACCTAAGAAAAACCCTCAGGAAGTCACAGAAACAGCAGAAATTGATAAAATTCTCAATGATAGAATTATCACTTCTGAAAGAGGTACTGAATATTTATTGAGATATAAGAACAAATCATCTGAACATGATGCATGGATACCTGGCAAAGAAATTTCAAATCTGCCTGCTCTGTTGAAAAAATACAAAAAGAAAAAATCTTAGCATTTTTTTTTATTGTTTTTTTAGAGTGAGGGAGTGTCAGCCAGGCTATTCCAGGAGTCCAGTAAATAATATATAAATTATAAAACCTTAAAGAGTGGGTAAGACTTGTATTTAATGAATATAACTTAATATTTTATTGCATAATGAAATTATATAAGAATTTTATTATATACAAATGTTACATTAAATTTATTGGTTATATATATTTTTATATACAATTAAATTGAGCATAATATAATATATTCTACAAATAATGGCGCATTTTTATATATTTAATAATTATAAATTTATATTTAATTAATTAAAAAACATATATTATAATTACAAGTGTAAATTTGATTTATAATATATTTAAATTAATTACTTAAATTTATATATTAACTAATACCTCTCATATGATACTAAACAATTATTAAGGACGCTTCTTTTGACCCTTAATTGTGTTAGAGAAAACAAATAAATTAATTTGAACTAAATTGAGATTAATTGCTTGTTTTGTTGCGTCAAATTATTTTTTGTTTCACTTAAAATGTCCTCTAATCAGGATGTACCATCTGTTGGGAATTATATTTCTCATAGTTCCTATGTTTCCACTCTTGTTTAGTTATTTACTATTGTCACTTACTGATTTGGGGATTAATGGCGGGGAAATTGGATTCTTAATTGGGCTTTTAATTATTTGTTTCATGTTTTTCTCTATATTGTTATGTTTCATTTACTCTTTTGATATATTTGTTTTATTCCATTCTAATCATTGTATTTACAAAGAGAGTAGCGCTTCAGAGAACCCATTGCCTATAAAAGGGCCTTGGATAATCCCCTGTAGCCTCATCACTTATTATACACTCAAAAAATTAAATACAATTTTTATATTACGTTTATATTCTTTTTATTAGTAATAAAATTCTAATTAAAATTTTATATAACAATTTAAAGGTTGCTTTAAGTCTGATAGTAATTATATTGGTTGCCGCGCAGAATTCTTACTTAAATAATATTAATATTTATAAAACCAAATTGTTATCTCTTCTCAGCTCACTCGTCGTTGCCTCTCTCTCAATAAATTAAATAATTTTATTAAATTTTATTTGTTTTATTACCCATACTCCTTTCCTCCTTCTCCTCCCCTCTTTCTTTCTTCTATCCTTCTCCTTCTTCTAGACGACCGGCCGACAATTATGTACTCAAGAGTTGGTAAAGTATGCATACCAAAGGGGCTTACTGAAATGGAGCTAGATACCTTAAAACTATTTTCATTTTCATTTCTTTTTTCTTTTGGATGGTTATTCTTTGTTATGTTGGGGTGAGGGGTTAGGGGTTGTCAGTGGTGAGTTGTGAGGTGCTCTCTCTCTCTCTCTCTCTCTCCCTTTTATTTATTTATTTTTCTTATTGATCAATCAATCAATCTATATATATATACAGATATTACTGAAATAGATTTTCATTTATTTTTTAAAAAAAAACTCTTTTTATTTCCATATTTTTTTTTAAATAAAACCCTATCATATATTTATATTTATATGTATATATATATATGTTTCTTCAAAAATATATTTATTGATCTTTTTGGTATTTTTGGATATGTGAATAATAAAATTTGTTAAGTATTGAGGAAGTAAGGGAACAGGTGTGTGTGTTGTGTGAGTGTAAGTGTAGATAACTGGAGATAGCGTAGAAATCTTTAGAGTCTCTTTCTTATTGTAAGTCCTTCATATGATATGTATGTTGAGCTATTTTATACCTTTTTTTAGCGGGATTGAGATATAGACGTTTTTTTACTCGGTATGAAACAGTGTGTTCTACAACTTAATTCGTTGGAGCATTGGAGATCTTCGCAATTGAATAAAGATAGACTTTTTTTTTGGGAGAGAGAGAGAGAAAGTAATAAAAGGAAAAAAAAGAAAAAAAATAGAAAAAAGAAAAAAGAAAAAAAAGAAAAAAAAAAAAAGAAAAAAAAGAAAAAAAAGAAAAAAAAGAAAAAAAAGAAAAAAAAGAAAAAAAAGAAAAAAAAGAAAAAAAAGAAAAAAAAGAAAAAAAAGAAAAAAAAGAAAAAAAAAAAAAAGAAAAAAAAGAAAAAAAAGAAAAAAAAGAAAAAAAAGAAAAAAAAGAAAAAAAAGAAAAAAAAGAAAAAAAAGAAAAAAAAGAAAAAAAAGAAAAAAAAGAAAAAAAAGGGGAAAAATAACAAGTAAATGGGTGAATAGGTCAGTCAGTCAGTAAACGCTCAAAGACTACTACTACTCAAGAAGTTTTTTATTTTTTATTTTAATTTTTTTATGAAATATATATACATACATATTTTCAGGTTTTTGTGATGTCAAAACAAAGGGTGTGAATAAATTAAAGATCTAGGTTATTATATATATATATATATTTGAAAAGATGGTTATTATCAGTTAAGGATTTTAATTTTGATATTCTTGGTTAGGGAAAGGAGGGAAGAAAGGAGAAAAAGTATGATGAGCAGCTTCTTACGAGTAATATATGTTTTGAAAAAAAGAGCATGATTTCGTTTTCGTTGAGGAGGTGAAAGACACTTGAAGAGAATTTGATCGTGTCTCTTTTCATTGAGATGATTTTTGGTTTTAATATATATATATATATATATATGTATAAACAAAAAGATGAGTGACTAAGTGTAAATTGATTGGAAACAATAAGATAATTCTTACTCTAAAAAAATGTTTGCTGAGTTAAAATCCGTTCGAGTGGATTTATGCTGACAATCCAAAAAACTACGTGGGTGTCTAGTCGATGTGTTGATTTATATCTTTCAAACAAGTTAATTGATCTTGTCAATTACAAAATTGATTGAGGAGAGCTGACGAAGATTAGTGGGTTTACCTATCAGTACGAAATAATAAGAAACTGTTAATGATAGATAAAATAATGATGTAAATGAGGAGAACGAATTATGAATAAGTACCTAGAAATCAAAAGTAAGGGATGAAACAAAAAATTGTTATGGACTCAAGTGTAAGTTGATTTTGATTAGTGAAACGTTTGTAGTGGGAAGATTACAAAGACAATTGTCCACTGGAATTTGGAATGGAGCAAGCAAGGCTACATAACTATATATGTATTCAATTGTTATTCTTAATCTATCTTAAAGGAAGACGAGTATATGCTTTGATTTAATATATTGGTGGCTATGCTAAAGTGGCTTAATGATGTGATCAAATCTGGAAAAGAATTATATTTGTCATGAGAAGGGGAGGAGCACAGGTTTTGGAATCTAGCATAAATGAACAAATCCAGGCAAATTAATCATCAGGAGGTATCAAAGTATGTACTCCAACCCGCTATTAAACTAATGGCAGATGAACAGCAAAATACTCCAATTATTTTCCATCTTTTATTTATTTTATTTATAATTATTTTTTTTAGACAATAGGGGGTATCAAAGTTAGAAATCTTCCATTTCAAAAAAGCTCTTTTTTCCACCAAATCAACCATCACTACGCACCAAGTAAGATATCCCTGATAGGGATATTCAGTCCGAGTTGGGGATATTTTAGTAAGGGACATAAAGTCAGAAAAATAAATGGAAGAAAAGTAAGTGCGAGAAAAATAAGTGCAAGAAAAGTAAATATAAGAAAAATCATTTGCAACCATGAGATTTTTTTTTTTTCAAAAAATTAAAAAAAGGTAAAAAAACAGAAAGTAAAATAAAAAATAAAAAAATGAAAATAAAAATAAAAATTAGTTTTTTGAGAAAAAAAAACATTTCCCATGGTTGCAACATATTTTTCTTACACTTATTTTTCATGCATATTTTTTTTTGCACATATTAGGGGGTGTCAGTTCTGGCAAATCTGCACTTACAAATACACATTTATTTAAGTGTGGATTTTCGAAACACGCTAGCCCCAATACTGGTGGATTTCAAAATGAAATAAGTCACTTATTTCACTCAAATCCACACTTTCTCAACCAAAAGTGCTGATTTCACCATCAAGTCCCATTTCACTGATTTGTCAGCATCATCCCAATCATACAGAGCACTCCGCAGCATAACACTTCATAACTCAAAACATTGTACATTATTTACATTTTCATATCATATCATATAAGAGTCATGCCTTCCTCACTTTCAAATCGTGATAAATTACATAAAGCAATGACTTTCATGGCTCTTGAACTGCTCTTGGACTCTCATTGCGATTCTGATTCTGATCTAGAAGAAGATTTTGTCTTTTTATCAAAAATGGCCACAAAACATTACCTTCTTCCCAGAAAGCCTCAAGTACTTCATACCCCCAAGTACACCATCCAAACACTTCTTAATTTATATACACCCAGTTTTAGACAGTTGTTCAGGACTTCTCCAGAATTTTTCCTTAAATTGCTTGAGCTTATTCAGGATCATCCCATATTTCACAATAATTCTCAAAAAGAACAACGACATCCTTCAATTCAATTGGCCATCACACTATGTCATTTGGGTTCCAATGGTAATGGAGCCACTTTGAAACATTTAGAAAATGTCCTTGATTTAGGGTATGGTTCAGTTAGCACTTATACCCAACAATGCATCACTGCTATCAACTCCTTGGAATCTCAACTTCTCACCTGGCCAACAAAAGAAGAGTGACTTGAATTATCTCAGGTTATGCAAGCAGAGGGCTTCCCAGGATGTATTGGTTTTGTTGAAAGTACTACTATTCCTTTGAGCCAGAAACCTGCTCAAGGTGGAAACAATTACTTTGACCGTAAAAAGAGGTAGATTATTTTCAACTCCTTTCATTCTCTTTTAAACTAACACAAACAACTGTATCTTCTTTATAGATATTCAATTTCTGTTCAGCTTATATGTGACATTAACAAAAAATTTATATCATTCTTTGCTGGCTATCCTGGCTCATGTCATGACTCCTACGTCTTCCAAAGAATGCAAATTTCAAATGAACCTGAAAATTTCATTGAGGAAGATCAGTATCTTCTTGCAGATTCTGCTTATGCGAATGGAAAGTATGTACTTCCTGCTTTTTGGGGAGCAGCTTGAGAAGACAGTCAAAATGCCAAGTTCAACAATCATTTGGCAAAGTCAAGAGTCTGTATTGAACATTCTATTGGAATCTTGAAAGGCTTTTTTTCTAGTTTAAGGGAATCAAGAAGTCCTCTTAGAAATAAATCTGAAATGGAGGTGGTGATCAACTGGATTCTGTGTTGCACTATACTTCATAACCTACTTGCTGACCTCAAAGATCAATGGTTAGAGCTGTATGAAGATGAACAAGTTCATTCAACTCCAACTATATCCAACACTTCTATTTCTCAATCAACTAGTATAAGGGCAAAAATTCTTCCAATAACACTCCAACATTTTTCAACACAATTTTAATTTTTTTTTGATACTCTTCAAATGATCATTTTGCATGTTTTATTCGCTGAGAATGGTAATTTTTTTTTGCATGTTTATTTTTTTTTGAATTTGCTGTTAAAGTCTTATTTTTTTATCTCTCTGTGTTTTCTTTCATCAACTCAACATGAAATCACATATTTTCTTAAAACGCTGTGGAATTCCACTTTTGGGTATGCCACTTAGGTGAAAATTTGATTGAATATTAATTGAAAGGAAATTTTGGTGTTACCAGGTGTTTATTTGGTTATTATGGATATTTTTGGGTTGATTTGTGGCATTTTGGAATGGTTATATAATGGTATTTTTCTTGTGATTCAATGGTTTTATGGATTTGGAGATGGTCTTAATGGATTTTTGGGGTGATTCTCTATCTTTTGGGTATTTTCTGGGGCTCTTTTGGGTTTATTATTGAATATTAGTAGCAATTTTCTGGATTATCAGGCTGGATATTTGGAGTTTTGGAAGGTTATTATTATCATTGGATAGCCCAGACTTTACTCTATCTTTTATGTCTTGATGGTTTTTTATCATATTTTACTGTTTTCTTAGTGTTTTACTTGATTTAGTGTCTTTTAGTATTATTGGTGGATACGGTATGCTGATGGAATGGCCACTGAGCTCTGGTGCTCCAGTGAGCTCCGGTTTTCTCCAGTGAATTTCCAGTGGAAAAGCAAAGTGTACTGGAAAAATTTTGTCATTGTGGTGAAGTTTGGTCATGGTGGAAAAATTATCTCACTGTGGCAAAATTAGCTCATTATGGCAAAAAGAGCTCATTGTGGCGAAATTTGCTCACAATGGGAAAGTCTGGTCACTGAGTTAAAGTTTGGTCTTTGTGCCAAAGTTTGGTCACTGTACCAAAGTTTGGTGAATGTGGAAAAATTTGGCTATTGTGGCAAAATTTGGCTAGAATTTATTATGCTTATTAGATCAATAGTTATTGTAGATCCTATGCATGTAGGATATTGTTGGAAAGGTCAGGAGTGGGAGAATCAGATAGAAAGGGGGGAATCTTAGTCTTCTAGAGGTTTTTTTGTCTTTTAGTTTCGATAAGAAGGGTCTTTTTGAATAATTAACAACCATATTCATATTTTTTTTATTACACAACAAATTTAAATAAATTGTAATACCCTTATAACATTTATATTTTATAAAACTTTTGAAATACAACACAACAATTATATTTTCATCACATATAGGGTATCATTGGAAAGGTCTCCATCTCAGGGACTTGTTTTTATTGTTAACTCATTAAAATAAAATCTTTATAAAAATATATAAGTCTATCTTTTCAGATCTTTCATTGGTACACCTTAATTGTTGTCATCAGTATTTCTTTTCCAACAGCTGCTATTTATAAATCTCAATAAGTGTCAGCCAGGCTACTAGACTTACCCGGTAAAATAATTAATTATTTTACTGAGTTGAAGCCACGCCTTTCTTCTTAATAATAATTATTTATTTATTTACTTAAGTAGTACTTACAATTAACTAAGTTAAGTACAATAAGTAGTATAAATAAATAATATAAATAAAATGTCCCTTACAATTTTTACTCCCTAACACCATGCTCAAAAGTATATGTCAAAGGGAATAAAATTAATAATAAATTTATAATATAAAAGCTTTAAAAAATTATATTACCTCAGTGAGAGATCTCTAATCCCGTGAAAGTAATATAATTGATTATTTATTGTGTAATAATTATGACAGTCCAAGGAATTCAAACTTTGTTGCTAATAAATTTGATGCCCTTGTTGACGTACTAATTTATTATTTTCTTATGTCATTTATGTACTCCTTTTTCTTGTCATTCTTTTCTCTCACACTCACAGTAGACAGTGTAAATTCCTTATATTTTATTCTCTCATATTTTGCCTATAAAAGGCCTCTGATTTTGTGCCTTTCAATCCATTATTTTATCACCTTACTTTTATTACCACGTATTACAACACAAAAATTATATTTTATATTTTATCTCATTAGTATTTACAATAGCGTAATTCTAATCAATAGACTATAACAATATTAAAAATCTACCTCTTTTATTTGAGTAATAAATCACTTAGATTAAGAAATACGTACAAATCTTTGAGAGTCCATATAAAACCTTTAAAATCCTTGAAAAACTCCGTACCAAATCTTCTAGACCAAAAGCGTACCTTGACAATAAGCGTTCATAAAATCAGAGTTTTGTATATATTTAAAAGAGATTCAAGTAGACTAGTAAGCTTAGTTATTTGAGCAACACTTATTTTACTTAGAAGGACAGGGTTTTCTACAGTTTATCCAACTCCTTCAGATTCTGCTTACAGCAAGGCGACCGTAAGAGTCTTTCTACAATGCATATTTTTTCAGTCCCTCTCTTTTTTTCTTCACTCATATCTGTTTCCTCCTCTCTTCTTACATCACTCAAACAATCTCAATTCTATTTCTTTTTTCTCAACTCATCTCTCCAGGTAAGTCATTCTTTCTTTTTCATTTAGTTTTTTGCTAATTTTTTTTCGTAAGTGCTTTTTTTTAAATTTATAGGTAAAATGATCAATTTGCATGTTCTATTCACTGAGAATGGTAATTTTTTTTGCATATTTATTTTATTTTTGAAGTTGCTGTTAAAGTCTTATTTTTTTATCTCTCTGTGTTTTCTTTCATCAACTCAACATGAAATCACATATTTTTTCAGTTGCTCTTTTTTTTTTCTTCACTCATATCCGTTTCCTCCTCTCTTCTTACATCACTCAAACAATTTCAATTCTATTTCTTTTTTTTCAACTCATCTCTCCAGGTAAGTCATTTTATCTTTTTTACTTAATTTTTTTTGCTAATTTTTTTTTTGGTTTTTTTTTTTTGGTTTTTTTTTGGTAGTGCTTTTTTTTAATTTATAGGTAAAATTAACCTTTTTTTCTCTCTCCCTTCCCTCTTTTCTCTCATTCATCCTATTCTTTATCCCCTCTTGGCCTGGGCTTTTTCCCACCTTTACCCTCTCCTTGGAATGGATATATCCCCCTTTTCCCCTCTCCTTGGCTGACTCTAACCTCCCTTTTCTCCCTCTTTGGTCTCATCTCTCCCTTTCTCCCCCTTGTTGGTCTCCTCATTTGCTCCCCTCATTCATTCCTCTTCAACCCCCCTCCAAATCCCCCTCAGAACCCCCCAAACCCCCCTCCTTTCCCCCTCAGAACCCCCCAAACCCCCCTGCAATCCCCCTCAAAATACCCCTACCCCCCCTCTTCCTCCTTAACAATTCTCCAACAAATCGTTAAGTTACTGAATGGTTAATTGTAATTGTTAAGGAGAAAGAGGGGGGGGTAGGGGGCTTTTGAGGGGGGGATTGGGGGGATTTTGAGGGGAATTGCAGGGGGAATTGCAGAGGGGATTGCAGGGGGGATTGCAGGGGGGATGGCAGGGGGGATTGCAGGGGGGATTGCAGGGGGGATTGCAGGGGGGATTGCAGGGGGGATTGCAGGGGGGATTGCAGGGGGGATTGCAGGGGGGATTGCAGGGGGGATTGCAGGGGGGGTTTGGGGGGGTTCTGAGGGGGAAAGGAGGGGGGATTGGAGGGGGGGATCTGAGGGGTTCTGAGTGGGATTGGGGGGGTTCTGAGGGGGATTGGGGGGGTTCTGAGGGGGATTGGAGGGGTTATGAGGGGGATTGGAGGGGGGGGGGATTGGGGGGGGATTTGGAGGGGGGATTTGGGGGATGTTGGGAGGTAGGAGGGGGGGGTTTGTACAAGGGCTTTGGGGATGTGGGAGGGGGGAATTGAGGGGAATGGGGAGGGGATAAAAAAAAAAAATTTCACAGTTTTTTTATTTTTTTTATTTTTTTTTTTTGAGAAATTTAAAAAAAAATATTCATCAAGTTCAAGTGAAATAAAAAAAATTCTTATTTGTCTTTTGAAGAATTTTTTTTTAAATTGAAATTAAGTGAATTTTTTTTAATGTATAATTTTGGGTATTTGAAAAGTAAAAAATTTTTATGTAGAAAAATACATGTCTTTAACTTCAGATTCACCACTTACCTCACTCTCATCTTCTTTAACTTCATTATCATCTTCAAATTCAACTTCTTTTCAATCATCATCTAAAAAATTGACAAAAAATGAAGAGTATCAAAATAAAATATATTTAAAAAAAGTTCACTTGGATCAAATATTTGGCCATATTTCAAAAATCAAGTACTATAAAACTAAAGTTGAAAAAAAAACAATTTTCCAAGAACGTTATCTGAAAATATACAGTATTTAACTGAAATTGGAGGTGATGAAGTTAAAGCTGTTATAAATAATACTTTCAAACCTTAATTTATTTACAAAAACCATTCTTTTAATGGTTTAAAAGATGAATCATTTAATCAACTCTAAAATCTCATCATAACACTCTATCAAATGGCATTGTTTTGCTTAGAATTTGTTGGGTGGTATTATAATTGGTATTGGATGGAGACCTGGATTTGATAAAGGTTTTTCTCTTGGTATGTTTAAAAATTTTTCTGGATCTTTTAATATCATATTACTGAATTTAATTATATAGGCATATATTCTTTACTCAGATCTTTATCTAAAGCTGAATTAGATAATGATTTTTGAAAATGGAATACATTACCTTCATTTAATTCATTTCTTTCTCTTCAACTTAAAAAACTCTTCAATAAAGCTTTTGAAAAAAATCATGAACTTGCTATGAGACTTGGAATACCAAATTGGTGCGACTATGAATGGGAATATATTAGCAGTAATTATCTAATTTTTTCAAATGCTATAATAACTCACTCTGGATTTCATAACCAAATTTACACCGACTCAAATGATGTCAATTAACTTACTTATGGAATTTTCTCATATATTAATCCTATCACTGGACAACCTATTCCATCACCTGCTAAAATTAAAGGACATGGATTATATTTCCTGGATCATAGATGTCTAATTGATTTTGGATTAGGAAATAAAATCATCGAAATAGTTTGGAATTATTCTTACAATAATCACCAAACCACAAAGGCTCCTCCAGGTTTGGAATCTTGTAAAGACTTCACATATTTTGGTTGCTCTTTCCAGTTCAGTCAAAAGTTAATCCAAAAAATAAACAAGTTAAAAAAAGAAGAAAAAGGTAATAAATTTAAAAATTCTTTAGGTAGATCTAAAAAGTATGGGGATTTGTAGAGTCACCAAATATTTAATATTCTTCCAGATATTTTTAATTTATAAATCTGATATGTCACTTTACTAAATTAATGTAATAAGCCAATGACCTTGGGTTGTATAAAAGGTAATCATGACAACATGAATTTGTTTCATGGGGTTCCTCTAGCCTATACCTGTGTAAAGTCCCAAACTTAGTTTCTAGACTTGATCTGCATTTTGGCATGAGGAATTGTCATTACTTTAAAAGTAGTAGATTTGACATATCTTATTTATATATTAATTAATTTATGTAATTATATTAAATTTTGGTGACTTTCACCCTTTACTTCAATAAAATGCAGGGGAGGGTATTGCCAATTTTTTAAATCTGACATGTGAAATTGATGACTTAGAAAAATTTGGTGGTACTTACCGCTTGTTTCAATAAAATTCAAGGGGAGGTATTGCCAAATTTTCAAAAGAGATATAGAATTTTAATGACTTGGAAGTATATAGATAAGAAAACTTATTGACTTGAAAGTAAAGATAGAAAAATTGTATTATATTTTCAAAATTTCATCAAAAAAAAGTATAAGCAAACTTATTGACTTGAATGTAAAGATAGAAAAATTGAATGATATTTTCGAACATTCGTCAAAAAAAAGTACTATATTCAAGACCTTCTATAAGTCAGCATATAAGAAAATATTACCAAAAAGAAATCAAACAAAATTAAATTAACTAGAAAAACAATTTATCAATTGAAAAGGTCAAGCAATTTTTTAATGTCCTCATAAGATTGGCCATTTTTTACACATTCATTCCATAATGAAATATTTTTTTTAAAAACTTTCTTGTTTTTCCAATTCACAAGTAGCCATCTCTCTTTGAAATTGATGGTCATTTACTCTTTACATCTGCTCTGCTTCAAATTTTTTTCTTCCAAATCTAAGGCTTGCTGATATTTCCTTAGCATATGATCAAACTTCATCTTCTCAAAGTCAAGGGCATTTTTTGCAATAGTTGATTTTGCTGAGAAAATTAAATAGAAATAAATAAATAAATAAGTTAATGAATAAGATATAAAGTAAAAAAATCTTACTTATATCTTTTTTTTCAAAATAATCTTCAAGGGAGCCAATTGAGCTTGTTGAAGTATTACCACGTTTTAAAATATGGTTCAAGTTCATTGAAGTTGAGGGTTGTCTCTTTAGTTTGGAGTTTGAAAAAGAGGCTCCATGAAGTTCATCTAAAGCAGCTTTTAAAGTGGGATTCACATTTCCAGAATCAGGATTATTTAATGAAGTTTGAGTTTGAGTAGGAGGAGACTAGAAAGAAAGAGAAAATTAGAGAAGAATTGAAGAAAAAAGAAAAAGTAAACATACGCTTAAATTTTGAGGCTCTGAGGATTCAGATCTGCTGCAATATAATTGTTCTGCTTGATAGTTGGGATCATCTTCAGCTGAAATATGGTTAGAAGGTGGAGGGGATTGATCTCCTTTAAGTAAAGGTGTGTCGGGAAGATTATAGGAAGGTTTGGATCCAGAGGGTATATCCTTAGTAGTATTGTGTAGAAAACAAGGGTTTACATCAACTTGGGAGCCAATAAGATTATCCATTTCCTCATAGAAAGGACACATGAAATTGAGCTTTTCAGAAATTGTAGTAATTCCAATCTCCAAATCATCATTGTTAATACCAAAGCCAGTTTCATTTGCAGCATGATGAGCCTTTTTTTATTGTGATTGATAACTATTAAATCTCTCCTTCATTTGTTTAGGATTGACATCAATTCTCCCACTTTTTTTCTTCCTTACTTCATTGGCCATCAATAAGTAGCCATTAACCTTTGAAGAAGGTGGACATCCAATACAAGTGGTCTTTTCACATCCAAAACATGCATCATAATTTGATTTTATTTTAAGAAAATTAATTATGATGAGATAATCATCCTTTTTTAGGTGACCTGACTTTGATTTTTCAGGAGTGGGGCTTGCTTTACAAGGAGACTTTTGTGACGAAGCAGATTTTTGAGTTACCTTTTGAGATTTGAAATGTCTGGGAAGCATTATAAAACTGGTACATAACAATAAAAGAGATTAAGAGGTAGAAGAAATAAGTAAAAATTAATGCAAACATGTCTGGTCAAAATTTTGTAATAAAATGTTGAAAATGTTAGGAAGGGGTGTGTCCCAAGTATTGATGGGTAGGGAGCAAGGAAGGTCAGTGTGTCACATGTGAAAGGGATGGGGTAAGAAAGGAACGGATGTTGTGGCCAACATGTGGTTGTGAAAAAAAATGGGAAAAGTGCTGATTTGAGGTCATAACTGACACCCTTTTTTGAAATAAGTGAATTTTTTGCAAAATTTAAGTGCTGATTTGGTTTGAAATCCACACTTAAGTTAAGTGAAGATTTGCCAGAACTGACACCCCCTATTAGGGGGTATCAATGTTCAGGGAACCGCAATTAGGGATGAGGAATTTTTTTTCCCAGGATCAGACACTATTAATTGCAGAAGATTCTTATCCACTAGCCCTGGGGCTAGTGGATAAGGAATCCATGATAATGCATTATCCCGCCTCTTATACCCCAATTTCCATTCATAATTCCCGATCTCAAACTCATCACATCCATGATTTATTTGTATGCAATTCACATGACATATACTTGCAGATGTTATAAATGAAAGTAGGCCAAGATGTGGTTATGACAGAAAGTTGTCCAATATGTGGTTATGAAAAATTGAGTAGAAATTTTTTGGATAAGAGGTGAACATTGACACGTAAAGTGTCTAATAACCCAAATATAAGTAAAAAGAATTGCGGAGAATAATTGGGGTATCAGGATTTTATCCGCAATTAATTAAATTGCGGATCCCTGAACATTGATACCACCTATTAGGTAAACTTTGTAATTATTTATAAGGCATTTCACAACACAAAAAGAAAGCCACAAACTTGACATTAATTCTCAGTATAAAGGTGTTTTGGGGGAAAAATATGGCATATTTGAAAAAAAATCATGGTTGATTTGGTGGAAAAAAGGGGTATTTTGAAATAGAAGATATCTAACTTTAATACCCCCTATTAGGGGCCTATTAGGGGGTATCTTTCAGCCTAGTTATCCCCAGGACTGAGTATTTCTTATTCTAAAAATAAGATAATCTTAATTACATTAAGCTTATATCTTAAAGATAAGGTTAAAACACTCATATATATGGTTATAATACACATATATCTAATTATTACACTATTATATGACTTATAGTAGTTTAAATAGCTTATTCATAGCCTAATAATACCTATTAAGGTGTTAATGCAGTCATAATATACATATCTTAAGTGATATTAATTAATTATTGACATACATAAGCTTATATGTATAAATAAACCTCATATTCAGTGAAATATGTCATATATTATGTATATTTAGGTCTATGAGTGGGGTTTAACCTCTTAATAGCCTATAACCTTTTTTTTCTGCTTATTTTAGGTCATATGGACATATTCAGTGGACTCACAACGCCTACAGAAGCATAGACATCTATATCAGGCGCATACACTCAGTTTGGACAACTTAATCTGCTTCCTTGGATGGATATTCACGGATTTATGGGTTGGGAGGTCATAGCTGGGTTAATGTGGATGCTTGGGGATGTTATTGGGGGCTTTGAAACTTCATTTTTTTCCTTTATATGCTTTGGGTTTCATTTTATTCTCTTTGGATGAGTTATTTTACCTGTTTCTTTATGGTATCCGCTTTCATCTGGATTTTCCATATATGGTATGGGTCTGTGGTATCATTAATTGTGATTGAGGGTCCTTACTGGAGGTCTGGGTTTTGAATCTACTTGAAGTGGACACCATGGGGAGGTGATGGGCCCTCACAGTGCTGTAATTTCCGGGGATAGAAGTGATTCATCTGGATTGAAGGTCTGTGCACTCCAGTGGATTTTAGTATAAGTAAGGAGGGATTTGACAGGTTATTGGACATCACTTACTTACTACAAGTCAGTCAAACAATACAACACAATTATTATCATATAGAAATATATTATAAAGAATTTATAAATTGATATTATCTTTATATAAGCTATAACTATATTTTATCTATCTATTTTCCACCACTAGCACACATATAAATCCAAGTATTGTGAGTTTTATTTAAGTATAAGTATTTTATTAGTCTTCCCCTGAGGTTTAATCACTAAATCATTTATCAATAATTAGTATGACCATTAATATTTACTATTAAATCATACTTATATACTAGACACACCAACAGTATCAATGTTCAGGGATCCACAATTAGGGATCAAGAATTTTTTTTGCTGGGATCAGACATTATTAATTGAGGAAGATTCTTATCCACTAGCCCCAGGGCTAGTGGATAAGGAATCCATGATAATGCATTATCCCTCCTCTTATACCCCAATTTCCATTCCTATTTCCTGATCCCAAACTAATCACATCCATGATTGATTTGCAAGAAAGTCACATGACTTATAATTGCTGATGCCATCCTTAAATCTTTCCTCACTCTATGATACTAAATTTTGGTGGCGAACACATAACATTTTTTCTCATCCTTATGTGTCTCTTCACTCTATGATACTTAATTTTGGTGGTGAACACATAACATTTTCTCTATCTACACACCCCACCTGCTCATTTGGTGGCAAATTTTTCACTTCCCACTCATCACCTGAACCTTCTACCGACGACCTTTTCTACCGACAATAATGAAGCACCTCTCTACTAGGAAGAAACTTCACACAGATATGAATGCTATCACTTAAGTTTTAGCCACTGACTCTGATTCTGACTCTGTTTTGGAAGACACTCTAGCTTATATGTCTTATCTTTCCAACAAGCATTACATCATCCCAAGTGGGCCAAATCTTTATCATGATCCCAGATATGATCTCCGCTCCATTCTCAACATTCCTCAACTAAACTTCACTCAACTATTTTGAAATTCTCCTGATTCTTTTTTCAAACTTTCTCAAATCATCTCCAATCATCCAATCTTCCATAATAATTCACATAACAAACAATTTGATCCTGCCTTTCAACTTGCTGTTGCACTATGTTTCTTTGGTTCATATAGAAATGGTGCTGCTGTAAGACATTTAGATAATCTCTATACCATAGGATATGGTACCTTCATATTATACACCAAGTGCTGCATGATTGCTATCCTTTCTCTCAAGTCTCAAACACTTTCTTTTCCAACTCCACAACAGTGACTTGAATTGTCAAGGGTCACTTTTGGTCTAGAAGCTTTGGTACGGTGTAATATGAAGATTTTAAGGATTATTTGACTCTCAACAGTTAGGTACGTATTTCTCAATCAAGTATGATTTCTTTTACTCAAATTAAGAGGTAGATTTTAAATATTTTATATAAGTTATAGAATAGAATTACATTATTTGTAAGTACTAAAGATATAAAATATAATAAATAAGTTTTAGTATTGTAGTTATTGTAATAAAATGAGTTGGTAAAATAGAATGATCAAAAGACAACAAAAAGAGAGGCCTTTTATAGGCAAAGGAGAGACAAAGCACGGAAATCAAATTCTAAAAACAGCAGGAAGAGAGAGAGAAAAAGAACATTCCAGAAAGAGTATTTCAAATAATAAAGTTATTCCAAAAAGAAGGTGTCAGAAAGATGTATTTACAGAGTATGTCAGAAATACATCAATATTTTTAATATTTACTGTAAATGTCAATCCTAAATAAGAAATTTGATTTTTTTGTATATATTTAATATTATTTGAATATTTAAATCTTATTTTATCTTTGTATTTTATTTTTTAAATATAAAGTTTTATTTTTTCCCAACCTGTCAAATGAGCACGGTGTTAGAGAAAAATATAAGGGACAAAATTATAATTTTAATTTTACTTATTTATTTAATTAATTAATTTAATTTTAACATTCTGTAACTAGTTAATTTATAACTAATTTTAATGTAACTAAATGATAATTAAATAATAATTAAAGATGATAAGGTGCGGCTTCATCCAGTAAATAATTAATTATTTCACTGGGTAAGTCTAGTAGCCTGGCTGACACTCCCTCACTCTAAAAAAAAAAATAATAATAAAAAAAAATGCTATGATTTTTTCTTCTTATACTTTTTTAGTAGAGTAGGAAGATTAGATATCTCCTTCCCAGGTATCCAAGAATCATATTCGGATGATTTATTCTTGAATCTCAATAAGTATTCTGTACCTTTCTCAGCAGTGAATATTCTGTCATTTAAAATTTTTTCAATTTCTGCTGTCTCAGTGATTTCATTTGGGGTTTTCTTTGGTCTACCCCTCCTTTTTGGAAATAAATCACTATTGGATGTGTAAGGTTTCAAAAGAGATATTGGAAAAACAGGATGTTTTCTGTCATATGGGGAATACAGAATAACTTCAACTGCATTATCTCCAATCATTCTTCTGAAAACAAAAGGACCAACAAATGGATCTTTTAATTTGTTATTACCTTGTAAGTTGAAGTGGACTGTAGAAATCAACACTTCATCACCCTTTTTAAAAGTGTATTCTTTATGGGATTTGTACTATCTTTTCTTCTCATATTCAAATGATTTTTCAATACATTTTTGAGCATGATTTCTACATAGTTGTTGCATTTGAAGAAAAGATTTTACACCAGGATGTATATACAATTTAGGTATTTTGTTATTGAGAATTTGGGCAGGAGTATTAGGAACATATCCAAGCCAGAGCTCAAAAGGCTTTCTTTGAGTAACAGAATGAACAGTGCTATTATAAGCAAATTCTAACCCAGGAAGTAAGGTAACCCAATCATGAGTGAATCTGTCATTATCTTTATACTCAAGGCCAAAGGCACAATATCTTCTTATCATGTCCTCTAAAGTCTGAGTCATTCTTTCAGCTAAACCATCAGTCTGAGGGTGATGGGCAGTAGAAAGTTTCAGATCACAACCACAAACATCCATCAGAGACATCCAAAATTCAGAAGTAAATTTAGGGTCTCTGTCAGAGATTATGGCTTTAGGAAAACCAGCAGTATTAAACATATGAGGCCACCATAAGAAAGCTAATTCTTTAGTGGAAACATCCTTGTGGGTAGGGATAAATTTACACATTTTTGTGAATCTGTCCACAATAACCCAACAAGAGTTATAACTGTCTTTACCAGCAATAGGTAATCCTGTTACAAAATCCATGTTTATTATTTGCCATGGAGCATCAGGAGGTTCAATATGTTGCATTAATCCTGCTCTTTTACCAGTTAATCTTTTTGATTTTTGGCACGAATCACAGGATTCAACATATAATTTTGTGTCCTCAGACATATTAGCCCACCAAGCAGTGTTCTTAACTCTGATCATTTTTTTGTCAAGATCAAAATGTCCAGCTAATATGTCATCATGACAAATTTTCAAGATGATTTCTTTCATAGAAGGAGAAATAACAATGACATTACTCAACTTTCTTCTATAATATAGATATCCTTCATCAATTGAAAATTTTCCTTTTTCCAAACCTTTTTGGTACTTTGGTGGAAGGGTTTTAATTAATGCTTGTATTGAAGCATTCTTTGGATCATTTAATATGGTGCATAACTTTTTCAAGTCAGTGTCCTTATCATATGATTCCAGAATAAGCTGTAATAGATCTTCCTCCATATCAACCACATATATCCCATGGATATGGATAATTTCATCCTCAGGATCATAAGCAGGATTTGAGTCATCATTTGGTAAGGGTAACCTTGATAACATATCCACATTTGAGTGACCAATACCAGCTCTGTGAATAATTGTCATTCTCCCTCTGTACTCTTGAACAGCCAGCTGCCATCTAAACCTATGTCTATTAGGTGTTTTCAAGTTTAAAAGGGATTTAACTGCACTGCAGTCAGTGACAAGTTCAAATTTCTGGTCATCTAGGTAATAATGAAGCTTCTCCAGAGCCCATACTACAGCTAAACACTCTAATTGAGTAGCACCATATTTCAATTCACTATTTCTCAAGGTTCTTGAGATATAACAAATTACTACTTCTGAAACTTTATCATTTATCACTTGTTTTTGATGGAGGGCAGCACCAAGACCAATAAAACTGGCATCAGTGTACAAAACAAATGGTTGATCAAAGTCAGGTAAAGCAAGAATTGGTGCTGACATCAAACAGTGTTTCATAGTGTCAAAGGCTCTTTGTCTTTCACTATTCCAGACAAAAGCAACATCCTTTCTAGTTAATTGGGTAAGGGGTAAAGCTATGACTTGGTAATTTTTAATATACTGTCTATAGTATCCACACATTCCCAAAAAACTTTGGAGCTCTCTCACTGTTGTAGGAGCTTTCACCTGTTGTATGGCTGCCACTTTGTTCTGGTCAACACATATCTGTAAGCCTGAAACAACATGACCAAGAACTTTTAAAGAATGGAAACCAAATTTACATTTCTTCAAAGCAAGTGTCATATTTATTTCATCCATTTTCTGGAATACTTTACACAGGTGTTTAAGATGGTCCTCAAATGTTTTTGAGAATATAATGATATCATCAATATAAACCATCAGCCAACCTTCAATTATCTCTTGATGGAATGTGTTATCCATTACTTTTTGGAAAACAGAAGGGGCATTTTTAGGGCCAAATGGCATCCTAATATACTTATAAATACCCATATGAGTGGCAATCATCAGAAAGTTCTGAGAATTTTTCTCAACAGGTACCTGGTGATATCCCTTATTACCATCCAAACAGCTGATATATTTAGCACCCTGTAAAGTAGCATGTATAGAGCTGATTCTAGGTAAAGGATAGATATCATCAACAGTATAAGTATTTAGTGCTCTATAATCACCACATAACCTGGCTTTATCTTTCTCATAAGAAATTAGGACAGGTGAGATAACACAATATTTAGGTGTTTCAACTACCTTTTCAATAATATTCATTTTTAAAAGGGTAGAGATATTATCTTCAATGTCTTTTCTCTTTGTGGGAGAAGCAGGATAAGGCTTCTTCTTTGAACTAGGTGGTATATCAGTTAATGGACAAGACAATGAAAGTTTCATTTCCTCTTTAACTAATCCCAGTTCATGTGACCCATGAGCAAAGGCCATAGGAAAAGATTTTATCAAGTTAATGATGGAATCTTTATCCTCACCAGAAAGTTGTTCTCCAAAAGAGGCATTGTCAATTTCAGACATAAGGGCATGCATTTCCTTTGTAGATCTTCCTTTATATTGAACCACAGAATTACATGTGTTCAATTCTGGTTTTAATAATTTTTTAGGGGAGGAAATTTTTAATTTTCTCTTCCCATTCAACCCCATTGTGAAACATTGGTTTGAAGGATCCAATTTTATGCCATACTTGGTTAAAATATCATTCCCTACAATAAAACAATTGCAAAAGTTATCATTTTTCATGACAAAAAATCTCAAATAGCTCTTACAAAACCATGGTTATATTTAAAAAACACTGTGGCTTTGTATTTACCAATGGGGGACAAAACAGAGCCATACCCTCTCCAATTTTCAGAAATGATAGGCAAAAGTTTAGATTTATAGTCTTGATCTACTGAGGCAAGTGCTCTTTCAGATACTACACTTCCTCCAGCTCCAGAATCCAGAACAACTTCAATGCTGGTTCCATTAATCAAGACTGGTGCCTTAAGAGGGGCAATAACAATTGAGTTATCCTCAATGTTCTTTATGATCTCAGCATCCTCAACTGTAGATAAATCATTATTATCAATGTCAATAGTATTTAAATAATGAATATCTTCTTCCAGCATCAAGATTTCTTGTTGAGATTCATATGAAATATTGCTGGCACAATCACTTGATGTATCATCCAGTGCCACTGTGTCATCAGCATGCTCCTCTGTTTGTTCCACAAGATTTATCTTCCTGTCACAGACATGGCCTTTCTGCCAAGGCTTGTTGCACTTGAAGCAAGTGTTTGTTGCATACTTCTTTGGTGCAACAGGGGCAGAAGGTTTACCCACCTTTTCCAGAGGTTTTTGTTGGTAAGTGGAGGGTTTCTCCAAAAGGGTCCTAGGAATGAATCTTCTTGCATCATACTTATTGTTTAGAAGTATCTCATTGCAAGTATTAATGAAAGAAGAGGGTTCTTTGGAGAACTCAGTCCTAGCCACAATCAAGTCTCTCAGAGACATTGGTAATTTATAGAGGATCCTGTCCTTCCATAAATCAAACTCCATATTTGGGTCCATTGCCCTTAAGATTTTTACAAGTTTCATTAAAAACTCAATAGGTTTATCAGTAGAAGAGCTTTATCTAGTTTCCTCATACTGCCTTTGTTGAGCCATTCTGAACTTGGAGCCACCAAATTGTGCTTTAATTAATTTCTTCCAATCCTCCCATGAGTAGTCATTCCCATCCAGGAGAACAGATTCATACCACATCAGGGCAACATTAGTGAACAAAGAAATTAATTTGGACACAATTTCCTCATCTGGGAGTTTGTAAGAATTTTTAAATTATCAATTCTGCAAATAAATTGTTGCCAATCAGAGGAAGAATCACCATCAAATGTTGGGTACTAATTGTCACTGGTCAAGTTTTGGCCAATTCTTTTGATTTGAAGGAGTCTCCTTAGTACTAGCTTGTTTCTGAGTAAGAAGCAGCTGTAATTTCTCTAATTGTGCTGAAATCTCATTGTTTAATCCTTCTGTTTCAGATCCTGGTGCATCATCAGTTTTTGATGGAAACTCAGTGTTATCAACAGGTATTTCTGGATCAATTTTTATTTTAGATGAACTAGCCACAGTTACTGGCTGAGCATCCTGCACTATATGTTCCTTCACAGAATTGTCAGAATATTTTTGGTCATTTAACAATGAGTTCAATTTTTCTTCAATGGTTGTTAGTCTTGTTTTAATTCTTGGAAGACTAGATAAACTTTCATTGATAGTTGCAAAAGATAATTGGTTTTTATGTTGAAAAGATGACAAATGGTCACTCAATCTTTTCAGATTTATCTTATCTATTTCTACCTCCTGGCAACAGGCAGATACAGTATCTTTTAGTTTAGACAAATCATTTTTTATATTTTGCCATAAAGCAATTTTCTTTTCATGGGTTGCTTTGTAATGAGAAAATTCATCAGAGACTCTCTGTGCTTCACTTTTTAATGCTTGATAACCCTGATAAGTTAACAAACTATTATATCTCTGAGTCAATTGCATATTGTTCATTATATAATTTTGCTTGGCAATAATATCTCTCAAGTGCTCATCATTAATTCTTGCTACATCTGGAGTGTTTCTCAATAAGGAAACTGAGTAACTTTCCAGACTCTCATAGAACTCAGGGTCAAGAGTTTCATCAATCACAGCCATATCAGGATTAATCATTGAGGTAGCAATTAAAAGTAATGGATTGGATACATGAGATAACTGTCTACTATTCCCAGCTTCTATAGGTCTCAAGGTTTCATCCTGCCTTCCAGATTTACTTGAAGGAACAGAGTCAGCCACAAGAAAAGGCACTTGAGAATCAATAGAGGGACGTACCAGGGTTTGCTGGGTATCACCATATTGGGCTTCCTTCTTCTTTTGCCTCCTTGATAAGGGTGGGGAGGAGTGGGGTTGACCTGGGTGGGCCTTGATGGACCTACCTGAGGTAACTGATGCTGATTTTGAGCTAAGTAGTCCCACTGTGTGTCGAGCCAGTCCCACTGCCACTTGGACACTTCCACCATCTCTTGGGATTGGGGAGCCAATTGTTGTTGATCCCTGGGAGGAAGAGGTTTCCTTTTCTCTTGGAGAGAAGTATTTGTTCTTTTCTCCCTTTCTTCCAAGGCATCTACCCTTACCTTTAGTTTCAAGCTGTCTGTCTTTAACTCCTTTATGTGGGTTGACAGATTCTTTATCTGCTGGGACAACGGCATCTTTTTTATCTTGAAGCCTCTTGGAAGCTCTTCTGGTGGGTTTGTCCTGGGCTTCTGATCCTGAGTATTGTCCACTAGGATTTCTACTTCTTCCATTTCTACATCCTGTTTGGGGCAAGGATTTATTAGTTTGAGAAATTCTTCTTGTTAAAGGAGAACTTACAGAAGTAGGCTCATCATAATCAATTAAGTCTAGTTCTTCTTCACGTGCAGCAAAACCACTTTGATCAGTCATCTTAAGATTCTACTGAAATGAAGGAAAAGAGACAAAAAATTAATTAGTCTTTATTTTTAACTTTTATTTAACAGAAATAAAATAAAAATAATAAAAAAAAATCTTTTTAGGATAAAAATCAACTTAAATAAAATTAATAAAAGAAAAATTTAAAACCAGGATAATGCAATCAACTGTAGAAATAAATTAGAATTTCTATTAATTTTTATTTTCAGGATTTAAATCAACTAATTTATTACCAGGATTTATTGTCAACTGAAATAATCAAAATATGAATCTTTATTAATAAAAATTATTTTAACCGATTACTTAACTACCAGGACTTAATGTCAACTGAAGCAATTTAAATATGAATTTTATTACTTAAAATGATTTATTGGATTACCAGGACTCAAAGTCAACTGAAGTAATGAAATGTTAACTATTTATTAAAAAAAATATAATTGTCAGGACAATTTGTCAACTGGAACAATTAATTAATCAGGACAAATTTCAACTGAAAAATTATAATAATTATTTTATTTAATAAAAATATTATTGTCAGGACAGTTTGTCAACTGGAACAATTAAAATTCAAATTAATCATGACAATTCTCAACTGAAAAATGATAATAATTAATATTAATATATAATTATTTTATTACCTATGGGACTAAGAACAGTTATTGCTATATTATGGTCAACCAGGAAAAATAAAAAAAAATATAATAATAAAATTAAATTCCAGTTACCAGACACCTCCCCCTGCAAAATGAGCAAATTAATGCCACTTACAGAGTGCTGAGTAAAAGGAAATACGTAGCAAATGAAGAGTGAAGAGTAACCCACAAATAGTAATCACAATAATTACCACGATATATACGATCTTTAGTCAGTATATGAACTTAAGTTTTGGAGCGCGGTTCAATTCCCGTTCGCAGCAAAAACTTTTATCACGTGACGTATGACGTTCGTCGTTTCCTCGCCTCCACTCGTCCTTTACAGGTGCTTGTACGTCAATGGTCCCCTGGATTACGCCTCAAGTAACGTTGCGCCGTCGATATTTCGGAAAGGATCCCAATTGTCAAGGGTCACTTTTGGTCTAGAAGCTTTGGTACGGTGTAATATGAAGATTTTAAGGATTATTTGACTCTCAACAGTTAGGTACGTATTTCTCAATCAAGTATGATTTCTTTTACTCAAAGTAAGAGGTAGATTTTAAATATTTTATATAAGTTATAGAATAGAATTACGTTTGTTGTAAGCACTAAAGATATAAAATATAATAAATAAGTTTTAGTATTGTAGTTATTGTAATAAAATGAGTTGGTAAAATAGAATGATCAAAAGACAACAAAAAGAGAGGCCTTTTATAGGCAAAGGAGAGACAAAGCACGGAAATCAAATTCTAAAAACAGTAGGAAGAGAGAGAGAAAAAGAACATTCCAGAAAGAGTATTTCAAATAATAAAGTTATTCCAAAAAGAAGGCGCCAGAAAGATGTATTTACAGAGTATGTCAGAAATACATCAATATTTTTAATATTTACTGTAAATGTCAATCCTAAATAAGAAATTTGATTTTTTTGTATATATTTAATATTATTTGAATATTTAAATCTTATTTTATCTTTGTATTTTATTTTTTAAATATAAAGTTTTATTTTTTCCCAACCTGTCAAATGAGCACGGTGTTAGAGAAAAATATAAGGGACAAAATTATAATTTTAATTTTACTTATTTATTTAATTAATTAATTTAATTTTAACATTCTGTAACTAGTTAATTTATAACTAATTTTAATGTAACTAAATGATAATTAAATAATAATTAAAGATGATAAGGTGCGGCTTCATCCAGTAAATAATTAATTATTTCACTGGGTAAGTCTAGTAGCCTGGCTGACATGAATCCTCTCAAGTAATGCAAGCTGAAGGTTTCCCTGGATGTGTAAGTTTTTTTGATGTTAAAACTATACCTTTGAGTCAAAAGCCTGCTCATGATGGCAAATATTATTTTGATTTCAAAAAAAGGTTTCTTCAAAATGTTCTCCCATTTCTCATCTTTCATAAAATAAATTTTTATCTTCTTTGTAGATACTCTATTGCTGTTCAACTTGCCTGTGACATCAACAAAAAGTTTATTGCTTTTAATAGTGGCTGCCCTGGCTCATGTCATTACTCTTCTGTCTTCCAAAGGATGAGGATTTCTCAAAGTCCTGACTCATACTTTGACAAATCTCAGTACCTCCTTGCAGACTCAGCATATGCAAGTGGAAAGTACATTATACCTGCTTTCTGCGGCCCAATTATAGAAAATGACCCCAAAACCACCTTTAATTATCGCCTTACCCATTCAAGAGTACCAATTGAACATGCTATTGGGATTTTAAAGGGAAGATTTTCTAGTCTCTGGTAACTCAGAATCCAATTTCAAAAAAAATGGAGATAAAAACTGCAAATAATTGGATAATTACTTGCGTTATACTCCACAATATCTTAGCTGATTTAAAGTATGAGTGGAATGATCTTTATGAAGAAGAGGATCCTGAACCAGCGCTGGCTCTCCCCTCCGTTGAATCACAAAACATTAATTCAACCAGCATACGCTCTGTAATTATGCCAATCACCCTGCACCATTTTGACACACAACCCTTTTAATTTTTTGTTTTCATATTCTCCAAATGTCCACTTTATATACTTCATTCACTTGGCTAGGTATTATTGTTTGTTGCATATTCTTTTTTTTTAAATTTACAGTGAATATCTCTTTTTTGGATGGCTCATTGGTTTCCTTTCACCAGCTCAACATGAAATCACATATTTTCTGAAATTGCATATTTTTTCAGTGTTTCTTTTTTCATTCTTCACTAATATCCTTCTCCTCCTCTCCTCAAACATCCCTCAATTATTTTGGCTGCATTTTTATTTACTCATATCACCAGGTAAGTCATTTTTTCATTTTTGTTAATTTTGATTTGCTAATCATGAATATTTTTTTTACTTTTTTTTTTTTTTTGCTTTTTTTTTTTTTTTTTGTAAGTGCTTCACTTATTTTTCTTCAAGGTTAGACTAATTTTTTTTGTTTTTTCTCTCCCTCTTTTCTCTCTTGTCCTGCTCTTTTTCTCTCCTTTTTCCCCTTCTTGACAGGCTCAATCCCCCTTTCCCCCCTTATTCTCTTCCTCACCCCTCATTCCTCACCTTTCCCCACCTTTCCCCCTTTATCCCCTTTAGATGTTCTTTTTTTGCCCTCTTTAGGACCCTTATACCCCTCCTTTACTCCCTTTTCCCCTTTCCCCCCTCATCCCCCTATCCCCTCTACCACTTCCTCCCCTCCCCCCTACCCCCTTATCCCTTTCCACCCTCTTCCCGCTCCCCCCTTATCCCTTTCCACCCCTTCCCTCTCACCTCACCTCCACCCCCCTTTTATCCCTTAACAAATTTCTAAGTGATTTGTTTAGGGATAAATGTGGGGAGGAGGGAAGGAATGGTGGGAGGGGGGAAGTGGTGGAGGTGAGAGGGGGATGAGGGGGGGGGAAAGAAGTGAGGCAACTCATACGGGGGAAAAGGGAGGAGAAACTTATTGGGTGATCCTTTTGGTCTAGAAGATTTTCAGTGGAGGTTAACATTGTTGGAAGGTGGATTTCAAAGGTCTCAAAGTCAAAGTATGTATGTTTATCTTTTATGTTACTTTACTCAATTAAAAGAGGTAGAATTTTTATAATTATTATTATAATCAATTATTTAGAAATACGTTGTGGTACACGCCTTGCAGGTAGTTTGATTTTGGACCAATCAGCTCGCATAGTCCAGGAAGAACAAAGGGGATTCATATTGCAGTAGGAAGTGCTAAACTGTAATGCGTGTTTGTGTGTTTCAAGGACAAAGGGAAATAGAAGTGCGGAAGAGGATTCAGGGTCTGTGCGCTCGGATTTTGCTGAAGGATGCACCACATAGTGAGGAATTGTGTGTTATTGATTTAGGACTGCAAGCGCTGAACAATATGGACTTGTATTTTCCAATAAATGTGTATTATGCACTAAGGAAGGCATTATGGCTTAAGGAAAGGCTCAAGTGCAAAGTATACTGCACCGCGGCTAGTGTGGTAACTTACCAAAACAGGTAATAAGGGAGATTAATTAGTTGAAAATCAAAGCAACTAAGATCAGCATTAGAAGGAGTCAAGCTTGGAAGTAGCGCTGAAACAAACAAAGGTACACTCAGGGGCGCGCATTTCAAGCTGTCAAGCATGAGTAAAACAAGTTAATACTAGTGTTAGTAAGGATAGGGTATGATTTAGTTTCTGTAGTTGTTACAAGCGGTGTACGTGGTCTACTAATAAATTAGTTACTGTTTTACTAATGTAGTGCTAGAGTCAGCACTGGAGATTCACTAGGGAACTGTGTTTAGAGCACTGGAAAAATATAAAGAGGGTATTGCATCTAGTAATGAGGGGGAGAACGAATTGACGAATAGTTAGTTAACATAAAAGTAGTTAATAATTGGGGAGTCAAAGAATATTAGATTTTCTGCATTCAATTATTTGAGAATATATAGATTCAGTAGGGTTAACTATTATTAGAGTTATTTTATTGCTATAATAAGGCATATTCAAAGAGAGCGCTTCAAGAGGGAGTAGCTGTGAATATTAGCGCTTGTTAAGAATAGAAATATCCAGATAGTAATACTTGTTTTTCTAATCTTTTAAACTCAGTTCTCAACTTATAAACTTTCTAATCACAAATTAGTGTTACACATTATTGCGCTGTCTTTAAAAATAAGAGTGGCAGGCACTTCTTTTTAGAAATTGAAAAGGAGAACCAACCCATCTTGCATTGTGTCTACTGCTTAGTACTTTAAAACTCTCTACAATTGGTGTCCCAACAGTGGCATAATTGTAACTAGTATTTTGATTAGATCTTTTAGTTTTTCAGGGTTTTGTCAAGAGGACAAGATCAAGCCGGCGCTTCAGTGGAAGAGTCGTAGGGTCTACAACAAGTGGATCAATAGCCGTTATCAGAGGATAGCGTGGGGCTTTATTGTGAATATAGTTGGGTTTAATTACCAAGTGTGTGTTTATTATTTTGTGATCTCTGTTTTGATTTCTTATTTTGGAAATGGATCCTACTGCGACTACATCTAAGGGATGTCAGGAGAGGGTTAAAACACCTAATTCGACGGTGTTGTTGCCACAAACGGTAACTACAATAATTAGATGTAAAGATGAAAGTTTGCGTTTTACAGGTATTAATACCAAGAAGTTCTTACAAAGGTTTGAACAAGCGGCAGAAGTGCACGGAGAGACTGAGTATGATATGGTGCATCAAGTGCTCTTCTTTGTCTCTTATGAGTGCAAAGACAATTTAGAGGACTTAAAGGGGCATGAAGAGTGCAATTGGTCAGCACTAAAAGAACAAATGCTCAAGAGATGGCCAAAAGTTACCAAGGAAACTAAGTATATGATAAAGGATCTGGATGTCTTGATAAAAAGGTTTAAAGCTAAAGGGGGTGTTCGAGATCCTAGGGAATTTAAAAGTTTTAGAGAGGATTTTGATTGAACAGTGGAATATTTAGTCAGTAATGAAGATTTTAGTGATGCTAATCTGTCTTTACCTTGGTTTTGTGAAGCGCGCCAGAAGTGGAAGACTGGGTGAAGAGGCGCTTGGATAATGAAGGAAAGCTAGTTAAGAAGAGGGAGAGTAATTATAAGTACCCTGGATTAGATGAAGTAGAAATGGCAGTGGAAGCGGAAATGAAGCTGCGCCGAGTTGAGCGTCACGCAGCTAGAGTTGCTTTGGATAGCAAGGAGATGGACGAAGATGCGTCTGGCGTGCAATCACCTCCTCAAATGTTGTCTCCTAAAGTAAAAAATTTTACTAAGGAGCTGGATTCAGTTATGGCGAGGATTGATGAGCTGGAGAAGAAAATAAACAAAGCGGCAAAAGAAAAAGAATTGTTTAGGCCCAAGAGTTCTCCTCAACCATTGCACTTTGCTACTATGGTATGTTACTATTGTAATAAAGAGGGACTTACTAGGATGAGGTGTAATGCGCTTCAAAAAAATAAAGAAGAGAGGGTAGTTTACGAGGATGGAACTACTCTTATGTTGGAAGATGGGACTAAGCTTGTCAAAGACAAGGATCGAGGGATGTGAGCCATGGTCATTGATCATATTAATAAAAAGTCTATGGAGGGCAGGTCAAGCAAGGGCAAGGAGCCTGAAGCTAGAGAGAAAGGCAAGGATTTGAAGTCAGTCAATTTTGCAGTTACTTGCGCAGTGTTGGATTTTAAAGTCAAGGAAGGAGCGGTTGCAGCGCCACTTACTGCAGCATGTTTGGAGATGTTTTCAGCAAACCACAAGAAAATGGCCCCACCTACAATTAGTAGGCCAAGAAGAGCTGGCGCTAGGTATGCGAATCCAGAAGATATGGAGGAAGTAGGGTATACTACTAGAGAGAATACACCTGCACCTATGGAGGATGTTGAAATGGATGGTATGGAACCAGCTGGTTATGGTGTGGATCATCAGGTAGAAGATCAAACAATGATGATGGAGGAGTCAGAGGTAGTGCAGCAAAGAACGGTACCTGTTGAAGGAATGCCAGAAACGAGGCGCAATACTCCAAAGAATCCACCTGGAAGGACAAAGGCTGGTGCAAAGACGACTCAACCTAAATGGAGGATGCAGCACCCTGTTCACTCTGATTTTCCTAAGGCAGCTGAGGATCTAATCGCGCAATGTTTGAAGACTTCAGTTTCTGTTCCATTAGGGGCTCTGACAGCAGTGGCACCGGATGTAGCGAACAGAATTATGGATAAGTGCAGGAAGCAAAGGGTTGCTAATTGCACTGAGTTTGATGTTGGAGGGCAGTCATTTCAGCCAGTCATTGGATTAACTAGGGTGCCACATTATGCAGGACCCTTAGGGTATTTAACAATCACTGTAAATGGTAAGAAAATTAGAGCGTTAGTGGATACAGGTTCACAAATCAACGTGGTGTCAGTAGACAATGTGGTGGAGTTAGGTCTTCCTGTTAAATATGGTGAGGGTACTGTTGCAGGAATTGGTGGAGGTAGGTTACCTGTTATAGGTGTAGCGGAGTATGTACGCACTAGAGTTGTGGGAGCGACAAGGGATATACACTTTTATGTTCCAATGGTTGTAGTTAAACCAGTTTTAGGCACACCATTTTTAATGGATTGTTCTGCAACAATTGATTATTGTTTAAATAAGACTATTGGAATAAGGATTATGGGTGATGATGATATTCCAGTAACAGCAGTATTAGTAGCGCCTAAGGATGGTGGCTGGGAAACTAAGTACTCTGGAGCTGCGTGATTAGAGAAAGAAAGAGAGTTTTATGAGGAAGTCTCAGAAGATGAGATAGGGCGGCCATCAGGAAGGCGCCAAAATCATCATTAGGGACTGGCATTTTAGGTGCTACTATCTCCCAGGATGAGAGGAACCCGGATAGTGACCAGTCAGTCCAACAAGAAGGGATATGTAAAACGGTACTTCATAGGTGTCTTGGGAATACTACAGTAGAATGTATTATACCTAAGCTTTTTTATTTCTTGGATTATGGATTTTGTTATACTTATATTAAAAAGAAAAGACAAAAACAGGATTTAGGTGTAACCCGTAGTTATATTAGAAAGGGTTTGATTTTAGGTAATGAAGGAAGCAGCAAGCACTGTTTAGCGTCCAAGTTTAAACCAGTGGCAGTCAAGGTTAAACCAGTAAATGTACTGATTCCGGACTTGAATCCTCCTTTGCAGAGGCCGACACTGTCTAGGAATCCTTATAATACTCCTTTAACAAAGTTTCCACCTGAATTTGCACCTACTAGTAAAATCACAATGGAGAGGCTTCAGATGGTTAATTTTGGACCAGAGAATTGGTTGTTGCAGGAGGAAAAGAAGTTATTATTACAAGTTATGGTTCTCAGAGAAAAAGATATTGCGTTTTCTGAAGAGGAAAGAGGTTTGTTGAAACACTCTTATTATAAACCTTATATTGATCCAGTTATACCTCATGCGCCATGGAAAAAGAAGGCTTTTCCAATACCAGTGGCTATAAGAGAAGAATATACGGAATTAATTTGGGGAAGGTTAAGGTCTGGCCTACATGAACAGTCTATGTCTAGTTATTCAATTCCAGTGTTTTGTGTCGTTAAACATAATGGTAAATTAAGGGTTGTTCATCATCTTAGGGAGATGAACCAGGTTACGGTAAAGGAGGCAGGAATGCCGCCAATGCCGGAGGAGTTTGTGGATTCTTTCGCAGGACGTGCATGTTACGGATTAGGTGATATTATGGGAGGATACAATGAGCGCAAATTGGACCAATCATCCAGACCCATGACAATGTTTGAAACCCCACTGGGGCGCTTCAGGTTGACAAGGTTACCACAGGGCGCAACAAATTCAGTGGCGGTATACCAAGCACAGATGATGTGGATATTGCAGGATGAAATTCCAGATCATGTGGGTATTTTCATTGATGATGGCGGTATGGTAAGGTAAACTCTTACAGTCGCCTTGCTGTAAGCAGAATCCGGAGGAGATGTGTGGATTTAGCTGAAAACCCCGTCCTTCCAATAAAATAACAAAATGGGAATTCTAAATCACTAAGCTAACCAGTCTACTTGGATCTGATTGATAAAAATTATGAAACTCTAAAATAATTAACGCTTATTGAGATTTAATGAAAGTGGCTGTTGAGAAAAGAAATACTGATAACAACAATTAAGGTGTACCAGTGAAAGATCTGAAAAGATTGACTTTTATGTTTTTATAATAATTTGAATTTTTATGAGACAGCAATAATCAAGTCCCAGTGATGAAGACCTTTCTAAAGATACCCTGTATGATGTGTGATTTAAATTGTTGAGTAGTATTTCCAAAATGTTATATATAAAATATAAAGTTCTAAGGGTATTACAATTTATTTAATTTGTTGAGTAATAAAAAATGAGACTGTGGTGGTTAAAGATTAAGCTGTATGATGTATTCCCCCCTCAATTTCGAGTTTGAGAAGCGCTTAAGTATTCCTAGTCACGTGCCTAAGTTTTCCCCTCCAGAGCTCTCCCAGAGTCAATCCGGAGCCCGTACGGAGTCCGTACAGAGTCAAAGCGGAGTCCGTACGGAGTCCGTCCGGACTTCCCGACTCAATTAGAACCTTAAAAACTATAATAAAAAATCTAGAAAAATTACACATGATAGAGCTACTTCCCCTTTATATTTCAAACTAATTTTCGTAGTCTGCGCAGCTCTAATTACCCCGTAAAAATTCATCAAAGTTAAGTAATTTCTGAAAACGTAAATATTTCTATAAAACTTTAAAATTCATTTAAAAATATAAGAAAAATAGTAAAAATTCTGGAAAAATTTCCCAAGGTTCTTGAGTAACTCGACTTGATACTTATAAAGTTTTCAGACCGTAAAAATAAGTTTTCTCCGTAAAATAAATTGTTTTGTGTAGGCATTTGCTCGTGACCAATTTCTTCATATTTAAAACTCAAGTAAATTAAATAAAACCCTTTTATATATAAAAAAAATAGTAACGCCAATCTTGAATGCCATAATAACTCCCTTTATGTACTTAGGTGCCATACTAAACTTTAGGCTACCACAGCGGTATAAAAGGACAAGCCAGCAATTACTATGGGTAGGTGTTAGAAGAGAATCCATATATTAGAAGGTTCTATTGGGAATATGCAATTACTCTGGAAAGAGTGCTATTCAGGATAGAAGAGGCAGGATTAACAATCTCTGGATCCAAATTTGCTTGTTGTGTTCCAGTGCTAGATATAGTGGGACATGTGGTGTGCAAGGAAGGGAGGATTATTGCAGAAAAACAGAAGAATAAGGTGCTTACATGGCCGAGGCCAAGAAATACTACGGAAGTTAGAGGGTGTTTAGGCATTTGTACATATGTAAGAATTTTTATTCGAGATTTTGCTTTGTTATATTCACCTTTAAGGCATTTAACGAGAAAAGATGCTGTATGGGATTGGACGGAGGAATGTGATGAGTCATTTGAGTTCTTGAAAAGGATTATAGGAAAAGATATTCTTTTAAAGAAATTGGAGTATGGACCAGGCACTGGGAAAATTACTCTAGCAGTGGATTCTAGTGTGTCCGCAGTGGGTGCAGTTTTGATGCAGGAGGATGAGGAAGGTAATGATAGACCTGTCCTTTATGAATCTAAGACTTTTACTAGAGTAGAGTCTAGGTACTCCCAGTCTAAGCTGGAGTTATGCGGAGTAGCAAAGATTCTTAAGAAGCTGCAATGGATGCTTTGGGGGCAACATTTTGAGTTGCAGGTTGATGCGCTATCATTGGTGCAAATGATTAGTAGCCCAAGTTTACCAGATGTGCCCATGACGAGATGGGTAGCGCAGATTAATTTATTTTCTTTTGATTTGGTCCACAAGCCAGGAAAAACTTTCACTATACCAGATTCATTATCTAGAAGACCTCCATGTGAAGAAGACTTGGACGCCAAAGAATTTGAAGAAGATAATAGATGGGTAAATGGCATAGATTATTGTTATGAAAAACTTGGCAAGATTGTCGGCAAAGACAATAAACTAGCAGGCAAGGTCGTCCATGATGACAATAAACCAGTTGGGTGGAATGTCGGTAACAACATAAGGCTAGATGTTGATGATGTGCTGGATGTTTGCAAAGGTAGTCTGCAACTTGATTTAGGGAACCTTGAAGCTAACGTAGCAACAAGGAGTGCCCTAGGCAAGGAAGTGGAAGAGTCAGATGACAAAGATGATTCAAGGGGAAGTCAAGATAGTAGCACTCATACCAAAGAAGGGGAGTATTATGAAGATGAGGCATCTACTGATGAGGGATTGGAGTTGTTAAGACTATATCTGGAAGGAAGTAGTAGACCAGATTTTTGTGATAAAAAGGTTTGGCACAATATTTAAAAGTGCGCTAAAAGCTATTTTATAAAAGATGGGAAGCTATGGAAGGATCAAGCCTTGTGTCCCCAGTTAGTTGTTCAAACAAGGAAAAGGAAGGAAATAATACTCAGGGAGTTACATGAGAATTTAGGACATAGGAATCAAGATGAGATGTATCACAGAGTTAGGGAGAGATTCTGGTGGCCCAATATGAAGAATGAAGTAAGAGAATGGGTCAAATCTTGTCCTGAATGTCAGCGTAGGAGTTACAGAAAGCCAAAAAAGAAAGGTAGAGCGACGGTGTGGTCTTCCATCATTGGCAAGGGCCTTTGTTGTGCAATTTGGTGTTGTTTGTGCATGTCTTAATTTACATCTGTTAAGGAATTGGGTATTTTTATGGTTTTATTACGTGGATATTGGGTCTGCCGGTATGTGAGTACTATCATTGGATAGCCCCATTTTTTCTCTATATTTTAAGTCTTTTAGACATTTTTCATATTCTAAGTTTTAAGGGGTCATTTCCTCATTTTTCATTTATAAAAGATATCTGTTTAATTTTGTTTTTCGTGTTTTACGGGATAACCTTAAGTCTTAGGTTTAAGTGCTTAGTACCATTGGATAGTGGTAATTTTTCTCTATATTTCATGTCTCAATGCTGTTATAGTGAAATTCCATGTTTTAACGGTTTTAGTAGTTGTAGTTATTTTTTCTAAGTAGATTAGGTGTTTTATTGGTTTTCTGGCTTCAGGGAGGCCGTGCCACTTCAGGCGGCGCCTCCAACGTCGAGCGGCCCGCCCGCCTCTGTTTTAGAAGGTTGGGGAGCGCTTCTGGAGGTTTTTTATTCAATTTGGCGGGTACAGGCGCCAAATTGGTGGGTGTGCATGGGCTCTTAGATAGTGGTCTGTGTGTACATAGTGAATAAGACAGTTTGGGGAAACTTTAATTATCATAAAACCATCCGGAGGTGATATCATTGTTCCTCACAAAGTTTTCACTGTTTTCTGGCTACAATTTGGCTCTGTTTGTTGCAAGTGAGTTCTTCATTTAACTTAACTTTGGCAACTGTTTTCTCTGTTATAGTCTTGCAAGCTATAGCAAGTATTATTGCTGTCTCTGGTGTAGATTTGCAGCCTACATCAAGTATCTTTGCTTTCTCTGGTGTGGACATTGGTCTACATTTCAGTTCTTTGGTTTGGTAGTCTGTCTGGTGACTACTTTCTTGGCTCATCAAGCAGTTAAGTGTATTGGAAAAGGGGCTTTTGGTAAACAGGAACCAATTTACTTTATCAGGTAAATCTCACTTATCTTTCAAAAGGGACAGGGGATTTTCTCTCTGGTTTTTCTCCAACTCCCTTGGCCAAGGCCTATAGCTAGTACTATAGGATTGTCTACATTTCTGGCGCCCAATGTGGGGTAGAACCTGCTAGTTCTTAAGAATCTCTGTTTTCTTTGGTTGGCTCTTTTTGGTGTTTTAGACCGGAAGAATGGCTTCTGGTTCTGCTATTCCTGTGGTGACTTTCAGTGGGGGGGATGGTCCTCCTGCTGTGATGGTTAGGGAGTGTGTTAGGATTAAAACTTGGGATGGTACCAAGTTTAATGGGGAAGATGTGAAGTGGTTTATGAAGAAATATGAAACTCCTGATGGTGTGGATGGTGCTTCTTACCTGGACATGGTGAAGCAGATTATTATCTTCATTGGTGATAGGGCAGTGGAGAAGGAGATTGTGGCCATGTCTGGCTACAAGAAGAGGGATTGGAAATTTTTGTGTAGGGAGATGGTGGATAGATGGGGTTTCAGGTTCACTATGGTGGATCTGAACAAGGTTGTCAGTGAATGGCAATCTTATGTTGGTGTTGGTAACTTGCATAGTTACAGGAAGTTTCTGCTACAGTTTGCTCCTGTGGTGGAATATTTGGAGGAAGTGGAGGAGCTGGCACATGAAAATGCTGCCAAGGATGTTTTTTGTTCTTCCCTGGCTAGAGATGTCAGGATGGATGTGTTTAAGGAGTTGTCAAGAAACGAATTGATGAAGACTCTTTCTAATGGGGATCAGAAGTTGCCTGCCTTGGATAAGGTGAAAGAGGCTGTTGAGGCCCATTTGAAGTTATTGGCTGTGGACACCTATCAGGAGAGGTGTGCCAAGTATGTCAGCAAAGTCAGTGAGGCTTTGGCTGAAGAGGAAGTTAGGGAGAAGAAGGAGGAGAAGAATATGGTGAAGGTTCCAAAACAGGAGAGGGCCCCAATGGTGGAACAGTTTGCTGACCTGACAAAACAGCTCCACATTTTTGTGCAGGAGGCTAAGAAGGTCAATAAGGCACCTTCTCAGCCTAGAGATTTTGATAGGAGGGCTGGTAGGAGTGATCCTTGGGTCTGCTCTTATTGCAGCAGGAGGGGGCACAGCTCCAATGATTGTTGGGCATTGAACAGGGATGTGTCTGAAGGAAAAGTGGAGTTTGATGGCAGGGTTTTCAAGTTCCCTGATGGTTCTTTTGTGAAGCCCAATGAGGGGCAGGCTCCTGTTGATTTGGTCAGGAGAAGGGGTGGTCTCAATCAAAGGAGGCCAAGGTTAGAGGAGATTCCTGATCAAGGGAGGTCTTCTGGTAAGGAGGATGAGGATACTAAGGGAAAGGGGAAGGAGGTCAATAAGGTCTCTTTTTCTACTTCCTTTGGTGGTTTGGAGTTGTATTATTGTGGTGGACAGTCAAGTGGTGAATGCTTGGCTGGTGTTTATGATGTGGAAGCAGGAAAGGTGGGAAGGCCTAAGAGCAGTTCTCAGGCACAACCAAAGCCCAAGGCTTCAAAGGTGGATACTAAGCTGAGTGCAGCTAGGAAGAATTACAGCAAAGAGGAGCTGTACAAGATGCAGAAGGGTATGGCTGACATGGGCCCCCCTAGTTTTGACGCATTGGACACGAATGGTGAGCCAATGCCCATGGATGTTGATTCTGACTCTGAGGAGGATGTCCCTTTGGCTTCATTGCCAAAGCCTTCTGGAGTTAGAGGGTCTGGTGAGGGATTTGGTTTGGTTCCTGTTGATGGTAAATCTGTTGGTGGTTCTGGTCCTCAAGAATATTCTAGGACCAAGGTGGTGAAGCCAAGGGCTCACTTTGAGAGGCCAGTAGTTTCTGGTAAATCCAATTTTATGGACTCTGTTCTGGAAAGGATGAATCAGGGTCAGGTTTCCCTATCTTATGGGGAGTTGTATGCTATCAGTCCAGGGTTGGCTGATAGGCAGAAAAAGTTGTTGACCAGGAGAAGGGTTTCTTCTGGGGAGGTGGAATACATCTGTGATTCTGCTGAAAAGTTTGGTGAGGGGTTGGAAACTCATTTTTCTGCTCCTCTGGGTTATGTCAATGTCACTCTGAATGGAAGGGAGGCAAGGGCATTGGCGGATTCAGGTTCTCAGATAAACCTAATTTCTTTGTTTGAGGCAACTAATTTGGGCCTCCCCATCAAAACTGGTATTGGTGGAAATTTGAGAGTGATTGGTGGCCATTTCACTGAATTGTTCGGAACTTCCGAGTTTGTGAAGTTAGATGTTGGTGGAGCCTCAGGGAAGGTTCATTTCTATATTGCTAAGGGAAAAGTTAAAGCTGTTCTGGGTGGGCCATTCTTGATGGATTTCCAGGTAAGAATTGGCTATCAATATGATTTGGGAATAAGTTTGGAGTTGACTGGTGAAGATGAAAGGAGACTTCACATGAGGTTATCATCCCCTGGAGAGCATGGTTGGGAGACCAGGCCTGGTTTATCTTCAATGTGCCAGTGCATGGATTGTTGCAGGAGAAGGAAAGAAGTTAGTGCCGCCTCCAGTTTTCTGGAGTGTGGCTTAGGCTCTATTGAGAGTCTGTATTTTTTAGAGTAATGAGGGCTGATCACCCTAGTGCTACAACCTCTCCCCAAGATGAGGAAATCCCAGGTTGTAGTAGGTCAGCTCCCTTGGAGATATACCAAGTGGATTTTCAACTTTCTCTTTTTAATGTTTCTCTTCTCTGCAAGTATTCATAAAATTTTTTATCAAGTCTCTATTCTCTCTCAAGATTCTTAATTATTTTTAATTCAAGCTCAAGGAAGAAGATTGGTTATATATCCTTATTGAAAGATATGTGGAAAAGTTTTGGGGTAGTGAGATTGGGGTCTAAAAGTAAGTCCTCCCAATTGTGCACTGCTAGGGTTTTGTCTACACCTTTCAAAAACATTACCTGGGCCACACCTGTGAGCATTCGTGAAACCCCTGGTTATTTTTGTAGGTCAGAAGAAAACTCAAGAAAAGAAGAAAAAAATTTCAAGATAATTCAAGAAAACCAAGAAAAAAATCTGAAGATAAAGAAGAAAGAAGATTCAAAATATTTTTGTGAAGATCGTCAAGATCAATTTTTGGGCCTCCAGCATGAGGTTAAACTTCAGAAAATTATGAATAAAGAAGATCATCAAGATCAATTTTTGGGCCTCCAGCATGAGGATAAACTGCAAAATTTTAAAAGAGTTGATTCTGAAGATAAATCAAGATTTCAAGATTTGGAAGACGGAAGTGAAGATGAAGATTTTGTATTGTGGAAAAGTTTTGGAGTGGTGAGATTGGGGTCTAAAAGTATGTCCTCCCAATTGTGCACTGCTAGGGTCTCTTCTTGTCAGGCTAGGGTCAAGTACAAGGACGTGAACTAGCTTGAATAGTCAGTTGTCTAGAAGATTTTAATGGTCCTATATGAATACTGTAGTTCTAATCCACTAAGTTGTAAAATATAATCAAATATAAAGGTCTTAGTAATATAATTCTCACTATTCTTATATATGGCTTACAATCTTTATAGTTGGTAGAAAAATAGATTATATAAATTCAGATACTATTCAAAAGTCTTATAAAAGTACTAATTGATATGTATTGTAATTGGTTTGGTTATATTGGTTAAATTGTAATGATAAAGAATGAAGAAATACAACCCAAAAACCTCCTCCTTTTATACACACTGAGTTCCCCAATGATTCCCTTGATGTACCACCCAATACACAGTTAATCACGCCTCTAAACAACTAATAGACATTCCCATCAACATTCCCAGTGACCCATGACATAATTAGAAGAGTAATAACCGCCAAAATCCTGAAATAATAAGGGAAATCCATCAAAATTAAAGAAAAAGACAAAAAGAGAGTATATGCGTATAAAAAATAATATTGAGGACTAAAGGAGACTTTTTAAGGTTAATAATAGCTTAATAATAAGGGGGATTGACTGTAGAAATAATGGGGCTAATCCTGACATTATACTACGTGAAATTCCCATTCAAAAATAACCAAAATTGACTGAGAAACCACCCAAAAACTTAAAAAAGAGCGTGAGATGTGGGGTAACTACATGCAGTTCTTGGCAGGCGCTTGCACAGGTAAATCCTTGACTAAAATTAGGCGAATTTAAGCGTGGTGATGAAATAAAGTGCCAAGAGTGAGGTTATTAATGAAATTAGTGCATATAAACAGGGTCAATGCATTATTAATTAAGCTAGGACACTAAATAAGCGCCTGTCGCCTATTTTAGTGTGTTTCCCCACAGTGGGCGTAGAATGTGGGGTAATTATAGTGTGAAAAAGCTAACTTTGCTAAAAATGAAGCTATTCACACGGGAAAAAAGCAGGCAGTATGTGGCCAGTACACAGAAGCCATTTCTGGGATAAAAAACACCAAATTTGAAAAGTGTTATTTTTATGCATTTAAATAGCCAAATCAATAGTTCTAAATGAGCCCAATTGATCTGTCAAAGCGCAATTTTGATATTCTCAATTTTATAGCGCATATAGTCAACTTTTAAGTGAAATAAAGCGCATTTCTTGTTTTTTGCATAAAACAATGAATATAACAGCTTTAAGTGTACTTAAAAATTATGCAGCCTTATACTTAAGGTTCTTAAGATTACCCTAACATATTCCAACTTAATATTAAGTACATAAGACCTATAAAAGGTGGATATATGCGTGTATATAAGGTGTTATAATGGCATTTTTTGTGTATTATCATAATTTTACTTATGTATACTATTTGTGTACTCTTATTTATTATTCCCATGTATAGTTCATGTGTTTAACATAACTTATAAGTACTTTTTACTCAGTCCTGGAGATATACAGGCTGACACTCGCCCACCCAAAAAAAACAATAAAAAAAATGATAAGTTATACATTTTATTTTATTTAATTTGTAATTTTCAGGTATTCAGAATAAATCTGTAGCATTAAAGATTCAACTTTAAAGAAATAAAACATAATAAAATATTATGAGTACTGGTTTTTTAACCCCTCAGCTGGTTGAACAGAAATTTATTTCTGTTTAAATTTTTTAAGAAGGGTGGATAAATTAGAAATTTCTTTTTCAGGTATCCATTTATCAAATTCATTTGATTTCCCTTTAAATCTTAGTAAATACTCAGTTCCTTTTTCTTTAGTAAGGATTCTTTTCTTGAGTATTTTTTCAATCTCTGCTTTTTCCACAATTTCTTCAGGTTGCTTTTTAGGCCTTCCCCTTCTTTTTGGAAATAAGTCAGGATCATTTGCATGGTAAGGTTTCAATAATGAGATAGGGAAAACTGGATGTTTCCTATCATATGGAGCATATAATATGACTTCCACTGCATTATTCCCAACCATTTTATTTACTACAAAAGGTCCTACAAAGGGATCCTTTAATTTAACATTACCTTGTAAGTTAAAATGTAGTGTTGATATGAGGACTTCATCTCCCTTTTTAAATTCAAATTCTTTATGAGATTTGTCCCACCTTTTCTTTTCATATTCAAATGCTTTTTGGATGCATTCTTCTGCATGCTTCCTACACATTTGTTGCATATGAATAAAGGATTTAGTGCCAGGGTGTATATCCAACCTTGGTAGTTTATTTAAATGATTTACTGGGGTATTTGGTACATATCCCAGCCAGAGTTCAAATGGTTTCTTCTCTGTTACAGAATGAGTTGTGCTGTTATAAGCAAATTCAAGGCCAGGAATTAATGTTACCCAGTCATGTGTGAATTTCTCATTGTCTTTGTATTCTAATCCAAAGGCACAATATCTTCTGATCATGTCTTCTAGAGTTTGTATCATTCTCTCAGCCAGCCCATCAGTTTGTGGATGGTGTGCTGTAGACAATTTTAATTGACAACCTGATACTTCCATCAAAGATGTCCAGAACTCTGAAGTAAATTTGGGATCTCTGTCAGAGATTATGGCTTTGGGGAACCCAGCAGTATTCATCATCTGAGTCCACCATAGTAATTCCAAGTCTTTTGCAGATACCTCTTTATGGGTAGGGATAAACTTACACATTTTTGTTAATCTATCCACTATTACCCAGCAAGAATTGAAACTTTCTTTTCCTGCTAATGGCAAGCCAGTTACAAAATCCATGTTTATAATTTCCCATGGAGCTTTTGGCTGCTCTATTTGTTGTAACAACCCAGCTCTCTTCCCAGTTAATCTTTTAGATTTCTGACAAGAGTCACATGTTTCAATGTATTTTTGTACATCCTCTTTCATGTTTATCCACCAGGCTGTATTTTTAACTCTGGTTAATGTTTTGTTAAAGTCAAAATGACCAGCTAAAATGTCATCATGACAAGTACTCAACATTAACTCTTTCATAGAAGGTGGTATTACTATTACATTGCTTAACTTTTTCCTGTAATATATATATCCATCTTCAATTGATAGTTTACCTTTTTCCAATGCATTTTTATACTTTGGAGGCAAGGTTTTAATTAATGCACTCATGGAGGCATTTGTTGGATCATTAAGAATGGTAG
Source organism: Hemileia vastatrix (assembly GCA_030280995.1). Lineage (NCBI taxonomy): Eukaryota > Fungi > Basidiomycota > Pucciniomycetes > Pucciniales > Zaghouaniaceae > Hemileia > Hemileia vastatrix. The sequence continues at coordinate 2,248,884 of JASXTE010000008.1, read as the reverse complement.
ATAGCTTAGACAAATCTTTATCAGATGAATAATTTTCCAATATAGTTTGCATAAACTCTTCTTCTAAATCCACTATATAAATCCCAAATATATGTATAACCTCATTTTCAGGTACATAAGCTGGGTTGTCAGCATCATTTGGCAAAGGACTTCTGGATAATAAATCCACATTTGAATGCAATGTTCCTGCTCTATGAGTGATTGTCATTCTTCCTCTGTACTCTTGTACAGCTAGTTGCCATCTAAACATGTGCCTATTAGGTGTTTTCATGTTTAGTAATGATTTTACTGCACTGCAATCTGTTATAAGTTCAAACTTCTGGTCTTCCAGATAGTAATGAAGTTTCTCCAAAGCCCACACCACGGCTAAACATTCTAGTTGTGTGGCACCATACCTTAATTCTGTCTTTCTTAAGGTTCTGGATATATAACAGATAACTACTTCAGATAATTTTCCATTTATTATCTGTTTTTGCTGTAAAGCAGCACCCAAACCTATGAAACTTGCATCAGTGTACAAGATAAAAGGTAGGGTGAAATCTGGCAGTCCCAATATTGGAGCTGACATTAAACATTCCTTTAATTTGTTAAAGGCGTGCTGTCTTTCATTATTCCAAATGAAAGCTTCATTCTTCCTGATTAATGTTGTTAAAGGGGCTGCAATGGATTGGTAATTTTTAATATATTGTCTATAATATCCACACATACCCAAAAAACTTTGAACCTCTTTTACATTTTTAGGTATCCCAATGTTTTTAATTGCTGCCAGTTTATTCTGGTCAACACAAATTTGTAATCCAGATACAACATGTCCAAGTACTTTCAAGGATTGAAATCCAAACTTACATTTCTTTAATGCAATAGTCATATTAATATCATCCATTTTTTGAAAGACTCTTTTCAGGTGATTTAAATGTTCATCATATGTTTTTGAAAACACTATGATGTCATCAATATAGACCAATAGCCATCCTTCAACCATTTCCTGATGAAAAACACTATCCATCAATTTTTGGAAGACTGAAGGGGCATTCTTTGGGCCAAATGGCATTCTCACATACTTATATATACCCATATGTGTGGTTATTAATAAGTAATTTTGAGAATTTCTTTCCACAGGAATCTGGTGGTAACCCTTGTTCCCATCCAGACAAGGAAATATATTTTGCTCCTTGTAAGGTAGCATGGATAGAAGCTATCCTTGGTAGAGGGTAAATATCATCTACTGTATATGTATTCAGAGCTCTATAATCACCGCATAATCTTGCCTTATCTTTTTCATAAGAGATTAATACTGGTGAAATGACACAATACTTAGGTGTTGTGTCCACTTTTTCAACAATACCCATTTTCAACAACAATTTTATATTGTCTTCAATATCTTTCCTTTTTGCAGGAGATGCTGGGTAAGGTTTCTTTTTTAAGCTGCCAGGAATATTATCCAAATCACAGCTTAAAGAGATTTTCATCTCATGGTCTTTGACCAATCCTAGTTCATTTGAGCCATGAGCAAATGCCATAGGATATGATTTAATCAATCTCAAAATATCTTCTTGTTCAATATTTGAGAGTTGAGGACTGAAAGAGGCCTTTTGGATTTCATTTTCCAATTCACCCACTTCATTGGTGGTTCTTCCACCTTGCAGTTGTTCTTCTCTAGGAGAAATGGCATATATTGAATTTTCAGAACATATTTTGAATTTCCTTTTACCATTCACCCCTATGGTGAAACAACTGTTTGCAGGATCTAGTTTAATGCCAAATTTTGTCAATAAATCATTGCCAATAATAAACCAATCAATACAATTATTATTATCCATTACTACAAATTCACAAACTGCTCTAACATATCCATTATTATATTTAAAGAATACAGCAGTTTTGTATTTGCCAATTGGATTTAATACTGAACCAAAACCCCTCCAGTTCTTTGTCTGAACAGGTTCTAGTTTTCCCTGGTACTTACTATCAAGTTTCATTAATGCATTAAGTGAAACTACACTACCTGCAGCCCCAGTGTCAAGAATGGCATTCATTTCTTTTCCACATATGATAATAGGTGCTCTGATAGGTGTTATTTTGTAAGTATCATGAGATACATCTTTAATTATTTCAGCTTCCTCTATGGAAGTTAAAGATGTGTCTGTATGAGGTATAGCATCATTCAGGAACATTATATCCTGTTCTAATACAAATATCTCATTTTCATCATCACTGTAAGATATGTTACTCTTGCAATCCTCACTGGATTCCACATTCTCATCTTCATGATTACTAGGTTCAGAATTCTGTGAGGTTTCAATAACATTTATTCTTTTCTTACACGTGTGACCTTTAACCCAAGGTTCATTACATTTGTAACAAGTGTTATTTTCTTGTCTCTTAGGGACAAGGGGAGCTGAAGGTTTTTTCTTTTCCACTGGTAACTTACTTGTAGTAGGTTTTACCACTTCAACACTTTGTCTGTAATTACTATACTTGGTTTCATATTTGTGGTTTAATAATATCTCATTGCATATATTAATGAATCCAGAGGTGTCTCTGACAGTTTCAGTTCTAGCTACAATAATGTCTCTAACTGATATAGGCAACTTGTATATTATTTTTTCTTTCCACTCTTCATAATCCATTTTTGGATCCATAGCTTTCATGATTTTTATTAAATTCATTAAGAAGACCATGGGTTTATCTCCAGCATTTGGATTATATCTGGCCCTTTCATACAGTCTTTGTTGTGTGATTCTAAATTTTGGGCCACCAAATTGCCTTTCAATTAGTGCCTTCCATTTATTCCAGGAGTAATTAATTCCCACACTCAATACAGATTCAAACCATAATAAGGCCACATCTGTAAATAAAGATATTAACTTTGAAGTAATTTCTTCATCAGGTAATTTGTATGAAAATTTTAGGTTATCAATTCTTTGTATGAATTGTTGCCAATCAGATTTTGAATCCCCGTCAAAAGAAGGGTACTGATCTAACTTAGGCCAGTTCTTTTGGCTAGTTTTTGCTTCCCTAACCTGAGGAATATTGAGTAATTCACTTACTTTAGAAAGATGATCATTTATTTCATCTTTTACTGATTTTATATTCTCAGAGCCCATGACACTATGTTCATGCTCCATCATTGGTTTATCATCAGAGTGTTTCATAAAAACTGGTACTCTTTCTACATAAGAGGTATTATCCTTTATTGTTTCAGTATTTTTCAAAATGTTAGCTACTTCAATTTCTACTCTTTGTAACCTATCTTTTATTACAGGTACATGAGTTAAAGTATCATTTACATTTGAAAAAGACAATTTTACATGTCCCTCTATGGTAGCCATAATATTCTGAGAGTGTTCTAATTTACTTTCTAAATTTCTAATCTCAGATTTTAATCTTTTATTCTCATTGATTAATTCATTATTTGAATTTTCAATAATTTTTAATTTATTGGCTGTGGTACTCAATGATTGTGTTAGCTGTAATAATACATTTTCTGTATTAATGTTTGACTCTTTTGAGAACTCTTCCAATTTTTCAATTCTTAATAATAATTTACTTATTATTTTTGATTCCATTGGATTCTCTTTTAAAAAATATTCTATTTTTTCCGTGTCCAATTCAGAAGACTCATTTTCAGGGTCAAGATTTAATTCATTTGATTCCATTTTTATATTAATAGTATTTTCCTGGTGGTCAATAAAACTATTTACATTGTCCTCATGTAAAGACAAGTTTAACATATTCTGTTCAAATGAATAATCCTTTAAATCCTTATCAATAATATCCAATATTTCCTTATCAATCTCATTACCTATAAGTAATTTATTTTCAGGTTGATATAATTGATCATAAGAAGTTGGATGACTTACCAAGGTCTTATCCCACTTCCCCTGCCTCTCCTTGCCTTTCCCCTGTAAGGGTGACTGCTGGAGCCCTGCTGTTGAGGATTGTTGTAGTTTTGGGCGTACCAATCCCATTTCCATTTGCTTACTGTAATTTTTTGGTCCTCCTCTTGGGCTGGAGGTGTTGCTATGGAATTGTTGGGTGCCACTGTTGGTAGTTGAGTCTTTATGTCCACTAGAGCTTGGTTGACCTCTATGAAACCTTGAGCTGCTCTCTTTTCCAGATTGTTGATCTGGTCCACTATATTGTTGACTCTTATTGTCAAGGTGTTCAGTAGGGTGGATAGGGAGTGAACTTGTTCTTGTAAAGTATTTTTTGTTTTCTTTATTGAAACCTGCTTTAAAAGCTTTTCCCTTTCCTCCAGAGACATTGACGGAGTGTTGTTGATTATGGGAGAGTCCTGGCCCTCCATTTGAATGTCCTGTAACAGGTCTTTCAGCTCTAGGTCTTAAGTTATAAGGTTTTACCTTATTACTTACAATGTCATTGTTGTCACACATTTTTACGTGGAATTTAAAGAATTGAAAGTTTAGATATGAAAACTTCAAAAAGGAGTTTTATCAGTATTTATCAATACCACTGAAGACAATTTTATTGCTTACTTATTGGTATGAAGTGAATATTTAAGTGCCAAAAGTCAAATATGCTTTTATGTGGTCACTTGATTTAACTGGTCTACAATATGTATCCGTGTTTTTATATTCAAAAGAAAACAACTGTCAGTATGATTCTTTCTCAATATTTAATGAATTTTACAAACCAATAAAAGAAAAGATTAAGAGTCCTGTTAAAAGAAAACAATTAATCAGTTTAATTGGTTTATTATCTGCAAAGATCACAAATTTAATTGGTCTATTGACAGACTCCCACTAAGAACAATTATATGTTAAATTAGTGGTAAAAATTTTATCTGCAAAGATCTCAAATTTAATTGGTCTATTGACAGACCCACTAATAACAATTATAAGTTAAATTAGTGGTAAAATTGTTGATTCAATATCACAATTTTATAATATAACAGGGCTTCTTTTTCTGAAATCACTATATAAGTGACCACAACCTGTTGTAATTATCCAAATATTTCTATAGGGATATTATTTACGTGCACCTTCTCTTGAAAATTTCACTTACAGGATTATAACAGAATTCTTGAGGAAAGGTCCCCAATTGTCAGGCTAGGGTCAAGTACAAGGACGTGAACTAGCTTGAATAGTCAGTTGTCTAGAAGATTTTAATGGTCCTATATGAATACTGTAGTTCTAATCCACTAAGTTGTAAAATATAATCAAATATAAAGGTCTTAGTAATATAATTCTCACTATTCTTATATATGGCTTACAATCTTTATAGTTGGTAGAAAAATAGATTATATAAATTCAGATACTATTCAAAAGTCTTATAAAAGTACTAATTGATATGTATTGTAATTGGTTTGGTTATATTGGTTAAATTGTAATGATAAAGAATGAAGAAATACAACCCAAAAACCTCCTCCTTTTATACACACTGAGTTCCCCAATGATTCCATTGATGTACCACCCAATACACAGTTAATCACGCCTCTAAACAACTAATAGACATTCCCATCAACATTCCCAGTGACCCATGACATAATTAGAAGAGTAATAACCGCCAAAATCCTGAAATAATAAGGGAAATCCATCAAAATTAAAGAAAAAGACAAAAAGAGAGTATATGCGTATAAAACAATAATATTAAGGACTAAAGGAGACTTTTTAAGGTTAATAATAGCTTAATAATAAGGGGGATTTACTGTAGAAATAATGGGGCTAATCCTGACATTATACTACGTGAAATTCCCATTCAAAAATAACCAAAATTGACTGAGAAACCACCCAAAAACTTAAAAAAGAGCGTGAGATGTGGGGTAACTACATGCAGTTCTTGGCAGGCGCTTGCACGGGTAAATCCTTGACTAAAATTAGGCGAATTTAAGCGTGGTGATGAAATAAAGTGCCAAGAGTGAGGTTATTAATGAAATTAGTGCATATAAACAGGGTCAATGCATTATTAATTAAGCTAGGACACTAAATAAGCGCCTGTCGCCTATTTTAGTGTGTTTCCCCACAGTGGGCGTAGAATGTGGGGTAATTATAGTGTGAAAAAGCTAACTTTGCTAAAAATGAAGCTATTCACACGGGAAAAAAGCAGGCAGTATGAGGCCAGTACACAGAAGCCATTTCTGGCATAAAAAACACCAAATTTGAAAAGTGTTATTTTTATGCATTTAAATAGCCAAATCAATAGTTCTAAATGAGCCCAATTGATCTGTCAAAGCGCAATTTTGATATTCTCAATTTTATAGCGCATATAGTCAACTTTTAAGTGAAATAAAGCGCATTTCTTGTTTTTTGCATAAAACAATGAATATAACAGCTTTAAGTGTACTTAAAAATTATGCAGCCTTATACTTAAGGTTCTTAAGATTACCCTAACATATTCCAACTTAATATTAAGTACATAAGACCTATAAAAGGTGGATATATGCGTGTATATAAGGTGTTATAATGGCATTTTTTGTGTATTATCATAATTTTACTTATGTATACTATTTGTGTACTCTTATTTATTATTCCCATGTATAGTTCATGTGTTTAACATAACTTATAAGTACTTTTTACTCAGTCCTGGAGATATACAGGCTGACACTTCTACACCTTTCAAAAACATTACCTTGGTCACACATGTGAGCAATGGGGTAACCCTTGGTTTTTGTTCCAGGTCTGTTGGTGAAGATTTCCTGAAGATCCCTCAAGTTGAAGGTGGAGCAGCAAAGTATAAGAAGGTAGCGCAGAAGATTAGGCCTGTTAATGAGCCTATGCCGGTGGGTTTGAATCCACCCTTGAAGAGACCTCCTTTGTCAAGAGATTGGTACTGTACTCCTATGGTGAAGAATCCTGCAGAATTTGTAGAGACGGCTAGGGTGACTGTGGAAAGGTTGAAAGTTGTTAATTTTGGTCCTGATGGGTGGTTGTCTGAAGAAGAAAAGAAGTTGTTGCATGTTATTGTGCTAAGGGAAAAAGCTGTGGCTTTTGTTGAAGAGGAAAGGGGTGTGTTAAAGCACTCTTATGGGGAACCTTACTTGATTCCTGTGGTTTGTCATGAACCTTGGCAAATCAAAACTATTCCAATTCCAGCTGCTATCAGAGAGGATTATGTGGAGACGGTTAGGGAAAGAGTCAGGACTGGATTATACAAACAATCGAAATCCAGTTACTCAAGTCCGGTTTTCTGTGTAAAGAAGCAGAATGCAAAGTTGAGGGTGGTTCATGATCTTAGGGCCTTGAATAGAGTCACTATCAAGGACGCTGGTATGCCACCAAGTGCAGAGGATTTTGTTGAAGCTTTTGCTGGAAGGGTGTGTTATGGTTTTGGTGGTATTATTGGTGGTTATGATGAAAGGGAACTTCACACCAATTCATGGCCACTTACAACCTTTGAGACTCTTCTGGGAAGATTTCAGCTCACTAGGTTGCTTCAAAGAGAAACTAATTCAATAGCAGTATATCAAGCACAAATGGCTTGGATTTTACAGGATGAGGTTCCCACTCATGCTTGTATTTCTATTGATGATGCTTGAATCAAAGGACCCTCCACTGATTATGGAAATGCGGTGCTGAAGGTGAACCCTGGTATAAGGAGATTTGTTTGGTAATATGCAATAACTCTAGAGAGAGTGTTGTTTAGGATTGAGGAGGCTGGTTTGACCATTTCAGGGTCAAAATTCTGTTGTTGTGTTCCTGCTTTTAAAATTCTGGGTCATGTGGTATGTAAAGAGGGAAGGATTATGGCAAAGAAAAAATTTAATAAAATTTAGTCATGGCCAAGGCCTAAGAATACCACTGAAGTCAGGGGATTTTTGGGTGTGTGTGTATATGTCAGGATTTTTATTAAGGATTTTTCTTTGTTGGATTCACCTTTAAGGAGGCTTACCAGGAAAGATGCAGACTGGGAATGGACTGAAGAGTGTGAAGAGGCTTTTCAGAAGTTGAAGAAGGTGGTTGGTGAAGATATTGTCCTTCACAAGTTGGATTATGGTGTTGATGCTTGAAAAATTTATCTAGAAGTGGACTCAAGCTATATTGCTGCTGGTGCTGTTTTGTTGCAGGAGGATAAGACTGGGAGGGTCAGACCAGTAAGGTATGAGTCTGTGGTGTTTAATGAGGTGGAATCTAGGTATTCTAAACCTAAATTGGAATTGTGTGGTGTAGCAAAAATTTTAAAGAAGCTACAGACGGTTTTATGGGGGCAGAATATTAAGCTTCAGGTGGATGCAAAATCTTTAGTCCAGATGATCAATACACATAGTCTTCCAAATGCTCCAATGACTAGGTGGGTGGCATATATTCAACATTTTTCTTTTGACCTGGTACACAAACCAGGCAAAACTTTTACGATGCCTAATGGATTATCAAGGAGGCCACCTACAGATGAGGATTCTGATTCTGAAGAGTGTGATGAAGATGTTCCAGTGGTTAGGGCCAGCACAAAGGGTGCTGAAGATTTTTCTCTCCTCCCCCATGAGGCTAAACTGGATGATTGTTCCGACCTCCCCCAAGAGGCTAAACTGGCTTGATCTGATCTTGATTCTGGTGATCAGGATGTTTTTGTTAATGAAGATGGAGTTTTTGTTTGGGACAGCTCAAAATTGGAAAAGGGTGTTTTTGTTAGTGAACTGGATTCTCACAAGGTTCAGTGGAAAGAGAAGGACATGCCAAAATTTAGGGATTGGTTTCCTGGCTGGGCTGGTCAATTGGCTCATGTTCACACTGGTGATTTTGATGACAGAGTTGTACCCTTGGATGTTGTTTTGTTGGATTTTGAAGATGAGACCTGGGGTCAGTCTGGGTTTTATTTTATTATGGTGGAGTATCTGTTGACCATGGAGAGGCCAGATAGTTGTGATGATGATACTTGGTTGGAAATCAAGAAGAAGAGTCCTGGATTCTATGTGTCAGGAAGAAGGCTGATGAGGAGAAGACATCCTAATCCTCAAGTTGTGGTGACTCAAAAGAAGGGTCAAGAAGTTATGTTGAAGTCTTTGCATGAAGACCTTGGTCATAGAGGCTTTGGGGAGACTTATAGAAGAGTAGCTGACAGATTTTGGTGGCCAGGTATGAAGTTGGCTGTACAGAGTTGGGTTCATTCTTGTGAATAATGTCAAAGAAGAAGTCACTTGAAACCTAAAGAGGTGGGCCGTGCTACTGGTGAAACAACTGTTTTTGGAAGAGCCAGTCTGGATGCTGTCTATATTAAAGAAGGAAGGTACAAATACTTGATTGTTTCTAGGGATGATTTGTCTGGTTGGGTTGAGGCAGTGCCTCTGGTTAATTTGACTGCCAAGAATGTGGCAGAGTTTTTGAAGAAGGAGTGGATTTATAGGTATGGGTTGATGAAGTTGGTGACTGTTGATGGCAGACCAGAGTTTGGTGCCAAGTTTAAAGAAGCTGTGGCTAGTGTTGGTTCTAAAGTTAGAGTGGCTACACCTTATTATCCTGAAGCTGAAGGCATGGTTGAAAGAGGCCATCAAGTTATCAAGAATGCTTTGGTGAAGATGTGCGGAGATAGTGCTGAAAAGTGGAGGCATTATTTACCCTTGGTGTTATTTACTGATAGGGTCACTGTGAAGAGGACAACTGGCTATTCTCCTTATGAATTAATGTTTGGTCAAAAAGCGGTTCTACCAGTGGACTTAGAAGCTGTCTCTTATCTTGGAATCAATTGGGATGACGTACACTCAACAGAAGATTTGCTCTGTGCCAGGATGCAACAGTTGGAATGTAGAGAGGAATGTTAAGAGAAGGCATACTCTATAATGATGAAGATTAGGAATCAATCAGTCAGGTACTGGGACAAGAAGTTGGCTCATAGACTTAGGAATCTCTTGAAACCTGATTGTTTGGTTTTGGTGTATAATAGAATTTTGGAGAGTCAGTGGGGAAAAATTTTTGCTGACAGATGGAATGGACCTTACAGAGTCAGATCTCAGGCGTCTGGAGGTTCTTATGTTTTCAAAGAGTTGGATGGTGCAGTCTTGAAAAAGAGAGTGGCTGCAGATCAGGTGAAGAGATTTTATTCCAGAGGCACAAGACATGAAGAAGATTGACTCCGCAATGAGGATAAACTATGGAAAGTTCTTTAAATCTTGGATTTTGGTGTTACAGAGCAAATTTTGTATTGGAAACTTTTGTTAAAGGGTACCCATGGATAGGGCCTCTAGATTTTGCCTTGGCAAGTGTGGGGGTGACTGATGGGCTGGCTGCTCTATCAACAGTAATCCCAGATTGTCTGTTTCCAACCCTTTCGCTTAATTTGGTTGAACCCTAGTATTGGTTTCTTTTCACAGATTAGTCCTCTATGACTTTAAACTGGAAATTCCTTTGGTCTTCAAGTGCCGGTGTGGTGATCCAAACCTGGGTTGGCCTTTGTAGTGCATATTTTGGGGTATTTGGTATGTAGGATGTTATTGGGTTTATGGTGTTATTAGTGGATTTTTTCATATTTAGGAGATAGTTAGTAGTGTTTATGGAGGCTTAAGCTAGGGTCACTTATTATGTCTCATCTTAATGTCCTTTCTTTTCTCTTCATTTTGGTATCCCTTATTGGTGGTTACCTTGTTTTATAGGGTAGTTATGGTGTTATTATTGGAATTTATCGGATGTTTATTACTTAGTGGTGCTTATGTAGGCTTAATCTAGAGTCACTTATTATGTCTCAGCTTATTTTCCTTTATTTTCTTTTCATTTTGGTATGTCTTATGTGTGTTTATCTTGTTTATTAGTGAAGTTATGGGTTCTTATGGGTTGTAAGGGTGTTTTAGGGCCTAGAAGTGGCCCAACCGCCCCCAAGCGGCCTGCCTGCCCCTTGGCGGATCCGCCTCCAAGAGGCCTGGCCTCCTGGGCGCTGGGGAAGCGCTAAAATGCACTTTTATGCATGAAAAAGGCTGGGAAAGCTGGATTTTGGTCAGGGTGGTCTGTGCGCTGGCTGTATGATGCTTGTGTGGGAAGATTTTTAGGGGAATCATCTTATCTCTTTACTCATCGCCTCTCTGTTCCTCACTGTCTCATTGGCTGGTTTTTTTGTTTGAATATATTACTGTTCATTTCAACTCCTTCTGGCAGTCTGTCTGGGACTATTATCTTCACTTTTAAAGAGGTCAAGAGTGTTTAATTAGAGGGTTTAGAAAACAGATCTCCAATTTGCTGCAACAGGTCAATCTCACTTATTTTTCTAAAGGGACAGGGGATTTTCTCTCTGGTTTTTCTCCAACTCCCTTGGTCAAGGCCTATAGCTATTACTATAGGATTGTCTACATTTCTGGCGCCCAACGTGGGGTACAAATCTGTTGGCTTTTTGGAATCTCTGTTGATCTAGGCTTCTCTCTTTGGTGGATCTCCTTTGGTGGATTTTGGATTTGGATCTATATCTCTTTGTGGTTGGTCTAGGGGTCTTCTTTTCTGTTGGATTGGTCCCTCCTAGGTCTCTAAGGCTCTTGGGGGGACTTTGGCTATCTTTGGTGGAGATTAAAGGCTGTAACTTGGAATTCCTAGGATGGTTAGGATTCAGTCTTGGGATGGTTCAAGGTTTTTGGGGGAGGATGAAAAGGGGTTTTTGGATAGATTTGAGGTTGCTGCTGAGATTGATGGGGCCTCACTGTTGGACATGGTTAGGAAAGTAATCTTTTTCATTGGTAAAAGGGAGGTGGAGAAAGAAGTTTCTGGCATGGCAGGATATAGGAGTCAGGACTGGGGAAAGTTGAAGATTTAAATGGTTAAAAGGTGGCCTACTACTTTCTCAATGTTGGATCTTCATGGGATTGCTAGGAAGTGGGAATTGAAAGGTGGTGTAACTTCTCTTTCTCAGTATGGGGAATTTATGGAGGGGTTTGGGGAGGCTCTGGATTATCTGGTATATAATGATATATTACCACATGAAGATGGGGCCAAGTATGTATTTTGGAGTGCCATGGGTAGGAATGTAAAGGTGGAGGTTATGGAGATTCTTTTCAAGGCTGACTTGATGAACACTCTTCCAAATGGGGAAAATAGGATTCCTGGTATGGATATTCTGAAGGAGGTTATTTTGGGATATTTGGATGGTTTTAAGGATAGGGATGTAGAATCTGGAGAGGAAATCCTGTTGGATGGAGAGGTTCAGGAGAGTGTGGTGGAAAATTCAGTTTCTAGGGAGGTGTTGGAGCCATCAATTTTGGAAGATGGGGACTCTGATGATGTTTGTGAAACTAATTTTTCTTTTCCAAAGGATGCCATGGGATCTCAGGAATGTGCTTCACTGGATGTTTTCGAAATGTACACACTGGAGGATCAGTGTATTTCCTCAGGTTTGGGTGAATTATGTGGGAAGGAGGACTTGTCTGGTCATGAAGAAGGATTTTGGGATATTGAGAAGGAATCTGTGGTGGATGAATGGTTTCTGTGGGATAATTATTTTTCTTTCTCAAGTTCAGATAATGGCTTATTGGAGGAAGATGTACCAGTTGAATTTTTGGATGGACAGAAAGATTCTGTCTTGGATCTTTTTCTCATAGAGGAAGATTATTTTCAAGTGGTTCCCTCAAAGTCTGAAGCTCTCTGCTTGGAGGAGGATTTTTATTTTGATGCTATTGGTAATGTGAACTATGGTAGACTCAGTGTATGGAGGAGGATGGACGATTTGTTTGGAGGTCTGATGTTGGGATATCAGAATTGGAAGAGGAGCTTAAGGGGTTCAAGCCCTAGGGGCAAACTTATTGGTTTAAACCTTGGGATTTCAAGAAACTGATTCCTCCAAAATGAGAATAAACTACTTAATTTGTTTTGGTTTTGCTTAATTTGGCCTCTATGTATTTGGTCAGGATTTTTTTTGTTTTGTCCAATTTTTTTCAGTCTCTCTGGTTCAAGTCCCTATATAAAAAAGGGAGGCCAGGCCACTTCAGGCGGCACCTCCAACGTTGGGCGGCCTGCCCGTAATAAAAAAAAAATCTTAGTATAATGAATATGGAAGAAAAGAAAAATTCAAGTGAAGATGGGTATTTTATTTAAAAGAAAATGAAGATAAAAATGAAGATTATTGGTTTTATTTCACCTCCAGCATGAGGTTAAACTGCAAAATTTTTTTAGTAAATTTGATTTTTTTTCGGCTTTCAAGAATTTTAATGGTTTTTTAATGGTTTTGGTTTTTTATGGGAGAAGATTTGTGTTGGGAAATCCTTTTTGTTAGAAGGTACCCAGGGGTGGGGCTTCTAGATTTTATTTTGGCAAGTGTGGGGGTGACTGATGGGCTGTCTGCTCTATCAACAGTTACCCCAGATTGTCTGTTTCCAACCCCTTCTCTTAATTTTGTTGAATTCTAGTATTGGTTTTTTTTCTTTAACAGTTTTTTAGTCCACCATGACTTTAAACTGGAAATTCTTTCGGTCTTCAATTGCTGGACCCCTCATGTTTATTGGTTTTGTTTAATTTTGTTGGATGTTGTGTTTTTGTTAGAAGGTACCCAGGGGGTGCTTATAGATTTTATTTGGCAAGTGTGGGGGTAACTGATGAGCTGGCTGCTCTGTAGAACAGTTACCCCAGAATGTCTGTTTCAAGCCTTTGGTTTTTTTCTAGTTGAATTCTAGTGTTGTTTTTTTTGTGATTCAGGTTTTTAGTCCTCTATGACTTTAAACTGGATTGCCTTGGATGTCTTTTGGTGCTTTTGGATTGGTGGTGGATCACTGGTGGTCTCCCATCATTTTTACTTATTGGAGGGAGCCCACCCAGTGATCTATTCTGTTGACCTGGAGCTAGCTTTGCTATGTGGTTCTAGGGTGTTGGCTGTGAAAGTGGTGGATTCAAGATTATTTTCATTTTTTCTCTTTTTTTTCTTTTAATTTTTTTATGGAGGCTATTTTTGTTCAAAGGCTCAAGATAGGGCTCTGGCAATGTTTTTGGTAGAAGAGGAGGTGTCAAAATAAAAATAAAATTTTTTTTAGGTGTGACCACATCAAGGTGCACTTGGATGTGGGTAAGGTATCAGGGGATCAGCCCATAAATTGGCTGGGGGATACCATTTTATTTTGTTTTATTTGTTAAAGGAGGTTAAATGTTTTGGCTTTGATGGTTTTTGGTTTGGGGATTTATGGGATATATCTTCAAGATTTTTTTTGGAAAGTCCTTCAAGAATTTAAACTGATCTTTTAATTACGGGCTCAAGATTTTTTGATGTCCATCAAGACTTTAAACTGAAAATTCTGTTAGTCCTCCAAGACTTAAAACTGGCTGGTTGTTAAAGATTTATTCAAGAATTTAATTTTACTACTGTGGATCTAGTAGTCCTCCAAGACTTTAAACTGGCTGGTTTCAAGATTTTGTCAAGAAGTAGTCCGTCAAGACTTTAAACTGAACACTTTGTTAGTCCCCCAAGACTTTAAACTGAGGATTGTTGATGGAGTAGTCCCCCCAGACTATAAACTGAGGAATGGGAGGCAGTGTGATGTGGAAGTGTAAAGGCAGAAGGATCCAAGGGGGAACTTATGAATTTTGTAAAGCCAAGTTTGGGGGTGAATGATGGGCTGGCAGCTCTATATACGGTTACCACAGAAAGTTAGTTACTTCTTTAAATCTTTTTCTGGTTGATCTCTGGGTCTGGGTTCTGTGATTCAGGTTTTTGCAGTCCCCCAAGACTATAAAATGAGGATTTTTGGAGTCCCCCAAGACTTTAAACTGAGGGCTGTTAGTCCCCCAAGACTTTAAACTGAGGGTTGTGAGTCCCCCAAGACTATAAAATGAGGAAATTTTTATGCTGGTAGAAGGTTATAGTCCGGAAGACTGGTCAACTGGATATCACTTTTCATTGTTGGAGGCTGGTACATCCAGATTTGGAAGTCAGAGACAGGAGAAAGAGATTTTTTCACAGGGATAGATATAATTTAAAGGCATGGTGCAAGAGAAGTTTTAAAGAAGAAGCTTGGATTGCTGGTTCAGAAGTTCACTTAGGATGGAATAGGATCTGGTGGAAGAGAGAAATGGGCTGTTTGTAAAGATTCTGGAATGGTGTTCAAACATGGCTGTTGGCGAAGGAAGAATGGGGACATTCTTGATTGGAGGGAGGATGTCATGATCCAAACCTGGGTAGGCCTTTGGATTGCATATTTTGGGGTATTTGGTATGTAGGATGTTATTGGGTTTATGGTGTTATTAGTGGATTTTTTCATATTTAGGATATAGTTAGTAATGTTTATGGAGGCTTAAGCTAGGGTCACTTATTATGTCTCATCTTAATGTCCTTTCTTTTCTCTTCATTTTGGTATCCCTTATGGGTGGTTACCTTGTTTTATAGGGTAGTTATGGTGTTATTATTAAAATTTATCGGATGTTTATTACTTAGTGGTGCTTATGTAGGCTTAAGCTAGGGTCACTTATTATGTCTCAGCTTATTTTCCTTTATTTTCTTTTCATTTTGGTATGTCTTATGTGTGTTTATCTTGTTTATTAGTGAAGTTATGGGTTTTTAGGGTTTTTAGGGTTTTTATGGGTTGTATGGGTGTTTTAGGGCCTAGAAGCGGCCCGCCCGCCCCCAAGCGGCCTGGCCGCCTGGGTGCTGGGGAAGCGCTAAAATGCACTTTTATGCATGAAAAAGGCTGGGAAAGCTGGATTTTGGGCAGGGAATTGGTCAGGGTGGTCTGTGCGCTGGCTGTATGATGCGTGTGTTGGAAGATTTTTAGGGGAATCATCTTATCTCTTTACTCATCGCCTCTCTGTTCCTCACTGCCTCATTGGATGGTTTTTTTGTTGGAATATATTACTGTTCATTTCAACTCTTTCTGGCAGTCTGTCTGGGACTATTATTTTCACTTTTAAAGAGGTCAAGAGTGTTTAATTAGAGGGTTTAGAAAACAGATCTCCAATTTGCTGCAACTGGTCAATCTCACTTATTTTTCTAAAGAGACAGGGGATTTTCTCTCTGGTTTTTCTCCAACTCCCTTGGTCAAGGCCTATAGCTAGTACTATATGATTTTCTACACCGGACTCATCACTTTTGTTGGTTTTGGTTTATTGTTTTGGGTGTTGTGTTTTGTTTGTTAGAAGGTACCCAGGGGGGGCTTCTAGATTTTATTTTGGCAAGTGTGGGGGTAACTGATGAGCTGTCTGCTCTGTAGAAAAGTTACTACAGAATGTCTGTCTCAAGTCTTTTGTTTGTTCCAGTTGAATTCTAGTTCTGTTGTTTATTTTTCAGGTTTCAAGTCCATTATGACTTTAAACTAGTTTGGGACTGGATTCTTTATCTTTGGTTCTTTCGGATTGGCAGTGGATCACTGGTGGTCTCCCATCATTTTTACTTATTGGAGGGAGCCCACCCAGTGATCATTTCTATGGACCGGACTTTCTCTTATTGGACCATCTATGGAGCTGGACTGTCTTGATTTTGTAGTATGTTTTGCTAGATAGTAGTTTTAGATTATTTTCTTTTTTCTCTTTTTTTCTTTTAATTTTTTTATGGGGGTTGTTTAAAATTATAAAATCAAAAATATAGGGTGTTACCACATCAGGGTCACCTGGATGTGGGAAAGCATTGGTGGGGAAAGGCTCATCAATTGGCCGGGCCATGCTATTTTCCTTTTTTATTTATTTCATTTATATCTGTGTTTCATTATTTTTATTATCTTCTTTAATTTCTAAATTTTTATTGTTAATCATTTAAAATATTCAATTGCGTATCCACATCAAGGTGCACTTGGATGTGGGTAAGGTATCAGGGGATCAGCTCATCAATTGGCTGGGGGATACCAATTTTTTATATAATTATTTATTTCATATTATTTTATTTAGTTCATTTACATTTTATTTTCAAATTTTCTTATGATTAGTAGTTTAGTAGGATAAGGTACAGGTTTAAAAAAATAGAAAAAATAAAAATAAAAATAAAATTCTGAAATTATTTTTATTAATTGTTTTATATTATTATTATGTTTCTAATCTTTTTGCAGGAGCTCATTGTCTGGATGATGAAGCTTCTGGAGGCTGGTCCGGATTATGATGTCATTTTTGTTTTTTGTTGGGGTTGTGGGAAGCACTGTGTTCTTTGAAGTGCATCCTGCTGGAGAGATTATATGGGTTATAATGGTCAGGAATGGGTTTGGATGGAAGTTCAGAGGAGGAAGAAGAAGAGGCAGGAATGGAGTGCTGAAAGGTGTTCTTAATGATCCTAGACATCTTCCAGTGGTCATCCAACAGGCGCTTTCTCAGGGATTTTTTCAAAGTCATTCAAAGGTCCATGGAGGGCAAAGGCTTTCAGCATGTTATAAAACATGGTGCTTAGGTGTTGTTTCATGTCTCCATAATCCAGGGTCAAAGAAGTTTCTAGAGGTTGGCCAACTCCAATAGTAGATTCATGAGGAGGGGTGCCAACTAGACAAGAAGAATTGGATCAAAAATTATTTTTGTTGAAGAAATGGGATGAATTAATTTGGTACTTACAGATTGGAAGCTCATCAAATTTGTAAGCAGCTGGAATTTGGACTTCTGAAGATTTTGGAATGGTCATAGTAGGTGGATCAATCAGGGAAAGATATGGGTTCTCTTGGTCTTCCTCTGAAAGGTTTTGAGAAGGTGATCTAGGAGACTGATGTTCCTGGGGCCTAGTTGGAGCAGCGGGACTGTTGTTGTTGTTGTGGTTGATTTTTCTGTTGGATTCAGCTGGAGGAGGTGCTGGTGATGGGGTACCAGGGTTGTTAAAAGATGGAGCAGGAAAGGGTGATTTGGAAGAAGATTGATCTCTTCTGGATGGAGCTTTTGAGGGAATGGAACTGTCAGAAGAATAGTTGGCTGACAGAGGAGAGGTGTAGTTTCATTGTCTTAACTGGGGACAAAGTTGTTGCTTTGGTGCAGTGTTGGGTGCTCTGGTTTCTTCCTGGTGTCCTCTGGCAGGTCTCCTATAAGTTTGGGAAAGTTTGGAGTTTTTGGACCTTGGAAGGGTTGGCTGCATTGCTCTGGGAGCAGTGGGAGGTAATTGCATGGAGTTGTTTTTGTTTTTTGGTTGAATTTGGCTGTTTTCTGGTTGTTTTTGGAGGTTTTGAGCCTGATTTTCACTGTCTAGTGAGGTGGGCGGGCCGCCCAACCTCGGACGGGCCGCCTGGACACGTTCTAGAAGCCTAGGAGCTGATTTTGAAGCTTTTGGAGCTAATTTAGCAGAGATAAAAGCTGTCTCTTGGGAAGCTAAGGCTGGTCTTTTGGGAAGAGTTCTGGAAGCTGAGCTTCTGGATCTTCTGGAAGGTGCTGAAGATAAAGAGGAAGAGGAAGGACCAAGCTCTGGGGATCTGGTAGGGGATCTGGATATATATTTATGTGAAGGTGAAGGAGGATGAATAGGGTAGTTGGCATCTCTGTCACATTTTTTCTTTTTGGAGTAGCAATAATCACAAGATCTGTTGTAGAGTTTGGCTTCAGGAGTTTGAAGAGTGAATGTGCAAGGTCTGCACATGTGGATGCACTGTTTGCAGGCATAGTCCTTGGGAGCAGTGAAGCAAGGAAGAGTAGAGGGGTCAACATCAGTGGATCCAGCCATGATCTGTGGTGAGAAAAGGATGATGGAAAGAGATAAGAAGGAGATTTTGTCAGTGATGGGTAGATGATGAAGTGAAGGCGGAAGTTCTGCAGGTTGGCTGGATTTTTTTTTTATGCAAATTTTATTTCAGTCCTCTATGACTCTAAACTGGAATTTCCGCTAGTCCATCAAGACTTTAAACTGAACACTGTGTTAGTCCTCCAAGACTTTAAACTGGCTGGTTTCAATATTTTGTCAAGAAGTAGTCCGTCAAGACTTTAAACTGAACACTGTGTTAGTACCCCAAGACTATAAACTGAGGAATGGGTTTTGTTGCTGGAGTTGGTTTTGAAAGATTGGTGAAGGGTATCCACAGGGGGAACCTCCAAATTTAGCAAAGGCAAGTTTGGGGGTAATTGATGGGCTGGAAGCTCTACTCACAATTACCCCAAAATGTTTTTGAGTCCCCCAAGACTTTAAACTGAGGGTTTTTGAGTCCCCCAAGACTATAAAATGAGGATGGTCCCCCAAGACTTAAAACTGAGGGTTGTTTTGTGGTTACATCCTATAGAGGGTGTGGCCAATTTTTCTTTTCTGAATCAAACTCAAGTACTAGTGGAATTACAGAGGGAATCAAGAGATGAAATGAAGTGTTCAGAATTAGCCTTGAACTGGTGAATGAGGTGTCTTCTGTTCTCAATGTCCTGTGGATCTCTAGCAGGAGTGGATTGGAAGTATTGAAGCAGAAGTTGTTTCTGTTGAGATGTTTGTTGTTGGAACTTGGCCTTGATAGTGGGAAAGTGGTTTGGTGTTGGTGGTTCAATGGATCCTACATTGTCATCATCACTATCAGAAGATGGAGGAACTGAGAAGTTGTCAGTTATAAAGTTGAAGGAAGAAATGAAAGTTCTTTACCATCAGATGGACCAGGGATGGTGTAACTTGTTGTTTTATGGGTTATGGCACTCTTCTGGGAAGGGTGAAGATTTTTAATTAATCTGGGTATCAGGATGGATGGCCTAGATCTTTTGGTGCTGGTAGAAGATGGACCAGGTTGAGGTGGAGGTGAATCTGTTGCAGAAGATAATGGACCAGGTCTGTAGCAAGGCTTCTTTCTAGATTAGCAGACATTGCAGGACGTTCTGTATAGATGGACAGGTGGTGTCATGGTGCAGATTAAATTATTGTCAATACAGTATTGGCAAGGACCCATTTCAGAGGCATGTTTGGGAAGAAGGTTGAACATGGTGGTTTGATGAAGAAAGAATGTGGAAATTCTTAATTGGAGGGAGAATGTGGTCTTCCAACATTGGCAGGGGCCTTTGTTGTGCGATTTGGCGTTGTTTGTGCATGTCTTAATTGACATCTGTGAAGGAATTGGGTATTTTTCTGGTTTTATTCCGTGGATATTTGGTCTGCGGGTATTTGGAAACTATCATTGGATAGCCCCGGGTTTCTCTATATTTTATTTCTTCTAGAAATTTTTCATATTCTAAGTTTTAAGGGGTCATTTACTCATTTTTCATTTATAAAAGATAGCTGTTTAAATTTGCTTTTTGTGTTTTACGGGCTAACCTTAAGTCTTAGGGTTAAGTGCTTAGTACCATTGGATAGTGGTAATTTTTCTCTATATTTCATTTCTCAATGTTGTTGTAGTGAAATTCCGTGTTTTAAAGGTTTTAGTAGTTGTAGTTATTTTTTCAAGTAGATTAGGTGTTTTTATTGGTTTTCTGGCTTCAGGGAGGCCGTGCCGCTTCAGGCGGCGCCTCCAACATCTAGCGGCCCGCCTGCCTCTGTTTTAGAAGGTTGGGGAGCGCTTCTGGAGGGTTTTTATTCAATTTGGCGGGTACAGGCGCCAAATTGGTGGGTGTGCATGGGCTCTTAGATAGTGGTCTGTGTGTACATAGTGAATAAGACAGTTTGGGGAAACTTTAATTATTATACAACCATCCAGAGGTGATATCATTGTTCCTGTCAGTATAGTCTAGTATATAAGTATGATATAATAGTGTTTATTTATGGTCCTACTACTTATTGATAAATGATTTAGTGATTAAACCTCAGGGGAAGACTAATAAAATAGTTATACTCAAGTCAAACTCACAATACTTGGATTTAAGTGCGTGCTAGTGGTGGAAAATAGATGAATAAAATATAGTTATAGCTTTATATAAAGATAAAATCAAATTATAGTGGCTTTATAATATATTTCTAAATGTTAATAATTGTATAGTAGTGTTTGTTGGAGTTGTAGTAATTGAATTATGATAAATAACTGTAAAAATCCCTCCTTACTTATACCCAAATCCACTGGAGTGCACAGACCTTCAATCCAGATGATGTCACTGCTATCCCCGGCAATTAAAGCACTGTGAGGGCCCATCACCTCCCCATGGCGTCCAGTTCAAGCAGTTTCAACACCCAGACCTCCAGTAAGGACCCTACATCACTATTAATAATAACACTGATCCATACCATAAATAGAAAACCCAGATAAAAGCGGATACCATAAAGAAACAGGTAAAATAAATTATCAAAAAGAGATTTAATGAAACTAAAAGCATATAAAGGAAAAAAATAAAATGTCCAAGCCCCCAATAACATCCCCAAGCATCCACATTATCCCAGAAACATCCTTCTAACCCATAAATCCGTGAATAACCATCCAAGGAAGTAATTTTAGCTGTCCAAACTGGGTGTATGCGCCTGATATAGGTGTCTATGCTTCTGTAGGCGTTGTGAGTCCACTGATTTTGTCCATATGACCTAAAATAAGCAGAAAAACAAAGGTTATAGGCTATTAAGGGGCTAAAACCCACTTATATACCTAAATATACATAATATACTGCATATTTCACTGAATATGAGATTTATGTATACATATAAGCTTATGTATGTCAATAATTACTTCATATCACTTAAGATAAGTATATTATGACTCCATTAACACCTTAATAAGTATTATTGGGCCATGGATAAGCTATTTAAACTGTTATAAGTTATATAATAGAATAATAATTATATATATATATAATTAAATAATATATATTATTATTTTAACCTTATTTTTAAGATATAAGCTTAATCTACTTAAGGTTATCTTATTTTAAGCATAAGAAATACTCAGTCCTAAGGATATTTAGGCTGAAACTCCCTCACCCCAAAAAAACAATAAAAAAAATGTTAAGACATTTTAATTAAAACTAAGGAGTGAAATAATAAAATAAAAAAAATAATTTTTATAATACATATACTGAATGAACAGTATTATTTAGATTTAAATTTTTTCAAGAGATTTTTAAGATCAGAGATTTCATTTTCTGGAATCCACTGGTCATATTCACTTGATTTATTTTTAAATCTTAATAGATACTCAACTCCCTTTTCTTTAGTAAGGTGTCTCTTTTTAAGTATCTTTTCAATTTCTGCCTTTTCAACTATTTCTTCAGGTTGCTGTTTATGCCTTCCTGATCTTCTTGGAAATAGAGCAGTATCATTAGAATGGTATGGTTTTATAAGAGAAATAGGAAATACTGGATGTTTTCTATCATATGGTGCATATAGAATAACCTCAACAGCATTATTACCAACCATCTTTTTAACTACAAATGGTCCAATGAATGGATCCTTCAATTTAACATTGCCATTTAAATTGAAATGTATCATTGAAATAAGGACTTCATCACCCTCTTTGAACATTTGTTCTTTATGGGCTTTATCCCATCTTTTCTTTTCATACTCAAATGCCTTATTTATACATTCTTAAGCACGTTTTCTGCATAATTCCTGCATCTGAAGAAAAGATTTAGTACCTGGATGGATATCCAATCTAGGTAACTTATTAAGAGTTTTAGCAGGGGTATTAGGTACATAACCCAGCCATAACTCAAATGGCTTTTTTCCAGTGACAGAATGTACTGTACTATTATATGCAAATTCTAAACCTGGGATAAGGGTTACCCAATCATGCGTGAATTTGTCATTGTCTTTAAAATTAAGACCAAAAGCACAGTATCTTCTTATCATATCTTCTAAGATTTGTATCATTCTTTCTCCTAGCCCATCAGTTTGTGGATGGTGTGCTGTAGAAAGTTTTAATTGACACCCTGAAACATCCATAAGTGACGTCCAGAACTCAGAAGTAAATTTAGGATCTCTGTCAGAAACTATTGCTTTGGGGAAACCTGCTGTATTTAACATTTGTGTCCACCATAAAAAAGCTAAGTCCTTTGCAGAAACCTCTTTGTGGGTAGGAATAAATTTACACATCTTTGTAAATCTATCTACAATTACCCAGCAGGATTTATAACTCTTATGCCCTGCTATTGGCAACCCTGTTACAAAGTCCATGTTAGTTATTTCACATGGAGCTTTTGGTTGCTCAATTTGTTGTAATAAACCAGCTCTTTTTCCTGTTAATCTTTTAGATTTTTGACAAGAATCACATGTTTCAACATATTTCTGAACATCCTCAGACATGTTAATCCACCAAGCTGTGTTTTTTACTCTGGTTAATGTTTTATGGTAGTCAAAATGACCTGCTAATATATGATCATGACATATACTCAACATTAACTCCTTCATTGAAGGGGGAATTACTATTACATTACTTAATTTTTTCCTGTAATATATAAAACCATCCTCAATGGAAAATATTTCTTTTTCTAATGCCTCTTTATACTTAATTGGTAATGTTTTTATTAAAACATTCATTGAAGCATTAGATGGATCATTTAATATTGTAGTTAATTTACTCAATCAGGATCTGAATTATAATTATCAAGAAATAATTGCATAAATTCATCCTCAAGATCTACAATATAAATGCCATAAATGTTAATAATCTCTGACTCAGGAACATAAGCAGGATTATCATCATTATTAGGCAGAGATACTCTAGATAACAGATCTACATTAGAGTGAAAGGTTCCTGCTCTATGTGTAATAGTCATCCGGCCTCTGTATTCTTATACAGCTAATTGCCATCTAAACATGTGTCTATTAGGAGTTTTCATGTTTAAGAGTGACTTAACTGCACTACAGTCAGTTATTAACTCAAATTTTTGGTCCTCAAGGTAATAATGTAGCTTTTCAGAGCCCATACTACTTCCAAACATTCAAGTTGAGTAGCACCATATTTCAATTCACCACTTCTTAGAGTACGTGAAATATAGCAAATTACTACTTCTGACATTTTCCCTTCAATAAGTTGTTTTTGATGTAAAGCAGCACCCAGTCCAATAAAACTTGCATCTGTATATAATACAAAAGGTAATTGGAAATCTGGTAATCCCAAGATAGGAGCTGTCATTAAACATTCTTTCAACTTATCAAAAGCTTGTTCTCTTTCATTATTCCAAATGAAAGCTTCTGATTTCTTTATCAGTGTGGTCAGTGGCGCAGCAATTGATTGGTAGTTTTTAATATATTGTCTATAATAACCACACATTTCAAGAAAAGATTGTACATCCTTCACATTTTGAGGAATTCCAATATTCTTTATTGCAGCCACTTTATTTTGGTCTACACATATTTGTAAGCCAGATACAATATGACCAAGCACTTTTAAAGATTCAAACCCAAATTTATATTTTTTCAATTCAAGGGTCATTTTTATTTCATCCATTTTCTGAAATACTTTCTTTAAATGGATTAATTGTTCATCAAAAGTTTTAGAGAACACTATGATGTCATCAATGTATACCATTAACCATCCCTCAATCATTTCATTATGGAATGTTATATCCATTAACTTCTGAAATACTGATGGAGCATTTTTTGGTCCAAATGGCATTCTGACATACTTATAAATTCCCATGTGTGTTGTTATCAACAAAAAGTTCTGTGAATTCTTTTCAACAGGAATTTGATGGTACCCTTTATTTCCATCTAGGCAACTTATATATTTAGCACCTTTAAGGGTAGCATGTATAGAGGCAATCCTTGGCAAGGGATAAATATCATCTACTGTAAATGTATTTAATGCTCTATAATCACTGCACAGTCTTGCTTTATCTTGTTCATAAGAAATTAGCACTGGTGATATTACACAATATTTTGGTGTAGTTTCAACCTTCTCAAGAATGTTCATTTTTAATAACATCTTAATATTATCCTCTATGTCTTTCCTCTTCATTGGTGAAGCAGGGTATGGTTTTTTTTAAGACTAGCAGGATTATTATCCATATCACAGGTTAAACTAATCTTCATTTCATGATCTTTTACAAGGCCAAGTTCATTTGTACCATGTGCAAAAGCCATTGGAAAAGCTTTAATTAATTCCAAAATATTATCTTTCTCAGTTTTACTTATCTGAGTGCCAAATGATGCTTTTGAAATTTCTGTTTCCAGAAGTTCCATCTCATTGGATTCTCTTCCTTTAGACGGGGAATTTGTTACTGACTCAATGTGTAATACTGTGTTAAAAGAATTTATTTTAAATTTCCTCTTAGCATTCATGCCAATTGTAAAATTGTTATTAGCAGGGTCTAATTTTACACCAAATTTAGTCAGAATATCATTTCCAATGATAAAACAGTTACTACAATTAGTATTATCCATTACTACAAAGTCACAAGTTACCCTTACATACCCATTTTGGTGTTTAAAGAAAACAGCAGCTTTGTATTTACCAATGGGGTGTAGTACTGATCCAAAACCTCTCCAATTTTTATTTTGAAGTGGTTCAAGCTTAAAATTATATTCACTATCAATTTTCTGTAATGTATTAGTGGAAACAACAGAACCAGAAGCACCTGTGTCCAGTACTATATTAACATTTTCACCAGAAATGATAGCTGGAACCGTGATAGGTGTCATTCTAAAGTTATCAGCTTGTATATCCTTAATGATTTCAGCATCCTCAAAATTCATTAAAGATTCATTTGAGACCATATTTAATATTGGTTTTTCAAAGATGGACAAATCATCTTCCAACATACAGACTTCATTTTCATCACTATATGAGATATTGCTGTCATAATCACTTGATTCTTTACTCTTTTCAGTTTCAGTTTCAGATTCACGTTGATTTTCAACAATATTTATGTTTTTCTCACATTTGTGACCTTTGACCCAAGGTTTGTTACACTTATAACAAGTATTTGTTTCATACTTTTTAGGTACTACAGGTGCAGTAGGTTTTTTCTGCTTCTCCTGAAGTGTTTTTGAATTCTGAGTTTTTACAGGTTCAACATTTTGTTTATAAGTGGAATACCTTGATTCATACTTATGGTTTAATAATATTTCATTGCAAATATTAATAAAATCAAAATATTCAGTAACATTTAATGTTCTAGCTACAACAATGTCTCTGACAGATATAGGTAATTTATATATTATCTTATCTTTCCATAAGTTAAAATCCATATGAGGCTCTATGGCTTTTAATATTTTGTTTAAATTCATTAAAAATACCATAGGTTTGTCACCATTCAACGGATTATACCTAGTCTTCTCATAAAGTCTCTGCTGAGTAAGCCTGAATTTAGAACCTCCAAATTGTTTTTCAATAAGTTGTTTCCATTCAGCCCAAGAGTAGTCTCTACCCTCACTTAAGACAGCTTCAAACCATAATAAAGCAACATCCTTAAATAAAGAAATTAATTTTGATGTTATCTCTTCATCTGGTAACTTATATGAGAATTTCAAGTTGTATATTCTTTGAATAAAATAATGCCAATCAGAGCTGGCTTCCCCATCATTAGTTGGGTACTGATCTATCTTAGGCCAGTTTTTCTGATTGGATCTTATCTCACTAATCTTAGGTAAATTCAACAACTCATTCACTTTTGATAAATGGTCTTGTATTTCTTCCTGCACAGATTTGTGACTTACATTTTCAGATTTGACACTACCACCAGATGGTTTTAATTGTGGTGGTATAGGGAAGGAATGAGATTCACTTTTGCCAATGAAAGGATTATTATTATATTGATTATACTTATGATTATCCTGGTTCATTAGTAGATTGGCAGTTTCAATCTCAACTTTAGTTAATCTTTGTAGCAACTCAGAGACACTTTGATTTGTCTGGGCAAAAGATAAATTTGTTCTTGATTCAGTTTTCAATAAATGTGTTTCATATAATTTTTCTAACTCACAGAATTTGTTTGAAAGATCATTATATTTATTACTCAATGAATCATATTTAAGGGTTAGAGACAAATGTTCTTTCTCTAATTCTTTGTTACTTGTTGCTAATTGAGAAATGTTTAATGTCAAGGATGAAATTGTATCACTAGTGAGCTTAACTGTCTGTTCCTCACAAGAAGTCATTCTATTCCACAATGCTGAAACAATTCTATGGACAGTTGGATTATTTTTAAAATATTCCATGTCCTCCTTTTCAATTCTCTCACTCTCCTGTGAACTTCTCATCTCACTAGTAGATGGTTTCAACTGAGGATTAACTGTATTATCATTGTAAATAGTACTGTTATTGTGGACAAAAGACAAGTCAGGTGTATCTACTCTAAAACCTAAATTTCTTAAATCCTCCTCTATTTTTTGCACAGATTTAACATCAATAGAATTACTTATATTGTAATTATCAGTATTATGTTCAATCTGAGAGGGTAATCTACTTACCAAGCGATGGTTGCCAGTCCTGATTTTTGGCGCTTTTTTCCTTTGTAAGGGTGAGCTGAGGAAGTCAGATGAGGGGGTGGATCCCTGTTGCAACTGTGGCTTGTCCACTGTTGGTGAAACCAGTCCCATTTCCATTTGTCTACCAGGATTTTCTCCTGGGAGTGAGTTGACTCTCCTTGGGTAGGGGGTTGCTGATTTGATTGACTGGGCTGGCCTCCCTTTAATTCTGCCAATGCCTGATTCATCTGCTGAAACCCTACCTTGCAATTGTTTTTCAGCTGCTCTACCTCTTTGAACACGAGAGATTTTGATTCCTCCAACTTCAGAACCTGTTTGGCCAGGTGGGACAGTTGATCCTGAAGAGGAGGAGACGTCTTTTTTATAGTTATCTTTTTTAAGAGGGCGTCCTTTTCCTCTATACTCATGCTTTCTGGCTGGGGGTACTGTTATCCCTCCATGGTGATGTCCTGGAAAGTTTTTGTTAGCTTTAGACCTGGTATTATAAGCAGGCTTTTCACTTACACTGTCCTGGGGAGCACTCATATTGTTAAGAATGACAATATTTTACGTCTACAAAAGGAAAAACTCTATGGAATTAGTAGACAAATAATATTAGCAATTATATTACTAATAAAAAAGCAATGGAGCTTACCCTGAATTTATATCTTTATCTATTTAAATAAAATGTAAGAAAAATTCTAAAAAATCTGTTAAAAATATAATAATAAGTTTAACTAGACCTCTATAAGGGTGAATAATTAGATTACCAAGCTTTAACCAAATACCAATTTAATTGGCTGTTATATTGGTGTCCAAATACCAAGTGAAATTGGGTTTATATTGGGTACAGTTACTACTGTAAATATCTAATTTTTATGATAAAAAATTAGTACAATTATTTTAAGGGTTCTTTTCCGCAATCAATGAGTTATGATGACCCACTAATATGCAGAAAACCAAAATATTTGGTTAATTTTGAGCTGTACTAAGGTAAAAATCACGTCCCAAGGCTTATACTAAATAATAAGTAAAATATAAGGAAAGACCCCCAATTGTCAGTATAGTCTAGTATATAAGTATGATATAATAGTGTTTTTTTATGGTCCTACTACTTATTAATAAATGATTTAGTGATTAAACCTCAGGGGAAGACTAATAAAATAGTTATACTCAAGTCAAACTCACAATACTTGGATTTAAGTGTGTGCTAGTGGTGGAAAATAGATGAATAAAATATAGTTATAGCTTTATATAAAGATAAAATCAAATTATAGTGGCTTTATAATATATTTCTAAATGTTAATAATTGTATAGTAGTGTTTGTTGGAGTTGTAGTAATTGAATGATGATAAATAACTGTAAAAATCCCTCCTTACTTATACCCAAATCCACTGGAGTGCACAGACCTTCAATCCAGATGATGTCACTGCTATCCCCGGCAATTACAGCACTGTGAGGGCCCATAACCTCCCCATGGCGTCCAGTTCAAGCAGTTTCAACACCCAGACCTCCAGTAAGGACCCTCCATCACTATCAATAATAACACTGATCCATACCATAAATAGAAAACCCAGATAAAAGCGGATACCATAAAGAAACAGGTAAAATAAATAATCAAAAAGAGATTTAATGAAACTAAAAGCATATAAAGGAAACAAATAAAATGTCCAAGCCCCCAATAACATCCCCAAGCATCCACATTATCCCAGAAACATCCTTCCAACCCATAAATCCGTGAATAACCATCCAAGGAAGTAATTTTAGCTGTCCAAACTGGGTGTATGCGCCTGATATAGGTGTCTATGCTTCTGTAGGCGTTGTGAGTCCACTGATTTTGTCCATATGACCTAAAATGAGCAGAAAAACAAAGGTTATAGGCTATTAAGGGGCTAAAACCCACTTATAGACCTAAATATACATAATATACTGCATATTTCACTGAATATGAGCATTATGTATACATTTAAGCTTATGTATGTCAATAATTACTTCATATCACTTAAGATAAGTATATTATGACTCCATTAACACCTTAATAAGTATTATTAGGCCATGGATAAGCTATTTAAACTGTTATAAGTTATATAATAGAATAATAATTATATATATATATAATTAAATAATATATATTATTATTTTAACCTTATTTTTAAGATATAAGCTTAATCTACTTAAGGTTATCTTATTTTAAGCATAAGAAATACTCAGTCCTAAGGATATTTAGGCTGACACTCCCTCACCCCAAAAAAACAATAAAAAAATGTTAAGACATTTTAATTAAAACTAAGGAGTGAAATAATAAAATAAAAAAAATAATTTTTATAATACATATACTGAATGAACAGTATTATTTAGATTTAAATTTTTTCAAGAGATTTTTAAGATCAGAGATTTCATTTTCTGGAATCCACTGGTCATATTCACTTGATTTATTTTTAAATCTTAATAGATACTCAACTCCCTTTTCTTTAGTAAGGTGTCTCTTTTTAAGTATCTTTTCAATTTCTGCCTTTTCAACTATTTCTTCAGGTTGCTGTTTATGCCTTCCTGATCTTCTTGGAAATAGAGCAGTATCATTAGAATGGTATGGTTTTATAAGAAAAATAGGAAATACTGGATTTTTTCTATCATATGGTGCATATAGAATAACCTCAACAGCATTATTACCAACCATCTTTTTAACTACAAATGGTCCAATGAATGGATCCTTCAATTTAAGATTACCATTTAAATTGAAATGTAGGGTTGAAATAAGGACTTCATCACCCTCTTTGAACATTTGTTCTTTATGGGCTTTATCCCATCTTTTCTTTTCATACTCAAATGCCTTATTTATACATTCTTGAGCATGTTTTCTGCATAATTCTTGCATTTGAAGAAAAGTCTTAGTTCCTGGATGGATATCCAATCTAGGTAATTGATTAAGAGTTTTAGCAGGGGTATTAGGTACATAACCCAATAATAACTCAAATGGCTTTTTGCCAGTGACAGAATGTACTGTACTATTGTATGCAAATGCTAAACCTGGGATAAGGGCTACCCAATCATGTGTGAATTTGTCATTGTCTTTAAAGTTAAGGCCATAAGCACAATAACTTCTTATCATATCTTCTAAGGTTTGCATCATTCTTTCTGCTAGCCCATCAGTTTGTGGATGGTGTGCTGTAGAAAGGTTTAATTGACACCCTGAAACATCCATAGGTGATTTCCAGAACTCAGAAGTAAATTTAGGATCTCTGTCAGAAACTATTGCTTTGGGGAAACCTGCTATATTTAACATTTGTGTCCACCTTAAAAAAGCCAAGTCTTTTTCAGAAACCTCTTTATGAGTAGGAATAAATTTACACATTTTTGTAAACCTATCAACAACTACCCAGCAAGAGTTATAACTCTTATGCCCTGCTATTGGCAAACCTGTTACAAAGTCCATGTTAACTATTTCCCATGGAGCTTTGGGTTGCTCAATTTTTTGTACTAAACCAGCTCTTTTACCTGTTAATTTTTTAGATTTTTGACAAGAATCACATGTCTCAACATATTTTTGAACATCATCAGACATGTTAATACACCAAGCTGTGTTTTTTACTCTGGTTAATGTTTTATGGAAGTCAAAAAGACCTTCTAATATATCATCATGACATATACTTAACATTAACTCCTTCATTGAAGGAGAATTTACAATTACATTCCTCAATTTTTTCCTGTAATATATAAAACCATCCTTAATGGAAAATTTTCCTTTTTCTAATTCTTCTTTATACTTATTTGGTAATGTTTTTATTAAAAAATTCATTGAAGTATTAGATGGATCATTTAATATTGTAGTGAGTTTACTCAAGTCAGGATCTGAATCTTAATAATTAAGAATTGATTGCATAAATTCATTCTAAAGATCTACAATATAAATGCCATAAATTTTAATAATCTCTGGTTCAGGAACATAAGCAGGATTATCTTCATTATTAGGCAGAGGTACTCTAGATAACAGATCTACATTAGAGTGAAAGGTTCCTGCTCTATGTGTAATAGTCATACGTCCTCTGTATTCTTGTACAGCTAATTGCCATCTAAACATGTGTCTATTAGGAGTTTTCATGTTTGAGAGTGACTTAACTGCACTACAGTCAGTTATTAACTCAAATTTTTGGTCTTCAAGGTAGTGATGTAGCTTCTTAAGAGACCATACTACTGCCAAACATTCAAGTTGAGTAGCACCATATTTCAATTCACTAATTCTCAGAGTACTTGAAATATAGCAGATTACTACTTCTGACATTTTTCCTTCAATAAGTTGTTTTTTATGCAAAGCTGCACCCAGACCAATAAAACTTGCATTTGTATATAATACAAAATGTAATTGGAAAAAAGGTAATCCCAAGATAGGAGCTGTCATCAAGCATTATTTCAACTTATCAAAGGCCTGTTGTCTTTCATTATTCCAAATGAAAGCTTCTGATTTCTTTATCAGTGTGGTCAATGGTGCAGCAATTAATTGGTAGTTTTTTATATATTGTCTATAACAACCACACATGCCAAGAAAAGATTGTACATCCTTTAAATTTTGAGGAATGCCAATATTCTTTATTTCAGTCAACTTATTTTGGTCTACACATATTTGTAAGCCAGATACAATATGACCAAGCACTTTTAAAGATTCAAACCCAAATTTACATTTTTTCAATGCAAGGGTAATTTTTACTTCATCCATTTTCTGAAATACCTTCTTTAAATGGATTAAGTGTTCATCATATGTTTTAGAGAAAACTATGATGTCATCAATGTATACCATTAACCAACCTTCAATCACTTCATTATGGAATGTTATATCCATTAACTTCTGAAGTACTGATGGAGCATTTTTTGGTCCAAATGGCATCCTGAAATATTTATAAATTCCCATATGTGTTGTTATCAACAAAAAGTTTTGTGAATTCTTTTCAACAGGAATTTGATGGTACCCTTTATTTCCATCTAGGAAACTTATATACTTAGCACCTTTAAGGGTAGCATGTATTGAGGCAATCCTTGGAAAGGGATAAATATCATCTACTGTAAATGTATTTAATGCTCTATAATAACCACACAGTCTTGCTTTATCTTGTTCATAAGAAATTAGCACTGGTGATATTACAAAATATTTTGGTGTAGTTTCAACCTTCTCAAGAATGTTCATTTTTAATAACATCTTAATATTATCCTCTATGTCTTTCCTCTTCATTGGTGAATGTCACACGCCACGTGACACTCGAGGCAACAGCAGCTCATTAAATAAATAATATCGAGTCCTAAATCTATACTCAAAGCGCAGAAAGCAATTTTCCATAGCAACTGCGATTCCCCTTTGTGTACTTACTATTTAACTGCGCTAGCCTAAACTCTAAATCTAAATTAGTCAATCTCCCAATAGGGTGCCTTAGTCTCCTTTTCAATAAGCGACACACAGCGCTAGGATCAACGTAATAGTACAGTAGTAGTTTTCATTAAAGTTTTTGTTAATTAATTAAAAAGGGGTAAATTGAACATGGACAGATATTTAGCGAAGAGGGTCTAAGTGTATGTTAGTAATGGTCAATGGTATGGGAATGGTGCGATGAAAGGGAGGTCAATGCGAAGAGGAATAAAGGATATAAAAGGGTTGGGTATTTGGTTCAATATTCCTTAGAATTAAATTATAAATTGTATTTACATTAATAGTGGTAAATCTTTAAAGTTAAATCATTGTTATTGTATCTTTCTTTTATTTTCTCAATATTCATTTCTAAACCCTAAATCTTTGATTATTGAGTTTCCAACACTTCGTGAGATCTTAAGAATTCCTATTACCTTTGAAACTATTTTATGATTCTTCTTGAACAAACCTCGAACCTTTAGCTCTTACTTCAAGTGACCTTCGAATCACTTCCTCGAATCACTCCTCTGTGCTTTGAAGGAGTTCTAACTCTCATCTCACTTTCAGGAACATCCTCGACCTTGTGCATAGGTCGTCCGGTGACAGTATAATTTAATTCTCCGTAGTTCTCATTCTTTGCACTACTACGTCCTTTTAGGTGTTTTTAAAGTTTTAAAATGGCACCTGTTCAACGCACTCCTCCTCCGGGAACTACTACTAGAGCTCGCGCTAGGGGCAGGCCAACAGCCACAAGGTCTGTTTCCCGCACTCACTCTTTGGAACCACTCAACCTTAGGGAACGGCAACATTCAGTTCAATCTGTAGAAGACATCCCACAAGATTTTGAAGATTCTTGTGATGAAGAAGAAGGAGAGGATACAATGCACGAGGCACCATCCGCCCCTGCCAATCACCCTGCTGGCCAATCCTCAGAACCTGGACCATCTAACTCTCTGGAAGATTTCATGAGACTTTTCATGAAAACCCTTTCAAATCCAACGTCTTCAGAGGGATCTAAGTTCAAAACTCCTTCTATGAAATCTCCTGACAAATTTGACGGAGATCACCCCGACAGATTGCGACCCTTCTTGAAAACCTGCAAGCTACTGTTCCATAATGACCCTCGAACCTTTAACAGCGACTGATCAAAGGTTGTTTACGCTTCTTCATTCCTAGCCGGGAAAGCAGCAAGATGGTTCGAACCTTATCTGCTCATGCTTTCATTGACAGAAACCCACTTACTTATCAATAATTGGGAAAAGTTCGAAGACCAACTTTTTACGTTGTTTGAGGACCCTAATGAAACGTACAACGCAGAAATTGAACTTGATTTTCTTCGCATGAGTGATAATGGTAAAGCCTCTGAATATATCTCAAACTTCAGAGCACTTCAAACTGGAGTAGGTTGGAATGATGCTGCCCTTAAGTATCATTTCAAGAAAGGACTTCCTTTGAGGATTCTGGATCAATTAAATCTTCACGGTCAGAAGATGACTACTTTAATGGATTTAATGGATTGAACCCTTGAAATTGACGGCGTTTATCAAGGACGACTTCAACATCGTCGATATGCCAACAAATCTCAAGGCCTAAATTTTAAATTGGGAACTTCTTCACACCCACGACCAAATCAATCCTCCTCAACTCAATCCAAACCCAATAGGGGAAAGGATAAACCTCGACCAAAAGGCTTGACCCCAGGCGATATCAGCAAAGTACTGGATCCTAAAGGGGAACTTAAAGAAGCTGAGAGGAAGAGACAAGCAGATAATGGGTTATGTATGTATTGTGGGGGTAAGCACAAGTTGGAAGACTGTGTAAAGTTGAAGGAAAGAGAAGGTACTAGTTCGAAGTCAAAAAACTAGTAGATAGTTTACTTGTGTGCAAAGCAAACTATCTTATCTCTCCCAGTGCACAGAACCTCCATGTCTTAAGGACTTGAGTTGCCTTAAACCGCTTGAGATTCATTCTTTTTAAGGAGGATATCCCCTTCAGTTGTCTTATAGACTCTGGAGCTTCAATTTCTTTTGTTAGTTTATCTTTTTCCGAGAAGCTTCAACTAACATTTACAGATGTCGATTGAACTCCAATCTATTTTGTCGAATCAGAGGAACCCAAATATTGGGTAAGTAAGAAAGTTTTATGGGTTTTCAACTTTCCGAACTTTCCCCCCTTCGAGTGGGAATTATCAGTCTTGGACGCCCCAAGGATGGACGATACCCTTCTTGGCCATGACTTTGTAACGCATTGGAATCCCGAAATTGATTGGACTAGGGGATTGATCACCCCACGCTCTAAGTATATTTCTGATTCTTCAATGCAGGTCAATAGGGAGTTAAACAACCCGCCTGACAATGTCCTGCTAGAGGACAAATCTCTGCCAGATGACTTGCAAGCATCTGATCTTTTTCTAAATGAGCAAATGGCTAACCCTTCTAGCTCGATGACTTCACTCAAAGAGGATTTAAATTGCCTCAAATTAATCGAATTCTGCTCTCTCAATTCAGGTATCCCCTCGACAGATTCTCTCAAAGATGAAGAGGACGACCAAATCAACTCTACCAGAAATCTACCACAATTTCCTTGATGTTTTCTCAATCCGCAAGGCCGATAAGTTACCACCTCATTGACCCTACAACCATCAAATAGAGTTTATAGGCCCAGTACCTCTGGCAGGTCCTGTCTATTCTTTGTCAAAGGACGAATCTCAAGTTCTTCGAGACTACATTGCAGAGAATGTAGCCAAAGGTTTCATCAGAGCCAGTAAATCTCCAACCGGCTCCCCTGTCCTCTTTGTAAAAAAGAAGGACGGTAGTCTTAGGTTGTGTGTTGACTATAGAAAGCTCAACACAGTCACTAAGAAGAATGCATATCCTTTTCCTCCTATGTCATTACTTCTTAACCTTTTCAATGGTGCAAATTTCTTTTCTAAAATTGATCTTTGAGGCCCTTACAATCTGATTCGCATTGCAGAAGGTCATGAACCACTGACTGCAATGTGCACTAGATTTGGTAGTTTTGAATATTTAGTTATGCCTTTTGGATTGTGTAACACACCTTCAACTTTTCAAACTTTTGTTAATGACATCTTTCAAGATGTTGTTGAAAAATTTGTAGTTGTCTATTTAGATGATATTTTAATATTCTTGAAAACACTAGATGAACATATTCATCATGTTTGACAGGTCCTAAATCGACTTCAAGATCATGGTCTCTACGCCAAGCATAATAAATGCAAATTCCACCTCAAATCAATTGATTTTTTGGGTTTTACTTTGTCCACTGACGGTTTAGTCATGGATGACAAAAAAGTCCAGAAAATCCTGGAATGGCCTGAGCCCAAAACCATTAAATCACTCCAAGGATTTTTGGGTTTTGAAAACTTCTATAGAAGATTTATTAAATATTACTCTAAAACTATTTCCAATCTTATTTCTCTTTTTAGAAAAGACATTCCTTTTGTTTTTACTTCTACAGCACAAAAGGAATTTGAAGCACTAAAAACGGCGTTCACCACAGCCCCAATTCTTTGACATTTTGATCCTTCTGCTTTGACAATAGTTGAGACAGATGCAAGTGATTATGCTATTGCAGGAGTCATCTCCCAATTAAATCCTGAAACAAAATTGTTTCATCATGTTGCTTTTGAGTCATGCAAACTCATTGTAGCAGAATTAAATTATGAAATTCATGAAAAAGAGCTTTTAGCTATTATCCATTGTCTTAAAAAATGGCGTTCTTTTCTTCTCAGCCTAGATGGTCCTTTTCAAATTTTAACAGATCATAATGCTTTAAAATACTTTATGTCTTCCAAAGTGTTAACCAGGCGTCAATCCAGGTGGGCTGAATTTTTGTCTGAATTTTCTTTCTCTATTTCCTATTGCCCAGGTAAAAACTGCATTGTCCCAGATATCTTGTCACGTCGGGACGACATTTACCCACAGCAGGGGGACGCGTTTGCTGACAAGAACCCAGCAAATGTGCAATCAATCTTCAATGAATCAATGTTAACGACTCATCAACTTAATTCGATGACAATTCAATCTTTTCAAAATCTACTATCCAACATCCTTGAAGCTCAGTCAAAGGACAAATATTGTTTAGGGTTAAAAGACAAAATACTCTCGAAGCAAGGGGCCAAAAGATTTAGTATTGAATCAGGTCTATTAGTCTTCGAAGGTAGAGTAGTCATACCCGACAACAAAAAGATAAAATTATGGATTTTCAACAGTCGACATGATTCTCCATTAGCTGGTCATTTTGGGGTTGATAAAACCTACCAGTTAATAGCGAGGGATTTCTTCTGGCCAGGTATGACCAGGGAAATCAAGGCCTATATAAAAGCTTGTTACGAATGTAATAGGAATAAGGCTCCCCGTCACCGGAAGCATGGGTTGCTTCAACCAATTCCTATTCCCTCTAAACCTTGGGAATCTTTATCGATGGATTTCATTTCTCAACTTCCTTTTTCTAATGATTTTGCTGCTATATTAGTAATAGTAGATAGATTTTCAAAAATGTCTATTTTCATTAAAACCACTACTACTGCTACAGCAGAAGATTTGTCAAAATTGTTTCTAGAATATGTATTTTCCAAACACGGCTTACCAAATGATATTATTTCAGATAGAGGCTCATTGTTTGTATCCACTTTCTGGACCCAACTGTGTCGACAACTCAATATCACGAGGAACCTCTCCACGGCCTATCACCCTGAAACCGATGGTCAAACAGAAAGAGTTAACCAAATCCTCGAACAATATCTTCAAATGTATGTCAGTTACCATCAAGACAATTGGACCACATGGTTACCATTGGCCGAATTGGCTTATAATAACTCGACTCATTCTTCGACACAACAATCTCCCTTCGAAACCATTTATGGACGACATCCTCGATTCAACTCAATCCATGTAGGAACTAATCATCCTGCGGAACATTATCTTCGAACTATATCACGACTCCAAGAAGAACTTAAAACAAATTTGGAATCAGCGATTTGAAGATACAAGGAACAGGCCGACAAACATCGACAATCTGCTCCTTCCTTTAAACCAGGCGACAAAGTATGGCTCGATGCACGAAACATTTGAACAATACATCCATCAAAGAAACTGGCTGAAAAGCGCTTGGGACCATTCAAAATCGACTCTGAAGTCTCTAAAACTGCATTTTGACTCAAGTTACCTCCTAAATGGCCGGCGATTCACCCTGTTTTCCATGTATCTCTCCTGGAACTGGCTCGAGAAATATACCCGGGCAAGAACCAACCCCCTCCGGAACCGGTCGAAGTAGAAGATCATCTAGAGTGGGAAGTAAGTCGTATCCTTGATTCAAGAATGTGCAAGGGGAAACTTCAATACCTCGTGGAATGGGAAGGCTTCCTCAATGACTCAGACAAAACATCCTGGGAACCAGCCATCAATGTTTCTAATGCCCCTGAACTCCTAAAATCTTTTCATTTGGCATATCCTTTAAAACCAAAACCTTAAAATTTCTTTTATTTAAATTTTCTTTTCTTTTTCTTTCTTTCTTTTTCTCATAAAATCTAAAACACCTCTTAAATTACTTAGCCTTGTTTTCTTTTTTTTCTCCTCTCCTCTTCTTTTCTTTCTTCTCCTTCTATAAAATTTCCTCCAAAACCAACTAAAAATAAAATCAAAATTAAAATAAAATAAAATAAAATAAAATAAAATAAAATAAAATAAAATAAAATAAAATAAAATAAAATAAAATAAAATAAAATAAAATAAAATAAAATAAAATAAAATAAAATAAAATAAAATAAAATAAAATAAAATAAAATAAAATAAAATAAAATAAAATAAAATAAAATAAAATAAAATAAAATAAAATAAAATAAAATAAAATAAAATAAAATAAAATAAAATAAAATAAAATAAAATAAAATAAAATAAAATAAAATAAAATAAAATAAAATAAAATAAAATAAAATAAAATAAAATAAAATAAAATAAATAGAATAAAAATAAATAATAAAATAAAATAAAATAAAATAAAATAAATAGAATAAACATAAATAATAAAATAAAATAAAAAACTCTTAAATCTCTCTAAATATTTTCTTTCTTTTCTTTTTCAATTCTCTTAATACATTCTTTCCTTAAATTTAAAATTCTCTTTAAAATTTTCTTCTCTAAAAATTTATTCTCTCTTTAAAAATTTTCTTTTCTTCGAATCATCAAATCTTGTACGACATGACCATTTCCTCGAACTTAACTTCAACCTCTAAAATCTCCCTATAAAAATTCTTCAAACAAATGATTCTTCTTTTTCAAATTCTCTTTAAATTCTAAATTCTGTTTTTTTTCTTCTTTCTTCTTCCTCTCTTATCAACTGAAAATTCCTAAAAAAATCAATCAACAACTTTTCAAAAATAACAAATTCTTCTTTCATTAAATTCTCAATTTAACAAACTCATCTCAATCACCAACCGTTTCTTTTTCTCTCTCTCTTCTTACATAAATTTTTTTCTTTTAAAACCTTAAAACTTCCTTCAATTAAATAACTTCTTTCTTTCTTATTTAAATTTCTTCTTTCAAATTCTAAAGCAAAATTTTATTAAAAACTTCATTTTTTTTTCTTCTCTCTCCCATAAATCTTATAAAAAATAATAATATTCACCTACAATAAAAGAAAATATATATATAAAAATAAAATAAAATAAAATAAAATAAAATAAAATAAAACTAAAATACAATTCTACTTTTCTACTTCTTTACATCTCTCTTTTTTATTTCAAATTTTTTCTTTTAATTTTTCTTGAACCAATCTTTTCATCTTCTCTAAAACTACCCTTATCTCCTTCCTGCATTTCTCAAATACCTCCTCCTCTCCTACCGGAACCACCTCTCCAATCTCCAAGAGTTCCTCTGCCACGTCGAAGGAAGCAGCTTCGATAATTGTGTCAACCTCTCCACACAACCCTTCTGCAAACCTTACTCGTCGACCTTGACGAGGTATCTTAGACCACACCTGGTCCAGTGTGTCTTCAGGTTCTTCGTTTCTACCCTTGACCGGAGGGTTTGCCTCAGTGGGTAAAAGCGGCGCAGGCTCCCCAATCGGGTCTTCAAGGGTATTCGATTTCTAAACAAAACTCATCAGTAACCTCATCCTTAAAAAATAACAATTGAAAACTTACCTCGAAGATAGGGTCAGGCTCTAAGAATAACCTTGGCGCCACCTCTACCTCTGCTTCTCTTTCCTCCTCGTCGTCTTTGATGACCACCCGTTGTTTCTTGGGTGCCCGCCCTGGAACAGAGACTTCATCTTCATCTTCCTCCACCAATTCATCGACCTCTTCTTCGACACCCCGCTTCGAACTTGTGGCCTGGGTTACCCAGGTTGTGATTTCATTGTCGAGCTCCTTATCATTCTCCCCCACCGATTGTTCATTTTAAACCGAGACATCCCAAATGTCTTCGACCACCTCTTTTGTTTTAGGGATTACCCAAAACTTGGTCTTGGTAAACCGTTGTTCGATCTCTGCGTTCTTCGTCAACGCATCACACGCCACTCGTCACCAATGGCAAAACTCGCACTTCTGGCGAGGGCCTCAAGTCGCCGTACTTTCGACACATAAGTATTCCATGCTTTCACAAGCTGTGCAAGTTTGGGAAAATTGTCGCGTAATCATTCCCCCATCCGCTTTAGAGTGTTGAGGCCTAGGTGTGGGAGTAGGGAAGTTCATTATAAAAGGGAAATTAATAAATAAGGAGAAAAATATATATGAAGAAAGGGGAACTAGTGTGAGAAGATGGCTCAAGCTCAACGAAGTTCGCGATTCTTATACCCGGGCATCTTTCACATGCCACGTGACACTAGAGGCAAAAGCAGCTCATTAAATCAATAATATCGAGTCCTAACTCTATACTCAAAGCGCAGAAAGCAATTTTCCATAGCAACTGCGATTCCCCTTTGTGTACTTACTATTTAACTGCGCTAGCCTAAACTCTAAATCTAAATTAGTCAATCTCCCAATAGGGTGCCTTAGTCTCCTTTTCAATAAGCGACACACAGCGCTAGGATCAACGTAATAGTACAGTAGTAGTTTTCATTAAAGTTTTTGTTAATTAATTAAAAAGGGGTAAATTGAGCATGGACGGATATTTAGCGAAGAGGGTCTAAGTGTATGTTAGTAATGGTCAATGGTATGGGAATGGTGCAATGAAAGGGAGGTCAATGCAAAGAGGAATAAAGGATATAAAAGGGTTGGGTATTTGGTTCGATATTCCTTAGAATTAAATTATAAATTGTATTTACATTAATAGTGGTAAATCTTTAAAGTTAAATCATTGTTATTGTATCTTTCTTTTATTTTCTCAATATTCATTTCTAAACCCTAAATCTTTGATTATTGAGTTTCCAACCCTTGGTGAGATCTTAAGAATTCCTATTACC
Source organism: Hemileia vastatrix (assembly GCA_030280995.1). Classification (NCBI taxonomy): domain Eukaryota; kingdom Fungi; phylum Basidiomycota; class Pucciniomycetes; order Pucciniales; family Zaghouaniaceae; genus Hemileia; species Hemileia vastatrix. Next base: position 2,208,047 of record JASXTE010000008.1, on the reverse strand, counting down.
TTTGAAACTATTTTACGATTCTTCTTGAACGAACCTCGAACCTTTAGCTCTTACTTCAAGTGACCTTTGAATCACTTCCTCAAATCATTCCTCTGTGCTTCGAAGAAGTTTCTAAATCTCTCATCTCACTTTCAGGAACATCCTCGACCTTGTGCGTAGGTCTTCCAGTGACAGTGAAGCAGGGTATGGTTTCTTTTTAAGACTATCAGGAATATTATCCATATCACAGGTTAAACTAATTTTCATCTCATGATCTTTTACAAGGCCAAGTTCATTTGTGCCATGTGAAAAGGCCATTGGAAATGCTTTAATTAAGTACAAAATATTATTTTTCTCAGCTTCAATTATCTGAGTGCCAAATGATGCTTTAGAAATTTCTGTTTCCAGAAGTTCCATCTCATTGGATTCTCTTCCTTTACACAGAGAATTTGTTACTGACTCAATGCATAAGACTGTGTTAAAAGAATTTATTTTAAATTTCTTTTACCATTCATGCCAATTAAAAAATTGTTATTAGCAGGGTCTAATTTCACACCAAACTTAGTTAGAATATCATTTCCAATGATAAAACAGTTACTACAGTTAGTATTGTCCATTACTACAAAGTCACAAGTTACTCTTACATAACCATGTTGATATTTAAAGAAAAAAGCAGCTTTGTATCTACCAATCGGGTGTAGCACTGATCCAAAATCTCTCCAATTTTTACTCTGAAGGGGTTCAAGCTTAGACTTATATTCACTATCAATTTTCTGTAATGTATTAGTAGAAACAACAGAACCAGCAGATCCTGTGTCCAATACTTTATTAACATTTTCACCAGAAATGATAGCTGGAACCGTGATAGGTGTCATTTTAAAGTTATCTGCTTGTATATCTTTAATGTTTTCAGATTCCTCAAAATTCATTAAAGATTCATTTGAGTCCATATTTAATATTGGTTTTTCAAAGATGGACAAATCATCTTCCAACATAAAGACTTCATTTTCATCACTATATGAGATATTGCTGTCATAATCACTTGATTCTTTACTTTTTTCAGGTTCAATTTCAAATTCATGTTGATTTTCAACAATATTTATATTTTTCTCACATTTGTGACCTTTAACCCAAGGTTTGTTACATCTATAACGAATATTTGTTTCAAACTTTTTAGGTACTACAGGTGCAGTAGGTTTTTTCTGCTTCTCCTGAAGTTTTTTTGAATTCTGATTTTTCACAGGTTCAACATTTTGTTTATAAGTGGAATACCTTGATTCATACTTATGGTTTAATAATATTTCATTGCAAATATTAATAAAATCAAAATATTCAGTAACATTTAATGATCTATCTACAACAATTTCTCTGACATATATAGGTAATTTATATATTATCTTATCTTTCCATAAGTTAAAATCCATATGAGGCTCTATGGCTTTTAATATTTTATTTAAATTCATTAAAAATACCATTGGTTTGTCACCATTCAACGGATTGTACCTAGTTTTCTCATAAAGTCTCTGCTGAGTAAGCCTGAATTTAGAACCTCCAAATTGTTTTTCAATAAGTTGATTTCATTCAGCCCAAGAGTAATCTTTACCCTCACTTAAAACAGCTTCAAACCATAATAAAGCAACATCCTTAAATAAAGAAATAAATTTTGATGTTATTTCTTCATCTGGTAACTTATATGAGAATTTAAAGCTGTCAATTCTTTAAATAAAATGTTTCCAATCAGAGCTGGCTTCCCCATCATAATAAGGGTACTGATCTATCTTAGGCCAGCTCTTCTGATTGGATTTTATCTCACTAATCTTAGGTAAATTCAATAACTCATTTACTTTTGATAAATGGTCTTGTATTTCCTCCTGTATGGATTTATGGCTTTTAAATTCAGATTTGACACTACCACCAGATGGTTTTGGCTGTGGTGGTATAGGGAAGGATTGAGATTCACTTTTGCCAATGAAAGGATTATTTTTTTATTGATTATACTTATGATTATCCTGGTTCATTAGTAGATTGGCAGTTTCAATCTAAACTTTAGTTAATCTTTGTAGTAGCTCAGAGACACTTTGATTAGTCTGGGAAAAAGATAACTTAGTTCTTAATTCAGTTTTTAACAAGTGTGCTTCATATAATTTTTCCAACTCACAGAATTTGTTTGAAATTTCACTATATTTGCTACTCAATGAATCATATTTAAGAGTTAGAGACAAATGTTCTTTCTCTGATTCTTTATTACGTGTTTCCAGTCGATGAATATTTAATGTCAAGGATGAAATTGTATCACTAGTGAGCTTAACTGTCTTTTCCTCACACTAAGTCATTCTATTCCACAATGCTGAAACAATTCTATGGAAAGTTGGATTACTGTTAAAATACTCCATGTCTTTCTTTTCAATTCTCTCACTATCCTGTGAGCTTCTCATCTCACTAGTAAGTGGCGGTTACTGAGGATTAACTGTATTATTTTTATGAATAGTACTGTTATTGTGGACCAAAGACAAGTTAGGTGTATCTACATCAAAACCTAAATTTCTTAAATCCTCCTCTATTTTCTGCACAGATTTAACATCAATAGGATTACCTATATTGTAATCATTAGTATTGTGCTCAATCTGAGAGGGTAATCTACTTACCATGGGATAGATGCCAGTCCTGATTTTTGCCGCTTTTTTCCTTTGTAGGGGTGAACTGAGGAAGTCTGATGAGGTGGTGGATCCCTGTTGCAGCTGTGGCTGGTCCATTGTTGATGGAACCAGTCCATCTTCCATTTGTCTACCAGGATTTTCTCCTGGGAGTGATGTGGCCCGACTGGGAGAGGGGGTTGCTGACATGGTTGACTTGGCTGGCCTCCCTTTAGCTCTGCCAGTGTTTTATTCATTTGCTGAAACCCTACCTTGCAATTGTTCTGTAATTGCTTTACCTCTTTGAGCATGAGTGCCTTGGATTCTTCCAACTTCAAAACCTGTTTGGCCAAGTGGGATAGTTGATCCTAAAGAGGAGGAGACATCTTTTTTATGGTTATCTTTTTTAAAAGGGCGTCTTTTTCCTCTATGCTCATGTTCTCTGCCTGGGGGTATGACTGACCATCCATGGTTATGTCCTGGATAGTTTTTGTTAGCTTTAGACCTGGTATTATAAGCAGGATTTTCACTTACACTGTCCTGAGGAGCACTCATATTGTTAATAATGACAATATATCACGTCTACATAAAGGAAAAACTCTATAGAATTAGTAGACAAAAAGTATTAGCAATGTTATTACTAATAAAAAAACACTAGAGCTTACCCTGAATTTATATCTTTATTTATTTAAATAAAATATAAGAAAAATTAGAAAAAATCTGTTAAAAATATAATAATAATTGTAAATAGACCTTTATAAGGATGAATAATTAGCTTATCAAGCTTTAACCAAATACCAATTTAACTGGGTGTTATATTGGTGTCCAAATACCAAGTGAAATTGGGTTTATATTGGGTACAGTTACTACTGTAAATACCTAATTTTTATGATAAAAAATTAGTACAATTACTATAAGGGCTCTTTTCCGCAATCACTGAGTTATGATGACCTACTAATAAGCATCAGACCCAAATATTTGGTTTATTTTGAGCTATACTAAGTAAAAATCCCGTCCTAAGGCTTATACTAAATAATCAATAATAATCAAGGAAAGACCCCCAATTGTCAGTATGTCTAGTATATAAGTATGATATAATAGTATTTATTTATGGTCCTACTACTTATTGATAAATGATTTAGTGATTAAACCTCAGGGGAAGACTAATAAAATAGTTATACTCAAATAAAACTCACAATACTTGGATTTAAATGCGTTCTTAGTGGTGGAAAATAGATAAATAGAATATAGTTATAGCTTATATAATGATAATATCAACTTATAAAAGACTTTATAATATATTTCTAAATGTTAATAATTGTATTGAAGTGTTAGATTGATTTTTAGTAAGTAATTGATGATAAATAACTGTCAAAATCCCTCCTTACTTATACCCAAATCCCCTGGAGTGCACAGACCTTCAATCCAGATGATGTCACTTCTATCCCCGGCAATTACAGCACTGTGAGGGCCCATCACCTCCCCATGGCGTCCACCTCGAGCAGATTCAACACTCAGACCTCCAGTAAGGACCCTCCATCACAATTAATGATAACACAGACCCAAAACATAATTAGAAAATCCAGATAAAAGCGGATACCATAAAGAAACAGGTAAAATAAGTAATCCAAAAGAGATTTAATGAAACCCAAAGCATATAAAGGAAACAAATGAAGTTTCCAAGCCCTCAATAACATCCCCAAGTATCCACATTAACCCAGCAATGACCTCCCAACCCATAAATTGGTGAATATCCATCCAAGGAAGCAGATTAAGTTGTCCAAACTGAGTGTATGCACCTGATATAGATGTCTATGCTGCTATAGGCATTGTGAATCCACTGATTTTGACCATATGACCTGAAATAAGCAGATAAACAAAGGTTACATGATATTAAGAGGCTAAAACCCACTTATAGACCTAAATATACATAATATACTGCATATTTCACTGAATATGAGCTTTATGTATACATTTAAGCTTATGTATGTCAATAATTATTTAATATCACTTAAGATAAGTATATCATGACTCCATTAACATCTTAATAAGTATTATTAGTCTATTGATAAGCTATTTAAACTACTATAAGTTATATAATAGTGTAATAATTATATATATATGTATTATAATCATATATATAACTGTTTTAACCTTATTTTTAAGATATAAGCTTAATGTACTTAATTTTATCTTATTTTAAGCATAAGAAATACTCAGTCCTAGGGATATATAGGCTGACAGTAAATCTTAAAGCGAGTTATGTAGCTGAGTTCTTGAAAAGAGAATGGGTTTATAGGTACAGGGTAATGAAGATGGTAACTGTAGATGGTGGCGCTGAATTTGCTGGAGAATTCCAGGAGGTAGTTAAGGGTATTAGCGCGAGGCTTTGAGTTGCAACACCATATTATCCTGAAGCAGAGGGGATGGTAGAAAGAGGGCATCAAGTTATAAAGGATGCGCTAGTTAAGTTATGTGGGAATAATGGGGCAAAGTGGAAGAACTACTTGCCATTAGTTCTGTTTGCAGGCAGGATTTCAGTTAAAAGGACAACAGGGTTTTCACCGTATGAACTTATGTTTGGTCAAAGGGCAGTATTACCTATTGATCTAGAGGCTGGATCTTTTCTAGGATGCACCTGGGATCAAGTGCGCTTGACTGAAGATTTAATTCTAGAAAGGGTAGAAAAGCTTGAAAGAAAGGACGAGTTTGTGGAGAAGGCATATGATAGAATGATGCAGATCCATGACAAGTCAGTTAAATATTGGGATGAGCGTTTTGCGCATAGGTTAAGGAAGCCATTGAACCCAGGAGATTTGGTTTTGGTTTATAATTGAACTTTAGAAAGACAATGGGGGAAGATGTTTTCTGACAGATGGAACGGTCCTTATAGGATCAGAAAGAAGATAACTGTGGGGTCTTACTTACTGGAGGAACTAGAAGGTACTGAATGGAAGCAGCGTGTGGCGGCAGATCAGATCAAAAGGTTCTACCCAAGAGGTGTTCCAGTGATACAGAATGACCTGCGGAATGAGTAAAAACTACCAGAATGACCTCCAGGAAGAGGGTAAACTAACAAATTATCTTAAGCTTTGTTTTTCTAAGAGAACTCACAAGAGGCTTTGACACAGTTGTGACGGATAGAGGGCGCTAACTGGAAGTTAGGTGCACCAAGGCTGAGCAGGCAACTGGCGTAAGCGCTCAGATGAGGGCACAGAGGAAAATGGAATATTATATTTTGATCATTCAAGGGGACATGGCAAGATAGGAAATTGCATTAAAGGAGGCGCATACCATGTAAACGCAAAAGACGCTGGGAATTTAGCCAATGGGTTAACTAACCAGGAGTGGAATAATGATTTATAGATAGGGCGCTCTACAGTTCAATTCTTATTTACATTGTGTATTTTTGTATCACAGTAAAGGCGGTATGGTAAGGTAAACTCTTACAGTCGCCTTGCTGTAAGCAGAATCCGGAGGAGATATGTGGATTTAGCTGAAAACCCCGTCCTTCCAATAAAAATAACAAAATGGGAATTCTAAATCACTAAGCTAACCAATCTACTTGGATCTGATTGATAAAAATAATGAAACTCTAAAATAATTAACGCTTATTGAGATTTGAAGAAAGTGGCTGTTGATAAAAGAAATACTGATAACAACAATTAAGGTGTACCAGTGAAAGATCTGAAAAGATTGACTTTTATGTTTTTATAATAATTTAAATTTTTATGAGACAGCAATAATCAAGTCCCAGTGATGAAGACCTTTCTAAAGATACCCTATATGAAGTGTTATTTAAACTGTTGAATTGTATTTCTAAGATGTTATGTAAAAAATAATAATGTTATAAGGGTATTACAAGTTATTTTAATTTGTTGAGTAATAAAAAAATGAGACTGTGGTGGTTAATGATTAAGCTGTATGATGTGTCCCCCCCCTCAATTTCGAGTTTGAGAAGCACTTAAGTATTCCTAGTCACGTGCCTAAGTTTTCCCCTCCAGAGCTCTTCCAGAGTCAATCCGGAGCCCGTACGGAGTCCGTACGGAGCCGGAACGGAGTCCATACAGAGTCTGTACGGAGTCAAAGCGGAGTCCGTACGGAGTCCGTCCGGACTTCCGGACTCAATTTAGAACCTTAAAACCATAATAAAAAATCTAGAAAAATTACACATAATAGAGCTACTTCCCCTTTACCTACCAAACTAATTTTCGTAGTCTGCGCAGCTCTAATTACCCCGTGAAAATTCATCAAAGTTAAGTAATTTTTGAAAACGTAAATATTTCTATAAAACTTTAAAATTCATTTAAAAATATAAGAAAAATAGTAAAAATTCTGGGAAAATTTCCCAAGGTTCTTGAGTGACTTGACTTGATACTTATAAATTTTTCAGACCGTAAAAATAAGTTTTCTCCGTAAAATAAATTGTATTTGTGTAGGCATTCGCTCGTGACCAATTTCTTCATATTTTAAACTCCAATAAATTAAATAAAACCCTTTTATAAAAAAAATAATAACGCCAATCTTGCACGCCGTAATAACTCCATTTACATATTTAGGTGCCGTACTAAACTTTAGGCTACCACAGCGGTAAAGTTTTATTATTTAAAAGTTTATTTATAATTTTTTTTTGGGTTTACAGTCTTTTAAAGAAAGTAGAGGGAGCAAAGTTAGGCTCTCTAAATTTAGAAGACAGGTAGTATGGATGACAGGTGTACTAGAATAGCGCCATGTCTAAAGTTATTATTTATAGGCATAGAATGAAAAATATATGAAGACTATGTACAGAAATAATGGACAGAGAAGGCTCCTATGGAGGGCGCTAGTGGACTATTCAGTATTGGAATGGAAGCTATTAGGATATCCTTTCCAGTCTTTGGGCATGATGAAACAACGAGGATCGGCAGGTAATCCAAGAATAGTTGATGAACTGATCTTGTTCATTAGTTGACCTATCATTTCTATATGGTTTTAGTGGGCTTCAAGTTCAGCGTCAGAAAAACCTGGTGCATTATAATAGGAAAGAGACATAGCTTCATATATAAGACAAAGTCTGGAAAACATTTGCATGGAATGGACGAAATGTAAAGGGATAGGAATCCATCCCAGAGAGATGGATTCATTGAAGCCTGAAAAAGAGTCAGCAGGTAAAGGAAGAATAAGTATATTAAAGGGTACTTACTTGCTAATAAATTTTATGGGAGCACTGATGGCAAAGAAATGGTAATTGCGTCAGGAGCAGCTGTAGGGGAGCCTGAGTGCATGGAAGCATTAGAGCTCAGAGTGGAAGAAGGAGCAGTGCTAGGCTGGATAGATATTTTGCGTCTAGGAAAAGTAGGAAGTGATGAAGACTCATAAGGAAGGTTGTTATTGGCGGAAGAATTGGGTCTAGCAGGACTAGTAGTTGTAATTATGGGGGTGCTACTGGCAGAACTAGGAGGAAAGCAAATGTAGCCATGAGGCTGAGGAGTATTATGGTTCAGAGAGATATTGCAAGTTTTGTGGTATCTAAAGCAGCTGTCACAGGCAGGTCTAAAGGAGGAATACACCCGAGGTCTAGAAAATGTACAATGAAAGTTGCGGCGTTTACAAAACAAGCACACTTGATCTTTGGGAACTGTGCAATATTGAGTCATGATGTTTGGATGAAGGAAATCCAGGTTATTAGATGAGCTATTTATAGGTTAATAATGGAATTATGGAAGAAACATCAGTCGCACAATAAACTGACATGAGCGCTGAATGGTTTCTAAGATGGATGGGAAGAATCATTGTCAAAGAAAAGAAAATGAGGGACCTATGGAAAGGCAAATTTTTCGCAGTCAAGGGAATGTCATACGCTGAGAAGATCTGAAGATTTCAAGGGAACACATGCATATATGACGCAGGGGATGTACTTGCTGCTATAGGGAGTAGCGCCGATCTCAGATTTATTTTCTGTTTATCGTTTCACTTTTCATCGGCACTTAGTAGTAAGGTGCGCTGTTTGGAAAAAAGGATGACGTTTTTTGAGGGTAACTCATCTTGCAGATGTTGGGTTCTCACAAGGGACTTAGGGTCAAGCAGAATTAAGGAGAAAGAAATATTATTATTACATTTTTTTTACAAAACTATATACAATTTATAAGAAATATAAAACAAAGATCTTAGTATTCAGCGTCATTGTAGATAGGGACACAGAAAGCCCAGTTGTAAACAGCCTCTTTCATGTTTTTCTGCAAGGTGGTGACTAGCTGTTTTCTTTTGTCCTACTTGGTGCAAGTATAGACCAGGACCGCCTCAAGAAATTTTTTGATGGTGACAATCATATTGTTCATACGATGCATAGTTGCATCTTATGGTGCGCAGGCAACGTGCTCTGCGAATTCCCAGTTTTGAGCCATGGCAGGCTCCTCTTCTTCTTTGTTGTTGTCAGGGGGGACATCGGCTGGCCAATAATCTGGGATGATAGCCTCGAAGACTGGTTGAAGGGTGGTCCAGTTGGGAGTCGTTGAGCGTGGAGGGCACTTGGGAATTGGATTGGTATCCCAGATCGGATCTTCTTCCAAAGCAGGAATGAAAAGGGGAGCATTAGGCAGCAGAGGCAATGCAGCATAAGGAGTGGCTGGCGCATTCTAAGAGAGAAAGAAATTTATGTTAGGGTTTTGTAAAAAAAAAAAAAAAAAAAAAAAAAAACGGAAAAAAAAAGAGCTTACTGTACTCTCCTCTGAAAAGAGGGAATTTGGGACAGAGGCAACACTACTAGGTGTGGGTGCACAATGATTAAACTTGGCTTGCTTGTTGCCAGGCGGAGTTGAAGAGGTAGGCGCAGGGTGCTTGATGGCCAACTGACTCATCATATTAGAGGTAGAGGCATTGGGATCCAGGCTCGCAACAGTGGGAGGCCCATCGTAACTACATTTCTTCTTGTGTTGTTTACAGTAATCACATGACTAAATATATATATATATATATATATATATATATATAGAAGATTAGTAATAAGGAGAAAGGAAGGAAACGAAAAGAAGAAAAAAAACTTACAGTAAAGAAAACGTTGCCACGGCGGGCTTTTGAGAAATGACAGGGAGTTATGCCATTCTTGATGCAGTGGGTGCATCTTGTCCCACCCATCAGCGTAGTAACTGGTGTTGCAGGTGGAGCAGCAGCAGGCTGGGTACGCACGAACTGCCTGATAGCGTCCACAACATTGGCGGTATTTTTGGTATTAATGGTAGTATTTCTAGTATTCATTGAAGGAGAAAAAGTGATAAAGGTAACAAAAAAAAAGAAATGAGGATTGTAACAAATAAGGGAAGATGGATGAAGATGGATGAAGAAGACTCTGTAAGGCACAGGATATTTATAGGCTCCTGGGGAAATTCGCGAGTAGAGGGAGGATGTGGTACGCACCTGGCAGGTAGTTTGATTTTGGACCAATCAGCTTGCATAGTCCAGGAAGAACAAAAGGGATTCATAGCGCAGTAGGAAGTGCTAAACTGTAATGAGTATTTGTGTGCTTCAAGGACAAAGGGAAATAGAAGTGCGGAAGAAGAATTCAGGGTCTGTGCGCTCGGAATTTGCTGAAGGATGCACTGCATAGTGGGGAATTGTGTGTTATTGATTTAGGACTTCAAGCGCTGAACAATATGGACTTTTATTTTCCAATAATTGTGTATTACACACTAAGAAAGGCATTATGGCTTAAAGAAAGGCTCAATTAAAAAGAATACTGCACCGCGGCTAGTGTGGTAACTTACCAAAACGGGTGATTAGGGAGATTAACTAGTTGAAAATCAAAGCAACTAAGATCAGAATTAGAAGGAGTCAATCTTGAAAGTAGTGCTGAAGCAAACAAAGGTACACTCAGGGGTGCGCATGTCAAGCTGTCAAGCATGAGTAAAACAAGTTAATACTAGTGTTAGTAAGGATAAGGTATGATTTAATTTCTGTAGTTGTTACAAGCGGTGTAAGTGGTCTACTAATAAATTAGTTAATGTTTTACTAATGTAGAGATAGAGTCAGCGCTGGAGATCCATTAGGGAACTGTGTTTAGAGCGCTGGAAAAATATAAAGAGGGTATCGCATCTAGTAATGAGGGGGAGAACGAATTGACGAATAGTTAGTTAACATACAAGTAGTTAATAATTGGGGAGTCAAAGAATATTAGATTTTCTGAATTCAATTATTTGAGAATATATAGATTCAGTAGGGTTAACTACTATTAGAGTTATTTTATTGCTATAATAAAGAATATTCAAAGAGAGCGCTTCAAGAGGGAGTAGCTGTGAATATTAGCGCTTTTTAAGAATAGAAATATCTGGATTGTAATACTTGTTTTTCCAATCTTTTAAACTAAGTTCTAAACTTATTAACTTTCTAATCACAAATTAGTGTTACACATTATTGCGCTGTCTTTAAAAATAAGAGTGGCAGGCGCTTCTTTTTAGAAATTGAAAAGGAGAACCAACCCATCTCGCATTGTGTCTACTGCTTAGTACTTTAGAGCTCTCTACAACGTAGAAGTAAATACTAAAACCAATAACTATTAGTAATAAATGTTTTAATAAAATAGTAAGTAAGGAATGAATAAAACAGCAAAAAAGGGAAGGAATTTTATAGGCAAAAGGAGAGAGAGAGAGCACACAGAGTTAAAAGGCCTACATACAGGAGTGTGAGAGAAAAACTTTTCCAATAATAAGGAGTTTCAAATAAAAAAGTGTGCTATAAGGATGCGTCAATAAAATATATCACATTATTTGATATAGTTTAGAGTTCACTTTTAAATTTTACACTTAGTGTAAAATAATTTGAATAAAATTTTTTTATTAATAGAATTTTAAACTTTTTAAATAAAGAAATTTTAATTCTTAAAATTTAGTATTAATATATTTTTATCTCTCTTCCAACCTGTTATTGAGCACAGTGTTAGGGAATAAAAATATGAGGAGCATTATTATTAATTTTAAATATTTACTAAGTTTACTAATTGTAATTAGTTAGTTTATTGCAAGTAATAATAAAGTAAATACAATATAATTAATTATATAATAAGAAATAAAATGTGTGGCTTCATCCCAGTAAATAATTTATTATTTTACTGGGTAAGTCTAGTAGCCTGGCTGACAGAAATGGTGAAAAAGGGGGGTAAGGGGATTTTGAGGAGATCAAGAAGGGGGAGGGGGGGTTTTAGGACACCAAAAAAAGGGAAATGAGGCAGACAAGGAGGAGAAATATGGGCAAACATTAATTATTTTTATTAACAATATTTTTTATTTGTTATTGTTTTTTTTACAGAATATCATTATTTTTTATTTTTTTTGGTTTTTTTATAGAATATTATAAAAAAAAATTTTAAGGTTGAAGCTGAATAAAAAAAAAATTTGGAGTGTTTATTATTTTGATTTTTTATTTTTGTGAATAATTTTTTTTCTTTTTAAATTTTTAAGTATAGTTTTTTTTATCATTTTTTTCAAGGACTTTAGGTGGTATATCTAACACCAAATAACTTTAAAATTCATTTATTTGGTGAATAATTCTACTTGTGTTTGTTTTTAATTATTTATTTTTTTGTTTCAATTTTTTTTTCAAGGAAAGTTTTAGTAATTGATTTCTTTCCAAAAATCAATTATTTGGATTATTTTTTATCAATAAAATTCACAAGGTTTAAGAAACAAACTAAATTTTGGGAGTTTTTTTTTTTTGCCATTTTATTTTTTTGGATTTTACACACTTCATAACAATTAGAATATTCTTCCACAAACCTAACTTCCCCCCCCCACCGCTCTTGCACAAACTTCAGCTCCACCCCTCCACCTCACACATACCCAAGCGACTCTTCCTTTGTTTTTTTATTCCTATTTTCTTATAATCCACTACATCTCCACCCCATCTGTTAACTCTTTGCCTTGATCAACACTCTCATCCTTGGTATTTGTAAGTATTGTTTTTCTTTTTCCTTTTAATTCCAATCTCACCCCTTACAGCTAGCCTCCACCTCTGCCTCCACCAGCTCAATCACCTCCTGCTGTAGAAAATCCTATAGTAATAGCTATAGGCCTTGACCAAGGAGTTGGAGTAAAACTGGAGAGAAAAAAACCTGTCCCTTTAAGAAATACCAGGTGAGATTTATTTGCTACAGCAAATTAGAGACTGTTACTATACCCCTTCCAACACACTTCTTGACTGCTTAACAAGTCAAGACAGTATCCAATAGTAGACCACTGAGAACCAAAGAAGCAGAAACCTGAAATGCAGAAAGACCTACACCAGAAAACCAAAACACTGTTTACTTTTTGCACAGACAAAAGAAATAATACTTGATGCAGGTTGCAAAGCTACACCAGAGAAAACAGTTGCAAAAGTTGAGATAAATGAAGAACTAACCTTGCAACAAAAACAGCAAATTTTGGCCAAAAAACAGTGAAAACTGAGTGAGAAACAATGATATAACTACCAGATGGTTGTATGATAATTAATGTTGCCCCAAACTGTCTTATTCAGTATGTACACACAGACCACCTATCTAAGATTCATTCCCAGAAACTAATTTGGCACCTTTGACAGCCAAATTGAATTAAAAACCTCTAGAAACACTCCCCAGCCTTCTATAACGGAGGTGGGCAGACCTCCCTGAAGCCAAAAAACCACCAAAAAACATCTAATGAATCCCCAAATACTTAGAAAAATCCACCACAACTACTAAAACCCTTAAAACACAAAATTCAGCTATGACAACATTGGGGCATAAAATATAGAGCCAAATTAGTTCTACTTAATGGTACTAAGCACTTAAACCTAAGACTTAAGGTTAGCCTGCAAAACACAAAAAACAAAATTAAACAGCTATCTTTTAGAAATGAAAAATGAGGAAATGTCCCCTTAAAACTTGGAATATGAAAAATGTCAAAAAGACATAAAATAGAGAGAATAGCCAGGGCTATTCAATGGTAGTACCCACATACCTATAGTCCAAATATTCACTGAATAAAACCAAAACAACACCTAATTCTTTAACCAATTTAAATTAAGACATACACAAACAGCACCAAACAGACCAACAAAGGCCTCTGCCAATGTTGGAAGACCGCACCACAACACCCACATTCACCTCCACCACCTTGAAAACACCCCACCTCCACTTATTTATTGTAAGTATGTTTTTTCTTCTAATCCTCATCTCACCCCTTACAGCTAGCCTCTGCCTCCACCTCCACCCACTTGATCACCTCCTGCAACACCCACATCCATCTCCACCACCTTGCAATCACCCTACCTCCACTAATTTATTGTTAGCCTGTATATCCCCAGGAATTAGTAAAAAGTACTTATAAGTTATTTTAAACACATGAACTATACATGGGAACAATAAATTAGAGTACACAAATAGTATACATAAGTAAAATTATGATAATATACAAAAAATGCCATTATAACACCTTATATACACGCATATATCCACCTTTTATAAGTCTTATGTACTTAATATTAAGTTTTAATATGTTAGGGTAATATTAAGAACCTTAATTATAAGGCTACATAATTTTTAAGTACACTTAAAGCTGTTATTTTCATTGTTTTATGCAAAAAACAAGAAATGTGCTTTAAACCACTTAAAAGTTGATTATATGCACTATAAATTTAAGAATATCAAAGATGCGCTTTCACAGTTCAATTTTTCTCAATTAGGACTATTGATTTGGCTACTTAAATGCATAAAAATAACACTTTTCAAATTTGGTGTTTTTTATGCCAGAAATGGCTTCTGTGTACTGGCCACATACTGCCTGCTTTTTTCCCGTGTGAATAGCTTCATTTTTAGCAAATTTAGCTTTTTCACACTATAATTACCCCACATTCTACGCCCACTGTGAGGAAACACACTTAAATAGGTGAGAGGCACTTATTTAGTTTCCTAGCTTAATTAATAATGCATTGACCCTCTTTATATGCACTAATTTCATTAATAACATCACTCTTGGCACCTTATTTCACTACCATGCTTAAATTTACCTGAAATTAGTCAAGGATTTACCTGTGCAAGCGCCTTCCAAGGACTGCATGTAGTTACCCCACATCTCACGCCCTTTTTTGGGTTTCTAGGTGGTTTCTCAGTCAATTTTGGTTATTTTTGGATGGGAATTTCACGTAGTATAATGTCAGGATTAGCCCCATTATTTCTACAGTGAATCCCCCTTATTATTAGGCTATTATTAACCTTAAAAATTACATTTTAGAATTTATATTATTGTTTATTACGCATATATTCTCTTTTTATTCTATTTCTTAATTTTAATGGATTTTCCCTATTATTACAGGATTTTGGCAGGTGAGATTATTCTAATTATGGTATGGGTCACTCTGGATTTTGAAGGACATGTCTATTAGTTGGATTGAGGCGTCATTAACTGTGTATAGGACTGGTAAATCAAGGGATTCATTGGGGTAGTTATTGTGTATAAAAGGAGGAGGTTTTGGGTCTTGTTTTCTACATTCTTTATCATTACAATTCAATCATATAGCCAAACCAATTACAATACATATCAATTAGCACTTATAAAGTATTTTGAATAGAATTTAAATTATTAAATCTATTTTTCTACCAACTATAAGATTGTAAGCCTTATAAATAATTAGTGAGATTTATATTGCTGAGACCTTTATTTTGAGTTATATTTTACTACTTATTGGATTTGTACTACAGTATTCATATAGGAACATTTAAATCTTCTAGATACAGACCATTCAAGCTAGTTCACGTCCTTGTACTTGACCTCAGCCTGAAATATATTGTAAGTATTTTTTTTCTTTTGATCTTCATCTCACCCTTAACAGCTAACCTCCAACTCTTCCTCCACCCACTCAATCACCTCCCATGACACCCACATCTAACTCTACCAACTTTCAAACACCACACCTCCACTAATTTATTGTATGTATTTTTTTTCCTTTTCTTTATTTTTTAACACTTCCCCCCCTTTCCAGAAATGCCTACCTCCGCCTCCACCCACTCAATCACCTCCTGCAACACCCACATCCACCTCCACCACTTTGCAATCACCCCACCTCTACTAATTTATTGTAGGTATTTTTTCATTTTTTTTATTTTTTTTTATTTTCTAACACTTCCCTCTCCTTTCCAGAAAGGCCCACCTCTGCCTTCACCCACTTGATTACCTTCTGCAACACCCACATCCACCTCCACCACCTGGGACATCAACCAACCTCCACTAATTTATTGTAAGTCTTTTTTTTTCTTTTTTTTCTTTTTTTCTTTTTTTATTTATTTTTAACACTTTGAAATCCATATATATTAAAATTGATACAAATATATAAAGAAACCAATAAATATTTATATTTATATTTTTTATTAAATGCAATTGATATATATTTCTTCATTAACTTCATCATATGGAGTAGAAAAATTATAATTCAACTATGATATACATATTTGTACTAAAATTTTCTTGATGTATGTATTGCTTCATGATCTTCATCATATGAAGCAGATAATATATAATATATAAAGAAACTATGATTTAAATCTATATAAATTATTATTGATACAAATATAAGGAAACCAATATATATATATATATTTACATTTGTTATTAAATGCAATTGATATATATTTCTTCATGAACTTCATCATATGAAGCATAAAAAATATAATGAAACTATGATATACAAATTTGTACTGAAATTCAGTTGATTTATGTATTGCTTCATGAAATTCAACATATGAAGAAGATAATATATAATATATAAAGAAACTATGATATATATGTTGATATTGATATATGAAATGCAATTGATATCAAAATAATATATCATTTTTATCATTTGAAATATAATTTTAAAATAAATAATGAAAATAAAAATTGATTAAATTCAATTTAATCATCAAATAAAATATGGCTGTAAAGAGTGCACCTTTTCTTAATGTCTACATTCCAGATGAAAGGAAAATTTCTCCCCGGAAGACAAAAAACTTATGAATTAATGATTATGTGGAGATATTTTTATCACTTTTTAAAGGAATTATTTTGATTGAGTTATATGCTCCTTTTTCTCAATTTTTTCAAGAGAATTGGGAAAGGGGAGACCATAATTGACAAATTCAATATGAATTTGAATAATGAATAAATGAAGTAGGCACCTGTTATTGGAGGTTAGTCTTATTGATGATATAGGATTTATAATGATGATAGTTTTTTATGTATATAATGTAATTTTTAGATATAATATGTGTAGATATAATATTGCATCATTTTGTATAATGTTACATTTATTGTCTTGGGAGAGACCCACCATATATATGGGAAATGATAATGTGACCAATTCTCTGATTTGTGAATCTTTCTTTGTAGTTTTAATCATGGGTCCATCTTGCACTACAAGGGGTAGACCCTGTGGACAATCAGGTTTGCAAACCATTATTCAAGGGATATGTGCAATAGATCCACTCATTAGCCATGGACAACTTCATTTTGCATCCATTGCCCCTGTTACAGAAAGGCCATCTATTAACTCTGCTTTCTCATCACAAACTTCTTCATTTCCACTTGGAAGAAGGCTTCTGAACCCCTTATATACTCAGGTTCACTCTTTGAAAAAATGTGATGTAATTTGTAGTTATTGTGAGGAAGCTCATTGGTTGGAGGAGAAACTTGCTGCATCACCCATAAGGCAACCAAGCTTTTCTACTTGCTTCAGTGAAGTAAAGGTTGTCATAGCTATCACACTTGAACCACCAACAGAGTTAGAACACTATTTGAAGGATTCAAAGTATGGTTGGATAATTCTTCTTTTTCACATGTGTATTCAATAACTAATTTTATCTCTTTTACATAAATATTTTCTAATTTTCAAATGAAAATGATTTCTGCAGATTCCAATCACTTCAGGAAAAACATTTGAAACCATAATAATTCCTTGACAATGACTTCTCTTGGTTAAAAAATAGATCATTAAACCTGGGGACCAAAGGGTGTCTTCACTTTCCAAATATCTGTTGAACTGCTTCACTATATTGGCTCTCTCCTACCACCAATAGATGGTGCTGAAAAAATTTGCACAAATTTATGTTACACAGAATAATCCTCTACAGCTGGACCTACAAAAAGTGGGAAATGTGCATGGAAAAGTTCTCCTCTGTCAGCCAGGCTATCTCAGGAGTCCAGTAATTTATACAATAAATTACTGTAATTATATAGAGGAATAACTTTATGTAATTACAAAAAATTATTTAAATAAAATTATAAATATTTTGTGAATAAATAAAATAAATATTATACTTAATTTTATTATTAAATAAATTGTATTACATAAACAAATATAATATTCTATAATATCATGGCATAATTTGTATGTATAAATAAATTATTCAAAATTATATTATAAGTGTAAATTTAACTTACACTGTAACTACAATTTTAATAATAACATTTATATAAACTAAATACAACTTATCATATAATAATATCCATCAATATTTGGCGCTTCCTTGACCCTTAATTGTGTCACTAATATTACTAAATTAATTTAATATGATTAAATTTAATTTCTCATGTTAAAAAAAGTTCCTGTATTAATTTAATTAGTTGTTCAATTAATTTAATAGATAATTTACTTGAAATAGTTAAATTACCATTGCTTATACTGAGTGAAGATTATTTAAAAGCGTAAAAATAATTCCTTTTATTTTAATTATACTTCTTTAGATATTTTTATTCCCTCTTTAGAATTCTTTCTCATAGTTCTTATTTTCCATACTCACGTAGTTATTTGTTAGATTAATTTTATTCTTTTTTAGAAATATCTGATGGAAACAAATATTTGCTTAATCATGGATTTATTTTAATTGTTTTTAATTAAATTTTTTAAATATTTCTTTCACTTTATTTTACTTTTTTAATTATATTTGGAACACTCTAGAGGGTCCTCTCGCCTATAAAAGGGCTTTAGAAACCTCTCTGGTAGCTCATCACTCACTATACACTCACTTAACATATTTTAAATATATCTCTTTTATTTATTAGTTTTATTAGTTCAATATATCTAATTTAAAAACTACATAAATAACTATAGGTTGATTTAAGATTTATAATACTATCATTGAACTGTCGTGCATTGAATAATAACTATTAATTATAATATTTTTATAATTTGAATAAATCCTTACAATTTTGTCAATTCTCAAAAAAATTTTGTCGTCTTATGTTTCTAAGTTACAAATATTTTATTTTTATTATACATAATTATATTATATTATAGTTTCCCTTCCTCCTTTACATTTTCCCTCTTCTTTCCTCCATCCTTCTAGACGTCCGGCTGATAATTGAGGGCCTTTCCTAATGACAAACGACAAAGCGCACGGACCACCCAAGCCAAAAAGTAAACTTTTTGCCACGACCATGTTTCAAACTTGGGTTTGATAGTTTAGGTTTATATTACATTAAATTATATATTATTCTGAATTGATTTTACAATCACTATAGTAAGTTCACCTTTTCACCTCTCACTCATAGTACTATATTTTTACTGCAATAACAGTGTTTGTGGCTTAATTGCTGACATTATATTAAAAATTTTTTTTTCCTAGTTGACCATAATAGAGTAAAAATCTTAGTCCTAGAAGACAATTAATATTTAATAAATTATTAAATTAATTTTATTATTATTTTTTGAATATTGGTTGACCATAATAGTACTCAGTACTTAGTCCCAATTTCACAATTATATTAATTTTGGTATTAATTATTTTGGTTGAATTCTTAAACCTTAGTGGTTAGTCCCATTTTAATTATTTTTAATTCTTAATAATCATTTTAATTTCATCTATTTGTATTACATTTTATTTTATAATTAATTGATTTTTAATAAAAAATTTTTTTTTAAAATCCAATTGATTATATTTTATTTTGAATTAACAATTTGAATAATAAATTAATTTTGATTCTCCTTTTCACAGTTTTAAATGTCCAGTAGTTTGGCTAAAAGCATGGATAACTTACATGTGGATGAGACTGAAGTGGATGTTGACACTGAATCTGTAGGTTCTCCCAAAGTATCTTACAAAAATAATTCAGCTGAAAAAAAACCTTCAGAACGTAGAAATGTCAGGAGAAGTGACAAAACCCTCTCATCTAACAACTCTGAAGGAAGTAGAACCTCAGGTACATCAGGACAATCAACTTAGAGGTATAAAAATAAAAAAGATTCCTCTAGCACAGCCGGTAAACAATCTGTCAAGCCATATAAAGGAACTGAGAGCAGAAATCATGAAGTACAAGGCAAAGGTAGACACACTCTGGCAGCAGATGCAAGAGCTTTTAAATCCCAAACAGGGTCAACCTCCTCATTTCCCAGCTTCCCAACCTCCGCCTCAACCTCAGGCCAGTCAGGCATCCAGCTCCCTCAACCAAAATCAAGGCATTCTGCAAGTGGAACAATGGAAATTGGATTACTTAATGACCCACTACCAACAGAATGTACAACAACCAGATCAACACCCTGGCCCATCCAGGACACCAAATTACAATCCATATCTTCAGCACCATCCTTATCAGGGGGGTAGAAGAAAGAAGGTACAGGGTAAGTTTCCTCCCTTTCCATGGTAAGTAATTTGTTTGATAAGCACGTTGGTATATATAATAACAAACCTTCTTCAGGTAATAATGTGGACCCTGAAAAAACAGTTAAACCCTTGAAGAAACAACTTCCTTTAATAAGTAGCCCCATTGATGTAATTAGCAAATTATCTTTTGATGAACATTTACATTTGACTTCTACTTCTTTAATTAACCCTTCTCTTGCAATAAAGAATGATTCTGTTTCCCCTGAAGTTTACACTTTACTTGAGAAAACTTCTGAAGAAATATTGAAAGATACCCTTGATTTTAATGTTGTGAATGATAAACAATTGAGAGATTTATTAATACATGAGAGTGATAAATTAAATAATTTGCATTTACATTGCAAAGTGAGTTCTTCTGTTCAAGACACTGCTTATTTCAAATTGAAAGACACATTAAATAATGTCCTGGCTCAACAAAAATCTATTAAAGCTGACCACAAATCACTTTCAGATAAATATAGTCACCTACGCAAAACTGTTGATGATCTAAAAGATGAAAATACTACTTAAAAGAATGAAAATATGCTTTTGCACAGTGAATTAAGAAAATTGAAAATTGATTCTCAGAATTTGAGTAATAAATTCTCTGTAGATGAGGACAGAAATGTTTTATCTACTTCTAGGATTAATGATCAACTATCTTACATTCCTGATTTGAGAAATAAATTATCTGACCTTGAGAAACTATTTTCTGCATTACAAACTGTCCAGGCTACTCATTATCATGAATTAAAAAATAGTGCTAAAACTGCTGTTAATCTTAATAATAAATAGCCTGAACAGAGTAGTTCTTCTCTCCCTTTTAATGTAACAATTTTACCAGCTGAACTTAATTCTGAAAAATCTATTGCATCAAACAGAAAGAAAATTAATGCTCACCATGAGCCAGCTGCCTCTGTGAATAATGAAATATCTGAACACCTTTCAAGACTTCAGGAACTGATAACCTTGAATAATTTAAACCAAAGGATGAGACAGTCCAGTAGCCAGAAAAATTGGCCTAAGTTGAATCAATATCTTACCTTTGATGGTGATTCTTCATCTGATTGGCAACACTTTATACAAAGGATTGATAATTTAAAGAGATCTTATAAACTACCTGATGAGGAAATTGTTTCTAAGCTAATTTCTTTATTTTCCAATGTAGCCTTGTTGTGGTATGAATCTTTTCTATTGGATAATAACCATTATACATGAAATGAGTGGAAATCCTTGATTGAGAATCAATTTGGTGGTTCAAAATTTAGGTTGGCTCAGCAAAGACTGTATGAGAATACTAGATATGTATCCTCCTCTGTTGAAAAACCCATTGTTTCTCTGATGAAAGCAACAAACATCCTGAGAGCAATTGATCCAAAGATGGATTATGATATTTAGAGGGATAAAATTTTGTATAAATTGCCAAACTCTCTTAGAGATTTAATTGTAGCTAGAACTGAGCATGTACAAGAACATTCTTCCTTCATTAACATTTGTAATGAGGTTCTACTCAACCATAGATATGATCCTAAGAATTTCCTTATTAAACCTTATAATGATCATAATAAACCCTCTACCAAGCCCCCAGAAAAATCTAGTAGACCCTCTGCCCCAGTTGCACCTAAAAAATATGGAACAAATACTTGTTATAAATGTAAAAAACCATGGCATAAGGGTCATGTTTGTGACAAGAAAATTAATCTTGTTGAAAACAATGAGGACACTGATGAGGTTGAAATGAATGTCAATGATTCTTCTAGTGACTGTGAGAGTAATATCTCCTATGACAATGAATCCAGTAAAGATGTTTTCATGTTGGAACAGGATGTCCATTATTTAGATAATATATCTGAAGAATGTTTATTGGAATTATCTTCAGTAGAAAATGCTGAGATAATTAAAGATATTACTAACAATCCTATAGCCATATCCCCTTTGAAGGCACCTGTTATCATTAATGGTAAAAATGTTGATGTAGTTCTTGATTCTGGTGCTGGAGGAAGTGTAGTGTCTGAAAAAGATTTAGCTTCAGTAGACAAGGATTATCTGAATAAATTATTACCTATAACTTCTGAAAAATGGAGAGGGTATGGTTCTACCTTAATTCATATTGGCAAATACAAAACTACTGTATTCTTCAAATATAATGGTGGTTTTGTCAGAGCTATTTGTGAGTTTGTTGTAATGAAAAATGATAATTTGAGCAATTGGTTTATTATGGGAAATGATATTTTGACCATGTTTGGTGTGAAATTGGACCCAGAAAATAATTGCTTCACCTTGGGATTGAATGGCGAAAGAAAATTCAAAATTTCCTCCCCTAGAAAACCATCTGGGCATCTGTTAAAGTCTTGTAACTCACTGATCCAGTGTAAAGGCAGACCAACAATTGAGATGGATGATTTATTAAATGAAATAAATACTGCTTCTTTTGGTGATAATTTAACTAGTGAAGAAAAGGATTCTATTATTGCCTCAATTACTTCTTTTTCTATGGCTTTTGCTCATGGTTCTCATGTCTTAGGAAGTGTTCAGGAAGAAATGAAAATTACCTTATCCTGTAACTTCAATGATATTCCTCCTACTTTTAGGAAAAACCCATATCCTGCTTCTCCAACAAAAAGAAAGGATATTAAAGATAATATTGCCACATTATTAAAAATGAACATCATTGAAAAAGTGGATGTCACCCCCCAATATTGTGTCATCTCCCCAGTCTTGATTTCTTATGAAAAAGATAAAGCTAGATTATGTGGAGATTACAGGGCATTAAACACTTATACTGTTGATGATATTTATCCGTTACCCAGAATTAATTCAGTTCATGCTACCTTGCAAGGTGCTAAATTTATTAGTTGTCTGGATGGTAACAAAGGGTATCATCAAGTTCAAGTTGAGAGAAATTCTCGGAATTTTTTGCTTATTGCTACTCGTATGGGAATATATAAGTATATTAGAATGCCATTTGGCCCCAAATATTTCCCTTCAGTTTTCCAAAAAGTCATGGATAACACTTTCCATCAGGAAATCATTGAAGGATGGCTCATGGTGTATATTGATGATATCATAGTTTTTTCTAAACCTTTTGATGAACATATGGTTCACTTGAATAGAGTTTTTTAAAAAATGGATGAAATCAATATGACCTTGTCCTTGAAAAAGTGTAAATTTGGTTTTCAATCTTTGAAAGTCCTTGGCCATGTTGTGTCAGGCCTACAAATTTGTGTAGACAAAAACAAAGTTGCTGCAATTCAAAATGTGAAAGCACCAACTTCTGTAAGAGAAATCCAAAGTTTTTTGGGTATGTGTGGCTATTACAGGCAATATATTAAAAATTATCAGGTTATAGCCTTACCTCTTACCAAACTCACGAGGAAAGATGTTGCATTCATCTGGAATAGTGACTGTCAAAAAGCTTTTGATACTTTAAAAAGTTGCTTAATGACAACCCCTATCTTAGCTCTTCCAGACTTTAACAAAACATTTGTCCTGTATACAGATGCTAGTTTTGTTGGTCTGGGTGCTGCCTTACACCAGAAACAAATTATTAATGATAAAACCTCAGAAGTTTTAATTTTTTATATTTCATGAACCTTGAGAAATAGTGAATTTATATATGGTGCCACTCAATTAGAGTGCTTAGCAGTTGTTTGGGATGTTGAGAAACTTCATTACTATCTAGATGAAAAAAGTTTGAATTGGTAACTGACTGTAGTTCTGCAAAGTCCCTCTTAAACCTGAAAACACCTAATAGACATATGTTCAGGTGGCAACTTGCTGTTCAAGAGTACAGAGGATGGATGACAATTATCCATAGAGCTGGAAATGTTTACTCCAATGTTGACATGTTGTCCAGAATGCCTCTGCCAAATAATGACTCCAATCCTGCTTATGTGCCTGAAGATGATACTGTTCATATCCATGGTATATTTATAGTTGATATGGAAGAAGAGTTATTACAATTAATACTGGATTCATATGATAAGGATTCTGATTTAAATAAATTAGTTACTATCTTAAATGATCCTAAGAATGCTTCAATTCAAGCATTGATTAAAACTCTTCCTGTAAAATATCAAAGTGCTTTAATGAAAGGAAAGTTTTCTATTGAAGATGGTTATATTTATTATAGAAGAAAGCTGACTAATGTAATTGTAATTTCCCCTTCTATGAAAGAAACTATCCTCAAACTTTGTCATGATGACATATTAGCTTGTCATTTTGATCTAGAAAAAACATTCATTAGAATCAAAAACACTGCTTGGTGGGCTAATATGTCTGAAGATACAAAATTATATGTTGAATCTTGTGATTATTTCCAAAAATCTAAAAGGTTGACAGGTAAGAGAGTAGGTTTACTACAACATATTGAAGCACCTAATGCTCCTTGGCAAATAATTAACATGGATTTTGTCACTGGCCTTCCTGTAGCAGGTAAAAACAACTTTAACTCTTGTTGGGTAATAGTAGATAGATTCACAAAAATGTGCAAATTTATTCCAACCCAAAAATATGTATCCACAAAAGAATTAGCTTTCTTATGGTGGTCTTCCATGTTTAATATTATTGGATTCCCAAAAGCCATTATCTCTGATAGAGATCCAAAATTTACTTCTGAGTTTTGGACCTCTTTAATGGTTATTTGTGGCTGTGAATTAAAGCTATCTACAGCTCATCATCCTCAGACAGATGGTCTAGCTAAAGAATGATTCAAACTCTGGAAGATATGATTAGAAGGTATTGTGCCTTTGGTTTAGAATATAAAGACAATGACAGATTTACTCATGATTGGGTCACTCTTTTGCCTGGTTTTGAATTTTCATATAATAGCACTGTTCATTCTGACACAGAGAAAAAGCCTTTTTAGCTTTGGTTAGGTTATGTCCCAAATACTCCTGCTCAGATTCTCAATAATAAATTACCCAAGTTGGAACTACATCCTGGTGTAAAATCTTTTATGCGAATGCAACAGCTATGCAGAAAAAATGCTCAAAGCTGTATTGATAAAGCATTTGAATATGAAAAGAAAAGATGGGATAAATCCCATAAAGAATACACATTTAACAAGGGTGATGAAGCGTTGATATCTACTGTTTATTTCAATCTACAAGGTAACAACAAATTAAAAGATCCTTTTGTAGGACCATTTGTTGTTAAAAGAATGGTTGGTGATAAGGCAGTAGAAGTTGTATTGTATTTTCCATATGATAGAAAACATCCTGTTTTTCCCATTTCTTTGCTTAAACCTTATACTTCCAACAGTGACTTATTTCCCAAAAGAAGGGGAAAACCTAAGAATAACTCTCAGGAAGTCACAGAAACTGCAGAAATTGATAAAATTCTCAATGATAGAATTATCACTTCTGAAAGAGGTATTGAATATTTATTGAGATATAAGAACAAGTCATCTGAACATGATGCATGGATACCTGGAAAGGAAATTTCAAATCTCTCTACTCTGTTAAAAAAGTATAAAAAGAAAAAATCTTATCATTTTTTTATTGTTTTTTTAGAGTGAGGGAGTGTCAGCCAGGCTAACTCAGGAGTCCAGTAATTTATACAATAAATTACTGTAATCATATAGAGGAATAACTTTATGTAATTACAAAAAATTATTTAAATAAAATTATAAATATTTTGTGAATAAATAAAATAAATATTATACTTAACTTTATTATTAAATAAATTGTATTACATAAACAAATATAATATTCTATAATATCATTGCGTAATTTTTATTTATAAATAAATTATTCAAAATTATATTATAAGTTTAAATTTAACTTACACTTTAATTACAATTTTGATAATAACATTTATATAAACTAAATACAACTTATCATATAATAATATCCATCAATATTTGGCGCTTCCTTGACCCTTAATTGTGTCACTAATATTACTAAATTAATTTAATATGATTAAATTTAATTTCTCATGTTAAAAAAAGTTCCTGTATTAATTTAATTAGTTGTTCAATTAATTTAATAGATAATTTACTTGAAATAGTTAAATTACCATTGCTTATACTGAGTGAAGATAATTTAAAAGCGTAAAAATAATTCCTTTTATTTTAATTATACTTTTTTAGCTATTTGTATTCCCTCTTTAAAATTCTTTCTCATAGTTCTTATTTTCCATACTCACGTAGTTATTTGTTAGATTAATTTTATTCTTTTTTAGAAATATCTGATGGAAACAAATATTTGCTTAATCATGGATTTATTTTAATTGTTTTTAATTAAATTTTTAAATTATTTCTTTCACCTTATTTTAATTTTTTAATTATATTTGGAACACTCTAGAGGGTCCTCTCACCTATAAAAGGGCTTTAGAAACCTCTCTGGTAGCTCATCACTTACTATACACTCACTTAACATAATTTAAGTATATCTTTTTAATTAATTAGTTTTATTAGTTCAATATATATAATTTAAATACTACATAAATAACTATAGGTTGCTTTAAAATTTATAATACTATCATTGAACTGTCGCACATTGAATAATAACTATTAATTATAATATTTTTATAATTTGAATAAATCCTTACAATTTTGTCAATTCTCAAAAAAATCTCGTCATCTTATATTCCTAAGTTACAAATATTTTATTTTTATTATACATAATTATATTATATTATATTTTCCCTACCTCCTATCAATTTTCCCTCTTCTTTCCTCCATCCTTCTAGACGTCCGGCTATTATCCTCCCTGTAGTTATGTCTTTTCAATAAATGTTAGACAGATGCAATCCGTTTGTGGAATTTGTCAAAACAGCTAAATAAAGAATTTCTCAGTCCAACTTCCCTATAAACTATTCCTCAAAAGTACTACTCCTCCAAATTTTGACCTACAACGCTATAAAAACCCTACTTTTAATGAAGTAGGTTTTATCATGCATGGAAGTGGTGAGGAATTTCAAGGATTTATGGATATCATCCTGGCACAAAGAAATGTCCCCCTTTAAAGGATATCTGAATTAAATCCCAGCTATTCCCCATTGCAATTTCCACTTCTTTTCCCTTATGGTGAGGTTGGCTAGCAATTGGTGATTTCCTTCACAGAAAGGCAACAGGTGGATGGTGATATGAATGATGGTGAGGAACCACGTGTGTTTTTTTAATATATTTGTTTTTAATTTAGTCCTTTTTAGTTCATTTATATAAATTTTATATTTCTTCGTACTTCTCAATTTTCTTGTACCTCTATATGAATTTGTGTGTGGTAGAGGAGGATCAAAAACATATATCTCAAATGCAAAACTTTAAATATAGAGCACACTACCTTCAAAATGGGTTTCCTCTTCTGCACATATATGGCTCATTATTTCAGGAGTATTTGGTTGATTTTTATGCTCAAATGGAAAAAAACAGACTGCACTAACTCTCTAAATAACAGGATAAACTCTGTGGAGACCTTTATTGTGGTGTGGAAGATACTATCAACAATGGGACCAATCTCAATCAAGTTGGAAGGCAAACTATTCTGCCTTCATCTTTTGTAGGGGGACCATGTAGCATGGATCAGCTATATTATGATGCTATGGCAACTGTACAGAAATTTGGAAATCAAGATCTGTTTATCAAAATCACTTGCAATCTAAACTGGAAGGAGATAAAAGATATGCTTCTTGATGGTCAAACTGCTCAGGATAGGCAAGACTTTTTTTCCATGGTTTATGTCAGTGTATGCTAGTACTATGTATGATTTGATAGTAAATATTGATGGTCCTACTACTTATTGATAAATGATTTAGTGATAAAACCTCAGGGGAAGACTAATAAAATAGTTATGCTCAAATAAAACTCACAATACTTGGATTTATATGCGTGCTAGTGGTGGAAAATAGATAAAAAAATATAGTTATAGCTTATATAAAGAAAATATCAATTTAAAAATACTTTATAATATATTTATATATGATAATAATTGTGTTTTATTGTTTAATTGATTTTTAGTAAGTAATTGATGTCCAATAACCTATCAAATCCCTCCTTACTTATACCAAAATCCACTGGAGTGCACAGACCTTCAATCCAGATGATTTCACTGCTATCCCCAGCAATTACAGCACTGTGAGAGCCCATCACCTCCCCATGGCTTCCACTTCAAGAAGATTCAACACCTAGACCTCCAGTAAGGACCCTCAATCACAATTAATGATACCACAGACCCATACCATAAATAGAAAATCCAGATGAAAGTGGATGCCATAAAGAAACAGGTAGAAAAACTCATCCAAAGAGAATAAAATGAAACCCAAAGCATATAAAGGAACCAAATTAAATGTCCAAGCCCCCAATAACATCCCCAAGCATCCATATTAACCAAGCAATGATCTCTCAACACATAAATCTGTGAAAATCTATCCAACAAAGCAGATAAAGTTTTCCAAACTGGATATAGTCGCCTGAAATAGATGTATATGCTTTTGTAGGCATTGTGAGTCCACTGAATACGTCTATATGAGCTAAAAAAAGCAGAAAAATAAAGTTTATATGCTATTAATAGGTTGAAACTCACTTATAGACCTAAATATACATAATATAACTACATATTTCACTGAATATGAGGTTTATGTATACATTTAAGCTTATGTATGTCAATAATTACTTAATATCACTTTTGATAAGTATATTATGAATCCATTAACACATTAATGAGTATTATTAGGCTATGGATAAGCTATTTAAACTACTATAAGTCATATCATAGTGTAATAACTATATATATATGTATTATAACCATACACTACACAATATATGGGATGGACTTGCTAGCAAGTCCCCAACCTGAACTCAGGAAGAACTCAGATGGAACTCAGACTGAACTCATACTGAAATCATATTGAACTCTACTTGAACACCCACCTAAAAATGTTCTGCTGAATGGTGTTCATCCCTGATTGTATGGTTCCTATTTCAATAGCTCAATGTGTGTTCAATCTGTGGTGAATTTGAGTCCAAGGTTGCGGACTTGCTAACAAGTCCGCCCCCCATATTGTGTGGTGATATATATAAGTGTTTTAACCTTATCTTTAAGATATAAGCTTAATGTAATTAAGGTTATCTTATGTTAAACATAAGAAATACTCAGTCCTGGGGATACCTAGGCTGACAGTTTTCAGACTGAAACTTGATTCCGTTGTGAAAAAGTTTCAAAAAGTGGAGCTGGGTAGGAGTTAGGAACCATGGAAAAGGGGGGTTTCGGGTTCTAGTTTAGCACATTTGTATGTCATTGAGTTTCAGAAGAGAGGCCTACCACATGCTTATATACTCTTATGGTTGGATTCAGAGGACAATCCAGATACAAAAGACAACATTGACCAATACCCTAGAGAATATAATGACACAAAACAGATGGATGAAGATGGATATCCTTTATATTGTAGGAGAAATTATGGCCAAAAATTTCGAAAATTTGAAGGAAGCTTTCAATACACAAATCAAAATTAGGTGCCTTATAATCCTTATCTATCTAGAAGATTTAATTGTCATATAAATGTGGAAGTGGAAACTACAATATCTTCAGTCAAGTATCTCTATTAATATGTGTACAAGGGTCATGATTGTTCCTTAATGGTCCTTCAGACTGAAGGAGTAATATATGAGGCCAAGGAATATCTGGATGGTAGGTATGTTTTAACATTTAAAGTATGATGGAAATTGTATGCTTTTCCTTTTTAGGTCATGAACCAGCAGTTACAAGATTACAGCTCCATTTGCCTGACCAACAGACAGTTATATTTAATCTTAGGGGGAAAATTTAGACTGAATGTACTGTGTTGGGAAACAGGAAAACCATCCTAACAGAGTGGTTTATAGCATGCTCTAATTCCCCAACTACTGAGTTGGCCCAGGGGGTCAGCCATCCTGATGCTCCAATCCAGGTTTGTTTGGAATGTGTGAGCGCTTAGGATAATCTTCTATAATTTTACTCCTTCCTAATTAAAAGTTGGTGTGCAGAAGTAGCAAAAAGTGGACAATTAAATAAAGAGACACAGCTGTTGGGCATGTTGCCTTTGTGGACAAAATTCTCAAGAATGGTTTTACTTGCACCTTTTTCATTACCATGTTGTTGGACAAATAATCTATGAAGATCTGAGAAATGTGCATGGTTTCCAACACAAAAACTTCAAGGCTTCTTGCTTGGAATATGGTCTTTTGAAAGATGATGCTGAATACAAGAAATGCTTGGATGAAGCATCATTAATGAAGACTGGGCATCAACTCATACAACTATTCACTTCTATTCTAACCTGGAACCATCCTTCTGATCCATTGGGTCCTCTTTAATCACACATTTTTGCACTTGAAGGTGGCTTCCAACATATCCTTCAAAAAAAGTTTCAAATTTTTCAGCCTTCCAACCAACAAATCAGATATTACACTTTGAATTTTATTAACCTCCTGCTTAATAAACAAGGCTACTCTTTATCTGAATTCAGACTTCCTGAGCCAACACCACACTTTCATCTATATATAGGTAAACTCATCTTGGAAGAGCAGTCATATGACAGAAAGGAACATACTGAAAAATGTAGAAATCAGTAAGCTTTTGATTCAGTTACACAAGCCCATGCATCTGGTGAGGGTGGTATATTTTTCTTGGATGGATCTGAGGGAACGGGTAAAACAATTGTTGAAAACATGATCCTGGAATGTTTCAGAAGTCACAGAAACATTGCTCTTGTAGTTGTGTCCGCTGGGATAGCATCTATAATTTCAGAAGGGGGAAGGACAGCTCATTCCATTCTTAAGATTCCACTTGATATAAATCTAGATTCATATTTTCATATTAGAGCACAGAGTGACCTAGCTAAACTTTTGAAAATTACAAAGTTAATCATATGGGATGAATCTTTAGCACAACATTTCCATTTTGCTGAGGAAGTGGATAGAAGTTTACAGGATATCATGAAAAAAAATCTTGCTTTCGGGGGAATTGTTATACTTTTTTCTGGTATGAATTTTAAACTAGCATCTAAATATTAAAATTTCTTTTTCATTAAATAAATGGATAAATAGATACTTCCATTTACATTATCATACATTTGTACTAATTCCAAAATATATTAATTTCTTTTAATTTTATTTCACTCTTCAGGGGAATTTGGACAATGCCTTGCAGTTGTACCAAAGGCTCAAGAGGACAGATATTATCTTCAAATCTAATTCACAGCACTATCTGGCCAAAAGTTAAGAAACTCCACATGACCATCAACATGAGGCTTTTTCAGACAGGAATTATTGATGAGCAAGGACAAAATGCTGCCAATTTTTCTTGAGTGGATCCTTCAAATTGGGGAAGGAAGAACACCAAATCCAGATTTGGTGGAGATTCCTTCTAACCACTGTGTTTCCAGTGGGCCTGATGGTTTGAAATAATAATTCACTGTGGTATACCCTGGAATTAATTCTTTTGAAAACATTGATGAAGTTTTCCTGCTCAGGTACTTAAAAAGTAGGTTCATCCTAGCCACAAAAAATTTGGATGTAGATGAAGTTTACATATTGGTTCTGAATATTCTACCAGGAAGAATCTCAACTTTTTATAGTTCTGATAAAGCCATTTCTGATAATGGATCACCAAACAACCTATTTCCAATAGATTAATTAAGCACCATCAATCCATTAGGTTTTTCTCTACACTATTTGTCACTAAATAAGGATTGCCCCATTGTGTTACTTCTTAATCTTGGCACAGCTGCAGGTTAATGTAATGGAACTAGGCTGGTTGTTACACAGATTGAAATAAATGTGATAGAAGCATGTATACTCTCTGGAAAATATGAAGGAAATTGGGTATTTATCCCAAGGATCACATTGGAGAGCTCACTCAATTCTGGTCTTCCTTTCGCACTGTGCAGATTTCAGCTACCTATTAGATTAGCTTATAGCATAACAATCAACAAGGCCCAAGGTAAATCTTTAGAAATTGTAGGTCTTAACCTGGAATCACCAGTTTTTGCACATGGTCAGTTATATGTAGCACCTTCAAGGGCAAAGTACAGTGGAAATGTCCATGTACTATAACCTGAGAAATCTAAAGGAAGTGCAGTTAGTTTTATATACAAAGACGTCCTAATTAATTGTATTTAAAATTTATTGTGAAAGGGAGGGAGGTTAATAAAAATAATGCACTTATATTGACCTTTAACCTTGATGCCATCCAAGACTAACATCACTCACATCTGGGACCAACATCTGGATGTATAGCCATGTCAATCATGCATATTCTTCACTTTTATAGCAAAAATCCTGAACTTTGGCCCAGATGTGTAATAATTCAAATTATGCATATTCAAAACAGTTATAAAAACATATAGGCCATAGGTGCAGATGTGTAATCATGCCAATCATCCATATTCAACACAGTTAAGACAAACATTTGGGCCAAAGCTCTGGATGTATAATCATCTCAATCATGATTACTCAACATTATTATGACTAAAATCAAGTCCAAAGATCTGGATGTTTAAGGATTTTTACCATATGATTTGTGTGTGGGCCTGCTGACTTTCTGCATTGCAGATGGTTAGAAAGCTCATATATATATATATAATTTGCAAACATAAAAGTAAAAATGGAAAAATGACTAACCTAGAGAGATGATTTGAGAAAAAAATTGAATTCAAATTATTTAACAGATGAAATAGGAGAGGAAGAAAGGGATATGAGAGAAGAAAGAAAAAAAGAACAACTGAAAAATTAAGTGATTTCATTATGAGTTGATGAAGGAAAATAAAGAGAGTTGAAAAAAGGAGACTTTAACAGAAAGTTAAAAATCAACTCCCACAGGAAAAAAAAAGAATAATAATTGAATAAAATATGCAACTTGATCATTTAGATAGTACTAAAAAAATTAAAAGGGTTGTGTGGAGAAATTTTGAAAGGTTATTTGTATCATGATGGAACATATCCCAGTGGAAAGAAGGTTTTGTGAATTAAGGGGGGGGACTGGTGTGGGTTCAGCTTGCTCTTTTTTATAAAGATGATACCACTCATCCTCCAAATCAGCAAGGATATTATGGAGTATTACACAAGTCATTATCCAGTAATTTGCAGTTTTGATGTCTATTTTTTTGAAAGTAGATTCTAAGCTCCCAGAGGCTATAAAATCTTTCCTTTAAAATTTGAATAGAATGTTTAATTTTTACTCTTGACTGTGCATGGTGATAATTAAAGGCTCTTTTTGGATTATTTTTTACAGTTGCACCTTGGATATCAGGTTTAATGTACTTTCCACTTGTATATGCTGCGTCTGCAAGGAGGTACTGAGATTTTTCAAAGTATGAGTCAGGGTTTTTGGAAATCCTTATTCTTTAGAACACAGAAGAGTCGTGACATAAGCCTGAAAAGCCACTATGAAAACTATTAAACTGTTTATTGACATCCAACACAACTTGAACAGCAATAGAGTATCTAGAAACAAGATAAAAATTAGTTTATGAAACATGAGGAATTGGAGAAAATCTTGATAAAACATTTTTTTCTCAGAATAATAATGGTTTCCATCACACTAAAAACACCATTTGTTGGGCCACAAGGTTTAACAAATTTGTAATAGTTAGATAAAAAATAAATAATAGTTTTTTTCCCCTAGCAATCAATAATAATTGCTATGCATTTGTTACACAACAATTATGAAATTTTATGCCATGTGGTGTAACAAATAATTTGGTATTGTCATGAGCTGGCTTTCATCTCAATAATATAGCTATACCATCAAAAAAACCAAAACAGCCAGGGAAACCTTCAGCTTGCTTTACTTGAGAGGATTCAAGATGATGCTGTGGAGTCGGCCAAGCATGTGTTTGAGACTTGAGGTAAAGATTTCAAAAACTCAGTGCTTTGTGTATAATACGACAGTACCATATCCTATGGTAAAGAGTTTTTCCAAATGTCTTATATCAGCACCATTTCCATCGGATCCAAAGCAACATAGTGCCACATAAATTTTGATGGAAAGATCATGCTGTTTATTAAGAGAATTGTTAAGAAAGATAGTGTGATCAGATATAAGTTGATAAATTTTGATGAAGGAGTTGAGGGAAGTCTGAAATAGTGGTGTGAAGCTAAAAGGGGGAATTTTTAGAATTGAGTGGTGACTGTATCTTGGATCATGAGTGAGACTATCCCCCCTTTGGTTGATGTAATGCTTTTTGGAATGAATAGAAGTATAAGCTAAAGTGGTTTCCAAATCAGAGTCGGAATCAGAGTCAGAAATTAAATCTAAAGCAATAAAATTCATAGTTGATACAATTCTCTGTCTATTACAGAGGTGGTTCATTGTTGTTAGTTGAAGATTTAGGTGATGAGGGAAGCAGAAATTTTCCACCAAATGAGCAGGGGGGGATGTATATAAAAAATAATCTTATGTTTTTGTTGCCAAAATTAAGGATCCTAGAGTGAAGAAAGACATAAGGATGGCATCCACAATTGTATGTCATGTGACTTGCTACAAATAAATCATGGATGTGATGAGTTTGAGATCAGGAATTACAAATGGAAATTGGTGCATAAGAGGCAGGATAATGCATTATTGTGCATTACTTATCCAATAGCCCTTGGGCTAGTGGATAAGAATCTTCCACAATTAATAATGTCTGATCCAGGGAAAAAAATTCTTGATCCCTAATTTCAGATCCCTTTATAGGCTTTTAAAATAAATGATTAAATCTTCTTATTTGCAAGATTGGAAAGATTTGGGAATTCTGAGTGAGCCAACCTATCCCAATTGTAACAATAAGTTACAAAAATGATGATGATTATGTGTTAAAAAATTAAGAATGATACGCTATGCAATATAGGGGGCGGACTTGCTAGCAAGTCCCCAACCTGAACTCATACTGAACTTTATTTGAACACCCACCAAAAACTGTTCTGCTGAGTGGTGTTCATCCCTGATTGTATGATTCCTTTGTCAATAGCTCAATGTGTGTTCAATCTGTGGTGAATTTGGTGTTATCTTTCAAGATTTTGGATGTGATAAGAAGGCCGCAGGGACTAACTCAACCTGGGCAAAGATAGAGATTGGAAAGAAAACACAAGGAATAACTCTACTCAGTAAATGTGATGAGGTGGGGAATAACTCTATCCAACTTGATAATGCAGCAAGGAACAACTCTACTCGACTTTGATTAAGCAGCGGGGAATAACTCTACCCAACTTTAAAATAGGATTACAACGTGGGATGAAAGCAAAGGATCTCAGGCTGGTGATTGACTATAGCAAACAAAGATTAATATCAAGTATAATGAGCTAACTATAACGAATGTAGATGAGGAAAAAAATAAGACCCTACCTGGCGATTGATTAGAGCAAACAAAGATGGCAAAGAGGAAATGAATGTTGCGATCAATGTATACTCTCTGTTATCACCAGGATAGGTTAAACAATACTATAGGGCTAGAAGATGTACTGGATAACATATATGTATATATATATATGTATTAGTATTAATTTTATATTGTTATGACATGAATCTAGTTAACGAGTGACATGCGAACTAAAAATCTTTATTGGAAAAAAAATATAATCGCTAAGAAAGATTATTTTGTAAATAAAAGATGCAAGTGGTCTGAAGAGAAAATTAAAAGTAGGACTAATATTCTGACATTTGGGTCCAAGATTTCCAACTTGCTAGCAAGTCCACCCCCCATATTTTGTGGTGATATGATTGAGAAATGTAAGTGTAAAAATAATCAATTTAAATTTCAATAATATGTTTCTAACCTTTTAAAATAAATGATTAAATCTTGTTAGTTACAAGATTGGAAAGAGTTGGTAATTATGAGTGAGCCAACCAATGCAGTAAAGAATAATAAGTAGGAAATGAGGGAAAGTTAATGAATAGACAAAGAATGTAAACAGTGCTGAAACAATAAGTTACAACAACGATGATGAGTGCATGTTTAAGCAATGAAGAATGATATGATTGAGGAATGTAAGTGGAAGAGTAATTGATAGGGAATAAGAGACTAGATACTAGATATATATACTATATTCTCTATTGATAAATGTTTCAACATCTACATTTCTAAGTTGCCACACGTGATCAGCAGTAAGATAATACTATTGATTTAACTGTTCACAAGAATTACAGAATGTTTATGATGATTTAGAAAGCATTGATTTTTGAATCCTGACACCCTTAACATTGATACCCCCTATTATCAACCAAAGACCATATCCGAAATGTGCAAGCACTACGCACCAAGTAAGATATCCCTGATGGGGATATCCAGCGCAAGTTGGGGTTATTGTAGGGAGGGACATGAGGATAGAAAAATATGTGCAAAAAAATATGTGAGAAAAATAAATGTAAGTAAAATATCTTGCAACCATGAGAAATTTCGTTTTTTTTTTTAAAAAAAAATTCCCTTTAAAAAAATGATTTTTTTTTTTTTTTTTTTTGAAAAAAAAAACAAATAAAATTCTTATGGTCGCAAATGACGTTTCTTACACTTTTACTTTTCTCGCACTTGTTTTTCTTGCACTTACTTTTCTCTTATATTTATTTTTCTGACCTTATATGTCCCTCCCTAAAATATCCCTAACTTGCGCTGGATATTCCCATCAGGGATATCTTACTTGGTGCGCAGTGAATGCTATACAACAGGCCTGGAATGACCTTCTGAACAAAAAATTAGAGCATTTGATTGCATCTTTGCCTGCCAGGATACAGGCTGTGGTAGATGCCCATGGTGGCTGTACCCATTGGTGAGATGAAGGTTACCATTTGTAATAGTCTCACTAATTTTATAAAAACCTTTACAAATCAAAAAATTATTATGATGATTGTTTTCTACATGGTTTTCTGAGTTGGGGGCTACTATGTTACATGTGTATAGAGTGAGTATTTATTAGGATATGACGAAATGCAAACAGGTGGATACTTTTGTCACCCCACTGTACACCATGGAGAGTCTACTGCTCTAAAGCGAAGAAGGTAATTGTTGAGGGGGCAATAGCCTGAGCTCAAT
Organism: Hemileia vastatrix; assembly: GCA_030280995.1. Classification (NCBI taxonomy): domain Eukaryota; kingdom Fungi; phylum Basidiomycota; class Pucciniomycetes; order Pucciniales; family Zaghouaniaceae; genus Hemileia; species Hemileia vastatrix. The sequence continues at coordinate 2,170,850 of JASXTE010000008.1, read as the reverse complement.
TGCGAGAAAGCCGTCGCTTGGGCTCAGGGGAGGTGTGAAAGCTGCTCAAACATTTACAGGGGGCCAAAATGCCCTCGTAGTTTCCTTTAGGTGTTGTAATTTGGAGGGGATGTTTAGGGATATGTCCAAAGAACCATCCAGCCTTAGTGAATGAAACTAACCAACAAACTAACAATGAAATAAAGAAAACATGTGGAAAATACGTCAAGAGTGACATAAGCTATTGATAAACCCCTTTATCCTCTTCCTATATCAAGAAGTACGACGTTAAACTGGGTAATAGATAAGAGCTTTTATCCAATTTTATAGACACAGAGCTAGCAAACCCATAGTGCCTTACATTATTAATGACCTTTATCAGGACCTTTGCCTGGATCTTCTCGACCAGACCCATCTGCCCCCACATGACCTGCCCCAACAGCACCTGAGCCACCGCCACCCGAACCACGCACATTACGAATCAAGAGACGTTTGCTTCTCTTATATAAATGACATTCTGGATTACACTCTCTCGAGTCGGTACAAGGTAAGACCATACACGCCTCTTCGGGTAAGGCTGGACAATCTGACCTACAATTCAAGATGCTTATACAAGGAAGAAGGTTACAAGCCAAGTAAGAACAAACAGGATTACAGCTTTTCTTGTCGTTGCAAGGGAGTTTCTTGCACGTTTTCAGGGTTGATCGTGGTAAGCTTGAGACAAATTGGAAAAACGTTAGTGAACACTTGAAATATGCACCTACAATTTGATATAACTTACAGACGAAAAGGTGGCTCGAAAGCCACAACACATAAAAAGAATACGCTGGAGACCTATATATAGATATTTAAATTTGAAAGGATATCTGTTAGTATATACATAATATTCTAATTCATACTTATTATTATAATCTTTTTTGCATTACTTGTCCCGAAGTGGACTGATACTAACTGTATGTAGAAGAGAGAGAAGTGTATTGTGCTAGCGTGAGAAGTTGTAGTTATGGTATATATAGCTATCAAGTGTTCATCTATTACCATATCTTTTGTCTTCTTTTGCTCATCATCTCATCTCATCTCTCTACACGTACTCACTTGAATATACAGGTGTGTACCATTACTATCATAAGTTGATTTTTACATTTAATTGTTATTGTTATAGGTTAGCGCATTACTATCAGCGATTTCAGCTTCATCCACAGTGTTACTAGAGGAGAAGACTTACGCTAGATTAAAGGTGTGCTCTAACTGTAGTTTCCTATTGTTACTATTATATTCATACTCCACTATGTTTGTAGGTTAGCACAACACTGTTCTCTTGTGATCCATATTATTTACGAGTAGATCTCATATCATACAGGTGTGCTTATCTTTGCAATTAAATATCTTTTGTCTTCTTTTGCTCATCATCTCATCTCATCTCTCTACACGTACTCACTTGAATATACAGGTTAGCGCATTACTATCAGCGATTTCAGCTTCATCCACAGTGTTACTAGAGGAGAAGACTTACGCTAGATTAAAGGTTAGCACAACACTGTTCTCTTGTGATCCATATTATTTACGAGTAGATCTCATATCATACAGGTTAGCGCATTACTATCAGCGATTTCAGCTTCATCCACAGTGTTACTAGAGGAGAAGACTTACGCTAGATTAAAGGTTAGCGCATTACTATCAGCGATTTCAGCTTCATCCACAGTGTTACTAGAGGAGAAGACTTACGCTAGATTAAAGGCTTTTATTATTCTTTCACATTATCAGTACCAGCTCACGTACTTAAGCACAAACAACAACTAGTAACACTAGTAACATGGACAACAATAGCATCCGTGAATTAATCTCTGCACTTGAAAACAAAAATGACACAAAACTCGGAAGTGACAATTACTTTACCTGGGCTGCTCACATGGAAGGTCTTCTCTTCGAAAATGAACTGTGGGAAGTAACCGAAAACGAGTTTATAATAACAACTACTGAAAAAGAAGATGGGACAACAATCACGTCTCCAAGTGCAAATGAGATCAAGAAGCGCCTTAAGACAAACATGAAAGCGTATTCAATGACTCTTCGACATCTTGACCATGAAAACACGATGCTAATTTGCGACAGTCCAGAGCTAAAAGGAGATCCATACAAAACATGGATGAAACTGAAAGAGAAACATGCTGAAGTAAATCAATTCACTAAAGCCGCTGCCTACAAATCATTAAATGATCTGACTTACACTACGGATCTCAAAACCTTTATTAACGATATCCGAAAAGTCCTACGAAATTTGAGAAATGCTAAAATCAGCTATGAAGGCGACACTGTAGCTACTCAAATAATTATGAAATTACCTGATCAATATCAAACCACAGCTCAAAATATCCTGGCTTCTGGAAAGGTAACCATGATGAATGTCCTGGCAGTACTCGAACAGACTAGCAAATTTCACAATCTTCAGGACAACCAATCGAACGAATCTAAGACTAGCAAAGCCCTTATTGCCGACTCAAGTAAAACTGAAACGTCGAAGTCCAGAGAAAGAAAACCGCGAAAGAAATGCACGTACTGTAATAAAACAGGACATCTTGAAAGCGAATGCTGGGAGAAGGTTGGAAAACCAAGCTGGGTCGAACAACGCGATCAATGGAAGAAAGAGATGGCTGAGAAGAATAAAAAAACTAATGAGTCAGCTATGATGGCGTACAATCAGTATGTTCTTATCTCTTCTATCGACAACAACACCAACCTGAAACCAATCCTTGATTCAGGAGCCACGTCAACGATGATTAGAAACCGAAAGTACTTCTGGACATATCAGAGTACTAAGTTCGATATTGTGACTGGAAATGAAAACACAGAATGTGTTGGAAAGGGAACTGTTAAATTGGTTGAAGGGAAAAATGTTGTGACTCTTAATGCACTACATGTACCTAAATTACCGTATGATCTTGTGGCAACTATTGAGTTTTGGAGAAAAAATTATCAAGTTGAATTTGCTAAGAATCCCGAAAGATGCATCATCAGTAATAAAAATCTTAAATTCAATGCAGATATCGAGAACAATCTTTGCAAAATGCGTGGAAACTTCAAACCAGCTGAGTCCGCACTGATTTGCTCTGTAAAAATGTGGCATGATAGACTGGGACATCCAAACTCGAAGTATACAAAGTCAACTGTTGGTGAGACGTTGGACGACAGTCAGTTCTTCTGTGAAATCTGCGAAATGACAAAAGCGAAGAAACTACCATTTCAAGGACATTTTCCAACACCAAAGAAACCTCTGGAAGTGATCCACACCGATCTTAGTGGCAGAATCAATCCACCAACCAACAGTGGCTATGAGTACTATATGAAGATCACAGATGGATTAACTTCAACTCGTGCAGTATACCTGTTAAAAAACAAAGATGAGGCACTATCTAAATTAACGGAATTTAAGACAAAATATGAAAATATCTGTGAATCAAAAATTAAGACTATTGTAACAGATGGAGGAGGAGAATACTGCTCGAATAAATTTGAAACATACCTTAAAGACAATGGTATTTTCCATCAAATCACTGCGCCTTATACACCTGAGCAGAACCCAATCAGCGAGCGAGGAAATCGAATCACCACCGAGAAAGCTCGAGCGATGCTGTTCCAATCAGGGCTACCACTTAGCTATTGGGGAGAAGCAGTAATAACAGCAGTATATTTGGAAAATCTGATAGTTAGTAAGGCTGCAAATATGATATCACCATATGAAGCACTTACCGGCAGAAAACCAAAAATAACACATCTACACCCGTTTGGATGCCTAGCTATTGCCAATATTCCAAAACAACAGAGGAAAAATAAGTTTGCTCCGACAGGCACCAGATGTGTTCTACTTGGGTATTCTGAAGGAAACAACAACTATAAGTTGATGGAAATTCAAACAAAAAGAATAATCTTCACTCACAACGCCACATTCAATGAGTCAGTGTTTCCTATGAAAGATTGCAACAGCCCAAAAGAAATGTTCAATATCGTCACCATAAGTCACACAACAGAGACACCAACAAATCAAAATGTTGAAGATGATGAGGAATTTCATGATGCAGTAGAGGAACAAATAGAAGAACAGTCAGCAGATACTGAAAATCCAGTAACCAGACGACTAATCTTACGCCTTGGTCCACCGCCACCTGAAAATCAATCAGATCAGTATTCTGGACCCACCCTGAGATCTCATACCAGGAAGGTGATAAATGAACTTGAAGGTACCCACAATGCTTTAATAAACTTTGTCGAACAACAAAACACAGATCCTGACAATTACAGAAAGGCAATCAGTGGGTCTCAAAGGTCACACTGGATAAGTGCAATTAAAGAAGAACTTGACTCACTTCATGAAAATCACGTGTGGTGTATCGTCCCTGCTAATCATCAAAAAACAATACCTACCCGTTGGATCTTCAAAACAAAGTATGATGAAAATGGAGTCCTTAACAAATTTAAAGCAAGACTGGTTATCAAAGGCTATCTACAAAGACATGGAATAGACTTCAACGAAACGTTTGCACCTACCGGGAGACTGGCAACCCTTCGAACGATCTTTGCGCTTGCTGCTATTGAAGGATTACCGATGCATCAACTTGATATAAAGACTGCATTCCTAAACAGTAATCTTGACGAAGACATCTTTATTCAACCTCCAGAAGGTTTTACTGAGTGGTTGGATAGATCAAACTTGAACTGTAAAAAGGAGATAGAGCAATTAAATGGTGGTAGCAGAGTTTTAAAATTAAAAAAAGCACTCTACGGTTTAAAGCAGGCACCTAGAGCCTGGTATCAGGAGGTATCTAAGTGGTTCCATAAACATAAGTTTAAAACCAGCAATAGCGATCCCTGTTTATTTATTAGAAAAGATTCAAATGATGACTATTTATATGTGTTTATTTGGGTGGATGACATGGCTATCATTGGACACGGGGCTCATCAATTTCATGCTGAATTATCGAAGGATTTCAAGGTACATGACTTCACAAAAGCAACTTATCTACTGGGTATACAAATTACTCGACTAAATAGTACTTCTGTTCAACTACACCAAAGTCAGTACATAGCAGATCTATTAGAAACCTTCGGTATGACAGACTGCAAAATTAATCCTACTCCAATGCAATCAAATATCCAGCTGTTACCCTCTGATGATGACCAATACGCTCAGTTTCTGAAAACAGGAAATGACTATCGAAGTATCATTGGAAGTATTGGCTATCTAGCACAATGTACTCGACCGGATATCACCCATGCTGTCAACTATTTATCTCAGTTCCTCATAAAACCAAATCAGTCTCACTGGCAAGCGGCACTCCGAATTCTAAGATATCTCAAGGGTACAGCCAATGTTGGCCTACTGTACTCACGAGACTTCAAAACATTAATACCCACGAAAATCAATATTAGCAATCAAGCACCTACAGGTTTCAGTGATGCGGATTGGGCTGGATGTAATCTAACACGTAGATCAACTAATGGGTATGCCTTTCTGCTCGGTGGAGGTGCTATTTCTTGGAAGAGCAAAAAGCAAAACACTGTTTCCACATCAGCCACTGAATCTGAGTATAAGGGATATCTTGATGCAGGATTAGAAGGAGTATGGTTGCGAAAACTGCTAAGTGAACTAGGGTATGAAAACAATCAAGGAACGTTACTTTATGGAGATAATCAAGGAGCAATAGCATTGTCAAAGAATCCCGTAGCTCACAAACGAACAAAACATATTGAAGTACATTTCAACTGGGTCAGGGAAAAAGTACTTGATGGCGAATTAAATCTCAAATACTGCTCTACGCACGACATGGTTGCAGACATCATGACAAAAGCACTGGATCGTACAAAATTTGAAAAATTTAGAACAGATCTAGGTCTGAATGAATGTCGACGCACTATTGGTTCAAGTAATGAGGTGGAGTGTTAGTATATACATAATATTCTAATTCATACTTATTATTATAATCTTTTTTGCATTACTTGTCCCGAAGTGGACTGATACTAACTGTATGTAGAAGAGAGAGAAGTGTATTGTGCTAGCGTGAGAAGTTGTAGTTATGGTATATATAGCTATCAAGTGTTCATCTATTACCATATCTTTTGTCTTCTTTTGCTCATCATCTCATCTCATCTCTCTACACGTACTCACTTGAATATACAGGTGTGTACCATTACTATCATAAGTTGATTTTTACATTTAATTGTTATTGTTATAGGTTAGCGCATTACTATCAGCGATTTCAGCTTCATCCACAGTGTTACTAGAGGAGAAGACTTACGCTAGATTAAAGGTGTGCTCTAACTGTAGTTTCCTATTGTTACTATTATATTCATACTCCACTATGTTTGTAGGTTAGCACAACACTGTTCTCTTGTGATCCATATTATTTACGAGTAGATCTCATATCATACAGGTGTGCTTATCTTTGCAATTAAATATCTTTTGTCTTCTTTTGCTCATCATCTCATCTCATCTCTCTACACGTACTCACTTGAATATACAGGTTAGCGCATTACTATCAGCGATTTCAGCTTCATCCACAGTGTTACTAGAGGAGAAGACTTACGCTAGATTAAAGGTTAGCACAACACTGTTCTCTTGTGATCCATATTATTTACGAGTAGATCTCATATCATACAGGTTAGCGCATTACTATCAGCGATTTCAGCTTCATCCACAGTGTTACTAGAGGAGAAGACTTACGCTAGATTAAAGGTTAGCGCATTACTATCAGCGATTTCAGCTTCATCCACAGTGTTACTAGAGGAGAAGACTTACGCTAGATTAAAGGCTTTTATTATTCTTTCAATATCACCCAGACAAGGTTTTCACTCTCAAAAACTCATGATCAGAACGGAAATTATGGTTCTCTCACAAGTAACGGAAGTTGCGAAAGTAAAAGCATAATTGGATGCTCTAGTCAAAGAAAATTTAAAGAGAATATGATCTTTCTCTACAGATTGAAAAGATAAAGCTTAGATATAAATCTATTGGAGAAAATAGAATATTACTTACTCCAAAGAACAGCTTTCAGAGTGAAAACTAGGCCGAGCGGTTTAACTGAAGATAAACACACCAAGGGGTGATAGATAATTTTGTCTTCAAAATAAGCTGCTAAATCTAGTCGATTACAAAATGAAGAGTTGAAAATGATTGATGGCCCAAATTAAAAATACACAATAATATGAGACTTTTAATGATGCAAGAAATTATGGAGTGAAAAGAGAGAAAGAAAAGATGATTAGCTACCTAGTATCAAAATTGACGAAACTGCCAGTGATGAAAGGAAAAATTTTTATGGACTCAAATGTAGGTTGTTTTTAGTGAGAGACTCGTTTGCTGTGGGAGGATTGCAAAGATGATTTCCACAGGAATTCGGAATAGAGCGAATAAGGTTATATACGTATAACTTTTGAGATTTTGAATATGGTTGAGTGAATACTAAATTGTTATTCCTAATTTATTGTGAGGGAAGGTGGGCATATTCTTTGCCTTAATATATTGGGGGCTATGACACAGCGTGCAAAAAGGCGTGGATTTTCTAAATCCACACACCGCGCACCAAGTAAGATATCCCTGATGGGGATATCCAGCGCGAGTTGGGGACATTGCAGGGAGGGACATGTTAGCCTTTTATAACGATGTTTCCTAACTCATCGCAAACCTTAATCTACAACTTCTACTCTCCCGTCATTTATACCCACTACACCCAAAGTGAAATATAACCGATAGGTATAGTCTTGGTTGGGTTGGGTATCTTTTTGATTTTTGATTCCACATAAAAAGATCTTGAGTCAAACCCAAACTGCTAAAACTATGTCCCTTGCCTAAAAATTTGGCATCCTCATCTTCCACTCAATATCACTACAACCCAGACAAGATATCCCTGATGGAGATATTCATGCTTTACTTTGAGATATTCTAGGGAGTGACATAAAGACAGAAAAAAAAAGTAAGAAAAATAATGAAAAGAGAAATAAGTGTGATTAAAAAACAAAATTAAGGAAAGTATGGTTAAAAAATAATTTTAAAACATGAATGTTTTTATTGTATTATTTATTTTTATTATTTTTTATTTTCATGATTACTTTCTTTCTTTTTAATATTTTTACAATATTTTACATTTTTTTGTTTTCTTTTATTTTTCTATTGTTCTTCTTTTGTTTTCATTGTTTTTTTTTCTTATTTTTTATTTTTTTTATTTTTTTTATTTTTTTTATTTTTTTTATTTTTTTTGTTTTTTTTGTTTTTTTTTGGGTTTTTTTTGGTTTTTTTTGGTTTTTTGTTTTTCTTTGTTTTTTTTTATATATTTTATATATTTATTTTGTTTTTTGTTTTTTTCTGTTTTTTTGTTTTTTTTGTTATAATTTTTTTTTTGTTTTTTTTCTTCATTTTTTGTTATTTTTTATTATTTTTTGTTTTTTTTTTTTACTTTTTCTGTTTTTTTGTTATTTTTTTGTTATTTTTTGTTTTTTTTTTTTTGTTTTTTTTGTTTTCTTTTGTTTTTTTGTATTTTTTGTATTTTTTTGTATTTTTTTGTATTTTTTTTTTTTTTTTTTTTGTTTTTTTGTTTTTTTGTTTTTTTTGTTTTTTTATTGTTTTTATTGTTTTTTTATTTTTTTTATTTTTTTTAGTTTTTTTAGTTTTTTTAGTTTTTTTTAGTTTTTTTTAGTTTTTTTTAGTTTTTTAGTTTTTTTTGTTTCATTTTTTCTTTTGTTTTAGTTTTTTTGTTATTATTTTTATTTTTATTTATTTTGTTTTTTTTTGTTTTTTTTGTTTTTTTTGTTTTTTTTGTTTTTTTTGTTTTTTTTTCATTTTATTTTATTTTTTTTGTTTTTTTGTTTTTTTGTTTTTTTGTTTTTTTGTTTTTTTTGTTTTTTTGTTTTTTTGTTTTTTTGTTTTTTTGTTTTTTTGTTTTTTGTTTTTTTCTTTTTTGTTCAAATTTTTTTCTTTTTTGTTTCTTTTTTTTCTTTTTTATGTTTTTTTATGTTTATGTTTTTATGTTTTTTGTTTTGTTTTTTGTTTTGTTTTTTTTGTTTTTTTTTGTTTTTTTTGTTTTTTTTGTTTTTTTTGTTTTTTTTGTTTTTTTTGTTTTTTTTGTTTTTTTTTTTGTTTTTTTGTTTTTTTTGTTTTTTTTGTTTTTTTTAATTTTTTTTTGTTTTTTTTGTTTTTTTTTGTTTTTTTTGTTTTATTGTTCTTTGTTTTGTTTTTTTTCTTTTTGTTCTTTCTTTTTGTTGTTTTTTTTGTTTTTGTTTTTGTTTTTATTTTTATATTGTTTTTATTGTTTTTTGTTTTGTTTTTTGCTTTATTTTTTGTAATATTTTTTTTGTTGTTTATTTTTTAGTTTTATTTTTTGCTATTTATTGTACTTTGATTTTTGATTTTTTTTGATTGTTTTGATTTTTTGATTTTTTTAATTTTTTTAATTTTTTTTGTTTTTTGTTTTTGTTTTTTTTTGTTTTTTTTTTGTTTTTGTGGTTTTTTTTTTTGGTTTTTTTTGTTCTTTTTGTTTAGTTTTGTTTTTTTGCTTTTTTTTTGTTTTTTTTTGTTTTAGTTTTTTTATTTTTATTTTTATTTTTTTTGTGTTTTTTTGTTTTTTTGGTTGTTTCTTGACTTTTTTGTTTTTTTTTTTGTTTTTTTTGTTTTTTTTGTTTTTTTTGTTTTTTTTGTTTTTTTTGTTTTTTTTGTTTTTTTTGTTTTTTTTGTTTTTTTTGTTTTTTTATTTTGTTTATTTTTTTTGTTTTTTTTGTTTTTTTTTGTTTTTTTTGTTATTTATTTATTTATTTTGTTTATTTTTTTTGTTTTTTTTTGGTTTTTTTGGTTTTTTTGTTTTTTTTTACTTTTTTTGTATTTTGTTTTTTTTCGTTTTTTTTTGTTTTTTTTTGTTTTTTTTTGTTTTTTTTTGTTTTTTTTTGTTTTTTTTTGTTTTTTTTTTTTTTTGTTTTTGTTGTTTTTGTTTTTGTTGTTTTTGTTTTTGTTGTTTTTGTTTTTGTTTTTTTCTTTTTATATGGTTTTTATTATTTTTTGTTATGTTTTTTGTATTGTTTTTTTTTCTTTATTTTTTAGTTTTATTTTCTTGTTCTTTTTTTATTTTTTTCTGTTTTATTAATTTTTTTATTAGTTTTTAATACTTTTTTAAAATTTAATAGTCCTTTTAGTTTATTATTTTTTATATTGTTTTGTTTTTCTTTTTTTAGTTTATTTTAAATTTTATTTTATAATTTTTTTACTTTTTTTTAGTATTTATTAGTTTTTTTAGGTTTTTCTTTGATTCTTTGACTCTTTTTTCTTTTTTTTTCTTCTACATTTATATTTTTCTCATTTCATTTTTTATTTCATTTTTCATTTCTTTCTTTTCTTTTTATTACATTTTTCCTTCTATTTTATTCATTTTTTAATCTTTTTTTATAATTTCTTTTTATTTTTTTTTCCTTCATTTTTATTTCATTCTTCTTTCATTTTTTTCATTTCTCATTTATTTTTCTTTCATTTTTCTTTCATTTTTCTTTATTTTTTCTATTTTTTCTATTTTTTCTATTTTTTCTATCTTTAATTTTTTTATTTTTTTTATTTAATTTTTTTCTCTTTATTTTTCTTATTTTTCTTTTTTCTATTTTTGTAAGCTGGTCGTCTAGAAGAAGGAGGAAAAGGAGGAAAGAAATAGGGAAATGCTAAAGAGAATTTTATAATAATTAATAGTTTAAGAAAGTAAAAGAGAAAAATTGTCGGGTGGTCCTTCAAGTCTAGAAGAGTTTTCAAGGAGTTTCAAGGATGGCAACAGTGCATTTCAAAGGATTCAAAATGTGTACGTATTTCTCTTACCTTTTAAAGATTTTTTACTCATATAATTTTAAGAGGTAAAGGGATAATTACTATTTTATTTAAAAGTTTAGAATTAAGGCTTAATGTAAATACTAAAATGATAATAAATAGTCTTTTATGTAGTTGTAATAAAATAAGTAAGTAAGTAAAAATAAGTAAAAGAATGTTATGAAAAGCACAAAAGTGAGGGTCTTTTATAGGCAAAACATGAGGGAAATAAAGACACGGAATTTACACCATCTACTGTAAGAATGTGAGAAAGAAGATGACTAAAAGGAGTATATATATGACATAAGAATAAATTAATTGGTACGTCAACAAGGGCATCAATTTTATTAGTAATAAAGTATGAGTTCCTTGGACTGTCACAATTAATTACATCACAATTAAGTTAATTATATTGATTTCACAGAATTCCAGATGTCTCAATGAAGTAATATAATAATCTTAGGGTTTTTTTATTGTAATTAATTTTTATTCCCAATCAACTGTACTATTGAGCATGGTGTTAGGGAGTAAAAATATATGGGACAATTACTTAAATTAATTAATTAAACTACTTAATATAATTAGCTTAGTTGGTTGTAAGTAATATATAAGTAAATGTTAAATAATTAAATATAAATAAGTATTTTAAAAAGGCGTGGCTTCACCTTAGTAAAATAATTAATTATTTTACCAGGTAAGTCTAGTAGCCCTGCTGACAAAAATAAAGAAAATGCTGCTATGGGATTTGAGCAGTGATACAACAGTGAGGTTCAATTTATAATATTTAAATTTTTTAAGTTATTTAGCAGTGCGCGGTTCACAATTATATTTAATAATAGACTAAGAGCAACCTTTAATTATTTATATAATATTTAGATTAGAAATTTTATACTAATAAAAATAGAAATAAACATGTTATATTTTAAAAAATATGTTAAAAAATTAAGTGTAATAAGTGATTGCTAAAGGGGATTACCCAAGGCCCCTTTATAGACCAAGGGACCTCTGAAGCGCCACAAATCAGTATATACAAAATATTAATAAGCTAAAACATGAATATAAAAGAATAGAAATGAAACATAGATATTAAGAGAAAAACATGAAACAATTAGCTAAACCCAAGAATAAGTAACTAATTTTCCCACCATAAGTTCCCAAACCAGTTAATTAAAATAGTAGTAACTAAGTAAGCTTGAAACATAAGAACTGTGAGAAAAGGAATCCAAAAAAGACATTACAGTAGGATGTAAAGGGTTTTAATTAAAATAATTAGAATTATTTTCACCCAAAAATCCATGTAATCAATTCAATCCAGTATAAAGCAAATTTAATTAATTTTTTTAACTATGTAATTAATTTAATAATTAGTTTAAATGAAACATATAGTTAATTTAATGATATTTCTAATTTAAAGTGAGAATTTTAATACCATATTAAAAAATAAGTGTTATAATTTATTTAATAATTTTACTGACACAATTTAGGGTCAAAAAAGCACCCAATATTATTGTTTAATAATGTATGAAAAGTTTTATTTAATATATAAATTTAATTAATTAATTTAATTACATTATAAGTCAATTTTACACATATAATTATAATATATGTTTGTAATTAATTAATTATTAATTTATAATTATTAAATATATACAAATGCGCCATGATTTGTCGAATATAAAATATATTATGCTTAATTTAAATGTATAAATAATTTATATAACAATAAAAATTAATATAACACTTATATTTAATAAGATACTTATATAATTTAATTATGCAATAAAATATTAATTTATATACATCAAATGCTATTCTTACGCCCTCTTTCAGGTCCAATAAATCAACATATCATTTACTGGGATCCTGGTATAGCCTGGCTGACACTCCCTAACTCTAAAAAAATCAATAAAAAAAATGCTAAGATTTTTTCTTTTTGTACTTTTTTAAAGGAGTAGGAAGATTTGAAATCTCATTTCCAGGTATCCATGCATCATGTTCAGATGTTTTGTTCTTATATCTAAATAAATATTCAGTACCTCTTTCAGAAGTGATAATTCTATCATTGAGAATTTTATCAATTTCTGTAGTTTTTGTCACTTCCTGAGGGTGTTTCGTAGGTCTTCCCCTTCTTTTGGGAAATAAGTCACTGTTGAAAGTATAAGGATTAAGCAAAGAAATGGGAAAAACAGGATTTTTCCTATCATATGTAGAATACAATACAACTTCAACTGCATTATCTCCAACCTATCTTTTAACAACAAATGGTCCTACAAAAGGATCTTTTAATTTGTTGTTACCTTGTAAATTGAAATGGACAGTAGATATCAACACTTCATCACCCTTTTTAAATGTGTATTCTTTATGGGATTTATCCCATGTTTTCTTTTCATATTCAAATGCTTTATCAATACAGCTTTGAACATTTTTTCTGCATAGCTGTTGCATTTTCATAAAAGATTTTACACCAGGGTGTAGTTCCAACTTAGGTAATATATTATTAAGAATCTGAGCAGGAGTGTTTGGGACATAACCTAACCAAAGCTCAAAAGGCTTTTTCTCAGTGACAGAATGAACAGTGCTATTCAATAACTATCGGCCGTTTGTCTAGAAGAAGGAGAAGAAGAGGGGGAAATAAAGGGTGAAGATTATAAAAGATAAATAAATAAAAAAAATAATAAATAATTATACTGAGAGGGAGAGACAACGAGATTCCTTTGGTCTTGGTACAGTAGTGACAGGTATTAAATTATAATTTATTTATATAAGTAATAATTATTTTTAATGCACAGAAAACGCTTATATTATTATTAGACTTATTGCAACCTTTCAAGTAATTTATTTATTTTAACTTAAATTTATAATGCTAATAAAAATAAAATTAATGTATAACCTTTGAAACTGTAATTAAGTGGAGTGTATAATAAGTGATGCATTAAAGGGGATTACCCAAGGCCCTTTTATAGACCAGCGGACCTCTGAAGCGCCACAAATCAGTATATACAAGATAGTAATAAGCTAAAACAAGAATAGAAATGAATAGAAATGAAACATATATATTAAGAGAAAAACATGAAACAATTAACTAAACCTGTGAGTAATTAACCATTTTCCCACCATAACTTCCCAAAACAATTAATTAAAATAATTAGTAACCAAGTAAGTCTAAAAAATGAGAACAGTTAGTAAAATAAACCAAAACAGTTATTACAGTAAGATGTAAAGGATTTAATTAAAAAAATTAGAATTATTTTCACGCCAAGATCCATGTAATCAATTCAATCCAGTGTAAAGCAATTTTAATTAATTGTTGTAACTATGTAATTAATTCACTAATTAATTTAAATGAAACATATAATTAATCAAATGATATTCATTATTTAAATTGAGAATTTTAATACCATGTTATTAAATAAGTGTTATAATTTATTTAATAATTTTACTGACACAATTAAGGGTCAAAAAAGCGCCCAATATTATTTTTTAATAATATATGAAAAGTTTTATTTAATATATAAATTTAATTAATTAATTTAATTACCTTATAAGTCAATTTTACACATATAATTATAATATATGTTTGTAATTAAAAAATTATTAATTGATAATTATTAAATACATAAAAATGTGCTGTTATTTGTAGAATATAAAATATATTATGCTTAATTTAAATGTATAAATAATTTATATAACAATAAAATTACTATAACACTTATATTTAATAAGATACTTATATAATAGGGGGTGTCAGTTCTGGCAAATCCGCACTTAAATTAAGTGCGGATTTCAAACCAAATCAGCACTTACAAATCAGCACTTAAATTTTGCAAAAAAGTCACTTATTTCAAAAAAGGGTGTCAGTTATGACCTCAAATCAGCACTTTTTTCCCGTTTTTTTTCACAACCACATTTTGGCCACAAAACATCCCTTCCTTTCTTACCCCATCCCTGTCACATGTGACACACTGACCTTCCTCGCTACCTACCCATCAATCCTCGGCACACACCCCTTCCTGACATTTTCAATATTTTGACCAGGCATGTTTACATTCTTTTTTACTTATTTCTTCTACTTTTTAATCTTTTTTCTTGTTATGTGCCAGTTTCATAATGCCTCCCAGACATTCCAAATCTCAAAAGGTAACTCAAAAATCTGCTTCGTCACAAAAGTCTCCTCGTAAAGCAAGGATTACATAGAAAAAAAATCAGTGACTTTTTCTATTACTTACAACTGTTTTTACAGAATTGAAAACTATGTTTCAGCTAATATTTTATGGAAGTGAACTCTGTTCTTCGCCCAAAGAACAGAGTTCATCCTCTTATTTTCACATTCTGTTTGCACCAATCTCCAACATTTTCAATATTTTGACCAGGCATGTTTACATTCTTTTTTACTTATTTCTTCTACTTTTTAATCTTTTTTCTTGTTATGTGCCAGTTTCATAATGCCTCCCAGACATTCCAAATCTCAAAGGGTAACTCAAAAATCTGCTTCGTCACATAAGTCTCCTCGTAAAGCAAGGATTACATATAAAAAAAATCAGTGACTTTCTCTATTACTTACAACTGTTTTTACAGAATTGAAAACTATGTTTCAGCTAATATTTTATGGAAGTGAACTCTGTTCTTCGCCCGAAGAACAGAGTTCATCCTCCTATTTTCACATTCTGTTTGCACCAATCTCCATCCCTTTCAATTCTATCAACACATGCTTGTCTTCCCTCCCCATGCCTTTCGCTATCCTCCCAGCCCCATTGTATGCCATCCTCTTTTGATCCCCATTTCACCCCTCTCAACCTCTCCCAGACCCTTTTCTTCATTTAAAATGCCTCGGAACCCTTAATCTTCCCTTCCAACTCTTTCCCAACCTTTGAGTGACTGAAAAAATATGCGTTTGCTGAAAATATGCGATTTCATGTTGAGTTGATGAAAGAAAACACAGAGAGAAAAAAAAATAAGACTTTAACAGCAAATTCAAAAACCAAAAAAATATGCAAAAAAATTTACCATTCTCAGTGAATAATACATGCAAATTGATAATTTGAAGAGAAAGAGAAAAAAATTAAAATTGCGTTGAAAAATGTTGGAGTGTTATTGGAAGGATTTTCGCCCTTATACTAGTTGATTGAGAAATAGAAGTGTTGGATATAGTCGGAGGTGAATCAACTTGTTCATCTTCATACAGCTCTAACCATTGATCTTTGAGGTCAGCAAGTAGGTTATGAAGTATAGTGCAACACAGAATCCAGTTGATCACCGCCTCCATTTCAGATTTATTTCTAAGAGGACTTCTTAATTCCCTTAAACTAGAAAAACGGCCTTTCAAGATTCCAATAGAATGTTCAATACGGACTCTTGACTTTGCCAAATGATTGTTGAATTTGGCATTTTGACTGTCTTCTGAAGCTGCTCCCCGAAAAGCAGGAAGTACATACTTTCCATTCACAAAAGCAGAATCTGCAAGAAGATACTGATTTTCATCAAAGAATTTTTCAGGTTCATTTGAAATATGCATTCTTTGGAAGACGTAGGAGTCATGACATGAGCCAGGATAGCCAGCAAAGAATGATATAAATTTTTTGTTTACGTCACATATAAGCTGAACGTTAATTGAATATCTATAAAGAAGATATATTTGTTTGTGTTAGTTTCAAGGAGGATGAAAGGAGTTAAAAATAATCTACCTCTTTTTACGGTCAAAGTAATTGTTTCCACCTTGAGCAGGTTTCTGGCTCAAAGGAATAGTAGTACCATCAACAAAACCAATACATACTGGAAAGCCCTCTGCTTGCATAACCTGAGATGATTCAAGTCGCTCTTCTTTTGTTGGCCAGGTGAGAAGTTGAGATTCCAAGGATTTGATGGCAGTGATACATCGTTTGGTATAAGTGTTAACTGAACCATACCCTAAATCAAAGACATTTTCTAAACGTTTCAAAGCGGCTCCATTACCATTTGAACCCAAACGACATAGTGTGATGGCCAATTGAATTGAAGGATGTTGTTGTTCTTTTTGAGAATTATTGTGAAATATGGGATGATCCTGAATAAGCTCAAGCAATTTAAGGAAACATTCCTGAGAAGTCCTGAACAGCCATCTAAAACTGGGTGTAGATAGTTTAAGAAGTGTTTGGATGGTGTACTTGGGGGTATGAAGTACTTGAGGCTTTTTTCAATTGATAAATTGTTTTTCTAGTTAATTTAATTTTGGTAATATTTTCTTATATGCTGACTTATAAAAGGAAAAGAATATAGTACGTTATTTTTGACAAAAATTTGAATGTATAATAAAAATTTTCTATCTTTACTTTCTAGTCAATAAGTTTGCTTATCTAAATTTTTCTAAGTCATCAATTTCACATGTCAGATTTAAAAAATTGGCAATGCCCTCCCCTGCATTTTATTGAAACAAGGGGTGGGTACCACCAAATTTTTCTAAGTCATCAATTTCACATGTCAGATTTAAAAAATTGGCAATACCCTCCCCTGCATTTTATTGAAGTAAAAGGTGAAAGTCATCAAAATACAATATAATTACATAAATTAATTAATATATAAATAAGATATGTCAAGTATACTACTTTTAAAGTAATGAAAATTCCTTAAGCCAAAATGCAGATCAAGTCTAGAAACTAGGTTCAATGCAAAGTATTTTTTGAAGCAACTTATTTAAATAATACTTTATTAAATTAAGTTGATCAATAAAGATTGATTGACAATATTGCAATTCTTAAATACAATAATTTTATTAAAAAATTTCAGATTACATATAAAAAAAATCAGTGACTTTTTCTATTACTTACAACTGTTTTTACAGAATTGAAAACTATGTTTCAGCTAATATTTTATGGAAGTGAACTCTGTTCTTCGCCCGAAGAACAGAGTTCATCCTCCTATTTTCACACTCTGTTTAAAAAGAATAAAATGACTTACCTGGAGAGATGAGTTGAGAAAAAAGAAATATAAGTGAATGGAAGTGAACTCTGTTCTTTGCCCGAAGAACAGAGTTCATCCTCCTATTTTCACACTCTGTTTGCACCAATCTCCATCCCTTTCAATTCTATCAACACATGCTTGTCTTCCCTCCCCATGCCTTTCGCTATCCTCCCAGCCCCATTGTATGCCATCCTCTTTTGATCCCCATTTCACCCCTCTCAACCTCTCGGCGGACTTGCTAGCAAGTCCGCCCCCCATATTGCATGGTGTTAATGAACGATAAGCTGCAATCGTTCAATAACTTAACGATTCGTTAACGAATCGTTAAGTGAAGGTTAAGGGGGGGTAGGAGGGATATGAGGGAGGATTTGGGGGAGTTTTGAGGGGGATAGGAGGGGGGTTTGGAGGGGGGGTTTGGAGGGGGGGTTTGGAGGGGGGGTTAGAGGCGGGTTTGGTGGGGATTTGGAGGGAGGATTTGGGGGATTTGGTGGGGGGTGGAGTGGAATGAGGGGAAGATATGAGGAGACCAAGAAGGGGGAGAAAGGGAGAGATGAGACCAAAGAGGGAGAAAAGGGAGGTTAGAGTGAGCCAAGGAGGGGTGAATGAGGCAGCCAAAGGGGGGAAAAGGGGGATGATTCCAAGGAGTTGATGGCAGTGATACATCGTTTGGTATAAGTGTTAACTGAACCATACCCTAAATCAAAGACATTTTCTAAACGTTTCAAAGCGGCTCCATTACCATTTGAACCCAAACGGCATAGTGTGATGGCCAATTGAATTGAAGGATGTCGTTGTTCTTTTTGAGAATTATTGTGAAATATGGGATGATCCTGAATAAGCTCAAGCAATTTAAGGAAACATTCCTGAGAAGTCCTGAACAGCTGTCTAAAACTGGGTGTAGATAGGTTAAGAAGTGTTTGGATGGTGTACTTGGGGGTATGAAGTACTTGAGGCTTTCTGGGAAGAAGGTAACGTTTCCTGGCCATTTTTGATAAAACGACAAAATCTTCTTCTAGATCAGAATCGGAATCAGAGTCCAAGAGCAGTTCAAGCGCCATGAAAGTCATTGCTTTATGTAATTTATCACGATTTGAAAGTGAGGAAGGCATGACTCTTATATGATATGATATGAAGATGTAAGTGATGTACGATGTTTTGAGTTATGAAGTGTTATTCTGCGGAGTGCTGCGTATGAATGGGATGATGCTGACAAATCAGTGAAATGGGACTTGATGGTGAAATCAGCACTTTTGGTTGAGAAAGTGCGGATTTGAGTGAAATAAGTGACTTATTTCATTTTGAAATCCACCAGTATTGGGGCTAGTGTGTTTTGGAAATCCGCACTTATTTAAGTGCGGATTTGGTCAAATTTAAGTGCGGATTTGTAAGTGCGGATTTGCCAGAACTGACACCCCCTAATATAATTATGCAATAAAATATTAATTTATATTCATAAAATGCAGTTCTTACGCCCATTTTCAGATCCAATAAATCAAAATATCATTTACTGGGCTCCTGGTATAGCCTGGCTGACACTCCCTCACTCTAAAAAAACAATAAAAAAATGCTAAGGGTTTTTCTTTTGGTACTTTTAAAACAGAGTAGGAAGATTTTAAATCTCCTTTCCAGGTATCCATGCATCATTTTAAGATGATTTGTTCTTATATCTCAATAAATATTCAGTACTTCTTTCAGAAGTAATAATTCTATCATTGAGAATTTTATCAATTTCTGCAGTTTCTGTGACTTCCTGAGGGTGTTTCTTAGGTCTTCCCCTTCTTTTGGGAAATAAGTCACTGTTGGAAGTATAAGGCTTAAGCAAAGATATGGGAAAAACACGTTGTTTCCTATCATATGGAGAATACAATACAACTTCTTTTGCATTATCTCCAACCATTCTTTTAACAACAAATTGTCCTACAAAAGGATCTTTCAATTTGTTGTTACCTTGTAAATTGAAATGGACAGTAGATATCAACACTTCATGACCCTTGTTAAATCTGCATTATTTATGAAATTTATCCCATCTTTTCTTTTCATATTTAAATGCTTTATCAATACAGCTTTGAGCATGTTTTCTGAATAGCTGTTGCATTTGCATAAAAGATTTTACACCAGGGTGTAGTTCCAACTTAGGTAATTTATTATTGAGAATCTGAGAAAGATTGTTTGGGACATAACCTAACCAAAGTTCAAAATGCTTTTTCTCAGTGACAGAATGAACAGTGCTATTATATGAAAATTCAAAACCAGGCAATAGAGTGACCCACTCATGAGTAAATCTGTCATTGTCTTTATATTCTAATCCAAAGGCAAAATACCTTCTAATCATATCTTCCAGAGTTAGAATCATTTACTCAGCTAGACCATCAGTCTGAGGATGGTGAGCTGTAGACAACTTTAACTCACAGCCACAAATATCCATCAAAGAGGTCCAAAGTTCAGAAGTAAATTTTGGATCTCTATCAGAGATAATGGCTTTTGTAAAATCAATAATATTAAACATGTAAGACCACCATAAGAAAGCTAATTCTTTTGTGGATACATCTTTGTGGGTAGGAATAATCTTGCACATTTTTGTGAATCTATCTACTATTACCAAACAAGATTTATAACTGTCTTTACCTGCTACAGGAAGACAAGTGACAAAATCAATGTTAATGATTTGCCAAGGAGCATCAGGTGCCTCAATATGTTGTAATAACCCTGCTCTTTTACCTTTCAACCTTTTAGATTTCTGGCAGGAATCACAAGATTCAACATATAATTTTGTATCTTCAGACATATTAGCCCACAAAGCAGTTTTTTTAATTCTAATGAATGTTTTTTCAAGATCAATATTACCAGCTCATATTTCATCATGACAAAGTTTAAGGATTGTTTCTATCATAGAAGGAGGAATTAAAATTACATTAGTAAGCTTTCTTCTATAATATATATAACCATCTTCAATAGAAAACTTTCCTTTAATCAAAGCATATTGATACTTTTCACGAAGAGTTTTATTCAATGCTTGAATTGAAGCATTCTTAGGATCATTTAAGATAGTAACTAATTTATTTAAATCAGAATCCTTATCAAATGAATCCATTATTAATTTTAATAACTCTTCTTCCATATCAACTATAAATATACCATGGATATGAACAGTATCATCTTCAGGTACATAAGCAGGATTGGAGTCATTATTTGGGAGAGGCAATCTGGACAGCATATCAAAATTGCAGTGAACATTTACAGCCTAATGGATAATTTTCATCCGCCCTCTGTATTCTTGAACATCAAGTTGCCACCTGAACATATGTCTATTAGGTGTTTTCAAGATTAAGATGGACTTCACAGCACTAAAGTCAGTTACCAATTCAAAATTTTGGTCATCTAGATAGCAATGAAGCTTCTCAAGAGCCCAAACAACTGCTAAGAACTCTAATTGAGTGGAACCATATTTCAATTCACCATTTCTCAAGGTTCTTGATATATAACAAATTAAAACCTCTGAGAATTTATCATTAATAATTTGTTTCTGGTGAAGGGCAGCACCCAGACCAACAAAGCTAGTATCTGTATAAAGGGCAAATGGTTTGTTAAAATCTGGAAGAGCTAAGATAGGCGCTGTCATTAAGCAATATTTTAATGTATCAAAAGCTTTTTGACAGTCAATATTCCAGATGAATGCAACATCTTTCCGAGTTAGTTTGGTAAGAGGCAAGGCTATGACCTGATAATTTTTAATATATTGTCTATAATAGCCACACATACCCCAAAAACTTTGGATTTCTCTTACAGAAATTGGTGCTTTCACATTTTGAATTGCAGAAACTTTGTTGTGGTCTACACAGATTTGTAGGCCTGACACAACATGGCCAAGGACTTTCAAAGATTGAAAACCAATTTTACACTTTTTCAAGGACAATGTCATATTGATTTCATCCATTTTTTAGAAAACCCTATTTAAATGAACCATATGTTCATCAAAAGTTTTAGAAAAAACTATGATATCATCAATATACACCATGAGCCATCCCTCAATTATTTCTTTATGGAAAGTGTTATCCATGACTTTTTGAAAAACTGAAGGGGCATTTTTAGGGTCAAATGAAATTTTAACATACTTATATATTCCTATATGAGTAGAAATAAGTAAAAAAGTTTGAGAATTTTTCTCAACTGGAACTTGATGATACACTTTATTACCATCCAGACAAATAATAAATTTTGCACATTGCAAGGTAGCATATATTGAATTAATTCTGGGTAAAGATAAATATCATCAACAGTATAAGTGTTTAATGCTCTGTAATCTCCACATAATCTAGACTTATATTTTTCATAAGAAATTAAGACTGGGGAGATGACACAATATTTGGAGGTGATATCCACTTTCTCAATAATATTCATTTTTAATAATTTGGCAATATTATCTTCAATATCCTTTCTTTTTTTTGGAGAAGCAGGATATGGTTTTTTTTAAGACTAGGAGGAATATCACTTAAATTACAGTATAAGGTAATATTCATTTCTTCCTGAACACTTCCTAAGACATGAGAACCATGAGAAAAAGCCATAGGGAAAGAGGTAATTGAAGCAATAATAGAATTCTTTCGTTCACTAGTTAACTGATCACCAAAAGAAGCATTATTTAATTTATTTAATAAATAATCTATTTCAATTGTTGTTCTGCCTTTACACTGGATCAGTGAGTTACAAGACTTTAACAGATGCCCAGAAGGTTTTCTAGGGGAGGAAATTTTGAATTTTCTTTTGCCATTCAATCCCAAGGTGAAGCAATTATTTGCTGGGTCCAATTTCACACCCAACATGGTTAAAATATCATTACCCATAGTAAACCAATTGCTTAAATTATCATTTTTAATGACAAAAAATTTACAAATAGCTCTGACAAAACTACCATTATATTTGAAGAATACCAAGGTTTTGTATTTGCCAATAGGAATTAAGGTAGAAATATACCCTCTCCATTTTTCAGAAGTTATAGGTAATAATTTACTCAAATAATCCTTATCTACTGAAGCTAAAGCTCTTTCAGACACTACACTTCATCAAGCACCAGAGTCAAGAACTACATCAACATTTTTACCATTAATGATAACAGGTGCTTTCAAAGGGGATATGGCTATAGAATTGTTAGTAAAATCTTTAATCAGTTCAGAATTTTACATGGAAGATAAATCCAATAAACATTCTTCAGATATATTATCTAAATAATGGACATCCTGTTCCAACATTTAAACATCTTTAACAGAGTCATTGTCATAGGAGATATTGCTTTCACAGTCACTAAAAGAATGATTGACCTCAATTTCAGCCTCATAAGTGTCTTCATTTTGTTCAACAAGATGAATTTTCTTGTCACAAACATGTCCCTTTTGCCATGCTTTGTTACATTTATAACAAGTATTTGTTGCATATTTTTTAGTTGCAACTGGGGCAGAGAGTTTACCAGATTTTTCTGGGAGCTTTTTAGAGGCTTTATTTTGATCATGATATGTTTTACCAAGGTAATTTTTTGGTTCATATCTATGGTTGAGCAGTACCTCATTACAGATGTTAATGAAAGAAGAGTGTTCCCTCACATGCTCAGTTCTAGCTACAATTAAATCTCTAAGAGAATTTGGCAATTTATACAAGATTTTATCTCTCCAAATATCATAATCCATCTTTGGATCAACTGCTCTTAGAATTTTTGTTACTTTCATAAGAAAAAAATGGGTTTTTTAAAAGATGAGGATACATATCTAGTATTCTCATACAGTCTTTGCTGAGCCATCCTGAATTTTGAACCACCAAATCGATTCTCAATCAAGGATTTCCAATCATTAAATGTATAATGGTTTTTATATAATAGAACAGATTCATACCACATCAAGGCTATATTGGAAAATAAAGAAATTAGCTTAGAAACAATTTCCTCATCTGGTAGTTTATAAGATCTCTTTAATTTATCAATTTTTTGGATAAAGTGTTGCCAATCAAATGAAGAGTCACCATCAATGGTAGGATATTGATCCAACTTAGACCAATTTTTCTGGCTACTGGGATGTTCCATCCTATGGTTTGAATTATTCAAGGTTATCAATTCTTGAAATCTTGAAAAGTGTTCAGATATTTCATTATTCACAGAGGTAGCTGGCTCATGGTGAGCATTTAAATTATTTCTGTTTGATGTAACAGATTTTTCAGAATGAATTTCAGCTGGTAAAATTGGTACATTACAAGGGAGAGAAGAACCACTCTGTTCAGGCTGTTTATTATTATGATTAACAGCAGTTTGAGCAATATTTCTTAGCTCATGATAATGAGTAGTTTGGACAGCCTTTAATGCAGAAGATAGTTTCTCAAAATCAGATAATTTATTTCTCAAATCAGGAATATAAGATAGTTGATCATTAATCCTTGAAATAGATAGAACATTTCTGTCCTCATCTATAAAGCATTTATTACTCAAATTCTGAGAATCAATTTTGAATTTTCTTTATTCACTATGCAGAAGCATATTTTCATTCTTCAAAGCAGTGTTTTCATCTTTTAGATAATCAATAATTTTGTTTAGGTGACTATATTTATATGAAAGTGATCTGTGATCAGATTTAATAGACTTTTGTTGAGCAAGGACATTATATAATGTGTCTTTCAATATAAAATAAGCAGTGTCTTGAACAGAAGAACTCACTTTGCAATGTAAATACAAAATATTTAATCTATCATTCTCATGTATTAACATTTCTCTCAAATGTTTATCTTTCAAAACATTAAAATTAAGTGTATCTTTCAATATTTCTTCAGATGTTTTCTCAATTAAAGTATAGACTTCAGGGGGAACAGAATCATTCTTAATTGCAAGAGAAGGGTTAATTAAAGAAGTAGAAGTTAAATGTAAAGGTTTATCAAATGATAGTTTTCTAATTACATCATTGGGGCTACTTATTAAAGTAAGTTGTCTTTTTAAGGGTTTAACTGTTCTTTCACCAGGATACACAATATTACCTGAAGAAGATTTGTTATTATACATACCAACATGTTTATCAAACAAATTACTCACCATGGAAAGGGAGGAAACTTCCCCTGTGCCTTCTTTCTTCTGCCTCCCTGATAAGGATGGGACTGAGGAGATGGATGGTATTTTGGTGTCCTGGATGGGCCAGGGTGTTGAGCTGTTGGTTTCTGAACATTCTTTTGGTAATGGCTCATCAAGTAATCCCATTTCAACTGCTCCACCTGAAGAGTGCTTTGATTTTGCGTGAAGGAGCTGGGTACCTGATTGGGCTGAGGTTGAGGCTGAGGCTTGGAGGCTGGAAAATGAGGAGGTTGAGTGTGTTTGGGATTTAATAACTCTTGCATCTGCTGACAGAGTGTGTCTACCCTTTCCTTGTACTCCATCCTTTCTGCTTTCAGTTCTTTGATGTGACTGGAAAGATTGTTTACTTGTTGGGTTAGAGGTATCTTTTTTATTTTTATACCTTTGAGTGGATTGTCCTGATTTATTAGAGGTTTTACTTCTTTCAGAAGTGTTTGGTGAGGGGGGTTTTCCACTTCTCCTGCCATTTCCACCTCCTGAAGGTTTTTTGTCAGCTTAATAATTTTTTTAAGTTAATTTAGAAGAACCTAAAGATTCAGTGTCAACATTCACTTCAATCTCATCCACATGTAAGTTCTCTGTGCTGTTAGCCAAACTACTGGACATTTAAACTGTGAAAATAGAATCAAAATTATTTAATGATTCAAATTGTTATTTCAAAATAAAATATAGACTATTGAAGTTTTAACAAAACAAAAAAAATTTAAATTTTTATCAAAAAATCAATTTATTAACAAAAAATGTAATTACAATTATTTTTTAAGAATTAACAATAATTAAAACAGGACCAACCAACAAAGGTTTTATAA